>CM076575.1:864239345-865568438 GCA_034641835.2 Pinus albicaulis | reverse complement strand
TTTGTGTGTAGCATTGAGATAGTGCTGAGAGCTGTGAGAGCTTTGTGCTATGTATTGTTACATGTTCTCTATCATTATAATATACAGATAGTTGGGGTTTTTCAGCTATTTCCTTCCCCATTACATACTGTGTTGATATGTGTGCTTGATTATGTTTTAATGAGAGCATGCGACTGCTTTCTATTTCCGCATATTGATGATCAATTATAGAAGAGTGTTGAGTCTCAAATCTGCATCTTTCCTATACACCTTTCTAGAATTTTTCCATTTACCTGGACCTCCTAATTCATCAACATCATTTCATATTAATCATAAAAGAGCATTTAAAGTGGTTTTTAACTATGTTTTGTGTGTGCTGTTTGAATTAGATTTTTGCTCATTGAGCTGTGGAATCTTGTCACTTTCCGCAGCTGCTACAACTTTCCGCAGCCATTTTGTTAAAGTCTACATTGCAGGTGTCTTCAGGAAAATCGAGCCACATGGGCAAGTTGGAAATGACATGGACATGGATCGAGTCCTATTGGCTCAGTCGAATTCACCTAAGAAGGCTGTGGTCAAAGGTAGTCAAGCGGTGGTCAACCGAAGAGTCCCACGGTGACAGAACTCTGTTTTTCATCACGTGAAGACTTCCGTGGCCGTTCCTAAATCGCAGGGGATATATCAACACCTGTAAACTGCTCCATAAGCCGAATTCAACGACCACTCTCCATAGATTTAATCTTCACGGCAGCCATAATGCTAGATTTCTGGACGTGGTTGTTCATGTGTCTTGTATCAGTGCAGAATGTAGGAAATTAGTTATGTCATCCTCTGTTATAAATAATGCATTCTCATACGCATAGTAGTTAGCTTCTGTAATGTAATTTGCTGGAAAGAAAGCCCACTGTGCCGTGACATTATTTCTTTGTTATGACTGTGTTTTAAATATATGAGAAGACTCTGTTCATAAGCATAATTCGTGTTTGATAGCTGCTTCCTGAGGATTGTGCAGAGGGCCCCTGTACACGCCGAGGTTTTGTGTATTACTGTATAGTTTCATGCTTCATTTCCTTACGTTCATTGTGCCATAGTCATTCACGTGTATATATTACATCTTTTTTGGTATTAACGTTTTTTTCCCTGTTCATAATTTTTCATGCTTTATATCCTGTTAAACTAATCAATGTTTTTGTTCCAGATTACAGTAGGCAGCCCGGGCATTTGCACATAGTTTTATAATGAATAATGACATGGAATCAATTTTGTTCTTCTGCTGATTTATTTTTCTTAGCTTTTAATTCCAACACTGTTTTATTCATTTCAGTTTTGTACATTTTCTTTACTAGTTAGATTAGATATTAAACTGCTCATTTCATTATCAGTTACATTCGAAAGCCATAGCGAGACTAATGTTGAGGGATTGAAGTATGAGTGTTTAGTTTGATATTAGTTTATTTTTCTGCAAGTTAGATATTAAACTGCTCATGTCATTATCAGTTACCTCGGAAAGCCATAACGAGACTAATGGTGAGGGATTGAAGTATGAATGTGTAGTCTGATATTAGTTTATTTTTCTGCAAGTTAGATATTAAATTGCTCATGTCATTATCAGTTACCTTCGAAAGCCATAGCGAGACTAATGGTGAGGGATTGAAGTATGAGTGTGTAATTTGATATTAGTTTATTTTTCTGCAAATTAGATATCAGATTGCTCAAGTTGTTTATGATTACCTCCGAAAGCCATAACGAGACTAATGGTGAGGGGTCAGAATATGAGTTGATATAATTTGATTTTAGCTTTACTTTGCTTGCAATTCTTGGATTTCTTTGAGCACAGTTTCTTTTGTATTTAGACAGCAGCAAGGGTAATGGGTTTCATGATCAATAGTTCACTATTTTTTTGACTAGTATAGTGGCACATTTTCATTTTCTTTTAGGAATTAATTTTGTCATTGCATGTTTTAAAACCCTTTTGAAGTTTGAAGTTTGGGAAATCATTATAAATGACATCATTGCCTTGAAAATTTATATCCATACTTGTCTTTTAGAATTTCCATCTCACATTAGGAAACCAACCAAGATAAAAAGAAAAAAAACCAAAAACGACAAAAAGTAAGAAATAGGTTATCTTGCACATATAGTGCGCCACACTTCGTCAGCTTACGAATCCTGGATTGACAAATTAATGTAGCAATTTAGGACACACTAAATTGACCAAACATTTTGGCGCCGTTGCCGGGGAAGTGTAACTAGGTAGCCAATTTCTTAAAAAAAAAAAACAATAAAAAGAAGGGAAAATTGATAACTTCTTGAAGTATGCTCTCCTCTTGCACCTAGTGTGATCTGGAGGATCAGAAAAGAGAGTTATTGGTTCAATAATTTCTTAAGTATGCTCTCTTCTTGCACCTAGTGTGACCTGGAAGATCAGAAAGAGAATTATTAGCCCAACTTAAAAAAAAATGGCATGCACAGAGCAAGAGATTCTAGGGGAAGGTTTATAGCTAGAGCCAAGAGTTCGATTTTCACAACTCCATCTTCTTCAAGGCATAGACAAGATTCACCACCATCTACCCCTAGCCTTAAGATTCCTGGAATTCAAGGAGTAGCTGAATTAGAGGATTCTCCTACACCACCTACCAAATCTCATTTAGAAAAAGACCCTTTCTTTACTTCTACAGGAGAGTATATTGTAATCAAAGAAGTAGAATCACCTGAAGAAGAAAAGGAAGAAACTCTCTCTCATCCTCCCTTGATAGAAGAACCAGAGGACTTTAAGAACTCTAAATAAACTGTCATGACAGAGGAAGTAATAGATGGATTCGGAGGTAGAGGTAGAGGTAGAGGAGAAGGAAACAATGGTGGAGGTGGAGGTAATAATGGAAGAAATAGGGAAGGAGACAACTTGTCTGGATTCCCTATAGTTGATGAGGAAACTCATACGAAAATGAAAAACATCTCACCATCTGTCCTCCCCAAATTTTATGGATTGCGAAGTGAGGATCCTGAAACATTTCTGTTTGAGTTTGAAGTTGTGTGTCGAACCTATGACTATATGGAAGACTCTCAAAAACTCAAACTGTTTCCTTCAACATTGAAGGGAGCTTCTTTGAAATGGTTCATGGGACTAGTCACCCAATCTATTAGGACTTGGAATGATATGAAACAAATATTTTTGGATAGATACCTGGACTATTTCATGCCCACCAATCACAAGGATGAGGTATTCAAAATGGTGCAAAAAGAAGATGAAAATTTGGAGGATTTACTTGAAAGATTTCAATATAACTTAAAAAGAGCAAAGATGAGTAACTTAGATGATGAAACTTTGAAAGCCCTTATATTAAAAGCCATCAGAGATGAATGGATAGATATTTTAAACATGATGGGGAAAGGAGACATTTCTCAACTTCCACTTCGTGACATAACAGAACTATGTATCCATCTCTCAAGGGGAAAATCTAAAACGGGAAAAGGGCCTAGAGATCCTTCTCTTATCAGGGCAAACAAATCTGCAACTGGATCAGTAAGTAGGGCAGATATTGGCAATATGCTTGATGAATTCAAAACTGATATCTTAGGGAGCGTTAGTGAACAACTAGACACCCTTAAAATCCAAAACAAGCAGAAAGCAGAAACTGATGCTCTAGCCATCTTTTGTCCAAAATGTAGGAAGAAACATGCTTTAAGGGAATGTCCCTTGGATGCAAAAGTTGTAGAAAAATGTATGTTTTGCTCAGAGAATCATGAGACAAAGGATTGTCCTTCAATTCCTGGACTCAAATCTGTCTTTCAAGAAGATCCAAATTCAGTAGAATCTCTCTATTTTGTTGCAAGAAAACCTTGGCAGGGGCAACAAACTCAAGGGTTTAACAACCCTATGAATTTTCAACCCCCACCAAATTGGAATCTGTTGACGGGAAAATATGCCCGGCCAACAGTAGGGGATCTCCCCGGTAGAAATTCCCAATTGGACCTTGAACCGTTTGGAGTAAGGATCCCGTTCGGGGTGTGGGTCCGGCTACCGCTTAAGACGCCTTCCCTTCGGTCTCAAAAGAACCTGATCGAACCTGCGGACACACACTCATTCACATGATACAGAATACATGACTGATGCATTAAACACGAATAAAACACTAGTGTAGCGAGGCAATAAATAAAGCAGGTACGCCTAAGGAGATGTTGTTAGCAACACGTCTCTGGGGTACTGCTTGTAAGGTAGTCTGACCACAACAGAAATAGTTCTTTATGGCGAGATGTCCCTTTACTTTCTGAAAGATAAAACGAAATGCTAACAAAATAGTTCATTAACATTCATTAATAGAGCAAATGGTAAACTAAACATCATCAATACAAACACAGATAGCCATGATGCATAAATGATGCTATAAAGAGGGCAGCTTCATTAATCAAAAGATGTTTTGAAACTGTATGAGGAAATACACTTAGTGTTCACGCAGTAAAACACATCATCCAAACAAAGGGGTTGTAACAAGTATCTGTATTCACATGTACAAGAGTATAATCTTTCAATACAATGCAATGTAGCTCTTGAGTCTCCAAAAAAGAAAATCCCTTTACACTTTCCCCGTAGGGAGTTTTATAGCACAAAACTTGCCCTTTGGGCTTCCCGACTTTTTTCCTGCCTGCCCATTGAGTTGCCTCGCGACCTTGAAGAGGTTGCGACCTGCGACCTGTCTGGTATGTGCGACTTGCAACCTGGATAGATAGTGTGACCTGCGACCTGGGTAGACAGTGCGACCTGCAACTTGTCCGGGCGGTGCTACCTGCGACCTGCCTCTAACTGTTGCTCATGACTTGCTGCTACCGGCCTGCGGAGATGGACGCGCAATGTTGAGGTCAGGGGCGTCAATCTGCTACTCCTTGAGAAAATCTTGCCATGTCTGGTACTCTGCCGCTATGGGGGAAACCAGAGGAACCTCCTCCTTCAACCGATGCATGCATTCCAAAGCATTTGGCACTAGGGTTTCCCTTTTTTGTGAGATCTGGTTTGAAAGAGAGGAAAGTTTGGTATAAATCCGAACTGGAGTGGCAATAAACTGACTCAGATGTTCTTGAGATGTTGCGGGCTCGGGAGCAGCAGCGGCTTGCTTGATAGGCTGCAGAAATGACTGGATGTCCTGATCCACTTGCTCCCAGGCTGTCTCTTCGTCCAATGCCCCAAGCGACGGAATGTGGTGCAAAGTGTGCATCGAGTCGATACCGCTAATCAGGTGGTTGTATGAAGACATTACTTTGTCCAGGTCCTTAGATAGTTTATCCCTAGATTGTAATGCCATACAGAGCTGAACCTTAGCATATTGTGTATGAATCCAATCCCTCTTGGGAAAATTTTCAGGTGCCTGAGGGTATTGTACTGTCCAGCCCATCATCCTGTCTAGGGCCTCTGAGGCCTCCCTGAGCTACTCGTGCTTTTGCTTGGTTTTTTCTCGTGCTCTTACCAGTGGGGCGACTGTTTGTTTGATGGTGAACATTTCTCCATACACCTACCTCATGGTTGCTTCTAACACTTCACACTCTTTGAAAATGGCCAGTGGGACTTCATTTACCGGTGGAGTCTGGTTTCAGAGTTGTTGAACTTATGCTCTCAAATCTGATTTCTCCTGTTCTCCTCTTTTCTCGCGTTGCTCAGCTGCTTGCAGTCTATTTTGCAGAGAGACTATTTCTCTACTCATTCTGGTTACGTTCTCTTCTGTGGCTGCGGCGAAAGCAGTACCCGCCGATGCTATCATTACAGGATTAGTCCTGGTATCAAGGACTATGTCTTTGCCTGTTGCAACTGTGGATGTGGTAGAGGGACTTTGCACCAGAGACCTTCTTTTCTCTTGCTGGATTTTGAAAGAGAATTGATCGAATGTGAGTCTGGTGAGGTCAAATACATCCTCTTCCTGCCCCTGGGGGGATCTAACATCAGAGAGCTTGGTACTGCCCAGAGGTATCTCGAGGGGAGTTACCTCGATGTCTTCTAGCATGTCATCCTCCTTTTCTTCTCTGTTCTTTTCCTCTTCTTCCTTTCACCGGCGTTCATTTTCTGCTACTGCTTCTATTTCAGCCTTCCTCTTCCGCTCAGCTACAGCAGCCTGTTCAGCCTTCTTTTGGCGCTCAGCTTCTGCTTTGTCCCGCTCTGCCTTGAGTGCCTGTTCTACTGTGGCATGTGCCTCCTTTTCCTCTTTTTCTTTCCTGGCCTCCTTGGCCTGCTTCTTCTTTTGCGTTGCCGTTGCACTCTTCTGGTGTTCTTCCTCATCCTCCTTTATCTTCTTTTCCCTTTCTTGCTGGGCTTTTGCTTCTGCTTCTTTCTGTTGGATAGATGTAGTAAGCCCTATGCTGGTCCGAGACTTCTTGGGTAAAGAGGAAGAGGCACCTCCCAACTGACGTCTTCTGTCTTCCAGGCTCTGATCATCTGGATCTTCTTGGCCCAAGTCTACTCCCGGAGCAAATTGTCTCTCAGCGTTATACCAGTTCCTTCTTTCATCTTCTTCCAGGTGCTCAATATGCTGATAAGTCCACTTGAATTTAGCTTTCAGGCAGTGTTCAGGAACTATTCTCTCCGGGTCATATGTTCGGTGTTCTAGCGCCCCAAGCTGATATATTTTCATCGCTTCTCCCTCCGCTGCTACTTCCTTGAAGTCTTTAACTGTGCACGCACCAATGGTGAGGGGTAGCATGGGCCACGGCTTCTTTTTGCCTTTAGACAAGACGCTGGAGAAGCCTTGAGACATTTGGAAACATACCTCCTGAATGAGAATTTTGTCCGTAAGAAAGCGAGGTATAGCATGTGGTGCCCTGTAAGATCCAAAGACTTGGATAAAGGTATATCTGGAGAAAGGGAACCAATGTGCCACTTTGACTAGAGTCTCTTTGGCCCGCCGAGACATGCAAGGGGCGTCTTGGCCAAATAGTTTTCTGTATAGAGAGGGGATAAATACTTGGGAGATCTGCTCTATATCCTATTTGTACTTGGACTCCCAAAACACCCTGATTTGCAGATGAATTGCACGACTCTGCTCGGAATCCCAATTGTGTGCCCATCCCTCAAAGTGTAATCTTGCGCAGACAGCATCCAGTAGGTAAGAGGCCATGTCAAATTCGGAAGGCATTCCCTCTTCTGGGGCCAATGCCATGGAAAAGTTTGTCTGCATCGAAGTCATCAATATGCCGGCCCAGTTGAAATGGGTGCCATGTGTCGTCACATGCTCCATGATAGTAGCCCAACTACCGCTGAAAGTGGAGCAATCAGAGCGCCCGTAAAGTCTGCAAAGCATGGCGGAAACTAATTTATAGACCTTTCTCAGGCTAGCCACTGGATATTCTTGGTATTTATTGACTTTAAATTTCTCGGGCTCCTCCCACCATTGTCTAATAGTATCAACTACAGGAACTGCGTGAGCAATAGCCCATTCTGGTGTGAAGTACTCTTCTGGGTGAGGCAACGAGTAATAAAGGTGGGCATCCGAGCCTAATAGCGTAGCGAAAGCCCTGCCTTCGCTGTCTCGGATCACAAACTTGTTGGGATCCGTCTTTTGTATGATCCAGTCTATAACCTTTGGGCATGGAAATATGGCTGGATGTGCCCCTGCCAGATGTAGTTTGGACCTTTTGACTGCCAAGTATATTTCCTGGTCTGGGAGATCTTCTGGAAATTCCTCTTCCGGTATGGCGAACTCATGATACACTTGGTACCATCGCATGCTGTCTTCTTTTGCAAATGTACATAGTGTATCCCTGTATATTGGGGGTGGGGATACCACGTCCAGCTCGTCAACTTCTTCCACCACTTGCTTGTCCTTCTTCCGGGACAGCGGGGGTGCCATGTCACTAGAATCTGATAAAACAGGTATGCACTCTATGTCTTCTTGAAGTTCACCTGTCAAATTCATAAAGGAATCCCAAGATAAGAACGAAATTATGATATAAAAACAATTACAGTTTAGTGATGAAATCTATCTGAGACACATGTAAAACTGGGTTACTGGTTTACTGGGTCGCAGGGTCGCGGATTGCAAGAAGAGGCCTCGGTGCGACTTTGCGACCTTGCGACTAGGTCGCAGGGTCGCGGGGTCGCAAATTACGAAAAAAGAGGACAATGCGACTTTGCGACCTCGCGACTAGGTCGCTGGGTCGCTGGGTCGCAACTCTCCGAAAAATTGGGAAATGCGACCTTGCGACCTTGCGACTAGGTCGTTGGGTCGCTGGGTCGCAAATTCCAAAATATGAAGAAAATGCGACCTTGCGACCTCGTGACTAGGTCGCTGGGTCGCAGGTCGCATTAGGGCTTGCTGGGGGGTTTTGGGCACGTGCGGCATGAAAGTTTCCTCCTTCTAACTGGAAAATTATAAGGCTAAAAGGGTCCATGCAGAGTTGAGGAGTGGCTTTGGGAGCAGGGGACAAGGCCATGAAAGTTGAACATGAAATGTGGTGAGTTTGGGCAGATGTAATGAAGCAGGATTTAACAAAACATTAAAAACTGGAAAAGAAACATCAAAGTTCATGCAGAGGGGAATTTAAAGGTCTGGGAAAGCATGAATTTGGCAAGAAATGTCTAGAAAGGAAAAAGCAGGAGAGAAACGACAACTTACCCGGGAAAATCGCGCCAGTCGACCTGTCAGAGCCGTGTTTTCCTATTCGTCGATTGTGAAAACTGCGACCTGGCGACCTCCCTTATATAAAAGGTTGCACGTGCGGGAAATAAATGCGGGGTCGCTAGGTCGCAAGTTTTGTGATTTTAGGGGATCCGCGACCTCGCGACCTTGCGACCTCGCGACCTGGGGTCGCGGGGTCGCAAGGTCGCGAGGTCGCAGTTTTCATTAAAATTTACAATTTGCGACCTTGCGACCTGGCGACCTGGGGTCGCGGGGTCGCAAGGTCGTAGGGTCGCAGTTTTCTTTAAAAGTTGGGCTTCACGACTCAGTGACCTTGCAACCTTGCGACCTTTAGGTCGCGGGGTCGCAAGGTGGCAGGGTCACAATTTTCTAAAAAATGAACTCTGCGACTTTGCGACTTAACTTTATTGATTCTCACTTGGTTTTTCTCTAGTTTCAAGGGGCTCCAAAAATTTGAAATGGTGGTATTTTTGGAGGGTGTTGTAGGGGCTACAACAGAATCCTTGGCAACAACCTTGGCCCCAACCTCAAAATTCATATCAATCATGGGTAAAAGGTATGCAAAATCCTTATGGGAGATTTTCTCAATTTTATCAATATCCTCCATCTTTTCAAAATCAACAAGCTCTACAATTTCCAAACCCAAATCCACAACTTTCATTGCCATTTCCACAACAACAACCTTCTCAACAAAATCCAAATCCTCAACTCATGCTTCCATTCCAACAAAAGACAAATCAACTTCTAGCTCAGCCATTACCAAATCCTAACAATAAAAATCCTCAGAATACTTACATGATAGAAGGACAACAATTCCCTACCTATATGATTGTTCCTCTCAATGATGTACAACTCAGGTCTCGTAGAGTTTTAGAAAAACCTTCTATAGATATCCAAGAGCAAGATACCTCTGAGGAGGACTCTCTTAAAGTGAATAAGGGTTCTGAGGAAGCATCTCTTCAAAACTCAAACATTCAAAACGAGAAAGAAAAGTTAACCCCCACAACTCCTATAGTTGAGCAACCTGCATCTTCATCCACACCTCCTTTCCCTGAAAGATTACAAATTGATAAAGGGGTTGAAAAACAAATCTTGTTGCCTAACTATGATTTTCTAGATGAATTAAAGAATGTTTGTATCAAGATTCCCTTGCTACAAGCCATTAGAGAGATTCCTATTCTAGCAAAAACAATAAAGGAGTTGAGTCTCAAAAGACCAAGAAGGAAACTAAGAGATACAAGAAGAATCCACCTGGTAGGAAAAATTGCAGATATCATGATGGGAAAAATTACCATGCAAAAGTATGTAGATCCAGGTAGTCCAATTGTCAAGACACATATAAATGGGATAGAAATTCCAAACACATTGATTGACTTAGGGGCTGCTATCAACATTATGAGTAGACAGACTATGGACCAGCTAAAACTTCCTAACCTTCTTTTTACACCTACTTTACTGCAACTTCCAGATCGATCAATTATCAAACCAGATGGTGTATTATAAGATATTTAAGTCTCCTTAGATTCTTGGGAATATCCAGTAGATTTTATGATTTTGACTCCCAAGAGTAATCTAGGAGGACACCCACTTATCTTAGGAAGACCTTGGCTAGCCACAGCTGATGCCTTCATTAGTTGTAGATCTGGGGATATGTACATTTCTAATGGTAATTCGACAAAGAAATTCAATTTGTATCCGCGAGCAAAAGAAATTACAGAAGTAGGAGACAATGAATGGGTCGATGATGAGGACACTATATAACCTGCCTTTACCATTTCTGAAATCAGTGAGGATAGTCAAATTCTGAACACATTAGAAAATTTTGAGACATCTTCAGAATATGACCCCACACAATTTCAGTTGGAATCTAACATTGAATATTTATCATCAAGACAAATGTCTCTTTACTCTATGGAAGAGTTTGGTAGTTCTACCATTGAGATTTTTCCAGGAAAAACATTGAATATCAACAAACATTTGGAAAAGTCACAACAACAAGAACTAATCAAAATCTTGCAAAAACATTCTACTGCATTTGCATGGGAGTATACTGACATGAAAGGTATTGATCCTAAGACTTGCATCCATCATATCTATATTGAGGAAAATAGTAGACCAATCAGACAACCTCAAAGAAGGATGAATCCAAACCTTAGGGAGATAGTGAAAGAAGAGCTCCAAAACTACTCAATGTAAACTTCATTTATCCAATTTCAGATAGCCGATGGGTTTCTCCTTTGGTTATAGTACCTAAAAAGAATGGTAAATGGAGGGTATGCATCGATTACAGGGAATTGAACAAAGCAACTTTGAAGGATCACTTTCCTTTGCCCTTTATCGATCAGGTATTAGATACATTAGCAGACAAAAAGTACTTTTCATTTTTGGATGGTTTTAGTGGCTATAATCAAATTCAGGTAGCACCTGAAGATCAAGATAAGACCACATTTACCTGTCCATGGGGAACTTTTGCCTATCGAGTGCTTCCTTTTGGGTTATTTAATGCACCCGCAACATTCCAAAGAGCAGTACTAGGAATTTTTTCTGATCTAATCCATGATTGTGTAGAGGTTTATATGGATGATTTTATAGTTTATGGTAATTCATTTGAAGAGGCATTAGAAAATTTGGAAAAAGTTCTTATAAGATGTAAAGAAACAAACCTTTCATTAAGCCATGAAAAATGCTTTATGATGTTTACTGAAGGTATTGTTTTGGGGAATCATATTTAAGGGGATGGGATTAAGGTTGATAGATCAAAATTTGAAGTCATCTCCAAGTTTCCTATTCCAAATTGTCAAAGAGATGTTAGAAGTTTTCTAGGATTTACTGGATATTATAGAAGATTTATAGAAAACTTCACTAAAATAACATTTCCACTCTTCAAACTTCTTACAAAAGACAGTGAATCCAAATGGGATCCTGATTAATAATCACTCTTCAAACTTTGAAAACAAGAATATCTAAAGCACCTATCTTGAGAGGACCAAATTGGAAACTCCCTTTCCATATTTCTACAGATGCTTCAGATACAGCTCTAGGAGCAGTGTTGGGTCAAAAGGATTTAGTCCCTTGTGCCATTTACGATACCAGTAAAAATTTGACTCCCACTGAGTTGAACTATACTGTAACTGAAAAAGAGTTTTTAGCTGTTGTTCATGCAATCATTGCTTTCATATACATTATATAACAAAGGTGAAACTTTTTTACATACCGATCATCAAGCATTAGAGTTCTAACAAAAACTCCGTTACTAATGGCAGAGTGACAAGATGGCTCCTACTTTTGTAGGAATTCAATATTACTGTGTTGGATAGACCAGGGAAACAAAATACAGTAGCTGATTTCTTGTCTAGGATTCAGAATACTAAAGAAGATTCTCCTATAGAGGATAAGTTTTCTGATGAATACTTGTTTGTAGTAACTATTAAGACTCCTTTTGTTACACCATTTTTTGGTCATCTAACCTACTATCATTAGGTGGACCCAAGTACACCACGTAAGACCAATTTTACCCTAAGTAAAATTGCTTTCACTGTGTAAAATAACTTAATAAAGCACATTTATTAGGTTGTTTATGGTCTAAACAGGAAACCCCAAAAGGAAATAATAAACAAACCTATATTTGTTTGATTTTCCTCATGGAATAATTAATTAAACAATAATTTAATTATTATTCCCGGTCATGTTTAACCCAAAACAAAGAAATTAATTAGATAAATCTTTATTTATCTTATTATTTTCTAGGAATAATTATTTAAAACTTATTTAAATAATATTCCTTGTTAAATATGACTAAATCACCCATAAATAATTAAATAAATCATTATTTATTTGATTATCTTTCAACCACTTCCTTAAAATGATAAAAAAATCATTTATTTGTTTATTATTCACAAATAAAGGGATTTGACCCAAGTCAAATACTTTTTCCCTCCAACAAATATAATAAAATATTCCATAAAAGGTGGATCTAGATTTGGTTAATGTTATTTTAATCATGCACCAAGATCTATAATGACCCAATATTTTGTTATAAATAGGAGGGTTTTTCCTACCATTCTTCACCTTTTGTTGCCTATTAGATCACTCTGGATCTATACACTTGGTCACATTTTTCTACATTATTTGCTGTGTGAGCTCCCTTGAGTTCTATCTTTGTCTGGGTTTTCTACACCAACAAGAGAGAGAGATTCTAGATCTGAAGTGCTGAGGACTTCCAAGAACCCATCCCATTGAGGAGAATTCGATACACCTTCTTGTTTTCCTCCCAGGTGCCCTTAATACAAAAATTATTTCAAAAAACATTGTTCTTGTCTTGTCTATTGGATGTATGGAGCAAACTCTTGATTTTACTGCTTAATGTCTTTCTATGCATAGATCTGGTTTTTTGCAGCACTTGTCTTGATCAACTAACTGCAGATCTGAAGATATTGGCAGCCACATTTGATGTTAGGGCTATAAGTTATGCGTAGCTAAAGTGGTATTTTTTCGTACGCTTCGATAAAAGATTCATACTAACAATTGGCGACTCCACACGGGTTTTCAATTACGATCACTGTCGTTTTTCATATTCCTGCATATCCAGCTACTTCAGACCCTAGGGTTTCTTTTTAGCTTTTAGTTTTTTCTATTTTCATGTTGTTTTTCACCTATAAAACCCTAAAACATTAAAATTTCTAACTTCCGTGTGTTTCTGGCCTTATTGCATAGGTGACAGACATCAGCCGCAACTGAGACGACAACTTTTTCGGAAATCTGCCGCCAGGACACCCGGAGCTTCAGGTCACACTTTTCAGCCCAGAAACTGTGACCTGGACTCCAAGTCACACTTTTTAGCCCATTAACTACGACCTGGGTAGCGGAAAACAGTGCAAAAACTTTTACCTGAGCGAAAAACAGGTCAAAAACTGCGACCAGGACTTTTTTCTGGAATTTTTCTGAAATTTTTCTGGGTTTTGTTTGGACCTCTGTCAGGGTTTTCTGACCTCCGTCTCCGCCCGTTTAGACCTATTCTTGCTCTATTTTACTCAACTAAGTGGGAATATATCCCCCTAGGGCCTCAGTATCCTCCACTTTTTGTGGAAGAGTTTTAGCTGCTGTAAGTGTCTAAATTTTCAGAGTTTTCAGCCATTTCTTTTTCAGATCTGATCCCTCCTTTTCATATCCCTTTAAATCAGCTCCTCTCCCTTTCAAATCACCTCCTGAAGTTTTTTTTGGATCTACCTTTAGGGCCTCCTCCTTGTCACTTCTACTTTTTGCTGATTTCCTCCTTTTTTACAGCCACCTTGCCCCTGCCTCTTGGCTGTGTTCTGCACCTCTTTTCAGCAGTTTTCCCCTTTAGCTCCCTGTCCCTCCCGACCTTAGATCTATTGGCCACTTTTTCGTGTGTTTTGAATATATTTTTTCCCTCTTTTAGATTAGTTTTGAGAGACCCGCCTTCTTGGGTTAGATCGATGCATTAATCGCTGTTAATTTTCTGTTATTTCAGCATTATATACTGTTTTCTGCAGAATTATTTTCAGTTACGTAGCACACCTTTTCTTTTGCTCTCAAAACAACAAGGGTTTAAAAATTAAAATTAACGCACACCACACACTCACCCTAAGCGAAGAAGAGCCTGGTTAACACCGCCAGGAAAAGACTTTAAAATCAATTGACACTGCACCTATCTGCCCTTGTTTCGACATTGTAATCACTTGATTCTGCACCTCCCTGCCCTTGTTGGTCGTTCTTCTTCCCCTTGTGCCGTGTTTGTGTTGTCACCATTGGGCCCCCAAGGCACACATCCTGGAGACTTCTTGGCCTTCACCCTCAGTTTTCAGTCGGTCGACCTACTCCTTCCCGCCGTCGTCGAGTTAGTCCTCCTCCGAGTCCGCACTCCGACTCCTCTTTTGGTTCATTTGGTTCTCCTTTTACTTCTGGTTCTCCCCCTGTCACCTTCACTATGTCTGGTCTAGGGCCTAATGCTAGAGGTACTCCCAGCCCTAATTTTAGGACTACTACTAGCGGAACCGCCACAGGAACTACCTCGACTACTCCCTTGCTCGCCTTCCTGGCAGGCCTCAGCCTCCCCAATTTGGACCGATTGATTAACGACCCTATACACCATGATGCTAGTTTGCCTGCTATGCCGACAAAGCTCCCTTCCGACATCCCAAAGTTTGAAGGCCTCGCTAGAGAATATCCTTCAAATCATGTTAGATCTTTCCACATGTGGTGTTCCTCTACCTCCATTATCGATGACTCTGTCCGTCTTCGGTTGTTCCAACGAACGCTTACAGGCGCGGCTTCTAAGTGGTATGTTGATCAGGCCCCTTCCTCTCATACCACATTTTTGACTCTTTTCTGGGCTTTTTTTATCTTACTTTCAGCTTCCCCTTCGTTATGACACTAGTATCGAACTTTTGACTTCTTTCTGTCAATCATCTGCGACCCGCCTATCTGATCATGTCCAGGAATGACGGAGACGAAAGAGCCTATGTCAATCCCCTACTTTCGAAGACCGTGTCTACATGGACTGGTTCCTTATATCTCTATTGCCTCCTATCGGGAAAGATGTCGCATCGCATTTCCCCCAAACCGAAGAAGCCGCCCTCCAACTAACGTTAAAATATGACTTCATCTACGCTCAGACGGGTTATGTTTATACCGTTCTACCTGATCTCCCCAGACCCGGTGGTGTCAACGCACCGGGGGCACCTCATGCTACCGATGGTATCATTGGAGCTCTCTCTCACCCATATGCCCAACCTCCCATTGGTTATGGTTTTCCTGGGGGAGGGGGTAGCACCTCCCGCACTTGTTCCCCTCCCGGTAGCACGTATCCAGGATATGGCACGCCTCAGCCTTTTTCCCAGTCTCCTGCTTACCTCAATTTTGCCCACCCTAACCATTATCCTTATCCACAGCCTAGTGCTCCAACTCCTCCAGCATTTGCACCTCCTCCTCCCTTGCCTTCTCAACCCCTGCAACAGCAGTCATCGCCCCCTCAAGAGAGGGTGGATGCATAGCAAGGATTCGGGGCTACCCAACCACCTGATGGACAGGCGGCCACTGAACCTTCCCCTTCTGGTTCCTCCAATTACCATATCCTCATGATGAACTCTGATCCACCTCTAACCATCGACCTTAACCTTCAAACTCGGGCTCGTCAGTACCCCAAGCCTCCCGCTCCGTCTGTCCCCGAGTCCCCTTCTTCAGGTTCTACAGAGCTTCTTTCAACATCCAATGGTCCCTTACATATCCCTCAACCCAAAGTCAAGGTTCATACCAAGATTCCTAAAGGACCATTACACCGAAATGATGCTCCCGGTCGAGCTGCTCATTCGTATAGCATAGTAGATGATTTGGCGTAGTCTCCTACTGCCATTTCCACATTGGAACTCCAACACCTGTGTTCTTCTCCAAAAGAAGGACTCACCATTCATGGGCGCCGTGGGATCTCATCGATGACCAAATGATTGTTTTCGACGCCACTCAATCGGACCATCCTCCTCTTCCTGCTTCCGTCGCCTTCCAAATCCCAGTCAAAATCCGGAACGCCAACGTTTCTCGGTGTATAATTGATGAGGGGGCATCCACCTGTGTGATGTCCGCTTCGGTTTGGAAGCAACTCGGATCTCCTGAGTTGGCCCCTTCCATGATCACCCTTCGAGCGTGGGATGGCCACACCTCCCAGCCCATTGGCCTTTTCCGTAATTGTCCTATCACTCTTGCGGGAAAGACTATTTGCGTTGACGTAGAAGTCATCGATGCCCCTCTTGATTACAACATTCTCTTGGGGCGAAGCTACACCTATGCCATGTCTGCTTTCCCATCCACGGTTTTTCGCAAGATGTCTTTTCCTCACAATGGAAAGATAGTCGCCATTGACCAGTTGACGTATCATGAGCCAAAATCTCAGACCTCCCCTGAGACGACCATATCTTCTGTAGCCAATAAGAAAATTGTCAATTCTTTGACCAGTGTCTCTCCCAGCATCTACAAAGACTCCTCTTTGCTTGGAACCTTCCCTGGTCTTCCTCCTCCTCCTGTCTCCGACCCCAGCTCCTCGAATGTTTGCATGATGCAATCGTCTCGGGCTGCTCTCAAGCAACCTGCTTCGGCTAGTCAGCAACCACGCTCTCCGCAACCTGCTCCTAGCCCTTCACCTGCAGCTGGTATTCATGAGCCTCTTTACCCTCCTGGAATGGCTCCTCCAAGCCTTAGCCCTTTAGGAGCCATCCCACCTGGCCATTACCCCTCTGGTCAGATACCGTTCCTAGCTCCCCCACCAGGAGTGTACATGATACCTGTCATGGCCACCCTCTCTCTTCCTAACCTGACCCTTGGGATTCCAGTCTGGTACCTTGATCCTCTAGCCCTAACCTTGCCTGGTCAACCCAAACCTTATCTTGCTTTGACCCCGGTTCAACTGGTCCCCAGGACTTCTCCCGCCGCAACAGTGCTTCAGTCACCTCAACAGGAACCACCTCCTATTGCGACTGCTTCGGGTAAGAAGGGCAAAGCTCGCAAGGGGGAATCAAAGGAAAAGGCTGCCCCGACAAACCCTACCCCTCCTCGGCCTCCAAATTATACCATCTAGTGTGCTTTGTGTGATATTTTTGGTCATGCCACCCATACCTGTCCTGAATTGCTTCATCTCAAGCCCATGGTTAATGTCACATTCCCTGAGTCCCCGGTCCCAGAAGCCTCTGTTCCTTTCACGACCGTGGCCACGAACCCCCAGAATATTCACACCAACCACCCCTATGATTTGTGTGACCTCTATGGCCATTACACCCACCTTTGTCCCCACCTCGAGGACTTCCGCACCTCTCTAGCCGCGGTCCGCCAATTCGAGGCCAAGCGAAATGAGTCCACCTCTCCCATATTTACGCATTTTGCTTTGGAAAAAATACCAGACATGACTGCTCCCATTGAAATCCCCCCTCTTGATGTCGAGATGACGGAGCATTCGTCCAGCATTTTCTACCTATCATCATCCATGTGACCCTCGGGGACCATTCCCTCTGAATCCTCCCCTGTTGATTCGCTTGACCTTCCTTTAGCAATCACCTTGGGCTCAACATCGGTAGATCCTTTATCTACTTACTCTTCTGTCACCCCTTGTGACAATGCGCATGTGAACCTCTCTTCTCATGATGATGAGTTAGGTAGCTTCGCTGCGTCAGGTGGTCTTTCTTCCACCAGTCACCCCATTTTCTATCACGATGACGACATTATGGAAGAAATCCCCACCCCTGACTTTATCTATTCCCCCTTACATCGAACCCATGCGTTCACACCACATACACCTTGTGGCCATTACACTGAAACCCAATGTTTGGGTAAGGGGGCACCCACATTTGAGAGACCAAGAGAAGCAATTCTCCACAACTCTCCTAGTGTATCTGGTCGTGCCGACTTTAGTACCATTATTCTTCCACCTTTTGAAGAACCTCTAGAGTCCCATATCACTTCAGATCACTCTAGGGATGATACCCCTTATCATTCCCTCATCTTCCATCAGCAATCAAATCTCTTAGACATTGTTTTTGACCAACCTATGGGTTTTCTAGGAGAGCATTAGTTCATTATCTCCAAATCCTCTCTTTGGGATAGTGACACCAGGTATGCCACCCCAAAAAATTAAAGTCCATTTTCTTCATATATGCAGTACTACAAGAGATTGGTAATCCTCCATTTCCTTTCTCAAAACTACATAACCATAACGAAAACAAATGGCACACCACATCATTAAAATGTGTTTCGATTCCCTTTTTTCTAAATACATTTTGGCATGACCACACCATGCTTGGGGGCACCTATGCCCCTCAACCATAACCCTCCTCAAAATCGAATTTCCTCACTTACAACACTTGTACTTGGGGCACCACTTTGCCTCCATACTTGTCTTTGTTCGTGTCGATTTTCGTCATGAGATACCATCTTGTACTCATGTTTTTATGGTCCCCCATGAGACCTTTTCTGTGTGGCAACACCATCGAGTCACCCTTGTTTAGAGCATCCAAGTTGAGTCATCATCACATTCATGGATTCTATCCTGAGTCCCTTTGTACCCCGCTATAGTCCTCCATCCTTCATTGCTTGGTCTCTCTCTTATGTCGCACATTATGGCCGTCAGTCCCACTGTCCCCTATCCCTCATGATACTGTGTCAGTCGCTACCATGTCATTCATGTCCTTTATGCTCTAGCAAGGGAGGTCGTCCATTTTCTACTCAGTCCCATCCATTCCATCATCATCATTGGTATTCGTCTATTAGTCGCTCTACTATTTTCTCTTGTGCCTTAGTTGAGGATCTCTCATTGCCTCACCTACGGCAGACCTCCTTCTATCGACATCAGCTCCTTCATTCCAGAGGACAGGTCTAGAGAGTGGTGTACCTTGGTTCTAGCTTCCACTCTTGTTCGGTGCCTCAGATCAGGCAAAGGGATCTCTCATTTCCATTTGACTTGATTGTTTTTCTACTTCATCTCCTTTCAGCATGATCGAGATTCGTATGCTTGATGGTCCAGTGATGCAGCAGCAGCTCTTGGTGATGCCCGGGTGTGTGTGAGATGTCTCAACCCTCATGAGGGGGTGGCCCTGCAAGTAGCCCCCCACATGCCCGGATTACCTCTTCATTGTAGCCTTCGATGCAGCTCCATATATTTGCTGATGTCGGCCTTATCCGCTTGCAGCGCCTCTTTGATTTGCATGTATCAGTCAGATTTTGTGAGCCCTTCCCCACTTGTAGGGGGCATTTGGGTTGTATTTTTATCTCATGTACTCAGATATTATTGTATAAGTCCTGGTTGTTATCCCAGGCACAGCATGTATATGGGATCCCTCATTGTATTTCTATCTGGCTCATGTTTATGCTGGCTGTACTTTATGGTTCGGTCCCTTGTTTATTGGACACACTACTTTGTCTCGGCGGGCATAGGTATGCCTCCCCCACCGCCTTTAGCACAGGTACCCTCTCATAAAAAGAGACTTGTTGCACCTGTAAGTCTCGTCTCCTCAGGGTCTAGTTCTTTAGCACATTAGTCTACCTCACATTTCTCTCTCTGACTTCCCTTTTGATGTCTGGTGATTGAGTTCTTACAACGTACTTCGGTCATACGATTTGCTCCTAACACTCGCACGCTGGGGGGCAATCTGTTACACCATTTTTTGGTCATCTAACCTACTATCATTAGATGGAACCAAGTACACCACGTAAGACCAATTTTACTTTAAGTAAAATTGCTTTCACTATGTAAAATAACTTAATAAAACACATTTATTAGGTTGTTTATGGTCTAAACAGGAAACCCCAAAAGGAAATATTAAACAAACCTATATTTATTTGATTTTCCTCATGGAATAATTAATTAAACAATAACTTAATTATTATTCCTGGTCATGTTTAACCCAAAACAAAGAAATTAATTAGATAAATCTTTATTTATCTTATTATTTTCTAGGAATAATTATTTAAAACTTATTTAAATAATTTTCCATGTTAAATATGACTAAATCATCCATAAATAATTAAATAAATCATTATTTATTTGATTATCATTCAACCACTTCCTTAAAATGATAAATAAATCATTTATTTATTTATTATTTACAAATAAAGGGATTTGACCCAAGTCACATACCTTTTCCCTCCAACAAATATAATAAAATATTCCATAAAAGGTGGATCTAGATTTGGTTAATATTATTTTAATCATGCACCAATATCTAGAATGACCCAATATTTTGTTATAAATAGGAGGGTTTTTCCTACCATTCTTCACCTTTTGTTGCCTATTAGATCACTCTGGATCTATACACTTGGTCACATTCTATATTATTTGCTGTGTGAGCTCCCTTTGAGTTCTATCTTTTTCTGGGTTTTCTACACCAACAAGAGAGAGAGATTCTAGATCTGAAGTGCTGAGGACTTCCAAGAACCCATCCCATTGAGGAGAATTGGATACACCTTCTTGTTTTCCTCTCAGGTGCCCTTAATACAAAAATTCTTTCAAAAAACATTGTTCTTGTCTTGTCTATTGGATGTATGGAGCAAACTCTTGATTTTACTGCTTAATGTCTTTCTATGCATAGATCTAGTTTTTTACAGCACTTGTCTTGATCAACTAACTGCAGATCTGAAGATATTGGCAGCCACATTTGATGTTAAGGCTATAAGTTATGCGTAGCTAAAGTGGTCTTTTTTCGTACGCTTCGACAAAAGATTCATACTAACACCTTGGTATGCAGATATTGCTAACTATTTGGTTACAGGGAAACTGCTTCCACATTTATTTCCAAGTGAAAAAAGAAAGATTATTCAGGAGATTTAAAAATATTCATGGATTTCTAATGAATTGTTTAAAACAGGGCCAGATCTTGTGATCAGAAGATGTGTCAGGGAAGATGAAATGCCTGATATCCTCAAGGCATGTCATGATGACCCATGCGGAAGACACTTTGCTGACAAAAAGACAACCTATAAAATCCTCTCTTTAGGATATTATTGGCCTTCCCTCTTCAAAGATGCAAAACAATATGTCAAAAGGTGTACGCTACTATTATGGTAGGAACCTATCTTCAAAATAATGTTCCATTGTTGTCCCTCAAAATGCAAACTCATTGAACCCTTTGAAAAATGGGCTTTAGATTTCATTGGACCTATTAATCCACCATCTAAGCAAAAGAAGTATATATTAGTTTGTACTGATTATGTTACTAAATGGGTAGAAGCCAAAGCATTAGTATCTGCTACTGAAAATTCAGTTGTTCATTTTCTTTATGAGGATATTTTTACTCGCTTTGGTGTTCCAAGAGAAATTGTGATAGATCAGGGTAGCCAATTCACATCCAACTTGGTGGAGAAATTGATGGAAGAACACAAAATCACATACGTAAGATCTATTTCCTACCATCTGCTAAATGGTCAAGTGGAGTCTACAAACAAAGTTCTCGAAAGTATCATCACCAAAACTGTTCATCTACACAGAAGAGATTGGGCATAAAGGCTTCCTAAAGCCTTGTGGGCCTACAGAACTACATGGAGAAATACAACAGGAAATTCTCCCTATGAACATGTTTATGGGAAAGAAGTCCTGCTCTCCATTGAGTTCCAAGTCAAAACCTTCAAGATAGCAGTTCAGTTGGGAATGGATCTATCAGAAGCCCAAAAGCATAGAATGGAGCAGTTGAATGAGCTAGATGAGATCAGACAAGAGGCAATTCTAAGAATTGATCTAGTTCAATATCAGAGAGCTAAATGGCATGACAAATACATCAAAGAGAAGAAGTTTCAAGAAGGAGATTTGGCATTGCTATTTGATTCCAATTTTAAAGATTTTAAAGGAAAATTTCAGACTCATTGGCTTGGGCCAGATGAGATTGACAAAATCTTTAGCAATGGAGCGGTAAGAATCAAGATCATTGATGAATTTCAAACTCCTCTTATTTTGAATGGCCACAGATTAAAGATCTATCATAAGCCTCTCAAAAGAGGAATTTGTCAAAATGTTTCAAGATAATTCTGCAATAAGGCTGGTAAAGAAGAATCCTTCTTCTCCACCAGCCTAGCCTTTGTTCTTTTCAGTTTAAGCTTAAAAAAAAAAAAAAAAAAAAAAAATTGTATAAGCCTGAAAACCAATCATTGATTGGCAGTCTTATACAGAAAATGTAGGATGAAAATCAGGAACACCTGACACCCTATATTTTCCAAAAAAAAAAAAATTCTCTCTCTCATTTCACAAGTTTTATGACAACCCACTCCATTTCATTCCACTTCATTCCATTTCACTCCATTTCATCTATTTCATTTCATTTCACCAATAAAAATTTTCTTTCATGACCATTTTTCATTCAGTCAGTTATCATCTATCCATCTCCATTCACCCAAATAATTGTTGTGTCAGTTTCCGCAGCTGACACCAGTTTCCGCAGCCAGAAGCAGTTTCTGCAGCCACCACTCTGTTTTTCAAAAATTTACAGTCAGATGTTAGTTCAACAATCATGAAATCAAATGCAGGTATGAAGACATATTATGAAGACATGGGGCATTCAAAGACATCAATGAGGAGCAACTGATTGAAGACCAATGAAAAATGGCAAGAATTCCAAGGTATGAGTAAAAATTTATTTCAAATGGTATTCAAGCACATTTTTACATAGTTATAAACCATAGCTCCATTTTATGCAATGATTGTGTTGATAACTCCGTAACCATCCCACGATCTCTATACGATTCCCCCACAATCCTTGCATTCATTTCCAAACGGCCTCATAATCAAGCCTCTGGTCTTCACTAGTGTTCGGCTATACGTTGATACCCCACCTGTAATTAAGGAACGTGGTTGATTTGACTACAACTTCTCTTAGCCGCACAAAATCCGTAGCCGTTTCATAAACGTGCTTGCGTCTACTCTGCAGCCACCCAATTTTAAATACTGCCGGATGCACTTTTCTCCCCCTACTGTTCTATTTACCTCACGGCTACATTTCCACCGTGCTCACATAAGCCTTCACCTCATCTTATTCTCTGTTCCTCTTCATACCGTGTACCTATTCTCTGAAATCCGCTTACAGTCACTGGCCTCCTTCATAAACCCTGATCATTTCTGCCGTCTTACCTCTGCTAAACCCTCCTCACGCAGACAAGTTCTAAAGTACAGAAATAAGGATGGGTCAGTTGTTGAGAATAGAACCAGAGGGACCCAAATTTATGGAAGGATATCCACAAGTCAAAGACATACTGAAAAAGGCAAAATGGCTTCGGTTATTCAAAAGTTTAAAGGCTATAATAAGGAGGTAACAAAAGCTTTTGCGAGGTCTTTCAACGGTCTGGAGGTGGAAATTGGGGACCTCAAATTTACAGTGACTGAGGCATCCATAGCAGCTGCTACAGAACTCCCTCAAGAAGGAGAACCTTGGTTCAAGAACAAGAGCATTGACGAGGAAGCCTGGAGAGTAATCCTACGTAACCCAGGTATGGATATCACCATTTTCAAAAAGGGAATTCTTGTTCATGCTTTAAAAGAAGAGTAGGCCAGTTTACTATTGGTTATTCAAAATTTTATCACCTGTGAAGGACGTTTTGGATCAATGTACATGTATCACACCCGATTGTTGATGAATTTCCTAGACAACCAAACCCTCAATCTGCCATAATTTTTACTAAAATTTTTGAAAAATATGTCTGTAACCATCCAAAAGCATCTGGGGGACTTAGAACCACATTTTTATCACCATGGTCTTGTGAAAATCTTGATCGAAAAACAGTTAAAAGAGAAAAAGGACACCTGGGAACAATTTTTAATTAGAAATTTCTTTGAAGAACCCCAAGAAACCCTTGAGGGCAGTACACCAAAAAGAAGTAGGAGAAAGAGAACAGGTGATAAAACTCAAAACCCTCCTACAAACATAGTTGAAAGAAATAATGAAGAAGAAATATTGTCTAAAAGGAGGAAGGAAAAGACTGAGGGTAATAAGCCAACAAAATCAAAAGAGAAAAGAAGCATTGAAGCTGTGTATCAAACCCCTTCCTCAGAAGAAGATCATCAAGTATTGTCTGAAAGACTAGTTCACCTTCAGGAACAGTCAGCTATGGATAAAAAGAGAGGAAAAGAAAAAGACAATAGCCCACAACGTGTAAGAAGAAGCAACAGGCTTAAAGGAAAGTGGAGAAAAGTACAAACAAAAGAACACCATTTTATTGATTTGGGAGAAGGAACACCTGAACAAACTCCAGCTAGCCGTAGTCCATCTCATTCTCAGCCAAATGTCGAAACTAGTCCTCAAGATGTTGACATGAGTCCTTTTCAGCCAGATTTTGAAGTCAATTCTCCTCCACAGCATTTTGGGGACAGCCCAAGAAAAACAACACCCGAGATAGATCCAAAGCAACAAGAGGTGTATGACTACATAGAATCCTTAGAAAGAACAGCCACGGGTCCCAGCAATTCATCCACTCAGCCTCACACAGCACAAGAAGCTCTAGTCCAATCGTTGACCAAAAAGTCTTTGAGTTGGAGGTTTTAAATAGACATATTAAAATTGAAAACGAAGCACTAAAGGAACAAAACAAATTGGACAATATCATTCATGACAATACTATGCTACATCTAGGACTGTGGCAGAAAAAAAACAGGAAACTGAAGAAGAAATGCCAGAAGATAAGTAGAGCACTAATTAATCTCAAATACAAATGCTTGATGAAGAAGCCCAGGATGTTAGCAGTACCAAGGAAGAGGAGAAGAGGACTGGCTGTACTAGCAGAGGTATCAAGTCATATGAATTGAAGAAGGATGATCAAAATTTTGGTTGCATGAGGACATGCAACACCTTCACAGTAGGGGTATGTTGAGTCTCAAATCTACATCTTTCCTATACACATTTCTAGACTTTTTCCATTTACCTGGACCTCCTAAGTCATAAACATCATTGCATATTAATCATAAAAGAGCATTTAAAGTGGTTTTAAACTATGTTTTGTGTCTGCTGTTTGAATTAGATTTTTTCTCATTGAGCTGCGAAATCTTGTCACTTTCCGCAGCCATTTTGTTAAAGTCTACATTGCAGGTGTCTTCAGGCAAATCGAGCCACATGGGCAAGTTAGAAATGACATGGACATGGATCGAGTCCTATTGGCTCAGTTGAATTCACCTAAGAAGGTTGTGGTCAAAGGTAGTCAAGCGGTGGTCAACCGAAGAGTCCCGCGGTGACAGAACTCTGTTTTTCATCACGTGAAGACTTCTGTGGCTGTTCCTAAATCACAAGGGATATATCAACACCTGTGAACTGCTCCATAAGCCGAATTCAACGACCACTCTCCATAGATTTAATCTTCACGGCAGCCATAATGGTAGATTTCTGGACGTGGTTGTTCACGTGTCTTGTATCAGCGTAGAATGTAGGAAATTAATTATGTAATCCTCTATTATAAATAATGTGTTCTCATATGCATAGTAGTTAGCTGCTGTAATGTAATTTGCTGGAAAGAAAGCCCACTGTGCAGTGACATTATTTCTTTGTTATGACTGTGTTTTAAATATATGAGAAGACTCTGTTCATAAGCATAATTCGTGTTTGATAGCTGCTTCCCGAGGATTGTGCAGAGGGCCCCTATACACGCCGAGGTTTTGTGTTACTATATAGTTTCATGCTTCATTTCCTTACGTTCATTGTGCCATAGTCATTCACGTGTATATATTACATCTTTTGTGGTATTAATGTTTTTTTCCTTGTTCATAATTTTTCATGCTTTATATCACTGTTAAACTGATCAGTGTTTTTGTTCCAGATTACAGTAGGCAGCCCGGGCATTTGCACATAGTTTTATAATGACTAATGACATGGAATCAATGTTGTTCTTCTGCTGATTTATTTTTCTTAGCTTTTAATTCCAGCATTGTTTTATTCATTTCAGTTTTGTACATTTTCTTTACTAGTTAGATTAGATATTAAACTGCTCATTTCATTATCAGTTACCTCCAAAATCCATAGCGAGACTAATGGTGAGGGATTGAAGTATGAGTGTGTAGTTTGATATTAGTTTATTTTTCTGCAAGTTAGATATTAAACTGCTCATGTCATTATCAGTTACCTCGGAAAGCCATAGCGAGACTAATGGTGAGGGATTGAAGTATGAATGTGTAGTTTGATATTAGTTTATTTTTCTGCAAGTTAGATATTAAATTGCTCATGTCATTATCATTTACCTCCGAAAGCCATAGCGAGACTAATGGTGAGGGATTGAAGTATGAGTGTGTAATTTGATATTAGTTTATTTTTCTGCAAATTAGATATCAGATTACTCAAGTTGTTTATGATTACCTCCGAAAGCCATAGCGAGACTAATGGTGAGGGGTCAGAATATGAGTTGATGTAATTTGATTTTAGCTTTACTTTGTTTGCAATTCTTGGATTTCTTTGAGTACAGTTTCTTTTGTATTTAGACAGCAGCAAGGGTAATGGGTTTCATGATCAATAGGTCACTGTTTGTTTGACTAGTATAGTGGCACATTTTCATTTTCTTTTAGGAATTAAATTTGTCATTGCATATTTGAAAATCATTTTGAAGTTTGAAGTTTTGGAAATCATTATAAAGGACATCATTGCCTTGAACATTTATATCCATACTTGTCTTTTAGAATTTCCATTTCGCATTAGGAAACCAACCAAGATAAATATAAAAAAAACCAAAAACAACAAAAAGTAAGAAATAGGTTATCTTGCACATATAGTGCACCACACTTCATCAGCTTATGAATCTCGGATTGAAAAATTAATGTAGCAATTTAGGACACACTAAATTGACCCAAAAATTTTGGCGCCGTTGCCGGGGAAGTGTAACTAGGTAGCCAATTTCTTAAAAAAAAAAACAATAAAAAGAAGGGAAAAAATGATAACTTCTTGAAGTATGCTCTCCTCTTGCACCTAGTATGATCTGGAGGATCAGAAAAGAGAGTTATTGGTTCAATAATTTCTTAAGTATGCTCTCTTCTTGCACCTAGTGTGACCTGGAAGATCAGAAAGAGAATTATTAGCCCAACTTAAAAAAAATAAAAAAATGACATGCATAGAGCAAGAGATTCTAGGGGAAGGTTTATAGCTAGAGCCAAGAGTTCGATTTTCACAACTCCATCTTCTTCAAGGCATAGACAAGATTCACCACCATCTACCCCTAGCCTTAAGATTCCTAGAATTCAAGGAGCAGCTGAATTAGAGGATTCTCCTACACCACCTACCAAATCTCATTTAGAAAAAGACCCTTTCTTTACTTCTACAGGAGAGTATATTGTAATCAAAGAAGTAGAATCACCTGAAGAAGAAAAGGAAGAAACTCCCTCTCATCCTCCCTTGATAGAAGAACCAGAGGACTTTAAGAACTCTGAAGAAACTATCGTGACATAGGAAGTAGTAGATGCATTTGGAGGTAGAGGTAGAGGTAGAGGAGAAGGAAACAATGGTGGAAGTGGAGGTAATAATGGAAGAAATAGGGAAGGAGACAACTTGTTTGGATTCCCTATAGTTGATGAGGAAACTCATACGACAATGAAAAACATCTCACCATCTGTCCTCATCAAATTTTATGGATTGCGAAGTGAGGATCCTGAAACATTTCTGTTTGAGTTTGAAGTTGTGTGCCGAACCTATGACTATATGGAAGACTCTCAAAAACTCAAACTCTTTCCTTCAACATTGAAGGGAGCTGCTTTGAAATGGTTCATGGGACTAGTCACCCAATCTATTAGGACTTGGAATGATATGAAACAAACATTTTTGGATAGATACCTGGACTATTGCATGCCCACCAATCACAAGGATGAGGTATTCAAAATGGTACAAAAAGAAGATGAAAATTTGGAGGATTTACTTGAAAGATTTCAATACAACTTAAAAAGAGCAAAGATGAGCAACTTAGATGATGAAAATTTGAAAGCCCTTATATTAAAAGCCATCAGAGATGAATGGATAGATATTTTAAACATGATGGGGAAAGGAGACATTTCTCAACTTCCACTTCGTGACATAACAGAACTATGTGTCCATCTCTCAAGAGGAAAATCTAAAACAGAAAAAGGGCCTAGGGATCCTTCTCTTATCAGGGCTAACAAATCTGCAACTGGATCAGTAAGTAGGGCAGAGATTGGAAATATGCTTGATGAATTCAAAACTGATATCTTAGGGAGCCTTAGTGAACAACTAGACACCCTTAAAATTCAAAACAAGCAGAAAGCAGAAACTGATGCTCTAGCCATCTTTTGTCCGAAATGTAGGAAGAAACATGCTTTAAGGGAATGTCCCTTGGATGCAAAAGTTGTAGAAACATGTATTATTTTCTCAGAGAATCATGAGACCAAGGATTGTCCTTCAATTCCTGGACTCAAAGCTGTCTTTCAAGAAGATCCAAATTCAGTAGAATCTCTCTGTTTTGTTGCAAGAAAACCTTGGCAGGGGCAACAAACTCAAGGATTTAACAACCCTATGAATTTTCAACCCCCACCAAATCGGAATCCTTGGCAACAACCTTGGCCCCAACCTCAAAATTCATATCAATCATGGGTACAAGGTATGAAAAATCCTTATGGGATATTTTCTCAATTTTATCAATATCCTCCATCTTTTCAAAATCAACAAGCTCCACAATTTCCAAACCCAAATCCACAACTTTCATTGCCATTTCCACAACAACAACCTTCTCAACAAAATCCAAATCCTCAACTCATGCTTCCATTCCAACAAAAGAAAAATCAACTTCCAGCTCAACCATTGCCAAATCCTAACAATAAAAATCCTCAGAATACTTACATGATAGAAGGAAAACAATTTCCTACCTATATGATTGTTCCTCTCAATGATGTACAACTCAGGTCTGGTAGAGTTTTAGAAAAACCTTCTATAGATGTCCAAGAGAAAGATACCTCTAAGGAGGACTCTCTTAAAGTCAATAAGGGTTCCGAGGAAGCATCTCTTCAAAACTCAAACATTCAAAAAGAGAAAGAAAAGTTAACCCCCACAACTCCTATAGTTGAGCAACCTGCATCTTCATCCACACCTCCTTTCCCTGAAAGATTACAAATTGATAAAGGGGTGGAAAAACAAATCTTGTTGCCTAACTATGATTTTCTAGATGAATTAAAGAATGTTTGTATCAATATTCCCTTGCTACAAGCCATTAGGGAGATTCCTATTCTAGAAAAAACAATAAAGGAGTTGAGTCTCAAAAGACCAGGAAGGAAACCAAGAGATACAAGAAGAATCCACCTGGTAGGAAAAATTGCAGATATCATGATGGGAAAAATTACCATGTAGAAGTATGTAGATCCAGGTAGTCCAATTGTCAAGACACATATAAATGGGATAGAAATTCCAAACACATTGATTGACTTAGGGGTTGCTATCAACATTATGAGTAGACAGACTATGGACTAGCTAAAAATTCCTAACCTTCTTTTTACACCTACTTTACTGCAACTTGCATATAGATCAATTATCAAACCAGATGGTGTATTAGAAGATATTTCAGTCTCCTTAGATTCTTGGGAATATCCAGTAGATTTTATGATTTTGACTCCCAAGAGTAATCTAGGAGGACACCCACTTATCGTAGGAAGACCTTGGCTAGCCACAACTGATGCCTTCATTAGTTGTAGATCTGGGGATATGTACATTTCTAATGGTAATTTGACAAAGAAATTCAATTTGTATCCCACAGCAGAAGCAATTACAGAAGTAGGAGACAATGAATGGGTCGATGATGAGGACACTATACAACCTGTCTTTACCATTTCTGAAATCAGTGAGGATAGTCAAATTCTAAACACATTAGAAAATTTTGAGACATCTTCAGAATATGACCCCACAAAATTTCAGTTGGAATCTAATGTAGAAATTTGCTGAATAATGATTAATTATCCACCGATACTATCCTGATCACATACAATTCGAATTTATATGCAACACATAATATCTTCCACTCAGATCATCACACATGTGGAAATAAAACAAGCGATATCACATCAATTCATCATACACATTAACACAGTATGTATGGGGAAAGCTTATAGCTGAAAAACCCGCATCTATTGTGTATATTATAATGGATAAATCATGTAACAAACTCAGTACAATACTCCTCACAAGTACTCAGTACTATCTCATGAAGTTACACACAAACTAGCTCAATTTTGAACAGGTTATTGGTTCAAAACTCACCACTAATTGCCTTGCCTCTATTGCGCAATCATGGTCTGTCTATATAGAGATCCAAGGTTCGAATCTCCTTGGCTTGACAGCGCAGTCATCATGGGAAATTCCTCCAAGTGTGGTGCAAATCTCATGCACAACTGATGTTGCCACTGATAGCTAACTCCACCCTTTCATCTACCTCTTTCACTGGTCTCCACTGAACTGATCATGCACTGTAGTGAACTGATGTGTTCTTGAGTTGAATAATGAGTTACTAATTAATGAATTAAATAATATTTAATTCACTCCATTCATAACTAATTGATTAGCTAGTTAAACTAATCTCAACTAGTTCAACTAAAATAAACATAACACAACTCCACTAGCTGTCTCATTAACTCCACCAAACTTCTGCCACTGAAGTCCTAACTGAAGTCAACCATGCATGATGCCATCAAACCCTAGGAATAGCGTAATTCCTCTGTCAGATGCATGAGCTACTTCCAAGGCTCGAACTGAAGTGCTCCAAGAGAGTAAACTGAAGTTTATAGTCCAAATATTATTAAGGGTAAATAATATTTGACTTCCCTATTTTAAGGAGAGGCAGTCTAAAAATAGACTTCGACCTATAGGTCCAAAAAATAGATGTCCATCTATTTTTACCAACATTACCAATACTCCAAGAATAACATACTGCAACCCCTGGACCATGCTCCATATGTCTAAAAATAGACATAGTCTAAAAATAGACTTTGCGCCAAAAATAGCCTGCGGGCCCACTTAGTGAAGGCGACTTCATTTCACTAAGCTCCATCATCTTGTTGCATTTTCAACACTCCCTCTCAAGAAGATATGGATTATCTGCAACCCCTATCCTGCCTCTGTGGAATTCGAACTTGCTCCTGGTGAGCGCCTTCGTCAAGATGTCAGCATCCTGATCCTCCGTGGGAACATATGAAAGCATCATGATTCTCCGTTGAACACAATCTCTGATATGATGGTACCTGATGTCGATGTGTTTGGACCTATCATGAAATACTGGATTAGCCGAGAGTTTAATGCAACTCTGGTTATCACAGTAGATCACTGTAGGCTCCAAATGCAACCTAAACAATCCTACGAGGATCTTCCTCATCCAAATAGCCTCGCATGCAGCCAAACTAGCTGCCATGTACTCAGCCTCTGCTGAACTGAGTGCCATGGATCTCTGCTTCCTGTTGTACTAGGAAAATGCTGTCGACCCAATGCTGAAAACTCCTCCAGATCCGCTCTTCCGGTCCGTTGGACTCCCTGCCCAATCTGCATCAGTGAAGCCAGAAAGCTTCGCTTCATCCTCCTATCTGTACCATAGACCATATCCCGATGTGCCTCTAATATAGTGCAATACATGCTTGCCTTCCTTCCAAAAGAGCTTGGTAGGCTTAACCATAGCTTGCGAAAGCTGGTTAACTGCATAGCATATATCGGGTCGTGTATTGACCAGATACATAAGCGACCCCACCAACTTTCGATAGACAGTGGCATCCACTACCTCCGCTGAAGTAGCATCCTCCTTCCTCCAACCACCAGGAAGAGGAGTGTCAACAGGCTTGCAGCCTTGCATGTTGAACCTCTCCATAATCTCCCGGGCATACTTGCCCTGAGAAACAAACAGTCCTCCGCTGCGCTGCCAAATCTCCAATCCTAGGAAATAATGAAGGATGCCCAAGTCCTTCATCTCAAACTCTCGTGCAAGATCCTCCTTGCATGAAAGTATCAACTGCTCATCGCCAGTCAAAAGCAAATCATCTACATACAGTACGATGATCAACAGCTTCCCCTCCACCACAATCTGGTACAGGTTTGGATCCGCCTCACTCTTGGAGAATCCAAGCCCGGTGAAGTAGCTGTCTATCCGAGTGTACCAAGCACGAGGTGCTTGCTTCAGACCATACAGTGCTCTCTTGAGTCGGCACACATGCGACTCACTGCTGAAGATCTCAAAACCTTCAGGCTGCTCTATGTACACCTCTTCCTCAATAACTCCATTGAGGAACGCAGTCTTCACATCCATCTGATGAATGTGCCACCCCATCTGCGCTGAGAGAGCAAGGATCGTCCGCATGGAAGAGTACCTTGCGACAGGTGCAAAAGTCTCCTCATAGTCAATCCCCTCGATCTGTGAGAAGCCACGGGCGACAAATCTCGCCTTGTACTTCTCCACACTCCCGTCAGCCGCCTGCTTCACCTTGTAGATCCATCGCGAACCTACAACTGATTTCCCAACCGGTCTTGGGACAATCTCCCATGCATTGTTCCTGATGATCGAATCATATTCTTCGATCATGGCATCAACCCATGCGGGTTCCTCCACAGCTTCCTCAAAAGAGGATGGCTCCGTCACAACACATTAACTCACAAGAGCCATGTATCCAGTGTACCGATCCGGTGACTGCCTCTGTCTGCGCTGTGCTGTAGGTGGTCCTACAACCTTCTCTGCATCTCGAGCCAGTCGCTCAGCTTCTGTAGTGCGCATGCGCCCTCTGATGGTTGGCGCCGCATGGGTGGTTTCTTCCACCTCCTGAACTTCCTCTTGTGGCTGATCCACATCCGGAAGCTCCTCCTTAGGAACTAACAGCTCCTCATCTGCATGCAAGTGTAGCTCCCTCTCAAGCGAACACTGCATGGCTTTCTCCTCCCGAAATTTTATATCCCGTCGCACAACAGTCTTGCGACTGTCTGGCACATACACCCGATAGTTGTGAGGTGTATCAGTGTACCCCACAAATATTCCAACCTCAGCAGTTGGATCCAGCTTCCTTCTCGCATCCTTCATCACATGCATGTAGACAGGAGAACCAAAAATCCGCAAATGGAAAATATCAGGCCTCTTGCCAGAATAAGCCTCCTCCGGTGTACTCATGCCAAGAACCTTGTGAGGACAACGGTTCTGCACATACACTGCTGTATTGCATGCCTCAGCCCACAAGTGAAGGGGTAGGCCCTTATCATGCAATATCGCCCGTGCAACACCCACGATCGTTCTGTTCTTCCGCTCAGCCACCCCGTTCTGCTGTGGGTTATGGGGTGCGATGAGCTCTCTCCGAATCCCTTTTGCGTTGCAGAACTCCTTGAATTCAGCCGAGATGAATTCACCACCGTTATCACTCCTTAGAGCAATCACCTTCTTCCCCGACTCCTTCTCGACCAGTGCTTTAAACTCACATAACTTCGCGAATGTATCGCTCTTCTTCTGCATGAAGAAGATCCAACACTTTCGAGAGAAATCATCAACAAAGATCACGTAATACTTGTGCTTTGCTGTCGAAGCAACTGAGAAAGGACCACACACGTCTGTGTGAACTCTCTCAAGGATCGTCGTGGCACGACTATCCTTCTCGTGAAAGGTGGATTTCACATACTTCCCTAAAGTACACCCCTTGCACTGATCTGACTGCGCAAGAGTGCCCTTAGGAAGCCCAGTAGAAATCTGCTACAGGATCTTCAAAGCTCCATGGTGAAGGTGGCCCAATCTCCTGTGCCACAGTTCGCCCTCATCATCCCGTCTCACCACTTCTCCCGCCTTGTATGCCATAGCTGCGCAGCCATCTACCTGCAACTGATAAAGGTTCTTGGTTTGAACCCCTATCTTCCGGGTCTCTCCAGTAGTCTTACTGCGCAGGAAGGATTTTCCTTCGCTGAAGACCACATCATACCCCTTATCCTCCAACATCGCCACAGAGATCAAGTTCTTCTTCAATCCAGGTACATGCATGACATCCTTCAGTACAAAGGGTTTACCAGACTCCCTCTGAAAGGATATGGTACCGATACTAGTGGCACTGTATCTACCATCATCGCCCATCTCAATGTGCACACCCAAGTTTTTGTCCTCCAGATTTGAGAACAAATCCTGATCTCCCATCATATGAAATGACACACCACTGTCCAAGAACCATACCAATCCCAACACACTTGAAACCAAGCATGCGATCAGTGAAAATTCAAGCTCGAACTATGAAGCCAAAGCTTCTCCATCTACAGATCTTCCCGCTTGCTTGTTCTTCTTCTTCTTTGGACAATTGGTAGCATAATGTCCGTGATCATGGCAGTGAAAACACTTCACTTTCGCCATATCCTGCTTCTTGCCCTTTGCACCGGAATGAGAAGGTTTCTTACCCTTCCCTTTCTTTGCTTTGGCCACCAAAGCGCAATTTTCTTCATCAGCTCCCTTTGATGAAGATCCATCTCGAGTAGTCCTCCTTATCTCCTCCTGCATGAGATCCGCCCAAAGGCGCTCCCATCCCGGCAACTTCTCCCGACCATTGACACTATCTTGATATGAGTGCCAAGCCTTCGAAAGACCAAGGAGAGCCAAGTCGACCATGTCCTCGTCTTCGACAGTCACCCCCACACTTCCCAGCTCATCTCTGCATTGAGTGAACTTCGTGAGGTATTTGGCGATACTGTCGCCTTTCTCCATCTTGATGTTCCCGAGCTTATCTTTGAGCGCCAGCTTCCTTTGGTCGCTCTTACTCTAGAATAGATCCGTCAAAGCTTTCCACATTAAATATGGAGAAGCCTTTCCATGCAGGCTGGATACAATATGATCCTTGACGCCCTCCAACAGGATCCTTCGACACTTCGCCATCTTCTTTTGCCATGCATCGACTTCAGCAGCATCAGTGGGATTTTGGACATACGTATCTACGAACTCCTTCAGACCATTATCTTCTAATACTGCCTCCATGCGATCCTTCCATGCAACATAATTCGAACTTCCTTCAAGAGCATATTCGAGTCGCAAACCGTTGAAAGACATTTTCAACACCGGCACCAAGAAAACAAAACTGCGGCAAAATTTCGAATTCCACTTCAAAGCTCAACCGCTCTAGATCTGTGAGAAAAAAATATTTCTAGCACAGAGATCGACTGCAAGGGGCATTTACCAAACCTTTCACTTTCCGAAGAAAGATGAATCCGGAGGCTACTTGGCCCGCATGCAGACTCTGTCTACCGAAATAAGTTTGTAATCACTGTGATGATCAATCTCTGCTTCAATAGCTCCGATACCATGTAGAAATTTGCTGAATAATGATTAATTATCCACCGAGACTATCTTGATCACATACAATTCGAATTTATATGCAACACATAATCTCTTCCACTTAGATCATCACACATGTGGAAATAAAACAAGCGATAGCACATCCATTCATCATACACATTAACACAGTATGTATGGGGAAAGCTTATAGCTGAAAACCCCATAGCTATTGTGTATATTATAATGGATAAATCATGTAACAAACTCAGTACAATACTCCTCACAAGTACTTAGTACTATCTCATGAAGTTACACACAAACTAGCTCAGTTTTGAACAGGTTACTGGTTCAAAACTCACCACTAATTGCCTTGCCTCTATTGCGCAATCATGGCCTGTCTATATAGAGATCCAAGGTTTGAATCTTCTTGGCTTGACAGCGCAATAATCATGGGAAATTCCTCCAAGTGTGGTGCAAATCTCATGCACAACTGATGTTGCCACTGATAGCTAACTCCACCCTTTCATCTACCTCTTTCACTGGTCTCCACTAAACTGATCATGCACTGTAGTGAACTGATGTGTTCTTGAGTTAAATAATGAGTTACTAATTAATGAATTAAATAATATTTAATTCACTCCACTCATAACTAATTGATTAGCTAGTTAAACTAATCTCAACTAGTTCAACTAAAATAAACAGAACACAACTCCACTATCTATCTCATTAACTCCTCCAAACTTCTGTCACTGAAGTCCAACTGAAGTCAACCATGCATGATGTCATCAAACCCTTGGGAACCACGTGATTCCTCTGTCAGATGCATGAGCCACTTCTGTAGCTCGAACTGAAGTGCTCCAAGAGAGTAAACTGCTGTTTATAGTCTAAATATTATTATGGGTAAATAATATTTGACTTCCCTGTTTTAAGGAGAGGCAGTCTAAAAATAGACTTCGACCTCTTTGACCTCAAAAATAGAGTCTCATCTATTTTTACCAACATGACACATACTTCAAGAATCTCAAACTGGAATCCCCGAACCATGCTCCGTATGTCTAAAAATAGACATAGTCTAAAAATAGATTTTGCGCTAGAATTTGCCTGCGGGCCCACTTAGTGAAGGCGACTTCATTTCACTAAGCTCCATCATCTTGCTGCATTTTCAACATCACCTACCTCCAACTCGCAGATCCTTCTTTTGATGTTCAATTTTTCTGCTATGATCTCCACAATATTTAGGTCCTTCTCGTCCTATCCAAATTCTCCACAACTCACTTATCAAATGAATTGGATTTGGAGGTAAATGGCCCTTTTATAGGAAAAACCATAGTTTTTCCATCGCCCATTGCGACCAAACCGTAGCTCATTTTGACGAACCATCTGCACCATTGGAAATATCTCAATGAGTTCTATGATAGGTCTTTCTTTGTTTTTCATAATTTGACACTTCACCTGGAAGCCATTTCTTCCATGAAGTTTCACTTTGCTGCCAATTCGAACCGAATCTCTTCATATGGGCCGACTGTACTTTGGTAGCACTTTGCCTTGGCACTTGTCATCTCGTGTGTCGATTTTAGTCAAAGGTAACCCTTATTTACTCATTTTTTTATAGTCCCCCTGGGCCTATCCTATTTGGCAGTGTCATCAAGTCACCCTTGTTCAGAGCATCTGAGATGAGTCATCCTTTCATTTATGGAGTTTGTTTCGAGTCCCATTATGTCATGTTATAGTATTCCATCCATATTTGCATTGCATTCATCCCGTGTGTCTATTCTTGACCTCCATCTATACTTTTCGTTATCGAAAATATTTTTTCTAAGTACTTGACCATCCCCTCTAGAATCGAGTAAGTTGTTGTCAGGTCAACCATGCCTTTTATGCTCTGAAAAGGGAAGTCATTAGTCTGCCTCTCCTTTTATCTACCTCCATTATTATTATTAGTGTCATTCTATCAGTCACTTTATTATGATCCCTCGTGCCTTAGTTGAGGATTACTTATTGCCTCAGCTTTGGCTAGCACTCTTCTTTTGACTTAAACACATTTATTCTAGAAGAATAGTCTATAGGGTGGTGTACCTTGGTTCCAAATTTCATCATTTTTTGGTTCCTTGAATCAAGCAAAGGGAATCATCATTACCCTTTGACTTGGTTGTTTCTCACATGCTCAACTCCAACTTATTATCACACGATTGAGAATCATACACCTGATGATCTGGTGACCATCAAATTGTACCAATGATTCCCAGGTGTCTGTGATATGTTTCAGACCTCATGAGAGAGTGGCCCTTCAGGTAGCCCCCCACATGCCCAAATGACCTCAGATCATGCTTCTGCCTTAGATGCAGTTTCACAGATTTGAATGGTTCGGTTCTAGCCTCTTGAAGGGCCCACAACATGCATGTTACATTCAAATGATCTATTCACATCTTCAGAGCCCTTTCCTATTCAGCAGGGCTTCTTTGTTTGTGGTCCCACCTCCCCGTGTCAGTTGGAGGGGCATTATGTCTCATGTACTCATATGTTATTGTATGCATTCTTGGCCTATGTTTTTCCAGGCACATTATGTATATGAGATTCATTTTATTATGTCTTGGCCCATTGATGCCAATGGATCATGTATTATGTACTTTGTAGCTTAGTCCCACATTGTTGGGCCTGCCATTATTCTTTGTACTGATTTATCTCAGCGTGCATGGGTATGCCTCCCCTGCCTAATTTTAGATCATGTACTCACACATAAAAGGAGACTTATATCATTTTAGTAGGTCTCGCCCCCTCTATTTTTTTCCTTCCTCACATTGCTTTAGTTGTCTCTCTCTCATTTGACTCCCCTTTGTTTTCTTGTGGAAGTGTAACTTAAAACATATTTCAGTCATACAATTTTCTCCTAATGCTCATACATTGGGTGTCAATTTGTTATCACCAAAAAAACATCACCTAAACATTTCTAACTAGGTGGATTGAAATACACCATGTGAGTTCAATTTTACCATAGTCAAATCACGTTCACTATAAGAAATAATTTAATAAATCACTTTTATTAAGTTATTTTCGATCAAAACCCATGATAATAATTAAATAGACCATTATTTATTTAATTATTCTCCGAGAATATCTATTAAATCATTATTTAATAAATACTCCTTGTCACATTTGACTAAATCACCTACGAATAATTAAATATATCATTATTTATTTATTATTCCTTATTTCCATATTTGAAATAATTATTAAATAATTATTTAATAATTATTTCGTTTTCACATGTTTCTTAACATTCGCAAAATAATTAATAAATCATTTGTTTGTTAATTATTTCTAGATAAAACTATTTAACTATTTTAAATATTTTTTCCCACTCCAAAAATATAATAAAGTATTCCAAGCGTTTAGATCTAGATTTTTGTCAATAATGTTTTATTATTCTCCATTTTTTAGATCAACCCAATATTTTGCTATAAATAAGATGGTTTTTCATTCATTTCTCACGATGACCATTGTCACCATTATCGTCACATACCATTCGAACTCCCATTTTCGAGTTCTACATTTTCTAGGTTTACACATTTGAGAGAGAAGAAGATATAAATTCTAAAGCGATGAGGACATCAAAGGACCCATCCCTTTGAGGGGGCCTTTTAACCCTTTGTAAATTTCTTTCCCTAGGTGTATTAATATAATTATTTTCTTTCAAAATATTTTCCAAGGTTGGATTTTTACATCAATTTTATATCTGTTGTTTATGCTTTTAGATGTGCATGCATCCATTTCTTTTGTAGGTTTTCTCACATATTTGTTGCGGATCGAAAGTGTGAACAACCACAATTTTTGTTAGGGTAATTAGTCACTCATGACTTAAATTATATATTTTTGGTAAACCTGTTATGAAACCAGCTCCAAAAATAGAATAAAAGAGAGATCAACGCCTTAGAAATCAGCCACTTCGAGGGGGAAACCTCATTTACATTACATAAATGAATAAGTCTTGGATGATTGAAATGAAAAAACCTCCTTTATATATATAGGATTCCATGGGATCACAATATAATCCTAGCCGACCTAACAATAATAATATAAGGGCCAACAATAGCAAAAGTGGGGTTTTATGGGGTAGAATAATAACAATATGGGGACTACATGGGTAAAACAATAACAATAAGGGGGCTACACTACAATAATAAGGGAGTACACTAGTAATATAGGGAGCTAACATGCCCCTCTCCTTCAAAAACATGTTGTGCTCAACGCTTAAGTAGCTTTGGATTATTTTGTATAAAATTCTCATCCTCCCATATCGAATCTTTAGTGGGTAAGTTCTTCCACTTGATGAGATACTCTGAAATTGATCGATTTATTAGTTGTCGAGTTCTTATTTCCGTGATTGCTTCAAGTTCCAATATAAATTTTCCTTCCTCGTTAAGTTCTGGAAATATTATTTGAACTAGAATTTTGTCACCTATAACCTTCTTTAATCATGAAACATGTAAAACTGGGTGCACTCGAGACGAAGTAGGAAGCTCCAATTTGTATGCCATAGTACCAATATTTTCCTATACCTTGTAAGGACCATAGTACTTTGGCGATAATTTATTATCCTTATTATCTTCTTGAGTGAAATTTGTTTGTATGGTTGTAGCCGTAAAAATACCTAGTCTGCTACATCAAAACTTCTCTCACTACGATGTTGATATGCATGTTGTTTCATTCGATTTTGTGCCAAATTTAGGTTATCCTTTAAGAGTTGGAGAACTTGTTGTTGATGCTTGATGTGATCTTCCACTAGTTGAACCTTAGAATTTTCTCTTAATATGATGTGATGGACGGTGGATGATATCCATAAAGTGCCATAAATGGGGTCATTTTGTACTGCAATATGGAAGGAAGTGTTATACCACCATTCAGCTAGAGGTAACCACTTGACCCATTGTGTTTGTTTATCAGATACAAAACAAAGAAGATATATTTCCAAACATTTTTTCACTATCTCAATTTTCCCTTCAAATTAAGGATGATAAGATTAGCTATGGGCTAGTTGAGTACCCAAAAAAGAAAATAATTCCGTCCAAAAATTTCCAGTGAAAATGGGATCTCTGTCGCTTACAATAATCTTTTGGCTTCCATGTAGCTTTTGAATTGTTTCCATAAATTCAGTAGCAATTGTACTTCCTTTAAATTGATGAGATAATGCACAAAAGTGTGCATACTTGGTAAGTCTATCAACTACCACCATGATGACACCCTTTCCTTCGAACTTAGGTAGACCTATGATAAAATCCATTAAAACCTCCTCCCAACACTGACTTGGAATGGATAAAGGTTGTAGCAGACCCGAGGTCTTAATTGTCTCAACTTTATTTTTCTGGCAAACCAAACATTTTGCCAAAAACTTTTGAATATCATATTTAAGGCCATCCCAAATAAATTATTTCTTCACCCTGTGGTAAGTTTTTAAAAATCATGAGTGTCCTCCAACAGGAGAGGTTTGTAATTCGAAAATAATCTTTTGTTTTAGTTGGGAATTCTTAAAAATATATAAGTGATATTTGTACCATAAGGAATCATTTTTCCAACTAAATGTATCAGATGTATTGGGATCTTGCTGCAAATTTTGAATGAGTGTCCACACTTCTTCATCATTCTTCCATTCCTCCCTTGCTTCGGTTATCCAATCTGGTTAGATAATACAAATGGCACAAAACATTGCTTCCACCTCCTCATCCTTTCTTTAGAGTGCATTTGCAACAACATTTAGCTTCCCTTTTTTGTACATGATGTCAAAGTCATAATCCAACATTTTTGTGACCCATTTTTTATGCTCTTCTGAATATAGCCTCTGCTCCAAAAAATATTTCAGACTATCATGATCAATTTTTACCTTGAATTGTCTCCCATTAGGTAAGGTCGCCATTTATTTAGTGCATGTAGTATTTCCAACATTTCCTTCTCATAAATATCTTTCTGTAAATACTTTCCTTTGATTGCATGACTTTCAAAAGAAATGGGTCTTCCTTCTTGCATTAAAACAACATCGATTCCATTTCTTGAGGCATCACATTCCACAATAAAGGTTTTTGTGAAGTCTGGTGTAGCTAAGACTGGTGCTAGGAACATTGCCTCTTTAAGATGTTCAAAGGTCTTAGTTGCTTCAGGAGTCCATGAAAATGCATCTTTCTTCAATATTTTTGTTAGAAGTGATGTTATTATCCCATAATTATTAACAAACATGTGAAAATACTCTATTAACCCAAGAAATCCTCGCAACTGCTTTGTGGTCGTGGAGACTTTCCATTCCTTAATGGCTTTAATTTTTTTAGGGTCTACCTTAACACCCTCCTGAGATACAATATGACCCAGATATGTTAGAAGTGTTGTCATTGATGACAAAGGATAGTAGCAGTGGCAAAGGACAGCAGTAGATGCAAAGCAGAATATAGTGATAGGATATGCAGGAGCATGAGGAGAACAAAGTGAGAAAGAGGCAAAGCAGAGTATAGTGACAGGATGTGTAGACAGGAAGCATGAGGAGTAGATTTACACTACTGCAGAAGACTATACATATAGAGCATGAAAGGACAGGTTTTTACATTTGGCAGAGCAGCAAACTGCACATACAGGAAATACAGTAAGGGCTTCGAAGAATTTGAAATACAAACCAGGAATGCACATTGAGTTTTCTAATAGAACTGTTGGTTTAGCATGCAGAAGCACCAAGAGTGAAACAGAATGTGTATAATAAACCATTGAAAGGTCAAGACGAAACCCTGAGGATAAGAGGTAGAACCGAGCTTCGAGTAGTGAAAACCTAATGGAGTTTGGGGTTAAATCTTATGGTAGTGTCATATTAAAGTAAGAATGAAACACTGGTTTTTATGTTAAGGCAGAAATAAAAAGGAAAATCTTTGAACAGAGTATATATATATTTGAATAACGAAGGCGCGAAGGATTTGGAGTGGAACAATGAGTGGAAGAAGTGAACATCTATCTAGGTAATAAACCCGTGCATTATAATATGTGTAAGTGCCATGTTGAAGTGTTGACAGAGAAATGGTTAATATATGAAAGGAGTGAATGAACCCGTAGAAAAGAGGCAGAGGCGGAACCCTGAACGAAGGTGGAAACATGAAGGAACAGTAACCGTGGTTTCAACCCTCAGAAACTGGCTGTATCGCGTGACAGATAAAGTGGTAAGCGGATTTTTGTGAAATAACGCGATATGAGTCTTCACTCGCCACGTGTCCAAAGGCGGTATTACAAAACCGATTTTTTCGTGCAACTTTGGAGAAATAACATCTGTTCATCTAATTTGCGCGATATTACATGACCACCGTTGGATTTTCAGCACGAGCGGGATAGTTTATTAACCGTCGGATGAGATGGGTAGGTTAACACTGGGACCCAGTTTCATCGCGTGGGTTTAAGAACTACATCTCGTGCAAGTGTGTAACGCGATTACCGTCGGATTGGTTGTATGGAGTGCGAGAGCAGGTGAATCATTGGATCCAAGCGGAGTTGTGTACATGTTAAGCAAGGTACGTAATATGTTGTTGTGGGCCCAGACGCTTTGTAACATGATGCGTTGGTTTGTTTGGAAGTCAGAAGTTAATAATCTGTGATAAAATAAAAGGTTATATGGATATATATATTACTGCTGGGTTTTAAAATAAGTCCGCGGCATGTTAATGGTGTAACAATTGAAGTGAGGAATATATATATATATATATATATATATATATATATATTTTATGACGAAACCATGTGCATGTAAGAGTATATATATATGTGAATATATATAGAATGTTGATGTGTTGAGGGTTAAAGCCATGGTTGAAGATTTACTTAGGCTTATGTATATATATGATTCAAAGGGTAAGCCTGGAATATATATATATCTGTGTGTGTGTGTGTGTGTGTGTGTGTGTGAAGTACTCTATAGCTTGGGCCTAATACAACCAAAGACTTATACTATGGGACCCTCACCAATCACATCGGCGAATAGAGCAAAAGAGTTTAGAGTTTATAATGCTGTGGGGCCCAAATATTTTAGAGGTTAGTTGGTTGTTCATTAATATAAAGCCCATGGTTTATTAAGAAGGTTATAAAACATTTGATTGGCGAGAAGATATTTGTTTTATGAGAATGACAAATCCGAAATTTATATTTAATGAGTCAAAGCATTTCTTTCAATACGAAACCAAGGGTTACATCTTTGATGGTTGAGGTCTTATTTCATGATAAATATTGTGAGCACAGATATATTCGTTTTGCTAAAAAGGTTCTATAATAACGCCGAGAGTTTTTTTTTTATGTTCGATTAAAAGACAGTTGTACAGGCAGCAGTTATGCAACTGCAATGAACAGGAAAAATTAATATAGTGAAACGAAAAAGAGAGGTGTGGTTGTTGTTGAAAAGAGAGAGGAAAACAGAGAGAGAGAGCAGAGTTGTTGAAATGATTCGAAATTTATATTGTAATTGAATGAAAGTTTTTAACTGTTTACATTGTTTGTGATGTAATTGGCAAGTCTCCGGAGAAAGATAAATGAATTGAAGAAAAATAAATAATCAAGAAAATATGAAGATTGGAGTACAGTAAAAAAATAAAATCAAAGGTACAGAACAAAGCTGATATCCAAGGTAAATCAACAAATGTTTCTTTTATGAAAAAGAGGGAGTTGAAGCTTCCTTGCAAGTTGTAGCTTGCAGAATTTGAGGTTGGAGCCTCCTGTAGGTTGGTGCTTACAGAAAATCAGTGGTGAGAGGGAGTTGGAGCTTGCATTTACATCAAAACAATAATAAGATGTGGTTTTCTCCCTTTATGGGTTTCCACGTATATCTATTGTCTCTTTGTGTGATGTCTATGTGTTGATATGGTTATTCAATCTTCTTAATACTTACTGCTCTTGTCATAATTCTGCTATTATATTATCTTAACATTTCTGCACATATAAGTTTAGTTCCATATAAAATTGACCATGAAAGATAAATTATAAATAAGTTTAATTGAAAAGTTTTAAAAAATTCTTGAAGATGTTAAACTGATTCACCTCCCCCCCCCTCTCAGTTTAACTAAGGTTTCAACAATTGGTATCAGAGCAGGTTCCTTTGTGTAGCAGTTTAACAACTTAAAGGAGATCCTAGGTTCTTGGGATGGCTAGTCAAGAAGGATCCTCAATGAACAAAGCCCCTTTTTTCACTAGTGCAAATTATGCCTTCTAGAAAATCAGAATGAGAACATACATAATGTCCTTAGGAATAGAAGTTTGGGCTGCTGTGGAATTTGGATATGACTCTAAGGCAAATGTCTCAGAGAAAGAAGCCAAACATGATTTTGTGGCTAATGCAAAGGCAATGAACACAATATTTAATGGATTGTGTGAGGCAGAATTCATCAAAGTAATGCACAACGAGACTGCCAAAGAAATGTGGGAAACTCTAGAAAATATTCACGAGGGAGACAAAAAGGTGAAGACAGCTAAACTTCAAGTCTATAGAGCCCAGTTTGAAAATTTAAAGATGGATGATGATGAAGATATTGCTAGTTTCTTTTTAAGGGTTGCAGAAATTGTCAATAATATGAAAGCACTAGGTGAAACCATGCAAGAATGTGTAATTGTTCAAAAGATCCTAAGATCTTTGCCATCTAGTTTTAATCCCAAGGTCTCTGCCAGAGAAGAAACAACAGATTGAGAAACCTTGACCATGAACCAGCTTCTTAGAAAACTAACAGCTTATGAGATGAGACTGCCACAGAGGAAGTCAAATGTAAGGGAGGCAGCTTTTAAGGCAGAGAAGAAGAAAGAAGAAAAAGAAGATATATGCTCTTGTTCTGATGAAGAAGAGGCTAAATTTATTAGGAAGTTGGATAAAGGCTCAGGTAAGTATAAAGGTGAACTTCCATTTAAATGTTTCAATTGTGGAAGAGTTGGAAACTATGCTTCTAAGTGTCCTTATAATAAAACAAAGAATCAGGCTCAGGAATCAGAGAAGACCATATCTAAGAACTGGCAGAAAGGAAAGAGATTCAATAGAAAATATTTCTATGCTCAGTAAGACAGCAGTGCATCAGAAGCCTCAGCTGAATTCTCAAGTGAAGAAGGAACGTCAGAATTTGTTTTGATGGCTATAGAGGAGCTGGAATAATGTATTTTAGAAGATGAGAAAGAAGGTGAAGTGGACCTTGAGGGGGAGCTAAGAAGTGCCTTGGAAGAAATTGACAGACTAAAACTGAAGTGCAGAAAACATAAAGACATTCTTCTCAAATATGTAAGAGAGGAACAAAATTGAGAAGCCCTCATTCAGTTGAAAGTAGAGCTTGAAGAAGCCAAGAAGGTAGAGGATATTCTACTTAAGCAGATCAAGGATAAAACTCAGGAACAAGAGAAGTTGGAAGAATAAGTAGTTTTCTTAAGGAAGAAATTAGAAAATGCCCAGAGGAAAATAGATACTTCTCAAATAACAAGCTCTGGTAAGTTAAATGAGATTCTAGATGCTCAAAGATCTCCTCTGATAAAAACTGGGATAGGCTATGAAGGAGAATCAAGCAAAGGCAAAGAAAAAGAAAACAAAAATATTATTTTTGTAAAAGCACATGAGAATATCCAAGCAGCTCAGAAGATTTCAAAGGAAGAAGAATCCTGCAATAAAGTAGATAAAAACCAGGAGGAAGCTCAAATGACAAAGGATGAAGTAAATAAATTGTCAACTGAAAAAAGCTAGTATACTCCTGAATATGTCAAATTTGGAACTCATCAAAGGAGATTTTTTCCTCCTATGAAAAATGCCACTTGTTATGCATGCCACAAATTGGGACATATTGTTGCATATTGTCATACAAGAAGAATAAATACAAACCAGCAAAAGATGCAAACAGTAAAATTTTTTACTCAAGTGGGAAAATGGAGAAGACAACCTTTTATCAGGTATGCAAATTGTTTTTATGGATACTATTTTTATTGTAATGAATTTGGCCATAAAATCATAGAATGCAGAAAATATGGACAAAGACTGATGTTCAAAACCTCAAGGAGGTTTATGAATCATGGAGAGTTTACTCCTACTTATAAGTCTACTAAAGATATATCCAAATGTTGTGTATGCAATAAAAGTGGACATATGTCTTCCAAATGTCCTCTAAGAGAATATGGTTCATCATCTCAGAAAAGGTACCAAACAAGAGGATGCTTGCAGTTGAAAAAGAAACTGAATAAATGTGACTTGGCCCTAATAGCTCAAGATCTAAAAAGCCAATGGTATTTGGATAGCAGTTGCTCAAAGCATATGTCAGGAGATAGAAGCAATTTTATAGCCTTTGATGAAAATAAATCTGGAAATGTTACTTTTGGAAATGATAAAGCAGGAAATATCAAAGGAAGAGGCTCAGTTAGTCTGGACAATGGCAGAGGAAAAGCCTAGGATGTACTATTTGTGGATGGGTTGAAAGCAAATCTGTTGAGTGTTAGTCAAATGTGTGATAAAGGTTGTGAAGTTCTTTTTAGATCTCAAGACTTTGAAGTAAGATCAAGCACCACTGGAAAAACCCTGATCAAAGGTGTTCGAACAGAAAGCAATGTCTATGTAGTAAAAGAAGAAAATGAAGCATGTCATCTTAGCAAATTTCAGGAGTCTTGGTTATGGCATAGGAGATTGGGACACCTAAACTTGATCATATCATAATTCTAAGAAAAAAGAATGCAGTCAGAGATATGCCAGCCATAAAGAAGCCTTCAAATACAATATGTAAATCATGTCAGCTAGGTAAGCAAACCCGTACATCCTTCAAAATCAAAGAGAAGCTATCTACAAGCAGACTTATTCAACTTGTTCACATGGATCTGTGTGGGCCTTCGAGAACTAAAACACCAAGTGGAGAATACTATTTCATGCTAATAATAGGTGATTTTTCCAGAATGACATGGGTTGCATTTCTCAAGCACAAATCGGAAGCACTTGATAAATTAAAAATATTCAAGTCTTTGGCAGAAAATCAAACAGGATGCAAGCTAAAGTGCATCAGATCAGATAGAGGGGGTGAATTTACAGATTATGATTTTGTAGATGTGTGCAATGAGCATGGGATAAAGCAAAAGTTCACAATTGCAGGAACACCTCAGCAAAATGGAGTGGCAGAGAGACAAAACAGGTCTATACAACAGATTGCCAGAGCCATGATGCAAGAAAGTAACATTCCTCAAACCTTTTGGGCAAAAGCAATACACACAACTATTCATATCCTAAACAAAGCTCATTTAAGACCAAACAGTGACAAGATTCCTTATGAATTATGGCATGGTAAACCAGCATCAATCAAGCATTTTAGAGTTTTTGAAAGTAAGTGTTTTATAAAAAATATTGATGAAAATCTGGGAAAGTTTGGTGCAAGAGCAGATGAAGGAATATTCTTAGGATATGCATCTAAGAGTAAAGGTTACAGGTGCTACAACAAAATACTTCACAAAATTGTAGAAAGTATTGATGTAATATTTGATGAAGAACTATCAGACAGATAAGAAGTACAGATTGCAGCAATCCTCCAGAAGTTCATGAAGAAGAGAATCAAGATGATGATGAAATAAACAAGCCAACAGAAGATACAGACCTGAGATCAAAAATCTCCTCAAGATACACTCAGAAGAACCATCCAGAAGATCAAATCATTGGGGACAAGAGTGTAGGTGTATAGACAAGAAGACAGCTAACTGAACAGGCTGAAGAGGTATACCTAGCAATGTTGTCATAAATAGAGCCAAAGAAGTTTGAAGAATCCAACAAAGACAAACATTGGGTGAATTCCATGAATGAAGAATTGGACCAAATTGAGAAGAACAACACCTGGGAACTAGTTCCAAGACCCAGTGAGAAAAATGTCATTGGCTCAAAATGGGTATTCAAAAATAAGATGAATGAACAAGGACAGGTAATTAGAAATAAAGCTAGACCTGTGTGCAAGGGATATTCACAGGTTGAAGGACTTGATTATGATGAAACATGTTCCCCTGTAGCTGGAATGGAAGCTATCAGACTGTTTTGACTTCCCTGGAAGGGAGAACTAGTTCCCTTGCTTGCTATCATGACTTCAAGGTATACCAAATGGATGTGAAGTTTGCCTTCCTGAATGGAAATTTAGAGGAAGAAGTCTACATGGAGCAACCAGAAGGGTTCTCCTTAGCAGATAATGTAGACTATGTTTGCAGATTAAAGAAAGCATTATATGGGCTGAAACAAGCTCCTTGAGCATGGTATTCAAGGCTGGACAAATACTTGCAAAAACAAGGGTTCAAGAAAGGAGGAGTAGACAGTAACTTGTACATAAAAGCAAATGAATATGAGCTTCTGATTGTAGTAGTGTATGTAGATGATATCATGTTTGGAAGAAAAAAATATGAGTTAACAAAATAATTTGCTGAAGAGATGAAATTAGAGTTTGAAATGTCTATGAATAGAGAGCTTACCTTCTATCTAGTACTACAAATTCAACAAAAGAGCATAGGCACATTTATCTCGCAATAAAAATACCTAAAAGAGATGCTGAAAAAATTCAAAATGGAAGACTGCAAACCTGTGTCAACTCCCATGACTACTGGATGCAAGCTTTGTGCAGATGATGGAACAACTGATGTAGATAAAAAAAATTACAGATCCATGGTTGGAAGTTTGTTATACCTAACAGCTTCTAGACCAAACATTGTGCTGGTTGTAGGACTTGTGGCAAGATATCAAGCAGCACCAAAGAAAAATCACTTACTAGCAATTAAAAGAATAATCAAATATCTACAAGGGACTGCACATTATGGGCTATGGTATCCAAAAGGCAAAAAATTCATTTTGACAGCATATACAGATGCAGATTGGGCCAGCTGTGTTGATGACAGAAAAAGCACAAGTGGAGGTGCATTCTATTTAGGAGAAAGTCTGGCGGCATGGATAAGCAAGAAACAAACATCTATTTCTCTATCTACAACAGAAGTAGAATACATAGTAGCAGCAGCGTGTTTCACACAAGTCATGTGGATGAAACAAACCCTCCAAGATATGAAGGTAAGCATTGATGAACCTATCTCTATCAAATGTGATAATACAAGTGCCATAAGCATATCAAAAAATCCTATGCTTCATTCAAGTAGCTCAAAAAGTAGTGAAGTTGGAATATGTGCCAACAAAAGAATAGACAGGAGATATATTTACAAAACCTCTTGCTAGAGAACCATTTGAATATCTAAGAGATAGACTAGGGGTAGTGTCTGTAGATGCTACTCTCTGATATAAAGAGAAAGCATCGTTTCAGGGGGAGAATAGAAGAGAAAACATTATTTCAGGGGGAGATCCACAAAGAGCATGAAACAGGTCCTCAAGATCAGAATATCATACCTTTCGCCATTGATGTCAAAGGGGGAGGAAAGCTATAAGCAGAGAATAGCTATGGCAAAGAATAGAGAATAGCTATGAACATACAGATGTTATTGCCATCAATGCCAAAGGGGGAGACTGTTAGAAGTGTTGTCATTGATGGCAAAGGATAGCAGCAGTGGCAAAGGACAGCAGCAGAGGCAAAGTAGAATATAGTGACAAGATATGCAGGAGCATGAGGAGAATAGAGTGAGAAAGAGGCAAAGCAGAGTACAGTGACAGGATGTGTAGACAGGAAGCATGAGGAGCAGATTTACACTACTACAGAAGACTATACATATAGAGCATGAAAGGACAGGTGTTTACATTTGGCAGAGCAATAGACTGCACATACAGGAAATACAGTAAGGGCTTCGAAGAATTCGAAATACAAACCTGGAATGCGCATTGAGTTTTCTGATAGAACTGTCGGTTTAGCATGTGGAAGCACCAAGAGTGCAATATAATGTATATAATAAACCATTGAAAGGTCAAGATGGAACCCTGAGGATAAGAGGGAGAACCGAGCTTCGAGCAGTGAAAACCTAATGGAGTTTGGGGTTAAATATTATGGTAGCGTCGTATTAAAGTAAGAATGAAACATGGGTTTTTATTTTAAGGCAGAAATAAAAAGCAAAATCTTTGAACGAAGTATATATCTCTTTGTATATAAAGAAGGCGCGAAGGATTTGGAGCGGAACCAAGAGTGGAAGAAGTGAACCTCTGTCTAGGTAATAAACCCGTGCATTATAATATGTGGAAGTGTCATGTTGAAGTGTTGACGGAGCAATGGTTAATATATGAAAAGATTGAATGAACCCATAGAAAAGAGGCGGAGGCGGAACCCTGAATGAAGGTGGAACCGTGAAGGAACAGTAACCGTGGTTTCAACCCTCAAAAACCGGCTGTATCGCGCGACAGATAAAGTGGTAAGCGGATTTTTGTGAAATAACACTATGAGTCTTCACTTGCCACGTGTCCAAAGGCAGTATTACAAAACCGGGTTTTTCGTGCAACTTTGGAGAAATAACATCTGTGCATCTAATTTGCTCGATATTACATGACCACCGTTGAATTTTCAGCAGGAGCACGATAGTTTATTAACCGTCGGATGAGATGGGTAGGTTAACACTGGGACCTAGTTTCATCGTGTGGGTTTAAGAACTACATTTCGTGCAAGTGTGTAACGTGATTACCATTGGATTGGTTGCATGGAGCACGAGAGCAGGTGAATCATTGGATCCAAGCAGAGTTGTGTACACGTTAAGCAAGGTACGTAATATGTTGTTGTGGGCCCAAATTATTTGTAACATGATGCGTTGGTTTGTTTGGAAGTCAGAAGTTAATAATCTGTGATAAAATCAAAGGTTATATGGATATATATATATATATATATATATTATTGCTAGGTTTTAATATAAGTCCGCGGCATGTTAATGGTGTAACAATTGAAGTGAGGAATATATTTATATGATTGATATATATGTGTGTGTGTGTGTGTGTGTGTGTGTGTGTATTATGACGAAACCATGTGCATGTAAGAGTATATATATATGTGAATATATATATAATGTTGATGTGCCGAGGGTTAAAGCCATGGTTGAAGATTGACTTAGGCTTATGTATATATATGATTCAAAGGGTAAGCCTGGAATATATATATATATATATATATATATATATATATATATATATATATATATATATATATGTGAAGTACTCTATAGCTCGGGCCTAATACAACCAAAGACTTATACTGTGGGACCCTCACCAATCGCATCGGTGAATGGAACAGAAGAGTTTATATTTTGTAATGCTGTGGGTCCCAAATCTTTCAGAGGTTAGTTGGTTATTCATTAATATAAAGCCCATGGTTTATTAATAAGGTTATAAAACATTTGATTGGCGAGCATAAATTTTTTTGATGAGAATGACAAATCTGGAATGTATATTTAATGAGTCAAAGCATTTCTTTTCAATACGAAACCAAAGGTTACATCTTTGATGGTTGAGATCTTATTTCATGATAAATATTGTGAGTACAGATATATTTGTTTTGCTAAAAAGGTTCTATAATAACGCCGAGAGTTTTTTTTTTATGTTCGATTAAAAGACAGTTGTACAGGCAGCAGTTATGCAACTGCAATGAACAGGGAAAATGAATATAGTGAAACGAAAAAGAGAGGTGTGGTTGTCGTTGAAAAGAGAGAGGAAAACAGAGAGAGAGCAGAGTTGTTGAAATGATTCGAAATTTATACTGTAATTGAATGAAATTTTTTAACTGTTTACATTGTTTGTGATGTAATTGGCAAGTCCCCGGAGAAAGATAAATTCCCACTGTAAAGTTGAAATGGTTACATTTCTCTGAGTATATTGATAAAAGAGAAAATAATGCAGAATTGAAGAAAAATAAATAATCAAGAAAATATGAAGATTGGAGTACAGTAAAAAAAAAAAATCAAAGGTACAGAACAGAGCTGATATCCAAGGTAAATCAGCAAATGTTTCTTTTATGAAAAAGAGGGAGTTGAAGCTTCCTTGCAAGTTGTAGCTTGCAGAATTTGAGGTTGGAGCCTCCTGTAGGTTGGTGCTTACAAAAAATCAGTGGTGAGAGGGAGTTGGAGCTTGCCTTTACATCACAACAATAATAAGATGTGGTTTTCTCCCTTTATGGGTTTTCACGTATATCTGTTGTCTTTGTGTATGATGTCTATGTGTTGATATGGTTATTCAGTCTGCTTAATACTTACTGCTCTTTTCATAATTCTGTTGTTACATTATCTTAACATTTCTGCACATATAAGTTTGTTTCCATATAAAATTGATCATGAAGATAAATTGTAAATAAGTTTAATTAAAAGGTTTTAAAAATTCTCGAAGGTGTTAAACTGATTCCACCCTCCCCCCTCTCAGTTTAACTAAGGTTTCAACAAGATATTCCACCTCTTGTACTCCAAAGAAACATTTGGAGGTTTTTTCATATATTTGTTTCTCCTCCAATAGTTTGAGCACCCTGTCAACATGTTGAACATGATCCTTCCAAGACTTGTTGTATATTAGTATATCATCAAAAAATACTAACAAAAATTTTCTAAGGAAGGGTTTGAAAATGACATTCATCAACCCTTGAAATGTAGAAGATGCATTAGTAAGGCCAAAAGGCATGACCAAAAATTCATAATGACCCTCATGAGTTCGAAATGTTGTTTTCAGAATATCTTCGGTCTTCATTCCAATTTGATGATATCCCGAATGAAGATCCAACTTGGTAAAATAAATTGCTCCATGTAATCCATCCAATAATTCATCAATCACAGGAATGTGCAATTTATATTTAATAGTGAGCTTATTGAGCTCCCTATAATCCATACACATGCACCATGATCCATCCTTCTTGTGCACCAATACCACTGGAGCAGAGAAATAACTTTAACTAGGTTGAATTATAACCAACCTTTAACATTTCTACAATCATACAATCAATTTTTCTCTTTTGGACATAAGGATATTTGTAAGGCGTGACGTTTAGAGGAACATTTACTGCAATAAAATGAATAACATGATCATGATCACGAATAGGTGGGAGTCATTTGGGAGTATCAAACACCTTGGAATGAGTGTCCAAAACTTTTTGGAGATCTGGATAAATAGATGATTTTGGCATTGGAACTTCTAGTGAGCATAATTGTGCAATTACACTACATTGTTCTTTCTTCAAAATATTTTTCATGACATTAGAGATTATTACCTTTCTCATCTTCCCTGTGATACCTCGTAATTCAACTTCCTTTCCTTCCGAAATTTTTCTCAAGAAAAGTTCTTGAAATTTAAAAGCTACCATCCCCAAAGATTGTAACCATTATGCTCCTATTACAACATCAACACCTCCCATTGGAATGTAAATTATTCGACTATTCAATACATATTCCCCCATGATTAGCTTTATGTTAAGGCATTTTCTAGAGACATTTATAGTTCCTCCATTTTCAACCATCAGTTGACACTCTGGTGTTGCATACAGGAAGAAATTTAATTCCTTGGCTACCTTACAATGAATAAAATTATGGGTATTACCAAAATAAATCAACGCTATTACATTTTTCCTCTTCATATATCCTTATATCTTGAGATTTTGATTAGTGGTAATAATTGCCAATGCGTTACAAGATATGGTTGGACTCATTCCTTCTTTCTCTAGGGTCGTTTCCTCGCCTATATCCTCTTATTTTAAAGTTTCTTGTTCATTTTCTTCCTCCTCTTCACAATTTATGTAAAATGATTTTGTATCGGCACATTTATGACCTTTAGTGTATTTTCTATCTGCGTGTAGCAAATTCCTTTTGCTCTTTTTTCTTCAAATTTTTGTGGTGTCAACCTTGTAGGTTGTGGAAGTCTAGGAGAAGAAACAGTTCCATCTTTATAGATGTTAGTGGTAGGCTTCCTTGTCGCCATAAATTTACTTTCCATTTTCTTGCCAACCTAAATTCGTCCTCCAATTAATCAGGTCCCCAAAGTCAAACCTCATGTTGGATGTTACCCTTTAAAGTCCCTATGAATACATCAATCCTATGTTCCTCTGAAATATCAGTTACCCTTATATTCAATTTTTGGAAGTCCTCAATGTGCTCCACCATTGAACCCTTTTTTTTGAGATTTCTCAATTGGATAAAGAAGGTGTTGCTCTTTGTATCCTCATAATGTGCTATTATTTCCTCTGTAAAAATTAACCAAGCAACATTTTTTTTATGAGAGAAAATCCATCGATACCATACAAATGTATTTTGTTCTAAATGTAAAGTTGCAATGCATACCATTTGTGTGTTTTGCACATTATGGAGATAAAAATATTTCTCCATCTGTAGTATCCTTGTTACGGGATCCTTGCCATCAAACTTCCTCATAGCCATTTTTGGAATATGGTGGGTCTTCAATCCAACATTAGATTTTATGAAATCACGATTAACATTTCTTTTGTTCTCATCATATGAGTTTCTGTGCTACCTTTACCAGCCATTAGGAATCCATTTCTTGTATCAACTTTGTCAGACCTTCCATGTCTACTTTTAGATCATTCTTCATGTCTTCCATTTTTTGTTCCATGTCATCCATCTTAGCTTCCATTCCTTTCTTCAAACCATCCATCTTATCCTCCACACCTTTCTTCAAACCATCCATCTTGGCTTCCACTGCTTTCTTCAAAACTTCCATCTTGGCTTCCCGCCTTTCTTCAAAACTTCCATTTCATTTTTTGTTGCCCTTTCAGAGAAATTTTGATTGCACTTATTCTTGTAATTTTGATATATCATGTTGCACTTCTTCCTCTTCATAATTCATAGTAGAGCCTTCTGAGGGCTTAATGGGTGTTTAATTATTTTTAGGGGGGATTTTAGAACCCAACACTGAGATCTATGCTTCAATATGCCCTTGGAATCACTTCAAACTGATTTTTCAAACAAGACTTATGCAATTAAAACACACACACACACACACACACACACACCTTTTTCTTTCTTTTGAGGAGATCGATATTGAAAATGATGTATCTCTGTAATTTTGAATCCCCAAGATTTGATCTTTGGTCCTTTAGTATCCATTTGAATCTTCTTTATAATGCCACATGTTAGACCTGATTTGGATTCTTCAAGTCAAAGTTATGCCCAATATCCCACAATGACCTAATTATGGACTCGTTAGCTAGAGATAACTTGTATGGCGTGCCACATGTCATCATTTCTCTTTCGCTACGAATTTTGATGCCAAAAACTACGATCTGTCATAATTTCGGCCTCTTTTACGGAATTCCCAACCAGTGCTCAGAGAGAGTTATGATGATTTTCCCAATGTCACCTCTTTTAGATGAAATTCAGGAGCCTACAAAAACCCTAACTTCCACAGATCATATCTTCGAAAATATTGCGAACCAAGCTCTAAAAATTTTACACAAAGTTCCTCAGGATTTCTTCACAAATGGGTTGTTTTTATCATTTGAACCTTTGTAGAAAAAAATTTATAGCGAAAAATCCACGATGACCTGTTTAAAGCAACGAAACCCTAGAACCCAAAGCTCTGATACCAAATATTATTTAACCAGCTCCAAAAATAGAAGAAAAAAGATATCAACACCTTATAAATTAGCCACTTCGAGGGTGAAACCTCCTTTACATTACATAAATGAACAATTCTTGGATGATACAATTTACAAAACCACCTTCCCATGTATAGAATTCCCATGGGGTCTGTGCAAATCATGATCTAACGATAATAATCTAGGCACCAATAAGAAATAGTGGGGTTTTATGGGGCACAATAATAACAATATGGGGACTACAGGGGTACAACAATAATAATAATGGGGATACACTAAAACAATAAGGGACTACACTAGTAATATATGGACCTAACAACACCTTCCAAAATATTTCATAATAACACCTTCTTTCCCCAAATTGAAAGTATGCCACACTCCTCCAAGAGTTCTCCAATAAAACTCTAAGTATCCAAGATTATGAGACAGAGAGAGAATAGAATGAGAGCCATAAGTGTGAGAAAAATATTTCCAACTAATCCTCATAAGCCTTTTTTATCAATGAGGCTTCTATTTTCTTCAATTTCCAATATTTTCCTTCATTTTCCTCCTCACTTGCAACATGTGACCTTTCACCTCCCTTTTCTCCTATTTTCCTTTATTTTCATAAATAAAATGCCTCATGCCTTTCCAAATCCTTTTTCATTTTCTTTTCCAATTTCCTTAAGCCATAATAAATGAAATGAACACCCTCTAGGATGTTTTTCCCACCATTCAGCTTGGAATATGTGTCCTACGACCTTAGTCTTATATTTGTTTTACATGAATTTTTAACCAGGGTTGTTAGAGAACCCTCCCCCTTGGGGGAACACCGTCCTCGGTGTTCAATGACACCTACAATCAAAAAACAAAACGTACTGCCTATGGAGCTTTATAACATAGCTCATTTCAATATTTACAATGACCACTGTTAAAAACATGATAAAAATATCGTTTATTGGAGCTTTATAACACAACGCATTATAATATTTACAATAACAACTGCATTTTCTTCAACCAAAAAATAATCATATTGTCGATGGATATTTATAAATCTAGCTCGATACAATATTTACAATAATATACACATATACACATTTTCTCAACCAAGAATAGAAAGATGTTATGCCCGTATGAGCAACAAGGGAATCCATAGGCTCACACCTCCACCTTCTAAGTAATACCAGGATTTACCTTCTTCCCAGGAGGTCCAAATTTCATTTCCAAAGTCAAAGTATTCATCAAAATTCTAGTGCTACAATCCTATGTTACTATCCTCTCAGAGAATAGTTATGGGTTCATTGATCTAGGGCACACTCCCAATGTGCATATGTTTCCATCCTGAAATTCTAATGAACAAATCATATCCACGTCGACCTTCCATTGTTTGTTATGCAGTCCCTTAGGAATCACGTAATCCCCTTTTATCCAGTCACTCACCTTCCAAATTCCCTGACATCCCCTATGCTTGGTGATCGATCCCTTCGCAAGGTTTCCTCACATCGAAAGATACAAAAACCAAGGCATATACCTACCTCAAAACCATAATACCAGTCATAACATGCTCATGGAAATCAATGGAAATTATTGGGTACTAGTGTTCCATAATGGCTTTGAGTCCTCAAGTTCTTTACTAGCATACTTCATGTTTCAATTCCTTTTGTTGTTGCTGCTAATGCTTGCAATCATTTTCAACCACCTAATTGGGAATTTCATTCTTTCATATACCAAGCACATAATTTCCATTATATTCAAAATAAATTTAAATAACTTCAACTCATACCTCATTGGTATCTTGTCAATAAGGTACACTTGCAATTTTGTTCACTTCCTGTCACAACAAGTCAATCTAGTTGTTTGATCAAATCATCATGTATAAACATATCAAATATTGTTAGATCAAAATGCAACCATAATAAGTTAAAATCACAAATCACATGAAATCACCATAAACCATAATCATAATCACATGTAACCATCATACGTTAGAATCATATATCACATGCATAATAAAACTGAAATAAAATACCGATACTTATCCTTCATCGGTCCTTACTTTTGTATGTGTTCTTTCTGTATACACACTGGATCGGTTTCCACACCCAGAAAACACCTAGTTCCCTTGCTTCTCTTCAATCGCATACACATACACACAATGTAAAACATGTACATCCACAGAAGGCATACAACATCATACAATACATACACCCATACCTAGTGTACAACACAACATAATGAAAACACCTACATCCAGTGTACAACACAACATAATATATACACATACATATACAAAGTACAACACAACCAATACACGTCTCGATACCACGACTACACCATGCACATACATAGTACCACATGCTCACAACACAACATGTACGACATGCACACAATACCTCATGTATACTAGTACCATATGCACAACATGTACACAGTACCACTCGTACACAATACTACATGCACAACATCACATGTATACGCCAACACCTGCACAATGTGTACACAACACCATATTTACAATGCACCACCTATACAATGTGTACACAATACCACATGTACACAGAACCACTTGCATGACATGTACACGAAACAACATGTACATAGCGCCACATGCATGACATTTCCATGGCACCACCTACACACAACATCAAATGTAAAACATGTACATAGCACCAAATGCACATAGTACCACATGCATGTAAAATCATACAAACAACACCATATGTACATAGCACCAAATGTACAACACACACACAACACCATATGTACATAGCACTGCATATACAAAATGTACATAGCATCATACGTACACAGCACCACATATCCACCATGCACACAACATTGCATATCCAACATGTGCATAGTATGATATGTACACAACACCGCACATCCATCATGTGCATAACACCATCTATACCTACCACTGCATATGCAATATACACACAACACCATAGGTATAACCACAACATGTGAAACATATACACAACAGTAGTACTACACATCCAGAGATTGCACACCAACCCCACAAAGAAACCTTACTTCTAGTGTCTTTCGACTATTCATGCTTATTTTAGGATGCCGTAAATCACACTACCTTCATTTCGTTAATGTACCCCTCAACCTTACTTATCCATAACATAAACATAGGTATAGTACAATCATATAATATCAATTCATGTCCACATGATACTGACCACATATACCTATCATAGTTACTCTTCCACATTGATTCCCCATAAGACTGTGAATCTATTCATTCCATTCACTTGCATGAGAAATAATTCCTCCACAAGAATGTTCCCTGATATCCTTGTCAGGCACTGACACACACACACACACAGATATATATATATATATATATATACATTAGCATAAAACAAGCATGATCCATGAAAACTCTATCATACACAAAATAAATACATACGTACATGTATACATATATATACATCAGCATATTCATGATCACAACATAATTACTAGATAGCATAAGGTCAAGGTTAAGAAAACTCCCTTTATTCGTGCATAGTATGCACAACATTGAGAACAATATTTCCCAACATAGCCAAGGCATCTAATGCGACAAGTCTATTCCTTTTACCTTACTTGATTTCCTTTCTCATGACTATCATGCCACCGTCCATTTACACCAATGGACCCAACCAATCCAATTCACTATCATACTCTCTCCTTCAATTTCCCTTACTTCATGCACTAAACTTCGTTTAAGCCTTACATTACCTATTGGGTACCACAAAGCTATCCCCGAGATCCATTAACTTTCCTCTTTCCAAACCAATTCCCAAGACACTTCAAAACATAAAAGGAAATAACAAGAGAAAGTAATAATAAGATCATGAAAAACAAAAGCAATATGACACCGCAACAAAGTGGCATGATCATGCACCAAACATGAACAAAACTGAAAATCAAGCACAAAAAAATCACAAATACCAAAAGCACAGTATTAACAACAACCACCATGACTCAATCTCCATGGGTACGTAATGATTCCAAGGGAAAGCTCAACCTAAGCCTCCTTCAATATTTCATGGCATTCTCTTTTCCATGCAATCCCCTATATCATACTGTCAAAAACACATAACTATCAGTGCATAAATAAACATATAATATACTAGGTACCTTACCTTGTTATGCCAGGAACACTGCCTTGTATCTAAACACATACATATATCATCTCTAAAGGGACTCCAATCCCTTGACAAATCCAGCCATAACTAGAATCCAACTGTTAAACCTTTCAAATACATGTTCATAAATATAGCATGTATCCACATAATGTTGGACAAGATTAGGTTTAATAAGACTTCTTGTATTCAAAGCACTCATTCATTTGGAATTAGGGTTTCCAATCATAGTCAAAGGAATTCTTACCCAATTCATTTCTTTTACCCTTTACCTTGTTGCAATAGAGTCTTATAATATGCTATCACGTCACCCAACTGTTAGTTATATAAACAAATTAGCTATTACCTTGTCATGCTAGTACCAAGCATATTTCCTTGCAATTGCTCACACATTTCAACCACATTTTCCAAATATCAAGAAAATATATATACTAAATAAAATCATCCTCTACCAAGACTAACAACCATTTCATCATCAACTAATATTCAAATCCATAATACTACAACTATTACCTATCTATACTCAGGTACACATTAGTTGTCTCAACACATAGGTGTGTTAGTACAAACATATTAAGACAAGATCATTCCTTCATGAAATCTTATAGACACATGCTAATATCATGCAATTAATAAAACTTTGAAACAACATATAGATGACATAATCAAACATTCAAACACCAAATAAACAAAATAAGAAAACTCATACCTTAATTTATCTTAGGGGAGTCTATATTTTCTGAAAAATCAATCTATATTAGCACAATATAACTTCACAACACATCAACTCAACATAAATAAGGTCATGATATCCATAACAGTAACTAGTTAACATTTTCACATCATGGACTCATAAACAATTGTTATTTATTCATAACAATCACATATCCACAGTTAGTCTACATTAGTACAATGTACTATCACAAATATATCATCTCATACCTTAATGTCATAACCATAACCATCTGCATAGTTCAACCTAGATCAACACGATACATATAGCATCAATATCTTAATGCAATAACCCTAATCATCAAGATAACTAACATATAACAACAACGAGTTAACATATGACATACTCATCAACAACATATAACATAATCTTCAAGTTAAATATCATGTGACAATCAACAAGTTAAGATATAACATACTTATCAACAACATATAACATAATCATCAAGTTAAATAACATAAAACAATAACAAAAATGCATATAACAACACATTACCATCATTCATGACTATTTGACACACGTGCATATGAACACATTGATTCACTAATATATACCATGAATACAACTACAAAACAATAAAATGACAAACATGCATATAACAATCCATTAACTAACATACATGCATGCCAAACATACAATACTTGTATCACGATATGCTCAAACCATAAAGTCTAATGCCACAGCTTCGATTTTATGATCTGCATCTCCTTCTCTATATATACCAATACATCATCATCATAACATATCAACAACATCATGATGACCTAAAATGCCTACAATGACCTCATGGACAAGAACAGTAACCATGCCAATGCATGCATAACAACATATAGACACTAACATGCATAACAAATGAATAACCGACATTCACTCTTGACGAACACATTCAATAACACCATCAACTTCCACATGGAAACACAACTGCAACAATTACCATCATCATGCATATGCAATCAAGCACATAGACCACACGCATAAGGAACACATATGCAACTAAAATGGATCCACGAAAAACACACACCACTCATTTAGTCCAAGGGGTGAACCATGATGTGATACCACTCTATAACACCCTCCTCCCACATCTATCCAAGTAAGCAGCCAACCTAGGTAAACATGTGACAAAGAGTTACTATGATATGATTCAATCTCCTATGTGACCTTAAGGAAGTCGAATCGACGAAAATACATCACACAAACCTTCCACATCAGCAACAAAAATCCTAGGAGCCAACCAAACCAATTAGGTATCCAGCCCCTGGGTCCCACAAATATTTTATACTATTTTACCCTCGGATGCTCCCTTGATATGGGAAATGGTGCCTTTGGGAGGCTTTGAATGCTCCCACAACATAGGAATGTGTGCGTCTAGGGACTTTTTCCCACAGACCTATGCCAACGCCCCTGATATTTGAGCCACTTTTTAAGGCCCATAGCCCATACCACTCCCCAGAACTCAATGACAAGTTCATAAATGATATATAACAATGGAATAATGATGCACAAGAAAACACTTGAATAAGGACTTGACTCAACCCCTACTATCCATGACAGACATTTCATCAAACATATCAAAAATATGTAATCTACAAGTTTAAATAACATATTTAACCATACGAGTCTCATACTTATCTGAGAATCACTAAGAAACATTGTTTCCTTATCACATTAACTGCATTATCATCAATTTGGGAATATACGCATTGTTCATTCATATACGAATCAAAATATGATGAGATCCATACATCATCACCATCATAAAACACATTCATAACCAACATTTAAGCAATAGAAATGAAGAGCACATAACATTAATATAAGCTACATAACAATAAGCATATTTACCCATCAGCATAAGAGGAAAATAGCTCTTCTTTCCATAAGAAGAATGCAACCATGTCTAGTACCTCCACATTCCACCCGACCATAGACATGGCTAAGCCAAATATCTCCATCCAGTCACCGTCATGCCATATTCCAAGCATGAATGTGGAATATCATAAAACACATCAATCAAAACCAAACCAGGGCTTCTAGAGGCCAAACTACCTCAACCCTCAACCAATAATTCCACCTCAAGGTCGGACATCACTAACCATCACTAGGTTGGTCTTACCCAAGTTGTCTAGGGCTCCAGAGCGTTCTTTCCACCCAGGGATTCCAGGAATAGTAACTCAACCCACAACTGTTGTCAGGCTTCCAGAGCATTTGTCCAACTATGGATTCCAAGACTAGTAACTCAACCCACCTAGGGCTTCTAGAGTGTTTTTCCAACCAATGCTTCCAGGACTAGTAACTCAATCCAAGTTGTTAGAGGGCTTCAAGGGAATTTTTCCAACCAAGGCTTCTAGTAACTAATAACTCAACCCCCAACCAAAAGCACATGAGAACTAATAAGAAAAAAAAACAATGAAATGAACCCATAACACCATGGCTATACAGAAAATGGAAAGGCTAGGAAAATCCACTATCAATCCAGGAAATCCTCCATCCCAATGACAGATCATAACCAAGAAACCACATGCATATGCCATGCATGTAAAAACTAGCTAGGAAACCATACATGCAACTCAATACTTGCAAAGAAATATAGTTGTATCCAATGATCATGATGTCTTATTTCACTTTCCTACCTTTCCTTTCCCTTCTTTCCCCAAATCCAAAGTACGCCACACTCCTCCAAGAGTTCTCCAAGAAAAATTTAAGTATCTAAGACTATGAGAGAGAGAGAATAGAATTATAGCCATAAGTGTGAGAAAAACCTTTCCAACTGGTCGTCAGAAGCCTTTTTATCAATGAGGCCTCTATTTTCTTCAATTTCCATTATTTTCCTTCATTTTCCTCCTCACATGCAACCTGTGACCTTTCACCTCCATTTTCTCCTAATTTCCTTTATTTTCATAAATAAAATTCCAATTAATGTCTCATGCATTTCCAAATCCTTTTCCATTTCCTTTTCCAATTTACTTTAGTCATAATAACCGAAATGAACACCCTCTAGGATGTTTTTCCCACAATTCGTCTTGGAATAAGTGTCCCATGACCTTGATCTTATATTTTTTTTACATGAATTTTTAACCAGGGTTGTTACAGAACCCTCCCCCTTGGGGAAACACCGTCCTCAGTGTTCAATGACACCTACAATCAGAACAAAAAAAACATACTACCTATGGAGATTTATAACATAGTTCGTTGTAGTATTTACAATGACCACTGCTGAAAACATGACAAACATATCGTTTACTGGAGCTTTATAACACAGCTCATTACGGTACTTACAATAAAAACCACATTTATTTCAAACAAAAAATAATCATAATGTCTATGAAGCTTTATAAATCCATCTCAATACATTATTTACAATGATATACACATATACACATTTGATCAACTAACAAATATAAGGATACAATGTGTGTATCAACAATAAGGGAATCCAAATTTCACACCTCCACCCTCAAACTAATACCAGGATTCACCTCCTTCCCAAGAAGTCCATAATCCACAGCCAAATTCAAAGTCTGCATCTAATGTCCAGCACTACAATCGTGTGCTACTATCGTCTTAGTGAACAGTTACTAGCTCATTATTCCAGGGCACACTCCAAAATTCCATTTGATTCCATCTGGCAATGCTAATGACCAAAAAAAATCCATCCCCAACCTTCCCTTCTCTACTACACAGTCCCTCGGTCAATCCAATCACTCCCTTCCATATAGTCACACACCTTCCAAGTTTTTTTTCCACCCCCATCTCGGGCAGTCCATCCCTTGGCAAGGTTTCCTCACATTGGAAGGTACAAAAACCAAGGCCTATCCCTGCTTCAAAACCATCATACCAGTCATAGCATTCTCATGGAAATCAATGGACACTATTGGGTACCAGTGTCCCACAATGTCTCTTCTCCTGAAGTGCTTTACCAACATATTGTTGTCTATTTCAATTCCTTTTGTTATTGTTGTTAATGCTTTCAATAAGTTTCAACCACCCAACCGGGAATTTCTGTACATTCTTGTACCAAGCACATAATTTCCATCATATTCACAATAAATTGAAATAACTTCAACTCATACCTCATTGGTAGCTCATTAATAAGGTACACTTTCAATTCTATTCACTTTTTATCACAATAAGTCAAACTAGTCGTTTGATCAAATCCTCGTGTATAAACATATCACATCTAGTTAACACAAAATGCAACCATCATAAGTTAAAATCATGAATCACATGAAATTATCATAAACCATAATCATAAATCACGTGTAACCATCATAAGTTAGAATCATAGATCACATGCATAATAAAACTAAAATAAAATACTGATACTTATCCTTCATCGGTCCTTCTACATTTTTTCTTTTTGTATAGACATCAGATCAATTTCCACACTTAGCAAACACCCAGTGCCCTTGCTTCTCTTCAATCATGTACACATACACACCTTGTACAACACGTACATCCATACAAGGCATACAACACCACACAATACATACACTCACACTCAGTGTACAACAAAACACAATACATACAACTACATATGGTTTGCAACACAACACAATACATACACATACATATAGAGAGTACAACACAACGAATGCACATGTACTGATACCATGACTACACCATGCACATACATAGTACAACATGCCGGCAACATAACATGTACGACATGCACACAATACCACATGTATATATGTACCATATGCACAACATGTACAGAGTACCACCCTTAAACAACATTACTTACATGACGTGTGCACAATATCACATGTACACAACGCCATCTGCACAACAGGTACACAATGCCAAATGTACACTGCACCACCTCTACAATGTGTACACAGTACCACATGTACACAACACCACATGTACACGAAACCACATGTACATGGCGCTGCATGCACGATATATCTACGACACCACCTATACACAGCATGACATGTACAACATGTATAGAACACCACATGCACACAAAACCACATGTACAATCATGCACACAACACCATATGTACAACATGCACACAAAACCATATGTACATAGCACTGCATATACAACAAGTACATAGAACCATACGTACATATCATTGCATATCCAACATGCACACAACACCATATGCACACATGACTGCATATCCAACATGCGCATAGTACGGTATGTACATAGAACCACACATCCAACATGTGCATATCACCATCTATACCTAGCACTGCATATGCAATATACACACAACACCATAGGAACAACCACAAAATGTGCAACATATACACAACAGTAGTACTGCACATCCATATAACGCACACTAACCCCACAAAGAAACCTTTCTTCTAGTGTCTTTCCACTATCCATGCTTATTTTAGGATGTTGCAAATCACACTACTTTCACTTCGTTGATGTACCCCTCAGCATTACCCATCCATAACATAAAAATATGCATAGTACAAGCATATAATATCAATTAATTTCACATGATACTGACCTCATAGACCTATCAGAGTTACTCTTCCCACTTGATTCCCCATAAGACCAAGAATCTCTTCATGCCATTCACCTGCATGAGAAACCATTCCTCCACAATAATAATCCCTGATAACCTTGTAATACATTGACATAGATACATAGATACATACATATATATCAACATTAGCATAAAATAGTCATGATCCATGACGTCCCTGTTATACATGACATACATACATACATGTATACATATATAAACATCAACATATTCATGATCACAACATAATTACCAGATAGTAGAATGTCAAGGTTAAGAGAACTCCCTTTATTCATGCATAGTATGCACAACAATGAGAAAAATAGTTCCCAACTTCGCCAAGGCATCTAACGCCACATGTTTATTCATTTTACCTTACTTGATTTCCTTTCTCTTTACTTTCCTGCCACCATCCATTTACACCAATGGACCCAACCAATCCAATTCATTATCAAACTCTTTCCTTCAATTGTCCTTACTTCATGCACCAAGATTCATCTATGCCTTACATTACATATTGGGTACCATACAGCTCTCCCTGAGCTCCCTTAACTTTCCTCTTTCCCAAAAATTCCCAAGACTCTTCAAAACATGAAAGGAAAGAACAAGAGGAAGTAATAATAAGACCATGAAAACCAAAATCAATACGACACCGCAACAAAGTGGAATTATCATGCACCAAACATGAACAAAATTGCAAATCAAGCACAAAAAAATCGCAATGAGAAAAAGCACAAGAATAATAAGAAACACCATGACTTAATCCCCATGGGTTCCTAGTGCTTCCAAGGGAAATATCAACCCAAACCTCCTTCAATATTTCATGGTAGTCTCTTTGAAATTCAATCCCTGTATCATAGTGCCATAAACACATTATTTTTAATGCATAAATAAACATACAATATACTAGTTACCTTACCTTGTTATGTTAGGAAACACTGCCTTTTATCATAACACATGCATATATCATCTCTCAAGGGACTCCAATCCCTTGACGGATTTAGTCATAACTAGAAGCCAACTATTATACCTGCCAAATACATGTTCATAAATATAGCACATATCCACATAATGTCAAACAAGATTAGGTTTAAGAAGACTTCATGTATTCAAATCAATATTTTATTTGGAATTAGGATTTCCAATCATAGAAAAATTAATTCTTACCCAATTCATTTCTTTTACCCTTTACCTTGTTGCAATTGAGTCTTATCATAGGTTATCACATTGCCTAGCCGCTAGTTATATAAAGAAAATAACTATTACCTTGTCATGCTAATACAAAGCATGTTTTCCTACAACTGCTCACACATGTTGACTACATGTTCCAAATATAAAGACAACATATATACTAACTAAAATCAGCCTCTACCAAGACTAACAACCATGTCATCATCAACTAATAGTCAAAACCATAATACTACAACTATCACCTACTTATACTTAGGTACACATCAGCTATCTCAACACACAGTGTTTTAGTACAACCATCTTAAGAAAATATCATTACTTCATGAAATATTATAGACACATGCTCATATCATGTAATTAATCAAACATTCAAACAATAGATAGATGACATAATAGACACCAAACACTCAAACACCAAATAGACAACATAATCAAACATTCAAACACCAAATAAATGGCATAAGAAAACACATACCTTGATGTATCTTAGGGGAGGCTATCTTGTCTGCACAATAAATCTTGATTAGCACAATGTAACTTCACAACACATCAACTAAACATTAATAAGGTCATGATATCCATAATAGTAACTAGTTAACATGTTCGCATCATGGACTCATAAACTATTGTTAATATTCATGAATAACAATCACATATGCACAACTAGTCTATATTGGTATGATCCAGGTGGATATTGGTGGCCACCTACCTATTCCATTTGGACCCCCAACATCGGTTCTTTTATTTTTTCACTTTTAGCATAGCTTACTATTTTTTGTAGTTTTTCGGGTCCTAAACTTCTCGAGTCGTTTTGAGGCCCTAAACGACATTTTTTGGGAAAACCGGAAGCAACATGGGTCTCTAGACTAATATTTCTCTCTCAAAAGTTGTATTCCTCATATATATATTTCTAACGAGATATTGAGCACGTCAAATGGAGATCGTATGCCAAAGTTACGTCCCCGGGAAGATTGATGTACCAATTTACCCAAACAGGGCCCACAGTTTTCGTGCTTCATTGCCTAGGGTTAGGTTTTTGGATGTTTATGGTTTTTCATTGTTTCTCAAGAATAAATAGGCCTTCGAGCCTCATTGTAACACAGTTCAGAGGCCTGTAGCCACTACATCTCTTCTCAGAGATATGCTACCAGTGCCCTAACTAGTTTATTTCCATTATGTCTATAAGCATATTTATGTTATTTGATATTAATGAAATGAAATATTATTTCCGATGCATATATATATGTTTATGTTTATTTATGTGTATTATTTCATTCCTGCATAAATCCTGATCAGTGGTATCAGAGCAGTCTTCTCTTTCTCTGTTTTTCTTTGCATGTCCCCAACAAGGTCAGGGTATAAAGAGTTAGGGCTCGATCTAGTTGAACCCTTTGAAGATCAGCCTTGTAAACCTCGATGACCTCCCATGGCGGAAGAAAAGAGAGAAGAAGGAGCAGGAGATCCTATCAAAATATTGCTCAAGGAGACCCTCAAGAAACATAGGAACACTATGATGGATAACTTTTCCAAAATCCTTCAATGGCTGCCCACCGATGACACATCTATATCCAGTAGCCACTCTGGAGGTGCCTCTCCTTTCAAGGTACAATTCAAATTTGACATTCCTATATTTGAAGGCTAGATAAATGTAGATGCTGTAGATATATGGTTGAATTTTATGGAAGGATATTTCTCGGTCCATGATTTCTCCAACCGAGAAAAGATTATTTTTTCACTCCTCAAAGTCACCCCCCATTTCAAATACTGGTGGGAAACCTACTGCGAGCAAAAGGACGAGAGGGAACCCTCTCTGTTCTCGGCCGCACCCACTTGGAATTCATTTTGAGATGGTATCAAGGAACAATATTACCCTGTGGGGACCTATAAGGACAAGTACATCCAATGGATCACGCTGCGGTAGCAAAGGGATCAAGATGTGCATGAACTGACGAATCTATTCCATACCCTACGCACAAAGATAGGTATTAAAGATTCAGAGAGACATTTGGTGCTCCACTGTCGCAGTTTTCTACTTAAATAAATTCAAGAGGAAATGGATTTCCTTGACATTACATCGCTTGGCATGACATATCTTTATGCCACCAAGATCGAGAAAAAAATTAAGTAGAAGAAGCAAGACTTTGGATCCGTGAATCCAAAGCCAGGGAAAGGCACCCCCCGAACCAGAGAACAAGGGGCAAGGCCAAACAGGGGTGACTCAAAATGACACCACTAATCCAAATAAGTACACGAGGAAGTGGTGTGAATTTCATAACAGCCCACTCACAACACAAACGAGTGTTGGGCCAAACAGTCGTTGGTGGCCGAACTAAAGGCACCCGAATCAAATGCATATTATGATCCTGAGTCATAACCAGAGAAGGGAAATTAAAAAGGGAAGTAGATCATTGTTTTGGATCCTAGTGTCATTGTTTCCACCACCAAGATCCAAGGGGAGGATCTTGAGAATCCAGAGGAGGGGGGGTGCCTCTTCCATTCATAGATGTGGGCGAAGGGTTCTCCACTACAATTCCTTGTCGATAGCAGAAGCTAAAAGAACCACATTTCAGTAGAGGTCATGAAGAGGATAGAATTACCGACCATAGCACACCCTCAATCGTATACAATTGGGTGGCTTCACGAAGGAATATATCTCCGCGTTCGCCAACAGTGTCGCCTTCCGTACAACATCAAGCCATTCACGGATGAGGTATTGTGTGATGTTGCTCTGCTTGATGTGTCTGATGTATTATTGGGACAACCATACTTGTGGAGGCGACATACTATGTATTATTCTAAGCCTCTGATGTTATTATTTCTTTGGGAAATAACTTGTACAGGATACCGGAGGTAGTAACGCTTCCTGCCATCTCTTTGACTACTGCAAAACAATGCAGTAATATTGTTTCCAAAACCAGGAAATTTATTTGCATTACAATTCTCCCACAAGAAAAGAATAATATTGTGGCCATAGCCTCAAAATAGGGCTCCCCTACACGGCAGCAACAAATGGACAAAGGCATGGAGGAATACGAGGACATTTTCTCCTCATACACAAAGGTTCCTCTACACTGTCAGGTCAAGCACTCCATTGATCTGACCCTAGGCGTACCACCGCCTGATATTTCCATACCTCATGAGACCACATAGACAGAATCCACACATGTACTGTCTAAGGCTAATAAAGAAACCAAATTTACTAAACGCATCCAGCTTGTCTGCCCACAGGTCCATGACATCTTCGACAAATCCAATACCCAGTTTAGTAGAATTTGCCTCATCTCATGGAGAATCTCAACGCAATGGGGACCATTGGTTCCTAACGGGGGAGGAATGATCTAGGTGGATATTGATGTCCACCCACCTATTCCATTTGGACCCCCACCATCAGTTCTCCAAGTTTTTCACTTTCAGCACAACTTACTATTTTTAGTATTTTTTTGGGTCCTGAACTTCCAGAGCCATTTTGAGGCCCTAAATGACGTTTTTTGGGAAAATCGTGGGCTACATGGGACTATAAGTTAATTTTTCTCACTCAAAAGTTGTATTCCTCAGATAGATCTTTCTAAGGAGGTGTTGAGCACGTCAAACGGAGATCATATGCCAAAGTTACATCCCCGGGAAGATTGATGTACCAATTTACCCAAATGAGGCCCACAATTTTGGCGCTTCATCTCCTAGGGTTAGGTTTTTGGATATTTAGGGTTTTTCATTGTTTCTGAACTACAAATAGTCCTTCGAGCCTCATTGTAACACAGTTCAGAGGCCTATAGCCGCCAAATCTCTTCTCAGAGATACGCTACCAGTGTCCTAGCTAGTTTATTTCCATTATGTCTATAAGAATATTTATATTATTTGATATTAATGAAATGAAATATTATTTCCACTGCATCTCTGTGTTTATTTTTATTTCTTTGTATTATCACATTCCTGGATAGATCCAGATCATGGTAAAACATACTATCACAAATATATCATCTCATACCTGAATTTCACAACCATAACCATCTGCATAGATCAATCTAGATCAGCACAATACATTTAACATCAATATCTTAACGCAGTAACCCTAATCAACAAGCTAACTAACATATAAAAACAACAATTTAACATATAACGTACTCATCAACAACATATAACATAATCGTCAAGTTAGCTATCATGTAACAATCAGCAAGTTAACATATAACATACTTATCAACAAAATATAACATAATCATCAAGTTAACTAACATAAAACAACAACAACAATGTATATAAAAACACATTACCATCATTCATGACTATTCGACACACTTGCATATAACCACACTGATTCACTAACATCTACCGTGCATGCAACCACAACAACAATAAAATCCCAAGCATGAATATAATTATCCATTAACTAACATACCTACATGCCAAACATACAATTTCTGTATGATGATCTCCTCTTACCCTAAATTCTAGTGCCACAACTTCACTTTGATTATCTACATTTCCTGCTATGTCTCGGCCAACACATCAATATCATAACATATGAACAACATCATGATGACCTAAAATTTCTACAATGACCTCATGGACAACAAATATAACCGTGAAAATGCATGCATAACAACATATAGACACTGACATGCATAAAAAATTCATAACTTACATGCACTCATGATGATCACATCTAGAAACAACACCATCAACTTCCACATGGCTACACAACCGCAACAATGACCACCACCATGCATATGTAATCAAGCACATAGACCACAAGCATAAGGAACACATACAGAACTGACATGTATGCAATAAAAAGACACACTGCCCATCCAGTCCAAGGGGTGAACCATGCTCTGATACCACTCTGTAACACCCTCCTCCCATATTTACCCAAGTAACTGGCCAATGGGGGTAAACATGTGATGAAGAGCTACTATGATCTGATTCAACCTCCTAGCTGACCTTAAGGAATTGGAATCGACAAAAACACATCACACAAACCTTCCACATTAGTAAAAAATATCCCTGGAGCCAACCCAACCACTCAGGTATCCAACTCCTGGGTCCCACTGAGATTTTAGAATATTTGACTCATGGATGCTCCCTTGATATGGGAAAGTGTGTATCTGAGAGGAACTACATGCTCCCATAGCATAGGAATGTGTGCGCCTAGGGAATTTTTCAAACAGACCTGTATCAACATCCCTGGGATTTGAGCCACTTTTTTAGGCCCATGGCCTAGGTCACTACCGATAACTGAAGGACAAGTTCATAAATGAAATATAACAGCGGAATAACGATGCACAAGAAAAAAATTTAATAGCGAATTGACTAAACCCCTACATCCATGACAGGAATTTCTTCAAACATATGAAAAATATGTAATTTACAGGTTTAAATAACAGACTTGAGCATAGGGGTCTCATACTTATCTGAGAATCTCTCGGAAGCATTTTTCCTTATCACATTAACTGCATTATCATCTATTTAGGCATAGACACATTTATCCTTCATATAAGGATCAAAACATGATGAGAGCCATACATCATAGCCATCATAAAACACATTCATAACCAGCATATAAGAAACAAAAATTAGTAGCACATAAAATCCATATAATCCACATAATAATAAGAATATTTACCCATCAACATAAGAGGAAAATATCGTGTATTTCCATAATAAAAATGTAACCAAGTCTGGGACTTCCACATTCCACCCGACCATATACATGGCTGATCCAAATATCTCTTCAGCCAGCCACCCCCATGCCATATTCCAAGCATGAATATGGAATCCCATAAAACACATCAATCAAAACCAAACTAGGGCTTCGAGAGGCCAAATTATCTCAACCCTCACCAGTGATTCCACCTCATGGTCATACATCACTAACCATCATCAAATCGGTCTCTACTAAAGTTGTCTAGAGACCTAGAGTGTTTGCTCCAACCAGGGCTTCTAGAACTAGTAACTCAACCCACATTTGTCACCGTGTTTCGAGAGTGTTTGTCCAAATAGGGCTTCTAGGTCTAGTAATTCAATCCACCAAGGGCTTCCAGTGCATTTTTCCATCCAATTCTTCCAGGACTAGTAACTCAACCCAAGTTGTTACAAGGCTTCCAGAGTGTTTTTCCAACCAATAAGTCAACCCATAACCAAAATCACATGAGAACCAACCAGAAAAATAAGCAATGAAATGAACCCACAACATCATGCATATCTAGGAAATGGAAAGGGTAGGAAAATCCACTATCAATCAAGGCAATCTCCATGCCAACGATAAATCATAACCAAGAAGCCACATCCATGTGCCATGTATGCCAAAACTAGCAAGGAAACCATACATGCAACTCGATACCTGCAAAGCAATATAGTTATAGATGTTTATCTTGATTTCCTCTTGTATTTTCTTGTCTTTCCTTTTCCTTCTTTCCCAAATCAAAAGTATGCCACACTCCTCCAAGAGTGCTCCAAGAAAATTCTAACTATCCAAGAGTATGAGAGAGAAAGAGAATAGAATGAGAGCCATAATTGTGAGAAAAATATTTCCAACTAATCCTCATCAGCCTTTTTATCAATGAGGCATCTATATTCTTCAATTTCCATTATTTTCCTTTATTTTCCTCCTCACATGAAACCTGTGACCTTTCACCTCCATTTTCTCCTATTTTCCTTTATTTTCATAAATAAACTGCGAATTAATGCCTCATGCCTTTCCAAAGCCTTTTCCAATTTCTTTTTCCAATTTCCCTTAGCCATAATCACTGAAATGAACACCCAATAGGATGTTTTTCTAACCATTCATCTTGGAAAACATTTCCCATGACCTCCATCTTATATTTTTTTACATGAATTTTTAACTAGGGTTGATACATCATGAGACCCATGTCCTTCATTTAGAACTCTCTGAAAGGTCCTCCTTACAAGATATGATAAGTTTTTCATCACTGGTTAAAATCATTTCATCGACATATAAGACAATATTTAGCAATTTCCCTTCTTGTAAGATGTGGTAATGGTTTCCATCTGCTTCACTTTTGGTGAAGCTCAGATGAGATATCTGTTGATCCTGGTGTACCAAGCACGGGGTTTTTGTTTCAACTGTAGAAAATCTAGGTAGATTCAAACTGATAACTACAATACGATAAAAAAGTGTTCTTGAATCTACTCTACCAATTGTGAAAAATAATTACCATTGAAAAATCACAAAACATGAAGTAAAAATAATTACAGTCACAGATTACACAAATATTTCTTGGAAAAATCCACAATTAAAAACCCCACTATTTGTATATTGCATAAGTCAGAAAATACGAGAAGATTACAATTTTTTTTCTCCAACCAGAAAAACCTCTGCACTATCTCTATCTATATCACTACTTCCTACACAAACCTTGGCCAATACCTAACCAATTTTCTTCCCTCCAGGATCCGTATTTCCTTGTGTTGTTTCCTTAGGTAATTAGCTCCTATTAATTAGGTAAGTTCCCAATATGAATTGCGTAATACATCTAGGGTCTTCCTCTAACTATATGCACCACCTGTAAAATATGGATTATTATACAATTGATAGTACACTACCCTTGAACTCCAATCTCAACTTGGTAACTCTTAGTTCTGACATGCATGAGTTATTTATGGTTTAATCATCTATTAACTGATTTATCATAGAGTTCATAACTCACTACTAAACATGTCACTAGTTCCTCCAATAGTTGGAACTACTTAAACTGACTTTAACTTAGGTAAACTAAATTAATTAATTACAACTCAAAATAAACTCAACCAGGGCTCCTATTTTGTAGGATCCACTCTACATGACTCAATTTAGACCCTTAACTCAACTCAAATTAACTAAACCAACTAAGTCAAAATAACTTAGTTAACTCATACAAGTTGTCATGTGACGTGGAATTATAATTTTATTCTAATTTAATTCAAGGGAAAATTAAATCAAAATCTTTCTTGGTTCCATTTTCAAGATTTCTTATTGCAATTTTCAACACTCCCTCTCAACAAGAAATGAATTCAACTCTATGCTAATCTGGTACCTTTGAAATGTTATCCATCCAACACTTCTATTTTTCTTTTGTTGCGACTGCAACATTTGAAACTAAAAGCACCCAAAAATTGAATCAATTGTGATCAGTATAATGCATTTGTCACCCGAGACTCTGAGTACTACTATATACTTCACTGTCTACTATAAAGTCCACATTGTTGTTGACTCTGCATTGTGCCATCTACACTACTACCAACTCTGCACTGCGCTCCCCAATATCTGATTGTTGCTAGTCTCTGCATCTTTCACTCTTGCATATGACTACATCAACTACCACTGATCCATCCTGCTACTGTCACTAGTACATATGGTCAATTTTCTGACACTTTGGTTCCGACAAATTTGATGTATTGTCAGAAAGTTCCCCAAATTTTCTCAATTTTTTAAATCCTGCCACATGGTGTCGCTCTTGCGACACTACAAAAAAAGCATTGTTATTGAGACGCACCCGACTAGGGTATCACAATAGTGATAGTAATAGAATACAACACCGGTATAGCAATGTCCATGTTAGGTGCATCGGTATACCGACAGATATGAAAATACCAGTCACTTTCCCTTTGACAAAGTCAAATTTGGCTTGGTCAACTAGTGTCACAATAGTGACAGTTTATTTTAAATATATAGGGCACATTGTATAGATGTTTTCCGAAAACCCTATAGTCCTTAATCCCCTAATTCCCAACCACTAACCCATTTAACCCCCTATACCCTTAAACCTAACCCATTTAACCCCCTAAACCCTAAACCTTTAAACCCTTAACCCTAACCCATTTAACCCATAAACCTCTAAACCCCTAACCCATTTAACCCCTAAACCCTAGACCTCTAAACCCTTAACTCGTAACCCCTAAACCCTTAACCCCTAATCCATTTAACCCCTAAAACCCTAAACACCTAACCCATTTAACCCCCTAAACATTAAACCTCTAAACCCTTAAACCATAACCCCTTAAACCCTAATTGTTGACCCCTAACCCGTTTAACCCCCTAAACCCCTAAAACCCTAACCCATTGAACCCCCTAAACCCTAACCCCATTAACCCCTAACCCCTAAAATCCTTAACTTCTGAATCCCCTAACCCCCTAAACCTCTAAGCCCCTAACCCATTTAACCCCCTAAACCCTAAACCTCTAACCCCTTAAACCCTAATTCCCAACCCCTAACCCATTTAACCCCCTATACCCATAAACCCCTAACCCATTTAACCCCCTAAACCATAAACCTCTAAAGCCTTAACCCCTAACCCCTTAAACCCTAATTCCCAACCCCTAACCCATTTAACCCCCTAAACCCCTAAAACCCTAACCCATTTAACCCCCTAAACCCTGAACCTCTAAACCCTTAAACCCATAAACCACTAACACCTAAACCCCTAACCCCTTAACCCCTAAACCCCTAAACCATTAACGCTTAACCCATAACCCATTAACCCCTCACCCCTAACCCCTAAGCTCCTAATCCATAATCCCTTAACCACTAACTCATTATTCACCTAACCCCTAAGCCCCCAATCCCTAATCCCTTAACCACTAACTCATTATTCCCCTAACCCCTAAATGTGCTTAAATCCCCTAACCCCTGACCCCCCAATCCCTAACCACTTAACCACTAACTCATTATTCCCCTAACCCCAATCCCTAATCCCTTAACCACTAACTCATTATTCTCCCTATCTCCTAAATGCACCTAAATCCCCTAACCACTCATCCCCCAATCCCTAACCCCTTAACCACTAACTCATTATTCCCCTAACCCATAAACCCTAAAACTCTAACCCCTAAGCCCCTATTCCCCTAACCCCTAAGCCCCTAATCCCTAATCCCTTAACCACTAACTCATTATTCCCCTAACCCTTATAATTGTCCTTAAAACCCGTCAAGATTAGCCATTCCAAATGAGAGCAGGTCTAGTTGGTACCTACAATCGGGTTAATTCCCCCTTGTTGGAAAGGTGGAATTATTTTCCCTTTCAACGACCCTATAGTCCTTAATCCCTCTAACATATACTTAAATGCTCTTTTTTTGTAAATTTGGCCCTTGACTATGCCATGAAAACCCTCGAAAAAATCCTTAAATGATGGGAATTCCCATTCATGTGTGAATCTAGTGGAATGTGACAAGTCATCCAAGATACATCCAAATATTTGATTTGTGCCTTGGGTAATATGAAAGAACGGGGCAATGGGACACAAGAGTATCATGGATGGTTATAAGTCAGAGGTGCAATCATGGTTTACTATGATCTATAATCCTAGCATTAGAGAATGAGAAGGGGGCTTAGGACCTAATTTCATAGGGACTAGGGGACCTAGAGGGAAGGTAGCTAAAGTAATCGATAGGTGAACCCCCAATAGTGGTGATAATGGGATTAGGAGTCCAATTATCACAAACCATAAGACCTAACCATTGAATTTCATATCCCCTTAACCCCCAATCCATAATCCCTTAACCCCTACACTCATAACTCATAACCCATAAACCCCTTGACTCATTAAATCTTAAGAAACTAACCCCTAAACTATCATCCATGAACCTCATAAGCCATAACTCCTTATCCTCTTAACCTGTGACCCTTAAACCCTAACCCTTAACCCTTAAACACCTTAACTTATAACCCCTTAAACACCTAAATCCCCTGAATCTTAAGTCATTAACCACTAAATCCTCTGACCCTAAAGCCCTTGGACCTTAACCCTTGACCCTTGAATCCCTTAACCACTAAGTATCCAAGGCTGAAAATAACACCCCAAACCAACGCATTGACCTCCTAGGAGAATCCTTCACCTCTAATTGAGCATATTGGAAACATTTAATTTTTAGGGAACTAGGTATTGGTTATGAGGGTAGCGGCGTTTGTGGGCAATGCCATTATTACCATGTATACCAAACATAGAAAAATTGGATAATTTTCCAAGCCTCCATTTTAATCTCTCACAATATCCACACGTCATGTTGAGATGGAGTTTGTAGTGCTCTCTCACATAAAGAGTTGGAAATGAATAGATCACTCACAAAGACAAGGCCTCCCTAGCCCTAATGCACAAGGGGTGAACCCTCCATACAAATATTTTGTTTTTTAAACAAACTCAATTGTGTCAATGTATAATAATATACAAAAGAGAAAATAAAATGATATTATCCACCACGGTGCTTGAAATAACCTCAAATTAGCCATGAGTAGTGAGCCAAAGGGTGAATTTGGGGCACTAATAAAGTTACATCATGTTTAAATTCCTTTTACACTGTGAGGTTGTTCTCCAATAGGGTTGAATCATCATCACAAGGAAGCATGGCAGATTTTTGTGGGGGAGCGATTAAATTTGTAATAAAATTCAAGTGATTTACACCTCCAATGTAAATGACATCATTGTATGTTTGTGTCAGGTTGTTAGAAACGTTACTTATACACAATATGTTCAATGTACTTGGACTTCATCTTTTTATGGCCTCGACTATAATATGGATTTGTACCTGGAACACTTCATGCAAATGAAAGGGGCAATTTTTGTTTAACCATATATGCACAAGAGCATTGGATATTTCCCTTCAGATCCTCCTTGGTGCGTTCAAAGTGGGTTTGCATTCACGTCAAGTTGAAACTAATCATAATGACCTTCCTCTTCTTTTATAACATCTGCTAGTGTTTACATACATGTGAGATATAATTAAAGGATCACCTCATCTGTATATGCCCCCATTTATTATGAGACTCGAGGGATGTTCTATTATATTTATCAACATTTGGATGGGTCGTTATCTACATTCTTTAAATACATGTCTAGAACTTTTTATGAGGGAGGTACTTCAATTTAGATATTTATATAAGGCCTTGCGTGGCCTTACCCTTTAGAAATATTCCAAGGGGGGTCACCTCCTTCCATATTTCCTTTCCTACTTAGGGCCAAATTTACAAACCAAGATTCAAACTTCTTGAATCTTCAACTACCAAATTAGTGAGGAGTCGTACCTCTTCTTGACCTTGACCTCAACGAGACATCTTTCTTCAGAGATACTTTGAGGATTCCCCACCATATATATATATCACAATTTGGATGTCATAGGATCTGTTACCCCATTTTCTATATGGGCTTTTAGAGGATATTTTAAAATTTGATTGTCATCTCAACCCCTACAATTCCTGTCATATTGATAATTTTCCATCTAAGGTATATGGATCTATATGTAATTCATGAGTGTATCATTGGTTTGATGACACCTTACCTTAGCCATATAGGACACTATGTATAGGAATAAGTTCATTTAGCTACCACATTTAGTTGGATATGTATGATCCATTTGTATATGATATTATGTCCAATGTGTACTATTTTTATTGTGTTAACTTAGACACTTTGTTCTAACTCTTGATTGTTTGGCTATAAGTTTTAATCTAAGTTCTTCCATGGTGTTTCATAATTTTTCTTAGAGAAGTGTGTCATATTGATGGTTTGGATATATTCTTGGTGATTTGAGTAGGCGTTATACATTGATTTTATTGTACCCCTTATTTCCTTTAGTCAAAATTTATCCCATGTCTCTCTTAACAACACATGTGAAGGAATTCTAGGGTATGGCTAGCTTATAATAGGGTATTTTTAAGCTCTAAGTGAACTTCCTCAAAAATAAGGGGCTACCTATAGCTACTTAAGTTAATTGATAACATTATTCATAGATTTAAAGATATTTTTCACCTCCTTAAGGGTTGATAGATGTTTCCTGTCCCTTTTCCCTCTTTATATGAAAATTCTTACTTATATTAGGGAGGCATAATATAATTTTGATTAATACCCTAATTAGACTAACATTATTATCTTTTCTCGAACTTCAACATCATTAGATATAACCTCTATGTCAAATGACCTCTCCTCTTACTCACATAAAAATAAAACTTAATTAAAACCTAAGCAGCCATATAAATTTATTTGACTACCTATTAAAATATAATTTGGTGGCTACTCTAAAATCTAAATTGACCTATTCAAATTGATTTTCCCACCGCTATTCTCCTTGCTAGGTTTTGGACAGAGTTCGGTGCTACTCAAATTTTTATGATTTCACTGCACATTCCATACCCTTCTTTGACATTCAATTCTTCTATCGACTCAACTAGATTTTTTTTTTTTCTAAGTTAGTCTATATCTATTATATCATACAAAGAAAAAAGTTACAGCTCTCTTCCTCTAGACTTGGCATGCCAATTCGACGAGGAAGTATCAAGTGTTTGAGATCAGAAATTGGACTGCCCCAATTGGGGAAACCAGTCCATCAGTAACAAATAGAAAATGTTGCCCAGAAATGGAAACCAACATACACAGTAGCAAAAATTACACTGTATCTGGAGAGTAGAGTCTTCCAAAACATGGTAAAACTAGATAAGGTCACTAAAAAACTAGAAAGACAGAAGATCACCCTGCAAAATAAACTAGAGAGAACCTTCATTTTTCTTGTTGGAGTTGGGGTCTTCTTCCTTGATCCTCCAAACATAGAACTCGTCCTCGTCCTCCTTTTTTGGCACGTGGCTTGTGGCCTGAAGTCGTGGCGACGCAGGAGCGTCAAGATTCTTAGAGGAGGAAGCTGGTTGACTGGTGTTCTCAGTCTTGTCTTCTGCTTCACTATTTGAGCTGCGGCCATCACTGGAGCCTGTGTTGTTCTTGGTGCAGCGGCCACTGTTGGAGGCGCTATGCACAGGTAGATCCTTCATTTTGTGAGGGATGAAGTCCAACTCTGCCATAATGTTCGATTTTCGTGGACACTTCTTGGTGCGGACACTAAAAGACGCCAAAGGGGGAACATGGAGCTGCAAGGAAAGCTGGGCTGAAATATTAATAGGGTCAAGCCTACTCGGCTCCTCCCAGCCCACAGAAAGATTCAATTCTCTGCCCAAGGAATGCATTAGAGGAGGTCTGGATGGGAGGTTTCGGCCTCCCACTCTTCTTCATCTCATACAGTGATGCCTTGGCATAATTGTCGCGGGGGAAGAAGTGCAGGACTAGGAGGGCACTCTTGACAGCACGGGAGAGGAGCCTCCACCAGAGCACGTAGAGGGAAGGCTGAGACCGGGCAGGGCAAAGCAGAAAACCAGAGGCTGATGAGAAGAACAAAAAGGATGCACCAAAATCATGAGGGAGAGCCAAATGGAGGTCGAATGAGCGGGGGTATCCAGCTTAATAGCCATGGTGATGGATTTAAGAGTCGTAAATGATCTGCAACCAGAGGACGTTGGAGTGAAGGTGGCGGAGGGAGGAATTAATACATACTCACTCAGGAAATAAACTTTGGGCTGGCAACCATGTGCGAGAACGTGGGATGGACAAGTGTCCCTCCACATGGCTCCATCGAGGCTCCTCGTCTTACTGGAAAGCACCCGCATCCAGGTGACTAGAATAGATTTTTAATGCGAACTTATTATATCATATAATTCTCCTAGTAATTATCAATGGTGCCTTTGAAATCGATGCGTCAAATTTGACTCATTTTTCTCTAAATGGATTCAAAGAAGTTGTTGTTGGTGAAACAATGGTGTTTTTTTCTTACGTTGGATTTGATTCAGTCGCTAATTCCACTAAATAATGCAGAAAACTGAAGAGGGACATGCCAATATGCATACTGGTCAGCCTAGTTGCTTGTGTAGCTTTGTACATTGGTGTTTGCTTAGTGATAATAGGAATGGTGCCATAAAAATCATTAGGTGGAGATGCACCTTTGGTTGAATCATTTTCTGTGAAGGGCCTAAAATTCATTGTCAGATATGGGTTCGCTCTTTTTTGAGCTCTATATGATGGATCTCCTTCTAACGAGAGAGACAAAGCAAATGAGTAGAATAATATGAGCCTTGAACAAAGACATTTTTCACAATTTGGGAGATTGATGGGACCGGTTGGTAAATGGATGGAATTAACAAACACTGACTTTGTAAATGCCATCAGAAGTGGGTTAGAAAATGATTATTTACTGATGGATGAGTCTCCTTTAGGTGTAGGAGAAAAATCAGAAATCTCTTATGGAGGACCACAAGGATACCAAAATGAAGTGGGAAAAAAACAACAAGTGGTTGTGTCATTTCTCAAAGAGAATGGGAATGAAAAAAGAGAAAAAGAAAATATAGAGTCTTTAGGCTTTGGAAAAATCTTATATGAATCTGGCATGGCAGACAGGGAAGCAACATGGGGAATGGTTGTTAAAACATATGTAGGGATAGGGAAACCTCAAGGTGTGGGTGTAAGGACATCAGATGAGGAAGTACAAGGTCAAACTTAAAGGGTATCAGGAAGCTCAAAGAGGACATCTAATGGAACTGATCGTGGGAGTGAAACACCTATTTAGCAGGTTTCAAATGACTTAAAGGAATCATTGTCCAAGTTACAAAAAACATTTGTTGCATCAGATGCAACAAAACTAGATTATCCTATTGTATATGCTAGTGCTGGATTTTTCAAAATAACTGGCCACTCTCTGAAAGAAGATATTGGAAGAAACGGGTGTGATTTTCTTTTGTTCCCTCTTTATATGTATGTGTGTCTCTGTCTTTCCTTCTCTTTCTACGATTATATATTCATGTGAGGATTAACGTAATACCTTTGAATGACTTAACATGGGATACTTCTAGAATTTTGAAAAAAGGTTCACAAAATTCATTAAACACTATTATCATTGATGCTTATAAAAGCAAAAGAAAATGAGAATGGATGGCCTTAATTTTCAACTGATTGTTGTAATTTGAATCACTAAGTCCTTAACACAAATAATTGTTTAATACAAATTTTGTATTATGAATTTCACTAGAAATATACCCTGATATATCCCTGATAAGACAATAGATGAGAATGCAAATGTGTTCCGCAGTTTCTTGTTTTGGTTACCATATCCCATAACCACTTGCAGAAACTGCGAGGCAATCATGAAGTCAATGTAATGTCAATATTGACTCGATATGTTGTGGCTTCATGAATTTTTATGCATATATTTTGTGATATTTGTTTTGTTTTATTGATAGGATGTTTCTTGAGTACTTATATTCTCTAAGGATCCATTTTATAATGTATAGAATCAAGAATTAGTACTAGTCCCATTCTCATTTATAGGATTCCATATCAAGTCTCAGCTCCATGTCTCCACTTATTCTATATGTTGCAGATACATCAAGGTCACCAGGAAAAAATGTTCCAACAAGGAGCGGCCATAATCATTATTTAATTCTTGCACTTATTATGCATTGGAAAAACTAGTGCAAAGACAGGCTATCTGCTGTACAGCTAGATTTTACAGAGAATGTGCGCATGGAGGGTGTTTCAACTCTCCAGGTGAACAAATCCACAGCCCTATACCAATGATACAGAGATTTTGTGCCTAGAGTGGTTGAAATACCCTCTCCACACTACATTGATCAGGGATATAGATGCACTCTGGTGGTAGATTGATACTAACCCCAATATATTAATCCCCAATAGACAAAAATAGAGTTTATATATATGGTTAAACTGTCATATATCCCTCTATATATTTATAAAACATGAACAAGAATCCACCACATGATCAGATAAATCTCCAAAGAGTGTGTGGTAGGAGAAAGAGCCATCTGAAATGTGCTGAGAATCAAACTAGGATTGGTCTTAATAAACTTCTACCAATCTACAATTGACTACATTATCAGTTTAGATGAAATTCTTCGAGATTAATCATTAATCAGGAAGATTCTTATTAATCACAGTATCTTGAACTCAGAAATACATTATCAGTATTACTATGGTAGTGATATGATGCCATTTACCTTGTTATCCATCAAAACTGTGGTAGGTTAACTTAATAGATGGATTCATTCCACTTCTTTGCTCCTTCACTTCCCACAGGACATTTTCAAAGCCTCTCATCCCTCCTGCACAATGCATTCATTCATATCACCAAAATACACATATTTTACCTGATCTGGTAGTGCTCTAGACCTCCACAAATAGACATACATATATAGAAATAGAGAGATTTTATTCCTCAGGAGTGGTCATTATAGGGCTCTGGTTAGCTGGATAAAACATGCATACAGAACAGAAAAGGCATGCATTCACCATGAACTGTGTTGTTGCCATCATTCTTAGGTAGCTAATATGTTTTCCCATTTAGTGTGAATTCTCCATCCTTGATACGGTTGGCTACACGACCCACCAAGGGACCAAAGTAAGGTCTACTGGAGCTCAAGTCCTGCATTAATAAACAATCTCATATCATCACAAAACAATCCACCATATTCACTATGGTAACACGTACATCTGAGATCAATTCCAATATGTGAGTAGAAACAATAAAGTTATCCTAAAACCATAGAATATGATGGCAGTACCAATTTTGAAAGGGAAATGCAAATGCATACCATGTATGGGGCAAGATTTTCATAGCCAAGAAGTATGTCTGCTAGATGGCTTGAATGCATAAATACCAATACTTGATGATCTAGCTCCCTTTGATTAATTCATGATGGTGAAGCAGTTGAAGGGTAGGATTTATGGATGATTACCTTTAGCATCAAGGATAGCGAGGGAGACGAGGGTAGTTCCCCAGTTGGTGATATTTATATGCAAATTGCCCCTACGAAGTTGAAAGAAACTTGGGGAATTGATCCTTTTGTAGGGATGACCATAACGATCCAGCTTGCCTTTCCCGTCCAAATTTCTTGGATTCAATTCCCATTTCTACCCTTGACTGCTAGCATGGAATTTGTAGAGGTGAATGAAAACCAGAATTCACCAAAAATGCAAGAGAATGGATGATACTTTCATCATCGTCGATTGATTGATAGATAAAGGGATGGATGGATAAGCTAACGAGGAACATTCAAATATATATAGAGAGAGACTCAAATACTCAATACTAGACTAGGGTGTGTCTATATGCCTTAAGATAAGGTCACAATGTAATACATAACATGGACTATGTGCAACTACAGACAATTCGTGCACTGTGGCTACCAGAAAATTTAATCTTTGGAATCTAAACATGTTACATTTTTGAGTTTTTGTAAAATCTGAATTATAATTGTAAAATATGAATTAATTTTTGTGAGACAACTAACATCTAGGATATTTGATTCTATACCATACTTTTCCATCAACATCTAAGTTGCATTGCCTTTGCGTGTGTTGATTGGAGTAGCTATTGTGGAATCTTTATGATTGTTCGTGTGAAACATACAATTCTGAAATGTCTTCTCTTTTGTGTGGAAGGTATTGCTACATTGTATTTGCTAAGGATGCATGTTCACCAAGACAAGTCAAATACTTCAAAATGTTGGATGTGTTTTGTATTAATTTTCCATAACATCTTCTCTTTGTATTTGTTTGGTATTATTGTTCCAGAACATATTCTCTTTGTCTTTGTTTTGTATTATTGTTCCAGAACATGTTCTCTTTATCTTTGTCTTTATTTCAAATGTTGTTTTAGGATTTGAGTGTTTTAGGTTATTTTAGGTTTTTGTCCCTGAAATTAGTGATTGAAATGCCAGATAATCACTTTATACTTCTAGATTTGCTTGTCTATTTGAGTTATTTTATATAAGAAATATTCATAAGTAGATATTAAGTAGATCTTCTACCCTTGGGTCCATTTCAAAGTGTTGTAAGAATTTCTGAGGACCTCTTCTTCTCCTTGACTCGGGGTTGCGGATTTCCCATCCTACTGAGGCATTTCTCTTTCATCCAGTCCTTCATTTTCCATTGAATCTGATTCAAGATATTCTCCCACTAGATCTCTCTTGTGGGATTCCTATGGTGGTAGTCCAAGTATCATTTTTTGAGAGTGGTGCTGAGATATTTTGAGGGCCCATGTCATCGACTGGGAATATTATCCATTTCATCAGATCTTTAAGTGAAGGAAATAGTGCAACATGGATAGGTCTTTTATATTTTCTTAAAAGGTCATCTACCTCTTATATTGATAAATGAGAGGGTCAAAAGTCATCAATAGTTGTATCATGGCTTGTCCATAACTCCCTATGAATATAGGGAAAGTGACCATGCCAAAGCATAATCACCGAGCCATCTGAAACCTAACCCTTTTCCTTAGTTCCATGTAACAAAGTCATCAACCATAATCCACTGCCATGACTAGACTGTGTCAACAAACATTGGTCGAAAAGAATCATCAGGACATATTTTCGGTGGCTTTTATGGATTCCTCTAAAGCATAGATTGATGAACTTCTTATGTGAGAGACCTTCCACAAGGTGTCCACAAGGCACTTGCAACAACAACCTTCAACGAAGCTTGCCTCAGAATAGAAATAAATTTTATAGAATTATCATGATGGTCCTTCTTCAACCAGAATGAAGAAATAGTTATATTATCCTCCTTTTCTAGATGAGATTGATCAATGAATTAAATTACCCAATCCATGATATCCAGTCATCTATATTCATAATGTTGTCTTTCATAGGATATTGGCTTAATGCATCAAGGAGGCCAATGACACAGTCAAGATCAGGCTCCTTATAGTTCCTTCTGCTTATATTGCTTATCAAAGAATATAATTTAATATGCACTTTCTTCAAGGTACCTTTGATTTTTGGCTGATAAGGGATGATACACTGAATAGCTCCAAAATGTGCCATGTACGTTTTCTCCTAGTGGCCAAACCAAGGTAAAGGTGCTTTATAAACTTCCATTGATGCTGCTGTTAGATAAGGAGGTAAATTTTTTCTTCCAAATACCATCATTTCTCCTTCAATTATTACTGCAATTCACTATATCAAATACTACCATTATTGCTTCAAATGAGTACTTTCATTTCTCCTTCATTCCTCCTGCAGTTCCCTAATTTCAAACATTCTACTGGTAGCTTAACCCATCAATTTATTGTATTAAAGACAAATATGTCGCCTAATTGATTATTCTAGAATCTCTAAACTTAAAGCCTCTTGGTCTAGAATCATATGTAGATCAAAAGCACCTTAAACAAATTTCCTAATACACTTTGTTATGTATGTGTTAATGATAATTACACTTCAAGAATCTTTCTATCACAAGGATTAGGTTGGTTGATGATTTTACGATCCCTTCATGTATTCATTCAATATCAAACACTAGAATATCTCTATACTTATCAAAACTGAGTGATCTTCAGTACTTCCTTACCACAGGTGTTATTCAGTTAAGCCCACAGGTGGACTATCATGGAAAATGTTGGGATAATTGTCATAAAAAATGTCATTATTACAATACTAATGTGTGAAATTGATTTTTGTAGGGCCATGGTGAATTTTCTCTTTCCATACTACTATGAAAGGATGCTTGACTTGTTGTAGTAACAAACAAAATATTAAAGAAGCCTTGTCAGCTATAATATTGCACCTATCCTTTAAGCCGTATCAGCGATACACATACAAACATTGTGATGAGCCTTTAATTTTTTCTTCTACAAAAAGTGCATTATAACTTTCTTCAGGAATTGTTTATTCAAATTTCAAGATAATGACTTCAACAAGTCTCTTACTTTTCTGTAGGTAGATACTCACTTTCCATGTTGCTTCTCAATCAAAAATTCTGAAATGAAAATCGATCTTGGAGAATGTCTTTCAGTGGCCTGAGCCTTCAAGATATTTTCAAAATTTGTGCCCTAAACTCTTTGCTACCCATACAATACAGAAGAATTGTCACAACCACACAAGAGTGATGTTAGATGTATTCTGTCATTGAACCTATAGAAGATGAGACTTGGCTTGTGTAACAATCATGTGACCTGTGTTATAGTCTCAGGTTCAAATCCACAGAGGTAGGTCACCAAATTCGTTCTTAACCTTGAAGAATAGATGCCCATGAATAAGAGAATTATGTCGTGACTTAATTATTAAAAACATCGTTGTTTTGTAATTGATGCCCTGATGAGGGTTGTCCGAGAGACTTCATTCTTCTACCTTAACGATGACCATAACCCAATTTGACTACTTGAGGATGTCCCCAAAATACTTTGGTTCAAGAGAAAGAAATACATCTCATCAAAATAAAACAAAATATACAACACCTTGATCTAAAGGAAAAGAAATAACAAAAGAAAAAATTTTGTTGTGTGATATCACTCTTGGACCGTAAATATTTAGAGAGAATTGAGTTCTGTGACCTGTAACTTTTACTTGGTCAAAATTATTTGAAAAATGGCACTTGAATTTTGGTTTTTAATAGCCCTCTCTGAAGCTCTGAGAAACCATGGATCTACAAATTCAACTGTGGCTATTTTTAATACATATTCTTCAAGAGAAATCAACCTATATTCTGTTGGTTTTCACCAATATTGTATATGCTTTGTGAGAAGCGGGGGCTGTTCCTTGAAATAGCTGACATCATTTGAGGCTTGGGGCTTATGATTTTAAAGGGAGTCATGGAAGCTCACAGTGATAAGATCTGGGCTCGCTTTGTTGTTGAGGTAATGCCATGGTTTCAAACAAGATAATTAATTCACAGACCTTTGATTCCATGTAAAGCTTCCTCTTTTATTTCTGTTTGGTTTTTTGAGTAGACCATAGACTTCAATAATTGGCATTTGGATTTATAATGAGAAAAGGGTATGCAATTTATTTCAAGCGTGTGTGTTTCTAGTGTTGGAGAAAAGTTCCAAACCAAACAAATTGCTATAGTTGATGCTTAATAGCTAACACTTGGAGATTGTTCTTGGGAATTTTATTGTGTAGGATGTGGTTGGATTGGTAGAAAATGGTTGGAAAATTGTGGCTCATGATAAATCAGAAACAACTAGTTATGAAAAGTATGAATTGCGGGTTTATTATAGTTAGTTTAAATATTGGTGCTCACCAGTAAAGTTTTGGAACTCCTTTGATATGAACCTTCATCTAGATTGATAAATAAAATAATTTCTCTAGTAAAGATATTATATTTTCTATATGCAGATCATGGACTTTTATGGAGGTAATTAATTTATTAATATCTGTCACGTACAACACTTATGGTGAGTCGATCCCTATTAAGGAACTTTGTGAACGTGTTGCCAGTTATGTGCATATGTGCACACTATATTTTTGGTTAAGGTCAGAATTGTGAGTCTATCAATAAAGAGCTATGAAGTTTCATTAAACTTTCTCTTCATGATTTTGAGAGAGTATCATGAGGAATCTCTTGCATGGCTGAATTTGGAATTGTGGACTAAGATTTAGGCTTTTTTTTTGCATTGATCATGACAGTTATCTATAAGCGTGCAATCCTTTTGGATATGGAGTTATCCTTGGAGGTTATGATAGAGATGGGCCCCAACTATATATTATTGAGACATCAAGAGTAGCCTATGTAAGTCTGTTTGGTTCCAGTTATTTTATCCTTGTAATATTTTTGGTTCTAGTTATTTTCTCCTTGTAATATGTTTGGTTTAGTTTCTTCTTTCCTTATTCCAGTTCACTATTTTGGTAGCATGTATGAATGTCATATATTAACGTTGAAACTAATTTTACAATAATGTAATACAATTATGAAACTATTATGTCATATCTTTCATACTTGAGTTGGGAGGGCCTTTTTCTTATTTTGGATGGATTGCATTGATCTTAGTAGTTACTGTTAAAGGAATCAATGGAAGCTTTGATACCTTCATAACTCTGACTCAAATCAGGGCATGTTGCTATTTCAAATGGGATTGGATTTGTTTCTCCCACTTATATATTTATAATGTCGGAACTTTGAAGCTATTGGCTTGTTATGTGAAGATATATGTATTGATTTCAAAGCACACACTTGCAGCAAAACAACGTCAAATGTGATGTGAGAAAAGGGCCAAACTCTTATGGACCAAAAATTATCTTCTCGACGGGCTACTATCAGCTTTATAATAGATGCCACTAGTGCCTATTACTTGCTCCTTTGTTTTTCATAATGTGCACTGATAACTGTGAAGATAAGTAAAATGCATTTTGTTGACATAAGATCACAAATTAATGATTCATAGAAGATGACCATGGCTAATTTTTATGAAAATGAAATATTTTAGGCAGTTATTATTTAGATTTCCCTTCCATTAGTTAGTGTATTTTAAGTAGTGTCATGATTCTTGTAAATAGATCTATTCAATTCTCTTTTTTGCAGCTTGTCAGTTGCTATGTAGGTTTCCTTTCCATTAGTTAGTGTATATTAAGTAGTGATGTGATGCTTGAAAATAGATCTATTCCACCCTCTTTTTTTCTAGCTTGTCAATTGTTTTCTATGACTTGCAATAAAAAAAATTAACAAACACTAGAGTCTTATACAATCTTGACACGTACTATTTTTTTTTTGTTTTCTGGTAAATTATATTAGTCAAATTGTGATACAAATTTTATAAAATAATATTAGTGCCTATTTTGTAGAAATTATATAACTGATATGTTATATGTCTAAGATTCTCCTGATCATACACTATTTGACTTCATGCACAATACAGAATCTATTCCACCATTGATCATCATATGCAGAAATTAAATCAATTGCATGCACACATTAAAACCATAAAAATTCACACACATTAACACAGTGATTTATGGGAAAGCTTAAAGCTGAAAACCCCCAAATATCTATATAATATATGTCATAGAGATCATGTAACAATCATAATACAAAGCTTATCACAAGCTCTCAGTATCTCCAATCGCTACACACTAATTAGGTCCTGATCTAGCAAATCCATGCACCAATCCACTGCCACCTGCAAGCCAGCCTCTACTGCGCAATCCCTGCTGAATATGGGCTCTGAATGAACTTGAAACCACCTGGATTGCACTGCGCAATCCTCATTGGCATCTCCATCAATGTGTGGTGCAAACTCATGCACCAGTATAGTCACAACTGCACTGCTCTATCACCTATCTCTCCACTAGTCTCCACTGAAACTGTCCATGCACTGTAGTTAACTGGTGTATTCTTCAGTTGATTAATGAGTTAATAATTAGTGAATTAATTATTAATTAATTCACCCCACTCTCACTAGTGTATCAATCAGTTATACTAGATACAACTAGCTCAATTGTATCTAACTGAGTTAAATTGAACACAACTCCACCAACTACTTCAATAACTCCGCCAAACTCTGTCACATGAGTTCTAACTGAAGTCTCCATGCAATAGCTCCACTTAACCCTCAGGAATAGTGTAATTCCTTCTGTCAACTCCTGTGCCACATCTGTGCACTTAACTGAAGTGCTCCAAGAGAATAAGATAATGTTTAGAGTCCAAATATTATTAAGAACTAATAATATTCAACATATCTATTTTTAGACTGGCAATCTAAAAATAGATTCCACCCAATATGTTTAAAAATAGAATTCCATCTATTTTTCCAACTTGACCAACCATCCACAAATAGCATCCTGCAACTCATAGAATATGATCGACATGTCTAAAAATAGACTTTGCGCCAAAAATAGCCTGCGGGCCCACTTAGTGAAGGCGACTTCTTTTCACTAAGCTCATCATCTTGTTGCATTCTCAACACTCCCTCTCAAAAATATAGGGATTATCTGCCACCCCGATCCTGCCTCTATGGTATTTGAATTTTCTCTTGGTGAGCGCCTTCGTCAAGATATCAGCATCCTGATCCTCTGTAGGAATGTAAGAAAGTAACATGATCTTCCGCTGCACACAATCTCTGATATGATGGTACCAGATGTAAATATGTTTAGATATATCATGAAATACTAGATTAACTGAGATTTTAATGCAACTTTGATTATCACAATATATCACAGTAGGATCTAAGTGTGAACCGAACAACCCAACTAGGATCTTCCTCATCCATATAGCCTCACATGCAGCCAAACTTGCTACCATGTACTTGGCCTCCGCTGAACTGAGTGCCATGGATCTCTGCTTCTTGCTATACCAAGAAACTGTTGTCGACCCGATAGTGAAAATCCCTCCAGATGTGCTCTTTCTGTCCGTTGCGCTCCCTGCACAATCTGCATCCATGAAGCCATGCAGCCTCAAATCATCCTCCTGTCTGTACCAAAGTCCATATCCCAATGTACCTCTGAGATATCTCAATACATGCTTCCCCGCCTTCCAAAAAATATTGGTAGGCTTAACCATATCTTGTGAAAGCTGGTTAACAGCATAGCATATGTCAAGTCGTGTACTGACTAGATACATAAGTGACCCCACCAACTGTCAGTAAACAGTGGCATCCACTACATCTGTCGATGTAGCATGCTCTCTCCTCCAACCACCAGGAAGACGAGTGTCGATAGGCTTGCAGCCTTGCATGTTGAACTTCTCCAGTATCTCTCGGGCATACTTGCCATGAGACACAAATAATCCATCACTGCGCTACCAAATTTCCAATCCCAGGAAATAATGAAGGAGGCCCAAGTCCTTCATCTCAAACTCCTTTGCAAGATCAGCCTTGCATGAGAGTATCAACTGTTCATCACCGATCAGTATCAAATCATCTACATAAAGTACAATGATCAGCAACTTACCCTCAACCACTATCTGGTACAGGTTGGGATCCGCCTCGCTCTTGGTAAAACCAAGTCTGGTAAAATAATTGTTGATCCATGTGTACCAAGCACGAGGTGCTTGTTTCAGCCCATACAACGCTCTTTTGAGTCTGCACACATGCGACTCGCTGCTGAAGATCTCGAAACCTTCGGGCTGCTCTGTGTACACCTCCTCCTCAATGACTCCGTTGAGGAACAAAGTCTTCACATCCATCTGATGAATGTGCCACCCCATCTACGCTGAGAGAACTAGGATGCTCTGTATGGAAGAATACCTTGCGACAAGTGCAAAGGTTTCTTCATAGTCGATCCCCTCAATCTGTGAGAAGCCTTGGGCAACAAATCTTGCCTTGTACTTCTTGATGCTCCCGTCAGCTTCTTGCTTCACTTTTAGATCCATCTTGAACCTACCACTGATTTCCCTTCCAGCCTTGGGACAATCTCCCATGCACTGTTTCTAACAATCGAATCATACTCTTCCACCATGGCATCTACCCATGTAGGTTCCTCCACATCTTCCTTGAAATAGGATGGTTCTATCACGATACACTTGCTCATCAGAGCCATGTATCCAATATATCAGTCAGGCGACTGTCTCTGTCTGCGTTGTGATGTAGGTGCTCCTACAATCTTCTCTGCATCTTGATTCAGTCACTCATCTTCTGTAGTGCACTTCCGCCCTCTGATGGTTGGTGCAGCATGAGTGGTTTCTTCCACTCCATGAACCTCCTCTTTTGGCTGATCCACATCCTGAGGCTCATCTGTAGGAAATAATAGCTCCTCATCTGCATGCAAGTGTAGCTCCCTCTCAAGCGAACACTTCATGGCTTTCTCCTCATGAAATTTTATATCCCGTCACACAACAGTCTTCCGACTATCTGGAAAATACACACGATAGTTGTGGGGTGTTTCTGTGTACCCCACAAATATCCCAACCTCTACGGTTGGCTCTAGCTTCTTCCTGGCATCCTTCGTCACACGAATGTAAACAGGTGAGCCAAAAATCTTCAAATGAGAAATGTCAGGCCTCTTACCAGAAAACGCCTCCTCAGGTGTACTCATGCCAAGTATCCTATGAGGACAACGGTTTTGCACATAAACCGCAGTGTTGCATGCCTCATCCCATAAGTGTATGGGAAGGCCCTGATGATGCAACATCGCCCATGCAGCACCCATGATCATTCTGTTCTTTCGCTCCATGACCCCATTCTGCTGTGGGTTATGAGGCTCTATGAGCTCTCTTCGAATTCCTTCTGCGCTGCAAAAGTCCTTTAATTTGCCAAAGATGAATTCACCACCATTGTCGCTCCTAAGAGCCTTCGCCTGCTTCCCCGACTCTTTCTCAACCAGTGCCTTGAACTCACAGAACTTTGAGAATGTCTCGCTCTTCTTCTACATGAAGAAGATCCAGCACTTATGAGAAAATTCATCAACAAATATCACATAATACCTGTGCTTTGCTATTGAAGCTACTGAGAAAGGTCCACACACGTTTATGTGAATTCTCTCAAGGATCGTTGTGGCGCGACTATCCTTCTCATGAAAGGTGGATCTCACAAATTTTCTCAAAGTACATCCCTTGCACTGATATGACTACGCAAGTGTACCTTTGGGAAGCCCGGTAGAAATCTGTTGCAAAATTTTCAAAGCACCATGGTGAAGATGGCCCAATCTCCTATGCCATAGCTCGCCCTCATCCCGGCTCACCACTCCTTCTGCTTTGCCTTCCATTGTTGTGCAACCATCTACCTGCAACTGATAAAGGTTCTTAACTCGAACCCCTATCCTCTGGGTTTCACCAGTTTCCTTACTGCGCAGGAAAGCCTTTCCCTCGCTAAAGACAACATCATATCCCTTGTCTTCCAACATGGCCACCGAGATCAGATTCTTCTTCAATCCTGGAACATGCATGACATCCTTTAATATGAAAGTTTTATCAGACTCCCTCATAAAGGAAATGGTCCAGATACTAGTCGCACTGTATCTACCATCATCGCCCATCTCGATGTGCACTCCAAGATCCTTCTCATCTAGATCACTGAACAAATCTTTGTCTCCGGTCATATGAAAAGACGCACCACTGTCAAGAAACCACACTGAACTCATCACACTTGAGACCAAGCATGCGATCAACGAAAAATCCAGCTCAAACTGCGAGGCTAAGGCCTCTCCAACAGCCTGCTTATTTTTCTTCTTCTGTGGACAATTAGTGGCGTAATGTCCGTGTTGGTGACAGTGAAAGCACTTCACCTTGGACATGTCCTGCTTCATACCTTTCGCACCGAATTGAGAAGCATTCTTCTTGCTCTTCCCCTTCCTTGCATTGGCAGCCAAAGCGCAATTTTCTTCATCTTCATTCTTCAATGAAGATCCATCCCTGGTACTCCGCCTTATCTCCTCCTGCACAAGATCCGACCAAAGTCGCTCCCATCCTGGCAGTTTCTACCGACCATTGACAGAGTCCTCATAGGAATGCCGACTCTTCAGAAGCCCAAGGAGATCCAAGCTCACCAAGTCCTCTTCATCTACAGTAACCCCCACACTTCCCAACTCATCACTGCACTGGAAAAACTTCATGAGGTACTTGGGTATACTCTCGCCCTTCTCCATTTTTATTTTCCTGAGTTTATCTTTGAGCGCCAACTTCCTCTGGTCACTCTTGCTTTGGAACAAGTCTTTAAAAGCTTTCCACATCAAGAATGGAGAAGCTTTACCATGACGGTTGGACACTATGTGATCCTTCACACCTTCCAACAGAATCCTTCAACATTTTGTTGTCTTCGTTTTCCATGCGTCAAGTGCGGCAGCATTGCTAGAAGCAGGTTTTGGAATTTTTGCATCTATAAACTCCTTCAACCCATTATCCTCTAGCACCGCCTCCATCATGTCCTTCCATGAAATATAATTCAAGCTGCCCTCAAGTGAATAATCCAATCGCAATCCGTTGAAAGACATCTCAACTTCGACACCAAGAAAACACTACTGCAAATTCAAATTCCACCAACACAGAACTCAACTGCTTCAATGCTTTGCAATTGCTCCAATGATCAATATATTCGATACCATGTAGAAACTATATAACCGATATGTTATATGTCTAAGATTCTCCCGATCATACACTATTTGGTTTTGACTTCATGTACACACAACTTCTATTCCACCATTAATCATCATATGTGGAAATTAAATCGATTGCATGCACACATTAAAACCATAAAAATTCACACACATTAACACAATGATTTATGGGAAAGCTTGAAGTTTAAATCCCCCAACTATCTGTATAATATATGTCATAGATATCATGTAACAATCATAATACAAAGCTTATCACAAGCTCTCATTATCTCCAATCACTAGACACTAATCAAGTCCTGATCTAGCAAATCCATGCACTGATCCACTGCCACCTGCTAGCCTTCCTCTACTGTGAAATCCCTGCTGAATATGGGCTCTGAATGAACTTGAAACCACCTGGCTTGCACTGCACAATCCTCATTGGCATCTCCATCAATGTGTGGTGCAAACTCATGCACCACTATAGTCACAACTGATAGTCACACTTCTCTTTCACCTACCTCTCCACTGGTCTCTACTGAAACTGTCCATGCACTATAGTTAACTGATGTATTCTTCAGTTGATTAATGAGTTAATAATTAGTGAATTAATTATTAATTAATTCACACCACTCTCACTAGTGTATCAATCAGTTAGACTATATACAACTAGCTCAACTGTGTCTAACTGAGTTAAACTGAACACAACTCCACCAACTACCTCAATAACTCCACCAAACTCTGTCACATGAGTTCTAACTGAAGTCTCCATGCAATAGCTCCACTTAACCCTCAGGAATATCATAATTCCTTCTGTCAGCTCCTGTGCCACATCTGTGCACTTAACTGAAGTGCTCCAAGAGAATAAGATAATGTTTAGAGTCCAAATATTATTAAGAGCTAATAATATTCGACATATCTATTTTTAGACTAGCAATCTAAAAATAGATTCCGCCCAATATGTCTAAAAATAGAAGTGCATATATTTTTCCAACTTGACCAACCATCCACAAATAGCATCCTGCAACTCATAGAATATGATCGACATTTCTAAAAATAGACATAGTCTAAAAATAGACTTTGCGCCAAAAATAGCCTGCGGGCCCACTTAGTGAAGGGGACTTCTTTTCACTAAGCTCATCATCTTGTTGCATTCTCAACATATTTGAATATTGGATATAATTTAATTCCTGAAACTGATAATCAATTTTATTTACCTTTAAACTTATGAAACATTCTACTATTCGAGTATGCTAACCAATTGTGTAAGATATATACAAATATTCTTACTTTTCACTGGCTTAACAGTTGGCTAAATGATGGACAGAGAGAGGAAATACCAACAAGTCTCTTTGTTTATTAGTCCACTTTCTGCACCTTCTCTACAATCAGTCCTAAATTGGATAGGTTCTCATCCAACTTCTCTAACAGATTGGATTTGAAATTTCCTCTACCTCTTATGTGCTCCACATCCTTTCTTACTTGGTTTCATTCCCTCCAACTTTCATGAAAGTAGATTTGGTTTGCAGCTACATTGAAGCAATTGTAGTTAACAAAAAATTTGGTGGGATTTTATAATGTTCTTAATGTCAAATTTCTTGAAACGCTACAACTACTTAGATGAATTACTGAAAACAAGTCAATTTAAAACTAAAACCATACTTTCACCAAGATAAAAGTTTCTTAACAATCATTAAGTAGCGGAAAAAATCTAAAGACAAAAACACATGCACACAAATTGACACACTTTTTTACCTAGTAAACCCAAATGGGAAAATTGGCTTTCTTTGTTGTAATATTTTATTAACAGTTCTTGAGCAATTGGATCTATTACAATTCACTGCCTTCTGCAGCTAGCAATCTATTTTTGAGAATACACTTGTTCTCCTACTGAATATCCTTTACTTGCCCTTGCAATTCCTGATCCCTGCTCCTATTTCCTTTTTCATTGGTAGCCCCTATTTCCTTGCAAAAATCCTCCTATTTCCTAGCACAAATCCTAGCTCCTATTTTCTAGCGCAATTCCCCTATTTTCTTGTGCATATTTTAAATTAATATGCCCTTTATATTATAAAAAACGTACCAAATTCTTACCGGAGATACCTATGTAGGGGCAGAAGTAAGCCTGAGATGATCATCCACTTTAGGAAGTGTTGAGTCTCAAATCTGCATCTTTTCCATACACTTTTCTATACCTTTTTCACTCACCTGAACCTCCCAAATTGTCAATATCATTGTATATTAATTGCAAAAGAGCATCTAACATGGTTTTTAACTATATTTTTGTGTCTGCTGTTTGATTTAGTTTTTTTTCATTTAGCTGCGGAATCTTGCCACTTTCCGCAGCTGCTGCAACTTTCCGCAGCCATTTTGTGAAACTCTATGTTACAGGTGTCTTCAGGAGAAACGAGCCACATGGGAAATTCTGAAATGATGTGGACATGGATCGTGTCCTATTGGCTCGAGAAAATCCATCTAAAGAGGTTGCGGTCAAAGGCGTCCAAATGGAAGTCAACCGTAGAGTCTCACGGTGACAGGACTCTGTTTCGTGTCACGTGAAGGTTTATATGGCCGTTTCTGAATTGCGGAGGATAAATCAACATCTGTACATGGCTCCTTAGCCGAATTCAAACATCCACTCCTCATAGATTTACTTTTCAATACGGCCATGATCCTAGATCCGTGGACGTAATGGTCTACGTGTTCTCCATCAGCATAAACTTTAGGAATTAGTTATGTTTCTTTTGTTATAAATAACGTGTTTGCATACGCATATGGGATTAGTCTATGTTAGTATCTGTTATCTTTTATTAGTCTGCTCTGTAATGTAATTACGCTGCACTTGTGCTGTAATATCACCTTGCTGTTATGACTGCATTTTAATATAAGAAGACTGTTTCCAAATGTAATTCGTACTTGAAGATTGTTGCCAAGGCTGGTGTAGAGGGCCCCTGCACTTGCCAAGGTTCTGTGCATTATTGTATAGTTCTTGTTTTATTTCCTTAAAGCTCATTGTGCCATAATCCATTCACATGTTTATACATTGTATCTTTCATGGTATATATGCTTCATTTCTGTTTATAATCTTGCATGCTTTCCATTTTACTTTTGTCTTTCATGTTTTATGTTATTGTTAAACTGATCAGTGTTCTTGTTTCAGGTTATAAATAGGCAGCCCGGGCATTTGCATAACTTTTTGACTAATGACATGGAATTAACATTGTTCTGCTGCTAATTTGTTTTTTCTTAGTTTCTGTTTAAATTCAGTACTGCTTTGTTTAATTCAGTTTTGCTTATTTGCTTCAGTAGTTAAATTAAGATATATTAAAATGCTCATAACATCTTCAGTTGCCTCCGAAAGCCACAGCTGGACTGATGGTGAGGGATTGTATTATGAAATGTGTAGTTTGGTATTAGTTTCCTTTCTACAAATTTAGATATATTAAACTGCTCATAACATCTTCAGTTGCCTCCGAAAGCCACAGCTGGACTGATGGTGAGGGATTGTATTATGAAATGTGTAGTTTGGTATTAGTTTCCTTTCTGCAAATTTAGATATATTAAATTGTGCATGACATCTTCAATTACCTCCGAAAGCCACAGCTGGACTGATGGTGAGGGATTGAATTATGAATGTATGGTTTGATATTAGTTTACTTTCTGCAAGTTAGATATCAGTTACTCAAGTTGTTTATGGTTACTTCCAAAAATCATAGCTGGACTAATGATGAAGGATTAGAAGACAAGTTGATGTAATCTGATTTAGATTTACTTTGTTGCAATTTTGGATTTCTTTAAGCATAGTTTCTTTTGTGTTTAGACAGCAGCAAGAATAGTTTGGTTTTCATGCTCAATAGTTTACTGTTTTGATTCATTAGACTAGCAGCACATTTTCATTTCAGCAGCACATTTTCATTTCCTTTCAAGTTTTGTCATTGTAAGTTTCAAATTCCTTTTTAAGTTTCAAAGTTGGTAAATCATTATAGAGGATATCATTTCCTTGAACAAACATAACCATACTTGTTTTTATTTTAGAATTTCCATCCCACCTTAGAAAACCAAAAACGACAAAAAGTTAAGAAATAGGTTATCTTGCACATATAGTGCGCCGCACTTCATCAGCTTACGAATCCTGGATTGACAAATTAAATGCAACAATTTAGGACACACCAAATTGACCAAACAATTTGGCGCTGTTGCCGGGGAAGTGTAACTAGGTAGCCAATTTCTTAAAAAAAAAAAAAAAAAAAATTATAAAAGAAGGGAAAACTTGATAACTTCTTGAAGTATGCTCTCCTCTTGCACCTAGTGTGATCTAGAGGATCAGAAAAGATAGTTATTGGTTCATTAATTTCTTAAGTATGCTCTCTTCTTGCACCTAGTGTGACCTGGAAGATCAGAAAGAGAATTATTAGCCCAACTTCTTAATAAAAAATAAAAATAAAAAATGACATGCATAAAGCAAGAGATTCTAGGGGAAGTTTTATAGCTAAAGCCAAGAGTTCAATTTTCACAAATCCATCTTCTTCAAGGCATAGACCAGATTCACCACCATCTACCCCTAGCCTTAAGATTTTTTGAATTCAAGGAGCAGCTGAATTAGAGGATTCTCCTATACCAACTACTAAATCCCATTTAGAAAACAAAGAGACTCTCTCTCATCCTCCCTTGATAGAAGAACTAGAGGACTTTAAGGACTCTAAAGATACTATCATGGTAGAGGAATTAATAGATGGAGGTAGAGGTAGAGGTAGAAGAGGAGGAAACAATGGAGACAACAATGGTGAAGGAAATAATGGTAGAAATAGGGAAGGAGACAACTTGTTTGGATTCCCTATAGTTGATGAGGAAACTCATACAACAATGAAAAATATCTCACCATCTGTTCTCCCTAAATTTTATGGATTGCGAAGTGAGGATCCTGAAACATTTTTGTTTGAGTTTGAAGTCGTGTGCCGAACCTATGACTATATGGAAGACTCTCAAAAACTCAAACTGTTTCCTTCAACATTGAAGGGAGCTGCTTTGAAATGGTTCATGGGATTAACCACTCAATATATTAGGACTTGGAATGATATGAAACAAACATTTTTGGATAGATACTTGGACTATTGTATGCCCACCAATCACAAGGATGAGGTATTCAAAATGATGCAAAAAGAAGACGAAAATTTGGAAGATTTACTTGAAATATTTCAATACAACTTGAAAAGAGCAAAGATGAGCAACTTAGATGATGAAACCTTGAAAGCCCTCATATTAAAAGCCATTAGAGATGAATGGATAGATATTTTAAACATGATGGGGAAGGGAGACATTTCTCAACTTCCACTTCGTGACATAATAGAACTATGTGTCCATCTCTCAAGAGGAAAATCTAAAACAGGAAAAGGGCCTAGGGATCCTTCTCTTATTAGGGCTAATAAATCTGCAACTGGATCAGTAAGTAGGGCAGATATTGGTAACATGCTTGATGAGTTCAAAACTGATATCTTAGGGAGCCTTAGTGAACAACTAGACACCCTTAAAATCCAAAACAAGCAGAAAGCAGAAACAGACGCTTTAGCTATCTTTTGTCCGAAATGTAGGAAGAAACATGCTTTAAGGGAATGTCCCTTGGATGCAAAAGTTGTAGAAACATGTATGATTTTCTCAGAGAATCATGAGATCAAGGATTGTCCTTCAATTCCTGGACTCAAATTTGTTTTTCAAGAAGACCCAAATTCAGTAGAATCTCTCTGTTTTGTTGCAAGAAGACCTTGGCAGGGACAACAAACTCAAGGGTTTAACAACCCTATGAATTTTCAAACCCCACCAAATTGGAATCCTTGGCAACAACCTTGGCCCCAACATCAGAATCAATATCAGCCATGGGTACAAGGGATACAAAATCCTTATGGGAGATTTGCTCAATTTTATCAATATCCTCCATCTTTTCAAAATCAACAAGCTCCACAACTTCCAAACCCAAATCCACAACTTTCATTGCCATTTCCACAACAACAACCTTCTCAACAAAATCCAAATCCTCAACTCATGCTCCCATACCAACAAAAGACAAATCAACTTCCAGCTCAACCATTGCCAAATCCTAACAATAATAATCCTCATAATACTTACATGGTAGAAGGACAACAATTTCCTACCTATATGATTGTTCCTCTCAACGATGTACAACTCAGATCTGGTAGAGTTTTAGAAAAACCTTCTATAGATATTCAAGAGCAAGATACCTCTGAGGAGGATTCTCTTCAAGTCAATAAGGGTTCTGAGGAAGAATCTCTTCAAAATTAAAACATTCAAAAAGAAAAAGAAAAGTCAACACCCACAACTCCTATAGTTGAGCAACCTGCATCTTCATCTACACCTCCTTTTCCTGAAAGACTACAAATTGACAAGGGGGTGGAAAAACAAATTTTGTTGCCTAACTATGACTTTCTAGATGAATTGAAGAATGTTTGTATCAATATTCCCTTGCTACAAGCCATTCGAGAGATTCCTATTCTAGCAAAAACCATAAAGGATTTGAGTTTCAAAAGACCAGGAAGGAAACTAAAAGACACAAGAAGAATCCACCTAGTAGGAAAGATTGCAGATATTATGATGGGAAAAATTACCATGCAGAAGTATGTAGATCCAGGAAGTCCAATTTTCAAGACACATATAAATGGGATAGAAATTCCAAACACATTGATTGACTTAGGGGCTGCTATCAACACTATGAGTAGACAGACTATGGACCAGTTAAAACTTCCTAACCTTCTTTTTACACCTACTTTACTGCAACTTGCAGATCGATCCATTATTAAACCAGATGGTGTATTAGAAGATATTTCAGTCTCCTTAGATTCTTGGGAATATCCAATAGATTTTATGATTTTGACTCCCAAGAGTAATCTAGGAGGGCACCCACTTATCTTAGGAAGACCTTGGCTAGCCACAGCTGATGCTTTCATTAGTTGTAGATCTGGGGATATGTACATTTCTAATGGTAATTAGACAAAGAAATTCAATTTGTATCCTCCAGCAAATGCAATTACAGAAGTAGGAGACAATGAATGGGTCGATGATGAGGACACTATACAACCTGTCTTTACCATTTCTGAAATCAGTGAGGATAGTCAAATTCTGAACACATTAGAAAATTTTGAGACATCTTCAGAATATGACCCCACACAATTTCGGTTGGAATCTGACATAGAATATTTATCATCAAGACAAATGTCTCTTTACTCTATGGAAGAGTTTGGTAGTTCTACTATTGAGATTTTTCCAGGAAAAACATTGAATATCAACAAACATTTGGAAAAGTCACAAAAAGAAGAACTAACCAAAATCTTGCAAAAACATTCTACTGCATTTGCATGGGAGTATATAGACATGAAGGGTATTGATCCTAAGACTTGCATCCATCATATCTATATTGAGGAAAACAGTAGACCAATCAGACAACCTCAAAGAAGGATGAATCCAAATCTTAGGGAGATAGTGAAAGAAGAGCTCCAAAAACTTCTCAATGTAAACTTCATTTATCTAATTTCAGATAGCCGATGGGTTTCTCCTTTGGTTATAGTACCTAAAAAGAATGGTAAATGGAGGGTATGCATTGATTACATGGAATTGACCAAAGCAACTTTGAAGGATCACTTTCCTTTGCCTTTTATCGATCAGGTATTAGACACATTAGCAGGTAAAAAGTACTTTTCATTTTTGGATGGTTTTAGTGGCTATAATCAAATTCAGGTAGCACCTGAAGATCAAGATAAGACCACATTTACTTGTCCATGGGGAACTTTTGCCTACCGAGTACTTCCTTTTAGGTTATGTAATGCACCTGCAACATTCCAAAGAGCAGTACTAGGAATTTTTTCTGATCTAATCCATGATTGTGTAGAGGTTTATATGGATGATTTTACAATTTATGGTAATTCATTTGAAGAGGCATTAGAAAATTTGGAAAATTTTCTTATAAGATGTAAAGAAACAAACCTTTCATTAAGCCATGAAAAATGCTTTAGATGTTTACTGAAGGGATTGTTTTAGGACATCATATTTCAGGAGATGGGATTAAGGTTGATAGATCAAAAGTTGAAGTCATCTCCAAGTTGCCTATTCCAAATTGTCAAAGAGATGTTAGAAGTTTTCTAGGATTTACTGGTTATTATAGAAGATTTATAGAAAACTTCACTAAAATAACATCTCCACTCTTCAAATTACTTACAAAAGACTGTGAATTTAAATGGGATCCTGATTGTCAATCAGCTTTTGAAACTTTGAAAAAAAAAATATCTGAAGCACCTATCTTGAGAGGACCAAATTGGAAACTCCCATTTCATATTTCTACGGATGCTTCAGATACAGCTCTTGGAGCTGTGTTGGGTCAAAAATATTTAGTTCCTTATGCCATTTATTACACCAGTAAAAATTTGACTCCCACGGAGTTGAACTATACTGTGACTGAAAAAGAGTTTTTAGCTGTTGTTCATGCAATTAATAAGTTTAGACATTACATAACAGGCTATGAAACTTTTATTCATACTGACCATTCTGCAATTAGATATTTAATGAACAAACATGTTACTAATGGCAGAGTGACAAGATGGCTTTTACTTTTGCAAGAATTCAATATTACTGTGTTGGATAGACCAGGAAAACAGAATACAGTAGCTGATTTCTTGTCTAGAATTCAGAATACTAAAGAAGATTCTCCTGTAGAAGATAAGTTTCCTGATGAATATTTGTTTGCGGTAACTATTAAGACCCCTTGGTATGCAGATATTGCTAACTATTTGGTTACAGGGAAACTACCTTCACATTTATTTCCAAGAGAAAAACGAAAGATTATTCGGGAGAGTTCAAAATATTCATGGATTTCTAACGAATTGTTTAAAACAGGGCCAGATCTTGTGATCAGAAGATGTGTCAGGGAAGATGAAATGCCTGATATTCTTAAGGAATGTTATGATGAACCATGCGCGGACACTTTGCAGACAAAAGGACGGCCTATAAAATCCTTTCCTTGGGATATTATTGGCCTTCCCTCTTCAAAGATGCAAAACAATATGTCAAAAGGTGTGATAGCTGCCAAAGAGTAGGGAAACCTACCCTTTCAAATGAAATTCCATTGCAAACACAGGTACTCATTGAACCCTTTGAAAAATGGGCTTTATATTTCATTGGACCTATTAATCCACCATCTAAGCAAAAGAAGTATATATTGGTTTGTACTGATTATGTTACTAAATGGGTAGAAGCCAAAGCATTGGTATCTGCTACTGAAAATTCAGTTGTTCATTTTCTTTATGAGGATATTTTTACTCGCTTTGGTGTTCCAAGAGAAATTGTGACAGATCAGGGGAGCCAATTCACATCCAACTTGGTGGAGAAGTTGATGGAAGAATACAAAATCAAGCACATAAGATCTACTTCTTACCATCCGCAAGCAAATGGTCAAGTGGAGTCCACAAATAAAGTTCTTGAAAGTATCATCACCAAAACTGTTCATCTACATAGAAGAGATTGGGCAGAAAGGCTTCCAGAAGCCTTGTGGGCCTACAGAACTACATGGAGGAATACAACAGGACATTCTCCCTATGAACTTGTTTATGGGAAAGAAGTCTTGCTCCCCATTGAGTTCCAAGTCAAGACCTTCAAGATAGGAGTTCAGTTGGGGATGGACTTATCAGAAGCCCAAAAGCATAGAATGGAGCAGTTGAATGAGCTAGATGAGATCAGACAAGAAGCAATTTTAAGAACTGATCTAGTTCAATATCAAAGAGCTAAATGGCATGACAAGTACATCAAAGAAAAGAAGTTTCAAGAAGGAGATTGGGCATTGTTATTTGATTCCAAGTTTAAAGATTTTCAAGGAAAATTTCAGACTCATTGGCTTGGGCCATATGAGATTGACAAGATCTTTAGAAATGGAGCAGTAAGAATCAAGACCATTGATGAGTTTCAAACTCCTCTTATTGTGAATGGCCACAGATTGAAATTTTATCATAAGCCACTCTCAAAAGAGGATTTTTTCAAAATGTTTCAAGAAAATTCTGCAATCAGGCTGGTACAGAAGAATTCTTCTTCTCCACCAGCCTAGCTTTTGTTCTTTTCAGTTAAAAAAAAAAAAAAAAAAATTTGTATAAGCCTGAAAACCAATCACTGATTGGCAGTCTTATACAGAAAATATAGGGTGAAAATCAAGAACACCTGACACTCTATATTTTCCAAAAAAAAAAAATCTCTCTTTCATTTCACAAGTTTTGTGACCACCCACTCCATTCCATTCCACTTCATTCCATTTCATTTCACTCCATTTCACTTCATTTCATTCCATTTCATCAATAAAATTATTTTTCATAACCATTTCCATCTAGTCATTTGTCATCCGTTCATGTTCATTCACCAAAATAATAGTTGTGTCAGTTTCCGCAGCTGACATCTGTTTCCGCAGCTGACTCTAGTTTCCGCAGCCAGAAGCAGATTCCGCAGCTACTACTCTATTTTCAAAATAATGTACAGCCATATGTTATTTCCATAATCATGAAATAAAATGCAGGTGAGAGGATCAAAAATGAAGACATGGAGCATTCAAGACACCAATAAAGAGTAACTAGTTGAAGACCAAGGGAAAAGGCAAAGATTCCAAAGGTATGAGTAAAATTTATTTCAAATAGCATTGAAAACAAATTTTTATATAGTTATGAACCATAAGCTCTATCCATTATGTGCAATGATTATATTGACAATTCCGTAACCTTTCACGATCTCCATATTATCCTCTCGCATTCATTTTCAAACGGTTCCATCATTAAACCCCCGATCTTCACTCATGTTCCAATATTCCACCGGTGACAATGAGACGTAATTGATTTGACCACGGACTCTTACAGTCGCATAAATCCATAGTCGTTGTTTAAACGTGCTCACATTTATTTCGCAGCCACCAAATTTCAAAACACTACCGGATGTGTTATACTCTGTTAATCTCACAGCCGTATCTCTGTCGTGCTCACGAAAACCCCTCTCTGTTCTGTTCACTCCATTTCGTTCTCTATTACGCTATAGTCTGTATACCCACTCTCTGATATCTACCCACAGTCATTTTTCTCATCTCTATGCATTCAGCCGTTCTATTTCCATTTGAACCCTCACGCAGGAAAATTTGTGAAGAGCAGAAAGAAGAATGGGTAAATTGCTAAGAGCAGAACCGGAAGGACTTAAGTTCATGGAGGGATATCCGCAAGTAAGGGAGATATTGAAGAAAGCAAAGTGGCTGCAGTTTATCCAAAAATTCAGAGGCTATCATAAAGAAGTGACAAAAGCATTTTCAAGGTCGTTTAATGGCTTGGAAGTAGAGATTGGAGACCTTAAGTTTGCGGTCAATGAAGCATCTATAGCATCTGCCATGGAACTTCTTCAAGAGCGTGAGCATTGATTTAAGAATAAAAGCATCAGTGATGAAGCCTAGAGAACAATCTTACGAAACCAAGGTATGGACATAACTATTTTTAAAAGAGGAATTCCTGTTCATGCATTGAAAGAGGAATGGGCTACTTTGCTGCTAGTTGTTCAAAAATTCATTACCTGTGAAGGCCGTTTTGGGTCCATGTATATGTACCATACTAGGTTGCTGATGAATTTTCTATATAATCAAGCTCTCAATCTCCCATATTTTCTATTAAATAGTTTGAAGAAAATGTCTGTGACTGTTCAGAATCATTTAGGAGATGTAGAACCACATCTATATCACCACGGTCTTGTAAAAATTTTGATTGAAAAAGAGTTAAAGGAGAAGAAAGACACATGGGAACAATTTCTGATTAGAAATTTCTTTGAGGAACCTCAGGAAATTCCCGAAGGTAGTACAACAAGAAGGAGTAGAAGAAAAAGAATAAATGATGAAACTCAAATTACTCCTACTCAAGAAATTCCTGAAGGTAGCACAACAAGAAGAAGTAGGAGAAAAAGAACAATTGATGAAATTCAAAATACTCCTACTACTACAATTGAAAGAATTGATAGGGAAGAGAGACTGTCAAAGAGGAAGAAGAAAGAAATCAAGGGTAAGAAGCCAATAACACCAAAAGAGAGAAAAACTATTGAGGCTATACATCAAACCCTTCTTCTGAAGAAGAAGATCATCAAGTGTTATCTGAAAGATTAGTTTATCTTCAAAAACAGTCATCTATGGCCAAGAAGACAGAGAAAGGAAAACAAAAACAAAAGGATAGTGTACCACAGCGTGTGAGAAGAAGCAGCAGACTTAAGGGGAAATTGAGGAAAATGCAAATGAAGGGTCCTCATTTCATTGATTTGGGAGAGGAAACATCTGAACAGTCCCCAGCTGACCATAGTCCATCTCACTCTCAGTCAGTTAGTGAACCTGGTTCATTTCATTCTCAGTCAGATATTGAACATAGTCCATCCCATTCTCAGCAAGATGTTGATGTGAGCCCTTCTCAGCCAGATTTTGAAGATAACTCTCCTTCACGGCATTTTGGGGACAACCCAATAAAAATGACACCTGAAATAGACCCCAAGCAGCAAGAAGTATATGACTATATAGAATATTTGGAAAAAGCAGCTACAGGTCCCAGTACTTCGTTCATTCAGCCTCATACAGTACAGGATGATTTAGTCCAATCACTAAAACATGAAGTCTTTGAGCTAGAGCTTTTAAATAGACACATCAAAAATGAAAATGAGACATTGAAGGAACAAGGTAAATTGGACAAAATCATTCATGATAATACCATGCTACATCTGGGAATATGGCAGAAGAAGAACAAGAAATTAAAAAGGAAATGCCAGAAGTTAAGCAGAGCACTGGTTAATATCAAATTTAGGTGCCTAATGAAGAAACCCAGAATGTTGGCAGCACCAAGGAAGAGGAGGAGAGGATTGGATGTGCTGGCTGAAGTGTCAAGGCATATGAACTAAGGAAAGAATATCAAAATTTTGGTTGCATGAGGACATGCAACACCTTCACAGTGGGGGTATGTTAAGTCTCAAATCTGCATCTTTTTCATACACTTTTCTATACCTTTTTCACTCACCTGAACCTCCCAAGTTGTCAATATCATTGTATATTAATTGCAAAAGAGCATCTAACATGGTTTTTAACTATATTTTTGTGTTTGTTGTTTGATTTAGATTTTGTTCATTTAGCTGCGGAATCTTGCCACTTTCCGCAGCTGCTGCAACTTTCCGCAGCCATTTTGTGAAACTCTATGTTACAGGTGTCTACAGGAAAAACGAGCCACATGGGCAAGTCAGAAATGATGTGGACATGGATCGTGTCCTATTGGCTCGAGCAAATCCATCTAAAGAGGTTGCGGTCAAAGGTGTCCAAATGGAAGTCAACCGTAGAGTCCCACGGTGACAGGACTCTGTTTCGTGTCACGTAAAGGTTCATATGGCCGTTTCTGAATTGCGGAGGACAAATCAACATCTGTACATGGCTCCATAGCCGAATTCAAACATCCACTCCTCATAGATTTACTTTTCAATACGGCCATGATCCTAGATCTGTGGATGTAATGGTCTACGTGTTCTCCATCAGCATAAACTTTAGGAATTAGCTATGTTTCTTTTGTTATAAATAACGCGTTTGCATACGCATATGAGATTAGTCTATGTTAGTCTCTGTTATCTTTTATTAGTCTGCTCTGTAATGTAATTACATTGCACTTGTACCGTAATATCACCTTTCTGTTATGACTACATTTTAATATAAGAAGAATGTTTCCAAACGTAATTCGTACTTGAAGATTGTTGCCAAGGCTGGTGTAGAGGGCCCCTGCACTTGCCAAGGTTCTGTGCATTATTGTATAGTTCTTGTTTTATTTCTTTAAAGCTCATTGTGCCATAATCCATTCACATGTTTACACATTGCATCTTTCATGGTATATATGCTTCATTTGTTTATAATCTTTGTGCTTTCCATTTTATGTCTTTCATGTTTTATGTTATTAAGCACTGATCAGTGTTCTTGTTTCAGGTTATAGATAGGCAGCCCAAGCATTTGCATAAATTTTTGACTAATGACATGGAATTAACATTGTTATGTTGTTAATTTGCTTTTCTTAGTTTCTGTTTAATTTCAGTACTGCTTTGTTTAATTCAGTTTTGCTCATTTTGCTTCAGTAGTTAAATTTAGATATATTAAACTGCTCATAACATCTTCAGTTGCCTATGAAAGCCACAGCTGGACTGATGGTGAGGGATTTTATTATGAAATGTGTAGTTTGGTATTAGTTTCCTTTCTGCAAATTTAGATATATTAAACTGCTCATAACATCTTCAGTTGCCTCCGAAAGCCACAGCTGGACTGATGGTGAGGGATTGTATTATGAAATGTGTAGTTTGGTATTAGTTTCCTTTCTGCAAAGTTAGAAATATTAAATTGTGCATGACATCTTCAGTTACCTCCGAAAGCCACAGCTGGACTGATGGTGAGGGATTGAATTATGAATGTATGGTTTGATATTAGTTTACTTTCTGCAAGTTAGATATCAGTTACTCAAGTTGTTTATGGTTACTTCCGAAAATCATAGCTGGACTAATGATGAGGGATCAGAAGATAAGTTGATGTAATCTGATTTAGATTTACTTTGTTGCAATTTTGGATTTCTTTAAGCATAGTTTCTTTTGTGTTTAGACAGCAGCAAGAATATTTTGGTTTTCATGCTCAATAGTTTACTGTTTTGATTCATTAGACTAGCAGCACATTTTCATTTCCTTTCAAGTTTTGTCATTGTAAGTTTCAAATTCCTTTTTAAGTTTCAAAGTTGGTAAATCATTATAGAGGATATCATTTCCTTGAACAAACATAACCATACTTGTTTTTATTTTAGAATTTCCATCCCACCTTAGAAAACCAAAAACGACAAAAAGTTAAGAAATAGGTTATCTTGCACATATAGTGCGTCGCACTTCATCAGCTTACGAATCCCGGATTGACAAATTAAATGCAACAATTTAGGACAGACTAAATTGACCAAACAGGAAGGAACTCAAATTTCGCTTCTAACATGATGCCAATAGTTGATAAAGGAGAAAGGAAGATGTACGACCTCCCAAGCGAGCTAGGCTAGGATGCAAGACAATTGAGACAGTTTTCTTGCATCCTAGCTCGCTTAGGAGGTCGTACATCTTCCTTTCTCCTTTATCAACCACTGTGATCATGCCATAAGCCAAATGTGAGTTCCTTATTAAAGTGGATGACCATCTTAGGGTTACTACTACCCAAAAAAAAAATTCTAGGGGGAGCATTGCAATTCCAATAGTTGTTTCCATCGCTAGTCCAACGGTTGTTTCTATCGTAATTCCAATAGTATAGCCCAAACGTCGCTAAGACTAGTTTCGGACTAGTGACAGATAAGGTGGCACTACTCATGGTTGTTTCCATCTTGTATATGGCCCAACCATCACAACAATGTTATGCCAATTCTCAGAATAGAGATGACTATCGTGGCACTTGAGATAGTTGTTTCTGCCACTGGAAAACTAATAGAGCTGGACGTGAGATGACATGTGCGACAACAGGTCGTCGGTATTGTGACACATTTTGGGAAGGCATCGGTGTCATAATATTGATGTTTCCACATGATGTTGGAATAGTGACAATAAACAATGTGATTATAAGATTGACTAAATGAAGTCATGTGTTGTGTCTAGTGTCGCTCTATCGACAGTTATTAGAAGTGTCGGAATTGCAACGGGATAGGAAACGACATTTTTTCCAACCTCAAAGTGTCGCTCTCAGGACACCTATGTGTCGCAATAGCGACATTTTGGACATCGTAAATTGGGCCAAATTTTCTAGTGCGTATACTGTGGGCCCCCATTACACCAAGGTAATGATCCATGAGATAAACATGTCTCAATGGGCCCTACCAAAATTTATGCACTCGTGGGACTATTGCTTCGCATCGCCCCACCTCTCACCTAGAGGTATGGATGCATGTGCTCCCTCTACCCACTTGGCTCAAAATTTCTCCTGATTGGAGGTCTTTGCTTGAGTGGATGTCTCCACTCAGCCTCCTCTCTACTTCTCCAATTTTGGTTGCTCCACAACTTGTTGAGGCATCTTCTGAGGCTGCATGCTGATAGGTAATTCATGCTCCCTCTTAACCACCAAGTATTTAACATTTTCCTTGCTCCTTAAGGATTTTCATGCATCTTCAACCTCAAGTGCATATAGTTTCTTAATTCCCATGGTGATGTGTCTAAGTCAAACCTTCCCTTTACTCAATATCACATCGTAGCCACGATATTCCAATACCGCGATGGAAACAAGATTCTTCTTTAGTACTGGAAAAAACAACACATATGTGAGTCTGAGAGGGGAGCCATACTCCCTCTGAAATGTAACTGTATTGATACCGTCGTCTTATATACCTCCCATCATCTCCAAACTCTTTGTTTTTCTTGAGGTATTACTCCTCCAAGTCACTAAAGATATCTTTATTGCCCATCATATAGAATGAGGTACCTCTGTCGAGATACCACATGCATCCCATGGAAATTCTTACCATGCATGCAATGATAGTGAAATAAATCTCAAATTGTGAAGCTAGAGATTCACTTGCTACTACTATTGTAGACTCCTTATTACTTTCTTTCTTCTCTGGACATTTCGTGGCATAGTTCCTGAATTGGTGACAATGAAAACATTTTATGTTGGACAAGTAATTTTTCTTTCCCTCTTCGCCTTGGGACTTCTTTCCATTGGATTTCTTTTCTTTGCCAACTAATGAAAAATCCTTTTTCACTTATTTGGATGAGGTCCCATATCTGGTGTTTCATTGAATCTCTTATTGCACCAAGTTGGACCACAAACGCTCCCACTGGGGTAGCTTCTCCCTCCCATTTACTAAATCCTGGTAGTTGTGCCAGCTCTTGAGAAGGCCTAGAAGTACTAGGCTCACCATATCATCTTCGGAAACTGTAACGCCAACACTTCCAAGCTCATTTCGACATTGGGTAAACTTGTTCAAGTACTTTGGTATGTGTTTCCCTTCTCCATCCTGATTTTCCTGAGATTTTCCTTCAGTCCCAGCTTCCTATGGTAACTATTGTTCTCAAAAAAAATTGTTAAGGCCTTCCACAATGCATGATCAGAGGCTCAGTATTTTAGCTCAAAAATGAAAGTTCTCCTAATTAAATAAAACTAGAATGACATCTACCGGCTCGTTGCAAGAAATCCAACGCAACTCGTTTCGTTGAAAATAGAGTTCGGATGAAGGAGTTATGGTCTGTTGATCGTCATTTAGAACAGGAAAAAATTTATAAAAAAATTGTAGCGCAGGTACAGGCTGATGACATGGCAACCCAATCAGCATTCACGAAATCTTCTTCATTTTTATTCCAATGGGACTATGACAAGTTTCACTATGGGATTCGTCAATTTGGTTTTTGAAGGTAAAATCTGTACAATGACCTCCTAAAGTTGAATTTGATTTATGATATTATGTGCTGAAAATATTTATTTTTAAATTAATTAAGGTTTAAATTAATGTAATATATATATATATATATATTATTTCATTTTAATTCAAATCTTAATTAATTTTAATATAAAATTTCAAACTCCACACATATATATTTTTCAAACCAAATGAACGTTTAAATGGCATATTACAAACCTTATTATTTGCATTTAAATTTCATATGAGGCATACATATTATGGCGAATATTAAATTTCATATGAGGCATACATATTATGGTGAATATTAAATTTCATATGGTTTAACGGAGGAGCGATATATGTATAGTTCACGATGGAGCATTATATTCAAAGGACAACATATATATAATAAAGTTCGAACCTATTATGCCAAAAATTAATGCAAAGATGTATTATCCCATAAAGTTCGAACATATTATGCCAAACATTAATGCAAAGATGTATTATCCCATAAAGTTCGAACCTATTGTTGGAAATGTTGTCATTGATGGCAAAGGAATTGGCAAAGATAGAAGCAGCATCTAAACTATCCATAAGGCAAAAGAGACAAGGTAATAGATTGAAGGACAAATTGAATATCTGGCCAAGATTTGTATATGTTAATGAAGAACTGTGGAATTGTGCTAAGTATGGTTGAGTAAATCTAGAATATATATGACCTGTACCCGGAGAGGAATGAAATCATTGTTGCAGAGTTAGGGTTATCTGTACTATTGTGTATTAACTAATGTAATTCTTGTGTGGAATCCCCTGAACCTCTGTATGAGTCTCTGCGTATGGAGTTAAAAGTGAAACCCTGTTGAGGAATCATGGTGGTAGGTTTCGAATTCCAGGATGAGACATTCTTGTAATGAAGAACTGGCTTAGTTTGACATTTGCAGTCATGGAACTACTTGGTTGCATATATGAGGGGCTCTCGAGGCATTCAGTGTATCCATTGAAGAACTTATTGGTGGCAGAGAAATGATGTTTTTGAATGTACAGGTAGAAGCGGAAATGTGACAAGATAGAACTCCGAAATGGAAGGTTGATATGTTATATATATCATAGCAGAATTGAAGAATGACATTGAATTGTAACGAGTTAAGGTTTGTAAGAAAATCCCGTCGGAAGAAAACTACATTTGTTCGTTGCTTATTGGAAATCCTGCCAAAGATAGACCAGAGTTATAGCGCAAAACCCAGACTAACCCTTTGGAATCATAAACGGAACCTTGAGCGAAGGGCAGAACCACGAAGGAGGAACAATGAAGGCGGTTTATGGTTTTCACCGCACCGCTTTCAACGGGCAAGCGGTATTCAAGAGGAGAAGAGCGACTCCATAGAACTAGTGACACGCGTCCCTATACAATTTCACAAAACAGATTTTCACTATGCGCCATCGCGCGTTATAGTTCGACCCAGGTCACCCAATGATATCATTGAAATTCGTTGATCTGGGAAGGGGTCATCGGACGGTCGTCATTTGTTGAATATGCGCGAAGATTAACATAGGTATGACGGACCATCGCATGTTAACGTTCGGCATCGGAGATCGAGCGATATGTATATATGTCGTTGATCTGGAAGCTTTCTAATCTAATGGTGATCTGACGCTGCACTTGCGCGATGTTTACTGTGGTACGATGAGCATATTGGATTGGCTATTGACCATGAATGTGGGCCTGGGGTCAAAGGTTTATCGTAATATTAATCTGGAAGCGTTAGATATTTCTATAAAGTCTGAAGGGTTAAACTTTAGACATAAGGCTTGAGAATTTAAAAAGTTATAAATATATTTATTTGTCAATTTCTTTAAAATTGATAAATAAAAATTAAAAAAAAAGAGATCAAAAACATCGTGAGAAAAACTAAAGGAATACCATTAGCGGTTCGTGGTTTTGACTCATGGTTTTAATAAAGGCAAAACTATTTAAGGAGAAGAAAAATAGAGAACAAGGTGTGCATTGCAAGGGTGGTGAATAAAAATTTCTAAAAAGAATATATGTATGGGGGAGCTTTGTTCTTAACTGATAAATCTGACACTACGATGCACCCATGAATATAATCTGACGATGATGAATCTCTGGTTTGAATGACGAACCAAAACATGAAGAACTGGTGTGAGTATACAGAAAATACATAAATCTGTGACCGGCAAGGTATGTCATATGGAAACTGGTGGATCCAGTATGAAAATTGATGAAACGTGGTCCGCAGTGGTGCTGAGGGTTGAAGCCTTCAGAGAGGGGGTTGTAGCTCCCTTCCAGTGGTAGCTCGTAAACAAGAGTAGGGGGTAGTAGCTCCCTTCCAGGAGAGGCTGGTAAACGAGAGAAGGTTGTAGCTTTCTGTAGGTGGGTGTCTGCGTGCTAGTATAAGTCTGCACCAGCATATATTGTAAGAAGTTTTCTCTATAATAAATATTGAAGACTGAGATTACAGCAACGGTGGTTTTCTCCCGAATTGGGTTTCCACCTTAAATCCTGGTGTTCATATGTGTTTTTTATGTTTGATGGTTTGTTCTGTTATTTCTGTTCATGCTTAATAATGTAATGCTCTAAGTAATGACATAATAAGATATCTGGACATACATGTTGGATGTTGTACTGTAACATATGGCTTTAAGAGAAAGAAAAGAAAAAAATTTCAGCCCTAAATACTGATTCACCCCTCCCCTCTCAGTATTTTTCCAACACCTATTATGTCAAACATTAATGCAAAGATGTATTATCCCATGGCGATGACATATTATGCGGTTTACATTAAGGTTTGAAATCGTATTGTTAAACGGTGCAAAAGACTTATGGCGGCGAGGTCGGGGTTTGACCCGATGACCTCCCCCTGCTAACTATGCGCCTTTATCAATGGGCCATGGGCCCTGGTCCTTGTAAAATAAAGCTCCGAAATTTTATTTTAATCTGATTTTTGGATCCGACAGCAGGAAGGAGGGGGCCAGCCCTCCTCCATGTGACCAAAAACCATAGATTGCGCTTCAAAACAATTAACCACTAAGCGGATTTTAAGCTTGCTGGTCTCATTTAATCAGGGATTAAGCCCTAATTAATCTAGTTCCTAATTAGTGACTCTTTTAGTGGAGTTTCTATTTTTCGAGATTCCACCAAATTTGTCGGTGTTAACTCCAGTTTTCCATATTTGGAGAAGAAATTGGAGGAAAGTTTGTTTTTGCCATAACTGAGTCAAGTTTCGACCAAATTGAGCTCATAAAGAGTCATTATTAGCTAATTGGAATGCTATGAACACATTGTAATAGGTTTTGGAGAAAGATGAGCTCATCTATAGAGGTTTTTGTTTCCTTGAAGAATTTTGAAGCCTAGGGCCACCAGGAGGGAAGGCCATGCCTAAAGCATCTGGTAACCAAATTGAGTAAATAAGTAGTCATTTCTGATAGATTTCGACATTTTGAACTCATTGGAATAGGTTCCAAGATAATTTGATGCATTTAAACAGAAATTTTATAATAATTGAGCTAATACAGAGGCCCAAGATATGAAGCTAGACCAAGGAGATGTAGCTCGGGAGGGGTGAACTCATTCATCAAAACTTTGTTTTAATGGATTATTTTTTATGGTTTGATGTTATTTATGTTGCTCATTTTCAGCCATTTAAATTAATGCTTTATGCTTTCAAATTCACTCATAAAATTCAGTTTTAATTACCTCTTTGACACACATAAGCAACAAGGGAACCTGTACATCAAACATAAGATAAGTAAATAAGTTTTATATCTGAAAATGAAATTAGCACAGAAAAACTAACATTCAAATTTATATCATTGCAAATAGAGTTTCATTTCCATGGATGTTCAAGAGAATATGATCTCGAACACCTTCTAATTGAATTATTTTGGCCTATGATATGCACTTCTTCGACTCTACTATATCTTGTGCATCAGTTGGAGCTTGTTTCGATGTGTCCTTGTCAATGAAATCCTTCAATCCATTTTCCTCCAAGAATTCTTCCATCTTCTATATCCAAAAAATGTAATTCAAGCTACCCTCAACGGAATACTCGAGCCTCAGACCATAGAACGCCATCTTGATCCTATTTCTAGCTCTGGAGAAGATATCTGCAAAACTTGTTCCTCTTGCAAGTACAGACTCATATTATTTTCTTCTATAGTGATTTCAGCTCTGATAACATATAGAAAATCCAAGTAGATTCAAACTCCTAATTGTAATATGCTAAAACAATAGACTTTAATCTACTCTACCAATTGTGAAAACCAATTACGTTCGCAAAATCACAAAACATGAAAGAGAAATCATTTCAATCACAAATTACACAAATATTTCCTGGGGAAAACCATAGCTAAAAAACCATGCTATCTTTATATTGCATAAGTCAGATAATATGAGAATATTACAATGCATTTCTCCAACCAGAGAAACCTTTTCACTATATCTATCTGTCTCACTACTTCCTAGACAATCCTTCACCAATACTTAACCGATTTGATTCCCTCTAGGATCCCTACTTTCTTGTGTTGTTTCCTTGGATAATTAGCCCCTATTAGTTAGGTAAATTCCCAATATGAAATGTGCAATACATCTAGGGACTTCCTCTAACTACATGAGCCACCAATACAATTTGGATGATTATACAACTGATAGTACACTGCCCTTGAACTCTAATCTAAACTGGGAAACTCATAAGTTTTAACATGCATGGGTTATTCATTGTTGAATCATTTGTTAACTAATTGATCATATAGTGCATAGCTCACTACTATACCTCTCACTAGTTCCTCCAATAGTTGGAACTAGTTAAACTAACTTTAACTCAGATAAACTAAATTAATTAATTACAACTCAAAATAAAATCAACGAGGGCTCCTATTTTTTAGGATCCACTCTACATGACTCAAGTGAGACCATCAACTCAAATTAACTGAACCAACTAAGTCGAACTAACTTAGTTATGTCGTGCAAGTTTTCATGCGATGTGGAATTACAATTTTATCATAATTTAATTCAAGGGAAAATTAAATCAGAATCTTTCTTGGTGCCATTTTCAAGATTTCTTGTTACCATTTTCAACATCAACCCATATAATACTCGCTTGATTCTACACACAAGAAACTCTTTGTTGAAGGTTTCAAAGTCTTCAATTTTTTCAATGTACACCTCCTCCTCAATAACTCCATTGAGAAATTTTGTCTTCACATCCATCTAGTGAATCTTCCATCCCAACTGTGCAGTTAGAGAAATAATTGATTTGATGGAAGAGTACCTTGATACAGGTGAAAAGGTCTCCTCATAGTCAATCCCTTCAACCTGAGAGTACCCCTTGGTCATGAATCTAGCCTTACCTTGTAAATCCATCTCGAACCTACCATTGATTTCTCTGCTAGTCTTGGTTCCACTTCCCAAACATTGTTTCTAACAATGGAATCATATTCCTCTACCATAGCATCAACCCATATAGGTTTCTATACTACTTCTTCGAATGAGGTTTTCTATGTCTCTACTAGCTCAGTCATCATAGCCATGTAGATAGGGTACCAATCCAGTGACCTCCTTTTACTGTGTTTTGATGTGTGTTCTCCCACATTCTCTCTATCATCCTGTAATAATATATCAGATTCCCTGGTTTGTTACCTTCCTTCTCTAGATGTATCTCCTTGAGTGGTTTTCTTCACTCCCTTATCCTCTTCTTTTGGTTGCTCCACAACTTCTTGAGGGTCTTCCTTTGGAGTCAAAATCTCCTAATCTACATGAAACTGAAGCTCCCTCTCAAGGGAAAACTTCATTTCCTTCTCCTTATCAAACTTTGCATCCCTTCGAACAACTGTCATTTTGAGGGATAAAAGGTACACATAATAGCTGTGAGGTATATCAATGTACCATATAAATATCCCCAACTCTGTTTTCGGCTCTAGATTTTTCCTTGCTTCATCGGATACATGGTAATATATTGATGCTCCAAAGATCCTAAAGTGTGACATGTCTGGTTTCTTTCTTGAAAAAACTTCTTTTAGTGTACTCATCCAAAGAATTTGATGAGAACTCTTGTTCTGCAAATAGACCACTGTGTTTCATGCTTCAGCCCACAAGTGTAGAGGTATTCCTTGGTCATGCAACATCGCCCTTGTTGCTCCCACAATACTTATGTTATTCCTCTCAGCCACCCCATTATGTTGTGGGTTATGGGGTGCTTTCAACTCTCATCAAATTCCTTCCTTGGCACAAAATTTTTTGATCTCATTCAACACGTACTCACCTCTATTATCACTCATGAGAGCCTTCACTTTCTTTCGAGTTTATTTCTCAATAAGTTATTTAAATTCAAAAAACATGGAGAATGTATGGTCTTTATTCTACATGAATAAAATCTATCACTTCCATGAGAAACCATCTACAAATATAACATAATACCTATGCTTGGTAGTGGAGGCTTTGGAGAAAGTTCCACAGACATTAGAGTGGATCCTTTTAAGGATTGCATGCACCCTAATATCTCGATCGTTAAAGGTGGCTTTTTTGTACTTCCAAAGGTACATCATTTGCATGTATGCTGCTACTCTAGAGCTCCTTTGGGGAGGCCTGTTGATTGGCTTCTAAATTAGACATAAATTAAGGCCCATATAACCTTTCGTAGGCACATAGAAGATATATTCAATCTCTCCTTATACACTTAATATTTTTTTTTTATGCTTTAATATGTTCTTTATAGGAAGGTTTAGAGATAATTGCATATGTGTGCCTAATATTATTTATTTTTGTAGAATATTGTGATAATATTGGGCAAGTTATGAAGATTTGGAGAAGGATATAATTTAGGGACTTGTTCCCTATTACTGGAAGATCAATATTGGAGAATAAATGAACAAAATATCATGAAATAATTAATAAATTATGGAGAGATTCTATAAATCTTATGATTGATAAAATCTAGGAATGTGTTCCTTGCCATTTATTGCAAACTCCTAGTGTTGGGAACCATATTCCCTATTTGAGGGATTTTGGAGGCGAAAGATTCCTCATTTCAAGGAGAATTCTTCCTCATAATTTTGTATAAATACCAATTTGAATTGGCCTCTAGGGGCATGTATTGTTTGGTCTTATTCTGGAGAAAACTTGTTTTTTGGCAGCTCCACTTTCTTTTCGTGTAGGGATGTACTTGGATTGATTATAATAATGAATATTGGTGCCATTTTTAGCTTATAAGGCTTGGTTTCTTTCATAGGACTCTGATTTCTCCTTATTCTTGGCCATCCCAGGAGCCTTAGAGCCCTCTTGCACAATTTCTTTATGTTCTTTTCACTTCTTATTCACATACATCTCTTATTTTTGTTTTGCATATTTCTGTATTTAGTATTTTTTTATTTTCTTGTTGTAGGATTGAGTTAGATGATCTAAGTGAGTTATTTTGAAGGTTTTTTATAGGTTAAAAAGAATTAATCATCCTTATAGTAACTTTGGAAGGTCATCTTAATCATTAAGCTACTTGGATTTGGTACTAGTTTACGAATATAAGATTTCTGGAAATGCCTTGTAGCAAAATCGCAGTAAATTTCTTATATTTTTTAGAAGGGATTAATGAGAGACATTTGACTTTATTCCACTTGGATTAGGTCATAATAATTTTAAATTGGGTAACAAAATTTACCCCATTTCATTTTCACTTGATTAGGTTAGGCATTTGATAGTTTAACTAGCTCACTAGTTCTTGAATTTCTATATTTTAGAGTAGTAACATTCTGTTATTTTTTAGCACGTGTGAACAAGGGTATTTTGGAGTGATTCCACTTGGAATGGAGACCTAAAACATCATACTTAATAATAAAAATTGTCTCATATCATTTTCATTTTATTTACTTAGTAATTCGGTGAGTTATTTCAAAAACATACTTGCATGTAGCAAAAACAGAGTTGCATGTAGCACTCATATAGCATGTGTAAACTCAACTAGATTTGCTCCCAAAGGCTGGTTTTTGTCTCTTAGGCTTGAATCATGACCCCTAGTATCTAAATAGATGATTGAGGAAGAAAAAAACCCACTTAGGACATTCATTTTCGCAAATTATATTAGGCCTTTTTATTAGAATTCATGCTCTTAGGATTTCAATTACAAATTGTTGTCCTTTCCTAGGATTAATTTATTTTCGAAGAAAAATTTCGATTTCTACAATTAATTTAGGATTTTATTTCATGACATTCACTCCATTACATCAGATCAACAAAATAAGGACACATTTTATTCTTCACATATAGTGTTGATACCTCTTAAGTTTGTACGAAGCCTGGGTTGATAAGTAAATTTGGTAGCATCGGTAGTTGCAACATTCTTGTTGCAATACTGAGGTTCATCACCTATGGTGATCTGTTTCATGATCTTAAAAGCTCCATTATGAAAATGGCCAAGTCTTATATGCCATAATTCGTTGAAATCTCAGCTCTGCACCTTCTCCGCCTTTGTGCTAAGAGCAGGATAGTATTCCACATTCAACTTCTAGAGGTTATTCACTTGAACCCTGATCTACTTCACTTTTACCATGGTGATGTGTCTCAGGAATTCCTTTCCTTTGTTGAATACCACATCATAGCCATGATGTTCCAACATTGTGATGGAAACCAGATTCTTCTTTAGACCCAGTACAAACATCACATCCTTGAGCTTGAGAGGGGAGCCTAACTCCCTTTGAAAGGTGAATGTGTTGACCATGGTCATGTTGTACCTTCCATAATCTCCCATCTCGATGTGCATCTTGAGATATTTCTCCTCCATGTCATTGAAAAAATATTTTTTCCCCATCATGTGGAATGAGGCACCGCTATCCAGATTCCACACGCTTCCCATCACTGTGATTTCCATGCATGTAATGAGTAAAATCAAGCTCGAATTGTGAACCTAGAGCTTCACATGTTGCTCCTCTTGAGTTCTTCTTGTTTGTCTTCTTATGTGGACATTTTGTGGCATAGTGCCTAAATTCATGATAGTGAAAGAACTTCATTCTGGAAAAGTATTTCTTCTTTCCCCCTCGACTAGATTCTACTTTGGATTGGGATTTCTTCCCTTTCCTTTTATTTTCCTTTCCATCCAAGGAAAATTTCTCCTCATCCTTGCCCTTGGATGAATTTTCTTCTCTGGTATTCCGCCTTATTTATTCTTGCACTGGGTTGGACCATAGGCACTCAGAACTTGGTAGTTTCTCTCTACCATTTATTGAATCTTGATAGCTTTGTCAACTCTTGGGATGGCCCAAAGGGGATATATCTACCAAGTCTTATTTAGGGACATTAACACTAGCCCTACTAAGTTCATCATGACACTGTGTAAACCTGCTCAAGTACTGCGGAATTGTGTCATTCTTTTGAATATTGATACTTCAAAGATTATCCTTGAGTGCCAGCTTCTTGTGGTTACTATTGTTCTCAAAAAACTCTATTAGTGTTTTCCACATCACAAATAGAGTCTCTTTTCTGTGGATATTCAAGACAATATGATCCTGAACTCCCTCCAATATGATTATCCTCTCTTTGGCCACATAATTCTTCCTTTGAGAAAGATTCTGGGGTTTTTCTACATCTGAATTAATGTATTATATTATCCCATTAGCATCCAATATTACCTCCATGCATTCCTTCCATGTAACAAATTTTGCAGTGCGTTCCAAGGAATACTTGTGCATGAGTCCATTGAAACCCATCTTCTTAGTCCTTAATAAAACATGTAACACTGGTCTTCAAATTAGAATCTCCTGCAATGAAAACTTAAAAATCAATTCTCTACTATGAATCTAGCTCTAATACCATGTAGTAAACAACTCATAAAATCTACTGAATCACAAGACTATAAGTTACTCTACTAGTCTATGGAAGCAAATTAACGATCGAGAACACAAATCATTAACATGCATCAAGATTAAACACACATACAAAGAGATTTATCTAGGTGAAAGTAGTTTCTCAAAGCCCATTATTATCGATATTGAATTAATCAAATAATCTATATGAATACAATTTGCTTGCTCAAGCTTGAGCATGACCTACACTTGTATCTTCTATCCTCTACTCGACTGACTGAACCTAACCAATACTTAGTTGAATTTTCAAGCCTCCAAACTCCTATTTCCTTGTGTTTTTATTGAGGAATTAGCCCCTATTTTTATGGAAATTCCTTAATTGCATTGCACAATTCTTGTAGGCCCATCCTTTGACTGCATGCACCACCTGTACAACTTGGATTAGTTTACAACTAATAGTACACTACCCTTGAACTCCAATATCAACTGGGTAACTCGAGTTCTCTACATGAATCAGCTATTTTGGGTTGATTTATTAGTTAACTGGATTACCACTGAGTGTGACAGAAGTTACACTGCACAACTTGACCTTCTTATAATTTCTCCAACAGTTGGAACTAGTTTAACAGACAATAACTCAACTTAACTGAATTAGATTTCTATAAATTAGAAATCGATAATACTAAAATTAAATCAAGTGTCTCCAACTCAAATTAATAGATTTAAATGAGTGACAATAGCCATGTTACCTCATTCAACTACCTCCAAGTTTTCTGCTAAAATTGAAATTCGAATTTCAATCTAGTTTGACCAAGGCAAAGTCAAAACTAGATTTTATTGTTGAATTTTCAACAAAGTGTGTGCATAATGCGGAGAAAATATCCTACATGCACAGTCACTAGGATAAATAATAGCTCCCGAAGACTCTATTTTCTCCCTTTACATTGGCCTGCCAATGACTGAGAGCCTACAATTGCATTGTGCAAGTTTAACTCCCAAGGATTGTAACTTAATTTAGGAAAAATTTTCTCCTCTAAGTACAAAGCTTTGACACACATTTCCTCATGCTCTACAGCACCTGTGCAACCTCCTGAAACTCCTCTAGACCTTTTCAAACCTCGAACAATACCTCTAGATCATCAAGGACATCATCATAAGGACAAAACACCTATGCATCAAGTCAAGTACATGGAAGCCTAGTTGGCCAAAAACGTCTATGTGGATCAGCACCTCTACATCAGAACATGATCATTGCATCAAACCAATGAAAACTCATCACAAATCATGAGGATGACTTGCATCAGGTTGACATAAATGTTGGAAACTAGATCACCACTGAGAGGGGGGGGGGGGAATCAGTAGTGAGGGCACTTGTATCTTTTTCTCCAAATTATTTCTCTTTAACCATGCATAAAATGAAACATACAATTAGATATCAGAGAATCAAAATAAAAATGCAACCATAAAAATAATCAACACAATGGAAACAAGTGTTTCTGGTGGAAAACCCTTCACCAAATAAAAACCACCTTGTTGCTACTGCGTTTCTCAATATTTTATTATTATTTGAACAAATTATACATGGATAATATCACTCCTATGAGCTAGAAGACATGACTTCTTTCATAGTATGTTGACCCTTTCAGATAGGACATATTTCTCTCTCAGATCTACGGACTATCGTTCGCTGAAGGCCACCACAATCAACTATCCTCACCCGGTTACTCCTGAACTAACAATCGGCTCTACAAACTATGATATGTTGTCAATATCACGACCAATGGGCCTCGCCAAACTTCTTCTGATCTATCCAACCACCATTGGATGGACAAAACTCTTCCTTCTACTGAATGTTTCAAGTCTCTTTCTACTTTGAAGCCTCCATGCCTTCACTTCCTACATGTGATCCTCGTTCCATACACTTTATAACTGGACTCATAAATTTTCTCAACATGAAAACTGTAGCAACATAGCATCAAAGCAAAATCAAATAGAAAATTTGTAGCACTAGCTGCAACTAAAACTCTATAAAAATCTCCACACTAGTTGCAAAAAAATCTCCTCAAACTCTACTCCAATCCACATATCAACACCTCATTCACTGCATAATATAATGACTGAAATAAACTTCAAATCACTTTTTCTACAACTGCAAACTGCTTCAGATATTCTACATAATAAATATCACACAGTTTTCATTCTCTTCTCCACACATAAACACTCACTTAGCACACAAAATACTCAACCATACTAGCATTTAGCTTCCTCCAATATGTATATCAACTCAAGTGCTCAACTCAATAATTACACATAACTACTTAGCTCAATAATTTGTTCATATGCTAGATTTGATCCAAATTTAGCTCATTGACTCAATCAACCACTAATTTCACTATCATTTTTTATATTTTCAACTTTAATCAGCTTTTCGAGATCCCACAAAATTTTTCGATCATAAACCAAAAATGTATGATCAAGGATGTTTTCACAACACAAAAATCAGCTGAGCAGCACGAGAAATCAAAATAAAAACTTGTGCAAATCCTTCATTTTCTCCCATAGCACTGCATCCATGTGATTGAGACATATAGCCACTCCTATAGCCTTCTCTGTCAGCGGCTAGATCCTTCTTTTCACTCCCACAGGCTTTCCTCCATGCAACTGAGGCTAAAGATAAGGTAGAACATCAATCCTTCAGCCCTGAACCTATGCAACCTGATGGATCATCTTCTTTATCTCTTGAACACTCCTCCAAGCCACTATGTCAGACTTAAACTAATTAAATAGGCTATGAATAAGCCAATTACATGAAATACCTATTATTTCACCCTTAGTACCAATACCAACACCTTTAGGTCCTCAAGAAACAACCACAACATGTTCAAACACCTCAAGGACCTATAGCGGCATCTATAACCCTTGTAGAAGCATCTCCAAGTCCTAAACCATCAGCATCATGTCATACAAATACCTCCAACACTGATATAGGCACCTCCAACACATACAACCTCCTCTCATCACATATATAACCAATCCCTATCTCTAAGACATGTAGATACATATGCAACATCTAGAGCAACACTCCAACAACCTACAACAACAATAGCATCTCCAACAAACAAAACATGCCAACCTAAAACCAACATCACATGTATATTCCATCTCCAAATCACCACCACAAGGACTATTCATAACTATGTTGAAATCAATGCCAACTAAAAATACCATTAATCCAATCATCCTTCACCAAACACTCATCACACATGCATATGACTAGTAGCACCAAGAGCTTGTTGACATCAATTCCGACACTACAATTCCAACAAAATCCCCCTTTGGAATTTATTTCAAACTCAATACAAGATGTGGGTTTGACTTATCAATCCAAAATATATCCCCCTTTGACATTAATGGAAAATGTTCATACAAACATTGAAGAGTAGTGCAACTAATGTGTCGGAAGAGAGGAGTGCTCCCCTTGTCATACTCAACACCATACTAATGCAACCCAAGAAGTATCTCTTGGAATATAAGCATGAAAACAAGGAAATCGACTACCAAAAATGTCTATGCCAATGCCATTCCATCTCTGAACTGAACATGCTCCCCCTAAGCATGTAATGGAGTTGTAATCAACACTTTTCCTGCTACAATAATCCTCCTTTACAAATGCAAGAGACTAATCCACATGACCATGAATATAACTCACTTTGAGAAATGATATACAATGATGTACAATATAATTCTTCATGGATCAAATACATAGTTGGGACAAGTAAATAGGACTGACATATGACTCCTCTACACCTATCACCAACCATGACTCTATGGCCCAACTTTACATCATGCACCCAATGTAGTGCTACATCAATGATATACATCACAATACATTACTTGGACAAGAATTTACCCATACATAGCTAATGACAAGAAATGGTAAACACCATGGGTATCTCCATGAGCAATGTGCCCAAAGAATGAAACAATGATAGTACATGGTGTTTACATCTGCACACAATGGTGCTCACATCAATACATGCCCAAAAAATGAAGTATCATGAGTACATGGAAACAATGAGAAATGAATATGATCCATATGGCAGAAGCAATAAAATTCAATACATGGAATATCCATCAAGTACAAGGCATCCACAAGCAATGACATAAGCTCTCCAAATGTAGTAGCAATAATAAGAGCACTATCCAAACCATATTCTAATGCATGGCCACTTAACACCTTGGCCATAAGTATCCCAATAATGAAGATTCTGCATCAAAATCACCATGCTCCACATAGGTAAAAAAATAAGATCATCTAATAGTAGAAAAATGGAAATATATCATAGAGGCAACAACAAATACATCCTCATCATCACAAAGTATCCATGAGGCTCATCAAAATAGTAGCATCAACATAAAATTTAAACAACAAATGAACAAGAAACTATAAACATATGTACCAATACAAGTAATATCTCCAACAACATCAAGATATGGCCAGTATGCAATGCATTCGAGCAACAAACAACTAATCTATGCAGCGACAACATTAACTCATTATCTCCTCATCCTCAAGCGATCAACTCACTTTTTCACTACGTATGGGTAGAAATATTAATCATCATCTCTCAACCATGTAAATGCATAATATAGGAAACAAAATATTCTCTCTTTGCAACAACAACATCATAACTCATCCTTTTGATACACATGAACAACATGCAAGATCCATCTAGAAATTAAAACATAAGAAATAATATAGATACTCTAGATGAATTATCTCCAACACATCATATTATCTCCATGGTAGAAATAAATGCATGACAATGCATGAATATGATCTAATAGAATTATCATCATCAATATACCAACTATGTCATCCAAAATGTATGATTTTTGAGCTATATGGAAGCAACATCAAAAACTCCATTCCTGCAACACACTCATGATAAATAAGCATAATAAAACTCCTCCAAAGTGAGCATGATGCCAAAAACTGCAAGTCCATTTGGAAGCACAAATTATCCCTCTGAATGTGTGATCCCCCATCACACCTAGAAATTGCACATAAGAATAACTATATGGCTTCCATATCAACATTAGCATCAACAAAAAAAAAACATATAGTTGCTCCAAAACTGTCAACAAATGAACATGGATGCTCCAACTAAAATAAAATTGGAATAGAAATAAAACAGGAATAAAAATTCACTTCAAACCTCATGAATCCCCCTGAATACATGCATATCTCCATTAACACTTTCTAATATGGCTGCATAATTAAATATTTGCATGCAAGTCATAATGCAACCATATCCTCTGCCTAAGACATCGAAGACCTCGGTTTTTTGTGGAATTTTCTTGCTGCTCTTTTCTCCTCCAAACTTTTATCTACTTGTCCTTCTTCTTCTTATGCAGTTGGCCTTTCATATTCTCCTCTCTCTGGTTGGATCTATTGAAACATATAGAAAACTTGCAATCCTTGGCCTTGTGGAAAATATTGTCACAAATAAAACATTAAATGTGACCAAGGAATAGACGAATAGGTTGATGTCTTCTATTAGTATAATTTACATTCCTTGTATGTGCCCTACACTCAATAGCCCTATGGCCAAAATCATTGCATGATAAACAATAACCATAGAATGAAATATTATACCTGATGGATGGAGATCTCCTTTGCATGTGTGCTTGATGTGACTTCTCTTTTGGCTACTCCTTTTGATGAGAGAGTTGTATCTCTCTATTTCTGCAACTTTCTTCTATGTGTCCACGAACTTCACAATTATAACACTTTCCAATTATATTCTTCTTCTTGGACCCTCTTCGCTTGTTGTGTTGCTTCTTGCATGGCTCATGGATCTCAATATTTTTGTTGCAACTAGGTGCTCCAACCATTTTTAATTTTCTTATAGATGCGTGAGCACTATATCTGAGCTTCTTTAATTCTTCTCTTTCATAAATTGTTTCACCCTTAAATATCTATCATTTATCCTCCAACTCCTTGGGTTCAACCATGAGCCTTTGAATCTTTGCTTCTAGTTCCATGATATTGTATTTCTCATTATTTTTTCAATTTATGCTCAATCTATCTCTATAATCACTAGTACCATCATCTTCTTGTGAGGATGATTTATTTGTTACTGCAATAAAAGTAGAATCCTTTGCATTTTTCAACATTTATGAAAAATGCAATTTTCCTCCAAGATAAAAAATTCTCCAACATGTCCAACATTTCTTTGGAAGCCTTGCAATGCTTCACATGCATGCTATCAAATTTTGAAACACTTTTCAAAATAATATTTTTATCAAAATCATTAGATTGATCTTTAACTCCATATTCAACTGATAGAAAAATATCTTCATCAATGGATTAAAAAAACAAATACAAATTCACTCTCCAAGTTCAAAATTTACCTTCATGAAGTACTGCAATATCTTGCTAATCCATATCAAAAAATTTGCAAAAATTTTACCAAAATCTCTGAGATCTACTCTCTAGCAATCAAGTCACACCTGAGAGCCCCACTCTAATACCAATTTTTAGAATGTATATCACTGCTAAGAGGAGAGGGGGTGAATTAGTAGTGAGGGAACTTGTATATTTTTCTCCAAATTATTTATCTTTAACGATGCATAAACTGAAAAATACAAGTAGAGATCATAACATCAAAATAAACATGCAACCATAAAAACAATCAACACAATGGACACAAGTGTTTCTACTGGAAAACCATTCACGAGTTAAAAAACCACCTTGTTGTTGTTGCACTACTCAATATTTTATTATTTTTTGAACAAATTATACATGGATAAGCTCACTCCTATTAGCTGAAAGACTCAACTCATTTCATAGTATGTTGACCCTTTCATACAGGAAATTGTTTCTCTCTCAGATCTATGGACTACCATCCATTGAAGGCCACCATAATCAACGATCCTCACCCAGTTGCTCTTGAACTAACAATCGGCTCTACAAACTCCGATCTGTTGGTACTATCATGACCAATGAGCCTCGCGTAGTTTCTTTCAAACTATACAACCACCATTGGATGGATAAAACTTTTCCTTCTACTGAATTTTTCAAGTCAATGTATACTCTGAAGCCTCCATGCCTTCACTTCCTCCATGTGAGCCTCATTTCATATATTTTCATACCGGACTCATAAAATTGCTCAACTTGAGCACTATAAAAACATAGCATCAAAGCACAATAAAATATAAAATTTGCAGCACTATATGCAATAAAAAATCCACACAAATATCCACACTAGCTACAAAATAATCTCCTCAAACTCTACTCAAATCCACACATCAACACCTCACTCCCTACATAATATAGTGGCTGAAATCAAATTCAACTCATTATTTCTACAACTACAAATTACATCATAAATTATGCATGATAAATCTCACACAGTTTGCATACTCTTCTCCACACACACACACTCACTCAACACATGAAAGACTCAACCATACTGGCATTGAGCTTCCTCCAATATGTAGATGAACTCAAGTGATAAACTCAATAATTACACAGAACTAATGAGCTTCACAAATCTATTCATATGTTAGAGTTGATTCGTATTTAGCTCATTAACTCATTCAACTACTAAATCCACTAAAAAAATTTATATTTTCAACTTTAATCAGCTTCTGGAGTTCCCACGAATTTTTCTGATCATAAACCGAAAATTTTCTAATCAAGGATGTGGCGAAAACACAAAAATTAGCTGAGCAACGAGAGAAATCTGGAGAAAATCTCCTGCAAATACTTCAGTCACTCCCATAACACTACATCCATGTGACTGAGACCTATAGTCGCTCCCATAGTCTTTTATGCCAGTGAATGGAGCCTTCCAACCACTCCCAGAGGCTCTTCTCCATGTGGTTGAGGCTAAAGCTAAGGTAAAACATCAATCCTTTAGCCCTGAACCTCTTCCACCTAATGTATCATCTTCTTCAACTCCGGAACACTCCTCCAAGCCACTGTTTCAGTTTGCAACTGATGAAATGGGTTAAGAATAAAAAAATTACATGAAAAACCTATTCTTCCAACCTTATTACCAAGACCAACACCTCCAGATCCTCAAGAAACAACCACAACCTGTTCAAACACCTCCATGACCTATAGTAGCATCTCTAACCCTTTTAGTAGCATCTCCAAGTCCTCCAGCATCAACATCATATCATAAAACTTCCTCAAACACTAATATAGGCACCTCCAACACATACAACCTCCTCTCATCACATGTAGAAACATTCCAATGTCTCCAACACATGTAGAGACATATGTACAATCTAGAGCAGCACTCCAACAACCTACAATAGCAACATCTCCAACCAACACAACATGCCAACTTCAAACCAACATCACATATAGACTCCATCTCCAAATCACCACCACTAGGTCTAGTCATAATTATGTTTACATCAATTCCATCTAACAATACCATCAAGCGAATCATACATCACCAAACACTCATCACACATGCATATGACCAGCAGCACCAAGAGCTTGTGACATCAATGCCAACAATAAATGATATGAAAAATAGTAATATGACCATGTTTACATCAATGCCAACATGCTCCCCCTTTGGCATTGATGTCAACCTCAACATGATCTCCACAATTCTGAGGTTAATATCCATTCACTCCAAATTCTCTCCCCCTTTGACATCAATGGAAAAGGCCAATACCAACTCTAAAGGATAATCCAACATATGTGAGGGTATGAGAGAAGTACCACCCCTAAAATACCCAACACCATGTTGACCTCAAGCCAAACATTCTCCCCCTAAACCTGTAATGGGGTTAATACCATCTCTCCATGTTGTTGTACACATTATATGCTACTACAAAAGCCTCCTTGTTGCATACAAGAGACTACTCCATGTGGACCAAGGACTATGAACCAATGATATGCAGTGAAAGTATAGGGATTCCTAGTCCTATTAAATGGCTACAATAGTGATAATACATGGATGTATAATGCCTCCAAATATCCAGCATATGGTTGACACATGCCTCCTCTCTCATGCATGATCACCACTCACATTACTCAACCAATGACCCATAAGAAAGACATGAGAGCATATGTTTTCATAATGACTTAAAAATCCCATACATGGTTGAAACACATGACAGTCATCATCCAAAATATGGTTGTAAAAACTCTCATCTCTCAATAATAACTTACATCAACACATGCTTGACATGACCATGACCCTCTCTCATGACTCTAGGACCAATTCACCAACAATAAAATGATTAAACAACATAATACAGGGCTTCATATAAGAGTACATGGTTTAATATGATGATGTACAATGATACATATGGTTGTTACAAAACCTCCAAAACTCTCTCTAATTCATGACCAAGACTCATGACACTCTCCAACACATGGAACACTCACTAAATGCACCAATACATGAGTGATTAAAAGGATTATTTTTCACACATGAGTGCATACATGGCTTAAATAATAGACACATTACAATGCATCCCACAAAAAATACTACTTATCCATAATTCCATCAATTACAAGTGCATACATATGGTTGAAGTACATAGCATCAACCATAATCGCTAATAAACAATGATATGCAATAAGATACATGGTTGCTACAAGTACTACTCTTCCAATATAAATGAACTTGAGTATACATGAAAGTTACATTGTTGCTCAAATGCACACAAGAATTCTCTACATAGTTGTTACATCAATCAAACTCCTCTATGCATGGCTAAATCAATGATATCCATCTATGATGGCTGAAAAAATACATATCTAGTGCTGAAAATGTACCCTTTCTCTCATGGAAACATATAATTAGATGCTATAAATAATTGAGTGAAAGAAATGAATAAAATGTTAAATAACCCATAAAAGTATCATACCATCCATAGCTCCCCTTCAACTCAATATACCTCCAATAGGCAAGTTGGTCCTGCAGACCTGAATGTGCATGATGCTCATGAACTCATATAGATGTTGATGCTACAACACTTACATATACCATGATGACATATTGTTGCCATACACTCCCCCTAAGGTTATGAACCTCTCATGTACTTCTCCAGCCCTCTATGAGTATGCATGAGGTAACCATGAATTGCATAAGGGACTAATATATCTACTTCACAATTGTTTCTCCTTCTTTCTCCACATGGTCTTAGGCTGCTTTTTCTCATTCTTCTCTAGTTTTCTACTAGCTCCTCTTTGAATATGATGCTACTTTTTCCAAATTTTCCTTAAATAATTGGGCATCATGTAGTCTCTCGCCATATGGCCAAATTTATGACATGTATAACACTCCACATGGCCAAGATATGAAGCAAGATGATAAAATATCATGTTTCTCATGCTATATTTGTGGCTTATATAAGATGTGCCTCTCCTCCAAGGTCTAGATATGCAGTCAAGTGAATTATTTCCAAACAAGTTGCAAGAGTAACAATAACCATTAAAAGAATATTTATACATGTTGGCTAATCTCATTGGTTTCACATACTACTGTAAGCTCTCTTGACTGGATTTGTACATCCTGCTCCTACAATTTGCTGCGACATGTCTAATCTTGTGACATTTGTAACACTCTACCTTGTGTATTAAAGGAACAAACGGACTTTGATTCCTTTGTAATTTTAAATATCTTTCACAATCCTCTCTTGGATCAAAAATAATTTTGAATGAAGGTTCTCCTTGAGGTCTTCATCTTTTTTGTTGTTGGATTTCTTGTTTATTTCCTTCATTACTACTACTCTTGTTGTTGTTATTGTTTGCTACAATAATTTTTGGTTCTTCATGATTGTTGTTTTTTCCTGCATGCGAGTTGGACACTCCCTTTGAAAAAAAATACCATATCTATCCAATGGTGATATTTTTTCTTAAGAAAATTTTCCAAGCCTACATTTCTCTTCTCCATATTCAACTACTTCCTCATGGAGATCCCTTCAACTTCTAATTTATCACACCAATATTCCTTTTCTCTGTAATGTTCTATCATTCCTTCTTCAACTATTTCCAATTCTACCAACTGATTCCTCTAGTTGATAGTATTCTCCTTGATCTTGGCCTCCTTATCATCACAGATCTGCGAAAAATTTTCTTCATCCTTTCATGCAGTTTTTAGTATACCAACCTCAACTTATAATTTTTCAATAACCATTAAATATGACTCATATTCTACTTGAATAAGCATTATTTTATCATATTCATCATCATGATTTTCTAAATCAGAAATACTAACATCATATATGTTAGAAACATAACTTAAAAACAATTCATATGTAGTTATACCTTCAAATATGTTGCATGGAAGCACACTAGGTTCTATTGTAGCTTTGCTTCTTGATTTCTCACTATGATTAGTTTCACCATTCACACTAGGAGGAAATGTTCCTTTAGGTTGAATATCTTTCTTCTTTAGGCCCTTCTTCTTTCATTTCTTTTCTATTCTCTTCTCTAGCTCTCCACCGCTACTACTACTATCACCAGCAAACATGATCTCCAGTTTTCTCCACATCCACATTATGGAGATTATCATACATGATGCATCTTGCTAGAGCATCATTGTGAAATACAGTAGATGAAGATGGAGCCTCACCACATCCTTCACAAACAAGCTGAAAATAGCCATATCAATAAGATAATAGTAAATATTTCACCTTATCTTTCCATACCTTAAACTTTGATGTTGTGAGAGGAGACACTCTTAGAGGATTCATTTTGAAAATATTTTCTTGCAAATTTCTACCAATACTCCCCAGATCTATTATCCATCGATTAATTTACGACAAAGAGCCCCACAGTGATACCACTTGTTAGAAATCTTGAGAACTATTGAGAGGGGGGAGTGAATCAGTAGTGTCTTATAAAAAAAATTTACCCTTATTAAACTTTAACTGCATCACAGAGTTAATTTGTAGCACATCACAATATATCAGCAACTAATAGCATATGAATAACCATGATCATATAATAAACCATACGAGTAAACATGTATCATGAGATTAAAATTGCATAAATCATAAACCATAATGAAAGAAAATAACAACACATCAATAAGAACATCACACAAGGACACTAGATGTAAGTTGGAAAACACAATGGTAAACACCATCATCAGTATATAGTCTTCATCATCATCTCTTGTATTATGTAAAAAATATTTTACATATGATTCACTCATGTTGACAATGAAGGATACTTCCAACATATAGGGGGTACTCTCGATGTGAAGTCCCAATTAGACCTCACACGTTTGGAGTAGGAGCCCCATCCAGAGTATCAACCCAACCACCATAACACAAAGGTTTGTCTTGATTTCAATGGATAACATAAGAGATCGTATGCATAACCCTTGAACAAACAAGTTGACATTGTGAAACATCGATTGTAATGTGTAAAAAGAGGGCTTCATGAGGGGGGAGACAAAAATCGATCCTCTATAAGGAAGTAATAGTACTAACCTTAGAGAGACACACGAGGAAATAAATATTCGTTAGTTATCTATCTAAATAGTTCACATAAACATAACGATCATTAAACCACATACAATACACCTTCAACAAGATAAGTACCTAGGCAACCAAAATAGTTCAATTCCTTAGTACATATGAACGAAACATATATAGGACACATCCAAATAAAATTCCCAAGAAATTCATGATACATGCATGAAAATGTGTTGCCTCATTGAGCTTCAATTATAAGGTGAAAGATCCAAGTACATAGTTACAATATTGAGACACTAGTTCTAATAGTGGAACATTAAGTCACTTCTCGCTTCTCCAAAGAATCCTAGGCAAAGTATAGAAGCCAAGACTATCTCTCCAATTTTTAAGCCTCCAAAAATCACCTTCCTTTAGTTATGAGGTTGCTTTTATAACAAGAGGAATGACCTTTCATATCCTCATGACTCTTGGACTTCCACCCATTACATTTTTTCCTTTTCTTTGAAATACACCATTACATTCCACATGATGATGTAGCATGACACATGAACACATGTTGACCATTATGATGACACTTTTACAAGTTACAACTTGACATTTATGACATGGACTTCATAATGAGGTGGTAATGCCAAGTTGTCTTCCTTTTTTCTTCATCTTGCATTCTTGATGGTAGATCCGATCTATTATTCATCTTCATGAAAGATCCATTTTGTTGCTTATATTCACCATCAAAAGGGTATTTTATTAATATCACAATCCTCTGATTCACCATGCAATGTCTTCTTTCTATCTCGATCCATGATAGCTCTCATTTGTTCTTCTTATCTACAAGAGTTCCTTTATGTTTTCTCCTTTCCATCAGCTCATGAGCATCACCTTTTCATGCTGGGAAGGTACTCCTGACAATGAAGATCATTCATGATGAGGAAATATCAGCCTTAAAAACATATATTCTATCACTACCTAGCTCATGGAATGATCTTCTCATGATAGGCCTATGAAAGGATTAAAAGAAGAAGGCATGATTAGGAGGGCGCAGTCAAATTCATCAATAACTTAAGAAGGCTCCAATTTTCAATTTTACTATTTCATGCACTATGAAGAGGATATATCCTTGGTCCAACATAGTGGGGGGAGTTTAGGGGACAAGGTAGAAGGCTTGATGCTTCAAGGTTGCACCATGCGCTATTAAAAAAAGAGAGGAAAGCTCAAAAGTACAGTTTTACCAATCAAGGGAGAGAGGAGACAAGTATCAAGCTTCCCTTTTGTGCCATGCACTCAAATGAAAGTTCTAAGGAAGGATAGAGTGCATGAGCTCATTGGAAAAGGGTTAAGGTGAAAATTTCAGCCTTGAGGACTATGTTATGCACTCAAAGGGAAAGGATACTTCTAGGAGAGTGTAGTTTTACTGGCCAAAGGTAGAGAGGGGGATTCCTTTAGCCTTACCTACTGAGCCATGAATTATAGAGGAAGAGCCTAGGCAAGGCTTGGGTGCATAGCATATTAGGGAAGGGGAAAAGGTTAGGCTTAAGCCTTTGGGAGTGCGCCATGCGCTCAAAGGAAGAAGGTTTGAAAGAAGGAACAATTTTTCTCAACAAGGGATCATTATTGATTTGGAATTCAATTTTTGTCCTAAGATAGAATAGTTTGACCTGAAAATGGTTGCTTGACCATAGGGATGAAGCCATTTTTCTTAAGATGGTTTCACTGCACTGGGAGGATAGGAGATTCTTTGCATTGCGTGTTTTTCCTCTCCAAAAGGATGAAATAGTTCCATGCTTTTCGATAGGAATTATCTATGTGCCATGCAAGGTAGAGGTAACCGAAACTCTGTGTAGTGAATTAGTATAAGGGAGAAGGATCAAGTAAATTCCCTTGGGAGGATCATAATGTTCAGTAACTTTGAAGTGATCTCGAGGAGCAATTAGAGCACTAATATTTGGGTAGGATTTGATCAATGAAGCCCATGGATAGGTTGAGCTCCACACTTAGTAAGAGGTCTAATGGATTAAAAGCTTGCACTAGGCTAAAGGACCAAGAAGGGCTCTGAAATGGATAGGTGTGGGATCGACAGAGAAAAAGAGGAAAATGCATCCAGAAATTACTCGATATTGGATTACACACATAAAACCATAAATACAATAAAAAATAATATATTTTTCTCATGAATAATAATCAAACCTTGAAATGACAGCAAAGTGGCAGTTATTTCTAAGTGTGACAGTTGAAATGACACATTATGACACTTAGAACACAAGTTATGACAACAATGATGACTGTGACCAAAAGGTGTGCTAATATGTAGGAATATGTCTACCTCATATTCTAATTATATGTAATACCATCTAATGTAGAATAGTGTGCTAGAAATAACTTTGATGATGTGCAAAGGTGCGTCAAATGCAGGAGTGAAAACACAAAACATCACCTGCGACATACGTAAAACATAAGAAAACACTTGAAAAATGCAAATGAACTTGAAAGAAACACATGCCAAAGGAAAGATAACATGAAAAAAAACATTTATTAAGGTGAAAACAAGAAAAAGTGACAACCGTGAATGTGAAAGTGACAATTTTGAAGGCAAAAATGTACAAATGTGACAGTTGAGAAATCTCACTGTAATGAAAGCATAAACGCAACCAAAGTGAGGGAGACTATCAACGAAAGTGTGAACTAGATATTGACATGAGTTTAACATCACAAAGGCACTATCTTGATGGATGGTGATATGCATGTTCAATCTCGTATAAAGTAAGTGTTCTCATGAACTCATCGAAGAGTCTGAATGTGAGTGCAAGTGACTTGACAATTTAAAACTAGGAAGAATACTTGAACGATTTTCAAAAAATAAAATGGCCATGGAGTAACCATAGAGTGAAAAATTGTAAGATCCTCAATAGGCTCCAAAATAAAAGTATGAGAAAAATTCTGGAGGGTGTTGATCGGAACAACAACACTTTGCGACACACTGGTTGAACTCTATCTTCTTGTTTAGGTTTAATTATCTAAGTGCAAGGTCCCAATCTTTCAGGAAGTATTGATTCATATTGCGTGTCACCTTGGATTCTCTACTTAGTCCCCTCCATTCCCTTACTCGGTTAAACACATATCAGGGCTTGACAAATCACAATTATTTAGATATAAGAAAGGGTAATATGCACAATGAGTTTAAGATATTCAGAGTATGAGTTTCATCTTTAGTGTTGATCCATTTCCAACAGGCCTCGACAATACCCCCACAATGTCACTATAGGAGGAAAAATGTTTCTTCACTGCCAACAAGCCTGAAAAATACCCCGGCAAAGTGACTTGCTTCACCCCCTACGCAGGAATCCTTTCTCTTCTTTCACCCTATTTATTTAATAAGAATTTTCTTCAACACTTATTATTTTCAATAAGTAGAAGAGGGATCCCGACTTATTCAGAGCAGAGGAGGTTTCCCATTCAAATAATTATTTATATAACCTCTCATATTGGTTTGCTTGCTTTAAAGTTTCTCCTTATCCTTTCTCTACTTGACTGGATCAGAAATAAAAAAATTGATTTACTAACAACACCGAGTTGAGGCATGAGGATCCTAGAATAGATACGGGTTTTATAGTTTGACCAATGGCTTTCTGTTCGAGTGGATCGTATTTTCCATTCAGACATCATGGACTTTAAATATATACAAACTTAAGATAGAGAAGAGGTAACAGAGTAGCCATCCATTGTTTGTCATCACAATTTCCATTTTCAAGTTTTTCCACATTATCTTATGATATGAAGAGGAGCATATTTTATGCAATGTCTTATTGAACAAAAATAAATAAAATGCAACACAGAAAAAAAATAAAAAATAAAAAGAACCAAGAAAATGGAGGCAGAACATAAAACAACATGCAAAATATACAACAAGAAAGCAAACAAATGTAGAGACTCGATGGAAAGCAGGATAGAGGATGTATGTGATGCAAGGCAAACTGAATACAACTAAGAGTACTCCTAACCTAATCAACTAGAAATTCAGGGCTAAGTGTAATGATCTTTCCAATGAAGCCACCACTATTTTTATAGACCTGCAAACACAAATATAATATCAATTACAATTGATATATAATAATGAGCAACAGAAAAGATAGAAGTTTGAAAATATTCCTCAAATAACTCAAGGTATTCCTTAATGGAAGAAAGATGTTTCATATCACCTAAATTTACCCAACCTTCCACCTTACCTTTTCGATGAAAATAATAAGCAAACAAACCTTGATGGCTCCTTGTGAATATACATGCACTTGTATTGTCTTCCTTAGCAAACATCAAGAGAGATCGAAACTTGCTTCTAGAAAAAGGACTTTCTTAGTAAGATGCTTCTAAATGATGATAGATTAGATCATGAAATTCAAAAAATTACTCTTTATGATCCTAAAACCCTTGAGAGAAATAATTTTAAATTAATGGCGTGGAATCAGGATGAGAATGTTGCGAGGGAAAATAAGTATGATTGTATTCAGAAAGCTTGTCAAGATATTGAGGACCTGACATAACCATCAGTGGAGGCTGAAGTTCCTCAACTTCTTGACAAGTATCTGCATATTGAAATGATAAATCACAAAGATCAATTGATTCAAAACAAATATCATGAGATATACTAATGGGACATGATACATTGAATGATCTAGATGGTTGCAGACACCCTTGAGAGACCAAGAGGGCTGATGATAGGTCCAAATTCAAAGTGGTTGGATGGCTCCTGAACCAAGTTTAGATTGAAGTACTCGTCACCCTGATTCTAACGGTGTTAACGAATCTCCAATCCGAGCCCATATGGAGAAGTTAGAGTGAGACAAATTTTTGGTCAAAGTTGGGCAGTGGGCCAGGTTTCACTATCCCAGAAATTCACTATCGACTGACAGGAAACTCAGCTCCCGAAAACAGGTGAAATTATGGCCTCTTTAATTTTCCCAATGACCCTTATTTTCGTTAAAATACAAACCGACTATATGTTTTAAAATAAAAATATATATATTTTTTGGGTGGCGAACAACCAACCCAGCCACCCCCGGTCGAAGTTCCAACCATGTCATATTATAAAACAAAAATTTAAAAAAAAAAATTGGGGGGAAGACTGTCAAACCCGCAACCCCCGCCAAAACCCACAAGCCACGACAACTACATATATGGTGATCACAAAGTTTGGGTTGGGGCCGCGTTGAGCAGACCCTGCCCACCGGTCTGTAAAACCCTCTGCCATGACCATTATAACAAATAGACACCATATATATATGGTCTAGCGGGAATAGAACCCGCCCGACCACGTAGGTCAGCTCGCTCCACGGGCGACCCAACTTTATACAACAACACAAAACGTTATACGGTGGATCCAAAGTTCAAATGCACCATTTTCAACACTATAACAATGCACCCAAAATTATAATAAATCAAAATAAACACGCATAATTAAAACCCAAATTGGACAAATTTTATATGGATTTTACACCACTCGGTGATGGGAATCTGATGATGATGTTATTTTTCGCAACAGAGGTTTAGATTTTTCAGCCATTTTCCAGATTGGAATGACGGTGTCGGATTTCAGTGTGTGGAAAGTTGATTCAATGCCATTCGATGCCACGACTTCGATGGTGCATTCATTTTCAGCAGATGAGCATTCCATTCTTCAATTAGCTTCAAAGTTGGGGTATATGAAGTGTTGTTTCCATGTACTTCACTGATTATTGTTTTGAGATGTTTTATGTCATGTTGATTCATGCTTTATGTATGATGCATAATCTTGATGTTTATGTCATGTGATATGTATTCATCATGGGTGGTCATTTATGTTAGGAGATACCTTTGTTGCCTTCATGACGGGATACTCTTTGTCACCATGTGTGAGGTTTTCATGCTGATAGGAGGTTTGTTAGGAGCGAGATTTATTTGTAGTGGAACGTCTCATGGAGAGACTTTGCCACTCATGTGGAGGGAACATTTCCTTGTATGACAAGTAAAAAACTTCCATGTACATCGTCACCATTTCCAGCACCAAATGAAGTGGCCAACACCATCGAGACACTGAGGCCCGGAGACGTAGTTCACACTGAAAAAACTCCGTTATTAAACATCTTGTATTTTTTTGTGTGATTGTTGATATTTTTTCCTCTTAATTACATCTGCATATGTGTCCATTAATTATTTGATAAAATTCAATTCTAATACATCACAGAAATAAAATATCATGGGTAAATCCGGTAGATGACGAGCCTGGATCAAGTGGTATCAGAGTGGTTTTCTTGCTGATGTGAATTGCGAGCATGAATAAAGATTGAACATGCAACAATGGAGGATGGAAAATACATGTACGAGGCCATGCTGAGGATGTCCAAAATGGTGGACCTGATGTATGAATCTCATGAAAGACGGGAGAAAGAAGAAGCAGAAAGTGATGCTTCATCCACATCTTCCAGTAAATATTCATCGCCTTCATTGTCTTCTCTTCATTCGAATGAAGAGATAAAATATAGCCTTCAAGAAGATAATGATGAGTTGAAATTACTTCTACCAGAGGAGAAAGAGGAAAAGAAGAGAATACAGCGTCAGCTACAAGCTGCAGAGCCAGCCTTGGAAGAACTAAAGCGCAATAACCAGGGCCTTCAAGAAAAGGATGCAGAATTAAGGAGGCTTCTACAAGAAGAGAAGGAGGACAAGTAGAGACTGCAACTTCAGCTACGAGCCGTGGAAGATGCCTTGGATGAGTTGAAGCACAACAAAGGCTTGAAGAAGCCATCATCACCTATTTCTAAATTGACATATGAGGTAAACAATTTTGATTTCTCTTCAGTTTCTTCTTCACATGCTATCATTTCTGTGGGAAATGTGGAGATACCCCTTACAAGAAATAGCATGAGACTCCTCACCAATATGGGATACAAAGAAGGAGGACTTGGCATTAATGGCCAAGGCATGATTCAACCATTGGAGGCTGTGCAGAGAGCTCGATTCAGAGGTTTGGGATACACTGAAGGACAGTGCTCGAAGGTATGAAAAGCTCCCAATGAACAGTTTAAACCATTGGAGAAATATATTGATGGGAACACTTCACCATCATCCTATGACAGTGCACATGGAAGTGAAAGAGCTAAGGCAAGCTCTCGTCAACATGGTCACACCAGTGACAACCGAGAAAGGTATAACAAGTCTCGATATTCTAATTTTCATTTTGATTACAAGCATGTCGCTAACAATGAACATAAATCATGGCATCAGAAAACATGTAGCTTTTGTAGATTACATAACCATGTATTTTCTAAGTGTTGGAAAAGAATGGCAGCACAAAGGAGGATAAGGCATGAAATGCCTTCTCCATGACTGAAAAAGAAGAAGGTAAAGAATGTCTGGAGGATGAAAATTCATTGCAGTCATTGCGACAGAGGTGGTCATCAGAGAGCCATGTGTTGGATGCTCCATCTAGATCAGCGCCTTAAGGACAAAGCATCAGTGGAGGAACCAGTTGAAACAATTTTTCAATGAGAAAATGTGCCATAGAGAGATGACACATTCACTTTGATAAATGAGAGATGGTTTTTCTAGTTTCATAGCGTGTCTGGCCTTACTTTGTAAATCATATGTGCAATTTAAAATGTAAAATTGATGATGTTTTTTCCATCGCTTATGAAGCAGCAATGATATTCTGGCCTTGTATTGATAGCTGGGGTATTGATTCCATTTTAATGTAAAATTGACCACAAAGTATGGTTATAAAATCGTGGCAAGTGTGTGGAATGCTTGGGTCATAGATTGGTCACTTAGTTAAGCATGTAATTTGAAAAATATTGTACTACAGGTTTGCAGAGGATGCAGGTGTCAGCTCATTGCTTATGGCTCTGAAGGACAAAGGTGAAGGAGAATTAAGGGTGACATTTCAGGACACGTGTATTTCAAACAAGATACAAAGCAGCTGCATATTACGTTCATTATTTTTGTGGAAAAAAATCTCCTCAGTGGGGAGGATTGATCTAGGTGGCTCCAGACACCCTCATGGGACCGAGAGGGCTGATGATGGGTCAAAACTCAAAGTGTTTATATGGCTCTCGAACCAGGTTCAGATTGAAGTACTCATCCCCCTGATTCCAACGGTGTGAACGGATATCCAAACTGAGCTCGTATGGAGAAGTTAGAGCGAGTCAAATTTTTGGTCAAAGTTGGGCAATGGGCCAAGTTTAACTGTCCCACAAATTCACCGTCAACCGACAGCAAACCCAGCACCCAAAAACGGGTGAAATTATGGCCTTTTTAATTTTCCCAGTGACCCTTATAACAAAAAAATATTTTTTTTTAGGGTGGCGGGCCACCAACCCCGCCACCCCCGCTCGAATTTCTAGCCATGTCATATTATAAAACAAAAAAACAAAAAAAAATTTGGGGGCAGGCTGTCAAACCCACCACCCCCGCTGGAACCCACAAGCCACGACAACTACATATATGGTGATCACAAAGTTTGGGTTGGCGCCGCGTGGAGAGGACCCCGCCCATCAGTCCGTAAAACCCTCTGCCACAACCATTATAACAAATAGGCACCATATATATATGGCCCAGTGGGAATCGAACCCACTCGACCACGTAGGGCGGCCTGCTCCATGAGTGACCCAACCTTTATACGACAACACAAAATGCTATATAGTGGATCCAAGGTTCAAATGCGCCATTTTCAACACTATAACAATACACCCAAAATTACAATAAATCGAAACAAACATGCCCAATTAAAACCCAATGGTTATATAAAATGCGTCAATTTTTGGCATGGGTGGGATTTTATCCCCTGACCTTATGCTTGTTATTACACGGCCTTAACCAACATGCCAACAGGCTCGACTTTGATAGCTCCACCCAAAAAACATATATAAAACCTCATTTTGCACAGTACGTAGGCAAACCAGGTACAAGAGGGCACACAGTTCGAGACAGTGGAACCCTGAGCCATTCAGGGGAGGTAGTGGAACCATGATTTGAGCCACATTTGTAGAGAGGCCAAAATGGTCTGGTGTCCAAATTGGAAAAAATTTATATGGATTTTACACCTCTCGTCGCGCGACAGGAATCTGATGACAATGTTAGTTTCTGCAACAAAGGTCTCAATTTTTTTGCCATTTTCCATATTGGAATGATGATGTCGGATTTTAGAGTGTGGACATTTTATTTCATGCCATTCGATGCCACGAATTTAATGGTGCATTCAGATCCAGCAGCGAAGCATTCTATTCTTTAGTCAACTTCAGAGTTGAGGTATATGAAGTGTTGTTGCCATGTACTTCATTGATTATTGTTATGAGATGTTTTATGTCGTGTTGATTCCTACTTGATGTATGAGGTGGAATATTGATGTTTATGTCATGTGATATGTATTCATCATGGATGGTCATTTATGTTCGGATATCCCTTTGTTGCCTTGATGACAGGATACTCTTTGTCACCATGTGTGAGGTTGTCATGCTAATAGGAGATTTGTTAGGAGTGAGAGTTCCTTGTAACAGAACGTCTCATGGAGAGACTTTTCCACTCATGTGGAGGTCACATTTCTTTGTATGACAAGTAAACAATTCCCATGTACATCGTCACCATTTCCAGCACCAATTGAAGCGGCCAACACCATCGAGACACTGAGGCCTGGAGACGTAGGCCACAATAGGCGAACTCTAGTATTAAAAATATTGTGTTTTGTTGTGTGATTGTTGACATGTTTTCCTCTTGATTATATCTGCATATGTGTCCATTAATGCTTTGATAAAATTCAATTTTAATACATCACTGAAGTAAAACATCATGGGTAAATCCAGTAGCTGACAGACCTAGATCATTGAATAATAGTTGTCATGATCAAATAAATCAATTAAGGTGGAAGATTCTTGGTCGATGGAGGATGAATATAAATCAATTTGAACTCGATTCAGCAAAGAGAACCAACATTTATTGACACTGAATAAGATATCTAGTTCCATGAATAAAATAATCAATATCAGAATATTCATAAGAAATATTAGGAGTTGATTACTTTATAAAGCATATGATAGACATGAATCCTTTGACCAAAGATAATTTTTAGAATGATCAACTTCACAGTGTTTCTCATACATGAAAGGTGTACATTCCAAACTTGAGTTTGATATAAGATATTTTCATGAAAATAAATCAACTTAAATAAGACCTTCAATCTGATCGGAGACCAAATCTTGAAAGTTAGAAAAACTATGTCTGAAATACCAAACATCTTTTGAGAAGGAATTTACATTTAGTGAAACCATGCAAAGAAAATAATTTTACAAGAATATCCAAACCTAATTTGGTTCGGGGGCCTCACCATAGTCGAAAGAGCCTGACATAACCATCAATGCAATTTGAAGTGCCTCGACTTCCCAGTGAGTCCCAAGACTTTCAAGAATTGTAAAATTGCATTTTCAGGATTGAATCGGATTATGCACGGTGTGTTTACTGCTACTACCAATAATTTTGACTAGATTGCTACTATCCAGATGGTGCCATTTAAATCACTAATTTGGTCAGAACTTACATCTTTAAAAAATAGATTATTCAACTCATAAGGTTCTTCCAATTGCACATCCACAGATGGATATATTTAACAAATCTCATGAGTAACCTGAATGGAAGAATTTTCTTCATGCAAAATGAAAAATGATAAGGGATGGAAAGGATAATCAATGATTTCTTTACTTTCCTCTTCATCATGAATGATCTCACTATGATGTGTCAATTCAAAATCCAACTCATTAGATGGAGTATCTCCTTCACAATTTAATTCCTTACAAAAGGTGGAACACAAGGGATAGTGAGGTGAAGAGGGGGTTTTAATAAGGACATCTTATTTGATCGAATTTGATTCAATATCTAAATCTTTCGAAACAAAGTTCTATTGAGAAACCAAAATATCAAAAGTTGTACTAGGGAAACCATCATTATATACAATAACACAGTAGAAATCAATCGAATGAAGGTTATTCAGGAATTTGGATTGATTAGGAAAATCAATTTAATTTAATACGTCAACGAGATTGCTATATTTAAAATCAACCAAGGATGGGAGATCATTATCTTGATATGGAGGATTCTGAAAAAGAGAAGAAATATCGAAAGAATCCTCATCTTGTTGCTCCTTTAATGTGAAATGTGACTACCTTTCTCCTTATCAATACTTTTATTTAGAAGAGACTGATCAAGTGGATGAAGGGGTAAGGGATCATGAGAAAGAGAGGATAGAGTAGGAAAAGAATCAAAATCAAATTCAAGACTAAATTTTTTAGTGTTAATGTCATCTAGTGGAATGGAGTGATCAATCTTCACCATAGGCTTCATGAAGCATTCCAAATTATCCTTAGTCAGATCAAGATCTTGGGAAATAGATGATGGTTGAGAATATGTATTGGGAATTTGATTTAAATATTTCCCAACTTCAACATTACCCCAAGGAGGCACCCAAATTGGTACTAGAAAATAAGGAAGACAAGGAAAAAACGAGACAATAGGCTCCTCCTCTAAGATTGGGGGATTCTCGCAATTTATGAAAGTTGGGAGAACAAGAACATATGGGGGTATAGATTCACACTCATTCAAAGGATCCAAACCAAATGTTCAAAATTTTACTTAAAAAAATCCCAATCCATGTCTTCTTCAGGAAACTCATAACATGAGTGAAGGAATCGGTTATAAAAATCCTCAATTGATTCATTAGGCTCCATTCTAAGTCGATTAATTATTTTATAAACATATTCATAATCATACCTATCAAAACCTTGATGAAGCTCCTTAAGAAATTGATGAAAATAATGAATGGAAATAGATGGTAAGGTATGACACCATTGATTGACACGACCTTCAAGAGTGAGGGTGAATATAATGAACATAACATATTCATTATCGATTTCAATATGTTTACAAAACCAAAGAAAATCATTTATGTGTTTAGAAAAAAACGTATCACCCTCGCCATCAAACCTTAATTGAGATAACACATGAATGATTTCCGTGGATATTGAAAGTTTACCAAGAGATAAGTTAGAAAAACACCCTAGGATTATGATTTGAGAATGATCCATTTAATATAAGATATTCAACGCATACTTAAGAGCACAACTTGTCATTTTTCCCTCCTTCGAGTGCCAAAATGTTGATGGTGTTGGATACTGCCAACATACAAGGGGTCTCCTCAATGTGAAGTCCTAATTATACCTCACACTGTTTGGAGTAGGAGCCCCATCCAAAGTATCGGCAAGGCCACCATAACACAAAGGTTCGTCTTGGTTACAACAGATAACATAAGAAATCATATACATAACCCTTGAACAAGAAAGTAATTTGACATTGTGAAACACTGATTGCAATGTGTAAAAGGATGCCTTCACAAGGGGGGAGAAAAAAGTGAGCCTCTTGAAGAAAGTAATCGTACTAACCTTAGAGAGAGACACAAGAAAAGAAATATTTGTTTTTTATCTAGAGAAATACTTCAGATAGACACAATGATCATTAAACCACATACAACACACCTTCAACAAGATAAGTATCGAGGCCACCGAAATAGTTCAATTTCCTTATTACATATGAATGAAACATATATAGAAACTATCCAAAGAACAGTCTTGTTGTAACATCATTTTATTTTTACATGTAATTATTGAAAAAAATATATATAAGATATAAAGAAAAGGAAAATAAAAATAAAAAGTGAAAAAGGATACTTAAAAAATATATTATAAAAAAAATGATGACAAAAAAAGAAAATAATGAAAAAAGAAATAAATCCCTATAAAAATTTTAAAAAATCATGTGTGTTAGATTAAATGTCGCATTATCTAGTTAATTCATTGCTTTAATTATTTTAATATTAATTAAATAATTGATTAATATTTGTAATAAAGTTACGTTGAGTTGAGATGTGTTTGTCGTTTGTGGTATATCGGGCGATCAATCAACCGCCACAATCTTCTCTACCCGATCAATGGCTAGGCAGATAGTTCAGAACCCTCTCCCACCTCTCTGACATTTAATTGAGGGGTGGGGGGGTCCAAAAAGTTGTTTAAAATCAAACCATTTGTGTAACGTGTTAGCTGCTGACATAGTTCGGACCCCCCCCCCCCTCCATCCCTTCCAAAAAAACTTACCATCCCCCCCCCCCTCCAAAAATCGCCAACATCCTTTGCCGAAAACCACTCGTGCCCATTGTGACTATTCCTGCTCCCGCCAAAGACTATATCCACTCCACTGCCACCACCTTTCCGCTTCCTGTTAGATAATTATGAATCGTTATCCAATCATTCATATCCATAACCGTTTCCGCCATAAATAGCCCACACCCATACCAAATGTCTTGAATGGTTAATTCCCTTCTTATAAAATAAATGCATAGCTTGTCATTGTTTCTTTACGCATTTTGTTAGAAAAAATTGCATATCTAAGCTCCAACATAACCAGAACTGATCATCATATAGCACTGTGCGAGCCATCCAATTACCTGGTAAGCATTATTCTTGTCCTTGAATTTTTCTAAAATGTCTTCATCTAAAGGAAAATTGAAAATGGTAGAGGAAAACCCCATGCTCACACATGTAACAGACCTGGACCATCTGCCACTATTCGACCAAAAATATTAAATCTCAAAAAAACAATGTGAATTTGATTAGTATAAATTACACAATTGGATGAAATATATATATATTTGATCGCAGTGATGAATTGAGTCATGGGATGCCTTCCTACCTCAATTCATATTCCCACAGACTCATTCCTTCCCAAAATTCATGTCTTAGTGTCACTTTAGGTACATTCCCAGTAAAAGGTTTGTTGTTGCTCAGAACAATGACATCATTTTTACAGTTACATCAGAATCCATTTTCAAAATGCTTCATATTAAAACCTCAGCTCCTCTACATCCTTCTTTTGTAGAATCATGGACCTCTACAAAAATCTTACCTTTCCCCAACGAGCCAATATTTTTGAGATATTTCTACCTAAAAATGTCAAATTTCCTAGAATGAGCCCACCTTACCCAGCTTCAATGTTCACAGAGATGACCAAACAAGTTATTTCAATAGTTTCATGTTTTCTAGGTTATCAATCTGATCAATGGGTTGATGAGATTATCATAGGGTTTCTATTAGTATTTTCAAAATATGAAAAAACTTCTATCATTTTCAATTACAATGAATTCCTAATAGAGACTATTCATGATCAATTCATGAAATTTTCCACCGAAGGACCCTTCAAACATGCATCTGTTCTTGTATATTTGTTCTTATTCTATCAATCAAACAGATTTCAATTTCCATTGCAAAAGTTAGGTGAACATGCAAACCCTCAATCTATGATTCATTGGACCTCCTTAGTTAGGAAGAATACCAATGAATTATCTTTCAATGACTATACAAATAATTTTTTATACACAGTTTCATGTTTACTTAATAGTGATGTTATTCTTATAATTTCTCTTGAAATTAAAATAATTCTTCATCTCAGTGAACAAACAAAGGTAGGAGATTGGTATTTATACCAAAACTATATAGGTATTAGAGTGTATGGGTGTGAGCTTCCTCCATACAAGTTTCACAAGTTTGTTCCTATTATAATCTTTGCATTGGAGTATATCAAGCAGATGATCGATATAGATGAGTTGCACGTTGTGTCAGCTAAGAGGAAGTCTCAGTTCAAAATCAAAACTTAGGGGGGACCATTCATCTATAATTCCAGAATAGCAACAAAGGAGGCATATATTCTCCTTAAGGAAATGAAATTTAAACTAAGTTTTACCTGGTCATATGATCCCTTGGGGATTATTTCAAAGCTAAGGGTAGAACAGAAAACTACCCCTTATGCTCATACTCCCAGACCATAAATTGAAAAATATGTGATTTAGGAGGAGTGGCAAGAAAACACATTACAGGAAGCAGAAGAACATGTTTTTACTTCTACAACATTACATACTCTAGTTCCTCAAGAAAATCATGCAAAGAGAGTAAGGGAAATTGTTTCCCCTTCAGTTACAGAATTCAGTAGAAAGAGTTTTTTATGTACTAAAATAAGAAGAATAATACTCTTGAGGATTCATTTATGGAAGAAATATCACAAACTACATTAGTTTTGGCAGGCCCTTATGCTACAACTTTTCCTAGGATTAAAGAAATTTTCTCAGGTTCCCCTACATCTTCAGTCTCTGAAGATCCATTGGAAATAGCTCAAACATGAGATCTAGCTCATGGTCAAACTGAACCAAGCATTTTTTCCAGATATAAGGAAATTAAAAGGAAAAATGAAGCACTGAAGGTTGATACTTATATGGAATTATAGAAAAAAACCTCAAAATCTCAGCATAGAATACTTTATGCCTTTGATACTGAAAAGGGACTGATGCAAATGGAATTCCTGGAACCTAAAATTCCATTTCCAAAGACATAATATGATTATAAGAAATCATTATTTTCCTTTGACACAAAGGAAATCCATCCTATTGACCAGATTGACTTGCATAAACAAGCTGTAGAAATTATTTATTCAACTCTAACCATTTTAGCCATGGAAAAATATAAGTTACAAGTTTCATTGAATAACATTCAGTATCAACTAAATATGGAAACAATTTCTTCTCTATAAAAGGATACTTATATATATATTATTTGGAGGATTTAGTAATTAAAATTGGGATATGATCCAGCAATGTTAAAGCTACTGAGGAGATGATTAAGAGGGAAAATGTTGACATTCAAGAATTAAGGAAACAATTGAATCTCCCTACCACCGAAGATCCTTAGGCTAAAGAAATTGGTGAATTAAAGAAGGAAAAAGAAAACATGTTCAAATTTATAATTGAACAAACTACACAGATACAAAAGATGGAAATGAAACTAGATATTTTGTTAAAGGAGAAAGAACAATAAGCAAATCAAGCAGCATCTATTCCTTTGGCATTAATTCCAATTACAAGTGCTTCAACAACAGGAGCTTATAATTCAACAACCACTACAGTGGGGAAGATATATTCCATTGATCCAACAACTAATCTAGTTAAAGCCGTGGGAGAATTTTCATTGAGGGGACAGGAAATTGAGAAATTGAAAGCACAACTTCATAATCTTCAAGAACAAAAAATTAAAATTGACAATGCATATGTAGCAGATATTCAAAAGAGTCACAGGTTGACTCAAAGAATAGAGACTCTAGAAAATGAGTCTAGAATAGCTCAAACCATAGCACAGGCCAAATAAAACATCTGGCAAGACATAAATGAATCCATGGTTATTTATGGCCTTCAATTGAAAAAAAAAATTAGCAGGAACAATTATTGGAAAAAGAAAATAAGGTAATAGTAGAAGTAAAGAAATAAATGGGTCACAAACCAGGAGATGCAACAACATTAGTCAAAATTTTGAATTCAAAAAAAAAAAGAGGAACCTCGAAGTATATGAGATTGATGACAGAACTGAAACTATTCTGGAGGTTAGAAAGATTCACATTAAGAGAAATCTAATGTTGCAACTTGGTAACAAATGCCATAATTTAGAGGCCATCCTCCAGAAGTTTCACATGAAATTTAATGTGTTTCATAAAAAGGGACTTCCAATTTTAAGAGGAATAGGAGATAAGTTGGTTACTCTTGAATAATACCATCAAAGGTTGTATTCAATAGAAATAGACAAAGACAAATTTTCCAATATCAGAGGAACCATTACAGGAAAGGAATTCATTGAAGGTTTGACTTTTGAATTGTTAATACAGCATGAGATCAAACATTTTTTTATATTCAAACCCACCTTTCAGAAGTACAGTGAAGTTTATGAGACTTGTAGAAAAATAATTAAAGCTACCATCCCTGATGAGGATAGATGGGAAAATATATGCCAACTCGTTTACTAAACAAACAAAGAGGTTTGCAGTAGCAGATTCGAACTTTCAGTAACAACATGCAGGTTTAGAGGAGGAAAAGGATAGATATTGGAAATGAAAACAAAACAACACTCTTTTAGGCCCAGTCATCAGTGAAAGTCTCGAAATCAGTGCCAAAGTGCTTGAGCAGTTTTTATTTCCTATATTGTAGATCTATTTTTGTAAACAATTTTGAAATATTTTGTAAAATAAGTCTTGATATTTAATCAAGATATTTTTAGAAAAAATTGTATAAGTACTTTGTATACCTAGGTATGAAGGTTTGAACCCTTGTAATAAACCATTAAGCAGAATTGTAATCATATGAAGTTTTTCTGATATTAATGAAAGGATTATGGATTTACCTTGAAGCATCTTGTGTTCCTCTGAGTTTTATTTGTTAAGTTATGTTTTCATTTTGAAATTTCCACCTAAATTTGATGTTAATCAAGAAATATCGATTATATCATATTAAGTATTAATATGTCTAAAATCCCCTCTGAATTTATTATCAATTACAGATTTTAGTAAATTAATACTATTTGTTTTAATCGGTTCTTCAATATTTTTAAATTGTCACTTCTTCTTAATTTCAAATGTATTATGTTTGGTTGTAAACATATTTTACACGCATCATCTATATATTCTTAATTAAATACTTTTTTTGAAAATTTAAAATATCATATATTTTCTTAAATTCTACCCTACACATCTATACAATGCCAAATATTGCTAAGAGGTGAAGAATCAACCCTTTTGTTATATCATGAACAATTAAGACCCTGCACCTGTTTAAGCAATTTAGGACATTGGTTATCCAAAAATTTAAAACAAACAAAACATTTTAGATGCTCTGAAATAATTCCTAACCTATGATAATCTACAGAGGTACAACAAGTCCTAATACATTCATGATACATGCATAAAAATGTGTTGGATTATCAAGCTTCAATTATAGGGTGAAAGATCCAAGTACACAGTTAAAATAGTGAGGCACTAGTTCCAATAGCGGAACATTAAGTCACTTCTTTCTTCTCTAAAGAATTATTTTCTCTCCTATGCTAAATATAGAAGAAAATAATAGCTCTCCAAAGCTTAAGCCTCCAAAAATTCCCTTCCTTGAGTTATGAGGTTGATTTTATAACAAAAAGAATGACCTTTCATATCCTCATGACTCTTATACTTCCACTATGTCCCTAGACTTGTAAAAAACTCTTGTACTTATAAATTACCTTCATACTTCTCTCTGCAACTTTTGGACTTCTCCTAAATACATTTTTTTCCATATATGACTAAGTGACCTTTGATATTCCACATATGACTCTTGGACATCCACACTTTACATTTTTTCCTTTTCTTTGAAATAAATCATTACATTATACATGATGATGTTGCATGACACATGGGCACATATTGACCATTATGATGACACTTGTACAAGTTACAACTTGACAATGATGACATTGACTTCATGATGAGGTGGCAATGCCAAGTTGTCTTCCTTGTTGCTTCATCCTGCATTCTTGATGGTAGATTTGATTTATGCTTCATCTTCATGGAGATCCTATTTTTTTCTTATCTTCACCCTCCAAAGGGTCTTTGATCAATATAATAATCCTCTAAGTCATCATGCAATGTCTTATTTCTATCTCGGCTCGTGATTTGCTTCATGTCTCCATGATAACTCTCTTTTTTTCTTTTCTTAGTGGGAGCTACTTTATGGTTTGTCCTTTCCATAATCTCTTCTACATCACATTTTCATGATAATAAGGTACTCCTACCAATGAATATCATTCATGATGAGGCAATATCATCCTTAAAAACATCTATTCTATCACTACCTAACTCATGGAATGATATGCTCATGGTAGGTCTAAGAGAGGGTTAAAAGAATAAGGCTTGATTAGGAGGGCACATTCAAACTCATCTGTTTCTTAAGAAGGATCCATTGTTCATTTTTACTGCACCATGTACTATGAAGAGGATCTCTTCTTTAGTCAGTGCAGTGGGGGAAGTTAAAGGGACAAGGTGGAAGGTTTCACGCTTCAAGGTTGCGCCATGCACTCTTTAAGAAAAGAGAGGAAATGTTAAAAGTGCAGTTTGACTAAACAAGCGTGAGAGGAGACATACTTCAACCTTACCTATTGTTCCATGAGCTAAAAGGAAAGGTATAAGGAAGGCTAAAGCACATGAGCACTTTGGGAAAGGGGGAAGGTGAAAGGTTCGGTCTTCAGGACTAGAGTTTGTGCTCAAAGGGAAAGGATACTTATAGGAGAGAAGAATTTGACTAGTCAAAGGTAGATAGGAGGCTTCCTTCATCCTTCCCTATTGTTCCATGTGCTCTAGAGGCTAGGAATGGCTTGGGCATAGAGAGCATTGGGGGAGGGGGGAGGGTTATTTTTTAGCCAATTTAATGTCTTAAATTTCTTATCATAAATCATCAACCGAGGTTAGTACTCTGATGAAGTGTGGTGCACTATATATGCTTAGTTAACCTTCTTCTTACTTTGTTGTGTATGCTTTTTATATTTTCTGGGGTGGTTTTGTTTCTTTATGTCTAAAGGATTTAATCTTAAGAAATGAGAACTATGAAATGAATTAGCTAAATCTAATGAAGTTTAATGTTAAAAACTAGTTTTGAAAGAAGGAAGAAAATGAAATGTTCTTTAACTATTATAATTTGCATAAAAATGAATCAAACTTTAAATGGTTAGAATCTAATCTAAAAACAGAGTATTCATTCTAATGACTTTGATCTTTTTTGAATTAAAGATAATTATAATATATATTATTCTAATTCTACTCCATGGATTGAAAGCATAAATCTTATGATTAAGAATTGAAGTGACAATGCTAATCTAAATGGAAAACAAATTCAAAGAAATTCAAAAGCAACTATTGTATGACCAAATACTCAACCATTCAATTTTAGAAGAATGACAAAGTCATCTTCTTGATATGATTTAATAATTAATTGATTATACTTTTAATTTAAAGACTTAACCTAAGAAAGTAATTAAAAAGCATGTAAAGGCAACTCAACTACTGTATGACCAAATACTCAATCATCCAATTTTGGAAGAACGACAAAGTCATCTTCTTGATATGATTTTAACAAGCATTTAATTGAGAATTTAATCTAGGAAAGCAGTATAAAAACATGTAAAGGAAACTCAACTACTGTATGACTAAATACTCAATCATCCAATTTTGGAAGAATGACAAAGTCATCTTCTTGATATGATTTTAACAAGCATTTAATTATACATTTGATTGAGAATTTAATCTAGAAAAGCAGTATAAAAACATGTAAAGAAAACTAAGATAATTGTATGCTCCAATGCTTCAAAAATAATCCAATTTTGGAAAATAGAATAACTACTTTATTGATATGCTTTTGGTAAGCAAAATATTACACAATTATTCTGTTATGAAACCAGCTCCAAAAATAGAAGAAAAGAGAGATCAACGCCTTAAAAATAAGCCACTTCGAGGGGGTAACCTCCAATACATTACATAAATGAAAAATTCTTGGATGATACAAATGACAAAACCTCCTTCTATATATAGGAGTCCATGGGATCAAAATATAATCCTAGTTGACCTAACAATAATAATGTAAGGGCACAATAATAAAAATATTGGGGTTACAGGGGTACAACAATAAAAATAAAGGGGTTACACTAACAAAAATAAGGGACTATACTAGTAATATAGGGACCTAACATGCCCCTCTCCTTCAAAAAAATGTTGTCCTCAACGCTTGAGTAGCTCTGGATTCTTCCATATAAAATTCTCATCCTCCCATATAGAATCTTCAATCGGTAAGTTCTTCCACTTGATAAGATACTCTGAAATTGATTGATTTCGTAGTTGTCGAGTTCTAGTTTCTGTGACTGCTTCAGGATCTAATACGATTTTTCCTTCCTCATCAAGTTTTGGAAATATTGTTTGAACTGGAAGTTTGTCACCTATAACCTTCTTTAAGCATGAAACATGGAAAACTGGATGCACTCGCGAAGAAGCAGGAAGCTCGAATTTGTATGCCATAGTACCAATATTTAGCAACACCTTGTAAGGACCATAGTACTTTGGCGATAATTTATTATCCTTTTTAGCTTTCTTGAGGGACATTTGTTTGTATGGTTGTAGCCATAAAAATACCCAGTCTCCTACATCAAAACTTCTCTCACTACGATGTTGATTTTCCTGTTGTTTCATTCGATTTTGTGCCAAATTTAGGTTATCCTTTAAGAGTCGAAGAACTTCTTATTGATGCTCGATGTGATCTTCCACTGCTTGAACCTTAGAATTTTCTCTTAAAGATGATGTGATGGATGGTGGATGATATCCATAAAGTGCCATAAATGGGGTCTTTTTTTCTACCCTATGGAAGGAAGTGTTATACCACCATTCAGTGAGAGATAACCACTTGACCCATTGTGTTTGCTTATTAGAGACAAAACAACGAATATATCCTTCCAAACATTTATTCACTATCTCAGTTTGACCATCAAATTGAGGATGATAAGATGAGCTATGAGCTAGTTGAGTACCCAAACAAGAAAATATTCCCGTGCAAAAATTTCCAGTAAAAATGGGATCTCTGTCACTTACAATAATCTTTGGGTTTCCATGTAGCACTTGAATTGTTTCCATAAATGCAGTAGCAAATGTACTTGATTTAAATGGATGAGATAATGCACAAAAGTGTGCATACTTGGTAAGTCTATCAACTACCACCATCATGACACTCTTTCCTTCGGACTTAGGTAAACCTGTGATAAAATCCATTGAAATCTCCTCCCAACATTGACTTGGAATGGATAAAGGTTGTAGAAGACCAGGGGTCTTAATTGTCTCAACTTTATTTTTCTAGAAAACCAAAAATTCCGCCACAAACTTTTGAATATCAGATTTAAGGCCATCCCAAAAAAAATCTTTCTTCACCCTGTGGTAAGTTTTTAAAAATCCTGAGTGGCCTCCTAAAGGAGAAGTGTGCAATTCCAAAATAATATTTTGTTTTATTTGGGAATTTTTACAGATATATAAGCGATATTTGTACCATAACGAATCATTTTCCAACTAAATGTATCAGATGTAATAGGATCTTGCTGCAACTTTTGAATGACTGTCCACACTTCTTTTTCCTTCTTCCATTCATCCCTTGCTTTAGCTATCCAATCTGGTTGGATAATAGAAATGGCAAAAAGCAATGCTTCCACATCTTCATCCTTTCTTGAGAGTGCATCTGCGACAACATTTAGCTTCCCTTATTTATAGACGATTTCAAAGTCATAACCCAACATCTTTGTAACCCATTTTTTCTACTCTTCTAAAGATTTTCTTTGTTCCAAAAAGTGTTTAAGACTATCATGATCAGTTTTTACCTTGAAGTGTCTTCCCATTAGTTAAGGTCGCCATTTCTTTAGTGCATGTAGTATTTCCCATTTCCTTCTCATAAATAGCTTTCTATAAATACTTTCCTTTGATTGGATGGCTTCAAAAGCAATGGGCATTTGTTATTGCATTACAACAGCACCAATTCCATTTCCTGAGGCATCACATTCCACAATAAAGGTTTTTGTGAAGTCTGGCGTAGCTAAGACCAGTGCTAGGCACATTGCCTCTTTAAGATGTTCAAAGCCCTTAGTTTCTTTAGGAGTCCATAAAAATGCATCTTTCTTCAATAATGTTGTTAGAGGTGTTGCTATTCTCCCGTAATTCTTAACAAACTTGCGATAATACCCCGTTAACCAAAGAAATCCTCACAACTGATTTATGGTCGTGGGGACATTCCATTTCTTAATGGCTTTAATTTTGTTAGGGTCTACCTTAACACCCTCATGAGATACAATATGATCTAGATATTCCACCTCTTGTACTCCAAAGAAACATTTGGATGTTTTTGCATATAATTGTTTCTACTCCAATAGTTTGAGCACCCTGTCAACATGTTGAACATGATCTTTCCAAGACCTGTTGTAGATTAGTATATCATCAAAAAATACTAGCACAAATTTTCTAAGGAAGGGTTTGAAAATGGAATTAATTAACCCTTGAAATGTAGAAGGTGCATTGGTAAGGCCAAAAGGCATGAGAAAAAAATCATAATGATCCTCATGAGTTTGAAATGTTGTTTTCGAAATATCTTCCATCTTCATTCTAATTTGATGATATCCTGAATGAAGATCCAACTTGGTAAAATAAATTTCTCCATGTAATTCATCAATCACAGGAATGGGAAATTTATCTTTAATAGTGAGCTTATTGAGCTCCCTATAATCTAGACACATGCACCATGATCCATCCTTATTGTGCACCAATACTACTAGAGTAGAGAAAGAACTTAACTAGGTTGAATTATACCAGCCTCTAACATTTTTGCAATCATATGTTCAATTTCGCTCTTTTGGACATCAAGATATCTGTAAGGCCTGATGTTTGGAGGAACACTTCCTGGAATCAAATGAATAACATGATCATGATCACGAATAGGTGTGAGTTCTTTGGGAGTTTCAAACACCTTGGAATGATTGTCTAAGAATTTTTGGAGATCTGGAGAAATAGATGATTTTGATGTTGGAACTTCTAGTGAGCATAATTGTGCAATTACGCCTCGTTTTTCTTTCTTCAGAAGATTTTTCATGACATTAGAGCTTATTATCTTTCACGGATCCCCTTCAATACCCCGTAATTTGACTTCCTTTCCTTCCGAAAAAAAATTCAAGAAAAGTTCTTGAAAATTAAAAGATACCATCCCCAAAGATTGTAACCATTGTAATCCTAGTACAACATCAGCACCTCCCATTAGAATGGAAAGCATTGGACTATTCAATACATATTACCCCATGGTTAGCTTGATATTATGACATTTTCCAGAGAAATTTATATTTCCTCCATTTGCAACCATCACTTGACATTCTGGTGTTGGGTATAGGAAATAATTCAATTCCTTGGCTACCTTACAATGAATAAAATTTTGGGTACTACCCGAATCAATCAACACTATTACCTTTTTCTTCTTGATATGTCCTTCTATCTTAAGAGTGTGAGGAGTGGCAATACCTTCCAATGCATTAAACGATATGGTCGGACTCATTTCGTCTTCTTCTAGGGTTGGTTCCTGTTGTATATTCTCTTCTTTTGAAGTTCCTTATTCATTTTCTTCCTCCTCTTCACAATCTAAGTAAAATAATTTCTTCTCAGCACACTTATGACCTTTAGTGTATTTTCTATCACAACTATAGAAAAGCCCTTTTACTCTTTTTTCTTCAAATTGTTGTGGTGTCAACCTTTTAGGTTGTGAAAGTCTAGGAGTAGCAACACTACCATCTTTATATATGTGAGTGGTAGGCTTCCTTGTCACCATAATTTTAAATTCATTTTTTCTTGCCAATTTGAATGCCTTCTCCAATGAATCAGGTTCCCAAACAGAAACTTCATGTTGGATTTTATCCTTCAAAGTCCCTATGATGACATCATTCTTGTGCTCCTCTGGAATATCAGTACCCTTATATTCAATTTTTGAAAGTCCTCAATGTGCTCCACCATTGAACCCTTTTGTTTGAGATTTATTAATTGGCTAAAGAAGGTGTTGCTCTTTGTATCCTCATAATGTGCTATCATTTCCTCCGTAAAAATTGACCGAGTGACAATTTTTTTACTGGAGAAAATCCATCGATACCATACAAATGTATTTTGTTCTAAATGTAAAGTTGCAATGCATACCTTTTATGTGTTTTGCACATTATTGAGATCAAAATATTGCTCCATCTATAGTATCCATGTTACGGGATCCTTGCCATCAAACTTCCTCATATCCATCTTTGGAATATGGTGGTTCTTCCATCCAACATTAGATTTTATAAAATCAATATTAACATTTATTTTGTTCTGATCATGAGTTTCCTCTACTATATTTTCGCCATTAGGAAACATTTCTTGTATCAACTTTGTCAAACCTTCGATGTCTACTTTTAGATCATTCTTCATGTTTTCCATGTTTTCTTTCATGTCATCCATCTTAGCTTCCATGTCAGCTTCCATGCCATACATATTAGTTTCAATGACATCCATCTTAGCTTCCATGCCTTTCTTCAAACCATCCATATCAGCTTCCACACATTTCTTCAAAACTTCCATTTCATTTTTTGTTGCTCTTTGTGAGAGCAAAATTTGGTGAACTTGCTCTTGTAATTTTGACATGTCATGTTGTAGTTCTTCATCTTCATGAGTCATAGTAGAGCCTTCTAAAGGCTTAATGGGTGTTGAATTCTTTTTAGGGGGGATTTTAGAACCCAATACTAATATTTATTCTACAATATGCCCTTGGAATCAATTCAAACTGATTTTTCACATAAGGCTTATGCAATTCGAAAAAAAATACACACCTTTTTCTTGCTTTTAAGGAGCTCGATAATAAAACTGAATTATCTGTGTAATTGAAAATCTTCAATATCTGAAATTAGGTCCTATAGTAGCCCTCTGAAGCTTCTTTAAAATTCCACAGGTATGAGCTGATTTGGATTCTTCAAGACAAAGTTATGCCCAATATCCCACAATGACCTAATTATGGACTGGTTCCGTAGAGCGAACTTGTACGACATGCCACGTGTCATTGTTTCCTCCTTCGTCTCTGAAATTGATACACAGGAAACTAAATTTCACGTGATTCTGACCACTTTTTATAGAATTCCAATCCAATTTTCAGAGAAAGAGTTATGACGATTTTCCCATTGTCACCTCTTTGAGATGAAATTCGGGAGCTTGAAAAAACCCTAACTTCCACAGATCATATCTCCGAAAATATTGTGAAACAAGATCTGAAATATTTACATGACGTTACTTTGGATTTTGGCTTCATTATGTAAAAAATTCAACTTCTGCACCTTAATAATAAAAAAAATTATAACGAAACTTCCACGATGACATGTTTTAGGTGAATTTTGGGAGCCTGAAAAAACCCTAACTTCCACAGATCCTATCTCCGAAAATATTGCGAACCAAGATATGAAATTTTTATACGACATTCCTTTGGATTTTGGCTTCGCTTTGTATAAATTTCAGCTTCTGAATTTTCATAGAAAAATAGTTATAGAAAAAATTCCATGATGACTTTCTTGGAGAAGAGAAACCCTAGAATCCAAAGCTCTGATACCAAATGTTATGAAACCAGCTCCAAAAATAGAAGAAAAGAGAAATCAACGCCTTATAAATAAGCACTTCTAGGGGGAAACCTCCAATACATTACATAAATGAATAATTCTTGGATGATACCAATAAAAAAACCTCCTTCTATATATAGGATGTCATGGAATCAGAATATAATCCTAGCCAACCTAACAATAATAATGTAAGGACACAATAATAACAATATTGGGGTTATAGGGGTATAACAATAATAATAAGGGGGTTACACTAACAACAATAAGGGACTATACTATTAATATAGGGACCTAACATATTCTAAAACTAATTCTGAGAAAGCATTCATAAATCTAATCTATGAAACAATAAACAATTTAATCTAAGGATCAGCTGCAAAGCAATGTAAACTTACCTATGAATTGACAAAATAGAGCTAATAAAATTAAACTAAAAACAACTAATGAAACCTCCTTTCTGTGCAAGGGCCCTCTGCAATAGAATGATTTGAAATCCTAGCATACTATGTAGGCATCAAGAAGGAACTGGAACAAACGAACATGGTCTTCAAATTATGAAAGAACAGAGTCTCAAAGTATACACAATGTTCACAAAATTAAGACTTTTTTCTGGTTTCAAAATGACTGGTATTTAAATGAATTCAATGTAACTGTCTTGAGGTATTTCCACCTAAAGATGGAAATTACAACTGAAACATAGAAGAAAAATCTAAGTAGTTAACTCTCAATTTTCTACGTCAGAGCAAATCAAGAATCTTTCATTCTCGGAGCACGTCCTTTGACCGAATTTTAACCACAAGCATAGGCACCTTTTTATGTCAAATTCAAACAGGTGGATAGGACGAGATCCATGTGAGGATCATTCAAAATATTCTCATGTGGCTCATTCCTTCATTCGCTCCACGGAACCTGTCAAGCCATTAAAGTAGCTGTGGAGACAACAATTAGCTGTAGAATAGCATGCATTTTGTAGCTGAGTTACAAAAATTCATTCAAATAAAAAGAACATCAAAATATAAAATAGATACCATTCAAATGCATTCTCTAAGATGAAACAAGTGATTTATCATTGATTGGAGTTATAGATTTATGAAAAGTTAGGGAAAAGTGATGAGAAAGGATGTGAGAGAAAGAACAATTTTGAGGTTCAACATACCCCCACTTAGAAGCCATTGCATGTCCTCATGCAATTATCAAAAATGTGAACTTACTTCTCCTATTTCATTTGTTTAGATATCTATGCTAATACATCCAATTTTCTCTTCTTTCTTTTCCTTGAGGTAACTGTCATCATGAGCTTCCTCATAAGGAGTTTTTACTTGAGATTGATGATTTCCCTGTTCAGAGATTTGTTCTTTATTTTTAGCTTTCTGTTCTTTTTGTACCACAGTCCTAAATGTAGGATGGTTTTATCATCGATGAATTTCTCCAATTGGTCCTGTTGTTTTAAAGCTTCATTTTCCTATTTAATGTGACTATTCATTAACTCTAGCTCATCGATTTCTTGCTTGAGGGTGTTAACCAGAGGTTCTTATGGACTGATAGGCTATTCTTGCATACCTGGATTTACTGCTGCATTTATTTTCTCCAATGACTCAATATATTCATATATCTCTTGTTGTGTTGGGTCAATGCCTAGATATCTACTACTTGGACTGCCTTCAAAATTATGTACAGGAGAGTTTGTAGGAATATGTGGAGGAGAGACGTTGATGGGTGAAGGCACTTGAGGTTCCTCCTCTAAATTCACAAACTCTCTTTCTTGTGATGGTGTTTTCTTCATATATTTTCGGATTCTAGAGCTTCTCCTTGGCTATGGAGGGTTTAAGTTTTCTTCACTTGTGACCTTACTCTTCATTTTTGTTTTACATCTTGTCTTAACTCCACCCTGTTTCTTATTTTTCATCAACTCCGCAAGCGTAAGTTCCTCTTCATCGTTGTAGTGGAGGTGAAGGTCTGTCCTCAATTCTTGTGTCAATATTCCTTCTTCTACTTTTTCTAGTCTTTTCTTCCTTAGGCTGCTCTGGCTCATCTTGGAAATTGTTTCTGATTAGGAAACTATCCCAAGAGTCTCTTATACTTTTCAAATGAAATTCAAGAAGTATTTTTACCAACACTTGATGATTCATAGTGTTGCTTATATACTAAATTCCCTTTTTTTCATCAACAACCGAATATGATAAACAAATATGTAGCCAAATCTTCTTTCACAAGTGATAAACTTTTATAAAATTAAAAAGCATATTTCTCCATTTTTTCTTGAATTCTGAGCTAGGAATACCCTTTTTGTAAATGGAAGTTTCCATACCTAGATTATTGAAGAAAACTCTCCACGCTTCACTATGAAATTATTTGTTTTTAAACCATCTCTCGCTAACTCTTGGGAGCTCTATAGCTTCATCTATGAAGGCCTTGGTCACTGAAAAATTATGTCTCCTATTTCGACCTCTGTTCTGTCGAAAGACCTCGCAAAAGACTTAGTGATCTCCTTGTGGAATTTGTCAAATTTTTCTATAAACCTGAGCCTCTTAACCTTCTACAACATCTCTTTGATCTGAGGATAACCCTCCATGTATTTAGCTCCAACTGGTTCATTCCTAACTATAAAACCCATGTCTTTTGTCGTGAAGAGTCTAGCCTTCAAAATTGTTTTTCTTTGTGTGAAATGAATTGGGTTGTGGATCTGGTTAAGGACATCGAGGGTTTGTAGGGAAATATGATTGAAATGAATACTTGATGGGGTTTTAAGAAACATGGATGAATAGGTTACGGAAGTAGGATATGACCGTTTAATCATAAATGGGAAAATCTGTTATGGATCGTTATGAGATATGATGCAGATGATGTGGTCAATTTATGACATGATGTGAGTCCAAATAAAATCAAATGATGACATATTGAGGTAGCATGTGATCATCTACATTATATATGCTAATGTTTTGATCTTGTTATTTAAACAAATTTATGTAACATACCTTTAGAACTAACCTTTTGTTGTTATTTCCTTGATGTTGATTCTCCAGGTATCCTTCAGCATGATGATCTTCAAATGGAGTTCTTAATTTCTTGTGCTCGGTATTCTTGCTTCAGTAGGTTGTAAGAAAAATGTAACAGAGCTCCCGAATTTGGTATCGGCTGCAGAATGACAGCTCTAGAATGAAATGACAATTTCATAATGGAAGTAGTTTTGTAACTACTTCTTTTATTACTTTTGAAAAAGGGAACAAATTTTTTGGGATTTTTAGAATGGAATAGAAAATATAATATGTCAGAACTCTAATTTTCATCCTATATTTTCTGTATAAGGATGCCAATCATTGATAGGTTTTCACACTTATACAATTTTTTTTTTGAATAATATATATATATATATATATATATATATTATTTTTTCTTTATTTTTTTATTTTTTCTTTTTTTCTTTTTTTAGATATGAAAATAAAAAGAAGACTAAGTTGAGGAAGAATAAGGATTATTCTTCACTAACTTCATATCAATATTATCTTGGAAAATTTTGATAAACTGTGTTAGGGTCCTATAATAATAGGTTTCATAAAATTTTGAATTGACTTTGATAAGTCTTGTAAATATGTACATACCTTGCATTCTGCAAGTTGTTTTCCCATATTTTGAAAAAATGAAAAATAATAAAAAATAAAAAAGAGGGTAAAAAGTCCTAAAAGAAAGATCAAAGGACTTAGAAAAATATATACCCCAAAAGGAAAAGAGAAATAAAACCTGAAAGTGAGCAAGTCCAAATGCCACTACTTTTACTTTTTACTGCAAGAATAATGATTATGTGCAGAGTGTCAATAAATGCCATAATCCATGATCAGTTAAATAGTTTAATCTTAATTGTTCATGTTTCAATTTCATGTTTTAGATAGTGAATAAATATTTGTCAAACAGTTTAAACTTGACAAATCAGTAGATAGGTAGAAAATAATGAGGAGCTCAATAGTTTAATCTGAGCCCTCATATGAAATAAGGTAGATTTAGATTAGTTTTATGCTTTGAAAGAAAATGTTTTAAGGTTGCAAACCTAAATGCACCTGCAAAATGAAAAAAAAATGTTAGAAATACAAGATTAGGTAAGTAGAAAGCAGTGGAGAAATCATGTAAATAATACATTATCGGGAAAAATCACTAATTTCCCCTCCCCCATGAGTATTTAGTATTCTAAGCTATCAGTCAAACAGGCTCAGAGCATTTCTTTGACTTTTTTTGGGACCAGACCCAAGGCTCTATGACTAGTTAGTTGAAAATATTGAGTTCTTATGTTAAATCCTCATTTATCATCGTTTACCCTTCATTCATACATTAAAACCCCTTTTTTCTAAGTAAAAACACATTCTTACTTAGTAAATTTGTAACCCTAGAATAATTAACTTCATCCCTTCATAAGCATTCATAAAAACCTACAAAGTTACATTTATCCCAAGTATTTGTGAAAGATGAGCAATGCTTGATTTTGTACTATACTTAGAGATAATGTATATTTTGTTTTACATTTCACTCCCCTCTCATATTAAATTTTAACATATTTTATTAAATCCCTACGAAATACCCTTTCCTAATTATTAATTTCATTATATCTAAATATCCCAAAAAACCCACTATTATAAACTTTTTACCAAAGTATATTATCCCATGTGCTTAAATAAAAATCCCAAATTAAAATCCCTTTGGTCTAAAATATTATCGTTTTTTAAATATCCCGCCCGATAGTTTTTAAACTATCAAAAATGGTTAAAAAACTATATAATATAACTAACGCGCCATCATATTTTAAACATTTTGCAAATGTTTTAAAATAAAACATTTATGACCCACCATATATTATACCAAGTCTAAATCCTGCACCTTGTATACTAAATAAAACATTATCATATGTTTTAAAACCATTTATCCCGCCGCTATATATAAATAAACCATTGCATATATTTTTTTAAACCTTACCCCTCAACCATATTATAAAGGTTTGAACCTATCCCAACCCTTCTGCTTATGAAATTAAAGCCCGGTCCCACCACTACTTTTCAATGCACCTCCCGAAATGATCCTAGTCGTTCGCTTCAAACCTTTTGATCCAACAGTTGAAGATTCAAATCGCATAGAAAAAGTGCACGATAGTCCCAAGGTGAAAGCCGTGCAAAATGGTCGGTTTTCTGCTAACCCCTTCCCTCCACGTGGCCTCTTTTGATTTGATCACATGGGTTTTCATTAAAACCACTTACCACTTAAACTCTACGCGATAAACTATCGGTTTTATGCGCCTTTGTAATTTCGAAACAACTTCCCGCCTGACGCGACCTATAATTAATGCCAAGGGTTAATACAATCAAAATTTTTAATTAAACCTTTGTATATGCATTTTTCCACCTATATGTCGCATTTAACCTTTGTTTTGCCCTCCCGACTGTGTAAACTTTAAAAAATCCCCCGATAGCCATTTTCTGCCATTTTTACACCTAAAGCTTGCAAAAATTTTCCCAATAGAAGCCTGTTAAAGACTACAGAGGAGCTATATCACTCCAGTTCGACCACTGAAGCAATTAATTTGACCAAGAAACCTCAAAAACCTCTCCGAAAAGCTGATAACTACGTCAAAACAAGTATTTTTCTAAGAATTTAACCTGCAACTAAATTCAAAAAACCTTTAAAAGAAAAAGAAACTGTTTAAATCAATAAATTGATTAAATTGAATTGCCCAAAAGTCCCAAGAAACAGGAAAAACCCTGGCAAAATTTTTCCAGGAACCCTAAAATCCCTTGCGCACCATTTTCAAAGACAATTATCATTTTTTCACAGTTTTAAAGGTCAATTTCAAGATCTAAAGGCTATAAATCCCCTGCAGGTGCTCTATATCTTCTAAAAATCCTTTTTTAAAATAGTTTTAGCCCATTTTATAGTCAAAAGACTCAGAAAACCCCTGTTTTCTGTTTTAGACCAATTTTCAGCCTCAGACCTTCATTTGAGAGACCTAATTGAGCATAAAATCCAAGAAGATAATCTATTTTGCTGAATTTGCCTAATCAAGCCTCTGTTATAGTAAAATTTCCTCTGCAAATAGTTTAAACTTGCAGAAGCCAAACAAAATGCCTAAAAAATAGAGTGGAAAAAAATCGAAAGGTTTTAAGACTCCTAAAGCTACTCCTGCCATGACTCCAAATACTGCAATTGTAGTCAACCCATTACAACCCCCAGTTGTTGATATTGAGCATATTCCTCTAGCTGACATTGACTACAAAATAGTTGATCCTATAGTTGAGTTCAATCTGTTAGACATCCACAACTGGTGTTTTGAAAAATCTCTAGATGATCAAGAAGATGTTCATATTTGGGAATCCAATTTGCCCAAATATGTAGTCCCCCTGACTCACCCTTGTCAAGAAATTATCAGACTATGTCATCAGTACTACATTCTTGAACTAATAGCTATTTCCAATACAAATAAAGAGGTCCTATTTACCATTACATTAGAGTCAATAAACGAAATGTTGCAACTTCAACCAGACCCCTAAGCAGTCTCATTGTTTATTGAAGCCCTCACTAAGTTATACATTAACTTAGACTTTCCTAAAAGTTTTATGATTTTCCAAACTTTCATGCCCCTACATGTTGAAATTCCCAAATTGAATCCTCCTTATTCAACTGCCAAGTTCCCTTAAGGTTCAAGGCATGTAATCTCCATGCTTTCCTTCATACTTGGGTATTTCACTGATGAGCACACTAATGAGTGAATCTTAGGATTTTTGTCTACCTTTTCCCTAGGACAGCCACGTTCAGTTGTATTTAACTATGTTGGTTTTATAGTTGATAGCATTCACTATCAATTGACTAATTTGTAGTTGGAAGGAGTATTTAGATATACCTCCTATCTTTTTCACTTGTTTCTATTTTTCCAATCAGAGAGTTTTCCAATTTCACTTCAGAAGTTGGATATAGAAGGAAAACCTCTATCAGTTGTCTTCTAGACATCTATACTCATAAAAGAAGGCACATAATTCAGTTATTTAGAGTTTGTAGAGTTGTTTGTACATCCATTGATCACCATCTTGACAAAAACAGAGCAGCCTAGGATCAATGAGGAAATGAAAAGAATTTTGCAGCTATCAGAGAAAAGCAAAGTAGGTGATTAGTATTTGTATGATAAATTCACTAAAATCAGAGTTTTTGGTTCTAATTTTTTGCCTTAAAAGTTACCAAAGCATCCATCAATGAGGATATATTCCTTAGAGTACATTAGGCAGATCCTGAATTCAGATTCAATTAATTTTATGGCAGCCAAGAAAAAGACCCAATTCAAACTCAAAAATCAAACTGGGCCTTTCATATGTAATCAAAGAGATGCAGAAAATGAAGCAGCAAGTCAATTACTGGAATATAAACTAGAAGAGAGCTTCCCATGGAATTATGATCCACAAGGGATCTTAAGTAAACTAAGGGTAAAATGTAAATTGACACCCTTTGTCCATGAGTCAAATCCGGATATAGAGAAATTTGCTAATCAAATTGAGTGGGTTGAAAATATTTTAACAGAGGCGGTAAACCAAAGGAATACTAGTCACCCTTTGGAAGTTGTCAAACAACTAGAGACATCCACTAAAAGAATCAGAGAAGAAGGAGCTTATACTGCAGAGACTACAACAAAGAAAAAGTTTTAAATCATTTACAATAGGAGGCCAAAACTGGATACAACAGCTAAAGGTAAAGTAACAATAGATGTTGAAGAAACAAAGCCCTTAAATACCAACACTGCACAAACAGTCCAATGTAGCCACTATAATCATCAGTGAACCAAATCAGAATCAAGAACAAGTGAATAATGAAGATTCACAGATAATGGACAGGCAACAAAGTATGGAGGCTTCTTCCTCACATTCAGCTGAGGAGAAGGATTTAGATATTAAGGAGAAATACAAGAAAATCAAATTGAAGAATGAGGAAATCAAAACTAAAATATATTCTCATTTTTTGAAGCAAAAGCCAGGTAACCAAAACATATTCCTATTAGCATTTGATTATTCAACTCAAAAATTGATTATGTTAGTTTTACAACCCACTGTACCAGTGCCAAAGACAGTGGCTGACTATAAAAAATTTGATATTGAAGTAGCCACAGATAAAATCCATGAGTTGGATCAGATTGAATTTCACAGGAAAACATCATAGATGCTCTATTCCACAGTGACCACAAAAGCTATGAGTGCTCATAGGCTTCAAAATACCATTTCTAATATGCAGGACCAAATGAAGATGGATAAAGCTTCACTATATGCAAAGGATCTAAGGATAAAGGCCTTAGAAGAGTTAGTATTGTAGGTAGGATATGATCCTACAAACATAAAAGCAGCTGAATCATTGGTTAAAAAGAAAAATGAGTACATAGCTGCCTTGAGGAAACATCTCAAGCTTCTTCAAGGAGAGCATCCTCAAACAAAGGAAGTTTTACAGGATCAAAAGGAGAAAAATGAAATGATGAGCTTGATACTTCAACTGACAGCTCAAATCAAGGAAATGGAAGTACAAATGGACCAAGTTGTCCAAGAAAAAGATACAGTTAAAGAATCAGTCATTCCCACTATCATCCCAGTCATCACAACAGCAGTACTTTCTACTTTATGAGAAAAATTAGCACCAAAAGAGCCACTGGCCACTGCCGTGCCAGTGAATTCTTCAACAAATTCAGTAACTAAATCCTCTACAACAGTGTTTCCACCTACAAATGAGAGCAATCAACTAGTAAAGCAATGGAGGAGATGTCCTTGAAGACCAATGAAATCAATATATTGACTAAGATAATTGAAAATATTGAGAAGACAAGCAAATCAACTCAGATAGATGCTAAAATACATGAGAAAAACACCCACAGATTGATTGAAGAGGTAAAGAAGCTCCAAAAGGAATTAACTGTTGAATATTTGGTTAAACTGAGAGGGGGGGGTGAATCAGTTTAACACATGCATTCGCTTTTTAAATTTTCATCAAACTTATTTACCGCTTAATATGTGACCAGTCTTAAAATGTTATAGCAATTATTAAAGTAATGTGACATCAACCTTACTGTGAGAGTAGCAAAAAATTAAACAGATTGAGTGGATCATATTAACATATAATTAACACACATAGAGACAGTAGATTTAAGTGGAAACCCATAAAGGGATAAAACCACATCTTATTATTGTTGTGATGCAAAGGCAACCTCCAACTCCCTCTCACCACTGTTTTTCTGTAGGCACCAACCTACAGGAGGCTCCAACCTCAGTTAGCTACAACTGACATCTATCAAGCTTCAACTTGATAGGGAAGCTACAACTTCCTCAATTTATCAAAAGAAATTTTTGCTGATTTACCTCAGATATCAGCTCTATTCTGTAGCATCTCTTTCTGCTCCTCTCTTCCTTATCTTCTTTGCCTCAATTTTCCATACTCTGCATTCTCTATACTTAGTCTCTCTAACTCCTCTATGCATATCAAGTTAATATTATATATAGAGTTCATCACATGACTGTTTGTATTCCACAAGGAATTTGGAGTGAACAGCCATGGCTCTTTGTCTTCTGCCTTCTCATTCCTTTGTCCAACTCATTTAAAAATTTAACAATATGTACAAATTTCAATGTTACAGTGGGATTTTCTTTTCCTTCGGATACTTTCCTTTACATCACAAACAATATAAAACAATTAAACATTTACATTTTCAGTTTCAGTATATAAACTTCACTCAGCCCTTGGATTGCTGGTTTTGTCCTTTCTGTTGTTGTCATGCAACTATCCTACATACCTCTGTTTACTGCAACTCTGAGCACCTGTGCATGTATACTTGTTCACTGCAATTTTAAATCCCTTTGCTCCATACCTCTTCAATTCTGTAGTTTCTTTTTACCTCTGTACTTATTCTCCAAGTTCACTGTAGTTGTGTATCTGTTATCTATATATGCATGTTTTATAAGTTTATCTCACCAATAAACCAATGCACACAGACCATATATATATATATATATATATATATATATATATATATACCTTATATTATAATCCTGGCTCTCCTTTATAAAGCGCTCTACATAAAATTGGAGCCTTTCTTTAATACAAAGATTCAGACCACGTTCATAATTCAGACCTTACATTTGGAGTCGTTCTTTAATACAAAAATTCAGACCACGTTCATAATTCAGACCTTAGCACTTTAAAAAAAATCCAACGCCTTTAAACATATACATCAGCGCCTATAGCACCCAACCATGGTTTATAACATTAATATAGCAATTCATGTGGGTGATTCACAGGTCCCACACATACAATAATGAATTGTAATCGCCCGTACCTTGAGTTATCTTCCGTGCTAATTGACGTGTGACCACCGTTCGATGGACCCGCCTCCAAATCGAACAGTGCATGGCCATATCGCATTCATTCCATCTTCGATGGTTAATGCGCAATGGCACGCGATGAAGGCAGTATCTCCAAACCACTTAAGGCCACGTGTCTGCCTATGGCATTGATCGCGTTCGAATTGGAAATATAGCTTACCGTCTTGAACTTGCGCGAAAACCACCGGGTTGAACTCCAAACCGTCGTTACTATTAATTCCTTCGTGGTTCCAATTACTCCCCTTACTTCAGGTTCCATCTTCAACGCAATTCAATTTTTTACTAATTCCTTCACAACTGCGTCCAAAGCTTCGCTCTTCTGCATATGTTCTCATGGCATTTCACTATCATAATCTAGTGCCTCCATTGGCTCCCACTAGCTCTAACACCTTCTATCATCCATCTTCGAAACAGATTTTCTCACGCGTATGCATCTAATTCTTCTTGAGCTCGAATTCCACCACACAGATTAATCAATAATAGAGGAATTTGAGAGACCGATCACTCTGAGTTCGATTCACCAAAACTTGCACTCATGGCTTCAATTTTTAACACGTAGCTTTAATAGGCACACGATTCACGACCACAGTATCACCAATAACCCTCTAGGGATGTACATGAATACTATTAAGTTTAGTCATGGACCGGGTTACAATCTCAATCCCTTCTACAAAGAATCCTATTGCACGTTGGTCGTATTCCTTGAATGCATCAACACATTAAGGTTGGGTTTCAACACAGGATCCCATCATCCCTTTCTCAAGCGCTCTCATCATTTAATATACACATAGACTCAACCAAGTTATGGAGTAATACTCTAGGTTGGCTAGATTCTCCTACGCTTTATGCAGCCAAGTGCAGCCTCTATGCAGGTCTCCTCTACAGTTCTATGCAGCCTATGCAGTTCTCTACTGCCTCTGTTCCCTATCTTCTACTTTGCCCTATTGTTGATTCAGGTGCTGCTCCTTTGTGCTCCTTTGCCATCAATGACAACATTTCCAACAGTCTCCCCCTTTGGCATTGATGGCAACACTTTCACCAATAATCCAATGCTTCCTCCAAGTCTTCCTCTACCTAGCTTCTTTTAGAAGATCATATCTTATGTTACTTGCTTTTCCTCCCCCTTTGAAATTAATGGCAAAGGGTTGCACATTTCCTAGTGTGCTTCTATCTCTTCATTTCCTCTCTCTGAGATGTGTTTAGGCCTTCTTCTTCTGACTTTGTACCTTGCTGCTCCAAACTGGTGTACACGAGTTGTTGAGAGAACACTTTTGAGAATATTTGAACTTGTCTATACATAGGTGATGACAACCACATATAATCAGATGTGTATAATCAGGGATGCATCATTGGATCACTACTTAAGGATTGTGAATGCTCCATGTGACATATAAAGCTTGCTTCAGCTATACTTCTGTCTATATTATAATCTTCATCTGAAATCCATATCTGTTGAGGAAGTATGTCTTCTTCTGCAATACACATCTGCAGTACCACACCTGTTCAATTATGATAATGATGCCAATATATCTTTTATAGCTGTGATTCACTTTTCTTGCATGTTGGTGATGATATGAGCTAGGATGTTGATAATGATATTACAGTTAATAGCTGAAAGGTCCATATTGTTGTTGTGGACAATGAATCAAACCAAAGTTTACAACTTATTGTGAGATTTGGTGATCTTTCAATTTAAGAGACCAAATACTAATTTTACTGCTTGCACACTGCACTTTCAAGAAAAAACCCTTGAGGCTAGACACATTCAATGTATTAGTCAAACTCACTTATCAATCATGCAATTTTCTTCATGACATAAGGAGGTATGTATGTCAATGGTCAATTTCTCTTTACTAATCAAATAGTCCTTCATACTCCAGATATTTTAACTGTTCTATCATGATGATCTTCCACACAACTTAAAGTTGTTTGATTGAAGTCTCAGCAACCAAACTTCACACAGTTTATGAATAATCCTAAGTCAGAGACCTTGAAGATATATAAGTGTTAACTTACGAAAGACATTCAATTATAGAGAAAAAGATATTGTTTCAATGCTCAAAATAATGTTTCAAGAGTAAACAAAAATACTGATCCTTTAGCCTTTTCATTGACTCTTTTATGTTGGATGTACTCTTTCCATAATCCTTTGATCCTAAGGACCTGTTTCATGCTTCCCTTGCTAGCTGATCTCCCCCTGGAATGATATTTTCATTTTTGTTCTCCCCCTGAAACTGTGCTTTCTCTTCATATCAGAGAGTAGCATCTATAGATACTACCCCTAGTCTATCTCTGAAATATTCAAATGGTTCTCTAGCAAGAGGTTTGGTAAATATATCTGATGTCTGTTCTTTTGTTGGTACATACTCCAGCTTTACTACCTTCTGAGCCACTTGTTCTCAGAGAAAGTGATACTTGATTTGGATATGTTTAGTTTTTGAATGAAGCACATGATTTTTTGATATTCTTATAGCACTTGTATTATCACATTTGATTGAGATAGGTTCATCAATTCTTACCTTCATGTCTTGGAGGGTTTATTCATCCACATGACTTGTGTACAACAAGCTACTGCTGCTATGTATTCTGCTTCTGTTGTAGATAGAGAAATAGATGTTTGTTTCTTGCTTAGCCATGCCACCAGACTTTCTCCTAGATAGAATGCACCTCCACTTGTGCTTTTCCTGTCATCCACACAGCAGGCCCAATCTACATCTGTGTATGTTGTCAAAGTGAAGCTTTTTCCTTTTGGATACCAAAGTCCATACTGTGCAGTTCCTTGTAGATATCTGAATATTCTTTGACTTCTAGCAGGTGATTTTGTTTAGGTGTTGCTTGATATCTAGCCACAATTCCTACTTCTAGCATGATGTCTGGTCTTGATGCTGTCAGGTACAGCAGACTTCCTATCATGGATCTATAGAGTTTTTGATCTATATCAGTAGATCCATCATCAGCACACAGCTTGCATCCCGTGATCATGGGATTTGACATAGGTTTGCAGTCTTCCATTTTGAACTTTTTCAACATTTATTTTAAGTATTTTTCCTATGAGATAAATGTACCTATGTTCTTTTGCTAAATTTTAAGTCCTAAATAGAAACTGAGCTATCCAATCATAGACATCTCAAACTCTAATTTTATCTCCTCAGTAAACCCTTTTGCTAGCTCATCTTTGTTGCTTCCAAACATAATGTCATCAACATATACTACAACAATCAGGAGTTCATTTTCATGGGCTTTTATGTATAGATTGTTGTCTACTCCTCCTCTCTTAAAGCCTTTTTTTTGCAATTATTTATCTAGCCTTGAGTACCAAGCACGAGGAGCTTGTTTTAGTCCATATAGAGCCTTCTTTAGTCTGCATACATAGTCTTCTTTGTCTGTTAATGAGAAGCCTTCTGGTGTTCCATGTAGACTTCTTCTTCTAGATCTCCATTCAGAAATGCAGATTTCACATCCATTTGATATACCTTGAAGTCTTGGTAGCATGCAAAGGCCAGAAACATTCTGATAGCTTCCATTCTGGCTACAAGGGAAAAATTTTCCTCGTAATCAAGTCCTTCAATTTGTGAATATCCTTTGCAAACAAGTCTTGCTTTATTCCTTATTACCTGTCCTTGCTCATTCAGTTTATTTTTGAATACCCATTTTAAGCCTATGACATTTTCTCAGTGGGTCTAGGGACTAATTCCTAGGTATTGTTCTTCTCAATTTGGTCCAATTATTCATTCATAGCATTCACCCAATACTTTTCCTTGCTAGCTTCTTCAAACTTCTTTGGCTCTATTTGTGATAACATGGCTATGTATACCTCTTCTGTCTGTTCAGTTAGCTACCTTCTTGTCTGGACCCCTACTCTCTTGTCTCCAATGATCTGATCTTCTGGATGGTTCTTCTGAGTGTATCTTGAGGGGGCTTTCGATTTCAGTTCAACATCTTCTGTTTTCCTGCTTGTTTCATCATCATCTTGGTTTTCTTCCTCATGGTTGTCTGATGGACTGCTGCAGTCTGTACCTCTTGTATTGTTTGGAAGTTCTTCATAAAATCTCACGTCAATGCTTTCTACTATTTTTCGAAGAGTCTTGTTGTAGCACCTATACCCTTTACTTTTGGATGCATATCCTAGAAATGTCCCTTCATATTCTCTTGCATCAAATTTCCCAAGATTTTCATCATTATTCTTTATGTAACACTTGCTTCCAAAGATTCTAAAATGCTTGATTGAAGCTGGCTTACCATGCCATAGTTCATAGGGAGTCTTGTCACTACTTGGCCTTAAATGGACTTTGTTTAGAATATGCACAGTTGTGTGTATTGCTTCTTCCCAGAAGGTTTGAGGAATATTACTCTCTTGCATCATGGCTCTGGAAATTTTTTGTACAGATCTGTTTTGTCTCTCTGCTACTCCATTCTGTTGAGGTGTCCCTGCAATAATAATTTTTTTCTTTATGCCATGTTCATTGCATAGGTCTGCAAAGTCATAATCTGTGAATTCACCTCCTCTGTCTGAACTGATGCATTTAGCTTGCATCCTGTCTGATTTTCTGCTAAAGCTTTGAATATTTTGAATTTTTCGAGAGCTTCTGATTTATTCTTGAGAAATGCAACCCATGTCATTTTGGATAAATCAGCCATTATCAGCATGAGGTAGGATTCTCCACTTGGTGTTGTATTTCTTGCAGGTCCACACAGGTCCATGTGCACAAGCTGGAGTGGTCTTCTTGTTGATAACTCATCTTTGGCCTTAAAGGATGTGCGGGTCTGTTTACCCAATTGACAAGATTTGCATATGGTATTAGAAGGCCTTTTTATTTCTGGCATGTCTCTGACCGCTTTCTTCTTGCTCAGTCTGATGATATGATCGAAGCTGAGATGTCCCAATCTCCTATGCCATAACCATGACTCCTCAAGTTTTCTAAGATGGCATGCTTCATCTTCCTCTTTCACTATGTAAACATTACTCTCTATTCGAACACCTTTGAGTAGAGTATTACCTGTGGTACTTGATCTGACTTCACAGTCTTATGCTCTGAAAAGAAATTCGCAGCCTTTATCACACATTTGACTGACACTCAGTAAATTTTCTTTCAGCCCATCTACAAATAGTACATCTTGGGCCTTACCTCTGCCATTATCTAAGCTGACTAAGCCCTTTCCCTTGATTTTTCCTGATTTATCATTGCCAAAAGTAACATTACTAGTTTTCTTTTCGTCCAAAGTTATAAATTTTCTTCTGTCTCCAGTCATATGTTTTGAGCAGCCACTGTCCAGATACCATTGGCTTTTCAGATCTTGAGCAGTTAGAGCTAGGTCACACTTATTCACCTTCTTTTTCCACTGGAAGCATCCTTTTGGTTGGTATCTTTTGTGAGATGATGAATCACATCCTCTCAGAGGACATTTGGAAGGCATATGTCCAATTTTATTGCATACACAACATTTGATCATAATTTTTGCAGAATTGTGAGTATGAACAAAATTTCTTTGATTCATAAACCTCCTTGAGGTGTTGAACATCAATATCTGTCCATATTTTCTACACTCAATGATTTTATGGCCAAATTCATTACAATAAAAACAGTAACCATATAAACTATTTGCATACCTGATGTAAGGTTGTCTCCTCCATTTGTTTGCTTGAGACAGCCTCTTCACTGTTTGCATCTATTGCTGGTTTGAATTACTCCTCTTTGCATGACAGTATGCAGCAATGTTTCCCAGCTTGTGGTATACATAACAGGTGGCATTTTTCATAGGAGGGAAGAATCTCCTTTGATGGCTTCCAAATTTGACATACTTAGGGGCATATGAATCATTTTCTGTTGTCTGAGTATTTCTTTCATTCTTTGTTATTAGAGGATTCTTCTGGGTTCTGTCTCCCTCCTTACATGTTTCTTCTTTTGTAGGAATTACTTGAGTTGCTTCATCATCCTTCTTTGCTTTTACAAAAATAATCTCTCTGTTTTCTTTTTCTTTGCTTTTACTTCATTCTCCTTCATAGCCTATTCCAGTTTTTATCATAGGAGATATTTGAGCATCCAGAATTTCATTCAACTTACCAGAGCTTGTTGTTTGAGAAGAATTTATAACCATTTTCCTTTGAGCATTTTCTAATTTCTTCCTGAGACATACTACTTCTTCTTCCAACTTCTCTTGTTCCTGAGTTTTCTCCTTGATTTGCTTAAGTAACATGTCTTCTATCTTCTTGGCTTCTTCAAGCTCTATCTTTAGCTGCATGAGGACTTCTGAATTCTATTCTTATTGTACATACTTGAGGAGAATGTCCTTTTGTTTTCTACACTTCAATTTGAGTCTATCAATCTCCTTCAGGGCACTTCTTAGCTCCGCCTCAAGGTCGACTTCACCTTCTTCTTCTTCATCTTCTAGCAGGAGTCCTTCAAGTTCTTCTATGGCCATCAATAAAAATTCAGAGGTTCCTTCTTCACTTGAGGGTTCATCTGAGTCTTCGGATGCACTGCTGTCTTGTTGAGCATATAAGGATTTTCCACTAAATTTCTTTCCTTTCTGCCAGTTCTTTGATGTATTTTTCCCTAATTCTTGAGCCTGATTCTTTACTTTCTTGTGAGGACACTTAGCAGCATAGTGTCCAACTCTTCCATAGTTAAATCATTTGAAAGGAAGTTTACCTTTGTATTTACCTGAGCCTCTATCTAGTTTCTTGACAAATTTAGCCTCTTCTTCATCAGAGGAAGAACATGTATCGTCATTTTCTTCTTTCTTTTTTTTGTTTTAAAAGCTGCCTCCCTCGTACTTGGCTTCTTCTATGGGAGTCTCGTCTCATAGGCTGTTAGATTTCCAAGTAATTGGTTCATAGTCAAGGTCTCCCAATCAGTTGTTTCTTCTATTGCAGACACCTTGGGATTAAACCTGGATGGAAGAGATCTTAGAATCTTTTGCACAATTATACTTTCTGGTATGGTTTCTCCAAGATATTTCATATTGTTAACAATTTCCACAACTCTTAAGAAGAAGCTGCCAACATCTTCATCATCATTCATTTTTAAATTTTCAAACTGGGCTCTATATACTTGAAGTTTGGCAGTCTTTACCTTTTTTTTCCCTCATGGATATTCTCTAGAGTGTCCCACATATCTTTGGCAGTCTTACTATGCATTATTTTGATAAATTCAGCTTCACAAAGTCCACTTAAGATTGCATTCATGGCCTTTGCATTTGCTACAAATTCTCGTTTAGCTTCTCTTTCTGGGTCAGTTGCCTTTGGGGCATATCCAAATTCTACAGTAGCCCATACCTCTATTCCTAGAGACATTATGTATGCTCTCATTCTGATTTTCCAGAAGGCATAATTAGCACCAGTGAAGAAAGGGGCTTTATTGGTTGAGCTTCCTTCTTGACTAGCCATCCTGGGGCCTAGGATCTTCTTTCAGTGGTTAAACTAGTACAAAAGGAACGAGCTCTGATACCAATTGTTGAATCTTTGGTTAAAATGAGAGGGGGGGGTGAATCAGTTTAACACATGCATTATATTTGTAAATTTTCATCAAACTTATTTACAGCTTAATATGTGAACAGTCTTAAAATGTTGCAACAAGTATTAAATTAATGTGACATCAACCTTATTGTGAGAGCAGAAAACAATTAAACAGATTGAGTGGATCATATAAACATATAAGTAACACACATAGAGACAGTAGATTTAAGTGGAAACCCATAAAGGGAGAAAACCACATCTTATTATTGTTGTGATGCAAAGGCAAGCTCCAACTCCCTCTCACCACTATTCTTCTGTAGGCACCAACCTACAGGAGGCTCCAACCTCAGTCGGCTACAACTGACAGCTATCAAGCTTCAACTTGATAGGGAAGCTACAACTTCCTCAATTTATCAAAAGAAATGTTTGTTGATTTACCTCAGCTATCAGCGCTATTCTGTAGCATCTATTTCTACTCCTCTCTTTCTTATCTTCTCTGCCTCAATTTTCCATACTCTGCATTCTCTATACTTACTCCCTCTAACTCCTCTATGCATATCAAGTTGATATTATATATAGAGTTCATCACATGACTGTTTTTATTCCTCAAGGAATTTGGAGTGAACAGCCATGGCTCTTTAGCTTCTGCCTTCTCATTCCTTTGTCCAACTCATTTAAAAATTTAACAATATGTACAAATTTCAATGTTAAAGTGGGATTTTCTTTTCCTTTGGATACTTGCCTTTGCATCACAAACAATGTAAAAAAATTAAACATTTACATTTTTAGTTTCAGTATATAAACTTCACTCAGCCCTTGGCTTGCTAGTTTTGTCCTTTCTGTTGCTGTCATGCAACTGTCCTGCATACCTCTGTTTACTGCAACTCTGAGCACCTGTGCATGTATACATGTTCACTGCAATTTTAAATCCCTTCGTTGCACACCTCCTCAATTCAGCAGTCTCTTTTTACCTCTGTACTTATTCTCCAAGCTCACTGTAGTTGTGTATCTTTTATCTATATATGCCTGTTTTATAAGTTTAGCTCACCATGCTAACGCACATGCACTATATATATATATATATATATATATATATATATATATATATATATATATATATATATATATATATATATATATATATATATATATATATATTATAATCGTGGATCTCCTTTATAAAGCGCTCTACATACAATTGGAGCCTTTCTTTAATACACATATTCAGACCACGTTCATAATTCAGACCTTACATTTGGAGCCGTTCTTTAATACAAAAATTCAGACCATGTTCATAATTCAGACCTTAGCACTTTAAATCCGACACCTTTAAACATATACATCAGCACCTATAGCACCCAACCATGGTTTATAACATTAATATAGCAATTAAAGTGGGTGATTTACGGGTCCCACACATACAATAGCGAATTGTAATCACCCGTACCTTGAGTTATCTGCCGTGCTAATTGACGTGTGACCACCGTTCGATGGACCCGCCTCCAGATTGGACAGCGCATGGCCATATCATGTTCATTCCATCATCGATGGTTAACGCGTGATGGCATGCGATGAGGGCGGTATCTCCAAACCGCTTAAGGCCACGTGTCTGCCTATGGCATTGATCACATTCGAATTGGAAATACAGCTTACCGTCTTAAACTTGCGTGAAAACCACCGGGTTGAACTCCAAAACGTCGTTATTGTTCATTCCTTCGTGGTTCTGGTTACTCCCCTTACTCCAGGTTCCATCTTCAATGCAATTCAATTGTTTACTAATTCCTTCATAACTGCGTCCAAAGCTTCGCTCTTTTGCATATGTTCTCACAGCATTTCACTATCATAATCCAGCACCTCCGTTGGCTCCCACTAGCTCTAACACCTTCTATCATCCATCTTCGAAATAGAGTTTCTCACACGTACGCATCTAATTCTTCTTGAGCTCGAAGTCCACCACACAGAGATTAATCAATAATAGAGGAATTTGACATACCGATCACTCTGAGGTCGATTCACCGAAACTTACACTCATGGCTTCAATTTTTAACACAGAGCTTTAATAGGCACATGATTTGTGACCACAGTATCACCAATAACCCTCCAGGGACGTACAGGAATACTATTAAGTTTAGTCATGGACCGGACTACAATCTTAATCCCTTCTACAGAGAGTCCTATTACACGTTGGTCATATTCCTTGAATGCATCAACACATTAAGGTTGGGTTTCAACACAGGATCCCAACATCCCTTTATCAAGCGCTCTCATCATTTAATATACACATAGACTCAACCAAGTTACAGAGTAATACTCTAGGTTGGCCAGATTCTCCTACACTTTATGCAGCCAAGTGCAGCCTCTATGCAGGTCTCCTCTACAGTTCTATGAAACCTATGCAGTTCTCTACTACTGTTGTTCCCTGTCTTCTACTTGTCCTTATTTTTGATTCAGGTGCTGCTCCTTTGTGCTCCTTTGCCGTCAATGACAACATTTCCAACATTAACTCTCAAGGATCAAATATCATATATTAAAAATTACCTATGGAATAATGTAATTGAAGCCATTCATGATGTTTGGCCTTCAATTCAAGTAATTTTTGAGCAAATAAAGTTACTATTGGCAGCACAAGAAGAGATCCAAAAGACACAAGAAGAATTGGCAGATAAACCAGAACAGGTTGTTAGGTTAATCAATTTCCTAAACAACAAGAATAGACAGCAACTTGAAGAATTAAAGATCAATTACAGGATAGCCACAATCCTATAAATTAGGAAAGTAACTGCCAAAAGAAATTTGATGAGTCAACTTGAAGAGAAATGTGAAGGAATGAATACTGTTGTCACTAGATTAATGGTTAAATTCACCAATTTAAAGCAAAAGGGACTTCCTGATATCATGGTGATCAATGATAAGTTAATGGCTCAGAATTATTATGACAAAAATATAAGAGAACATGCCAAAGAGCAGGTGAACAAGCCAATAAGCCAAGGTATTCCCATAGGAAAAATATATTGTTAAAAAGTTTTGAAAGATTTGTTTTATTTGTAGTATTAAATCAAACCTTTGTTTGTCATCAAACCCACATTTGCTAGGTACACTGAGGCTGATGAGAATTTTAGGAAACTCAAGAATATTAGAATTCCTAAAAATGAGGAGTGGCAAGCATTGACTGATTTGCTATAAAGAAAGAAAGGCAAACACATGAAGAAGAAAAAATTTGTTTGCTGATTTCACAGTCAAAACAGATTTTTATAGCAAAAACCAGTTTTACTGAAGGTTAAAGAGTATCCGAAGTTAAAGAGTATAAGTGATAAAGAGTATCAACGAGAAAGAGTATCAGTGAAGGCAAGTTAGATTCTGAAAATATCTGAAAGGCCAGCAAAGAGGACACATAAGTAGCCATTTGCTTCTTATCTTAAAACGATTTCTATTTATTTTGAATAAAATAGGATAGCTTGCTAATTTGTTGAGCAAGCTATCACTATTATTGTTGTAAGATATTTGATTTTCCTAAGTTAATTCCTAGAAGTCATCTAGGATATTTTGTAAGACATTTTATATAAATACTTCACTCTTTGAAGTATTTTGGGGTGGAATAAAATTGTTGGAGATTACTATAGATATTTTGTTGACTTGAAGGCTTTGGATTTCGAATTTGAGTAGTAGACTGGATCACCTATTTGGCATCATACTTCAGGATCCCTGTGATAAGAAGTCTGGAGTGAAGTACTCTCTTAAACTTTTTATTGTTATCTTCTTTCGTTTCATGCATACATCTGTGTTTTAATTCTAAATCTGAATGTATAACTATGAGTATTACTACAGGACATGTTAATAACACCTTGTTTTTAACTAGTTATCATTTCTTTATTTTCTTCTGATTTTCGGTGTAGGGAATTCTTAATTTCTCCCTCTCCCATTTGACCTCTATCTTCTACTTCCCTTTTCCAGATCTAAGGATTGTTAAATGCCCTTTATCTCGATCATACCATCTCATAAACCAATTTTCCCAAGATCTCCAAGGGTTATCTACCTTGCCCTGTAGACATTTGACCTTTTAGGCATTGATCCCAGTTCTGTTAGCTTGACTTAGACTCTGTATCCCAATGAACAAGTAGATTTCCTTCTATCTACCCTTCAAGTGAAATTTTCCCATCAAATCCAACAAAACCAAACCAAATTTGTACTTTAATAACTAGCCTAATATTCAAAACTAAAAAAAAAGTTAAATTTTAAAGAGAGAGCCCTCTCTGAACCCTAGGAAGGCTAGATCCTATAGTTTGAAGTAGGTTTGTGGTTACCTCTAGTATTCTTTGACTAAAAACCAAAATTCCATGACTTAAGAATTTACTGGAATGATAACAAACTCCTCCTTTGTAATTGGCTTATGATAGACTTTTAATTGATGTCCATTCACAAGAAGAGGTACCTTTTCTTCATCAATTGTCCTTATCTTGACTACTCCATTGTCAAATACTTTTTCAATTTCATAAGGCCCAAGCCATTGAGTCTGAAACTTTCCTTGAAATTCTTTGAACTCTGAATCGAACAAAAGTGCCCAATCCCCTACTTGAAACTTTTTCTCCTTTATATATTTATCATGCCATTTGGATCTTTGCTACTAGACTAGACTGGTTCTTAGAACTGCATCTTTCCTGATTTCATCAAGCTCATTAAGTTGCTCCAATATGTACTTTTGGGCTTCTGATAATTCAAGCCCCAATTGGACTGCCATCTTGAAGGTTTGGATCTGAAATTCTATGGGAAATAGGACTTGCTTCCCATAAACAAGTTCATAGGGAGTATGTCTTATTGTATTCCTCCATGTAGTCTAGTAGGCCCATAAGGCTTCAAGAAGCCTATATGCCCAATCCTTCCTATGTAGATTTACAGTCTTAGTGAGAATTCCTTCGATCACCTTATTGGTTGACTCCACTTGACCATTTGCTTGTGGATGATATGGAGTGGATTTTATATGTTTGATCTTTTAATTCTCCATAAGCTTCTGCACCAACTTGGATGTAAAATGGGTTCCTTGATCTGTCACAATTTCTCTTGGGACACCAAAACGAGTGAAAATATCCTCAAAGAGAAAACCAACTACAACATTTCCATTAGCTAAAGAAAGTGCTTTAGCCTCTACCCATTTAGTGACATAATTAGTACATACCAGAATATATTTCTTTTGATGAGATGGTTGATTGATTGGTCCAACAAAATCCAGGGCCGATTTTTCAAATGTTTCGATGAGTACCTGAGGTTGTAATGGCATTTCATCTGTAGGAACAAGTTTCCCCATTCTTTAACAGTTTTCACATCTTTTGACATATTCTCTCGTATCTTTAAAGATGGATGGCGAATAATATCCTGAATGAAGGATTTTATAGGTAATCCTCTTATCAACAAAGTGTCCACCACAGGGTTCATCATGGCATGCCTTGAAAATCTCAAGAATTTCATCTTCTCGAACACACCTTCCGATGATGAGATCTGGACCTATTTTATACAATTCATCATTAACCCATGAGTACAATGCACTTGTTTGAACAATTTTTCTTTTCTCTCTAGGAAACAAGTATGCAAGTAACTTTCCTGTAGCTAAGTAATTAGCAATATCTGCAAACCAAGGAGATTTAGTAGATATTGCAAAAATATATTCATCAAGAAAATTATCTTCTACTGGAGTATCATTTTTAACATTTTGAATGCTAGACAGGAAATCAGCAACTATGTTTTGTTTTCCAAGTCGGTCTAGAATGGTGATATTAAATTCTTGCAAGAGTAATAACCACATTGTGATTATGTCATTAGTAATAGATTTATTCATTAAATATCTAATCGCAGAATGATCTGTATGGATAAAGGTTTCATATCCAATGATATAATGCCTAAATTTATTGATAACATGAACAACAGCTAGAAATCCTTTTTCAGTTACAGTGTAATTTAACTCAGCAGGAGTCAAATTTTTTCTTGTGTAGTATATGGAATAGGGGATTAAATAATTTTGTCCTAATACAGCTCCCAGAGTTGTATCTGAAGCATCTGTTGAAACGTGAAGATGTAGTTTCCAATTTGGACCTCTTAAGATGTGTGCTTCAGAAATTTTTGTTTTTAAAGTTTCAAATGCCAATTGATAGTCAGGATTCCAACTGAATTCACAATATTTGGTAAGCAATTTGAAGAGTGGAGATTCTATTTTAGTGAAGTTTTCTATAAATCTTCTATAATACCCTGTGAATCCTAGAAAACTTCTAACATCCTTTTGACAATTTGGAATTGATAATTTGGAGATGACTTCAACCTTAGATGAATCAACTTTAATTCCTTCTCCCGAAATGTGATGTCCTAAAACAATTCCTTAGGTAAACATCATAAAACATTTTTCATGACTTAATGAAATATTTTCTTCTTTACATATTTTAAGAACCTTTTCCAAACTTTCTAAAGCTTCTTCAAATGAATTCCCATAAACTGTAAAATAATCCATATATACCTCCACACAATCATGTATTAGATCAGAAAAAAATCCTAATACTTCCCTTTGGAATGTTGCAGGTGCATTTTACAAACCAAAAGAAAGTACCCGATAGGCATAGGATCCCCATAGACAGGTGAATGTGGTTTTATCTTGGTCTTCAAGTGCTACCTGAATCAGATTGTAACCACTAAAACCATGCAAGAATGAGAAATACTTCTTTCCTGCTAATGTATCCAATACTTGATATATAAAATTTAATGGAAAATTATCTTTTAGAGTAGCTTTATTCAACTCTCAATAGTACCCTCCACTTACCATTCTTTTTAGGTACAATCACCAAGGGAGAAACCTACTGACTGTCTAAAATTGGGTAAATGAAGTTTACATTCAACAATTTTTTCAATTCTTCTTTCACAATTTCCCTAAGATTTGGATTCATCCTTTTTTGAGGTTGTCGGATAGGCTTACAATTTTCCTCAATGTAGATGTGATGTATACAAGTCTTAGGACTAATTATTTTCATGTCAATGTATTCCCATGCATATGCAAAAGAATGTTGCTGTAATGTTTTGATTAACTTTTCTTGTTGTAATCATTCCAAGTTTTTGTTTATGTTCAAAGGTTTTCCCAGAAAGATTCCAACCATAGAGATACCAAATTCTTCCATAGAATATAGAGACATTTGCCTAGATGACAAGTATTCAATTTTGAATTATTCTTGAAAATTATCATGTTCATGTTCTGAAGATGATTCAAAGTTTTCTATTGAATTTAAGATTTGACTATCTTCACTAATACAAGAAATAGTAAAGAGAGGTTGTATATCATTTTCATCATCAATCCATTCTTCATCTTCTATTTCTATGATTTTTTTTGTTGGAGGATATAAAGTGAATTTCTTTGTTGAATTACCATCAGAGATATATATGTCACCAGATCTACAACTAATGAAAGCATCAGTTGTAGCCAGCCAAGGTCTTCCTAATATTAGTGGATGTCCTCCTAGATTGTTATTGGGGGTTAAAATCATAAAATCGACCAGATACTCCGAAGATTCTAAGGATACTAAAATTTCTTCTAATACACCATTTGGCCTTATTACTAATATGTCTTCTAATTGTAGTAATGTAGGTGTATACTAAATATTTGGAAGCTTGAGTTGTTCCATGGTTTGTTTTCTCATGATGTTTATGGTTGGTCCTAAATCAATCAATGTAATTGGAATTTCAATACCATTGATATGTGTTTTTACAACTGGACTTCCTAGATCTAAATATTTTTGTATCGAAATTATTCCCATCATAATGACTGCAATTTTTCCTACTAATTGAATTATTTTTATTTCTTTTGTTTTTCTTCTTGGTTTATTCATGTTCAACTCTCTTATTGTTTTGGCTAGAATTGGAATCTCTTTAATGGCATGTAGCAAAGGAATATTGATACAGACATTTTTCAATTCATCTAGAAAATCATAATTGGGAAACATTATTTGTTTTTCTACCCCTCTATCAACTTGTAATATTTTAGGGAAAGGAGGGTTAGAAATAGATATTGATGATTAATCTATGATAGGAGTTGATTTTATTGGTTTTTCTTGTTTTTCATTTCCAGAATTCTGGTTCTGTTGAAGAGATATCCCTTCTTCAGAACTTTTATTTTTCTATAGAGAAATTTCTTCATAAAAATTATCTTGTTCTTGAATGACAACAGAGGGATTTTTCCTTTCTAATATTCTACCAGATCTAATTTGAACATCATTAAGATCTAGTGGAGTAATCATGTAAGTTGGAAATTGTTGTCCTTATATAGTGTAAGAATTTTGAGAATTTTTATTATTTGGGTTTGGCAATGGTTGGGAAGGTAGTTGATTTGGTCTTTGTGGAAATGGTAATGAAAGTTGTGGGTTTTGGTTTTGCAGTTGGGGTTGATGATTTTGTTGTGGAAATTTTTGGAGAGGATAGTTTGGATAGGATGGAGGATATTGGTAGTATTGAGAATATCTACCACAGGGATTTTCCATTCCTTGTGCCCAAGGTTGATGTTGGGACCAAGGTTGCTGCCAAGAATTCCAATTATTTGGTGGGGGCTGAGTATACATTTTGTTTTTAAAACCTTGAGTTTGTGGCCCCTACCATGGTCTTCTAGAGATAAATCAAAGAGGTTCTACTAGATTTGAAGTTACTTCTTCCTTAAAAACAACCTTAAGACTTGGAATTGAAGGGAAAATCTGTGTTTCATGATTTTATTAGCAAATCATACAGGTCTCTATGACTTTTAAATCAAGAGGACAGTCTCTTAAGGGATGCTTCTTTTTGCATTTAGGACATAAAACAGATAAGGCATCAGTTTCGGCTTTCTACTTGTTTTGTATTTTAAGGGTGTCTATCTGTTCGCTAAGACTCCCTAAAACATTTGTTTTAAATTCATTAAGCATATTTCAAATTTATGCCCTACTTATTGTTCTAGTTGCAGATTTATTCACTCTAGAGAGAGAATGATCTCTTGGATTTTTCCCGATTCTTGATTTTCCCCTTGAGAGATGAATATATAATTCACCAATTTCAGGTAATGTTAGTTGAGATATGTCTCCCCTCCCCATAATGTTGAGAATGTCTATCCATTCATCTCTAATGGCTTTTAACAAGAGAGCCTTTAAAGTATCTTGATCTAAGTTTTCCATTCTAGCTCTTTTTATGTTATAATTGAGTCTTTCAATTAGATCATCTAGGTTCTCATCCTCTCTTGGAATCATCTTGAATACTTCATCCTTCTAATTAATAGGTATGCAATAATCCAAATTTCTTTCTAAAAATACTCTTTTCATATCATTCCATGTCCTAATAGATTGTGTGACTAAACCCATGAACCATTTTAAAGCTACTCCTTTAAGTGTTGCAGAAAATAGCTTTAGTTTTGAGAGCCTTGTAAGTAATAAGATCTACACAAAACTTCAAATTCAAATAAAAAGGTTTTAGGATCTTCACTCTTTAATCCATGGAAATTTGGAAGAATGGAAGGTGAAGTATTTTTCATTGTGGCATTTGTATCCTCATAAATTATAGGAAATTCAAAAGAATTATCATTTTCCCTATTTCTTATGTTTCCTTCACCTCCTCCTCTATTCCCCTACCTTTTCGTCCACCTCTTCTCCCTCCAAATAATACATTTTCTCCATTTAAAATTTATCCTTATCCTTCTCCTTCTCCTACCATTGTAGATTCCTTAGAGCTAATATAAGGCTCTAACTATAAAGTTAATTGATCTTCCTTTGGTTCTTATATTAATGGGATATTGAAGAAAGTTTCTTATGTTTATTCCTCACTAGGAATTTATAATTCTTCAGCTAGAATGTGTTCTCCTGTAGAGGTGAAAAAGGTTACTCCTTCCATTGGAGAAATAGGATCTTCTTCCTCTAAGATTGCCTTAGTGGATGAAGTAGGAGATCCTCCTGGTTGGATTTTTGACCTTAAGACTTCAGGAAGTCTAAGTCTAGTGAAGTATGGAATATGAGTTTGAGATGGTGGTGTAGCACTACGTGGTCTAGGTGGGGTGAGTGGTGTTGTTGGAATTAGACTCCTGCCTCTAGCTATGAATCTACCCCTAGAATCTCTTTCTATATGCATATCATTTTTTTTAGATGTAAGAAATAATGCTACCTAATTACACTTCCCCGGAAACAGTGCCAAAATGTTTAGCCAATTTAATTTCTTAAATTTCTTATCATAAATCATCAACTAAGGTTAGAAATCTGATGAAGTGTGGTGCACTATATATATGCTTAGTTAACCTTCTTCTTACTTCGTTGTGTATGTTTTTATATTGTTTTTTGGGGTTTTGTTTCTCTATGTCTAAATGAGTTAATCTTAAGAAATGAGAACTATGAAATTAATAAGCTAAATCTAATGAAGTTTAATGTTAAAAACTAGTTTTGAAATAAGGAAGAAAAGGAAATGTTCTTTAACTATTCTTATTTGCATAAAAATGAATCAAACTTTAAATTTTTAGAATCTAATCTAAAACAGAGTATTCATTCTAATGACTTTGATATTTTTGGAATTAAATCTAATTCTAATCTATATTATTCTAATTCTACTCCATGGATTGAAAGCATAAATATTATGATTAAGAATTGAAATGAAAATTCTAATCTAAATGGAAAGAAAATTCAAAGAAATTGAAAAGAAACCACTGTATGACCAAATACTCAACCATCCAATTTTGGAAGAATGACAAAGTCACCTTCTTGATATGATTTAACAAGTAATTGATTATACTTTTAATTTAAATATTTAATCTAAGAAATCAATTAAAAAGAATGTAAAGGAAACTCAACTATTGTATGACCAAATACTCAATCATCCAATTTTGGAAGAATGACAAAGTCATCTTCTTGATATGATTTTAACAAGCATTTAATTATACATTTAATTGAGAATTTAATCTACGAAGCAGTATAAAAACATGTAAAGGAAACTCAACTACTGAATGACTAAATACTCAATCATCCAATTTTGGAAGAATGACAAAGTCATCTTCTTGATATGATTTTAACAAGCATTTAATTATGCATTTAATTATACATTTAATTGAGAATTTAATCTAGGAAAGGAGTATAAAAACATGTAAAGAGAACTAAGATAATTCTATGCTCTAATGCTTCAAAAATAATCCAATTTTGGAAAATAGAAGAACTAATTTCTTGAGATTCTTTTGGTAAGAAAAATATTACACAGTTATTCTAAAACTGATTCTGAGAAATCATTCATAAATATAATCTATGAAACAATAAACAATTTAATCCAAGGATCAGTTGCAAAGCAATGTAAATTTAACTATGACTTTACAAAACAAAACTAATAAAATTAAACTAAAAACAACTAATGGAACCTCCTTTCAGTTCAGGGGCCCTCTGCAATAGAACGAGTTGAAATCCTAGCAGACTATGCACGTGTCAAGAAGAAACTAGAGCAAACGAACATGGTCTTCGTATTATGAAAGAACAGAGTCTCAAAGCATACATAACATTCACAAAATTAAGAGTCTCAAAATGACCAGTATTTAAACGAATTCAATGTAATTGCCTTGATGTATTTATGCTTATAGATGGAAATTACAATTGAAACATAGAAGAAAAATATAAGTAGTTAACTCTCAATTTGCTACATCAGAGAAAATCGAGAGTCTTTCGTTCTCAGATCACGTCCTTTGACCAAACTTTGACCACGATCATAGGCACCTTTTTCTGTCAAATTCAAATAGGTGGATAGGACGAGATCCATGTGAGGATCATTCCAAATATGTCCATGTGACTCATTCCTTCACTCGCTCTTCGGAACCTATCAAACCATTAAAGTAGATGCGGAAACAACAATTAGCTGTAGAATAGCATGTATTCTGTAGCTGAGTTACAAAAATTCAGTCAAATAACAAGAACATAAAAATATAAAATAGAGACCATTAAAATGCATTCTCTGAGATGAAGATGTCATTTATCATTGATTTGAGTTATATATTTATGAAAAGGTAGGGAAAAGTGATGAGAAAGGATGTTAGATAAAGAACAATTTTGAGGTTCAACAGTTAGGCTTCAGCCTTCAGGAGTGTGTCATGTGCTCAAACAAATAAGCATTGAAATAAGTCACATTTTTTCTCAACAAGGGATCATTGTTTCTTTTTAATTCACTTTTCATCCTACGCTAGGGAAGTTTGACCCAACAGTGGGTTCCTTACCATTTGGAGTGTGTTTTTCAATAAGGGAGGCCATAGGGATGAAGCCACTTTTCTTACGAAGTTCCGAGTCTTTTCATTGCATGTTTTGCCTCTATAAAAGGATGAAAGAGGTCCATGTTGTTAGATAGGAATGATATATATTCCATGCAAGGCATAGGTAACCAAAATCATTGTATTGAATCGGTATAAGCAGGAAGGATCAAGTGACTGTCCTTGGGAGTATCATAATGTGTAGTATTTGAGGTGATCTCGAGGAGGACTTAGTGCACTAATATTTTAGAGTAGGATTTCATCAATGAGGCCCATGGATAGGTTGAGCTCTGCACTCGGTAATAGTTCTAATTCCTTCACGACTTGCATTGGGAAGAAGGACCAAGAAGGGATCTGAAATGGCTAAGTGTGGGATCAATAGAGAAAACGAGGAAAATGCACTCGGACATGACTCAATCTTGGATCACACACATAAACCATAAATACTAAAAGGCAGAAGAATACAAAAGACTCATTAATAACAATCACACCTCGAAATGACAATAAAGAAACACTTATTTCTAAGTGTGATAGTTGAAATGACACATTATGACACTTAGAATAGAAGTTACGACAACTATGATGACTGTGACAAAAAGGTGCGCTAAGTTGTAAGAATTTGTCTAGCACGTATTATAATGATATGTAAGACCATATAATGCATAAGAGTGGACCATAACTAACTTTGGTGATGTGTAAAGGTGTGACACATGCAGGAGTGAAAACACAAAAACACCACCTGCGACATAGGGAAAACATAAGACGACACTTGCAAAATGAGAATGACCTTGAAAGAAAAAAATGCCAAATCAAAGATAAGATGAAACAGACACTTATTAAAGTGAAAACAATCAAAATCGATAGCCACAAAAGTGAAAGAGAAACTTGTGAAAGTGAAAATGTGCAAAAGCGACAATTGAGAAAACTAACCATAATAAAAGTACAGACACATCCAAAGTGAGGGAGACTGTCAATTAAAGAGTGCACTGGTTGTTTACATGAGTTGAAAATTGCACATGAACTATCTTGATGGACGATGTTATGCCTATTTAGGAATTCATCATGTAAGTGTTCTCATGAACCCATCGAATATTGTGCATGTGAGTGCAAGTGACTTGGAATCATAAAAATAAGTTATGGCTCTCACCCACATAACCATATTACAAAATTAGCCCCTCACTTAAAAAAAAATATTATATAGCTCTTCAAAACCATGCAACTATCCTCTTTCACGCACACTCTAAAAAAAATATAAAAATTATAAAATAGAAATATGTTATACCTAGCTATAAACCCTTGCATACACCATGTTAGCAATACAAGTGTGTTGTGTAATATATGCTAAAATTAAATATCCATGATAGCAAAAATATCCTCCATCAATGCCTTCATAAACCTACATCAAACAATTGTTGAAGCATGCACACAAAGGACTATAGTAAACTAATTTCCTTCAGCAATATGCCACAACTATTTCTCTCCTCTCACCATTGGCTCTCAATACACTATATTTACTCTCTTACACAAAATAACCAACCTCTAAATCACAAATATTCCTCCTATAAATAAATAAATATGAAATAATTAAACAATAACTACACTCAAATATGCAGAGCCAAATACTCCTATTCATACTCTGGAATTTTTTCTCCTTGACTATATCTAGCCACTAACTTCACTTAATGAGAAATAGTATTCACTTTAACTGCCTTCTAGAAGTTATTTAACCTTTTTCCTACCTTTTAATAAAAAAAAACCAAACAAAAACATCGTAAAAACTCATAAAAATACCAGAAGTACGCACATAATCCCGATAAAATCACCTATAGACACAGTCACTTGGAAAACTACTAAATTCGGGATACTATAGTCACTCCCTTTCCATTGGCCTCCCAAGGACTGAGAGCCTACAATCACCCCATTTAGGTCTAACTCCTAGGTATTATACAATTGCTCTATGTAGGTATAACTCCCAGGGATTATAACTTAATTTAGGAAGAACTTTCTCCTCCCGGTCTATAACTTTGACACACACTTCCTCATGCTATGAAGCACTTGTGCAACCTCCTGAAATTCCTCCAGGCCTTTTCAAAACTCCAGAAAAACCTCTCGATTATCAAGGACATCGTCAAAAGGACCAAAACCTTTGCATCTAGTCAAGTACATGGAAGCCTAGTTGGCCAAACACCTCTGCATGGATCACCATCTCTACATCAGAACAAGATTATTGCATAAAGCCAATGAAAACTCATCACAAATCATGAGGTCCTCCTACATCAGGTTAACATCAATGACATGAAAAATATTAATAAGACCATGTTGACATCATTTCCAACACTACAATTCTAACACTTATGATTTCAAACATGCAAAAATATATATATATTCTTCCTCTACATGGTGAACACTAAAATAAACCTCTAACTATTACAACTAGTGATTTATCTTAAAATTTTCAGTACTACCTTTATATTTCTTGATATCAACCTTCAATTCCTTTTTTGACATGGAAAATGAATGGTTCACGACACTCAATTTGGGTTGTTCCTTTTTGGGTTATTTCTTAAGCTCCCTCTCTCGTTCTTCTCAATACCTTAATCTCCCCTCTGATTTCACCTATGTGTTAGAACCTCAATCTTTTCAAATATCCTAAGCTTATTTTTTATGGCTACCAAGGGTAGTCTCTCATTACGATTAATTTCTATGACTTCTTATTCTATCTAAGCAAGCCTCTCATTTGTGGAATACAGTGAGGGTTATTAATATATTCATTAGCCGTGGATGGGATTTCATGACTTTAAACTTAACCCATTTTTATCCGTTGTAACTCACCAAAATACACACAAAATAACCTCACTCTTATACCAATATCATCAGTAAACTATTATGGATATTCCACTAGACAATTAGTCACAACAAATATACTAAAATTTATTTGAAAACATGAGACCTAGACTACGAGGGTTGATTTCTCCTTATATTTCTAGATTCATTAATTACTTTTTTATGCGTATACATGAAATCGATAAAATATGAATATTAGGTCCCTATATTACTAGTGTAGCCCCTTATTTTTGTTAGTGTAGCCCCCTTATTGTTATTGTTCTACCCCTATAACCCCCATATTGTTATTATTGTGCCCTTACATTATTATTGTTAGGTCGGCTAGAATTATATTGTGACCCCATGGACTCCTATATATAGAAAGGAGGTATTTTCATTTGTATCATCCAAGAATTGTTCATTTATGTAATTTAAAGGAGGTTTCCCCCTCTAAGTGGTTGACTTCTAAGGCGTTGATCTCTCTTTTCTTCTATTTTTGGAGCTGGTTTCATAACATTTTGTATCAGAGCTTTGGATTCTAGAGTTTCGCTGCTCCAAATAGGTCATTGTGGAATTTTCTCTATAACTTTTTTTCTACGAAGTTTCAGAAGAAAAAAAATTTATCACACGAAGCAGAAATATTGAGGAGTAACCTATAATGATTTTCAGATCTTGTTTCGCAATATTTTCGGAGATATAATTTGTGGAAGTTAGGGTTTTTTCAGGCTCTCGAATTTCATCTCAAAGAGGTGACCATGGGAAAATCATCATAACTCTCTCTATGAGCATCAGATTGGAATTTTGTAAAAAGTGGTTGAAATTAAACAGACTGTGGTTTCTTGTTTATCAAGTTTAGAACAAAAGGAGGAGAAATTAACACGTGGAATTCCATACAAGTTTTCTCTACTTAACCAGTCCATAATTAGGTCATTGTGGGAGATTGCGCATAACTTTGTTCTGAAGAATCCATATCAAGTCAGACCTATGGCATTCAAAATACGATTCATATAGCTATGACAAGACTTAATTTCAGATATTGAAGATCTGAAATCACAGAGATAATTCAGTTTCAATATCGAGATCCTCAAAATCAAGAAAAAGGTGTGTATTTTTTTCAAACTGCATAAGTCTTGTTTGAAAAATCAGTTTGAAGTGATTCCAAGGGAATATTGAATCATAGATATCAGTATTGAGTTCTAAAATGCCCCTTAAAAATAATTCAACACCCATTAAGCCCTCAAAATACTCTACTATGACTCATGAAGAGGAAGAAGTGCAACATGATATATCAAAATTACAAGAGAAAGTGCACCCATTAGGGGAATTTTGAGTTCTAAAATGGGCCTCCTAAGAACAATGTACACAAAAAATAAAATTTATAAGAACCAATAGGATTCAATATGATGATGTCAACCATGGGGGATGATTCACCATTTTCTAAGTAAAAGGGTAAAAGATTAAAAATTAACAAAATAATAAAACTACTTTTTCAACTCGTATTTTCAACTTATCTCCCAATTTTTTTACTCAAATTTCGAGTGGGAGTACTCGTTGGATGAAAAATTCAATTCCTCATCCTTACCCATGTTTCATACTTTCGATGGACCCTTCTACACGAAAAATGAGAAACACATTAAAAAAAAACGTGATTACAATCACGTTTTTCATGTATTTCTTATTTTTCGTGTAGCAGGACCCATCAAAAGTATGGAACATTGGTACTCCTTGGATAGGGAATTAAATTTTGCATCCAATGATACTTCCGCTCGACATGTGAGTAAAAAATTTGGGAGATAAGTTGAAAATATGAGTTAAAAAATTAGTTTTCTCTTTTTTCCCTCTAAAATTTGATGATGTAATCAAATCTGATTTTATTATTTCCACTATTATTTTATAATTTCCTTAGGAGGCCCATTTTAGACCTCAAAATTCCCCTAATGAAAGAGCAACAAAAAATGAAATGGAAGTTTTGAAGAAAGACGTGGAAGATAAGATGGATGGTTTGAAGAAAGGCGTGGAAGCTAAGATGGATGGTTTGAAGAATGGCATGGAAGAAAAAATGGAAGACATGAAGAATGATATAAAAGAAAACATGGAAGGTTTGACAAAGTTGATATAAGAAATGATTCCTAATGGCGAAAATATAGTAGAGGAAACTCATGATCAGAAAAAAATAAATGTTAATCGTGATTTCATAAACTCTAATGTTGGATTGAAGACCCACCATATTCCAAATATTGATATGAGGAAGTTTGATGGCAAGGACCCCGTAACGTGGATACTACAGATGGAGCAATATTTTGATCTCAATAATGTGCAAAACACACAAAAGGTACGCCTTGAAACTTTATATTTAGAACAAAATACATTTGTATGGTATCAATGGCTTCGCTCCCATAAAAACAATTTCACTTGGTCAATTTTTATGAAGGAAATGATAGCACATTATGAGGATACAGAGAGAAACACCTTCTTTAGCCAATTGATAAATCTCAAACAAAAGGGTTCAATGATGGAACACATTGATGACTTCCAAAAATTGAATATAAGGGTAGCTGATATTCCAGAGGAACACATGATTGACATCTTCATAGGGACTTTAAAGGATAACATCCAAGGTGAGGTTTTCCTTTAGGAACCTGATTCATTGGAGAAGGCATTCAGGTTGGCAATAAAAATTGAATGTAAAATTATGGTGTCAAGGAATCCTACCACTCACATCTATAAAGATGGAAGTGTTGCTACTCTTAGACTTCCACAACCTACAAGGTTGAAACCACAACAATTGGAAGAAAAAAAAAGCAAAAGGGCTTTGCTACAGTTGTGCTAGCAAGTACACTAAAGGTCATAAGTGTGCTCTTCTGAAGATAGTCTTTGTTCCAAAAAGTATTTACGACTATCATGATCAATTTTTACCTTGAAGTGTATTCCCATTAGGTAAGGTCGCCATTTCTCCTAGATAGGTCATAAGTGTGCAGAGGTTATCTTCAGAAGAGCATAAAAAATGGGTGTCAAAAATGTTGGATTATGACTTTGAAATCATCTACAAAAAAGGGAAGCTAAATGTTGTTGCAGATGCACTCTCAAGAAAGGATGAAGAGGTGGAAGTATTACTTTGTGCCATTTCTATTATCCAATGAGATACGATAACCGAAGCAAGGGATGAATGGAAGAAGGATGAAGAAGTGTGGACCCTCATTCAAAATTTGCAACAAGATCCTAGTACATATGATACATTTGGTTGGAAAAATTATTCCTTATGGTACAAATATCACTTATATCTTTGTGAGAATTCCCAACTAAAACAAAATATTATTTTTGAATTGCACACTTCTCCCTTAGGAGAACACTTAGGATTTTTAAAAACTTACCACAGGGTAAAGAAATAATTTTTTTGGGATGGCCTTAAATCTTATATTCAAAAGTTTGTAGCAGATTTTTTGGTTTTCCAGCAAAATAAAGTTGAGAAAATTAAGACCCCGGGTTTTCTACAACCTTTATCCATTCCAAGTCAATGTTGGGAGGAGATTTCAATGGATTTTATCACTGGTTTACCTAATTCCGAAGGAAAGAGTGTCATCATGGTGGTAGTTTATAGACTTACCAAGTATGCACACTTTTGTGCATTATCTCATCCATTTAAAGAAATTATGATTTCTACTACATTTATGGAAACAATTCAAAAGCTACATGGAAACCAAAAGATTATTGTAAGCGACAAAGATCCCATTTTTACTGGAAATTTTTGGACGGAACTATTTTCTTGTTTGGGTACTCAACTAGCTCATAGCTCATCTTACCATTGTCAATCTGATGGGAAAACTAAGATAGTGAACAAATTTTTGGAAGGATATCATCGTTTTTTTGTATCTAATAAGCAAACACAATGGGTCAAGTGGTTACCTCTTGTTGAATGGTGGTATAACACTTCCTTCCATATTGCAGCAAAAATGATCCCATTTATGGCACTTCATGGATATCATCCACCGTCCATCACATCATCTTCAAGAGAAAATTATAAGGTTCAAGCAATGGAAGATCACATTGAGAATCAACAACAAGTTCTCCAACTCTTAAAGGATAACCTAAATTTGGCACAAAAATCAAATGAAACAACAGGAAGATCAACATCACAGATAGAGAAGTTTTGATGTAGGAGATTGGGTATTTTTATAGCTACAACCATACAAACAAATGTCCCTCAAGCAAGATAAAAAGCATAATAAATTATCGCCAAAGTATTATGGTCCTTACAAGGTGTTGAAAAATATTGGTACTATGGCATACAAATTGGAGCTTCCTGCTTCTTCGTGAGTGCATCCAGTTTTCCATGTTTCATGCTTAAATAAGGTTATAGATGACAAACTTCCAGTTCAAACAATATTGCCATAACTTGATGAGGAAGGAAAAAGCATACAGGAACCTGAAGCAGTCACAGAAACAAGAACTCAACAGCTATGAAATCGATCAATTTCAAAGTATCTCATCAAGTGGAATAACTTACCCACTAAAGATTCTACATGGGAGGATGAGAATTTTATACAGAAGCATCCAGAGCTACTCAAGCGTTGAGGACAACACTTTTTTGAATGAGAGGAGCATGTTAGGTCCCTATATTACTAGTGTAGCCCCTTATTGTTCTTAGTGTAGCCCCCTTATTATTGTTGTTCTACCCCTGTAACCCCCATAATGTTATTATTGAGCCCTTACATTATTATTGTTAGGTCGGCTATGATTATATTGTGACCCCATGGACTCCTATATATAGAAAAGAGGTTTCTTCATTTGTATCATCCAAGAATTGTTCATTTATGTAATGTAAAGGAGGTTGCCCCATCGAATTGGTTGAATTCTAAGGCATTGATCTCTATTTTCTTTTATTTTTGGAGTTCGTTTCATAACAATGAAAAATATATAAAAATGAAATAAACCTCACAAACGACAATGAAGACAAGATATTATCTGGGAAACCCTTAAGAGAGATAACCTAGTTGGAAGGTGAGGTTGCTCTACTATCTCTTTCTTTGAATGGAAAAGAATGCAATTAAAAATTAGTGAGACTCATGGATTGTGAGTTGATATAGTGCAAAAACCCTCTTTGTTTTCTCTGTGTCTATCCACTCTCAGCTACTTTTCTCATCTATGGAACAAAATGCAATCGAATAAAATGGAACCCCTTTTCCTCCTAGTGACCCGATTATAACACATTATGATATCCTACAAGTGGTTAAGTTTGAATCCAATTATTAAGTATAATTACAATATTGACTCTTCCATATTCCTCTTCATCATGATCACATGGCTAGCCCCTTTTCCATGAATAATGGGTATTGATGTGGCATCCTCTGAAACCTTGGTGGTCAAAGCATGAAGGCCAACTCCTAGGTGGCATAACTTTTGCATATGGAGTCCATTTGAGGACTTTAATGCATCATTGGAAAGTTATATGAGAGTAGAATAATTCTATGGGGTCATGCACTTAAGAGAAAAAAATTACCCAAAAAAAATCGTTTGATGCCTCAAACTGCTTCTAGAAGCTGGTTTCAGACCCAAATTTGTCAAATTGGGACCCACTGGTAAAATAGGTCCTATGAGTTGATTCCTCCAATTTTTCCACTCCAAAAGAATAAATATGGATGAAAAATAATATAATTTTCCAATCCATATCATAACTCATATTGGGTGTTGAATGGGTCAAATTTGACCCATAGTTGGCTAATAGGTTGTGTTATAACCAAGCCACTAGGAGGAAAAGGAATTTCATTCTATTATGGGGCATTTTGTTTCATAATAGAGTAGAGTATCTAAGAGTGGATAGAGAGAGAGAGGGAAAAGTAGAGAAGTATTGTTTTCTATAGCATCCCATGGGCCACATGTCTCACTCCTTTGTATTTGCACCATTTATTTTCAAAGAAACAAGGAGAAAAATAGCCTAACCTTCTATATGTGTTTTCTCCTAAAAGGGTTTCCTAGGTCATATCTTGTGTTATTATGGTTCTGTGAGTGATTGTTCCATTTTTTATATATTTTTTACATTGTATATATTGCATGCATAATCACGAACAATAATTTAATAAATCCAAAAATTCTAAGGAAAAATTAACCCTCATAGTATAGATTTTCATATTTTAGTAAATATTTATCAGGTCTATTGTGACGAACTATCTAGTGGAATATCCACAAAAGTTTACAAATCAGATCTATTCAATATAGTTGAATTTGAAAATTAAAAAGTTACAAATGTATATAGAGATTCTACAGAGCATGAGTGGGATACCTTTTATGGATTCTATAGGAATAAATTTATAAATTAGAGATACTTGGGCATAGGGATCTTAATGCTATACATAATTAAAAAAATAATTTTGTGGGTGAAGATGCTTCTAATCATGCAATTCATTTCATATCTCAAAATGAAAGTTATTTTCCATTATTTCTAATGAGCATACAAAATTTTCCACATTTGATAAATATGATAGTATCCTTTGTCATTATAGAAAGATGGTTAATCCACTACATATGATAATCTAAGGTATTTTTGGTACAATAAAACCATATTTGATTCAACTATTAAATATTCCCTTGACATTGAGTCTCTTCCTAAGGAGGATCCATTATTTCTTTTAACTCCTATAGGAGGTGCAACTTTCAACATATCTATAATATTCCATTATGTGCTTCTCATACCAACAAAAAAATATTACAAATTTACAAGGTTTATGTTTAATTATCTTACAAGAAGAGATCAGGTATGTAAAAGATATGAAAATAGATGAAACAAGTTTTATTGAAAGAAATTTGTTAATACAATTAAAACATCACCAAGATTTCCCAAAAAAAAAAAAACACTATTCCTTTTGGAGTGAGGTCAATTATATGAGTCGGTGAATTGGGATAATTTCCACATGTTATTGAGAAACCTACATATGCAACTAGAGGCCTTCCAAAAGAATTATAGAACTTATTCAAAATAGTTGTGACCATTTATACTATGTTTTAGCAAGATGGACAAAGCCATAACCAACAATGTTTTCATCATTCATTGATGAATGTTGAGGATGGAATTCCAACTATAGAATAGTATAAATTACTTACGAATCATATAGATACTTCCTTGGATGCTTCCTCAAAAGGGTAATTTCATAAATCCATAAATGTGTTTGCAACAAACAATGATGTACAAAATCATAATAAATTTTGTTTAAGGTACCTATATTTTCCATTGTAGCCAATGTTGCACTACAAGAATAAGAAGAAACTACTACATGTAAATAAATGAGGAAGAATTGGGACTAGATAAGCTAATTTTTTACATCAAACATGTGCGCTAACACGAGACTCATCAATGATGCTCTTGGAGTTGTAACTAATTGTGTATAACCATAGAAGTTTACCCTTGCAACCACCCACATATGTTTCCGTATGATTCAATACGGATTCCATGGGATGTGTTGACACCTAATATTTGGATTAGGTAAAGTGATGTAAATATTGCAAATAGTAAAAATAAAAGGAATTTGGGAGACGGAGAGACATTGGGAGATGAAACCCAATATTATCCCTATCCTTGTATATATTCATATTCTCCCATAATGCAAACCAATTCAAATTCATGGAGTTACTACTGAAGTGACATGGCATCATAGCTAACTCCTAAAATTAGATTTTTTTGTTGTAACTCCTGCCATTTTCCTTTTTTTCCTGCCATTGTTCTTTTTACCTCTTCCAGAATTCAAATCTCGTTGGTCAAAACCTCTCTCTGCCTTGACTGTGTTAAACAATGTGTTAACCTACTCTCCAAATTCATGTTGTTGAAGTGCTAGTATTTTTACTGCGTTGAGGAATTACAAACTGTTATGTTTAAAAAAAATTAGTTTGAATCTCTACTTTGAATATTTTCCATCATATGAGGCTTGAACGCTATACACTAAAGCCTCTGCTGGTGCATATGATTGGTGGTTCATATGCGTTGAAAGGAGTTGTATATTTTCTGTGTGTGTTAAATATTTACGTTGATTACTAAATAAAAGAGGCATTGTGATTGAATGTTTTTCAGTGCATTGTTGGAGGTATATATATTTTTTTGCATGTGTATGCATTGAATATGTTGGTGTGGACTGACTCTGGCTAACATGGTGGCTGGAAACTCGTGCAATAAGCATGGAACCATAGTTTGAATGTTGTTATGCATCGTTGCATACGTGGTATATGGAAGGCCCAACCAAGTTTGAGGTATGTTGACTTTATGAAGGATCTGCGTTGAAATTACTGGCTATGCATTGAAATTTATTTGAAGATTGTGTGTCAGGCATAGACCGGTGTATGCATTGAATGCTTTCTAATTGGTGAGTTAATTTTTTCTTGATGGTTGTGATTCCTTGTTGACGTGGGTAATTTTTGAACACTGTAATTTGATATTCACTTCTTCGATGGTGTATGTTGAATGGATGCTGCATTGTGTTTTTTTTTTGGAACGTCGAGTGTGTTGTGATGGGCATATGTCGTTAATTTTTGGAATGGCATATAAAAAAATCGTTGAATGGAATGTGTTGAATAAATTTTTTATGAATGCCCTGACGTCCACACTCATAAGTGCATGAGATGGTATATAATAAATTTTGTAAAGGCATGATTTATGATACATTATATGTTGAATCTTATGGTGGTGAATATATATAATATGAGAGTGCATTGAATTAAATAGATATGGAACATATAATATTAAGGAGTGGTGCGATATTATATCAAATAGTAGTAACATATGAAAGAGTAGTGGCACATTACTGTATTAAAAAGTGGTGATATGCTATATATGCCACATTAAAGTATTAATGTAAATTTTTTCCATTCACATAATTAAATCAATCTCTTATTTAATAGAAGACATCAAGTAAGTTTGTGATTTTGAATTGAAAGCAGAGAGTTGTTTTTATGATGCATTCACTCATCTCCATTATGGGAGTAGTTCTCTCTGACAAAGAGAACTATCATGAGTGATCCAGGAAAATAAAACACACCCTCATTTTCAATGAGCTTTGGAAAAGAGTTTGTGAAGGAGAAGGAGACAATGAACTAGAAAATCCCGCTTCAGACAAGGATCTTGTCATTTTGGAAAACAAGAACAGCAAGACCTATGCCTTTAGTGCAGTGTCAGTAAACGAAGAGGTAATTCACCATATTTCTTCATTTTCAAATTCTTTTGAAGCCTTAAATAAGTTAAAGGAATTGTATGAATCTCACTCTGAACTTGAAGTTGTTCAATTGATGATTAAGTTGTTCAATCTTGAGCTGAAAAATGATGACCCTCTTTCCTTAGCATCATAAGTAAGATATATTATGCATGACATAAAATTCATTGGTGGTTTCATATAGATTCCTCTCATAGCTTATGTCAAGGAACTATATCCCATGTATTCACGTTATATGTAGTCATTGCAAGCAAGTGGAAACCATAAGAAGATTACCTTTCACTCGCTTGAGAAGAATTTTGTTGAAAGAGAGAATGATTTTGGAAAGAAGACAACTCCTTGATCTTTTGAGGAGGCAGTGTACCTTGCACAGAAAGATAATAACCATGCAAAATATTATTCTAGAGGAAGAGATGGTTGAAGAGGAAGAGGAAGGAATAATTTTAGAGGTGGAGGGGTAGACATTTCCAAGGAGAAAGGTTTGATCTTTACTACAGATGATGTAATATAGATGGACATGATGCATCCACATGTAAGATTCCTTGGAACAGAATTGAGTAGGAAATAAATGAAGGAAAAGGTAACCCAACTAACAAAGGGAAAGGAAAAACACTCGAGTCCACTCAGTATGTTGTGGCACATTACAACATTGGAGTAAATGAAGACTTATTCAACCCTTAACTTTCTTCATGTAAAAATTTTTGGTTTCTTGATTGAGGATAAAATTTCCACATGAATTTCAAAAGAGATTTCTTTGAAGAATTCACTGATAATGTTGATGGAGTAGTATACTTTGCAGACAATTCAAAACTAAATCCATCAGGGCTTGGCACCATCAGGCTCAAACTGTTTAACATTCTTCTACATGATGTTCAATACCTCCCAGAGTTTAGGATAAAATTGTTGTCTTTGGTCCACATCCGCTAGCAAGGACAGTCTATTCATATATTTTATGGTAAGTTCATGGTCATAAAAGCATCAAATCGCTCACTTGTCATGACTGGGATAGAGGAATAAAGACGTCTGAGGCTACAAGGAACCTCTATTCATGCACAGAACTTTTCATACAGTTCTTGTTATTATGAAGGTACATTTCCATCAAGTCTTTTATGGCATGATATATTTGGATACTGAAAGTATGACAACCTCTGTTTGTTGAAGAAAAATGGTGTTACTAATTTTCCTGTTATTCCTAGGAAACTAAAGTAATGTAATGTGTGTATCTTAGTAAAGAACAAGAAACAATATTTTCATAATTCTCATGCTAGAGCACATAGAAAACTTGAACTCGTTCATTCTTCTTTATGTGGCCCAATGCTTGTTCCTTCTGCAAATGGTAATAAATATATGATGAAATTTATTGATGCCTGCACTGGAATGTGTTGGGTTTATTTATTGAATAACATATATGAAGCTTTTGAAACATTCAAGAATTTTCATGCATGGATTGAAAATGATGCACAATCTCATATTGGCTCTATTCACACTGATAATGCAAAACAATACTTTAAATGAATTTTGGTTCCACATGTTATGCCTTGATACGTAAGGAACAAAGAAATAAAACTAGTACAAGGAGTCACAAATGTATCTTCTTGGGGTACCCAAATACCTATAAAGCATGTTTTCTCTATGATGAAGTGAATAAGAAGTGTATAATATGTATAGATGTGATATTTCTTGAATCTTCCAAGACTGAAAATGTTGTTGAGACACAACTTGATCGTTTGGATAGATTTAGACATGCAAAGTATTTTCAAGAGTTTGATAATGAGATTCCACATCTTGAAGGGGGGATCCCTATACTAGATCAATCTATGGAATCTTATTCTCAAGCACTCTCTCCCCTACATGAAGCTCCAACCATTGATGACACTTTGAGTGATCTGATTTACATAATTGGGTGACTAAATCTTGATTCAGCCCCATATCAGCCAACTGAGTATCTTGGGCCATCTCAAAAAGGTCCTCCAAAATGGATGACAAAAACAATTGAAAGTATTCGTCCTAATGAGGTTGGAAAGATAGGAACAAGGAACTCAACCAGAAAAAATGGAGGTGATGTAGAAAATTATGATTCACCTATTGATGCGGATGTTTCTTATGATTGTGAACTAAATTTTTCGACAAAATTCGAACCAACGTCCTTCGAAGAAGCTATTTCTCATGATGAATGAAAAGAAGAGACACGGAAAGAATATGATGCTTTGATAAATAATTTCACCTGGAAGTAGGTTGATCCTCCATTGGGAACCAAACCAATAGGCTACAAGTGGGTCTTCAAGAACAAGCATAAATCATATGGCTCACTTGACAAGGAAAAATCTAATCTTGTGGAAAAAGGTTTTGCAGAGAAGGAAGGGGTTGACTATGAGGATACTTACCCCCCCCCCCCCCCCACAACAAAATGGGATACCATCCGGACACTCTTTGTATTGGCAGCTCAAAATGGTTAGAAATTCCATCAAATGGATGTAAAAATTTATTTCCTGAATGGATATCTGAAAGAAAATGTTTTTATGTCCCAAACAGAATGATTTATTGTGAAGGGTCAAGAACACAAAGTATGCAAGCTTGTAAAATCCTTTTATGGACTCAAGCAAGCACCATGAGCCTAGTATAAGAAGTTAATTGATCATCTTTTGAAACTCAATTTCAAACACTATGATCTTGATGATGAAAACGTGTTTGTCAAGAAAGTTGGAAAAAGAGTTGCATATCTTGTGGTGTATGTTGATGATCTTCTAATGACATGGAACAATGAGAGATACATTGCATCCATAAAGAAAGAACTGGGCAGAGGTTTTGAAATGAAAAATTTGGGTCATATTCACTACTATCTTGGTATTGAAGTAACTCAACATCTGAATTTTATATTCCTCTATCAAAAGAAGTACATTGGAGATTTTTTGAACATGTTTGGCATGAATGAGTGCAATCCTTTGACTACTCCATTAGAACAAAACTTAAATCTCACATCCACTGAAGGAAAATAATTTGAGTATGTAACAAAGTACATACAACTCGTAAGAAGTATCAACAACATAACTACTACCAGAAAGGACATTTCATTTTTTATTGGAATGCTCTCCAAGTTTATGCAAAAGCCTTGTGAGGTTCACTGGTCTACTATAAAAATATTTCTAAATTAGTTGAAGGGAACTCAATAATTTGGACTCATATATACACAGGATGATGACTTCAGCTTGATTGGATACTCTGATTCATATTTCGATGGAGATAAAGAATCTAGAGTATCTAATTCAGGTTATGTTATGATTCTTGGATTAGGAGCTATCTCCTAGAGGTCACACAAACAATCAGTTACAACAGATTCCACAACTGAAGAAGACTATGTGGCAGTTGTTGAAGCAACAAAGGAAATTGTGTAGCTCAAGAAAATTCTGGAATATTTGCAGGAGAAACAAATGCATTCAACTTCTCTTTTGATTGAAAACACTTCTACAATAAAGTCTACCAAGAACCCAAAGTTCCATGATTGAACCAAGACCATCAATACAAAATACCAACTAATTTGATATCATGTTGATACCAAAACAATCCACCTACGACATTGTTCCACAAATGAGCATATTGCACACATCTTCACCAAAGCGCTTGAAGGGAAAAGTTTTAAAGGTTCAGAATGATGGTTGGTCTCACCAACATCCCTTTAGACTAAGGGAGGGAATGTTGATACCTAATCTTTGGGATTAGGTAAAATGATGTAAATAGTAAAAATAAAAGGAAGTTGGAAGACAAAGAGACATTGGGAGATGAAACCCAATAATCTCCCTCTCCTTGTATATATTCATATTATCCCTTAATGCAAATCAATTCCAATTGGTGGAGTTACTCCTGGCCTGAAAGAATGAATCTTTCCCTCAAACTATTCCTATTACACTTATTGAAAGAGGTAATAAAAAAATATTTTTCATTGAAACTTGCTTGGGACTTATAAATCCACAAACCAAAAGGATTAACATTGAATAAAGGTACTATTAATATTAAGAAGAAGAGAGACAAGGTAATACATTTACTTCAATTTCATGAATTAAAGTCTTTAAGGGTCTTTGATTTCAATCTCATTTTTCATATGATCAATATGCAAAGATGGAAAACTAACAGGTGTGGTTATAAGAAAAGTTGAAGAAGATATATCAAGATTGATCACTATGTAATCTATTATTAATTTATTACTATTCACATTTTTTATCATTTTACATCATTACTTTATTACTATTCAACTTATTCCTCATGTCACATTTGAAATGACTTTCTTTATAGTACTCATATTATAAATGATATTTGGTAAATTTCAAATGATCATATTCATCTCAAACATATACATCATACATAATGATGATCATGTGCATTTTTCATGTGACCACACATGACTAGAACTAGCCCAATTCTATATTAACTCTCATTTTACCAAACATAAAGAAAAATCAAATTCCTATAAAGATTTCCTCAAAAATTTCACCTTAAAAAAATTTACACATTTTAATATTTAATAAATTCAAAATTAAAATAAATAAAAATAAAAATAAAAAACAATAAATAAAAAATTATATTACACTAAGAATATAATTTTACACTTTGCTTACCCATTAAAAAGAAAAACTATACCCTACTAATAATCAATACAATATAAATACACATGCAAAAGAGTAAAGGTGAGAAAAAAGAAAATGGATAGAGAAATAAAAAAAAATAGAAACAAGGGAGGCTGCAAAGCAGCAAGTCCCTACCAATGAGATGTGTTTGACAAAGACTACGTTGCCAATTTAGTTAGATCTTTAGATAGGGGAATCCCACACACCATTGATATGGGTACATAGAAATTTGCTCCACCGATACAAGAGGTATTTTGCCATATGATAAACATCTAAATGTAAGCTTTTCAACTCTCGCACTAATGCTCAAACAGAAGGATGTTGATCATTGTTAAAAAAATTGGATGTAAGGCTTGCAACTCTCTCGCTAATGCTCAAATACAAGGATGTTGATTATTATTAACAAATTTGGATAATAACTCAAGGGATCAATGTGCTGAAATCAGGTTAAAATGGTTAAAATCAAGTTAAAAGAAAATATAAAATTAGACTAAATATAATTTAAATAAGAATTTTTATAATGTTATTTAAGGTGAAAACTATATAATGAAAATTCTATTTAGATTAATAATTTGAAAATGTAATGGGAAGTAATAAACTCAATTGTTTGATTTTATTCTTATCATTTCATTCATAGGCTTTCAAGTCTAGGCCTGACTATGTGTGAAGCCAAGGAAGCCAAGGAGATAAGGAGGGATAACCTGGCATCGGAATGACTTATAGATAAGGTGTTATGTCTTCCCTATTATGGACAATGGCATTTGTTGTCCATAGGGTGTTTTTATTTAGCATTTCTGGCTCCCAAAATCAAGTATTTTAAAACGGATTTGAAATAACACAGGCCAGTCACCTGTCTTTAGCATCCTTTTGTGGAAGGATGGTGTGTCCCTTGAAGAAGAAAGTTCCTTTTGTTGAAATGAGAAGGTTGCTTATGTACCAAGTGAATATCGCTAATCATGGAGGATGAGGAGAGCGTTAGTTGTTGTGTGGTCATGCATAGGGAGCATCTGTGAGTTGGGGTTTCTAACTGAAGGAAGTAAGGAGGTGCAGCCCATAATAACAATGTCTCTTTCAGTTAAGTGAAGAATGTAGAGTGGGTGATCGAATTCTATTTTTGAGACTTGACTAAGTCTAACAGGGAAAACATACATCTAATGGTTATTGTTATCCTCACTCTCACATGTTAAACAATTCTAAGTCCAAATAATTAAATTAATTAAAATCATGAAAGTTAGGATTTAATCCTACCCTTCTAAATTGAGTTTGTTCCTCATAGTTAAGAGTCAGTTTAGGCCTAGTTGGTTGAGAGATTCTCTCCAACTAATTAGGTGCCTAGATTAGTGTGTTGTTGAGATATTTGCTCAACCAAAGAGTCCAAGAAAGACGCACTATCTTGAGACTAACTTCCTCATGTATTTATATGTATCATAAAGATTGTTTTAAAAATGAGAATGTGAGGGATGCAGTAAGGTCGAGGCCTTTTTCCGCCACTTATATGTCTCCGTTATTTTTGTGTTTTGTTTAATTATTCTACAGTTATATTAATCATTAGTTGAAATAAAATGGATCACATGTTACATGTCATGATCTTGTTTCTTTCACCTAATAACTGTATGCAATAGCTTAAGCTCGGGCCTAATTTTTGTTAAGGGTTCGACTTCACTATTAATACTAGTGATTCAGGGACATGTTCTATTTCTATTGCTTAGTAAGCTTAGTACTCATGTAATTAAAGCTATTAGACGGTATGTAATTGGTCTTGCTTCTAACTTAGATAGTTATAGAAGCTTAGCAGAGCTTAGTGCAGTGTTTCCATGCATCTCGAGCAATTAATGACTTATGCTTAACTACACACTCATTGGTCTAGGATAATACGATGAAATCACATCTACGCCTATCTTTCTAGGATTTATAATGCTAGACCTCATATTTCGGGTGATAATACACAGTCTAGCTAGTACTTAGGACCAGCTTAATGGACTACTTAATTATAACACATGCCAATATATTCCAAATTAGCATCTTATTCAAGTCTTTTCACAATTTGTGATGCCAAATGTAAACCAATATTTTTATCAAGTAGTTGAAAGTTTACCAACGATGGGTTTGACCTCCTCCTCCACCCTAGGATTAGTTGAAAATAATTATATTATTTTGTATTAATGGAGAAAAGGTTACACAAGTTGTAACGTATCTCCCTAGTTTAGGATTAGTTCCTAGCGTTTAGGGGTTTGGTTGCAACTTCCTAATTTCCAGTGTTGTACTTAATGATGTAATCTTTCATTCATGAATGTAGAGTGTACAAGAGTGATCTCTCAGTTCTGAGTGTAGTCTCCAGGTGCAGGCCTCACCTGTGAGCTACATCTCCTTCTTTTTCAATTCTGTTCATATTTTATCTTGGTATCGGAGCTCAGATTGGGTGAGCCTGATTTTGTATCGCCTTTGTGGCTGGAGTGCCTTTGTGGCCAGTTTTCCTTTGTGGCAGAATCACCTTCGTGGCTAAAAGTGCCTGTGTGGCTGCGTGTACACGAGAGCTTTGTGCTCATTGAGCAGGTGGACTGCAGAACACCTGGCTCGGACTCAGATGATTTTTTAATTTTCTGAGTAGAAGGGGGTTGGCGCGCTTTTCGCGCTGACAGTCGTGCCAGGAAGCGCAACTGGCGCGTCTATTCGGCTATTAATCGCGCCACCGCGCCAAAATACCAGATTGGTGCGGAATCACACGGAAAAATCACGCCAAGTGTTTTACCTTACACCGTTTTGATCTAGGCGCGGATTTTTCGCTCGGGAGGGTGCCAACTCACCTTCAAGGGGATCCGCGAGAAGCCTCATCTTCGTTTGATGGTTTGCGGAGAAGCAAATCGGAGAAGTTGCGGATCTATCCGGGAGAGGCAGATCGGATCAGTTTTGATCAGATCAATTTTGTTGCCGTATTGAAAAACAATAGATTTTCTCATCGGAGCGGGATTGATTTTGCAGATTTGTCAGATATTGCTGGATCTAAATCTAATATACAATGGGTGGATCAGGAGACCAGCAGATCAGTGGCAGAAAAGTGGCAGATCGGGTGTCAGGATCTGACAGGTATCAATTTTATTTTTTTTCTACTGTTGGGTAGATTCATTTTGTAGATCTGATCAAAATGAGTAATACGATGGAATCTTACATCCACGAGTCTGGCAAAATCGATGGATCTAACTTCAAAAACTGGAAGTTTAAGATTCAGACCTTGCTTGAGGGTGCAAATGCTTGGTCCATAGTTACAGGTGATGAGCAGAGGCCGAACACAGGGACACAAGAGCAAGAATGGGATAAACGAGAGAACAAGGCGAAAGTTCTGCTGAAGATGTCCGTCAAGGACAACATCATCCCCCATATCAGAGACTGTAAAACGTCTGCGGAGATCTAGACGAACATCAAAAGTCTGTATCAGACCCAGAATACAAGTCGAATTATGGCACTTAAAAGCAAGTTATTTTCAATGAGGATGGACGAAAGTGAGACTGCTTCTGCATTCATTGCGCGAATCAAAGATGTGAAAGACAGATTGGGGGACATCGGAGAGAAGGTGTCTGACGCTGATCTCGTCACAATCACACTGAACGGGATGCGAGATGAATTTCAAATGTTCATCATTGGATTGGCGGCAAGGGAGAAAGCGCCCACATATGAAGATCTGACAGGGATCTTGCTGCAAGAGGAGGAGCGGCGGCAGAACTTGAACCCCCAGAATGATGATCTTGCGCTGATGGCGAAACGGCGATCATTCAGAGGGAAGCAGCCACAGCAGCAATCACAGCAGAGAGGAGGTACATCACATAAGAGTCCATATAAAGGTATGCTTGCAAATAATCATATAAGAAGATGTTATTACTGTGGAAAGAAGGGTCATGTACAGAATGTATGCTTAAAGAAGCAGGCTGATGATGCAAAGAGGAAGTTGGCAATTGCAAAGCACAAAGGATACTTCGTTGAAGAAGATATTGAAGAAGATGAAGATTTCAGTCATGATTTTCGACTGTTCACAGTCGACTGTGCCCTTTCAGCATCTAATGAGGACGATATCTGGTATGTCGATTCCGGAGAATCCTCTCACATGACAGGTAAAAAGGAATTTTTTGAATACGAGATTAAAGGTTATGGGGTTATTCCAGTCAAGTTACCAAATGGAAAAATCAATCATCTTAAAAATGTCTTATATGTACCTGGAATTAAGAAAAATCTAATATCAGTATCCATGATAACTGATCAAGATATGCTAGTCGAATTCTTCAAGACTCACTGTGTGATAAAGGATTGCAGGAAAGAAATAGTTGCAACAGGCATGCGCGTTGGAAGCCTATACAGATTGGATGTAAAGAGTATATCAAAGCAAGACATGGTTGCAGTTGGATCGACAATCGAACAACTCTGGCATCAAAGATTCGGTCATTTGAATTTGCAGGACCTCATGTTATTGCAGAGAAAAGGTATGGTTGAGGGGCTTCCTATCTTTCATAATATTCAGTTAAATTGTGATGGTTGTGCCTTAGGTAAGATGCATAGAGAACAGTTTCCTGTGCATGATAGAAGGAAGGAAACAGATATTTTAGAACTAGTGCACACTGACATATGCGGACCTATGCAGACAAGGTCGCTAGGTGGAGCGTATTATTTTCTGTTATTTACTGATGAGTGCACTAGATATTCATGGGTTTATTTTCTCAGTAAGAAAAGTTAGACTTTCCAGTGCTTTATAGAATTTAAAACCTTGGTGGAAAAACAGTTTGGTAAGAGCATAAAAATTCTCTAATCTGATCAAGGAGGAGAATATAAGCTAGCGGAATTCATGAAATTCTGAAAATCCCGCGGGATTGTTCAGCAGTTTACAGTGCCACACACACCACAGCAGAATGGAGTTGCAGAGCGCAAGAACAGAACCTTAGTGGAGTGCGCAAGGAGCATGTTACAAGGTAAGGGTCTGTCTAATAGTTTTTGGGCAGAGGCTATTAATACTGTTGTATATTTGAAGAACAGAAGTCCTACCAGGTATCTTGGCTTCAAAACTCATTTTGAAGCTCTATATGGATTCAAACCAGCAGTAAATCATCTAAGAGTATTTGGGTCAAAAGCATTTGCCCATATACCTAAAGCTGATAGGAAGAAATTAGACCCTAAAGCTGTTAAATGCATCTTTGTTGGTTATGGCACAGAATTTAAAGCTTATAAGTTGTTCAATCCTGATTCCCGTAAGATATTTGCAAACAGGGATGTAGTGTTTCATGAACAGGTACAGGAAGGGAAAGATGACATTGGTAATGATCGGCACATTCCATTGGTGTTGGATGAAAGCAGCGAGGATGAACAGGAGCAGAAACAGGAGCAGAAAGAAGAACAGGAAGAAGGTGATAATGCAAGCCCAATTACATCTGAAGAAGACAAATTTGAGGTAAGTCCCCTACCAAGGAGATCAGGTAGGAAGACTCAAAAACCATTGAAATTGAAAGACTATGCTTTGATGTCAAATGTTTTGAACATTGTAGAGCCCACTAATTACAAAGAAGCTAGTCAATTTAAGGAGTGGAGGGCTGCAATGAATGAAGAGATAGAATCTATTCTTAGAAATGACACTTGGGATTTAGTTGAACTGCCTAAGAATAAAACACCCATAGGATGTAAATGGCTGTTTAAACCAAAAATGAATGCAGATGGAAGTATTGAAAAACTGAAAGCTAGGCTGGTTGCAAAAGGGTACTCACAGCAGGAAAGTATAGACTTTGATGATACCTTTGCACCTGTAGCAAAGTTAAATACAATAAGAATGCTTATTTCTTTAACTACTAAATATAATTGGAAGCTACACCAGCTTGATGTCAAATCTGCATTTTTAAATGGTGAGTTAAAAGAGGAAATTTACTTAGTACAGCCAGAAGGGTTTGTAAAGCAGGGGCAGGAACATCTTGTTTGCAGATTGAAAAAGGCTTTATATGGCTTAAAGCAAGCTCCCAGGTCATGGTATGAAAAGGTTGATTCTTTCTTTAGAGTATGGCTTTCATAGAAGTTTAAATGACCCAAATTTGTATACCAAGTACAATAAGCAGGGGCAGATTATTCTGATCTCTTTATATGTAGATGACATGATTATAACAGGAGATGCAGATGATTTAATCAGAGGAATAAAAAGGCTTATGGCACAAGTTTTTGAAATGAAGGATCTCGGAAGCCTCCATTACTGTCTAGGATTAGAAGTATGGAGAGATACTGGGAAAACTTTTCTTACCCAAGGGAAGTATGCCAGAAATCTGTTGGAAAATTTTGGTATGGATCAGTGTAGATCAGCAGCAACACCTTTGCAGCAGAATTTGAAGTTGTGCAGTGATGATGGCACTAAGGAGGTTGATGCCATGATGTACAGACAGCTGGTTGGCAGCTTGATATATCTTACAACAACCAGACCTGACTTGGCATACTCTGTTAGTGTGTTGAGCCAATTCATGTCAAAACCGCTTGAAAGTCACTGGGTAGCAACAAAAAGTGTGTTGAGGTATCTTTGTGGTACTGTTAATTATGGAATTTTATACACTGACTCATCTGATGTTACTCTAGCAGGTTTTTCAGATTCAGACTGGGCAGGTAACCTAGATGATCGAAGATCCATCACAGGTTACGCATTCAGCATAGGATCCGGGGTCATAGCATGGAGCAGCAAGAAGCCGAGTACTGTAGCACTGTCTTCGTGTGAAGCTGAGTATCAAGCATTGTGTGCAGCAACGTGTGAAGCAATCTGGTTGAGAAGGATTCTAAATGATGCAGGAGAAGAACAGAAGAATTCCACTTCCATCAAAAGCGACAACCAGAGCACCATTAAATTGGCATACAATCCAGTGTTTTATAAAAACACCAAACATATAGACACTCAGTTCCATTTTGTTAGAGAGAAACTACAGTCCAAAGAAATTATTGTTGAATATTGTAAAATTTGTGACAATGTGGCTGATATTTTTACAAAGCCTCTTGCACGTGTGAAGTTTGAATTGTTTAGAAGGATGCTAGGAGTTCAGGACAATCCTTTCTCCATTAAGGGGGGGAGCTGAAAATAATTATATTATTTTGCATTAATGGAGAAAAGGTTACACAAGTTGTAACGTATCTCCCTAGTTTAGGATTAGTTCCTAGAGTTTAGGGGTTTGGTTGCAACTTCCTAATTTCTAGTGTTGTACTTAATGATGTAATCTTTCATTCATGAATGTTCAGAAAATCACTCTGCTTCTGGCGATGACCAGAAGATCTTGGGAGATATCATTATGGTAAGTGTGAACAACACTTAGAGGAATGGCTAACAATGCAGACAGAGAAAAGAACAGGGTATACCTTAGAGCTACTAATTTCATCATCTTTCCAATTTGCCGAGATTCAGCAAGCTTTCTTTGTCTGCACCAGAGGAGAAAGACGAATAGTGAATGGGTCTATAATATCATCTAGGCATCCACCTGTAATTTTTGCAAGTGCAAGAGAAGCATGATATGTTTCCTTTTGATCCCCTGAGAATTCCATAGGTTTCATGGCTGTAATTATTTCAATCTAGATTACTCTAAGATGGAAGTTTCAAAACCTTGTCTCTAAACTGTGGTTGTAAGGGCAGGATAGTGGCATTGAATTGATCGAGATTTCTTTTCCGCAATATCAGATTTCCAATAGGTGTTGCGATAATTCTCTATGGCTGGGGATCTGCAATTTGAACAAGTGAAATCAAAATAAATGCAGGAATATTAGTACCAGAATGGCAGAAAAGTATTAAAAATACATCAACACTTCGCTTCTCAAGAACCTTTGTAGGAAATGAAAAGATTTAGTCAAAAATAAATGAATAAGTCTTGATGCTCAAAATGGCTGGAAAGTCCTTAAGATAAAACATTTTAACACTTAGCTTGTCCATAGCCATTACATGATATGAACAATTTAGTGAAAAATAAATGTAGAACTCTTGGTGCTCTAAACGACTAGAAATTTTATAAGAAAAAACATATATAATATGGAGGGGTAAAAGACGCCACCCATATATACAAAACCATCAAGGCAAGCACTACATACATGTATAGTTTGGACCCTGGGGAGTTTGAAGGAACAGAGTAAAATTGTTACTGGCATGGTGACTTACAGGCCCCCATATAATATTTATCCCTACTCTAGCCAAGCAAAGTGGAAACTCTGGCAGTATCATGAGAGAGTGGGACAAGCTACTTGATCAATGGAGAAGTCCACACAGGAGATTCACATAATCATGCGAAATCATAAACTGAAATCAAAATAGAAAATACAGTGGGCAGGAGAATATAATGGCATCAGCCAAAAAACATGAATAATAGAATGAAAAAGATAAGATCATATAAAATCATTAGTCATTCATACCTTGACATAGAAAACCATGATTGAATGTTTGGTGCTCCGATATACATTCTACCGTATTTTTCCATTTTAGCATTCAATTGCTAATAATCGAAATGCCTCCAGCAAAAGAGCGGAATGTCCTGCCTACAACATCACTTTTCTCCATTTCCTTTTCTCTAAAAAGAAGACACATGAAATCCATGCAGACATTATAACATTATATTATGACAAGACCACAAAATTGATTTGTCAAATAATTTTGATATTTAAAAACGAACTTGAGCCATGTGGGCTCCTCGTGAGAACCACTTGCCTCACGACTCAATTTTCCAGAAGATAGCATGTAATACGTGGATGAATTTGTATCCAAAGCCCTAGCTTCACTTTGCATGGTTCATATTCATTTTGAAATAATCCAAAAATAGATGTAGTCCCTGTCGATTGAGTAGAAGCCAGAAGCCATTGAAATCGAATTAGCAACATCCCTTCAAGCAGTTCGATGACCTGGGCCAGGTGTGGATCCAACTATTCCATATATGTGGTAGAGAAGAAACATGAAATAAATAGTATCTATAATCTCCTAGTTCACATAGTTGCTCCATCTATAATCTTGATCGCTTATCTCCCCAATCTCAAAGGAGGGAGAATCCTCTTGTTCAGACTATCTCAGGTTCGAGGGCGAGAGTGACAGTGTTTCATTTCCCCATGATTGATACAATTAGACCAATTCATAATACGTTATTCATCAGATAAATTCATTTACCAAGTAAATAAGTAATTTTCTAGTGTGAGTTTTACCAAGTCTAGATAGATTTCTTTTACTAGCAGTTGTTATGGAGGTAATGATTCAATCAAATGAGGAGTCGATAATTCAATAATTTACGTGTTCATATAGTTAGTGTAACAGACCCCCCACGTGAATTAAAATGGTAAATATGTTTTCACTTTAACTGTTCAAATCAAGAAAATCAAGAATCAGTTTTAGGTGAACCGAATTCTTGATAACATTTGTAGTATTTGCTGGATGGCTTAAGAAGGGTTCATTGATTTTCGATGGTAAAAGAGGTTTCTTATTCGTAACATAGTCGAGCAAGCTGCTGTGCGTGATGTTCAGGAGGCTTCTGTTTATGACAGATACGTTCTTCCAAAGCTTTACTCAAAGATGCAATATTGTGTTTCCTGTGCCATTCACTCTCATGTTGTTTGCGTCAGGTCTCGCAAAGAACGCCGCAACCGCATTCCTCCACAGCGTTTTGCTTTTAGGCGCCGGGTATGTAAACATGTCATAACGCTTCGATTTTCAGTAGTGGTTAGTATGTTGCAGTTGGAAATGAATTATCGTAATTTTTTTAATTCCCCATTCATAATGAAACTTCCCAGGATTTTTTAAGGCGAAATACACTGAAAATAGCACATCAAGGCATTTGTCGAAAGCAAATTGAAAATCTGTGCAATTATTGCTATAAACATTTTTTTTTATGCCGTATCCTAATGGCTAATTTGCCTGGTCTCATATTAGATATAGATATGGAGGACCTCAATGCTAGATGACTTTGTGTTGTAGTGGCATGTTGACTCTAGTACTTTAAAGTAAATCTAGTTGGACTCCATATAAGATTATTCCAACAAATCGTTAAATCCTTTTGATTTCAATAAATATTATTAGATATAGATATGGAGGGCCTCAATGCTAGATGACTTTGTGTTGTGGTGGCATGTTGACTCTAGTACTTTAAAGTAAATCTAGTTGGACTCCATATAAGATTATTCAAACAACTTGTTAAATCACCAACAAAATACAAAATATGTTTAGAATATTTAGAGAAAAATCCATTTTCTGGAGAGAAAATGAAATATGAAATATTTCGTATGATTTATTATAAGCAGAAATAGTTACATTTAACAAAAGTTATAGAATTTCCTTTGGGAATAATATCTTATCTTATGAAGTGAAAGATAAGTCCATTGTGTTAAAAGAATATCTTTATCTTTATCTGGTGGGTAAAAGAGAAGTTATTATTATGTTATATAATGGGTATTGTGATTTAATTGCATGGGTTAATGTACAAAAGATTAACTTTGTTATTATTTTAAAAAGGTATTCTTATTCCTTATGCACAATATAAGGATTAATTATGGTACCTTTTTGAAAAGGGTTACCTATTGAAAAGATTGCATCTTAGGTGTATAAAAGATTAAGTAACTTTGTTATGGTTCCCTAAGTTTTGTGCATGAGGAACTACATAAAGTAACTAAGTTATATTAACCCCTTTTTGAGAAATAATCATGTATATTTTTACATGGAAATAATAGTTAAGAGTGGTAGTATTCTAAGAAGTTTTTGTAAAAAGAATCCAGGTTGTCTTAAAGATTACTATTATGTTAATCTTTTTACATGAAAATAGTATTTCATGATGATAGAAATCTAAGAAGGGAATATGTGTTTCCTACAGTAAAGGAAGAGTTATCTCTCTTGCATGCACAAAGAATAGCCATTATGTTATAGAAGCATGTTCTTTACATTTATAAAGAAATGTTGAGCTATCTTACTATTTAGGAAAATATGTGAGATACAAACAATATTTATCAACTAATGATATTACATTGGTAAAGATTAGTTATTCAATAAATCCATGGATAGTTTCATAAAAACCATGGGTAGTTTTTCCATGGTGTTGACAAAGATTAATTATTTCATAAAACCATGGGTAGATTACCATGGTGTTTGAAAATATTAGTCAATTGATAAATCTATGGATTGTTTACGACAGTGTTGGTAAAGTTAAGTTATTTAAATAAATTCATGGTTAAAGGAGCTAATTCCTTAGATGAATAAACTAAGTGATTATTTTATATTATCATGATTATGATTTTAAATTCCTTATGGAGGAAGATCTTGCATATACATGCGACATATGCATTATCTTTTATTGAAAAATAATATACCTTTTTGTATGTAGAAAGATAGCTTGTAGTATTAAAGCTACAATGAATAAGATTGTTAGTATAATCTTGAAATGAGACATGTAGTTATATTCTTAGTTGCATATTTTTACATAGGATTACATGCTCACTAGCATTGAGATTTTCTTTGGGAAGACTCATGAAGGAGGTTATGTGCTTCATTGTGTAAGCGCTCCTTTAGGGAGAGTCTTTTGGAATCAGTATGCATTCGCATGCATGGAAGAAACAATTGTTATGTTAACATGCATACCATGCACTAAAGGTAATAGCTTAAGGGTTAGCTATTTTTATTTAAAGTATGTAAATCACATGCATAGATATCTTAGCTGATGTATCAGTTTATTTTAAAGAAGTTTTGGAAATGTAGCCAATGTCTTGCAGGAATGTGTGCTTGTGCGACGTAAGCATTAGTTATTGTGATGACCTATAATCAGTACATATGAGGTATGTGTTATTAAAGAGAGAATGACAAGGTACTTTACTTGCTTGTCATGAATTACACAAGAGTAGATGGAGAAACTACTATAGTGATTGATTTATACTTTATGAATCTTGACATCATTTTATGTTGAAGGCATCATAGCAGGGAATGATGGCGACATGTAAAAAGGAATATTATGCTTGTCATGTACAAAGGAAAAATTATGCTTGTCCTGGTGGCAGGTAAATGACTAATGTTCATGCAGATGAGTGCGAGTTGCAGGAAGGTCCAATGTGCGATGGTCCATTGTAGGTACATCCATGCCACCAAGATGTGAAGATATGAAGATGTGAAGACCAGAGGGTAAATGGTATCATATTGATTGAATGGCGTAAAGCTAGATATTTCTATATTTTCTTGTAAGATTTATAAACGATGGATAAGGGATGGTCTCCCTTATAAGCCATTGAGTGATGGGCTGAACACCCTCACAAGCGTTTAATAATAAAATTAAACATTTGTTGGTTTTCACCCTACGGGGTTTCCAGGGTATATTGGTGTCCAATGATGTGATTGATTATTGTGTCCAGATGATGAGGTTGATTTCTTTCTTGTTATGATGTTCATAATGGAAATTATGTGATGACTATATGAGTAATGAGATGAATGGATGGTTACATCATATAGTATTAAGTTAATATACTGTAATGGAGGTTGTTAAGGGTTAAGGAGTTTACTATTCTTATTTATAAAATTACACTATGAATTGTTAAACATTCTATGTAATGAAGAGTAACTTGTATAAAAAATTTTAACTCCTTACATTTCCCTGTGAAGTTAATGGTGGATGTTACAGTTAGTTTCCTTAGACCCCATATTCGCTTAGCAATATGCGCTACTATCTCTGCTACTGTATCATCTACAAATTTTTCGGATAAAGAAAACCCACAGTAAACGGGTGGTAGGTTGAGGACCATTACCGCTAAGCCTACATTCCGGGTATCTTTGGAACTAGGCACAGTTATTTTATGGTATTATTCAATTCAAATCCTAGTTTAGTAACTCAGCTTGCTGCTGAACTCATTTTCAGCACAGACTTCACTAGCATAACATTCACCACAGACAAGTTCTATTCGGGTAGTTCACTATAAACCAAATATATATAATAGAATTCATTGACTAGATATATCATAATACAATATTACTCTATCTCAAAATAGATTTTTACTTGTAGATTAAGACCCGTGGTTTTTAATCCAGACTTGCATATTCACTAGTAAGACATCACTGCTACGAATTTGGAGAGTTTATATTCACTCTAGACCCAATTATCTATCTAACTGCTACTGCAACCGAATTGTACAGTTTAGTGTTCATGGTCATTTGTAATATACCTAGTATTGTTTACAATTCAACCAATATACTTATGAGAAAAATTACAATTTTATATTAAATGTAGGTTTTCATTAATAAAAACCTGCTATGCGAGTAAGAACATACCTGCAGAAAGAAGCCAAAGAAGCCAACTTAAGGACTAAGAGGAACTGAAGTACCACTAACCCAGCGTATGATCTTGTTCCAGTCAGTATTGAGCACTCCTGAAAGACAACAAAATTACTGAATATGTTATAACTATTGAATAAGTAAAGAAAGCCACACTCTAAAGCATGTTCCTCATGGTCAATGGTAGTGAGTGGAAAGAAAGCCATCCAGCTAGTGCCTTCCTCATGGTCAAAGGTAGTGCGTGGAAAGAAAGCGAGCCAACTAGTATCGGACACTACTATACAAATCTGAACAAATCCAAATTCTCACCAGAGGAAGGGGGAATAACAACTTGGTCAAAGTCAGAAATCAAGATTATAATGAAGGCTTCCAAGGTTTTCTGCTATGGACTTCTCTTTCTGGACGGGATCAACTAGGCCAACCTAGCTTTTGGATGTTTCTTTGGGTGAAGACATTGTAAATATTGGATTTCGCTTTAAGAAATATCATTGTTTGAAACCCCGTGGATGAGATTATGTCTCAAATCCCCAACAAACACGGGTTCTATATAGGAAAAACTGCATGCATCTGAGAATATTTTTGGAATCAACTTACATACTTCAAATTTGATATTTGAAAGAAGGGAGGCACGAATTGAGCACTTACACCAAGTTACTCTCATGGAAACCATAAGATATAAGTTTGAAGTATTGTGATGCGGAAGTAGTGACAGGTGGGCAAAGGTAGTGATAAGTGGGCAGATGTGGTGAGGTTGTATCTAAGGTGACAACAAAAATATTTGTTTGTCAACCACCTTTTGTGCAAGCAATATACTATGTAAAGAAAAAATTTAATGTTAAGTACTTTTTGTTAGAAAATAAATGAATCACAGAAAACCATATAACCTATGTTTACACTTTCACTGCCTTGGGAAGAGGCCAAAACCATGAAATCTAGTTAGACTATGGCTTTGCATTATCATCTAACAACATGGACTAAAAAATCACTAAACTAAATGAATTTATAATGCTAATTGTTCATGCTCTGATCGCTATAGTCCCCTATCATGACGGCGGGGACTAATAAGAAGCCCAAACACAATACTAGGGAACAAGAAGGCCAAGCACAAAGGCCATATGTTAGGTTGTCTTATTAGAAAGTGAAAAGTAAAAAGTATATATTTTTAGTTAAAGTTGGGTTAGAATGCAATAGAATCGTATTTACACGGATATAAAATACGTTTTTCACCCATATAATTACAAAAGGGAGTTTTCCAAGCAGCAATTCCCTACCATTGAGTAAATAAAAAACAAGTACAGGAGCCAGTGACTATGAAGCCAAGCCAGAATACTCACAGCACTCCCTGAATGGGTATATGAGAAGAAGAATACTTGAGAATGATATATATTTAGAATCTACAACTGAAGGACCAGGAGTGAATTAAGACATCTACACATACTTGGAATTAATCCTAGGAATAAGATGCTCATAAAAAAAAAAACCTCAACAATATTTTTTCGAACATAGTAATAAAGCTCCTTGAACATTACCACTCTTGCGAGGACCCTATTGCTACAAAAGACAGTACTACTTGTCATTTCTCTTACTTGTTGGGACAGGTCTACATATTTTATGAAATATACCTAGCACACTAATCTGAGAAGATATCTTTTCAACTTCTTGAAAAGCTAGCGATCTCATTCAAATGATTTTTTAGAGACGGTTTTATGAAGTATTCCAAACTGATACAGGTTACAGTAGAAAGATGAACATAAATTTTGTGTCAACAACTTAATTCAAGCAAACTTGGCTGCTGCACCCTGTACTATAACATAGAGTTCCTTTCTCATATGAATAATATCAAAATGTCACTTCAAGAAACTGTATACTCACTGGCATTGGAATTCACTGACTACGTAGAACAAGCACAAATGGCTTTTGTTGGAACCCTTTAAGACCAGTTTTAAATGCATTTATTGTTGGATCCTACGAAATATATTAAAACCAAAATAATGGTTGTTTATAGAATGTTCAAGAAAATAAGTTTATTGAGCCTTGAACAGTACAATTTCTTATCAGTAAATGCTAGATTACCATGATAAATTCCTTGATATATTTCTCTCAGAATAGTTTTGATGAGGGCACACAATGTCATCAAACTTTAGTGCATTACTAAATTTCTTGTTATAAGATAACATGTATTCTAGTATCTAGACAACTGAATTGATAAAAGAAACAACAGAGAATATCTTCTTAAAATTGTCTACACTAGTTTGCAGATATTTTGTATGGTAAAAATAGAATACGACAACCAAAAAGTTGTATCATATTGACATTGTATTTTCAAACCTCTTCAATATTTTCCACCAAATCTTCAAAATTGTGACCTCCAGAATATGAATGCTCCGCTCCATAATCTCTATTTCGATTTCTAGCATGACAATCATCTTCCCTTGAAAACTTTCTGCAGTATCCAAATATTCATCTCCAACATCCTCGTTCTGATGTATGTTATACGAGTGCTTTACATCCTTTGTTCCCAACTCCTTTTGATGCTGAGAATTTTGGCTTTCTGGTAGGCCACCAAGAAATTGTTGCATCCTATAATGCAACTATGTGTGATTATATAGATACAAATAATCGCCTGTATAGGTTTCCCTCTGTCGCACAGGGGGCATAGACCTGTGCTCCATATCGTTTCCATTATATCTATTTTCAAACTCTCTGTACTGATGCAGAAGTAGATCATCTTGTGGAGAAGATTCACCAGAATATCTTCTAAAGTCATGTTCCTCGCCAGAGACTGAAAATTCTTCATATTTTGACGCAACGCCCACACTGTCTTCAACTTCATTATGTGCTAGACGAAAGGATGTCATCAGACCATATCGTAGATGAACACTTAGCAGTTGTGGCTAAGGGAAGCCAAATATTTTGCGTCTGCTTCATCCATTGTAAACACGATCTATGTTTGGATTCAGAGTCTAAGGCTGGGCATGCTTAATCTCAAAGTACCCAACAATAAAGTTAAATCCTACTAAATTGACACTCAGGGACAAACAGGGTTCCATGCTTCTGATTTACGTGATCGTTTATGAATCTCAATTTCCTTTATAAATATCCACAAAGGAAAATAATTCAATCATATAAAAAAACCTCAACAATAGACATATCATGTTTCTCTAAGTATCATAATCTCATTTTTATGCCAGGAACAGGGTGAGGACAGAGGTTCCCTTCATGAAATATTATCGATAATAGAAAGGATTAATCAAAATTGTTTTTAGTTAAAAATTAAAAATAACTTTAATCAATTAAATAGTATAATTTTTAATGACAATGAGAAAAACATTATAAAACAAAATAAAATATAAAAAAATTATATATTAATAACATCTGCAGCAAGATTTGCACACCGATTGCCATGTGAACCTCATCGTTCTTCGTCTTCTTAGATCATTGCGTTCCACCTTTCTTAGGCACAAAATCCTGTAGGAAAAGCCCCCGATTCCATCGCTTCTCTCTCTTGGACCTGCAAACAGCTCTACACTCACCAGGTTAGGTGCTTACACAACTCTCTGAGTAGTGTTATGGTGATTCCTAAACATCATGGACTCACTACAAAGGACTACGCACATAATTTTCTATGTGTCCAAGATTGTAACCCGTTGACAATAGACCAGAGCCCAAATACCAGGGGTTAGCTGGCCAATTTTTGGGTTAGATTGTTTTTTTAATTATTCTTTCATAAATTTCTTAGCATTTCCCACACTTAATTGCAAAATGCTAATGCTTGAAAATAATTTAGTTTAATTCTCTTGGAGCAGAGGTGAATTCGACCCAAAAATCAGAGATAAATCAAAAGCTTCAAAGCTCAGTGAATAAACTGTGTAAGTAGAATGGTTTTCCTAATGCGGCTATGCAAAAAGCTCAATCACACAGAAGCCATGATGGGAAGCCAACACATGTAAGTAAGACATTATATATGTAAAATACATCCATATTAAAATATTGTGAAGTGTAAATAATAGTAATATTATAAGGTGTAAAAACATAATAGAAATTCTTTTATGACACCTGCATATGGTGATGCACACCGACTTGAGGAGGAAGTTTCAAATGAGGCTGACACCGAGCTCATGAAGAGGTTGCAAACGGAGCTGAAAGGAGGTTGCAGACTGAGCTGAAAGTATGACTTAGATGCAAACTGAGCTGAGGAGGTTGAGGAGGTTGCAAGCAAGTTGAGGCTCCTTGAGGAGGCAACTTTAGTGCCTGCTTGTTCTCCAAGAATATGTTGTTAAAAAGACTGTTTTCCAAGAATTCTGATGGGTTTTTAGAAAATACCAACATCATAATATGAAAAATCCATTATTCATGAATTTAAAAGAATATGTATGCAAGTACTGGAGAAGTGTGAAGTGTTTTCTTTGCATAGCTTGCTCCTGCCTCTTGAATTGGTTCATAAATTGGGTTTATGAGTATTAAGCATTTTCTTTCCATAGCTTGCTCCTTCCTCCTTAATTGGTTCATAAACTGGTGTTTCATGGTTCTCTAGTAAACCTGCTATCTATTCCACCAAGATCCTATTTTTTCAATTTTATTTAGAAGGAGAAACCATTATAAACATAATAACGCTAACTAACCACTATATAATAATGTTGAGCTTATGGGTGATATACAAGGAAAAGTGGAGTAGAGCAGGTTGCTCGATATTTTTCCAACAATAATTTCTTTTTCCGCGGATGAAGGCAGAGACTTTCCTGGATTATTCTACTGTATTAACAGGGAAGATGAATTGACATCGAAATTTGAGTATGAACCCTTGCGACAATCGACTCTCCTTAATTTGAGATATTTTCTCGATTTTGGTACCACTAACGAAGTTGCGAGATGCATTAAATTCGTCATCTACTGGATACATAATGGCTCACTTTGATTAGACCAAGAATATCCAATTCATGTTGATGACATTCACAGCTTGATAGGTTTTTCAATGGAGGGGAAGGACGTTATAAAGGCTTTTCAAGGTTCTGGAAAGCATGGCAAAAATAAACGAGTTTCGCTTTCATGACAGGGACTACTGTTATCATCACTCGGCACTTGCATCTTCATGCAAGCCATCTGCCTAAGATGCATTCGCCACTTGCATCTTCACCTGCCCGAGATACATTCGCCACTTGCATCTTCACCTACCTGAGATACATTTGACACTTGCATCTTCATGTAAGCCACTTGTGTGAGATATGATATAGGTATGTCTGTCTCCATAAAATGAAATATAAGGCAACATTATCTCAAACATTAAATGCTTGGGAATTAATGCTAGCATTAAGCTAGCCTTATGCATGTCTCAAAACAATCATGTTGAATTTATGATATAACAATCTTGAATTTACCCAATATATCGATATCACCTCCATATGAGGCCAATAAGATGGAAAATTGTTTAATTGGATGAAAAGGAATATTCATAAGCATTTTGGCATCGAACTTTGGCTAAAACATAAAATGACAATGATATGAGTGTTGGATTTTGTGTATTATTAATTGAAAAAACATGAACCAATTACTATAGTCCTTTCCAGGCCCGTCCAAAGCACAAAATATATATTTTTAGCTAAAGTTGGGTTAGAATGCAATAAAATCATATTTGCATGGATATAAAATATGGTTTTCACTCATATACTTAAAAAATTTATTGATTCCATTTGTGACTTTTTCATTATAATGTTGAGATAAGGATGGTCTCCTTCTAAAAAGTGGGAGGGAAAGATAGGTAAAAACAAATCATAACATGGAAAATGGATATAGTTGATCTGAAATTGTGAGAACAAATTATTTCTTATACAAAGATTGAAAGTAGGGAGCTTTTACTGGTTATTTCACCTTTACTAGAAAGGATGAAACCAGAAGCTTCTGGCCCACAAACTGGCTCTGCCTAAAGAAATATAATGTAAACATTGAAATAGATCCGATCAATGAAAGTATTTTTTTATGTGCAAAGTATCCATTAATCAAAATTTTATGTGTGAATAAGCAAGTTCAAGTATTCTGCAAAGGAAGTAATGTGGTTTGAAGTGAAACTAAGGAGTTGTGTTCACTGTATAAGTCTGATTGGGAAAAGTGTACTTATGAAAAGTTACTATTTAATGAAGCAAAATCTGAAATATAACAGCAAAAATGCACAACATAACAGTAAGCAATTGTTTAAGCAGTTCACCCCTCTCTTGGGCTACCTCTACTGGGTCCAAAAGCCTCTAATTAGGATTTTCCCTCTTTTATTAATGCTCAAATTATGAATTACACTGTGTAGAAAGCCTCAAAAGGAAAAATTAGCTGCATATTAAAAAACAGAAGACTAAAATCAGTATAAATCGACTATTCATTCACCTCCAATGGATGAGTATAGTCCAACACAGCTGATCTTTCATTAGGCCCTAGTGGCTCCACAACCAAAATCGCTGGTAAAATCACTGATAGAGCACCTTGATGGCTCTACAACCTATCCCAATAGCTCCAGAATGCTTCAATACCCCAAAATAAATAAAAAAATTGTCCCAAATGGACTTCCCTAGCCAAAGTTATGGCTAACAGAAGTTTGCCCAGTTAGGGCTAAAAATCCTCCACTAATTGTGGAGTAACTGCAGATAAGGCCACTAAATTAGGGAGAAGCACCAAAATAGGCGGAGGCCGCCAAAATTCCCGCCGAAATAAGGGGCCTAAAGGATAACCCCCATGGGACCGCACCCGTCGGAGTTGGTTGAACCAACTTACGTTATACGCAGCGTTAATTAAAGTTGGAACTATATAATAGGAAATGGGGCCGAAAGTCATGTGACCACGTCCCACGTTTTCGGGCCCGCCCTTACATAAAAAACATTTACATACAATTTCGCGCCAATGAATATTAAGAACTGTCGCTATGACCCAACGGCCGGGCCATTGCATTGTCTCCGCCGCGACCCGGTTTCAAATAAATTTTTGAACCATTTCAATCCACCTTGGGGCCACATGGCGCCTGTTCATTGGTTTCCTGTGGAATATTCTACAGAATATTTTGTGGAATATTCCATGGAATATTCCCAGTATATTCCATAGAATATTCCCAAAATAGTCTGTGGAATATTCTTTTTTTAATAAAAAAATTTTATAAAGTCAATTTTGGCCATTTTTTAATTGAAATTGTAAAAATTCAAAGCTGAATATATTTCTCATACGGCGTCGGTTTTCAGTGTCGTTCACATCTACAGGATCTTTTTTCCGAGCTCTTTCCAGTCGATCTAGTTTAGAACAATTTAAGAGCAACTTCATTTTTGAGCATTTTTCTACAATAGACTTGATCTCCTGATCACACCTCCCAAATGGGAAGCTTTTGGACCCCAAAAGCTCTCTGACTACTGAAACTGATGATGTGGAGACTGATTCTCCACTCTTCCACCCTTGAATAACTAAAATCTACCCGATTTCATCAAATGAAGCTTTTGAGAAAATGATAATTTGTCTCTGGAATCAACTGATCCACCATTGCTAAGATTTACGGAGTCATGATGCAAATGATTAAAATTTGCAAAATAGCAATTGTAATCTGCAGAAAACAAACTTTTTCTACACTGATCAAACTTCCCAGAAGACTTAAAATAACCTTCACCTTGCAAACTGTTCCCATGGTGAATTCTACGATTATGAAACCAACTTTTTCCCATGCTGAATTGTGTGTCCTTCTTGCTTGCACTGCTTTGCTTTGACACTTCATTCATTGCATTGGCTGACCCGAAAGGTAATTTGTGCAACATAATATCATCTTCTTTCAAAGACAAACTGTTATCAAACTAAGAGAAATCATTAGCAACATCATAAAGGTGAATGTTCAAAACCGTCGTTTTCAACATCAACAAAGTTAGACTTTGACTTGCATTAACCAGTCTTTTCAATTAACTTGCAGGGAGTAAAGAAGATTCCAGCTTCTTCTTGTGAGCTCTCACAATGTACTCTTTACCATATTTGAACAAGTGATACTTGTTTTCATGGCGATGAAAGATGGACTTCCTGTCAAATAAATAAGGACTTCCCAAAACAATACCTGAGATATCAAGCGGCACCACATCAAGTTCAACTGTGTCAATAAAGTGTGCAGTTATTGCAAAGTGCAATATGCACTTCCTTGAAACTTGCAAATTGGCATCCTTGCATATCCATCCAAGTGGATAAGGCTTCGGATGTGGAATAGTCTCAAGTTTAAGCTGCTTGGCCAAGTCTTCAGATATAAGATTTTCTTGTGACCCACTATCAAACAATGTGTCAATTTTGGTATGTTTTGAAATTACCCTCACATGGAAGAGCTCTATCCTCCTCTTTTCTTCATGAGTATCTTTGCGACAATTCAAAGAGCTAGAACTGGGAATTGTGTCTTGCACCACTTCTTTCCCCTTAATGTTCTTTAAAACCATGGCGATGCTTTTTGTCTCATCTCCTGAGTCTGACCCTAAGTCTTGCTCAACTGTTGCTACAATTTTCTCCTTTTCTTTGGTCTTTTTTTTGTTCTTGTATTTTTCTGGTTTCAGTTCAGGATGAAGCTTCCAACAATGATCTTCATCATGACTTGTCTTTGAACAGTTCTTGCAAAATAACTTTCCTTTGTATTTTCTTGAATTTGCAACTCTCTTCTTTCCTTTGTTTTTGAAATTACTATCCTCATCAAAAGTATTCTTTCCTCTAGCTTCTAAAAGTGTAGCCTGGACACAGACTTCATCTAAGCTGGTAGGATTAAACATTAGAATAGTATGTTGCAGATAATTGTGCCAACCTCCTATGTATTTCAACAAGGTGTCTTGACTTTGTAAGTCTACTCTAAGTAGAAGTGCTCTCCTTCTAAACTCTTGGGTATAATCTTGCACATTTTGACCTTTAAGTTGCCTAAAATTTTGCCAATTCATGATTTCTTTCTGGATATGAGCAAGAGGATAAAACAGTGTCTTAATAGCAGTAATAAACTCTTTCCAAGTTAGAGTTATCTTACCATGCTTTTTAATTTCCTCCCTGGTCTTGGCTTCCCACCAAACCAAAGCTACTCCATCCATTCTCAAAGAGGCTAATTGGATTTTTGTGTCATCATCATGCAAATTTTGAATTCTTAGATAGACTTCCAGCTGTCTAATCCAGATATCCAATTTTTCTGCATTCACATCACCATTAAACATCGGCAACTCAACTTCACATCAAGCTTTAACAAAGGATTTTTAAGAGATGTTTTTTTTTTGTGTGACTGATTAACAGAAGTAGAAGAGGATGATGTGGAGGAAGAGGATGATGATGGAGATGAAGGATCACCATTTCCTCCATTCCCTTTCTTAGACTCATCATTTTCTTTCTTCCCTCCTGAAGAATCTCCTTCTTCTTTTTGGTTTCTAGACCCTTCTCCAACAATCCTATCATTTCTTTCCTGGTATAGGATCCTAACCATCTCATTCATGTCCAAGAAAGCTTTTCTAAAGACTCTTTCTTCTTCCTTGGGATCCATTTCCTCATGTACTTCTCCTTCTCTGGAAGACATGTTTGTGGCTGATTCTAAGGCTAATGAGGATGAAATGGAAGGTGGATATAATGGCACTCTAGCCCTCCTTGGTTTAGGATTAACTTGTTCTCTAACCAATTGACCTTCCCCTCTTTTCAATTTCAGCCTAGTAAGCATCAAATTTTGCAGAATAACACAATATTCTTGCACAAATTTCACAAACTATTAAGCAAAACCTAGAGCTCTAATACCAATCTGATCTGAAATTGTGAGAACAAAGTATTTCTTATACAGAGATTGACAGTAGGGGTCTTTTACTGGTTATTTCACCTTTACTATAAAGGATGAAACCAGAAGCTTCTGGCCCACAAACTGGATCTGCATAAAGAAATAAAATGTAAACACTGAAATAGATCCGATCAATGAAAGTATTTGTTTATGTGCAAAGTATTCATTAATCAAAATTTTATGTGTGAATAAGCAAGTTCAAGTATTCTGCAAAGGAAGTAATGTGGTTTGAAGTGAAACTAATGAGTTGTGTTCACTGTATAAGTCTGATTGGGAAAAGTGTACTTATGAAAAGTTATTGTTTAATGAAGAAAAATCTGAAATATAACAGCAAAAATGCACAGCATAACAGTAAGCATTTGTTTAAGCAGTTCACCCCTCTCTTGGGCTACCTCTGCTGGGTCCAAAAGCCTCTAATTAGGCTTTTCCCTCTTTCATTAATGCTCAAATTATGAATTACACTGTGTAGAAAGCCTCAAAAGGAAAAATAAGCTGCAAATTTGGAAACAGAGGACTGAAATCAGTATAAATCGACTATTCATTCACCTCCAATGGATGAGTATAGTCCAACACTGCTGATCTTTCATTAGGCCCTGGTGGCTCCACAACCAAAATCGCTGGTAAAATCACTAATAGAGTGCCCTGATGGCTCTACAACCTATCCAAATAGCTCTAGAATGCTTCAATACCCCAAAATAAAATAAAAAATTCGTCCCAAATGGACTTCCCTAGCCAAAGTTATGGCTAACTGAAGTTTTGCCCAGTTAGGGCTAAAAATCCTCCACTAATTGTGGAGTAACTGCAGATAAGGCCACTAAATTAGGGGGAAGCGCCAAAACAGGCGGAGGCCACCAAAATTCCCGCCGAAATGAGGGGGCTAAAGGATAAGCCCCATGGGACCACACCTGTCGGATTTGGTTGAACCAACTTACGTTATACGCGGCGTTAATTAAAGTTGGAACTATATAATAGGAAATGGGGTCGAAAGTCATGTGACCACGTCCCACGTTTTCAGGCCCACCCATACATAAACAACATTTAAATACAATTTCACACCAATGAATATTAAGAATTGCTGCTATGACCCAACGGTCAGGCCATTGCATTGTCTCGGTTTCAAATCCTGTCGCATAACAAATTTTTGAACCATTTCAATCCACCTTGGGGCCACGTGGCGGCCTCCGGGCTGGCCACGTGGTGCCTGTTCATTGGTTGCCTGTGGAATATTTCGCAAAATATTCTGTGGAATATTCCATGGAATATTCCTAGAATATTTTGTGGAATATTCTTTTTTTAATAAAAAAAATTTTAAAAGTCAATTTTGGCCATTTTTTAATTGAAATTGGCAAACTTCAAAGCTGAATATCTTTCTCATACGGCGTCGGTTTTCAGTGTCGTTCACGTCTACAGGATCTTTTTTCCGAGCTCTTTCCATTCGATCTAGTTCGGATCAATTCTGAGCAACTTCATTTTTTAGCATTTTCTACAAGAGACTTGATCTCCTGATCAATAGTAAACTCTTGAAACATCTTCGACTATTGTACTAACAAGTGGAAAAATAAAACCAAAAATTTATGGGATACTCTAAACAACTTGAAAGTTAAAAATTGATTTAAATACCCCACTTATGTTAGAAGATGGAGTTGCATATCTAAGTGTTAAATTTAAATTTGCCAAAATATAAAATTGATTTTAAAAACCCTTTTAGGGTCACATATAGTTGAAAATCTAGGTCAATGTTTTAGAAGTTTCGAGATATATGTGAAGAAATGAAGGAATTTATAATAAAGTAAAGTTGTAACTAAAGGAAGAATTTTTCAATTGAATTTTAAAATTATTTTTATAATATTATATATATATATATATATATATCTGTTTGTATTAAAAAGTCGTAAATAAATAAGAATATATTTAAGATATAAAAATAATTACTCTAAATAAGTTTTCAAATTTGGATTATAAAAAAAATAATGGATTATCATAAAAATTTTAATTTTTAAATGATTTGATTGTTAAATTTTACAGGGGGCTATTTGATGGACTTTTGTGGGGCTTAGGGAAGAGGTCCAATAACCAAGTTGAAATTCATGTTCTTCTCAAGTAGTTGATTCTAGCTAAAAATTAGAATGTCTCTATCATTTCAATCATTGGAGATCCTAGGATAATGATTCAACATATGATTAGGAAAACTCTCCTAAATGACTTGCACATGAAAACTATTATGAAATAAATAATGGGGCTCCTAAATAAGTTTGAAAAATATGAATTGCACCATGTTCTAAGACAACACAATCAATCGAAAAAAAATTTGGCTAATGCAGGAGTTCCATTAGCCTTGGAGAATTTAAACCAATGAATAATTCCTCACTGTGTCCTATCCCGTAAGCATGGCTAACAAGGATGTGGTCGAATACAATAATAGTTAGTGGTGCCAAGTGATACTCACAAGTATACATGGTCATGCAAGTTTCAATGCATTTAAGAGAGGGGATGGTAGGATATGACCACCATTGTATTTTGTTTTATATGAAGAAGGGTGTGGATGATACAGCTTCTGATGGGTTTGCAAGTGGTATGTGACTACTCTCCTAGATATGATGATATATGATGATATTGATCTTAAGTCCTTTGCAATTTTGGAGGTAAGCCTAGTGTCAAGCTCGATCACAACTTGAGTAAATCTTGTTTGTACCAAAATCTCCGACTAGGAAATTTGTTATGAGGGGTTTCACAATGATGGTTCTAATAAAAGAAGACAAGGGAATAAGAGCCATAGTAGGGACGTCTTCCTAGAAAATAGTTTCCAATAAGTTATGAGAGAAGGTTTTATTTGTGGTCTTTTTCAAATCGACAAGCTTTCCCTTTACATTTTCCTAACTCTGTGGTGTAGCATTTTGAGGAAACTAGTTAGTTTTAATCATGGTGAAATAACGGGTGAATATCTTAATGGCTACAGATATTAAGTTGTTGGGTTAGGATTTGTAATATATGCCCATCTCGTCTTGGTTCAAAGGTTTCAATTTTCATGCATGTATTTTAGACCAAAGATTAGTCTCGGTGTTGTTTGTTCCATGTTATTGGAAACTAGGACAATACTATAACAACCCTAGTGAAAATTCCATGTAATAAAGTTAAAATAATAACCATTGTTGATGGGACACATATTCCAAGATAAATGTTGGAAAAAACATCATAGTGCAGGTGTTCACATGGTTTATTATGGCTATGGAAATTGGCAAAGGCAATGGCTAAGGAATTAAATAGGAAAAAATAATGTTTGGCACATTTATTTATGAAAATAATGGAAATTAGGAGAAAAGGGAGATGAAAGGTAACAGGATGCATGTGAGGAGGAAAATGAAGGAAATAATGGAAACTGAATAAAATAGAGGCCTAATTGATAAAAGACTTCTATGGATCAGTTGGTACCTTTTGTTAGTTCATTTTGGAGCTCTCTCATTATTCTCTCTCTCTCTCTCATAGTCATGGATTCTTAGAGTTTTCTTGGAGCACTCTTGGAGGGTGTGGCATACTTGGTGGATTGGAGCAAGAAGGAAAAGGAATAGCAGGAAAGCACAAGAAAACATTGGGATCAACAACTACAACGAGTTTTTATTGCAGGTACCGAGTTGCATGTATGCTTTCCTCACTATTTTTGGCATGCATGGTGTATGCATGTGGTTTCTAGGCATGATATGTCATTGGAATGGAGGATTTACTGGATTGACGGTGGTAAGTTGTAGTATGAATCTTTCTAGGAGCCACTATGCTATGAGTTTCGGACCCAAGTATACAAGAAAATTTTAACCAGATACCACCGTTGATAAACCGGTAGGTGTGTTTAAATTAAGCAAAACATAAAGAATATAAACATACCAAGAGGAATTCATAAAATGGTCTTCAACAATAGGAGTTGAGATTTCCTCTTGTTCATCTAAAGCATTTATCATATTAATATCAAGAACTTCAAAATTGGATTCAACCATTAATCTAGCTATACCTTGGTCTTTGATGAGCTTAGTGGGCTTGATTTCCAAATCATATTCAAGAATAACAGCTATCCACTTACCTCTCTTACCATCTAGGTCCTGTGTTAGAATGTCTTTCACAACTGAATTTGGGACAAAGGAAATGATGTGTGAGTGAAGGATGTATACTCTGAAGTCTTTTAAAGCTTTGACCAAAGCAAAAGCTTGCTTTTCCATAATGTTATACTTCAAAGGAGCATCTCTCAATGCCTTGCTAAATAATGCAATAGGCTGCTTTTGTCCTTGTGGATTTTTCTGTAAAAGGACAACAACTATTGTATGTTCTGATGCAAATGAAAAAATATAAAAATATTTTGAAAAATCAGGACTTATTAGAACTGGTGTTTTGGTTAACGCTTGTTTCACCAGCTCAAAGGACTTCTTTGCTTCCAAGGTCCATTTTACCCCTTGCTCCTTCTTTAGCATGTTTGTTATGTTTCTAAGGAGCTCAGCCAAGTTGGGTATGAACCTTCTCAAGAAATTAATCTTTCCAATGAAAGATTGTAACTCCTTGATGTTTCGAGGATGAGAGATTTGCAATATGGCCTCAATCCTCTTTGGATCTATTTTTATACCCTCTTCTGAAATAATGTGCCCAAGGATTTTACCTTCTTGAAGCCCAAATGGTGTTTTCTTAGGGTTTAAAGATATCCCAAACTTTCTGCATTTCTCGAATACTTTTTTCAAATGTTCTAAGTGCTCTTCATTTGTCTTTGAAAACACAGTAACATCATCAAGGTAAATAATGATGAAGTAGCCCAATTCTTCCGAGAATGCTATGTCCATGGCTCTTTGAAAAGTTGCACCAGAAATCATTAGACCAAAAGGCATTTTCACATACATGAAAGTGCCCCAAGGTGTAGTAAACGCTGTCTTCAGTTGATCATCAGGGTGAACTAAAATCTGATTGTACCCCGAATAGCCATCTAGCAAAGAAATTCTTTTGGAACCAACTACCCTTTGTAATATATGGTCCATCTTGGGTAAATGGTATTTTTCCTTGAGTGAAGCTTTGTTTAAGTCTTTAAAGCCTATACAAAGCCTAATCTCTCCTATTTTCTTCATGACTAACACTATATTAGACACCCACTCAGAATATCTAATAGGGACAATAATACCAGCTTCATACATTTTCTTGATCTCCTTCTCAACCAAAGGTAACTGAACAGGGTTTATTCTTTGCAGCTTTTGTTTAAATGGTTTTTGGTTTTCCTTGAGAGGGATTTTGTGCTGAATTATTTCAGTGTCATAGGACTTTAGATTTTCATAACTCCATGCGAAAACATCAGAAAAATCTTTAAACAACTCTATGTATTTGAGTTTAATGTGAGCTAGTAAAGTCTTAGAAAGTTTAATCATCATAGGTTTTTTCTCACTGCCTATATTGCACTCTTCCACTTCAGTCTCTACAGGTTCCAGTTTTGGCTTCTTGGCCACATCGTTAAAATCAAACAACTCTTCTAAAGGGGACAGACCCTTAGGAAAACTTTCATTGTTAGACTGCAGAGTTTCTAAGTCCTCTATTTCTACCCCTGCAATCACTTTTGTTTTGTTTTCAGGTTTTCTAGATAAAATATTTACATCAGCAAGCTCAGGAGACTTTTCTTCTTCATCAAGAAAATTTTCTTCACTAGGGCAGTCTGTTTCATAATCTGAATCCAAACTTGGTAGTTCGAATTCGTTTCTGAATTGCATGAAGTCTTCTATTTGTTTGTCTTTGTCGAAAACTTGCCAATATTTATCGTTATCAGGGACAGCCGGTCTAAATTTAATCTCAGTTGTGCATTATTTGGTTTCGTAGGGAATTAAGCATGTTCTAGCTACAAAGGCCAAACTGTGGACCATGATATTTTTTCTTCTTGGGACAAAAATCAAATGGGACTCCTCAAAAGTTTTAAGTAAATCCATGACATCGTTTCAATAGGCCCTTATTCTGGGGTGATTTGCATTGTATTCCCCATTGACTTTCCTAATGATTAATTCTAAATCCCCATGCACTCTAATTCTTTTGGCTCCCAACCTTTTTAAAAAATGTAAACCTAAGAGAAGGGATTCATATTCCGCTATGTTATTCGAACACTTGAAGTTTAATCTACAGGAGAGGCTTTTTGTGTGGTTGTTCTTAGTGTTGCGTATCCAGACCCCTGCACCAGCATTGCTCCTAGTGCAGGACCCATCAAAGTACATACTCCACAGAGAACTAGTTTCAGGTTCTTTCGTTTGATTACCATCCTCTTCAACAAGTGTGCTTTCGGTTTTTTCTTGAAAATCAGCACTCTGTTGTATTTGTTTTAATTCCTCTGATTTTTCAAAATGTTGAGGAATGTTTTCTTGACTCTCAAGGTTAAATAGCGATGGACTCATGATTTGTAGTTCAAGACCGGTGTGTTGTTTGTTGTTGTTCACGGGTTCAGCAAATTGTTTTGACATTTCTGTGTTATCTACCTCTTCCTCTCTATCTGCCATTAACTCTGTCAAAGTTACTTGTTCATCCAATATTTCATCATTAAAAAGGATAAATGAATCAAAGCCTGTGTTTACAAAATAAAGGGGAGAGTTTTGCAATCTATCTTGATTAGTAACCATGTACTGCATATGGGACTCCCTGTAAAGTCTTCTCGTCTTATTAAACATAGGGATGGTCGCATAAGTCATGTCCATCTGCATAGTCCCTTGTAACTTAGCCCCCCAAGATCTAGATAACAACATTCCATACTTTGGGGGCACATCAGCCACAAAAATATCCATGACCAAAAATTTGGCTGGAATCTAGGCTAAGTTAACGCAGAGGTCTTTGATTAACCTTAAACATTTTACTCTACTTGAGTCAAAGGAGTAAAGGTCTTTATAAGGTCTAGTGATTTCTAGACCCAGGCTCTCCATTACAGCTTTTGGCATTAAATTGTGAGAGGCTCCTGAGTCATGCATAGCATTGTGCAAGATATTGTCATGAACGTTTAAACTTACATAAAAGGGAGGAATAGGTCCTTCTTGATATCTACCTTCAATCTTTGGACCAAAAATAAGCTCAGGCTGGTCATCGTTAAGATTGATTGTGTCATTACTATCCTCTATGTTTAAAGCCTTCAAAATTTGGGTTCTATATACATTTTCGGCAGCTAGTTCAGAGAAAGGAACAGAGATTTTAATTTTGGAAATTTCCTGCTCCAAACTAAAAGGCATCTGATTCTTGGAAGAACTTGTTTTAGCCTTATTAACTGTCACTCTGTCAGCAAAATCTGTTTGCTAATTTGTTTTATTTACAGTTGACAAAAAAATTTTCACAGGAGTACTAGCTGGGATACTAGTACTACTAAGGTCTTCACTATGTTTTGCATTGTTTTGAGTGCCTTTCTCTTTACCTTTATCAGAATTCGCAGCCACTGTTTTGTCCTTTGGTTTTACAATTTTTGGTTTACTTGCAGTGCTATTTTGTGAAGATTTTTCAGAGGTTTTGTTGTTGGGGGTTTCTAGATTCTTCTTGCTTCTAAGGTCATACTCTTTTTGAGGCTCTATGATAACATTTTCCATGTCTTGATAATAACTTTTATCATCATCTCTTTTGTCATCATAGGGTGTATAAAGACCTTGTTTTCTATCATAATGAACTTCAAAGTCATCATTATCTACTCCCAACATATTGATGTCCTCATCCTCTATTTGCTCATCTATTTCTTCAACCTCACTTACATAATTTTGATGAAAGGGAGGAGTGATCTGTTGATCATCTTCCCTTGGTCTATTTTGAGGTTGGTTCCTTCTAAAATTCTGATTTTGGTTCTGATTTCGGTTTTGAGGAGCTATTTGGTTTTGACTTGCTTGAGCTCTTTCAAGAATGCTCATTTTCTTCATCATCTCCTCCATCATTCTTTCCATCTTTGAGCTAGATGTGGAAGGTGTAGATTCTTCTATGAAGGACACTCTCTTCTCATTCTTCGTTCTTGCTCTTTTCTCCATCAAGTTAGCTTCCACAGCAAGAGCACCTTTTTGCATATCTTCAAGAGTTAAAGGGTCTCTTTCTCTCAGCTGATAGGCCATTTCAGGGTCAACCCTTCAGGAAACTTATTTAATGTTAAGCCTTGTGGAGGTTTTAGATCTGGGGGAAGTGCATTATACACACTATTAAATCTAGTGCAGTAAGCTTGTACACTTTCCCTTGTGTTTCTGTGGAGATTTTTGTAATCAGAAAGTATTTGAAGAGGGTTTTTTCTCACTTCCCATTTGTTTAGGAATGTTTGATGGAGGGCTTGGAGATCATTTATACTATGGGGGGTTAATCCTTTAAACCATTTTCTTACTTCTCCCCCCAAACTCTGAGCAAATAGTCTAAGTTTGACAAAATCATCATCAATTTCATTTCTATCAAAGTAGTCATTCATTTTATCCACATGCTGTGATGCAGTTGTAGTATTACTGGCATCATACAATGGTATTTTGGACTGATATTCCTGTGGAAGATTGACTAAGGGTACAAGAAGGACTAAGGGAGCATACCATGCGGCCATGATATGTGGTGGGGGTGGATTTACAAGAGGTGGATTAACAAGAGGGAAAGTGGGTTGGAGTGGAGTGGTTTGAATAGTGGATGTAGGATGAGCAGAAGTAGATGGAATAGCAGTAGATTTCTGAGCTGATCTTGGATGAAAGACACCTAAGTTGTGAAGGAAATGTAAATCAGGAGGTGTTGTTTCCACGATGTTCACTTGTTTCTGTGGATGATAGTGAAGACTTGGAATCTAGCTTATCTAAATCATCAAGAGACCTAGTTCTAAATGGATTTCTTAAGTCTACTTGTGATTGTTGTAGAGCTGTAATATTTTCAGGAACTGAGTTAGCTCTCAAGGGTGATCTAAAAACAGTTGAAAATTTTATCTTAGGAGACTTCCTAAGGACACTTTCCGGGTTATCAACTATCTCAGGTGGGTTTGGGTCAGGGTAAGTTGTAGTATGAATCTTTCTAGGAGCCACTATGCTATGAGTTTCGGACCCAAGTATACAAGAAAATTTTAACCAGATATGATAATATTTATGGGGTTAACTGATCTTATCATAAGAAAACTTTAATCCTAAAATCCTCTTACTGAGTTTGAATGATGTTGTGATGATAATGGTTCTTCCTAGTGGAGTCTTAAGGTATATATAGGATTGTGGAGTCGCCAAGTGGAAGTTCTTAGCTCTTTTGGAGGTAAAAGGTTTTATGGTCCACCACCATGTTTATTAAATACCAATCTAAAATATTTTTGGCTTTTCTGAGTTATTTTAGTCCTATTGGTTCTTAAGAGTATCCTAAATCTATTTCAAAACTTAGCTACGGTTATGAGACAAAGACAATCTACTCTTATGGCTAAGCTAGCTGATCCTTCAAGGTTTGATAAGGTCTTATGAGAATCCTAGGGTTTTCTTAGTTTGTCACTGATTCAAACAAGTTTTATCATGATTACCATTAGTTTGGTAGTGCTTGAAGAGGGCTACTTGTACTCAAGGGGTCTTTATAAGATCTTAAGGTTACCTAAGATAAAATATGACTCATTCCCCATTGGATTCGCTAGAACATGACTCATTCCCCAGTGGAGTCACCAGAAGATGACTCATTCCCCAGGGGAGTCACTAGAAGATGTTAGGAATCTGTAATTTTAGTAGATTGGTGAGACTAAAACTGCAGAGACAACACTATTTCAACCACTTTGGGATTCTAGGATCTAGCCCTCCTAAATCCGGATAGGGATCTCTCCAATAAAGTGCAAAGATTGATTTATCTTTAAGGCTTTTGGGTATGATATTAGGCTAGTTATGAAGTTCGAGGGTTTTTGTTTGTTTTGGATGGTTGAGCATGATCTATTAGTTGAGTGGAAAGTCCTAAATGGAAAGAGTTTCAAAGGTGTGAAGTTGCAAGCAATCAAAACAAGCTTTGGCTGATTAGATAGATATAACGCTGGTTTTTAGTCCATTGGGCTATGGATTCATAATAGGGTTTTTAATTGAGCAACAATTCAAGAGTGGTCCAAGGGGCAAGTCATCTATATCACAATATTTTTGAGATTAAATGATGGAATGGAAACAATAAAAGTGTTGGAGGGGTAGAAACTGATAATAATTTCAACAAGGATTTATAGTCAGTCCAAACAAGAAAAAGCCTTTAAGCAACTGTTTAAAACCAACCAAAGGGCAGGGCTCACCATAAACCTCTTTGGACAAGCTTGTATTAAAGATAACTTAAGAGAAAAAAAATCCAGTAATCCGCATAATTACCTTCAGAAAGGGTGAAAAACACATAAGAGAAACAAAATGCAACTTAAGATTAGATAAGATACTTTTAAATCTAGTTTGCTTTCAGCAAACACTTAGGGAAACTTTCAGAATTACCTTTGGAGAATAGAAGCTAGAAACAGAGCAAACCATCACTTTTCTAGTCTAACTTTAATAAGAAAATAATGAAAATCACATTCAAGAATAATGGTTAAAGCAAACAGTAGGACGAGGGAATGCCAACATTCCTAACTACTTACATTGTAATGAATCATTCTTAAATAAACAAATTGGAGGAAAACATTGAGATAAAGCTTTATCATTCAGAGAAGGGTACTGATAAACAGTAAATCCTAACTCTATGCTTGTTGTTTTTTATCAGAGAATAATGGACAATATGACATACATGAGAGGAAAACAAATAACAAAGAGAGGGGCACTTCACCAGTGATATAGACCAGGATCCCAAGAAACAGCTTGTATATTGAAGTCAAACCAGTTACAGCTTCAAGTCCAATGTTTTAGTTCAGCAATCATCTTCATTTCTCAGCCTAACTTATCTAATCACAAACAGAGCTTCAAGAGCCTTTGAACATTATTTACAAATATAAATTTCAAGCACAATTATATTTCAAAGTTCTGCAACCAACGTTTACAATGAACTCCTCAATAAGATTTTATAGAAGGATGAGGAGGTCGAAAGAGAAAGATCTAAGGGCTCAATTAATACAGATTTAGTACGTCTCGACCTTTGAGGGGCTCAATGGAGAATTTTATAGATATTTTCCTATATTTATTGGTTTACATTAAGTATTTAAGCTCGGTGGGATGATTTTGTTGACTTTAAGGCTCTGTGTCATCTCTGTAGTAACTCAGAAGATATTTTGCAATAAGTTCTTCGGCTGAATTAACTGTTGGGATGTCGTGAGGCAAATATCCTCTGTTCTGGTCATTATTCGGCCTCTATTGAATGCTTTGAGGCTATAGGTGGCAATCTGGTAGCTGAGAGGAATCACTTAGCCTCTGAAGTGACAGTGGAGGCATCCTCTATCTGATATATATTATTGATTTTCTTTAAACATGGTTATTTTAGTGGATTAGGCTTTTTTATTTTCGATCTAAGCCGTAATCCACCCAAACTATGTAATTAATCTTCAATTATTCATCTCTGGTTCAGTTGGGTCTTCAGTCACTAATACTCTTTGTTTTCTTCATGTTTCACTGTGTCTTGTTGATGTGCAGGTGATATAGGGTTCATATGGCATTAATACTCATGATGTATCAACGAAACGTGGTGTCAAACCCTGTAAATAGCTTTTCCTTTTGATAAACGAAAGCTTGGAGGATCGTCATCCTCGGATTTCAATTTTCCCTTTATATAATGAAAAAACCATTAACACCTGCAAAATACAAAAAATATTATAAAATCCTGCATTTATGTGGTAAAACTGCTTAGGAGGCTGTGGTTAGGAGCATGGTCGTTAGATGACAGCATCCAACGGCGGAGATTCGCTTGTGGGGGCCAAAGGAGGCGGTAGATGAAATGGTGGGGAGTTTTTTAAGTCAGAGTCGTTGATCGTGTAGAGATCAATGGTCGGGAACGATAATAATATTATAAAGTGAAAAGGTCACTTTACAATGGGATGAGCGGAAAATGTGATGAAATACAAAGGAAAAGGGAAAAAATCCCTTGGTGGAAGAAATCTGCATTAAAACGGAAATTGGGGTTTCGGGATGATCGTGGGCCATCGGATGAGGTCAGGCCATGAGATCAACGACGGAGATTGCACGTTGAAAACCCTTTGGTGAAGGTGGAGGGCGATAGTGTATGGCCATATTATATCTGAGCCGTTGATCTGCAGAGATCAACAGCAGGAAACATAGCGCGATAAAACTCAATGAAAAAGGGGAAAGTGGTTTCGGAGAGAAAAATAGGAAGTATCGCGCGGCAAAATGGAAGAAAGGTGGTTTCACCTTTTGTGAACGCGATATGCATTACAAGGTGACACATGGATTTTAAAAACAACTTATATCATGTGATTTTGGGAGATTAACGCTCGTGCTGAAAGTTACGCGAAACTACGCGTTAGCCATTAGATCTAGGCCCTTAGATCGAACTATGGAGAGTGAGCGCGATATCGATAAGATGCGCGGGAAAAACGAGGTGGGGCAGAGCATAAGTGGTTTTAATCAGGGCCGTTGGATCAAAGGGATGAACGGCGGAGATCAAATCTGGGACGGGTAGGACCCAAGAGAGTCGTGCCTACCAGGACGAATTTGGGCCGTTAGATCTTAAAAATGGATGGTCGAGATCAATCTTTGGGGTTAATGAAATAATATATGGGTAGAGAAAGGGTTAATATGGGCCATTAATCTGCAGAGATAAACAGATGTGATTGGCCAAAAAAACATTATGAAGCGGGGTGTATAAAATTTAATCAAAGTAGGGAGGATCGATCTGGACCATCCGATCTGGACACGTGGACGGCCTAGATTCAATCGGGGCTTTGGAAATCGGCAGGGCAGTGGACATGGGGGCACCGAAGCGATTAATTATGGACTGTCAATCTGCAGATCAGATCGATGGTGGAGGATGGATTGGGGAATGACCAATCGGGGGTGGCATAAAATATAAACACACCCAATGAAATTTGTCGATGCGATATTGCGAGATCTGTTTGATCGTTCCAGATCAATGGTGGAGATTGTTTCAAATAACGAACAGGCGAAAACCCTTTATAATATATAAAAACCAAAAATTTAATCAAAAAATAAAGGTTTTTGGCTGTCAAGGTGGGTTTATATATAATGCAATGGCTTGGCACCTGTCTGCGGGGCCGTTGGTTTATATGAAAAGCAATAGGCCCAGGGCTTATATGTATACAAGGGCCAATCGCATCGGAAGGAAAGGTCAGGCTTTTCAATCTACCCATTTGAATGTCTCTGACGCAATTAGCACTTCGGGACTTTAACTCTTGGTCCTGGGCATAGGTTTATATAGAGAGACGTGGAGGTTTATACAACGGGGCTCAATCGCATCGGAAAAATGATGTGGGGCTTTTTAATCTACCCATTTTCATTACAAAACATTGCTCTGACGGGTTTAGACCAAAATTTAGGAAAAGTGGGTTTATGAACTTACAAAGGAAAATAGCAATCGGGAAAGGTTTATATGAAGAATTAAGCACCCGATTGCAGGCTATGAAGGTTATATGAAGCAGTGGAAGACTTGGGGCCTATATATGAAGGGCGAATAGCATCGGAACTTTTGTTAAACACAAACAAACAGACTTGCGCGCTCCGATTTTCTCCAATGCGACAAGCGTCGAAAGGGTTTAGAGCTTGGTTCCCGCACCAAGGCATATAGTGGGGAAGTGGTTAGGACTTAGCCCAAAGGGGCTTAAGCCTATAGTCAAAACACTTACTTTTTATGAAATTTTTCAAAGTTTTTGATGGATTTGGGGGTTTCAATAAAGTTTTAAAATGAGTTTTAAACTTTGTAAAAGGTTTTTCATGAAGAGAAGAAGGGAAATCATGAAACATAGAGGAATTTCATGGGGGAAAAGGGGAATAAAATTAAGGTTAGTTTTTTGAGTGGAGGAGGGGGGAAAATGGGATTTTGCAGCAGTCTTTTCTTTATGAAAATAACAGATTTTCAACATCTTGAAAGGGAAACAACAGTGAAGGTTAAACAAAGGGCATGATGTCTTCATGAGTCTTCAAGAGATAACATTTTTAGCAATAAAACTTGTTTCTTGAACACTCAAAAAATGATTTAGCCACCTTTTGATATAACAAATTTTATAGGTGGCTAACATACATAATCTGAAATATTACATCAATCCCTACTATGTTGGTACACATCGTGCTCCTCTCCTCTACATACTGCTCCCTTCCTTCTCTACATATTTCTCTTACTGCCTACATACTACCTTCTTTCATCTCTGTATGTCTCCTTTTATAAATACAAATTATTGCTATTTTATCATAACAACAAAACTAAAACATGCCTAAATAAATGCTTCTAGAGAGGTATGGTTGGGCTTGTTCTGATCCATGCATTTATGGAAAAACTAATTGCTCTATTTATCACAAGGTCATTTAGAAAAATCATGCGCAATCAAACCCGAATTGACCCATTCAGACATAACCTGAATTGACCCAACACGTTCATACGGTTGTGTACTTAAGAAGTACTGGAATATTCCCCTAGCCATAACTCCTTCACGAAGACGAATTTTGCAAAACAGTTTCTGGGTTACATGAATACAGGTACTATGAACAAAACTCGTGTGTCAGAATTTCAAGATTCTATCCCATTTTATCACAAAATTAAAATTTTCACCTGTAGAAATTTCGTACTCAACTCTGCAATAACTAGTCGAAATTAACTTGTGGAGACTTCCGGCAATAGAATGCTTCGGAAAATGAAATTAGTGAAAATATCATTAGTAAATCATGACTAAATCATCTCTAATAATCAAAAATCTAATAAAACTAATGATAATCAACCACGAGGCATAGTATGTGATTCAAAGACAAATGATGGAATTATGATGTGAAATGAGTGTAAGGGTGTCGAAATTTAGGTTATGAATAATGGTACTATGTGATGGGAAAATGGGCATATACGAGGCTCAACACCTACCGTGAGGTGGAATCACTAGTTGAGGGTTGAGGTGGTTTTTCCTCTAGAACCGCTAGATTGGTTTTGATAATGTGTTTGATGAGATACCACATTCATGCTTGGAATATGGCATGGGTGTGATTGGTTGAATAGAGATTTGGCTCAGCCAATCTATGGTCAAGTGGAACGTGATAGTCCCATCTCTGGTTGGTTTTTACATTAAGTAATGAAAGGTTCATTTCCTTAGTATTTGATGTATAAATGTATTGATTTATATGTGGATTCTATGGTTGTTGTATCCATGGAATTTATGTTGTTATTATGTCGGTTATAAGCCTGTAGTTTAACAGTGATGATGTATGTCTCTCTCCATGTTTTTACTTGATAATGTATGCAAAATGTATCTATGGTAAAATAGATGGTAATGTAGCTAAGGATGTAAGGGAGTAATGCTTCTTTACGAATCTCAGATAAGTATGAGACCCCTATGCTCCATTATGTTGTTTATACCTGTAGCTTTCATGTTTGTGACATGTTTGACAAAATGCTTGTCATGGCTAGTAGGGGTCTATTTTAGTCCTCATGGATGCTTTTGTAAATATATCATTGTTTAACTGTTATAAATCATCTCTGAACTTGTCATGAAAGTTTGGGTAGTGCACTGGGTTATGGGCCTGAAAAAGTGGCTCAAATCCTGGGGACGCTGGCGCATCATTGGGAAATTTAGACCCTGGGCATTGGCATGTGGGATTATGCATGCGTTTAGAGCCCCATATATGCTGGCTTGCAGGCTTGTGCATGCATCCAGAGGTCCAGAAGCTAGAAAGGTCAGTGGGACCCAGGGGTAGGATGCCTAAATGGTTGGGTTGGATCCTAAGGGTGTTATTGTTGATGTACAAAGTCTGTTAGATGTGTTTCCATTGATTCCACTTCCTTAAGGTCACCTAGGAGGTTGAGTCTAATCATAGTAGCCTCTCATCACATGTTTACCCCAGTTGGACGATTACTTGGGTAGATGTGGGAAGAGGGTGTTATAGATTGGTATCAAAGCCAAGTTCAACCCTTGGAATGAATGGGCGGTGTGTTGGTAATGCTTTTATGTTGGTTTCATATGTGCTTCTCATACCTAGGGTGTATGTGCTTGTTGCATATGTGTTTTTTTGGCCATGGTGGCAGTGGTGTCGCCATGAAGGGCTTATGGTTTTGTTTTCTTCATGTTTTCGTGAGTATATGATTGGTTATGTGTTGATCATGCTTATGTATTTTCTATGCACACTTTCTTACATGTTGCTACATGTTGTACATGCATTTCTTGTTTATGTTAGGTTACATATTTTCATGCATTGGTGGTGTCTATGTATGCTTTCTTACGTGATGCTATATGTTGAACATGCATTGGTCATTCATTCTTGGTTATACATGTCAGATGGATACATGTGGTCAAGTTTGCATTGGTATTGTTGAGGTTTTCATGCATTATGTCATGTTGTGTATTTTGTATGATTATGCATTGATGACTAGACTCCAACTAGAATGATGTTTATGCATTAATATACCATGTGTTACAAGTTTATATGTTGTTATGATTATATCTATACATGTATTACGTTGATTGGTTGATCTTGTGAATGAGATATCCTCCCCAAATTATGCTAAGGTATGTTGGTTATTTATGATTTGGTTTAGCTGACATATTTCACCTTACAGGAAGAAATCAAAGATGAGTAGCAAGATGGTAGACTACAAAGATTCTCCCTATGATTCATATGAGCAACATGGTGTTGGGCACTCATATGAATTGGCAGACACACTGAGAAGTTTAAAGGAAGAAATAAGGAGTTGCAAGGCAGACAATGATAGACTCATACAGGCATAAGAAAAGTAACCAGAGGTTAATGCAACCATCCTTCAAAGTTTGTCAGAGTTGCAAAAATAGTGGCCACTTTGGATCAGTTATGGACAAGAGGATGGGACAAATGGAGCATATGGTAGTAGGTATCATGACGGTCACAGGTCGGATATAGATGACACGATTAGAGATGGAATATTTTTTATTGATACTTCGGATAGGAGGGTAAAAAACACAAATATCATTCTAGTTATGGTTATGATAGGCATCATGATCACCATAATTTATCATCCTTCCAGGAGGAGTGACAGGGGATATTTATCGCATGAGTTTAATACGGAAAAACCACCTACATTTGATGGAGAGATGAAGAAACCACAGCATATGAAGGCATGGTTTGTTGGTGTGAAGAAGTTTTTTAGGTTGCATGATTACTCAGAAAACATTAAAGCCAGAATAGTTACTTTCAACCTCAAAGGTAGAGCAAATATTTAGTGGGAAGATGTGAATAACGTCAGAGATATTTGTAAGGAGGAGTTGACTTGGAGTGAGTTTGAGAGGCTATTTTGGAAGAAGTATCTATCAGAAAGATACTACGACAATAGGGAAAAGGAGTTATACGAGCTGAACATGGGTTCTATGACACATTATGAGTATAATAGCATGTTCTTGGAGTTACTGAGATATGTGTCTTATCTCAAGGATGATAAGGCCAATATTTATATATTTATTAGTGGGCTACATATATAATTCAAAGATAGGATTGAGTTTGATGATCCTAGATCATTGGAGGAGGCCATCCAGAAACAAAAGCATTGTTATGAGCAATCAAAGTGCAAATCAGAGACTAATAAAGATTGGAAAGGTAATGATAATAACAAAGGAAAATGGGACAAGAAGCGAGTAATACCTCAGGAGACGTGTAACAAGGAGAATGTGGAACCACCTAAGAAGTTCAATGCATCTGAAAAAGGACAGGGATTTCGATCTGAGGAGAAAAATAAGGATGAAGGTTGGAAGCCTATATAGTCTTGGAATTGTGGCAAAGATCATTGTAGGAGAGATTGTACACAACATCAGGTTGGTAGGCCACAGATCTATAGTGCTAAAGAGGCGCAAACAGTGGTATATTTCGATATAGTATTCCCATGGTCTATGCAGCACTGGACAATAGGCTGGCAAAGCATCAGGAATTTATCATTGAGATGGATGATAAGCTTTGTGATCAAGTTATTTCTATTTTTATTGACCCTCGATCTAATTATAGCTATGTTAGTCCTAACCCGGTGGATAAGTGTGGGTTGAATATAGAAGTTCATGCAGAGTCTTGGTTAGTGCAGTTGGATACAGGTACCAAGAAGAGAATTCATCATTAGGTAAAAGCGTGTGCATTTGAGTTAAATGGCATGCCTACAACAACACACTTAAACATATTGCCATTGGCTTCATACAATATGCTATTGGGTATGGATTGGTTATACCTTCATAGGACCAAGGTAGATTGCTATGACAAAAATTTTGAATTCTTGGATGATAAGGGGGAACTAAGAGTCTCACAAGGAAAGAATAAATCCATATTAGTTAGTATGGTGGCAGCTATGCAGGCCAAGTTCAGTCGCAGGAAAGGGTGTGTACTATTTGCAGTTCATATTTCTAGTGAAAAAGGTAAGGAGGTTGAGGATGTAGATTTCTTGAACATGTATCTAGTTCTACAGTGATTTCAATATGTGTTTCAATTAGATATTTCAGATTTTCCATTGCATAGGGAATTATAATTTTCTATTGATTTGGTACCAGGGGCATCTCCAGAATCAAAGGCACCTTAAAGGATGAGTACACCTGAGCTGGTAGAATTAAAGTTGCAGCTGAAAGAGATGCTTGAAAAAGGGTACATTAGGCCAAGTGTATCACCATGGAGCACACTGATATTTTTTTTCAATAAGAAGGATAGCACTCTCATATTGTGCATTGAGTACATGCAACTGAACAAAGTGACCATGAAGAATAGGTACCCATTACCGAGGATCAATGATTTATTTTATCAGCTGAAGGGATCAACAGTGTTATCTAAGATCGATTTGAGATCGGGATATCATCATGTATGCATCAAAGAGAAGGACATCTACAAGACTGCATTCAAGACCAGGTATGGCATTATGAGTTTGTTGTAGTTCCATTTGGTTTGACTAATGCCCCAGCTACATTTATGTGTTTGATGAATAGTGTGTTGTTTCCTTATTTGGACAAGTTTTTTATTGTGTTCATTGATGACATATTGGTATATTCTAAAAATGAGTAAGAGCATGTTGAGCATTTGGAAACAGTGTTGAGATTGTTGAGAGAGCATTATTTGTATGTTAAAATCAACAAATTCAGCTTCTTCCAGACTGAGGTACATTACTTGTGACATGTTGTCTCCAAGGATGGAATTGCAGTAGATCCATAAAAGATAAGGGCCATCATGGGATTGGTAGCTCCTAAGAATGTATATGAGGTGATATCATTCATGGGATTGGAAGGTTATTACAGGAGTTCTATCAGGAACTTCTCACAGATTGCTTATCCTATTACATCATTATAGAGGAAAGGTAAGAAGTTTGATTGGAAAGAGGAGCGTGAGCCTAGTTTTGAGCATCTTAAGAAGTTATTGACACATGTTCCAGTGTTAAATATTGGAGATCCAAAAAAGGTGTTTGTAGTGCGTATAGATGCTTGCAAGAGAGGAATTGATGGGGTCCTTATGCAAGATGGATAGGTAGTGGTACAAGTGCAGGTACAAGTAATGGTATAGGTAGTGGTATAGGTACAAGTATAGGTGGTGGTATAAGTACATGTATAATTTGTAGTACAGGTGCATGTGTATAGGATTTGGAATATCATCTCATGGTAGATGGATTGATTAGATTTAGAGACAGGATATATGTGTCAGACAATAATGAGCTCAAGAAGGTGATCTTGAGGGAGTTTCATGTAAAACCATATTCAGGTCATCCAAGCTACCAAAATACATTGAACGTAGTGAAGAGATTCTATTATTGGCCAAATCTAAAGAAGGATGTGGCAGAGTTTGTAGTCAAATGTTTGGAATGTCAGATGGTTAAGGCAGAGTGTAAGCATCCAGGTGGACTGCTACAGCCGATTGCAATTCTAGAGTGGAAATGGGAGGTCATTTCCATGGAATTCATCACAAGTTTCCAAGGACAACTAAACAACATGATTCTGTCATGGTTGTTGTGGACAAGTTGACAAAGGTTTCACATTTCATTCCAGTGAAGACAGCATACTCAGCTAGTGATGTAGCATGGGTGTTCATTAGAGACACAGTTAAATTACATGGTGTTCCAAAGAAGATTGTGTTAAGTAGGGATGCAAAGTTCACTTCCAATTATTGGAAGGAGTTGTTTGCAGGTTTGGGCACCGAGTTGGCCTTCATCACAATTTATCACCTTCATACATATGGAAAAATTGAGAGGGTCAATAAGATATTGGAGGATATGTTGAGGATTTATGTGATGCATCAGCAACGCAAGTGGGAAGAGTATCTTCCATTGGTAGAGTTGGCCCACAAAAATGGGTATCAGGATTCATTGAGGATGAGTCCATTTGACACATTGTATGGAAAGAGTTGCAACACTCCCATTAGTTGGAGTGATCCGATTAACATGGTACTTATTGCACCAGATATGTTGGCAGAAATGGAAAAGGAAATGCAGGTGATCCAGAAGAAATTGAAAGTAGTGCAGGCTAGGCAGAAGAGTCATGCAGACAGGAACCGGTTGTTTAAGGAGTTTTAGGTTGGGGAATAGGTGTATTTGCGCATCAAGCCCAAGAATATCTCCTTTTATATTGGGTCATGTGCCAAGATGGCACCAAGGTTTTGTGGACCCTTCAGGGTCATTGAGAGGATCATACCAGTGGCCTATCGACTTGCACTACCTTCTATTAGTGTCTTAATGCTCAATGATCAAAATTACTCTTTCAGTTTACTTTTTAGTACTCCTAGGTAAAAATTTTGTCTTTTCAAACAAGCTTTCAAATAAATTTTTATGATTACATATGGTCTAGGTATCTAATGCTACTCTCCTCATCCCATTCATGGCCATCATCATTTCAGAGGTCATTTCATTCATTGTCATATAGGGACATAGATCAATCACTCCATCTCTATCTGGGCCTATGTCTAAGTGTCCTTGTTTTGCCACTAAAAATTCCAATTATGTCATCAAACATGGAAAACAAGACTTCATTTTCATCATACAAGTCATTTAAAAGGAGTTAACATAGGTAGGGAAATAAAGTAAGGCAGTTTGTCTGATTTCAAAGCTTGTTACATTGTCAAATTGTTTCAAAAAGGCAAAACTTTCCTCAAATTTTTTGGTTTCACTAAAAGAAAAAAAAGGTCATTTAAAGATGTTATAAAGAGAAAATAAGGCTAATTCAACTCATTTTGTCTTTTCATGTTTGTTAGAGCTCCTCTCTTACCTTCAGCTTGCTCTATAATTGTCAAGGGTTGGAATAAAATCAAGAAAATTTCTCTAAAGAGACCTCTGCTACACATATGGAAGGTTGTGTTACACTTCTGGAATGCTCTACTATGCTTATAGAATGCCCTGCTATGCTTTTGGAATGCTCTTCTACACATTTGGAAACCTGCGCTATGCATCTGGGAGTGTGCTACGCTTTTGGCATTTGGCTCCTAAATCACTCGTCCAAGCTCCAGGATCACTACAATAAGTTTCTAAATCTTCTTCAATAGTAGTTCAACACCTCACATCCTCCTTAAGTCAATTTATCAGGCGGGGTATTGATTTCCTTGCTTACCTCTTCTCCCACTACGTTTTCACTTTTAACTATCATTGAATGATTTCAGTGGACTAAACCCTAACCCTATCATCTAATACCCTCATACACCTTCCCCAGACCATACTCTATCATTTTTTACCATTCACAACTTCCCTAAACATCATTCCCGTCAAAACCCTAATTTCCTATTATTTTTTTATTGGGAAACTAGGAAATCCTTGTGTTTTCCTAATTTTATCACCTTCCTTACATCCATTTCACCAAATTTCACCTGTACTTTGAAGCCAACATATAACCCTACCACCTAAAATTTTTTGGGAATTTTTCTTGGCTTCATTACCCTTCATCTCACCCTCCAAACTTACCCTATCCATGTCCTCTGTTTTTTCCAAATTCACTTCCCATACCCACTACATCTAAAAACCTAGGGTTTCATCCTTTTGATAGACATTATGGAAAGTGAAAAGAAAATTCACAAAGGAGGCCGTCACTTCATATTTGAGCCATCCACCTTGCAAGAAGTCAATGCCTCACATTTTTACAAGATATTCTTTGAGAGGACTGGATGTTTGAGGTTCTGTGAAAGAAGTATGGAAGAAGGCTATCATCCCCAATTGACAAGCCTATTTTCCACTAGTTTCAGCATGGGAAAGGCCAACATTGCAGGTGTAGAGTTCAACATATCAGTAGAGGTGATTTCTTCAACAACAAGTATTCCTAGTCATGGAGAAAAGTGGTTCAAGGGCATGGACTTAGACCTTGGAGATTACAAATTATTCCTCAAACTTCATGCCAAAGAAAACCCTGAGGACATTTTCCTAAATCCATCAAAAGTGCATCTACACTTGATACTATATCTGAGCAAAGAGAAATAGAGGAGCAACGACTTATGCGTCAGATTGAATCACCATTGCACCAACATGATGAACAAGCACCCTTGGTGGTTGATGTGGTATAGCATATGAAAGATAAGCCAATTGAATAAATCATGAAGGAAAAAGATGCAGAGATAGCAGAGCTTAAAGTCAATCTCTCCAAGGCTAATGTCATGGTAACCCTACTACAACAACAAAATTTGCAATTGAAGGTGAAGCAACTCCTCCAAAGTAAACCTAAGGCAAACCTAGAGGTAGATAAGGGTAAAGGGAAAGAATTAATGGATGTTGATCAAATGCAGGGCATAGAGATTGAAACACAACCAAGAAGGCTAAAGACAAGAGGCCTTAAGAGGGCACTGGAGCTGGAAAGATAGTCATCTCATCCATCTGAACAATTTACCAATCAAGACAGAGAATATTGGTTATGAATGTAAAATTAACATTTAGATAATCTCTTGAAGAGATAAAAAAGAGACAACAACCTCCAGAGACACATGGCAAACCATTATTGTGCCAGAAACATAATTTCCCAAATTAGGCTTAAGCATCTGAAGAAAAGGCTTAAGGAAACTCAAATGAAGCTAAAAGAGAAGGATAGCTTGGAGTTGTTAGTTGAAGCTTCCTTGGATGTTTAGCACATCATTCACAGGTGTCATAAAACAAATTTTGAGATTTTTTGAGAAACTTGGATATTTTTAGTGATTTTTGCAATAATCTAGAAATTTTGCCTTCACAGAAATGTAGCACCAAGGCTCTACGCTTTTTCTCAGGACACCTAAATGAATATTGGATTATATGGTTGGATGCATTTTGATCATTACATTCCATATATGGAACTGGTTTTGCATGAAAAGCTCTAATTTTGAAGAAAAAATCCAAAAAAACACCATTTTTCTATGCTTCTGCCAGTGTTTTTGACCAGGTGCTACACTTCTAGAGTGAGGTTGGGAGAATAAAATTTTGGAAGCCTTCCTGTGGGTGTTTTCTCAAAATTCAAGATGTTCTGTAAATTAGACACACATGGATAGTTGACCTATATTTCATATTTGGATTTTGAGCCCTAAAAGAACCTCAAAATCACCTCCAAAGTGGCGCTACACTTCTGCAAAATGGCACTACGCTTCTATCAACAGGCGCTACGCTTATGCATTGGATTCCCTCAGGACACTTGTTAAGCTAGAAAAAGTCATAATTTTGAGGTTTAGTTGTCCTTTGAGCTATCATTGGAGTGATTGAGTTTATTTTCGCTTCTTATCATGAGGAGACATGTAATTTAATGTGGGAGACACACACTCCTAGTCTTTAGCTGAATTTGAGGGAATGGTTTCTAACTTCCCTAGATTCTAGGAAGTGAATCATCTCATGTAATTATGAAGCATTTTGGATGGTATTTCGACCCTATGAGGTGTCATTTTTCATATTTTTTTTAAGTAGACCCACTTTAGTCTTTTGTTGGGTTGGATAGTTGTTTTTGCAGTGGAGCTATTGTACAAGCTTATGGAATGAAATCAAAGACAGTGTTGGAGAATTTGTGTTGAGACTCCTATGGTATGCCTTGGAGCATTTTTCTTTCTCTATATTTTTATATTATCAATTTGAATGATATAATACCCTCTTTCATATGTATGCTTCTATGTGTTTATCTTGTTAGTTTATAAGAAGAAATCATGCCTTTTCATGCTCTGTTTTAAGGTTTACATTATATGTCTCTGTTATTATAAATGAATGAATTCACCTAAATACTCATTTGGATTCTCCTTCATTTCATCCTATACACAATGAAAAAACTAAGCATGCTTTCAAGATACCTACCTGACCTCATCCATATCTCTACAACTTGACCTTGAATTTGACCTAAACCCTAGACCTAGTCTCCTAATTGTCATTTCCTATCCATCACAAGAAAAATCAAACAAAAACCCTATTTACTGAGCTTATATACCTAGCCTAAGATCATTAGATATTCAATCATTTCAATGACTGCAAAGTGACATTGAGAGAGCCCTCTCTGGTCCTAGTAGGGCTAGCTACCTGACCTAAAGCTTGGTTTTTGGTTACCTTCCTTCAATTCCATTCTCAACCTTGGAAATTTGGGGGGAGTGATAACATAAATGGCGTGACGATTTTGTCAACAGGTGCTACGCTTCTACATTGGATTCCCTCAGGACACTTGTCAAGCTAGAAAAAGTCAAAATTTCGAGGTTTAGCTGTCCTTTGAGCATCATTGGAGTGATTGAGTTTTTTTTTTCTTCTTATCATGAGGAGACATGTAATTTAATGTGGGAGACACACACTCCTAGTCTTTAGCTGAATTTGAGGGAATGGTTTCTAACTTCCCTAGATTCTAGGAAGTGACTCATCTCATGTAATTATGATGCATTTTGGATGGGATTTCGACCCTATGAGGTATCATTGTTCATATTTTCTATAAGTAGAGCCACTTTAGTCTTTTTTGGGTTAGATATTTGCTCTTTGCAGTGAAGCTATTGTACAAGCTTATGGAATGAAATCAAAGAAAATGTTGCATAATTTGTGTTGAGACTCATGTTGTATGTCTTGGAGCATTTTTCTTTCTCGGTATCTTTTTCTTGTCAAGTTGAATGATATAATACCCTCTTTCACATATATACTTCTATGTGTTTATCTTGTTAGTTTATAAGCATAAATCATGCATTTTCATGCTTTGTTTTAACAAGGTTTACATTATATGTCTCTTTTCTTCTAAATGAATTAATTCACCTAAATGCTTATTAAGATTATCCTTCATTTTATCCTATACACAATGAACAAATTAATCATGTTTATTATCTTACCTACCTGGCCTCACTCTTACCTCTGCAATTAAACTGTTGAATTCAGACCAAAACCCTAGACATAGTTTCCTAACTATCATACCTATCTAGCAAAACTCCAAAAAAAAAAAAAAAAAACTATTGAGCATCATAACTAGCCTAAAACATTATATTTCAGTCATCATTTTGACTGCTAAGTGAAATTGAGAGAGCCCTCTCTGGTCTTGGTAGGGCTAGCTACCTGACCTAAAGGTTGGTTTGTGGTTATCTTCCTTCAGCTCCATTCTCAGCCTTGGGAAGCGGGGGGGAGTGATAACGCCTTCCACAATGAAATTCCATGATTTTTTTCATATATCATTGCTTAAGAAGTATTTTAAATAGGTTGATCATGTGATTGACTGGTATGTATTGCAGGTGGAGCCAGAAGGAGAATTCCAGCTAGAACCGCAGTACATTTTGCAGAAAAATACGCTCATGCTCAGGAATTGAGCAATCGAGCAAGTTAAAGTGAAATGGAAGCACTTTGGGCCCAATGAAGCTACATGGGAGATGGAGGATCGGATTCGAGCTATGTATCCTTACTTGTTTGCTAGTTTTTGGTATGTTGTTGGTATATGTTTGGAATATGTTTTGGTGATGTTTTGATTAGATATTCAGGTATATGTACATATGTATATGGATGTAAATATATACATGAGTTATGTTATAAATCTATAATACATGATATGGGTGTAATGTCATTATAGTTTTCATGTTGTTGTGATGTCATGTTGGTTTTCTTTTCACTGGGATGATCATTGTAAATATTGCATCGAGCTATGTCATAAGGCTCCATGGGCAGTATGTTTTCTTTTCAGTGGTGTTGTTGAGATATATGTGTGATTGAAAATTGAGGGTGGTGTTCCCTAAGGGGGAGGGTTCTCTAATAACCCTGGTGAAAATTCCATGTAATAAAGTTAAAATAATAATCACAGTTGATGGGACACATATTCCAAGCTGAATGTTGGGAAAAACATCCTAGTGCGGGTGTTCACATGGTTTATTATGGCTATGGAAATTGGAAAATGCAATAGCTAAGGAATTAAAGAGGCAAAAAGTTATTTTGGCACATTTATTTATGAAAATAATGGAAATTAGGAGAAAAGGGAGATGAAAGGTCACAGGTTGCATGTGAGGAGGAAAATGAAGGAAAATAATGGAAAATGAAGAAAATAGAGGCCTAATTGATATAAAGGCTTCTCAGGATCATTTGGTACCTTTTGTTAGTTCATTTTAGAGCTCTCTCTCTCTCTCCCTCTCTCTTTCTCTCTCTCTCTCTCTCTCACATACTCTTGGATACTTAGAGTTTTCTTCAAGCACTCTTGGAGGGTGTGGCATACTTAGTGGATTTGATCACAAAGGAAAAGGAAGAGAAGGAAAGTGCAAGTAAAAATCGGGACCAACAACTACAATAGTTTTTTTATTACACATACCGAGTTGCATTTATGTTTTCGTAATTAGTTTTGGCATGCGTGGTGTATGCATGTGGTTTTTGGTCGTGTTCTATCATTTGCATGGAGAATTTTCTGGATTGACGGTAGATTTTCCTAGCATTTCCATTTCCTAGATAGTCATGGTGTTGTGGGTTCAATTTCATTGTTTTTTTTCTAGTTGGTTCTCACATTATTTTAGATGTGGATCGAGTTATTAGTGCCTAGAAGCCTTAGTTGGACAAACGCTCTGGAAGCCTAATAGAAAATTGTGGGTTGAGTTGCTAGTCCTGGAAGCCTTGGTTGGACAAATGCTCTGGAATCCGTAGGTTGGTTGAGTTACTAGTCCTGGAAACCCTGGTTTGACAAACACTCTAGAAGCCCTGTAATAGTTGGGGCTGAATTACTAGTCCTGGAAGCCTTGGTTGGAACAAACACTCTGGAGCCCTATGAAAACTTGGGTAGAGACCAATATGTGATAGTTGTGATGCCGAACGTGAGGTGGAATCACTGGTTGAGGGTTGAGGTGGCTTGGAGAAGCTCTGGATTGGTTTTGATTGATTTTTTGAGATCCCACATTCATGCTTTGGATATGGCATGAGGGTGATTGACTGAAGAGAGATTTGGCTCAACCATTCTATGGTTAGGTGGAACATGGTAGTCCCATTTCCAGTTGGTTTTTACATTCAGTAATGAAAGTTTCATTTCCTTGGTATTTGATGTATAAATGTACTGATTTATATGTGGATTCTATGGTTGATGTATCCATGGAATTTATATTTTTATTACGTTGGTTATAAGCTTGTAGTTTAATAGTGATGATGTATGGATCTCTCCATGTTTTTACTTGTAAATGTATGCACAATGTATCTATGGTCAAATAGATGGTAATGCAGCTAATGATGTAATGGAGTAATTCTTCTTAGTGATTCTCATATAAGTATGAGACCCCTATGCTTAGTTTTGTTGTTTATACCTATAGCTTTCATGTTTGTGACATGTTTGATAAAATTCTTGTCATGGCTAATAGGGGTCCATTTTAGTCCTCATGGATGTTTTTGTAAATATTTCATTGTTTGACTGTTATAAATCATCTCTAAACTTGTCATGAAATTTTGGGCAGTGCATTGGGTTATGGCCCTGAAATAGTGGTTAAATCCTAGGGACGCTGGCACAACACTAGGTAATTTAGTCTCTGGATGCTAGAATGTGGGCTTATGCATGTGTCTAGAGCCTCATAGACATTGGCTTGCAGGCCTGTGCATGCGTCTAGAGGTCCAGAAGCTAGAAAGGTTAGTGGGACCCAGGCGCAGGATGCCTGAATAGTTGGGTTGGCTCCTGGGGGTGCTATTATTGATGTACAAGTTCTGTATGATATGTTTCCGTCGATTCCACTTCCTTACGGTTACCTAGGAGGTTGAGTCTGATAATAATAACCTCTCATCACATGTTTATCTCGGTTGGATGGTTACTTGGGTAGATGTGGGAAGAGGTGTTACAAATCCTGAGAGGAGGGGTGAACCAATATTAGGACACTATTAATTACTTCAAAAATTAATTGAAATTAGCATGAAAAGATACAATTTAAACAATTACAATGGAACACATAAATTCTTCAAAAATAGGTCTTCAATTTATTCACAAGGAAAGTTGCAACTTGTTGTTACAATTCTCTTGCTACAACTAGCAGGAAGCTTCAACTCCCTGATTTATCAGCTACAATTGAAAGGAGCTACAACCCCTAACTATTTATCTGAGCCCATTGTAAGGAGCACCAACCCCTAATCTACAAGCTACAACTTGCTTGAAACTCAATGATTCATATTTAATCCATTTTCATACTATAACCATGAATTCCAACTCCGCATTAAAAGTAAAACACTTTCCTCCTTGATCACCAATGAATTTAGAAATATTTGATTACTGAGAACACCAATAGCTTCACCTCACACACAATTCTCCACAAAAAATCTTATCACGACCTACTTTCTCAAGCCTACTTATAAAGAATTTTGGCTTGATATTTCTGCCTCTTTTCTTTTCCTGTATTGTTGCATGAATCCTTATATTTTTCCTTTGCCCTGTTTATTTCAATCCTCTGAATGTGTTCACCAAGTTCTCAGACCTTGAACACCTTTTTCTACAAGTTAAATTGAGTAATTCTGCTTATTTTTAGTATTATCGCCTTTTAATAGGTTTTAAGAGGATTTTTCTATTTTTAGCTAGAGTTAACTTTGGCTTAAATGCTAAGTCTGCCACTAAAGAGTCACATGTTTTCGACTCATTCTGCAAAACCCCAAATGATTTATTAAAAAATACCAAAATTAGTTGTTGAATCATTCATCCATGCATTCCTATCGCATTTTATTATGGGCCCAAATGCCTTTTAATATACCAACACTCTCCAAATATAATTGTGCTGATAAATACACCTTTGCGGCCCCTTTTTATTTTATTAAAAAAAATGTTTCCAAAACAACTGAATTTGGCCTTAAGCCCCTTTCGTGTTGGCACCTGTATGCTTTTCCACCATAGGACGAAGTCCCATGACATCCGCTTAAGCCTTCATTTGCTTAACCTTGTTTAATGCCTTCAAGGGATGATTTTCTTCATTAGCTACTCCATGCTTCTGGTTCACGACTATAACATATGACCTCTTGTTGGCGCCTAACCCATAACTCCTGAGCTCCGACACTTAATTTGTGACTTCATTGTAGACTTTTGGGTCGGGCCTTACAGGGTTAGTTATCCTGCGGGGTCCTCCCATTGCCTTTCTCATTGGCTGTTGACTGTTGTTGTTAGTGCCAACGTGTCCCGATGCTCTCCTCCTGACCCCTTTCATATTTGTGCTCGTTTAATTCTCCAAGCTAGTTTTTGCGGGATGATTTGTCTCATGGGGTCCGCCCACTTCAATCGTGAGCCAATATAATTTCTCTCGGGATGAGTTAGCTCTGAAATTCCCAAGTCATCTTGATGCCTAGTCATCCCACCTATTTCTTAGCATGCACCACTTAATCCTTCCGACATTTTACTTGCGGGATGATGTCATGATGACATCACATGTGCCACATGTCGACCTCTGATTGGTCCATATGTCAATTAGAAATGGGCCATTCGAGTACCCAAAAACAATGAATCTTCCTACCATGTGTCACGCTCTGATTGGACCACGTCATGCTGATGACATCAGCCACTATAAAATCTGAGAGCTAATTAAATGCTTCCACGCATCCCCTTGTCCGAGGAGAGAGAAAGGGTCCCGAGCCTTTGGTTTTTTTTCCAAATCTCTATGTTGAAAAATTTCTAAGGGTCTCGCCTTTTAAACCACACCACCTCTCCTTCGCTTTCCACTTTTCTTGGCTCTTTAAAAACCACTATTCCCTTGTTTCATGGTTTTTGTGGCCCTCCTTCAGACGTTTTTATTTTTTTAGTCATGGGGTGTGAAATTGATCTTCGTCGTTGATCTTTGAATCGACGATTTGGGGAATACAACTTATTGTGCGACACCCCTTTCCTGTTAACACTTGACACACTTGACCCCAAACTTTATTTTTCATATGTTGATAGGGACATGTGTCACATAAATTGTTTCTGTACTTTCCTGCAATTTAACCCTACTGCTTGTGTCATCTTGGTCCATTCTACATTCAGTTGTTAAAAATTGTCGGGGTAGTAGCATCGAGATGAGATGGATAATGGGGACCTTCTACAACCAATAACCTGATACGGCTTTCAAACCAAATCATCCTATCAAGTGTCATCCCAGTAGTTATTTTATGATCTCCTTAAGTTTACATCGAGGTATATCAGTCGGGCTGCCTCCCTCGGGCTAGCATGGAAGGTGGACTCTACCAGTCAACCAATAAAAATATTTCCCCGATGTAGTGTTGTCATCCACGTTTTCCTAGTCCTCTTTTGCCCACTCTGCAACACTTCCACTAATTTTTGCAACTCTTCCAAATTAACTTGCTCCAAGTCACTTTCCAACAATCTTAGCTCTGCACATTTTGAATTTTGGAGCCCTATCTTTGACTGGTTCTAAATTTTAATCCGGAATGCCATTTCTGAACTTTCACATACCACTGGAAAGCTATTTTAGATTTCTATCCATCTCCTTAGGTTCCATCTACATCTGACATAGTTTGTTGCACTATAAATGGCTCCAAATTCTCTATAACACTCTCATCCATGATTCTCTTTGTTCTTCTTTTTGTTCCTAAAACGTAATATCCCAAGGCATCTTCAGACACCTTTTCCATCAATGACAACATATTTATAACACATTTTTGTTTGAGTATGCTATAGAATTTATAATTTTCATGGAAGAGCCCTTGAAAGTTTTTTTCATTATTATCTATCATTTGCTCCTCGAGTTGGGAATATGGGACATTTTTTTACTACAGATTTGATGTCTTGAGGATATTGGTCTCTGGGATACCATTGCAATAGGAGGAGCCAATTTTAGAGAAGAGGCCCTAGTTGATTTAACAGGTCAAGTGCTTCCTAATTGGTAATTTAAGCACATAAAAATTTTAGTTAAAGCATACCAGCTCTTAGAATTTTGTTGGGTTTCCTCTTAGTGAAGAACATTATACTATCTTTGTTTAGGACCCATGAATGCAAAGTTGGCAACATCATGTAGTGAACATTTACTGTCGAAGTTGAATAGTTAATGGAGAAAATTAATCAATTTTAGGAAGAAATTGTCTCTTTGCAATTACTACATAATCAATTGGTCTCCAAACTAACCACTATTATGGAGCTATTGGTAAAAAATAGAACCTTAATGTGTAGAAATGAGGATGAGCTCTCTAGTCTCCGCCAACGAATTAAGGGCTTGCAGTTGTCTATTGACATGTGAAATTCATATCCCTCTTTCTCTAGTGATGACATAATTATAACTGCACAAAATTTACCTGATCTCAAAGTAATAGTCCCCAAAAAAGGGGGGATCGAGGATGCGTGATGATATTCAGCATATAGATACTCAACATGTTATTTTGCAAAAAGTGCCAAATTTTGTATGTTTTTTTGTATCTATCTGCATATAGGAATAATAACATAGATATAAAATATCTCTGAACTGTTGGCATGGTGGGAATTCCAGGGGTAGAAAAAGATGTAAATGAACAAATGGAATTTTCCCCTCTTTTGATGAATTTTTTGTGTCCACAACAAAAAAAATTGTAATATAAATGTTCTCATTTTAGTTTATTATTTAGAAAATAAGAAGAAGAAGTTTACATAGGTGTACATATCCCACCCCTGTGAAATTTAACCTAAACATGAGAAGGAAACACATATTCTTAACCATTAGACCCACTCCAGCCTTTTGAGGATATTTTCCAAGATAATTTTAATAAAGCAAGTGAATAGAGAGCTATTACAAGATTTCAATATGGATTAATATTTTTGCCCAATTTTTTTTTTTTTTATGAGAACTAAACTTCCATTTTTTCTTTTTTCTTTTATTTCTCTTTTTTTGTGATTAGAGGAATAAAAAATTGGGTTGGTCTGGTACTTGCATGACATGGGGTTGATTCCAACCCTTACTACTATAACCCTTAGGCACCTACTTATGCCCCTTTAGTAAGCACAATTGAATCAAGAGATTTGAATGTTAAACCTTATAGCTCATAACACCTCATTTTCACAATCATCATCAATTGAGCTACACTGTAACTTATGAAAACTAAACTTTATAAAAATGATTAACTGAATTTTTTTATTTATAAAATTAGGTTACATCCATGGAAAGAAGTACAGTGGCCTCAACCTACCCAATGGGAAACTAGGTCTGTTGGCCATCGAACACATTGTATTGCATCCAAAATAATAATAAAAAATTAAGTCTTTCCAGCAAGGCCTTATAGGCATAAACATCTATCCACCAATGTCTATTTATATATCTACAAAACTCTATATTAACTGACATATACAACAGTAAAAACCAACAAAAAATCCAACATAGTTATCCATAAAAACATCTACTAATCACAGGACTCCACAGGAGTTGGGTCCTTTGCACTCGAACACGAAAGTTCTGACTGAGGGAGACATAGAATGTGTTCCACAATGTGGCCAAGTCGCTTGTTCTGTTGCTGAATCTGGACTTGGATCAGTTGGAGTTCCTTTTGAATTTCCTGAAACCTCGGATTAGATTCCCCTGGCTTTGGCCACCAGACTTTTCATAATCAAATATAAGTGAACAATGTGCTTATACTGGGTGGTATGCCCACCAGTGTTTCGTGGATCCATAAAGATATTCCTCCAATATTCCACATGTACTCTTGCAACTTCCCGGTGGTTGAGTTATGTCTCCCATGACGTAATTAGTTGTTTGACATCTGTTGGAGTTCCAACATTATAGGTCTGCATCGCCTCCTTGATGATCTAAGCATCGGTGCATTGACTGCTCCTCTTCAAGGGTCAGGCAGATGGCGATACTCGACTTGTATTTATCCTTTGGCGACGGTTGTTACCACGACCTCCAGAACCCGACGAACTTGCACCCCGGGCCATTAAAAAAGGATCACTTGCAAACTGAGCATGATTGGACTAGTGAAGGTATACTGACACCAACCAAAGCCGAGACTTACTCGCGTAGTCACAATAGAAACATGAATTAGAAATACTTGCTACATTTACATTAGAGAGAAGCACAAGAAAAACAAGGTCAGGCTTGGGCCATATAAACAAAACTAATTTTGACCCAAGTGGACCGCTCCACCATTTACATGCACTGTGAGGCACCCATCGCATAGAGAAACCAGAAAACCACACCTTCATGTTATGATAAAGACCCATACCAGAATTTACATGGAAGAGCACCTCGCCGAACCGAGGCCCCAAACAAACCACGCCATAGAGACCATAAAGCAAGAAGAACATACAAATAAAAGAAATAAACTTGAGAAGAGTGAGCTTCACGATTAACATACTGCCCATTTCAGGCCTCCAGAATCCTATCCTACGCCAGCACCCTTAGATAGAGACCATCATTCCCATGCAGGAGAGGAGAATGCCAAACACAATAGAGACTAGAATAGAAACAACACAACTAATATAGAAACCTTCCTTCAAAAAAAACACATAAGGTCGACCTCCAGAGCAAACCATTCCAGACCAGCCCACAACCTGTCTACTAACCCACCTACAACAAACGTGTTGTAGAAACGTAGGCGGATTAAGACAAGAAACATACCTGTTAACGCTTTCCATGCCACCAAACACCGTAGACGGAACTAAGGAGCAACGACTCCTCTTCGAGCTCTCCAACGTTGTGGAGATAATCTAATGCCACAAAACTAACCAATCAAACCAACCCAGGATAAAAATGCTCGCTAAAAAAGTCTCCTTCCACCAAAACGCTTGGGTTAAATGCCTCCTCCTTCGTGCACCATCTACCCTAATCTTCAGCGTGGCCCGAGCCTTTACTGCCTGTCGTTCCCACACACTCCAACTAATTGTTGGCCACCTCCCGGCCTTATCACTCAACGATTTTTCCATCCTTTGAATCCCAAGGTAGATTGTTTGACATGATCTCACCCCAATCGAAAGTACCAATTTATATTTTAAATTTAATTAATAAAATATATCTAAATTTTTCCATAATTATATATTTTAATTTATAATACGTTATATAAATAAAGTTAACTAAATAATTAAGTCAAGCTAATTCACTAATCACTATTAAAATTTGGACACATTTACATGTGAAAAAATATGTATAAGATCATTGAGAATGTGCCCTCTGCCTTTATAAACAATGTAACATGTAAATATCACAATGTTAGAACCAAAAGTAAGGACAAGGAAAGTGTACATATAAAACAAAGGACCACATGAAGAAAGTGTATATACTTTTATATACGAGGGAAGTGTATATCCTACACACACATGATAAGGGAAATGCTTAAATAATTCATATTCAATGTTCCTTTTCAAATCTTTAAAGAGTATGCAACCAAATGTTGATAAACATCCTATGCATCATAGATATAAAGTGTGAAGTGCAGATCCCGTGAATGAAGCCCGACGAGATAATCATAAAGAACTATAACCTGAATGAAGCCCCGGGGAGATTATCATAAAGAACATATAACCGGTTATGAGTTGGGAGTAGAATTATTTAATTAAATATGTGCTCTGGTGCTCTCTTTTATTATTTAATTGTATAGATGTTTTATTTGCGCTCCTTATCTAGAGGTGACAATTGTTTTCATGGTTGTGAGATACCAATGCAATGTGGACCCCTATGTCTTCTAATAGTTATCAATATATATAAAGCATGAGTACCTATTTATTTTAATTATAAATTTATTAAATATTAATAAAGTTAATTGTAAATTATTTTAATATAAAATTTGAGAAAATATTTAATTTTATTATTTTTAAATAATTTAAAATTAAAAATAAATTGTAGTAATTAATAATTAAACTAAAATATTTTTAATATTAAGTGAGAGTATTTAATAATAATCTATTTTATAATTAAATTTATGTTTTTAAAATATAATATATCTTTTTAACATTAAATTTGAAGTGACACTACTTTTAGTTTTTACTTTATATAAATCAATTAATTTTAATAAACATTTACTTTATATTAATTAATTTATTTTAATAAGCATTAATAATGCTATAGACATATCATATCTCATCAACTAAAACTCTGGAAAGTGCTTCGTGATATTATAATTAGATAAATATCTATAAATCTAAACATGTCCTAGTGGCTAAAATTATAAATATATCTATTAATACAGTAATCAAATAAATATTTTTATTTAAAACATAGAATTTAATAATTTAAAATAAAAAATTACAAATATATTATACTAAATTAAGTGCCGCAAACAATTTTACACCAAAATATAATGGATTTAATCACCATCATTGATTGGGGTGACTATCACTCGCAAAATATAATGGATTTAATCACCATCCTTGATTGGGGATATGAGTCGAGCATATATACTCCACTTTCTTAAATCACATTTTCCTTGAAATTTATGAGAGTTTCACTATATCCTCTTGAAGACTATTGTGAAAGATCACTAATAGTGCTAACTTAACACTATTATTGAATCTTTTGTTAATAATAAATATGGAGAAAACATTTTCAAATTACTAATGGTGTTTCTAATGATGGTTTGTCTCTTCTAAAAAGGTGTTTAGAATGATCTCAAGTTCCATGCTTGCCTACCATGGGATGAAAATTTTGTGCAATTTTCTATGCCTAAGTTAAATTTTTAAAAGTAAAGTGAAAATGTAATTATAACAATAAAACTAAAATTTTAAGCTATTATAAAGTGAAAGTTGGTTTGTAACTTGAAATTGAAATTAGTGATATAGAAAGAATTTATTATTAATAATAAAAAATAAATAAGATAAAAAGTTGAAAAGAAGTATATTTTGTGAATAAGGATAAATTAGTCACATTTTGATAAAGTTTATATATATATATATATATATATATATATATATTGTTGTTATTATTATCCAATTTTAAGGTCACATCTAAGTTAAACACTAAATCAGTGTATGAGATCCCTTTGCTTGTGAGATAAGGGACCTATCTCCTCTAATCTCTTAAATGGAAACACATGTTCTTAGCAATTAAGGTCACTCAAACTATATATGCTTGAAATGTATATACTTGATATAACTTGTGAATAGTTATATGCTTGATATGTAGAAATATAATTTGTGAATTAATAAAAGTAGTAAAGTTTTTATAATTAAATTAAAATCTAATTAAATAAAAAAATAAAAAAGAGATAAAGTTTGTGAATAGTTAGTTATATGTCTATAAGGAGTCTTGATTACATTAGTTTATTTTTTTTTGTTCATTTTGAGTACATTGTTTATCTAAGGAAGACTTGAACTAAAACGTGGATAACTCAAGCATCACCAATTGGAATGTCTCACTTGGGGGTCTCTTTAAACTAATTAAAATGTTTTATAATTCTGTAAAACTTGGAAATAACTTCAAATTGTAATTTGAAATTAGTGATATGTTTGTAAATTTATTATTATTGATAAAATATCTTGTAAATATTTTGAGGTGTTTAGTGCCATTGAACTAATTCTTTGATCTAATTTAAGTACAATTTATCCTATTTCTATAAAGTTTTCTATTAAAAATAATTGCAAAAGTATCTTTATAACCTACTCTCCTTTGATAGTAAATACTTGAAATGGGACTATTTTACATATAATAAGCTAATAAACACTTAATTTATGTTCATAAACGTATACAATATAATATGTAAATGAACCACACTTTCCTTATTATGATATTTTTTAAAGATTTTTTATGGTAAATATTGAAAATAATGAAAATGTGATTGGAACAATAAATTTGAATTTTTGATTCATTTCAAAATAAAAATACTTATAAATTAATGTTATTTAAGAAGTTTAGTTGTAACTTCATATTAGTGACATTTTAGTAAATTTATTATCAAGGATGATAACAATTTAGTATATTCAATATCACTAATGGATAATTCTTTCAAGAAGGACTTTGAAGAAGTGGGGATTGTCATATGTTTTATTAAGAGAGTTGTTTATGTTCAATGTGAATGAAAGATCTATTTGAATTAGCAAATCAATATGAATGTTATTTCTATAAATTTTGAAAAAAAAAAATAAAAATTGGAAAGTTTATTTAATATAAATAAAATTCTTTTATAATATTTTCAATTTTAAAAAATTAAAATGAAAAGAGAAACTAAGAAGCATTTTATTAATTTTCTATTAACATTTAATTATGTTGATAGACATGTTTATATTAGAAAACAATATATGATTTTAGAGTGTTTTTATTACAATATTATACATATATTCAAAAACCTAATAAAAAATAATATTCTTGGTAGTCACTATTTAATAAAAAGATTGTAATTAAATTTATTAAGTTATTAACATTTAATAAATGAAGATATGTGATTATTTACATTATTAAAAAGCTTTTTTAATAACATAGTTGCTTTTGACTCTAAGATTTCAAAACCATATTATCACAATTACCTTTCTTACTTACATTAATATCTTATTTACATCAATATCTTAAATCTATAATGATCAACCATTTAACTTATATAATTAAACTAATTTATACTATAATGAATTTTAAATTTACATTTCATATATTAAAATCTTTAATATTTTCACAATAACTTATGAAATAAACAACTCCAAATTTCATATACTCTTAACCTATACAATGTTAAATAATACTCTAAGGAAGTATTTAATGTCACTCTTAACATATACAATACTAAATATTTTATTGAAGGGGATATTTAATCTCACTCTCTAAGAGTACTTGAAGGTAAAAATGTGTGACTTTCTAAACACGTATCTCCATCGTGTCTCAGCTTTATCCTCTTCCCCACATTTCTCCATACAACAACAATAGAAATCTATTCCCCCACATGGAGCGGATGCTGTCCTATCCATAGGCTTTGAGTGAAGAGGCCCCCCTCAAATATTTTGTACACTTAGTGGAACTATCGTGAAGACAAGAACAGCCTGGCCGGTGCCCGCGTCCACTTATATGATAAAAATGGCCGCCAACTTTTTTGCTGGAACGTTCTGACAACTTTGCGGATAATAATTAAGCGGCCTTTTAGCGCGATTTTTCACCTACAAAATATGGCAGACCGCGGTCACCGCTGTAATTGGCGGTGAAAGAAATAATGAATTTTCAAAAAGCAATGGTATCCGGAGCCCAGACGTTAAATCCACCGTCCGTGATGGGCATCCATCGACGGTCGACGACGGGCTTTGAGTCCAAACACCAGCCGACCTCATCCCCTCGCTGCTGCGGGTTTTATTTTTATTTTTATTTTTTTGCGGCCCAGCTGGACGGTGACAGCGCGGCATGCACGACAGCCCAGCTGGCCCAAAACCTCACCATACCCATGGTCGGCTCCGCTATATATTGTACCACCAGAAGGGTCCTGCTGAAGAAAAGAGCAGCGTGCTTCGGCTTATCTGGTTAACAGAAAGAAATCTCGGCTCTGTAAGTTCGTAGTCTCAGCTAAAAATGCCGATTGGAGTTGCGTTTGGAAGGTTTGACGAGGCTTTTGGCCTGGATGGATTCAAGTCCTACCTGGCGGAGTTTATTTCCACTTTGCTCTTCGTGTTTGCTGGTGTTGGCTCTGCCATGGCCTACGGTCTGTGCTTGTGCTGACCTGGACGAGTGCTCAGTCTCTGCTATGTGGTTTTAATGTTCGTTTCTTGGTTTTGCGGCTGATAAGGTTTTGGTTTTGCAGATAAGTTGACATCCAGCGCAGCTCTAGATCCAGCGGGGCTTGTCGGCGTTGCGGTTTGCCATGGTTTTGCTCTGTTCGTGGCTGTGTCCATTGCGGCGAACATCTCCGGTGGCCACGTCAACCCGGCCGTCACTTTCGGGCTGGTCCTTGGCGGCCAGATCACTATTCTCAAAGGCATCTTCTACTGGATCGCTCAGCTAGTTGGAGCGATCGTTGCCTGCTTGTTGCTTAAGTTCGTCACCGGCGGCCTGGTGCGTCGCTCGTAGCTCCCACTCCTTTTCCTTTTATTATTTTTGTTTTCTAACGGGTTAAGTAACCGTGACTGTACATTACCGTTGCCTGTGCAGACGACACCGATTCATAGCGTAGCGAAGGGCATGAACTCCGGCGAGGGAGTTGTGATGGAAATCGTGATCACCTTCGCTCTGGTTTACACTGTCTACGCCACCGCGGCGGACCCCAAGAAGGGCTCCCTCGGCACCATTGCACCCATCGCCATCGGATTCATCGTGGGCGCCAACATCCTGGCCGCCGGCCCCTTCTCCGGTGGCTCCATGAACCCCGCCCGCTCTTTCGGCCCTGCCGTTGTCAGCGGTGACTTCAGCGGAAATTGGATTTACTGGGTTGGCCCTCTCATCGGAGGCGGCCTTGCAGGTATCATTTACGGCGGAGTCTTCATTGGCTCCCACACTCACGCCCCACTTCCACAGGACTACTAAATCAACCCTCCACTTCAATAATTCTTTCAGCAAAATAAGTGTAGGAAGCTCTGTATCAATATCGTGGTTATCCAAGTCTGTGTCATGTCTTTTGTGAAGAGCGCGTTCTTTTTCTCCACTGTAAATTTCTGAAAGGCTGTTGTAATTCCGGTACGCCTGCTGCTGGAACGTAATGTGAACACTTTCTTGTTTGTTAGATGTCCACTTCTCTTTGATTATCTATGAATATACGATTTCAGGCCTTTCATTTCAGTTTACCTTTTAAATTTCAGTACACAAATGAAATATCACGTTCTCGGTCAGTTATAATATATTTATCCGTCATGGTTAGCAATTTAGTGATTTTTTCTTTTTTTCTTGTAAATTAACAAAAATATATTGAAAATAAAAGTTTGATGGATAATTTTACATAATAAAAATACTTGATATATATTTTTAAGGTATTAAATTCATATATATCTTAAAAAAATCAATTTTAATAACACAAATTAAAATTTTACCTCAAAAATATTTAAAAATTCCAATATAAAAAACAACTCAAAAACAGTAAAGACAACTCCATTTACTTTTGGTTAAATACAACTCTTTTAATTTTGGTAAAGTTGATAGCTTTATGCATCATTCTAAAATTTCTAGCCATCCACGCGGTTGAAATACAATTATTGTGGTAGTAAAAAGTGTTGCTGTTAACGTCAGTCGTTGTCATATACTTATTGGACGGTGGCGTACAAGATCTTGAAGCATTAAATGCATTTATTTATACATAGGAATGATGAGATGAAGCTCTGATGAATTCTGGATTATTCCTTTGCATATGCGCACACAGTGCCGGACAACAGATGTGGCCCCTCCTGCTTATTTAATTTTTTTGTTTGATTTCCTACGGTGTACTACAGGCGGTCCATTGGCGGACAACTCTTGATCTCCCTCCTCCATTAGAATTTCGCTACATTAATGATTTGTCGTTTTGCGATTTATTGCCTTGGGGGACACTCTTTCTCCATCGCGAGGCCCATGCGATAAAGGGCATCGTTATCTTAGATGATTCTTTTTGCAGCAATGTGACAAGGTTATTTTCTGGCTTTTAAAAGCATTTTTATTTTTATTTTAAATTTAAATTTATGAAAAGTATAAAAAGTTATTAAATTCGGAGTTATTTTAAGTGTGATTTTTTTTAATTTCTGGTTTTCAAATTTGGTAGAAAAATTTAAAGTGAACTTCGATTTTTGTTATTTAAATTGGTTTTTTCAATTTATATATATGAATTCAACACCCTAAAAAAGAGGAAAGGCAATTGGATTGTGTAAGGTTATCTATCAAATATGTGATTTCAATGAATTACTACAAATTTTAAAAAAAATTGATGGGAAAAATCTCCAAAAAAATTCACTAAAAACAACTCCATTAAATTTATATGATTGAAATATTATAATTTTTCTGAAAATTTTAAATTTATTTTTACATTTAAGACTGTAATTTAAATAAACAATAAAGCATTACCATTTTTACTTAATTTCCCTATGTTCCAATTAATTTTAAGTTTTTAAATATGCAGTCACATAGTCTACTTTAATTACATAGTTTCAGTTAGACTTCAGTGAGACTTTACATTAAATGTTATTTAAGATGGAAAATTTAAGAATTGTGCTTTAATTTATATTCAATGTTCCGGAATATATTGAAAATTTGAAATTTGCAGATTGTATGGTTAAAATTTGTGATTCCAAAAAATCCCTATTTATTATACAACTAAATCTTATAATTTTAAAAAATCTTATTAAATATTAAAAAAAAAGCAAAACTTATGGAAAAAAAATTACTTTTAAATTTAAATATTTATTTTATAGTTGTAAATTAAAGACATATTTCTTGTTTGAGAAAATTTTAAATAATAATCCATTCTTAAATTTAAATCTTTATTTTATAGCTGTAAATTAAAGATGATGGTATATTTCTTGTCTGATAAAATATTAAATAGTAATCCATTCTTAAATTTAAATCTATAAATTAAAAATTGTCATAAAATTTTAAAAAGTAATTCATATTTATTTTTTCTATATTTTTAATACAATTATATAAAATTACCACACATAATAAACTGTATTTTATATCCAAATAATTTTAAATAACAAATTATTATATAATACAAATTACGTAAGTTATCAAATAACAATCAATCAATCACTGTGATAAACATATATCAATCAATCACTGTGATAATAACTATAAATGAGTTCAGCAAATTAAATTACCACGAACAAAATTTTTACCATTTAAAAAACGCTTTGCCATCTAAAGTCGCACAAATAAGTCACATGCAGTTTGACGATTATTACCGAATCGCGCTCGACCTCATCTAATGATTTTGTCTTTTTGCGATTTATTTTTTGTTGCACGTCACCGTCCTTTTATTCTTGTCCACACATCTCTTTCACACACTATTGTTGTATTTGGCGTCTAATCATATTTAGATGCCAAGGTTGAACACGTTACGCTCCACAACTTGCGATTTTTTCAATGATCTTTTTAAGAAATTTCTAGCAAGTGGGATATTCTATTGCATATCCATCGGAACAAAAGCGGAGTGGGTTTAGTTCATATTTAATTATGATAAGGATGATGATTATTGTCAAGTATATTTTTAATTTTTAACTTTTATACGGATTTAGTTAATTTCATATTTAATTATGATAAGGATGATGATCATAGTCAAGTATATAATTATTTTTTAATTTTTATTCTGATTTGGTTAATTTCATATTTAATTATGATAATGATGATGATCATAGTCAAATATATTTTTGATTTTTGTTTGGATTTAGTTAATTTCATATTTAATTATGATAAGGATGATGATCATAGTCAAGTATATTTTTAATTTTTAATTGGATTTAGTTAATTTCATATTTAATTATGATAAAGATGATGATCATAATCAAATATATTTTTAATTTTTAATTTTTATTCAAATTTATTTAATTTCAAATTTAATTATGATAAAGATGATTATCATAGTCAAGTATATTTTTAATTTTTATTCGGAAAGTGTCGTTATTTTTGAACTTGTCCATTCTGTCCACAACTTTGTCCACCCCTACTTTGATTCATATGTCAAAAATGCACAAGTTATATAAAGTTTATAAGTACCTACCCGTGACAACTTCATTAAAGTTAACTAGTTAAAATACAATGTGTTTATCTTTATCTAGCAAGAAAAACTCAAATAATTGTTGTTGATTAAGCAAATTATTTAATTTGCTGATTTATTAATTAGAAGCAATTAATTAATTAAAGGAAAAAACCTTTAATATGAAATATACATGAAGCTGATGGTAAAGAAATGTTTCCAAGAATAGGAGGTGGTTTGAAAAGACAGTTACCTACTCCTCTGAAGATAAAGCTGAAATCCCAGAGGAGGAGTGGGGGTTCTATGCTGTTTTGGTAAAGGGGAGTATTTTCTAGAGCTGGTTATGATCAGTTGAAAATAACTCACAACATACCTTGTAAAACTAGATTTTCTGAGTTTGATTGGATTGGCCATCCAGAGGTCATAGAAGAAAGTGAAACAAATCCACTGTTAATATGAGACACCGTCCAGATTTTGGAGCTAGGGGGCAAGTGGAGGACATAATAGCCTCCCTTGATGGTTGGGAGGACCACAGCTTGAAAGAATAAATTCCAGATAAGTACAAAGACTTTTTAGTATGCTGTGCTATTTGTATTAATATGGAAAGATTGACTGTAATAGATTACTATTATCAAAAATTACAGTAGGGGTTGAATACTAAACCTCTGTAAAATGGCAGATTATATTTTTGTGTAAAGGAAAAGATAAAACTACTGTTGAAAGATACAGTTAAATGTTTAGACTGCAAAATATATCAAACCTTATGAAGAATACAGTGGGATTCTTTTGATTTTAAAGAAAACAAATAGTATTTTACATTGCAGGTAAAAACAAAACTTATGCAAATACAGTTAAGAACAAATTAGGAAAGCAAATTGTAACTGTGATAATAAACAACTGAATACAACATGTACTATATCATAATATATGAGTTCTTAACATTTAGAAAATGCATCATCTCAGAAAATAGGAAACTAGAACTTGTGGTCTGAGGTTGGGGTGAAACCCTACCCCATACCAACTGTTCTTTATAACCACGGTTGCTATACATGGACTTCCGTAAGGGTGGTCCGGTCACCGATTAAATACGTTATTAAAGAACATTATAAACAGATAAATAGAACTTCGACGGAAGTTAAATAACTGTATGCAACTCTACTACAGAGAAACGAGAAACATTACGAAAGTTCCATAGAAACCTTTATTACATTACTGGGTAATAATAAAAGAATCTTTAGTAACAGTTATTACTATTAACGAAAAATATTCTTTGAGAAATGTACAAGACATAAGCGAGATTTTCTAACCCAGGAAAGCATACTTGAAATTCATACATGCAGGTGGTAAAATTTCTACTATTAATACCATTGCAAGGGAAACCAAACATTTTCATATCTGGATGAATATACAAATGTATTGTGGAAAACAAGAACCAGACTAAAATATATTATATTTAACTCTGCAAACCAAGTAAGAATGTGCTTGAGAATGTTAACAATACTGCTAATTTAAACCCTTTTTCCTCTCTATGAAACTTGTAATAAATCTGAAGGATTAATCCTTCAGATATGTTTCAGAATCGAGTTCAGGCTGGATCAAGCACAACAAGAACTAATCATTACAGAGTCCGAGGACTTTTAAATCTCATTATCAGAGAAAAACAAATGAAATGAAATGGCCCAGTGATAGAATTCTAGGAAAGCGTGAGACAAGAACCAAGGGTTTCGGCTCCCATTGGAATCAAGGTACCTGTGTATCATCGGAGTATGAGGAAACAAATCACGGCTGTGATGCATGTAAACAAAATCAAACTGCAAACGTTATGCGACAAACCTGCAAAGGTTAAAACAAATCAAGAAATGAGGGTAAGCGCATATGAACTTAACCAAAATGCGAAAACAGAAACCCTCATAGAATGTAAATGCCAGCTAGGATATTTACCTGAAAAAATGGAGGAGTCTTGACTGCGAAGGACTGTGAACATTAAAGAAAATGCGGAAATAAGCCTCCCAGAACTATGGTTTACCATATACATATACTTCGTAAACAGAGGTAGGAAAACGAATACCTCTCTAAGATTATCAAAGAAAAACATGTGAAAACTCTGCAATAGAGCCAAGCAACGATATAAAATGTAACAGCAAATTATAAACACAGTTGTGCCTTACCTGAAAACCTACTCCGGTAAGCATTCCAAAATGGTAACGACGCCTAAACCCTCTGCTGTTGGGGCACGATCATAAATTGAACTCTGCGGACTAAATTGGCAGGCATCCTTAATGTCAGCAGCAGAAACGAATTGAGCCATGTTCAAGAAATCTCCCACAAGGAGAGCCAAGCAAAACAACAAGCAAATTTATGTGAACAGAGGTGGAGAAACCATAGGGTTTTGGCGAAATGGAGCTCCGAACCGGAACTCCCGCCCAGCCAAATGCACTAAAAGACTATCAGATCCGAGTTGATGGATTCAGAAAGACTCCCGCAACAAATCCCGAAGAAATCTTAAGGGGTATGGCAGCTGTCCCATAAAAATTAAATGCGCAGTATAGTTGAGTCAAGTGGAGTTTACAACCAGCTTCGTATACTTAAATGTCTTATGCCAAGTGGATTGCCACCATAACCGAAACATGCAGATAACCTAGGTTAAACACTTAGGAATAACATTTGTAAGTTTTGTAAAAAAATCCAATAGCTGTAATATCAATGATGCCATGTGCCATTTTAATACGAGAATTACAGCTAATGAATGAACCTATTTTTATAAAGTATCATCGGTAAAATTAAGTGCACAATGTTATTATTATGTTATGAATGGTAAATTCGCCCTTAGCATTGATATATATATATATATATATATACATGGTAAGGCCATTAATTTTTTTTTTACTGTTGTATTTTTATTTGCTTAGTATCGGAATGTGACAAGTGGTATCCGAGCGGCGTTACTACGCTGGGACCCTAAGGGTCGACTAACGATGAAGTTGTGTGTGTAAATAATGCACAGAGAGAGAGAGAAAGAGATAATGAGAGGAGCTATAGCATCACAATCGCAACAAGGGGCTAGGGAAACTCAAGCACCAACAGTCATGAACCCAGAAATGTGGGTTCAGTTAAGTGTAGAACAACATCAAAAGACCAGTCGGTTGCTTGAAGAACAACAACACCAAACTAGTTTCTTGTTGAATACTGTGCAACAATTGCAGGAGGAAATAATAAGAGTCCGGAAGGATAATGAGCGACTGTTACAAGACCAGGAGAAAATATTAAAGAGTTTATTAGACAAACAAAATCAGGAGATGGATCATCCAAGTGCTGAAAGAGGCTTACCAGCAGATGATGAACAACAAATGAGAATTAATATCACAGACAGAGTTGAAAAGAGTCCCTCTCTGAGAAGCAAAAATAAGAATTACAATGAGGCAGAGTCGGGCAATCTGTCCGACCAGCAAGATATTAAGAGACAAAAAGTAGAACTGCAGGGAGAATTCCGCAAAATTAAACCACCAATGTTTGATGGTGAGGCAGAGGAGGTGGCGGAAGCCTGGTTAATTAATATGAATAAGTACTTTCAAGTATATGAATATAATAGCAATTTGAAGGCCAGATTGGCTATATACCAGTTACGAGAAAAGGCAACCCTGTGGTGGGAAGAAGTGAAAAATGTATGTAGCATTGATGAACAGGACATTACTTGAGAATTGTTTCAGCAGTATTTTAAAGACAAGTACTTGACATAAATATTTTATGATGGCAAAGCTAAGGAATTTCATGATCTACAGTTGGGACAAATGAACATGGATGATTATGTCACTAAATTCACTTCCCTGTTACGTTATGTCCCTTATCTCCGAGAGGAAAAGGCCAAGGTGCAGAGGTTCCTGAGTAGCCTACCGACTCATATTAGGGAACGAACAGAATTTGTTAATCCTCAAACCATGGATGAAGCCATTCGTAAAGCACGAATGTGCTATCAGTAGTCCAAGGCCAAGGGTGAAGGAGGAAAAAGATGGCAGCCAAAGAAAAGTCAGAAAAGTAATTCCAATTTCAAAAGCAGTAAAAGTGGCAAATTTAAAGGCGCAACACGTAATTCTATTAGTAAGAAATTTGGTAGAAATCATCAAAGAACCAAAAGGCCAGTGGAGGAAAAGCCCACAGAAGCATCTAGTAAGCCAGAGCAGGGACAAATTACTAAACCTCCTCTATAGTGTTGGGGCTGTGGGGAGGCTCATTATTATAAAAACTGTCCACAAAGAACTAGAAATGATAATGTGGCAAATCTACAGGAAGCATCTACAGTGGGGGACGTGGCGCGTAACATACCTCACATCAATGTAGATTTGGAAGACTGGCAGGCTGATTATCAACCCACAATGATTGAATTAGAAGGTACTTTACTAACTAAACCTGTTTCAATTTTGGTAGATCCTGAAGCAAGTTTGAGTTATGTAAGCCCCAAATTAGTGGAAAAGTGCAAATTAAAAGAACAAAAAATTAAGAATTCCTGGTTAGTACAGCTAGCTGCCAGGGAAAAACGAAAGGTAACTGCAAAGATTCCGAATTGTACATTGGAAGTGGCAGAACAACAATTACAAGTAGATTTAAATATTTTACCCTTGGGATCTTATGATGTGTTATTTGGGCATGGATTGGTTAGAAAAACACTAGAATTTAGTGGATTGTAAAGAAAAGATCATTTACTAGAGAATGCAAGATGACACGCGAAAAGAGATTCAAGGAATTAAAAAACCAATACAATTATGTCCACTCACAGCATCTCAAATGGGTAAGTGTATCAGAAAATGATGCCAGCTATATGAAATTCAAGTGGGGTACACAGACTCCAAGGAAAAGTCACCAATAATGGAGGATATCCCTGTAGTACAGGAATTTCTGGATGTTTTTCCAGAAAACATTCCTAGTTTACCAATTAAGAGGGATATTGATTTCACCATAGAATTGTTGCCAGGAGCCTCCCCAGTGTCAAGAGCTCCTTATAGAATGGGCGTGCCAGAACTAACTGAATTGAAAATGTAGCTACAAGAACTGCTAGACAAAGGCTATATCTGTCCAAGTGTGTCTCCATGGGGAGCACCAATCCTATTTGTTAAAAAGAAAGACGAAACCTTATGTATGTGCATGGATTACAGGCAGCTTAATAAGTTAACTGTCAAGAATAAATACCCCCTACCAAGAATCGATGACTTGTTCGATCAAGTAAGAGGGGCTAAGGTGTTTTCTAGGATAGACTTAAGATCCAAATATCATCAGATTCAAATTAAAGATGAAGACATTTGTAAGATAGCATTTCGCACTCGTTATGGACACTATGAATTCATGGTGCTACCCTTTGAATTGACGAATGCACCAACAAACTTTATGAGGTTAATGCATGGCATCTTTCATCCATTCTTGGATAACTTTTTACTTCTTTTCATAGATGATATTCTGATATATTCTAAAAGTTTGGAGGAACATAAAGAGCATTTGAGAATAGTCTTGGAGATGCTAAGAAAGCATCAACTATATGCTAAGTTCAGTAAATGCGATTTCTTTAAAACAGAAATCCAATATCTGGGACATATCATATCAGCTGAAGGAATCACTGTTGATCCGGAAAAGATCAAAACTATTATGGAATGGTGAGTACCCCAGAATGTGGCCGACATTAGATCGTTTATGGGATTAGCTGGTTATTATAGAAGATTTATAAAAGGATTTTCTAAAATTTCTTTTCCTATTACATCTTTGCAGAAGAAGGGAAAGCTCTTCAAATGGACAAATGAGTGTCAGAACAACTTTGAAAAGCTGAAACAACTTCTGACTACAACACCGGTTTTGAGGGTAGCTAACCCGATAAAGATTATGAAGTTTGTACTGATGCAAGTAAAGAAGGTGTTGGAGCAATCTTAACCCAGGAAGGTAAAGTGTTAGCATACGAGTCTAGAAAACTGAAGGACCATGAACATAAATATTTTGCTTATGATTTGGAGCTTACAGCAGTGGTACATGCTCTTCGGGTGTGGAGGAATTGCCTGCTAGGTAAGAGGTTTGTACCTAAAATAGACCATAGTAGCTTGATTAATTATTTTAAGCAAGCATATTTAAATTCCAGGCAAGCAAGATGGAATGCCTTTCTAAGTGAATTTGATATTTACATTCAGCATGTAAAGGGAAAGGAAAATCGAGTAGCAAATGCATTGAGCAGAAAGTTACATGGTATTTATGCGTTATACTATAATCAGCTAGAAAGCCAATTTTTGGAACAGTTAAAAGAAGAGGCACAAAAAGATCCAGAATACAAATTTCTATGGCAACAAATGGAAGAAAATAGGAAGCAAGGTAAAACATCTAAGTATGGAAAGAATGAAGATCAGGTGCTAACCTTCCGAGGAAGAATATATGTGCCTAATCGCATAACTCTAAAGGAGTTAATATTGAATGAATTTCATCGCAGCAATTACGCTAGTCATCCGGGATATCAAAAAATGCTTACTGCAATAAGAAAGGTATATTATTGGTAGGGCATGCGTAAGCATATTTTTGGATATCTAAGCAAATGTTTTGAATGTCAGCAGGTAAAGGTGGAGCACCATCATCCTGCGGGACTATTGCAGCCCATACCCATAGCTGAATGGAAGTGGGAAGTTATCTCCTTAGACTTCATCACAGGTCTACTGCGAACAAAAAGACATAATGATTCAATCATGGTAGTGGTAGAAAGATTAAGCAAATATGCACATTTTATACCTGTACAATCTACTTACAAGATAGTACAGATTGCTGATATATTTATGAAAGAAATTTTCAGATTGCATGGGATTCCAAAAACCGTGATTTTGGATCGGGATGTTAAGTTCACATCCGCATTTTGGAAAACTTTATTTTTCAGGTCTAGGAACACAGATAAACTTTAGCATCACATATCATCCCTAGACTGACAGACAAATGGAGCGGGTGAACCAAATTTTGGAAGACATGCTGCACATGTATGTGATGCAGCAACGAACCAAGTGGGAGGATTATTTTCACCTTGTTGAGTTTGCTTATAATAATGGTTATCAGGAATATGTGAAAATGAGTCCCTTCGAGGCATTATATGGTAGGCAATGTCGTACACCTATAAATTGGAGTAGTCCTGAGACAAAGTTATTGTTGGGACCTGAGATGTTGGCGAAAATGGAAGCTAAAGTAAAAAGAATAAGGCAGAATCTAAAGGCTGCTCAAGACCAACAAAATATTTATGCAGATAAGAAAAGGTCTTATCATGAATTCGTAGTAGGAGATCATGTTTACGTGAGAATTAAACCCAAGAGGAGTACCTTTAGGTGGACCTCTTGTGCCAAATTATCTCCGAGATACTATGGACCTTTCCAAGTACTGGAAAGGGTAGGACCGATAGCTTATCCGTTGGCTTTACCCGGCCACATTCAAGTTCACAATGTGTTCCATGTGTCCTTGTTGAAGCGATATGTTCATGATGAAAAACATGTGATTCATTGGCAAGATATTCAGGTAGGATAGGAATAAAATCCTAACTTGAAGTTATGAACTGATTTAATGTATACTGACTTGGAACCATTCTTTGTTTTTCAGGTAGAACTGAATGGAGAGTTTCTGGTCGAGCTGCAACGCATACTTGACCGAAGAGAAATCGAACTCTGCAAAAGAGTAGTTATCCAGGTAAAATTGCAATGGAAGCGCTTCGGATCGAATGAAGCTACTTGGGAGGATGAGAAGTTTATGCAGGAAGCTTACCCAGAGATCTTTGTAGAGCTGGGTTGAAACACCGAGGACGGTGTTACTTCCAGGGGGAGAGGTTGTGACAAATTCATTAAAGTTAACTAGTGTAACTAGTTAAAAGACAATGTGTTTATCTTTATCTAGCAAGAAAAACTCAAATAATTATTGTTGATTAAGCAAATTATTTAATTTTCTGATTTATTAATTATAAGCAATTAATTAATTAAAGGAAAAATATTTTAATATGAAATATACATGAAGCTGATGGTAAAGAAATGTTTCCAAGAATAGGAGGTGGTTGGGGGTAGTTGGAAAGACAATTACCTTCTCTTCTAAGGATAAAGCTGAAATCCCAGAGGAGGAGTGGGGGTTCTATGCTATTTTGGTAAAGGGGAGTATTTTCTAGAGCTGGTTATGATCAATTGAAAATAACTCAATGCTGCCATGTGCCATTTTAATACGAGAATTACAGCTAATGAATGAACCTATTTTTATAAAGTATCATCGGTAAAATTAAGTGCGCAATGTTATTATTATGTTATGAATGGTAAATTTTCCCTTAGAATTGATATATATATACATGGTAAGGCCATTAATTTTTTTTTTATTGTTGTATTTTTATTTTCTTAGTATCAGAATGTGACAAGTGGTATCCGAGCGGCGTTACTATGCTGGGACCCTAAGGGTCGACTAACGATGAAGTTGTGTGTGTAAATAATGCACAGAGAGAGAGAGAAAGAGATAATGAGAGGAGCTATAGCATCACAATCGCAACAAGGGGCTGGGGAAACTCAAGCACCAACAGTCATGAACCCAGAAATGTGGGTTCAGTTAAGTGTAGAACAGCATCAAAAGACCAGTCGGTTGCTTGAAGAACAACAACACCAAACTAGTTTCTTGTTGAATACTGTGCAGCAATTCCAGGAGGAAATGATAAGAGTCCGGAAGGATAATGAGCGACTGTTACAAGACCAGGAGAAAATATTAAAGAGTTTATTAGACAAACAAAATCAGGAGATGGATCATCCAAGTGCTGAAAGAGGCTTACCAGCAGATGATGAACAACAAATGAGAATTAATATCACAGACAGAGTTGAAAAGAGTCCCTCTCTGAGAAGAAAAAATAAGAATTACAATGAGGCAGAGTCGGGAAATCTGTCCGACCAACAAGATATTAAGAGACAAAAAGTAGAACTGTAGGGAGAATTCCGCAAAATTAAACCACCAACGTTTTATGGTGAGGCAGAGGAGGTGGCGGAAGCCTGGTTAATTAATATGAATAAGTACTTTCAAGTATATGAATATAACAGCGATTTGAAGGCCAGATTGGCTATATACCAGTTACGAGAAAAGACAACCCTGTGGTGGGAAGAAGTGAACAATGTATGTAGCATTGATGAACAGGACATTACTTGAGAATTGTTTCAGCAGTATTTTAAAGACAAGTACTTGACAGAAAGATTTTATGATGGCAAAGCTAAGGAATTTCATGATCTACAGTTGGGACAAATGACCATGGATGATTATGTCACTAAATTCACTTCCCTGTTACGTTATGTCCCTTATCTCCGAGAGGAAAAGGCCAAGGTGCAGAGGTTCCTGAGTAGCCTACTGACTCATATGAGGGAACGAATAGAATTTGTTAATCCTCAGACCATGGATGAAGCCATTCGTAAAGCACGAATGTGCTATCAGTAGTCCAAGGCCAAGGGTGAAGGAGGAAAACGCTAGCAGCCAAAGAAAAGTCAGAAAAGTAATTCCAATTTCAAAAGCAGTAAAAGCGGCAACTTTAAAGGCGCAACACGTAATTCTATTAGTAAGAAATTTGGTAGAAATCATCAAAGAACCAAATGGCCAGTGGAAGAAAAGCCCACAGAAGCATCTAGTAAGCCAGAGCAGGGACAAATTACTAAACCTCCTCTATAGTGTTGGGGCTGTGGGGAGGCTCATTATTATAAAAACTGTCCACAAAGAACTAGAAATGATACTGTGGCAAATCTGCAGGAAGCATCTACAGTGGGGGACGTGGCGCGTAACATACCTCACATCAATGCAGATTTGGAAGACTGGCAGGCTGATTATCAGCCCACAATGATTGAATTAGAAGGTACTTTACTAACTAAACCTGTTTCAATTTTGGTAGATCCTGAAGCAAGTTTGAGTTATGTAAGCCCCAAATTAGTGGAAAAATGCAAATTAAAAGAACAAAAATTTAAGAATTCCTGGTTAGTACAGCTAGCTGCCAGGGCAAAACGAAAGGTAACTGCAAAGATTCCTAATTGTACATTGGAAGTGGCAAAACAACAATTACAAGTAGATTTAAATATTTTACCCTTGGGATCTTATGATGTGTTATTTGGGCATGGATTGGTTAGAAAAACACTAGACTTTAGTGGATTGTAAAGAAAAGATCATTTACTAGAGAATGCAAGATGGCACGCGAAAAGAGATTCAAGGAATTAAAAAACCAGTACAATTATGTCCACTCACAACATCTCAAATGGGTAGGTGTATCAAAAAAGGATGCCAGCTGTATGAAATTCAAGTGGGGTACACAGACTCCAAGGAAAAGCACCAATAATGGAGGATATCCCTGTAGTATAGGAATTTCTGGATTTTTTTCCAGAAAACATCCCTGGTTTACCACTTAAGAGTGATATTGACTTCACCATAAAATTGTTGCCAGGAGCCTCCCCAGTGTCAAGAGCTCCTTATAGAATGGGCGTGCCAGAACTAACTGAACTGAAAATGTAGCTACAAGAACTGCTAGACAAAGGCTATATCCGTCCAAGTGTGTCTCCATGGGGAGCACCAATCCTATTTGTTAAAAATAAAGACGGAACCTTACGTATGTGCATGGATTACAGGCAGCTTAATAAGTTAACTGTCAAGAATAAATACCCCCTACCAAGAATCAATGACTTGTTCGATCAAGTAAGAGGGGCTAAGGTATTTTCTAGGATAGACTTAAGATCCAAATATCATTAGATTCAAATTAAAGATGAAGACATTTGTAAGATAGCATTTCGCACTCGTTATGGACACTATGAATTCGTGGTGCTACCCTTTGGATTGACGAATGCACCAACAACCTTTATGAGGTTAATGAATGGCATCTTTCATCCATTCTTGGATAAATTTGTACTTATTTTCATAGATGATATTCTGATATATTCTAAAAGTTTGGAGGAACATAAAGAGCATTTGAGAATAGTCTTGGAGATGCTAAGAAAGCATCAACTATATGCTAAGTTCAGTAAATGCGATTTCTTTAAAACATAAATCCAATATCTGGGACATATCATATCAGCTGAAGGAATCACTGCTGATCCGGAAAAGATCAAAACTATTATGGAATGGTGAGTACCCCAGAATGTGGCCGACATTAGATCGTTTATGGGATTAGCTGGTTATTATAGAAGATTTATAAAAGGATTTTCTAAAATTTCTTTTCCTATTACATCTTTGCAGAAGAAGGGAAAGCTATTCAAATGGACAAATGAGTGTCAGAACAACTTTGAAAAGCTGAAACAACTTCTGACTATAACACCGGTTTTGAGGGTAGCTAACCCTGATAAAGATTATGAAGTTTGTACTGATGCAAGTAAAGAAGGTGTTGGAGCAATCTTAACCCAGGAAGGTAAAGTGGTAGCATAAGAGTCTAGAAAACTGAAGGACCATGAACAGAAATATTCTACTTATGATTTGGAGCTTACAGCAGTGGTACATGCTCTTCGGGTGTGGAGGAATTGCCTGCTAGGTAAGAGGTTTGTACTTCATTAGACCATAGTAGCTTGACTAATTATTTTAAGCAAGCAGATTTAAATTCCAGGCAAGCAAGATGGAATGCCTTTCTAAGTGAATTTGATATTTACATTCAGCATGTAAAGGGAAAGGACAATTGAGTAGCAGATGCATTGAGCAGAAAGTTACATGGTATTTATGCGTTATACTATAATCAGCTAGAAAGCCAATTTTTGGAACAGTTAAAAGAAGAGGCATAAAAAGATCCAGAATACAAATTTCTATGGCAACAAATGGAAGAAAATAGGAAGCAAGGTAAAACATCTAAGTATGGAAAGAATGAAGATCAGGTACTAACCTTCTGAGGAAGAATATATGTGCCTAATCGCATTACTCTAAAGGAGTTAATATTGAATGAATTTCATCGCAGCAATTACGCTAGTCATCCAGGATATCAAAAAATGCTTACTGCAATAAGAAAGGTATATTATTGGCAGGGCATGCGTAAGCATATTGTTGGATATCCAAGCAAATGTTTTGAATGTTAGCAGGTAAAGGTGGAGCACCATCATCCTGCGGGACTATTGCAGCCCATACCCATACCTGAATGGAAGTGGGAAGTTATCTCCTTAGACTTCATCACAGGTCTACTGCGAAAAAAAAGACAGAATGATTCAATCATGGTAGTGGTAGAAAGATTAAGCAAATCTGCACATTTTATACCTGTACAATCTACTTACAAGATAGTACAGATTGCTGATATATTTATGAAAGAAATTTTCAGGTTGCATGGGATTCCAAAAACTGTGATTTCGGACCGGGATGTTAAGTTCACATCCGCATTTTGGAAAACTTTATTTTCAGGTCTAGGAACACAGATAAACTTTAGCATCGCATATCATCCCTAGACTGACGGACAAATGGAGCGGGTGAACCAAATTTTGGAAGACATGCTGCACATGTATGTGATGCAGCATCAAACCAAGTGGGAGGATTATTTGCACCTTGTTGAGTTTTCTTATAATAATGGTTATCAGGAATATGTGAAAATGAGTCCCTTCGAGGCATTATATGGTAGGCAATGTCGTACCCCTATAAATTGGAGCAGTCCTGAGACAAAGTTATTGTTGGGACCTGAGATGTTGGTGAAAATGGAAGCTAAAGTAAAAAGAATAAGGCAGAATCTAAAGGCTGCTCAAGACCAACAAAATATTTATGCAGATAAGAAAAGGTCTTATCATGAATTCGTTGTAGGAGATCATGTTTACGTGAGAATTAAACCCAAGAGGAGTACCTTGAGGTGGACCTCTTGTGCCAAATTATCTCCCAGATACTGTGGACCTTTCCAAGTACTAGAAAGGGTAGGACCAATAGCTTATCGGTTGGCTTTACCCAGCCACATTCAAGTTCACAATGTGTTCCATGTGTCCTTGTTAAAGCGATATGTTCATGATGAAAAACATATGATTCATTGGCAAGATATTCAGGTAGGATAGGAATAAAATCCTAACTTGAAGTTCTGAACTGATTTAATGTATATTGACTTGGAACCATTCTTTGTTTTTCAGGTAGAACCAGATGGAGAGTTTCTGGTCGAGCTGCAACGCATACTTGACCGAAGAGAAATCGAACTCTGCAAAAGAGTAGTTATCCAAGTAAAAGTGCAATGGAAGCACTTCGGATCGGATGAAGCTATTTGGGAGGACGAGAAGTTTATGCAGGAAGCTTACCTACAGCCCTTTGCAGAGCTGGGTTGAAACACCGAGGACGTTGTTACTTCCAAGGGGAGAAGTTGTGACAGCTTCATTAAAGTTAACTAGTGTAACTAGTTAAAAGACAATGTGTTTATCTTTATCTAGCAAGAAAAACTCAAATAATTACTGTTGAGAAAATTATTTAATTTGCTGATTTATTAATTAGAAGCAATTAATTAATTAAAGGAAAAATATTTTAATATGAAATATACATGAAGCTGATGGTAAAGAAATGTTTCCAAGAATAGGAGGTGGTTGGGGGTAGTTGGAAAGACAGTTACCTTCTCTTCTAAGGATAAAGCTGAAATCCCAGAGGAGGAGTGGGGGTTCTATGCTATTTTGGTAAAGGGGAGTATTTTCTAGAGCTGGTTATGATCAATTGAAAATAACTCAAAGCATACCTTGTAAAACCAGACTTTCTAAGTTTGACTGGATTGGCCATCTAGAGGTCATAGCAGAAAGTGAAACAAATCCACTGTTAACCCGGGACACCGTCTAGATTCTGGAGCTAGGGGGCAAGTGGAGGACGTAATAGCCTCCCTTGATGGTTGGGTGGACCACAGCTTGAAAGAATAAATTCCAGATAAGTAAAAAGAATTTTTAGTATGATGTGCTATTTGTATTAATATGGAAAGATTGACTGTAATAGATTACTATTATAAAAAATTACAGTAGGGGTTGAATACTAAACCTCTGTAAAATGGTAGATTATATTTTTGTGTAAAGGAAAAGAGAGAACTACTGTTGAAAGATATAGTTAAATGTTTAGACTGAAAAATATATCAAACCTTATGAAGAATACAGTGGGATTATTTTGATTTTAAAGAAAACAAATAGTATTTTACATTGCAGGTAAAAACAAAACTTATGCAAATACAGTTAAGAACGAATTAGGAAAGAAAATTAAGAACGAATTAGGAAAGAAAATTGTAACTGTGATAATAAACAGCTGAATACAACATGTACTGTATCATAATATACGAGTTCTTAACATTTAGAAAATGTATCATCTCAGAAAATAGGAAACTAGAACTTGTGGTCCGAGGTTGGGGTGAAACCCTACCCCAGATCAATTGTTCTTTATAACCAAGGTTGCTATACACGGACTTTCGTAAGGTTGGTCCGGTCACCAATTAAATACGTTATTAAAGAACATTATAAAAAGAGAAATAGAACTTTGGTGGAAGTTAAATGACTGTATGCAACTCTACTACAGAGAAACGAGAAACATTACGAAAGTTCCATAGAAACCCTTATTACATTACTGGGTAATAAGAAAAGAATCTTTAGTAACAGTTATTACTATTAACGAAAAATATTCTTTGAGAAATGTATAAGACATAAGCGAGATTTTCTAACCCAGGAATGCATACTTGAAATTCATACATGCAGGAGGTAAAATTTCTACTATTAATACCATTGCAAGGGAAACCAAACATTTTCATATCTGGATGAATATACAAATGTATTGTGGAAAACAAGAACCAGACTAAAATATATTATATTTAACTCTGCAAACCAAGTAAGAATGTGCTTGAGAATGTTAACAATACTGCTAATTTAAACCCTTTTTCCTCTCTATGAAACTTGTAATAAATCTGAGGGATTAATCCTTCAGATATGTATCAGAATCGAGTTCAAGGTGAATCAAGCACAATAGGAACTAATCATTACAGATTTCGAGGAATTTTAAATCTCATTATCAGAGAAAAACAAATGAAATGAAACAGCCCAACGATAGAATTCTGGTAAAGCGTGAGACCGGAACCAAGGGTTTTGGCTTCCATTGGAATCGGGGTACTTGTGTATCATCGGAGTATGAGGAAACAAATCACGGATGTGATGCATGTAAACAAAATCAAACTGCAAACGTTATGCGACAAACCTGCAAAGGTTAAAACAAATCAAGAAATGAGGGTAAGTGCATATGAACTTAACCAAAATGCGAAAACAGAAACCCTTATAGAATGTAAATGCTAGCTAGGGTATTTACCTGAAAAAACGGAGGAGTCTCGATTGCCAAGGCCTGTGAACATTAAAGAAAATGCGGAAATAAGCCTCCCAGAACTATGGTTTACCATATACATATACTTCGTAAACAGAGGTAGGAAAACGAATACCTATCTGAGATTATCAAACAAAAACATGTGAAAACTCTGCAATAGAGCCAAGCAACGATATAAAACGTAACAACAAATTATAAACACAGTTATGCCTTACTTGAAAACCTTCTTCGGTAAGCATTCCAACATGGAAATGACGCCTAAACCCTCTGCTGCTGGGGCACGATCATAAATTGAACTTTGTGGATTAAATTGGTGAGCATCCTTACTGTCAGCAGCAGAAACGAATCGAGCCATGTTCAAGAAATCTCCCACAAGGAGAGCCAAGAAAAACGACAAGCAGATTTATGCGAACAGAGGCGGAGAAACCATAGGTTTTCAGTGAAATGGAGCTCCAAACCGGAACTCCTGCCCAGCCAAATGCACTAAAAGACTATCAGATCCGAGCTGATGGATTCATAAAGACTCCCACAGCAAATCCTGAAGAAATATTAAGGGATATGGCAGCTGTCCCATAAAAATTAAATGTGCAGTACAGCTGAGTCAAGTGGAGTTGACGACCAGCTCCGTATACTTAAATGTCTTATGCCAAGTGGATTTCCACCATAATCGAAACATGCAGATAACCTAGGTTAAAAAATTAGGGATAAAATTTGTAAGTTTTGTATAAAAATCCAACAACTGTAATATCAATGCTGCCATGTGCCATTTTAATACGAGAATTACAGCTAATGAATGAGCCTATGTTTATAAAGTATCATCGATAAAATTAAGTGCGCAATGTTATTATTATGTTATGAATGGTAAATCTGCCCTTAGCATTAATATATATACATGGTAAGGCCATTAAATTTTTTTTATTGTTGTATTTTTATTTGCTTAGTATCAGAATGTGACACTACCAAAAGATTGGATGATAGGGAGTTCAGGTAGCGTAAATATTATTTTGATTTAGAGATTGGTGGCAACAATCTCCGATGGTTTTTTATCCAATGGTTTTTATCCAACGAAGCATGCATTTTTTCATTTTATCACTTTTCATTATTAGTTGGAAAAACTATTTAATATGCTAATTTTTGATAAGCAGATTCACAACTACAAGTTATTTTCAGGTTAAGAAAAGAATCTTGAGGGATATCACATAGGTATAATTTGGATAATATCAAGGTCACATCTGCAAGTTATTTTCAGGTTAAGAAAAGAATCTTGAGGGATATCACATAGGTATAATTTGGATAATATCATGGTCACATTGAGTCTAGTGGAATGTTTTGTGGTCTCAACTCAAAGAGACTTATTCTAATGATCATCACGACGAGGTTGCAGTCATTTACACTCAACCTCTTAACCCTACTCATACGAAATGCAAACTCTTCACCTTATTCGTGAGTCATCATCTTGGATTAATAAGTCCACTATGCAATCGTACTAGTCTTTATTGTGGGAGGGAAATTGTTTTTTTTTTTTTTTTTATATTAGTCTTCACTATTGGAGGGAAATTGTTTTTAGTAAGCAATTTTATGTTGTATTAAAAATATGGCCACTAGATTATGGTAGTATCCTATGTTACTTTAATTCTCATTTTGCATGGCTTAGTCAGAGCTTTAAGGAAATTAGAGGATTCCCAATCTTTGTGCATTCTAGTAAGGTAGTCTTATTTTGCAATTTATTTGTTATCTTTGTTATTAATAGTTTTTTTATCTTTATGTTTATCTTGGAGGGTAGTTATGTTCCTATAGGCCAATGTTTTTGCTGGTATGAAGGGTTCCCAATGTAATATCTTTTGTTATTAATAGAAATCAATAGAAGAAATTTACTTGAAAAAATAAAATAAATAAGTACATGCCATGAACTGGTTCTCACTAGTACTCAATTTCTTTTGGTTTGTTACTACATTGTTTTAACATATTTTAATGCTTTTTAATAACTCTTTAAATTTTAATTAAAATTTTATTAATACAAAAATTATGGAGGATTTTTTTTTAATATATAAAGTATATATTTTTATATTTTTTATTAAAAATAATTTCAAAAAAAGTACAAGTAACCATGTTTTAATTGCTTTAACATTTATACTAAGTGTTAAACACCATGTTGAAGCACACACATGGTGTATGAGGAAGATGAACACACACACAAGAGACTCAACACACAATGAAGGATAAGCGTGAGGCTTTCTTATTTTCCATTATACAAAGATGTACATTTATAGTACAATGGTGTGACTCTTGGTTTCACATTCCAAGGTCACTTGGACTCCATTGTGACTTTTCGCATTCCACACCTACCCATGTAGGATTAGGTGTTCCAACATCCCCCCTTAATCCAAAGGGGTATGTGTGAGTCCAAGAAAAGAGTTTTAATACAAATCTGCAAAGTATACATGGCAGCACTTGGGCTGAATCAACTCTCCGAAATGTTGGAAAAAAAAGGTGGTTTAAGGATGACCACAAACACCGGAACGCAATACTACAGCTCTAACTTTCCAAAACGGCATGGCCGAAGGTTTTCAGAGGAATTGTCCCTCATGTGTGCGAGAGACCTTCGACCTAAAAGAAGGGAGGTCTACTACCTGTGGTGGTTTTAGGTTTTCCACCAACCAAAGATGATTTTTTTAGGTTATCCACCAACCGAAAATGATGGTTTTAGGTTATCCACCAACCAAAGATGATGGTTTTAGGTTATCCACCAACCGAAGGTATGCTCATGGGCATCCGTATCTCTGACTACATCTCTGAATCTGGAATGACGAAATGTGGCTCAGGCTCGCTTGAACTGCTGGCTACAACTCTGAACATGGAATGAGAGATTGTGGCTCAGGCTCGCTTGATCTGACGTCAAAGCTTTTACATGACCACCATTTTTCCCCCTGTCAGGGACAAGGTGAGATGATGGCGAAAAATCAACTGCAAGTTTGTTCAATATGCATGAACAAGTTCTAACATGTGTCTTAAACATCTTCTTGGCTGCTGATGCCCATTGCCAAGAAGCGATCCATCCAAGATGAATCTTGGTTCTTGCAGGAGGCTTGTGTCTGAAGCATCTGTCTGAAGAATGAGTGTGCCGACCACATTGCTTGCATGGATGAAGATCAAAACAGTGATCTTTCATATGGCCAACTCGATCACAGTGTTGGCATTTCTCAATCTGTTGTGGAAGTGGAACAGGATCTGGAACAGCTGCAGGTGAACTGTCATACATGAATCCGGCACTCTGAAATATGATGGGCTTGGTGTAGTCCGGAATATGAAAGGACACATCCTTGTCATATCCAAGACCAGTTCGGTGCTTGTTGTGGACAAGCTCTTCCCAAGGTCTGATGATGGGCTTAGGAAGTGCAGGCTGAGTGGCTGCATCTGCATGTAAATCTGCTCTAGTACAAGGAACTGAATGGGAATCAACTGGAACTTTGCTGACTTGCTGCTGATGGGAGTCTTTCACAATGTTCTGAACAGAAACAGGTTCAGAACGGTGACTCTTTTGGTGAAGTTAATCTTGTTGGAGCTGAGATTCCAACTGCAAAACTCGATCTTTTCATGTGCATCTTGCAAACAACTTTGAATTCTACAAAGAGCATCCTTGCTCATTTTTATCATATCATCAACATTTGAATGAATGAGGTCATTCAACAACACTAATGCCTCATTGATTTTGGCCATTTCAACAACTTAGGCTCAAAAATAAATGAAAGGGTGTCGGCTACAACCGAAAATGCACCCGTTTACAATGTGATGCAACAAATGCAAATGACTCAAAAGAAATTCTCAAAGTACAAAGTGTGCTCCTCAAATGATGGAGGGCAATCAATAATGACTTACATCAACAACTCAAATTCACTGATTCCAACTATGAATGAAGAGGCAAATTCACTGACAATGTGAGTTCAATACAAAATCTCTGCAAAAATATGTGCCGCTGAAAACACTATGAAAGAAGCCTTTAAAGCAGCTGAAATTTTCTTCAAGGAGCTATTTTGGAATGATAACAAACTGTCTTCACTTGTAAATTTCTTCAAAAAATCACTCTCATGTCAATGCCACAAATCATAGAATGTAAATCTTCAATTTTTAGTCCATATGCTCACGTCATTTTCTTCAATTCTGCTGTTCATTTTCTCTCTCTTCCTCTCTTTCTGCTCTTCCTCTCTCTCTGCTGTTTTTTTTTTTTAATTAAAAATTAATTAAAAAAAATGGAATAATTAAAAATGGGAGAAGGGGAATTAAAAGGGAAGGGGATTAAAAATTATTAAAATGGAGGGAGGGGGAATTTTTAAAAAAGGGAAATGTATTTGAAATGGGATTATATAAATGGGAATGAATTTAAAAAGGGAGGGGAGGTATTATATAAAAGGATTTATTAATGTAAAGGAGGGCGGATTTTTTTTTTTAATTCAAATTAATTTAAAAATGAAATTTTTAAATGGGAGGGCGGATTTTTAAATGAGATTTTTTACATCTGAAGAAAGGGCGGATATGGTGTGGAGGGAAGCGGTCAAAGGCGCGTGGGAGGGAGTGGTAGGGTGAAGCGTTATATTGCAGTGGTAGGGAGTGCGTTAGATTGCAATGGTAGGGAGAAGGGGCGGCGTAACGCATGGGATGGGAGCAGATTGAAGTGTGAAGGGATAGCGCAGAGTGCCAATGTGTAGCAGCCGGCGTTGTAAAGCGGGTGGGGAGGCCGCGTTAGGAGGAGAGGGAGCTCGGGTGTGACTGTGTATTGCAGTGAGGAGGACGGCTATGAAAGTGAGGGGGACGCCGCGTGAGAAAGGGAGGCGGAGTTGGTGCGTTGGGGCGGACTGTAGTAGAGAGGGCGGGCCGTAAGGGAGTGAGGAAAGTGTGGGAGGGGGTAGCGTAGAGCGTAGGGGCGTAGGGAACGGTGTGGGCGTTTGGGAGAGCTCGCAGAGAGGGGGCGCGTAGTGGGTTAAGGGTTTGAGTGGAGTGCTCTAAGGCTGCAGGGAAAGGACGGCTCTGCCGTGGGGAATGAGTGAGAGAGGGGGCAGCCGTAAGGTGGTGTGTGAGAGTTGAGGACGTGTAAGTGGAAAAGGGCGGAGGTAGGATAGCAGGGATGCTGTAGCTCAATAGGGGAGTTGTTGCAAGGTGTGAATTGAAGGCCATGGAGCGTTGAAGGGTTCAAGGGGGATAGCAGAGGCCTTGGAATTGCTGAGAGTTGTGGTGATGTGTATTGTAAATAAAAATGCAGGTTGGAAAAAGGGAGAGGGGCCGAAAGGCCTAAAACGGCAGAGAGTTTTTATTTTTATTTTTATTTTTATTTTTAAAACAGCAGAGCAGAGAGATTCCAGAATTGCAGAAAGCAGAGAGATTTTTTCCTTTCAAATATAGAGCATATAGCAGTAAAAAATCCAAAATTTTGCAGGAATTTTCGAATGAAAAACTCAGAAATTCTTCTCATTAAAACCAGAGACCTCTTCAAAAATCAACTTTAAACAATGTTTTCCAGCAACTCTTCAATGCAGAAATTAATAGAAATTGCAGGAAAAATGAGAATTAAAACCTTCAGATGCGCTTTTTCAACACCACTGCTGCTCTTGTTCAAAACAAATGCCGGAATGCTGCAAAATGTCTGCTCCTCTTTTCAAAGCAGATTTCTGAATGCTGCAGAAAATCTTTGACTGATGAATGCGGCAAAAGAGCACTGCTGTAGAAATCTCTGAGTGCTTCAGATGTGCAGTGCTGCTCCCAATTTCTGAGTGCTGCAAAAATGCAGATATGCACAGGCCATAGACACAAATGGCTCACTCAAAGTGGAGCAGGGCCAGAAATCGCCCGCTCTGATACCATGTTAAACACCATGTTGAAGCACACACATGGTGTATGAGGAAGATGAACACACACACAAGAGAGTCAACACACAATGAAGGATAAGCGTGAGGCTTTCTTATTTTCCATTATACAAAGATGTACATTTATAGTACAATGGTGTGACTCTTGGTTTCACATTCCAAGGTCACTTGGACTCCATTGTGACTTTTCGCATTCCACACCTACCCATGTAGGATTAGGTGTTCCAACACTAAGAATATTATGTTGCTTTGAAATTCATATTAATACACTTATATAAGAGAATGGTGATGGTAGGTTCTTGCATCTTTAGCATATAAGGATTAGTAAAGCAAAAGGAACTCCCATAAAAGTATTAAAGGTTAGGACTTAATTACTAGTAATATATATGATATATTTTTTGTTTTCTATTCTATCACCAAGATGCTTCTACTTATTTTTGTTGTTGAGGTCTTTAATATTCCAGGTGATGATTTTCATTAAGGAGAGGGTTGAGAAAAGGGAAAATACCCTGGAATCGATACCACTTGTCCAGAATTTATGAGGAATTCTCCCACATTTTGAATGGCTTCGTTGGTCAACTTCTTTCCTTTCTTAGCGCACTCCCTTGTTATCTACCCTTTACCTTTTAGCCATCTGAGAGGAACCTTCCGACTGCTAGTTGGTCAATTTTCCCTTTCCTTCACGTTATTTTCGATACTTCATTCGTTGAAGATATAATTGATAATAACTATTATTTTGCTTCATCGAAATGGCTTTAAGGTTCACTTGAGCCCATGTCTTTATAATCTCGATCATTGTACGTTCGCCCTCACTGAAGATTTCCTAGGTTTCTTCCATAGCCAAATCTGTATTAGTAATTAAATCTTTGATATTTGTTGTGTCTGATGGAGCTTCAGGAGATTTTCTTTTTGGAGTGGGTTTTTCCAAGGATGATTCATATAGTTGTTCAACATCCATGAAGTTCTCTGAAAAATCTTCATTCTCCTTTGAATCCGCTAGTGTTGAGAACTTGTTCACCACTGGGCTCTCCTTTGTCATTGATTGAGTTTGTTGGAGCAACATATCTATTTTATATTTGGGGTTTTTCCATTTTTTTAGTGACTCTCTAGAATCCCTTTGAATATTTCTACAAGGCATTCTCTTGCGCCTTTGCTTGCACTATTGGGAAATTTCTAATTAGGTTAACATATTCATGGAAACACCGACATTTGAAAGGCGCATGTTCATAATCAAGAAGTTGCGTCCATATTTCATCGTGATACTCAATCTGAGTTGATTCAATAAGTGGCTTGGAAATGTTCATATATACTAAGATTCTCGAATAAGAGAAATAATTTCTCTTTGTAACTTCAAAGATCTTCACAAAATAGCCTATGGAGTTCCAATGCCCTCAAGGGTATCTCAATCTCAGAAGTCTTCTGGCAATGAAAACAATTGAATTCAAACTGGGGTTGCGAGGAATTGTTCATTATCTAGATTATAACACTCCTCCCAAAACCACATAAATAGACCAGTGTTGTTAAGGAAATACATACCATTTTCAAAATCAATTTCTTATCTTCCATATTAGAGAAGATAACTATAAAAAACCCTTCCACTCTTAAGCAGAGGTGTATCCGGTCCTTAGGTTGCCATTTTTCTTGAATCCATTTCACCATATCTCGTTCCCTCAGCCAAATTCTCATGAACTTGAAAATAAATGTGTGGTCCTTTATATATTGTTGTGATTCCTCCAACTTTTTATTCAACACCACAAACTTAATGTTTGTTGTTTCCTTCGGTAAACACCTCCCCTTGAGGCAGGATTTTGATTGAGCTCCAAGTACTGAATTTTCATTTATGATGTTATTGTTCGCAAATGAACCAACCCCTTTTTTAGTAGGTAGGTGAGTGCCCGCAACAACATTACAATAGGAAGGAATATCACCCTTCCCCACGACACTAATCATGCGGCCAATCAAAATAACCCAGGATAATAATTACCCTATTTGTAACCTTGAGGATCTATCAAGTGTCCAACACAAAGTTTTTCAGAAATTTTCTGAAAACCCTAACCCTAGCAAAGCCAATATCCCCTACACCGTGTTGAATTTTCATTCTTCACACTCAATGATCATTCATTACATGTTTAAAAGATAAACAATTATATATGTTGTTATTTTATATTAGTATAAAAAATAAATTAAAAAAAAAACCTTAACAACATATATATTTCATTCGCCCTGAAGATGGATCTCCATGGAGATTCGAAACACCGACATTTATTATTTGACACTGTGGAAAATTCGGGTTCTTCCTCATCAAATGATAACCACAGAAGCCTGAAAACCAAAACATATATATTACCATATTTTGATTGTTTTGATAGCTATATTAATTTATTTGTGTAAGGTAATAGTAATGGTAGCTCACTAAATCTCTAGCATAAGACCACTCCTTCAATCCAACTATGGAGTAGAAGGAACTAACCAAGTAATAAAGTTCCACTTGATTATATATGATATCTAAGATGATGGTTTTATCATAGATCTAACTAAAGTGCTAGTAACAAGGTAATCATATATATAAGCAAGGGTAGCAGTAGAATACCATATCCATGCACATCATACCTTTGATTAGTTTCATACCCATGTCCAATGCTAAGAATAAGGGAAGCATATGTAGTGGACCTATATATAAACCCTCAAATTCACATGCTCATGGTGGAGTCTAATGCAAATTATTATTATTACCTACTAATTATAATCAGTAGCTTTAGTAATCAAGATTGAATATCAATCAATGATGCCCATGGTAAATATCCGATAAAGCTAGTTAGAGAGCAATATGTATAACTTCCTAGTCCAATTGATGATTTTTGTGCCCGTAATTTTTATTTTCATCATGAATAGATAGAGCTCATAGTTTATCCAATGCACCCATATACAATACCAATGATAGAAGTAGGCCACATAACCAGTAGTGTCACTAATGACATCATGATTATATTTTTATAGTGGTTGATGTAGGAAGAAAGGTTGAGGTAACAATGTTCTTGATCATGATGCAATTCCTAATGAAACATATTAAGCTAAAGATAAAGACTTAATATAATCAAAGGGAAGCACAAGGGAAAAGGTGGGGGTTTCATTTGTTTATGAGGAAGTAAGATTCTAGATCGAGAGATTATGAATTTGTTATTCCAGTTGAATATCTATCTAAGAGGCAACGTTAGTGGAAAAAGAAGCAAGTGTACAATGGTACACATGGCAAGGAAAATGAGGGTCATAAACATAAATTTTCAATATTTTCCTCTCCTCTTCTCATCAAGAAGGAAAGAAAGATGAGGCTGGGTTAGAGACAAATCCTAGAGAATGTATTGTAATATAGAATAAATTACACAAGGTAAGATGAAGGCATTGGTGTGAGTAACTTGCATAGTTTTATTTTATTTCCTACCATTGCAATTCAACAAAATCTAATTTGATAATGGAAATTGACATACAAGCTATCCAACATCTCAACACCCCCTTGAATTTGGGCTTGAAATTCAAACTCATATGCTTGAGAGCTCTCATTGCAAGGATTGGTAGTTGTTATCTCCATTTACAAATAAGGTTAATCAACACTTATATTTTTTTCCATAATGGATTATTTTCCATAGACATCAAAACCATAATATTATACATGTATATGAAGAAAAGGACTAAATCAACTAGAACGTTGATATTCAAAATACAATCTTCCACAAAAGAAGAAGTTCAATTCCCTAATAATGGATCACGATCCAATTCTTTATTCAATTCCTACTAAAGATAATGATCCAATTTTTATTCAATTCCTACTAAAGATAATGACATATAAGCAAATGTAAGCACTAGGGAAAAGAAAATAGTTTCATTTATTTATGATGAAGCAAGATTCTAGATCCAAATAGACAGATTATGACTTTGTTAATCCAATTGAAGAATTGATATAAGAGACAAAATTAGTAGAAAAACAAGCAAGCATACATCATTGTTCATGGAAATTCCAATGGGAGTCATAAACATAAAATTTCAATGTGTTTCCTCTCTTCGCCTTATGAATAAGGAAGGAAATATGAGATGAGGCTAGAGAAAAACCACAGAGAATATATTGAAATATAGAGTAAGTTTCACAAGTAAGGTAAGATGAAGACATTTCCTATTATTGCAATTCAACAAAAAATTGATTTGGCAATGAAAATTGACATACAAACTATCCAAAATCTTTATAACCCCCCTGAATCTGGGCTTTATCTTCAAACTCATTTGCATGAGATCCGTTATAGCAGGTATTGTTAGTCCCTATCTCCGTCTACAAATAAGGTTCAAAGTTATAGCTTATAATTGATTTTCCAACTTGAACTCTTGAATATGGAAATCAAAACCATAAGCTTGTACTTATAATGTAAGAAAGACCAAATCAACATTTTAATATTCCACAAAATATAATGGATAACACAAAACTTCCAACTAGTCTTGTTAGGGTACTATATTTCATAGGATCTCAAGGTGAGTGAGTTTATTCTATCTGTCAGATTTACTTTGTAAAATGATTTCCAATCTGAAAATAATTTTCAAAATAAAAAAGGAGATAACATAAAAAATCAAAAGATGGTATATGTTAAATACAAAAAAATAGAATATGAACCCCATCAAAAAGAAAAAACAATAAATTCTGAAAGTGTTGCACCTCCAAATTCCACTACTCTTAGTTTAGCTTATTTCTAAAAATAAATTGTGTGCAACTTGTTTAAAATGCCACAAAAGTTCAATAGAATTCAATCATACAATTTAAGCATGATTGAATTAGGTTTAAATTGCTTGTTTTTAGGTAGTGAAAAAATGATTTTTCAAACTACTTAATCTTTACAAATCAATTGTTAGGTAGAAAATAAAAATTGGTTCAATAATTTAATCTGAACCAAGGAAGGAATATGTCATAGAAGTAGATTAGTTGTTAAAAAGAAAAATGTTGAGTTGCTAGTCTAAATGCACTAAGATGAAAGAGAAAATTGTTAAAATGTTAAGGTAGGATATGGATGCAAAGGAATGTAAAATTAAAAAATGTTAGGAAAATTATTATTTTTTGTAGGCATCCATGTCAATAAAATGTTAGGTGTTATATGCTCTAAATAAAGAAGGCAAATGAAATAAAATGTCAGGGAAGAAAAAAAGAGAAGGAAAGCTTCATTTATGTTTTAAAATTTTCATTGGCCACTAGTCTAAATGCGCCCAATAAAGAAGATTGATTTATATGGTTTAAAAACACTATCTTAAGAATTTTTTCCCATATTCCAAGTTTTAATACCATATAAAAAACAAAAATCACCCCGCCATTTATCCCTTTTCATTTTCATTTTCATTTTCCCTAAGTCATTCCATTTTTATTTCATTACCACACATTCAAATTGCTTTTCGCATCGGCCAAATCACAAAATCCTTTAATTGTTGTCTCCTACAAACCTTCCGAAATGCGATATGTGATGATAGTGGGACCCATTCACCCACCTCTCGCAAATAAACCTTACCCTTTTCCGCCTTTCCGATTTATCTTTCTACATTACCTTTTTCACATCGCTATATCATTGTTTCCACTTACCTCTGCCTTCCCGATTCCCCGATTGCGATTAAAGTGGGGCCATTTATCCTTTCCACGTCACCCTTTCCCCCACTATCCATCGCACATCGCAAAATATACCACATCGCATATCGGAAAAAATAACTTATTCCATTTTGCCAACCATTAAAATTTGTGATCACCGATGTGCGATATGTATCACATCACACATATCTTAACTTTTCGCTCATCGCATTTAGAAAAAATTAAAGTTTAACCATGTTCCCAAAATATATCTGGTCTCAATTGCAATTTGCAATGTGATTGGCCCCACCATAATGCTCCACCCACCCACTAAAAATTGTAGACTTACCTCTTGCCCGCACTTCGTACCCCACAAGTTTTAACCTTCTCTTCTTAATTCATCGCCGAAACATAAAAATCCACCGATGCGATTTGGTGGGACCCATCTAACCTTTATACATTACCAAATCCGCATGAAAACCTTTGTATTTCACATTTTCCTTACCTTTCTCCTTTTCACACTTTCTAGCGTTTAACGCATCGCAATTCGCACTTCGCACATTTTATAACTTACCTTTTAAGTGCTCACAAGTTATTTTGTTTAAGTTGCGATGCGATCTTAATTTCACATCGCAAGTTTCAAAGGATAAGAGCGGGCGGTGAGTGCTAAAATCGTCAAAGTGCGATATGCGACGACGGTAGGACCTGATCGCAATCACACATCGCAAGTTTTAAAGGTTACGTGTTAAAGAAAAGTTTAAAAAAACAAAATGCGAAGTGAGATGTTGGTGCAGATGCGATGCGGCTCCAAGATGAAATCTAAATGATTTCAGGTCCAAGCGTATGAGGTTTGAGCGCCATTTTATGAAGAAAAATGGTTAAACATGGCAGAAATGACTCGGGTAGCAAATATACACCCCGAGTCAAGACATGGAAAGGGTGTTCATACAACATATTTCGCCAGTACAACACTCAGTTTTCCAGCACAATACTAAAAAGGTGGTGAATCAACAACAATCTTCCAGCAGAATAGGGCCAGAGACGTAGATGCACTCCTTTTATATCGATTTCTTTCCTTTTAGTTCATTTTGAGAAATTATAGATTCCCTTGTCACACATGCATTGATTGTAATTTGTTTTTATTTTTATATAAATACTTTAGTTTTGGAAGTATCAAGGGTCGATTGATTGAGATCAGAACTATTTTGAAGTACTGTAAGCTTTTTCAAAGCAATGGAGCATCAATAATAATCAGACCATTCACAGGATTCTTCTGGCTTAAATACTAGTGATGTTTTTCTTCTGTTATTATGTTTCATTGTCATCTTTCATTGTAATCATCTGAATTCTAATTGTAAAGCAGAAAGCGTGACCAATATGATTTACTTTTGAGTACCTTATTCTGGCTGCGTTTACAATCATAATGTTTTCCATTGAAATCCAAACTAAATAATTCTTAATTTCTCTTTAGTTCTGCTGAATATTTTCATATTTCTATCATAATGTATTTATAAGTTCGAAAGATCCAGTAAATACTCCTAGCTTTTCCCGTGTTTACTCTGTGAAAAATTGATGCAACTATCTAGTTATATTTTGACTCCATTACCCAATAGACATTAATAAATTGAATATAATCAATTTTCCAAAATCCAAAACAAAACTCAAAACCCAAGTACAATCATAACTAGCCTAAAAACTTATCCAAACAAAGTTAAATCGTAAAGAGAGATCCCTCTCTGAAACTAGCATGGCTAGATCCCAGTTTCCAAAGTTGGTTTGATGTTGGCCTATGTGATTATTTCTCACAATCTATAGTAAATTACATAACACTAACATGTCTCTAATGATATAAGATACACGACATATGCTTTTTTTTTTTGTAAGTCAGCAGTATTGTATTAAACAGAGAAACTTAAGTTACATATAGATACAAAATGGCCTGAGAGATCCAAAAAACTACAGAGGTACCCAGGCCGGTTCAACTGCATATCCAAAGGAAGTCTAGACCAAAATTTAACTCCTGTAGCAGTAGGATCAAGCAAAATAGACATCCACCAGGCCAACCACACAGGGCTGCCTATGCTAGGAAAGGAGCTAACAAGATAAAACTTTCTTGTAATATGATAAGGGCCGTTGACAGACTGTTTAAACACTATTAACAGAAAGTAAAATAACCAGACAGAGTAAACAAGCATTACAGAATAGGATTAGAAGCACCAGACTGTCTTGCAGCGCTTGGGCTGGCCTCTTCAGCAACCTTCGGCAACACCCATGGCTTGAAGCGCCGAATTATGGTGGTATGAGAGTCATAGGCCGAGATCTCGATCGAGACATTGAGGACATGGCGCAGGTACAGGTCGAAGCGACGAACGAAACTGTCCAGGACCTTTGCTTGCATTCAGAGCTCTTTAGTGAGAGAATTCAGGGAGACCTCAAGCTTATCCAGCCTTGCAGTATTCCTGGCAGAAGCCATGGAAATTGCAGCGAAAGTATCCTTGACGGCCGCCCCATGCATGTCAATGGCTTTTGCAAGCATCGTTTTCATATACTAAAGACCCAACCCTATTACTAGTTGACAACAAAAATTGCAATTATAGTCAAATTAGTAGCTGATGTTTAATAATAGTTGTCCCAATATTCTTCATTCAACAATATCTTCCATAGATTAACATTAAATTTGAGTGCATTGGGTTACAAAGTCATACCATCAAAGCTATATTAATCTAAATCACTGCAAAGAAAAAAATCCTTCCACCAACATGATACTATTACATAGTTGCTAAATGGCAACTTTTTAAAATTCTAAAAACAATTGCTTTATATATTAAAATGTTAAATAAATTATTCTATTATAATTTAAAGTTATAATATTCATTTATGAATTAATTTTAAATTTTTATTTGTTACTTTTGAATAAAATTAGCATCAAAACTTTTGAAGAGAGTTTGAAGTCCTCCATGAATTTCTTTTAATCGACGTTTCGGGCTAAGTATCACAACTCATCTTCAACATATTCATTGAAAAATATTAGATTAATTAGATGATCAAATATATAAATAAATAGTAATTAATTCATAATGTTAAGGGTGTTATGTTGACTTTAAAAAATAAGTAAAAAAAAAAAAAAAATTACTTTAGAAATTACCTTAATTTTGATTGGTTAGAAACTTCACATTCCTCGATAGTTATTGGAAAAAATATAAAAAAACATAACACTATTGCATAGTTGATAAATGTCAACCTTTTTAACTAGAAAAACAACCACATGTTAAATAAATTATTTTATCACAACTCAACATCATAATATCAATCCATTAATATTAAAAATTTTACTAAAATATTGAAAACTAGCTAATTTTGATTGATAAGAATCTTTACATTCCCCCATGGTTGTTGAAAAAACTTCAACCACTTAATTTTTGTAGCGTTGTCAAATGGTTGTTGACAATTATTATTACCACAAGACAACTATTAACCAAGATATCATTGGACACTTGTATTCTAGGAATTTAGAGAAATTTTGAGGTCCAAAATGCGAAGTGGAAATAATAAAATAAGATTAGATCACATCATCAAATTTTAGAGGGAAAAATAAAAAAACTACTTTGCTTGATGTTAGACTTTTGTGATCCATATTGTTATGAAATTGTCTTTTGGATTTATCACATCATAAATTTATGACCGACGTTTCGAATCATCTAATGTGGTTCATCCTCAGGACAAAGGTGAAAAAATAAATTTATCCAAAAGGTTAAATAGTAAATATGCATCTGGTTCCAGAGTTAGCCGTTGGGAATTAGCCGTTAGGAATTAGCCATTAGGAGTTAGTTGTTGAATTAATTAATTAATTATGGAACAAGAAATATATATTTATATGAGGATATTAATAATTAAAATTAAGTTTAATATTATTTAACAATAAGTTTTTAAAAATACGTTTAATAAAATAAATAAATAAATAATAACACAATCAATTATAAAAAAATAAGAAATAAGAAATAATATAAAATAAAAATAATATATATATATATATATATATATATATATATATATATATAAACAAAATCAAATAATAATAATAATAATAATAATAATAAGAGAGGGAGGGAATCCAGTTCCTACTAAGTTTCCATCTGTCGTCTCTATTAATATTAATGGCATGCTTCTCATTCTCAATGGCTTCTCTTATCTTCCTATGATGGAAGTGGTCAACCCTTGAGATGACCTGAAAATCCTCAATGCAGACATGGTGTTTGGATTTATCCACGTGTTTAGCTAAAACTGATGAACGAGAACGATTGTACTTAATGTTTGCAACACACTCTTGAATTATTTGGTTAATGGAGTGACCAGTTTTCCCAATGTAGGGAATCCAAAAAGAACAAGGGATTGAGTAAACCCTTTTCATGTCTTTAGGGTTTACAGGGTCCTTAACCAATCTAAGGGAATTTCTAATGATATTAAGGGGTTTGAAGATAGACTTTTAGGAGATTTGATTTTTCATCTTCTAAGTGATTCTCATTAGAAATCCTAAGGGATTGGGTGTTAATAACTTTGAATTTTTGGGCTGGAAATGATGACAGCTAGCATGAAAATATTGTTTCATGCGAGTTTTCTTTCGAAAAACTTGGTGAGCAATGGAACCATCATCCATTCTAGAGAGAAGAATATCAAGGAAGGGAAGGTGACCACTAACCTCAACTTCCAACATGAATTTGATGGAGTTAGATTGAGAATAAATATGGTTAAGAAATAGATCAAGTTTCTCATGACCATGAGGCCAAACGATGTAGGTATCATCAACAAATATATTCCAACGCTTAGGGTGGAATTGTGCAGATTCCAAAAATTTGGTCTCAAAATATTCTGTGGAAAGGTTGGAAACTATAGGGGAAAGAGGAGAACCCGTGCGACCCCACAAGTTTGTTCATAGAAATCACCTCGAAAGCTGAAAAAAGTAGAGGTAAGGCAAATACCAACCAATTTCCTTGTGTCATCATCAATGATCTGATTTATGACATCAAAGACTTCTTGAATGGGGATTTTTATATAAATGGAAACAACGCCAAAGCTTACTAACAAATCCCCCAGGTCAAGTCTTATATCTTTCAATTCTTTAACAAAATAAGCAGAGTCCTTAGCAAAAGAATCTGTGTGACCAACAAGGGGTTTGAGTTTCTGAATCAGGAATTTAGCTAAAATATAATTGGGACCACCTATTGTGTTAAAATAGGTCTCAGAAAGATCCCATATTTATGAATCTTTGGAAGGCCATAAATTCTGGGGGTGAAAGGGTTGCTTTCAATAAGATTTTTGTTAAGATGATTAAGAACATTATTAGATTTTATGACACACAAAATAATATTAAACTTAATTTTAATTATTAATATCCTCATATAAATATATATTTCTTATTCCATAATTAATTAATTCAACAACTAACTCCTAATGGCTAATTCCTAACGGTTATTTCCTAACGACTAATTCCCAACGGTTAACTCTGGAACCAGATGCATCTTTACTATTTAACCTTTTGGATAGATTGATTTTTTCACCTTTGTCTTGAGGATGAACCACATTAAATGGTTCGAAACGTTGGCCGTAACTTTATGATGTAGTTAGGTCGAAAGACAATTTCATAAAAACTACTTTTTGAACCCATAATTTCAATTTATCTCACTACGGTTTTATCAAATTTCGAGGGGAGCACTCGTTGGATGAATAATTTAATTTTTCTTCCAATGAATACCCATCTTGCATACTTTCGATAGACCTACTAAATGAAAAATAAGAAATACGTGAAAAATGTGATTGCAATCACGATTTTCATGTATTTCTGATTTTTCGTGTAGCAAGGACCATCGAAAGTATGCAACATGGGTACTCCTTGGATGAGGAATAAATTCCACATCCAATAAGTGCTCCCACTCAAAATTCGAGTAAAACCGTAGGGAGATAAGTTGAAAATATGAGTTGAAAACGTAGTTTTTTTTTTTAAACTCCAAAATGATGAATCATCTCGATGGTTGACATCATTATCTTGAATCCTATTGGTTCTTATAAAGTTTATTTTGGTTATACATTTTTGCTCTGAGGCTCGTTTTAGACCTCAAAATTTCTCTAATGCATTAAACCAAATTTTTATTTCCTACTTGATTAGTCATTTATTGTAATCTCCAACATGTTACATGGTTCGTGCATGATTCCGAGCGTACATGCATTTTATCCTAAAACATATAATCAAAACCATAAGAAATTCACGATTAATTTTATCATCTTTGAAGGAAATCATTTAAATTTAGTCTGCTTGGCACCTTTTCTAACTTGAAATGCCACAATCAAGGTTTTGTCATGGAAATAAGTTTGTGACGAAATGTTATTCAAATAAAAATAAAAGGTTATGTAATGGTTTGCTATTTTTTTAATTGAAATTATATTGATTTGGTAATTTGTTAGAGTAGTTTAGATAAGGTTTAAAATTAAAATTTTCAATATTATTATATTCAATAGTTTATAAGTTTGAGATTGCGAGTGGAGAAGTGTAGACTTCACTAAAACAAATTTTATTCTAAGAAGTTGAATCTTGTCACAATGAGCCAACATGTCTCTTTACTAAAATAAAATTTTTAGTAAAAACTAAGTAGAGAGAATAACAATCATCCAACCTATCCGTCTATTAAATCTAAAACTAGATAAAAAGAATAAAAAACTATTTTTCTAACTATTTAAACTAAAATTACAAAACTAAAATAAACAAATATTTAACAAACACATATTTAAAAAAAAATTACTTGAAAGCACATGATCATAATATTACATTTTATAATTATAATAATATGAACATTTCCTATATACTAAATTATAAAAATATTCACAACTAAATTTAATATTAATATCTACATAATTATTATATTAATATTTACATAATTATTATATATTTTATTTTATTATAAAATTCTTTTTCTAAAACAATTAAAACAACCATTCGCATTTTAAATCATATAAAATCCACATTCATTCCATATCTTAAGACAACCTACCATCACTTTCTTCTTAAGAAAAAAAGAAAAGAAAAAGGAAGAGCAAGAGCAAGTCCCTTGTTCTCTTCAATCCAATATAGATAAACAAGATAAACAAGGGATAAAACCACAAAGTGGCTAGAACTTGTTTTAAACAAGTGTTATGTTAATGACTTATAATTTAATAACATTTTGATGTTATATGTGTTCACAAGATAGCATAGCTAGAGTAATCCATTTGTTATTGTGCCTCTGAAAATATATTTCACCACTAACAATGAATAAACGTAAACATATTTCTTTTAAAGAATTTTGAGTGGTTTATTATACAGATGGCATTGATTGTTTCGTTGAGATTAATGTTGCCCATGACACAATTACAGATAATGGTATATATCGTGCATATATATCATATATATTTATGCCAAGTGTATGCCGGATTATTGGTTGTTGGGCACATTGCCATCTACACAAGTTTAAGATAGGTTCTTAAGTGCAAATGATCATATTATTACAATCACAAAATTTTATCGCAGTTGTTATGTTATACCATTATTGTTATTGTTTGATGAATTGTTGCATTATTGATGGTTATAAGTTTGAGGTCCCGTTTAGCCGTATTAACACTAACAATACACCATATTTATTTAGCGATATTAACACTAACCATACATAATATATATATATATATATATTAGTTTAGATTTATCTTAACTCTGGATTTATCAAGCACTGAGAGGGATCAAATCTCTCGAGGTGCAAACCTCTCTTTTGAGTGCAAAACTTGAGGAAAGGTTTGCACCTCGAGAAATTTGATCCTTCTATGCGTTTGATAGATCCGGAGTTAAGATGGATCTAGGCTGGTTTCACTCGTGTGCTGCCAAGGAAACTCTATGGAAGATATGATTAATTTTATCAATAATATGTAAATATATCAAATATTAATCTAACCATTTTAGATATGCTAAATATTTCTGAGATTAACTTGGTCGTTTTAATTTTAAATTTTCTTAGTTACCTTAGTTCGTTGAGATGATAAATATTGTTAATAACTATAATGATGAAAAATTATGAAATATTTTTTTTGAATGCAAAGTGACAATAATAGTGTTGAAGGATAGAAAATGTGAATAATAAGAATGTACTCATGTTACAAATAGTCTTCATTGTGATCAATCTCAAACTATTTTCTTTTACTATTCTTATTGCCACCCTTGTTAGTTTTGTTATCTTTTCATATCAATTATATGAAAAATAAAATTTAAATCGTAAACCATTTAAATCTTTAGATCAAGCTGTTATAGTAAACATGATACCTTGTCTCTCTTGCTCTCCAATATTAATAGGTTAAATTACTATAACACAAAAATCAATCTACATTGTCAAGAACTTTTTGCACTTACACTAAAATCAACGCATATTGTTAATCCAATCACTTTAAAATTAATGTACCGTCATATATCCAATTACATCAAATCATAAATCAACATATACGTTGAAATCAATGCATTTAATGCAAGCAATCAAATAAGATTAGAAAATAACTTCTACATTGAAATCAATGCACCTAATGCAAGCAATGAAATAAGATTAGAAACCAACATCTCCACTGAAATCATTGCATTTACTCAAAGCAATCAAATAGGATTAGAAATCACCATCTACACCGAAATCAATGCTTTTAGTGCAAACAATCAAATAGGATTAGAAATAATCTACATTGAAATCAATGCATCTAGTGCAAGCAATCAAATATAATTATAAATCGACGTCTAAATTGAAATCAACACATCCAGTGCAAGAAATCAAATAGTATTAGAAATCACCACCTACATTGAAATCAATGCATCTAGTGCAAGTAATTAAATATCATTAGAAATAAATATCTACACTAAAATCGATCCATCCAGTACAAATAATCAAATAGGATTATAAATAACCATCTCCACTTAAATCAATCCATCTAGTGCAAGAAATATTCTTCCTTCTCTCCACCCTCCATCCATATCTATATCCCCCTCCATCTCTTGTTTTTTGTCTCTCTATCTTACCCCCCTAAACACACATGCTCTCACACTCCATATATATCATTCTCTTTGTCAATCACCCCCTCTGCCCATCTCTCTCTTCTTCCCTCTCTTCACCTTCCATCTATATCTCTATCTTCCCCTTCTCTCCCTCTCCCCCGCTAATTTCTCTCTTTCCTCCTTTTGTCCTCTCTCCCTCTCTCTCCATCTTCCTTATCACACACACTCTCTCTCTAGAAACCAACATCTACACTGAAATCAATGCATTTACTCAAAGAACTCAAATAGGATTAGAAATCACCATCTACACTGAAATCAATGCATTTAGTGCAAAAAATAAAATATGATTAGAAATCATCTACATTGAAATCAATTCATCTAGTGCAAGTAATCAAATATAATTATAAATCGAAATCTAAATTGAAATCAACACATTCAGTGCAAGAAATAAAATTGTATTAGAAATCACCACCTACACTGAAATCAATGCATCTAGCAAAAGTAATCAAATATCATTAGAAATAAATATCTACACTAAAATCGATGCATCTAGTGCAGATAACCAAATAGGATTACAAATCACCTTCTCCACTTATATTAATCCATCTAGTGCGAGAAATATTCCTCCCTCTCTCCACCCTCCATCCATATCTATAACCCCCTCCATCTATTATTTTTTGTCTCTCTATCTCACCCCCCTAAACACACATGCTCTCGCACTCCATATATATCAATCTCTTTGTCAATCATCTCTCTTCTTCCCTCTCTTCACCTTCCATCTATATCTCTATCTTCCCCTTCTCTCCCTCTCCCCCGCTAATATCTCTCTTTCCTCCTTTTGTCCTCTCTCCCTCTCTCTCCATCTTCCTTATCATTCATTCTCTCTCTCTAGAAACCAACATCTACACTGAAATCAATGCATTTACTCAAAGAAATCAAATAGGATTAGAAATCACCATCTACACTGAAATTAATGCATTTAGTGCAAACAATCAAATAGTATTAGAAATCATCTACATTGAAATCAATTCATCTAGTGCAAGTAATCAAATATAATTATAAATCGACATCTAAATTGAAATCAACAAATTCAGTGCAAGTAATCAAATTGTATTAGAAATCACCACCTACGTTGAAATCAATACATCTAGTGCAAGTAATAAAATATCATTAGAAATAAATATCTACACTAAAATCGATGAATATAGTGCAAATAATCAAATAGGATTATAAATCACCATCTCCACTTATATCAATCCATCTAGTGTGAGAAATATTCTTCTCTCTCTCCACCCTCCATCCATATCTATATGCCCCTCCATCTCTTCTTTTCTGTCTCTCTATCTCACCCCCCTAAACACACATGCTCTTGCACTCCATATATATCAATCTCTTTGTCAATCCCCTCCTCTCCCCATCTCCCTCTTCTTCCCTCTCTTCACCTTCCATCTATATCTCTATCTTCCCCTTCTCTCCCTCTCCCCTGCTAATATCTCTCTTTCCTCCTTTTGTCCTCTCTCCCTCTCTCTCCATCTTCCTTATCACTCACTCTCTCTCTCTCTCTCCACATTTATCTCTCTATGTCTTTCTTCTTACCTCCCTCTCCCTCCCCCTCCAAGTCAATCTCTCTTTCCCTCCCTCGCTCCACTCTCTCACATCCTCTCTCTTCCTTCCACTCTTTCCCTTTCTGTCCCATCTCTCTCTCCCTTTCTCTCTCTCTTCACCCACCAACTATGTTACTATATCCCTCCCTCTCTCCTTATATCTCCTTCTCCCCCCCCTTATCTCCATCTCTCCTTATTTGTCTCTTTATCTCAACCCCAAACATACATGCTCTCTCTATGTCTCTCCCTTGTCACTCCATCTCTCTCTCCACTTCTGACTCTCTATATTTCTTATTTCCTACATCTCTCCCCCTCCAAATCCATCTCTCTATCGATCCCTCTCTCCTACTCTCTCTCAAGTCCTCTCTCTCATCCTTGCTCTCTCTCTCCCTCTTCCGTGATATCTCTCTCTCTCTCTCTTCCCTCCAATACTCTCTCTTCCCCCATCACTCTCCTCCTCTCTCTTCCCCCATCTCTCACTCTCTCTCCCTTCCTCTCTAATCCTCTCTCTACCTCCATCTCCCTTTCTTTCTCTCTCTCTTTCCGCCCCTCTCTCTCTCCAACTACATTACTATATCCCTCCCTCTCTCCTTCTCCCTTCTTCTCTCCCCCCTTCTTTCCATACATCTTACTTTGTCTCTTCATCTCACCCCTAAACATACACACTCTCTCTCCATCTCTCCCTTATCACACACTCTCTCTGTCTATTTATTCTTAGTTATGTAAACTAATGAACATAAATATTCGTAAATGTAAAGCAGATTATGGAGTAAATATGAAAAGAGGTTTTATTTACTTACCATACCTCTGGTTTATTTATATTTTTATTTATTTACCATACCTCTTTTATTTACTATGGTATTTGGCCCATAAACTTGTTATATAATTAGATTTTTATTTATAATCCTATTTGATATATTGTTATTTATTTACCTTACCTCTTTATATCTCTTTTATATTTATTTATTTACCATACCTCTTTATGCCTATTTTATATTTATTTATTTATCATACCTCTTTATACCTCTTTTATATATATTTATTTACCATACTTATTTTATAAATATGGTATTTGGCCTATGGTATCAATATCAATTTGTCCCATGGTATTCGTCCCATAGGCTTCATCTAAATAAAACCTTTTTTTAAAGTTTTTTTAAATATAAAAAGGTTTATGGAGTAAATATAAAAATAATTTTTATTTATTTACCATACATCTAGTTTATATATATTTTTATTTATTTACAAGCTCTAGTGTAAGTATAAAAATAGGTTTTATTTACTTACCATACCTAATGTTTATTTAAATTTTAAAATATTGCAACTTTGATGGGGAAATATTTATGTCTTTAAATATTTTAATTTATCCATAGAATATGGTTTTTAAAGATTCAGTTTACAAATATTTAATTAAAGTAAATATTAAAAGATTTTGGATTTTGATTGTTTATGTTGAATTAACTCTTTTCCTTTGATTTAGGAAATGGTATTGACTTTAGTAAAGAGTAAAGATGTCTAAAATCTTACTTAATTTGGAAATTCAATGTGGTAATTTTTTTTGTTAAAGGTAAATTTATGATCCATTCAAATTCACGTATATAATTTACTATCCATTCAAATTATATAAATAATACATAGTTGTATTTTAATAGTTAATCTCAGCCCATTAATAAGTTTAAAAAGTTATATATAATCTAAATATTCAAGTTATATAAAATTCAAGATTAGGTTAATGCTTTGGCCGACATTAGAAAAAGTAAAATTTATTATTTTTTGAGAACGTGACATACCCTACATTGGGGTCATACTGGGCTGTAGATTGTGCCTCCTCTCGGTGCAATAACACTTTGTAGAATAAGAAATAAAAAAAAAATATACTAAAATTTAAAAAAATTAACTAATTAATAATATTTCATGTCAAAGAAAAAGGTTTCTTATCCATTGAAAATCATATATGTAAAACTTCAAAAGTTTTTTAGAATTACAAACTATACACATCTATGGTATTAGGTATCAACTTTCTTTGAAAGAATATATATCATTCTATTTGTGTTTACTATATTGCAAAATATAAGTTTGAGTATTTATCACTGGTTGTATTATAATATCATAGTTACAAAAACATGAATGTCATTTTAAAACTATTTCATGTTAAATGGTTGATATAGCCAATGTATATATATGGTATGTTATTTCAATTACTCCATGCCAAATGATTGATATAGCCAATGTATATATATGGTGAAAACTACCTAAGAAACCCTATTGCAAAATTTTCTTACAATTCCTATGAGATTTCCAACAATATCTATGTTTTCATATTCTAAATAAAAAGTATCAATACAATATCTATATCTGTAGTCTCATATAAAAACTAGGTAAATAAAGACTAGATGTCTTAGAGTTATCTTATATGTATCATATTAACTTCTATTTATAGAAATTATACTATCATAGGTATATCTTAAATGAATTTATTAAGAATATTTATATTTTTTATGGGGAGGATAATTGGGAATACTAATTTTTAAATTGTGTGGATTTTAGCATATCTCTGAGCTAATATGTAGCAGTGATGGACAAAGGTTTTATATGTACCATTTTGTTTATATTAAGAATATACTTTATAGGAACATAGTTAATGACATAACAAGAATTTAAAAAAAAAAACATACTTACACTAAAAAAATTCCATAATTTTGGGCACACTAAAATAAATCTTCAAATAAAAATATGGATGGTTAAAAGCTCGAGTTTTTTGAAATTATAATTATCTTATCTTGATCAATCTCGGAGGCTTCTCTCCAAGCTTTTTGAGCATAGGAATAAAATCTTAAATCAAATTAAATAACTCTTTTCTTTAGGTCCGATAGACCAAAGATTAGTCTCAGTGGACGTTAACCATCATCATCATCTTCCATTTAAAAAGCGATACTTCCAACAATCTCAATTTTAATATTGAAATTAAAATTACAATTTAATTGACATTATACCATTAACTATTAATATTATCACAAATAAGACTTTAATTTTTAAATCTAAAAATAACATAATACTTTTTAGATAAATGTCTTTTAGCATTAATCACATCATTAGAATTTGGTGGACTAATTGATTCGCTGAAGAATTAATCACATCATTAAAATTTGGTGGACTAATTGATTAGCTGAAAAGACCTAGCCATTAATGAATTAGTTAAATAATTAAATAAAAATTATTAAAATATTGACCCAATAAATATAATAATAAAAATTTTGATCCAATAACTATTATAATAATAATACAAATTTTCTTATTATATAATATTTAATTAAGATTTTATTTTGATTAATGAAAATTTTAATTATAATAAAATGTATTATGTAATATTTAATTAAAATTATTTAATTGAATAATAAATATTAAAATAATAAATAAAAATTTTATGAAATTAAAAATTTTTATTTAAAAAGATTTGCTATTCGGGGGTAAAATATAAATCTAAAGAATAATAATAAAAAAAGAAAAAGAAAGAAAAACAAGAAAAAATAAGCAAAAGGATAAAAAATATTATGTAATAATTAATTTTTAATTTTATATATATATATATATATATATATATATATATATATATATATATATATATATATACTTTTTAAATAGTAAAAAAAATCAAAATATAAGAAATAAATAAATTAAAAAATAAAATTTATATATATAACTTTAAAAAATTATTATTATTTTTCCTTCGTTCCAAATAATCATTATGAATCATGAGTAAAAAGCCCACAGCGTCAGTCTCATAACTGATTCAAATATCAAACGAAAGAAAATTACCCCATTTTATTCAACAAAATTGAAATTATTCGGGAGGGTGATGGCTGGAGCCACATCTAAATAATGATGAGGAAATAAGACAAAAGAAATTTTGTTTTGTTTATTTTGCTGCTGTAATTTTATTTTTATTTTTATTTGATGTTTGGGGTTTTATTTATTTTATTTTATGAATTATTCCAAATAATCATTATGAGCAAAAAGCCCACAACGTAAGTCTCATACCTGATTCAGAGATCACACGAAAGAAAATTACCCCATTTTATTCAACAAATTTGCAATTATTTAGGAGGGGAGGGGGCCACTCCTAAATAATGGTGAGGAAATAAGACAATAACTATGATAATTTTGTTTTCTTTATTGGGTGGTTGTAATTTTATTTTTATTTAATGATTGGGATTATTTTGTTTTGTTGTGTGTTTTTTTAGTTTTAATTTTCTTTAATTTTATTTTTTTTAAATAATTTTTTATTATTTAAAGTTTTTTATAATTAATTTATTTTTTTAATATGAATTTAAAAAATATAATTTTATTTAAGTAATATTATTTTTGGATTAAGAATTAATTATAAAGTTTTTATTTGTAATAAAATTTTATTATTAAATCGCTCGTGCTGCAGCCTCCGTGCCTTAGCTCCCTTATTGCTGCACATGCCTCAGTCTCCCATGGCCCCTCCAGAGTCCATCTTGGAGGAGGCAACTCCTCTTGACCATGTTTCGGCCTTCTCGACCCTCATCGCCTCCTTGGATCCCCCGCGCCTGCGGGCTGCAACCTCGAAGTTTGTGAAGACATTGGATGGAATCCATGAAGTCTCTCTGTCCTCGAAAATCCCTCGAATGGCAGCTGTCTCCCTCGCTGAGAAAGGGCTTGTGGGACAATTTATGGGCCTATGGCCTTCGCTAAAGACCATCTAGAAATGGGTCGAGCGTAACTGGCTAGACAAAATGCAAGGGGAAATCTCCATCAGATTTTGTGGCAGGGGTTTCTTCACCTTTCATTTTGAAACTAAGGAAGACAAAGACCTGATCTTCTGAAATGGCCCCTACTTCATGGATACCAGGGGGCTCTATCTGAACAAATGGATGCCAAATTTTGACCCAGAGTTAGATGTCCCAAATGATATCCCGGTTTGGGTCTGGCTTCCCCACCTCCCTCTTTATTGCTGGGGGGACGACTCTGTAAGAGCAATAGGGAACACAATCGGAAAGTCCATAGAAAAAAGTGAACCGAAGGACAACATGTAGGCCTCCGCAAGAATCTGCATTGAGGTAGATCTTGGCAAAGGACTTCTGGAAGCAATCAAGCTAAAGGTGGATAACTGGACGCACATACAATAAACTGGATTATGAACAACTGCCTTTCAAATGCAAGGTATGTCATGAATATGGCTTGCAACTAGATGCCCGAAATCAATTGAGATAGAAAACGCAAGCAACCTCGAACCCCAGTGGGAAGTTATTAAAAAGAAAAAAACCCTCCTCAAGTTCTAAAAACACGGTGCCTCAAACCTCTCATCCACCCCCTTTGTTAGCCGGCCCTAGCAACCCTCCTCCTTTCGAACCCTCATTGGTCTCCTCCCATCCCTCAACCAAACCCATCTTGTCAAATCCTTTCTCTGCTCTGAAATCCTTGGAAGAATATCCCCCATTCCATTCCTCCCTCCCCCCCAGGCTTATCGCCCCCCATCTCCCTCTAAATCAGCTCCCCCCTCATCCTTCGAACTTTCCTTTGTCTGGATCATCACAAGAAATGCAGCTAAGGATATAGGATCTATCTTGGACTTATCAAAAAAGTCAAGGCTGAGAAGAAAATCAACCAAGCACCAAAGAGATGAGGCAGCTCAGAAGGATATAACTCTAGGAACACAACAACTAATAGAATCCTTTATTGGAGGGCATAGTAATAAAGAATCAAGTCAGCAAACTTTAGGAGGGAATCTTGGGTCTACATCCTCAACCCTTCAGAATTGAAATCTCTCACATGGAATTGTAGGGGATTAGGGCATCCCTCTAAAATCAATGACCTAAAATACCTCAACAAGCAAGAACAACCAGACATTATTCTCCTACAAGAAACCAAAGAGGAAGAAAATGATATGGAAGAAATCCTAAGCAGACTCAAGCACTACTCAGGCACAACTGTAGGATCTAGAGGTGCGTTAGGAAGAATAGCTCTAATTTGGAATAAGAACACATGGCAACATCAAATAATCTCAAAGACCCAGCACTAGATAAAATCCAAGTTACAAAATGTGCAAGAAGGCATAGTGATCAGAGTTTACAACATATATGGGCCAAATCACTATCGTGACAAAGAAGTGTGTTGGCGTTCTCTCCAGACAAATATGGAAAGTGCAGGCAGCAACAACTTTATCATTGGGGGGGATTTAAACTTGGTTATGCACCCAAAGGAGAAAAGAGAGGGAAATTTTACTCCTGATCTCTCAAGAGATCAACTGGAATGCATTATGAGAGATCACGATCTGGTGGATATAATACCAAGGAATCAAAACTACACCTGGAACAGCCACAGGATTGGCCCAAGTAAAATAATGGAGCGACTGGATCAGTTTCTTGTGGCGATCTCTCTCATCACCCTTATAAACGTTGCCATCTCCTCTATTATGTCGTGCTTGGCTTTGGATCATTATCTCATCTCTCTGTTCTTAGGCATGCAATCAAATTTTGGGCCCTTAGCTTTCTGCTTTAATATGCTATGGTGTGACTTCCCAGAGGCTAGAGAAATTGTTGAAAGCACATGGCGTGCGTAGGTAGAAGGGTCTCCTTTGTTCAGATGGGAGAAAAAAATAAAGCTCGTTCACACAGATCCTTGAAAATGGGCAAAAGATCATTACAAAGAACCAGAGTTGGTAAAGCAGGATATCAAACAGACGTTAGAGGAGACACATAATGAAATAGAGGATAAAGGCATCACCAAGGAATATAAAATTCAAGAGAGGCAAATGTATCGGAAAATGTACAATTCAAGTAGAAAGGAGGAAGAAAAATGGAGGATTAAGTCTAGAAGTATCTGGCTCCAAGCAGGGGACAAGAATACCACATTCTTCCACAACCAATCAAAAATCAAAACCTCCAAAAACGCTATCACAGCTATAAAAGACGATGAGGGCAACACCTTAAATGATCTATTTGAGATCAAATTGGCAGCGCACCAGAATTATGAGAGCCTCTTAACAGAAAACAAGGGGATAATGGATTATGAAGATCTATTGAGACACACCCTGACCACGATCATTGAAGAAATCAATGCCTCCTTAACGAAAGATATTGGCGAAGATGAGATTATTAAGGCGATATGGACTCTTCAACCAGATAAAGCTCTAGGATCAGATGGATTTTCTATTAGCTTCTATCGGACCTTTTGGGAGGTAATCAGGCAGGATCTCATCAAAATGATACACTGGAGCCAAAGAAAGAAAAATTTAGGTGGATTCACCAACTCGACCTATCTAGCCCTCATGCCCAAAGAAGCCCGTCCTTCTTCCTCCTCCAGATTCCGCCCCATATCCTTATGCAACTCCTCTTACAAAATCATCACAATAATCCTTGCTACTCGCATTAAATCCTTTCTCCCCAGTCTAATCTCAGAAAACAGGGAGGCTTCTTAGCCAATCGTCAAATCTACGATTCTATATTGTTGGTCCAAGAAGCCATACATTCCACTATGAGCAGATTGGAAAAGGGGTTTGTGTTAAAGTTGGATCTTACCAATGCCTTTGATAGAGTAAGACACTCCTTCCTCTTCTCGGTCTTAAGAAAAATGGGCTTCAATGAAGAAATCATCTATCTTTTACAAGCTTGCATCTCTCTCCCTTGGATCTCTCCTCTAGTCAATGGGAGACCAAGTCCTTTTTTCCAATCTTCTAGAGGAATCATACAAGGATGCCCTCTTTCCCTGTTCCTCTTCATCCTCATGGATGAATCCTTCAGAAGAGCTTTCGAATTCAATAGCTTTGGACTTCAATCTCAGATCGGGATTAATTACTAGCATAAAATTCTGCAATGGGACAAAATGCATGAATCACTCGCAATTTGCTGCGAGAAGATTCAAAAGCCTGCTCGACAGATTCATGCAATACTCTGGAGGAGAAATAAATTCCTTTAAAAGCTGTATATATGGCTAGAATGCCACCCAAAACACTATTCATAGCATAGCTCAAAATTTTGGAGTCCCATACAAATGGAACTAGAAATACTTCAACTATCTTGGGATGCCAATAAGCAACGGACCGCTGGGAAATAAGGTGTGGAACATCACTCTTGATAAGATGAAGAGGAAAATTCTATAGTGGGGAGCCTCTTGGCTCAACATGGTTGGATGCTTAGTCCTAATAAAATATGTTCTTTCAACACTTCCTCTATACCATTTCTCCTTGTTGTAAGCCTTAGTCAGTATTCATAACAAAATGGAGATCAGCCTTGGGGATTTTTTATGGAAAGGAGGCAAGCAAGAAAAAAGGAAGTTCAATCTGCTAAAATGGAGACATGCCACAGATATGTATGAGAATGGAGCCTTGCCATACACATTCCACAATTACTGAATTTGGCTTTTGGGGGAAAAATTTCTTGGAGGCTTATAAAAAGGCAAACTTCATGATGCAAACAAGTTCTAGAGAAGAAATACCTTTGCGTCCCAAGACAACGCTTACTGGACCAATCCATTCCCAACAGACCATGTTCCCGCATTTGGACTCTCTACAAGAAATCTGTAGCCTTCCTGTATGACCACATTTCCAAATTTTCCCATGGGGGCCTGAGCATTGACATATGGAATGATAAGATCATGGGGAAGCCACCCCTGGAAAATGATTTGGGAATCCTTCGCATTCAACACCACCTCCAAGGGCTTGCATCAACACTATAAATCAAATGTCTAGCTGGAACGAAGCTAATCGTCTTTGGGATGGTTGGCTGCTCCAAAAAATTCCTCCACATCTCCACAACAACAGATCAAAGATCATGAGTATGCTCAATGACGCCGCTTGCCTAGAAATGGGAGAAGAATATGGTTTTAGATGGGACCCCACTGTGTCCTCCTACTCCATAAAATTCGGATATGAGATCCTTCTTGGTGATCTCTCATCCTCTCCACCGTGGGCTGTCTTGAAGAAGGTATGGAAATCAGAAGCACTACCGAAAATAAAATTTTTCATTTGGACCTTAGTAAAGGGGAAGATCTTGACGACAGACAACCTGCAAAAGAAGGGCATCCAGGGGGCCTCTAGATGTCCCCCTTGCAATGTTGCAGAGGAATCTATTAAAAACCTCTTTTTTGCTTGCCCCTTTGCTAAAAAATGATGGAAATTTCTCACCCCTCCCCTTATCATGGAGGTTGATGCAAATACCTTTGTTACAAACTCCATAACTATGTGGAAAAAGAAACATACCTGCACCAAAGAGAAAAAAAGCATAATCAAAACAATCTGGGACACTTTTCCTTATGTTCTCCTTTGGAATATATGGCTTATGAGAAACAAAGTCATCTTCCGAGAGAAAAAAACTTGTGTGAGAAAGGTACAAAGAAAGACTTGGAGCCTAACTGTTGAAGCCATCCTTGCAAAGAAAAACAACTACTTCAATGTTAACGACATGCAAGTTGAGGAAAGAAAAATCTTTAGATGTGTGCTCAACCGCCTCCCTAATTACCAAAGGCCTCTGGTAGGGAAACCAAATTATAACGAGCAGTGGAAGGTAAGACTACGAGGAAAAAAATTATTATAATAAATCGATGGTATCCATCGACCTAAGCTCTTCTTTGATGGCGCATCAAAGTCAAATCCCAGGGCAGCTGGCGTGGGGGGCCTCATCATAGAAAAATATGACAACCACATTATTTCCTTTGAATGGGGCTTGGGAATTATGTCGAACAAAAAGGCTGAAGCATATGCCCTAATGCAAGGTCTCCAATTAATTAAGAAGTTCAAAATAAAAAATGGATTGGTTTTCGGAGACTCCTCCATTGTCATCTGAATGATGCTGAACTCCTCAATGTCCCCAAACATTGATCTCAATATACTCATAGTCAGAGACTGCATCCTAGCCCAAAGCATTGGGGATATATTTTTCTATGACATTCTTAGAGGGTTCAACAAAAAATCTGACTCATTGGCCAGCTCAGCCTGCTCCAATCCCCCCGGTCTTCTCTCTTCTCAAGGTATCTCTCAAATCACCCCAATCCATTGGTTTTCCCATGTCCTCTCTTGTCATGATGACCTGCTTCAATATCTGTGACTTCTTGATTTCATTCCCGACCCTTTGTCATGGTCATCCTTTCCCCCTCTCCTATCCCGTGAGTCTGTCGCCCCACCCCCCCCGCCTCCTTATCCCTTCTTCCCTCCTCCCGCTCCCTTCCTTCCTCTCCCCTATTTATTCCTCTCCATGTCCTCTACATCATTCGATCTCCCCTGCTTTCTCTTTGGCGTTGTGACTCAACGCTCCTCCTTTCCTTCTCCTATTCGATGCTCTCTCCCCTCCAACCTCAGCGTTCATGTGTCTCATGTCTGTGTAGTGCTATTATCTTCCTACAATGTCTATCGTGGACCTTTCCTGCTTTCGCTGGATCCCAGATCCTCCCCTCCCCTTGCTCCTCCCACTGAATATTCTCTTCAATCTTTTCCTCTTATAGTCAACATGAAAAGTGAGAATTGTTTCCATTGCTCAAACATGCAAGTAGAACTAGAGTAGATAAAGGCATATATCAAGATCACCCAGGAGAAGCATGTCTTGGACATGAACTTTCTTAACTACATAGATCACTCCCTCACAAAACAGCTGAGAGGAGTCAGCAACCGCTGCACGCATATTTAAGAAGCTTCGGAAAGCCTCCGCTACATGATGGAGAAAAGAACTACGCCAAGAACAAGCACCAACAATGAAGCCAACACCAACTTGGACAACAACCTCACGACCTCGGATAACTCCAACGAGCAGCAAAACCAAAGGGGCTAAACTCACTCCATTCCTCTTGCAGGGCTAAGGACACCATTTCTATTTTGTCCAATGTCTTTTAAATTCACTATCATGTTGTTTCAGTTTGTTAGGATTTATAAAAAGTTAGGTGTTAAATATAGTAATAGCAGTCACTTTCCAGAAGGTTGAGTTTTTGGTGTGATACCCCTCCCTTACCGCACTCTTTGTAACTCAAATGTAATGGAGCTCCAACTCCCCTCTTTTTTTGAAATATATTCAACAACCAACTTTGTAAAAAAAAATAATACATATTATTAAATGATAACTATAATTTTAGAAATAAAATTAATATTATGAAAATTATCACTTAATTTTGAAAATAAATAAATTATTTACAATAATATTGATTATTAAGATCATTACTACAACCTAATTACAATTTTTAACACTTTCTCTTACCTCCTAGAAAAAATACATTAGTTACAATGGTACTATTTGGACATTTTTTTGAACTACATAAAAACAACTATTAAATATAACCTATAAAAAACAATTATTTTAAAAAAATACTAATAATAATTCAGATATAATGTAACTATAAAATATCACGATTTTAAACCACTCATAGATCATTTCATGGTTTTAATATAATTGTAATTTAAGTTTCAATATTTATGAATATAGTATAATAAGATGTATAAATAAATGATAAAGTTGAATTTAAGATAAATTTATATTGATATAATATGTTGATTTTCAATAATGACCATTGGCATAAGAATGTGGGTGGTTTGATGATATTTATCACTATGTTGTATGAATAGTTCAACGAAATAAATGTTTCTCATGATAGGTTATTGTTTAGATAACTCATTAGTTTTCGTAGTTTACCACTAAAACTTTTAATTAGATCATTCACATATGTTTCATTTGACTTTGAAGAGACCAATTTCTATGGAATGTGTCCCTAGGGATCAGTGGAGGATATTATGAACTTCCTCACCTGAAGGTCATATAAAGTCCAAGTATAAATTTTACTTAAGATTAACCAATCAATTGGTGTAACATTCAACACCTAGAGATTATAGTTTTGAGCCCTATTTAGCTATACTAATGCCAACAAAACACACCACCTCATAGAAAAATACAACAAAATAGAGTACCTTGTAGCATAAGAGGCCTTAAACAATTCACTATGATTATTTTGGAGCCTATGATCCCAAAGCCACATTTAGAGATGAGAATTTAGGATTAGAGAACTTCATGAGTTAATTTTCAAACTTCCTATTTATCCTCTACTCATAATATCAGAATGTAAATTATCTCAAGCAATATGGTTTATGACAAAAATGCAAAAGGTGCCTATGAGAACAAAAACTACTAGGGAAAATATAAGACTATGATTGTTGAAAATCATTATGTAATAGAAAAAGTGAAGGCTATAGAGATTAAGAAGAGGGAAATTGAAAGTAAGCTTATTTATGTGAGGAAATATTGAAAGAGGGTCAAGAAATTTGTCTAAATTATGAAAGAGTAGTATGAAATAAAAAAAAACACTAAGACTTTGTTCGCATCCTCAATCATAACACAATCGCAAGAGAAAAAGAAACAATTGGTATAAGAGGTTGAATTCTTGGGAAGAAAGAGTACAACCCTAGGCATTAGAAATTAATCCTTAGAGGAAAGAGTGGCATATTTATGATTGAAAATTGATTAGATCCATTATACTAAAACCTCAACTAGATGAGGTCCAATTGTTGGGATCCTCCCTAGGGGTGTAATGAGGGGCCAAAGGGCCCATTAGAGTAATAATAATGGAGTCCATTCAATTTATAGTGGAACATGACCACTATTTTTGGTATTATTCAATAACACCAACTATGGTAGATAATATTAAATAAAGATATTGATACCTCATTAAAGAAGATCCTCTAGGTGGTTAAGATGTTATTATGATTAGGGTTCTCTTGTTAACTATAAGTAAAGATGGATTCCTCCTTGTGGGGTGCATGGAGTATATTTTATTTGGACTTTATCTCATTGGGAGATCCCCAACCTTAAGAGGAAAGTGAATAGGAGTGGATTTCTTCCATAAAAGGATAATTGTAAGGTGTTTCCCTACCAAAAAGGTTTTTTGATAGAATCAAATAAAGAGGATTTTATATACTATGCTTGTCTATCTTGAATGTGACATCATATTCAAATCTATGGTACATGACTAATGGTGTTTGAGCTCTTTCTTGGACCCAACATATACTTTTTTTAATTATTATATATTTCGTAGGTTTTTGACATGAAAAAGAATGTTGCAACACTTAGATCAATTTCTATATTTTTTTTGGGTAGAGTTTGAAGAACACTTTTATATCTAATTTCTTGTCAAAAAAACACACGAGTTAAAAAATAAATCATCTAATTCAATGTCTATGAAGTGAAGAGATTATTGATTTAAAATCAAATGTTTTAAGGTGCTTCCATGATGACCACATATATGCTAGGGTAGATATATTTTGGTAGGGAATTCAGATTTCCACTAGACTGATTCCAATGGAAAGAGGGTCTTAGGGGATTTGTATTTGTATTTTATATAATATGATTCTTATAAATATTGAGTGCATTAAAACCCTTGCAAATTTCCAGCCTCGATATCCTATCTCTCATACTTACAATGGATTATGGAATCATACATGGATATATTAGCCCCCTCATTGAGGAATATCCAATGATGTGTGCAATTTACATGGAAAATGAAAATTATCTAGAAGAAGTTCCTTCTATAAGTTTTTCTGAAGAGGCTAATGGATTAGGAGGAACATATCAAAAAATGGTTCCTCAAAGTAGAAAACAAATCACACCCTAAAGGAGTTCATATGGTGTGACTTCATATGGAGCATTGAGTAAAAAAACTATAATAATCCTATAAGGTAATTCAAATATTGAATCTTAAGACGCATATTAAAGAGGAAAATATAAGGGAGCTATTTGGGTGGTGTGATTTAGAGGAGGTTAGTGATGATGGTCTAGGGGTAGTTTTCATTTATGGGATGCCAATAACTTTCATGTTCTACTTGATGACTCTACTCCACCTTATTTAGAGAGAATCTGTAACAACCCTGGTAAAATTTCCATTTAAAAAAAATATAAGACCAAGGTCATGGGACACTTACTCCAAGCTAAATGTTGGGAAAAACATCCTAGTGGCTATTCATATCGGTTATTGTGGCTAAAGGAAATTGGAAAAGGCAATGGAAAAGGCTTTGGAAAGGCAAGAGACATTATTTGGCATTTATTTATGAAAATAGTGGGAATTAGGAGAAAAGGAAGGTGAAAAGTCACAAATTTGTATGAGGAGGAAAATGAAGGAAAAATAATGAAAATTGAAGAAAATAGAGGCCTCATTGATAAAATGGATTCTAAGGATAAGTTCATAGACATTTTGTTAGTTCAGTTTAGAGCTCTCTCTCCATTCTCTCTCTCTTACACTCTTGGACACTTAGATTTTTCTTGGAGCACTTCAACAATGGATCAATAAAGGAAAATAAGGAAAAGAGGAAGCAAGGAAGAGCAGGATCAAGTAGCTACAACGGGATCATTTGCAGGTATCGAGTTGCAAGTATGATTTCCTTTTTGGTTTTAGCATGCATGGTTATGCATGTGTGTTATTGGTTCTCTTCATATCATTGACAAGGGTTTAGCTAGGTGTGACAATGTTTTTCATCCTAGCCTTGCCATTTCCAGATATATATGGTGTGATTGGGTTATCATGTTTTGGTTGAGCTATATTTTCAGATGGATTCGAAATTGAGTGAGGTGGAAATTTTAATGAAAGAACACATGGCCTAGTGATCCCTGGACTAGAATGTGGATTACAGTAAATCCTCTGGCATAGTAACCCCTGAACTAGACTTTTGGTTGCAGTAAGGACATGTATTGCGTGCCTTGATGGGCCTAAGAATACTCGAGTGGTGAATGGAGGTATATACAGTAAATAATAGAGGTGGGTTCCCTTGATAATTCCTAGGACTCCTTGGTCGGTGAATGGCGGGATATACTGTAAATCATGGAGGGTAGTGTCTCAATTATGGCGCAGTGATCCCTGGATCAGAGCCTGGATTGTGGTAAATCCTAGAGAATAGGAGGCAGTAAAATTCCTCACGGTGTAGGTGTAGAAATATGGTGGAATCCATGCGTATTTGGTTCTTTTAATTATTGGTTATGAGTCTCACATTCATTCTTGGAATATGGCATGGGGGTGATTGGATGAAAGAAATATTTGGTTCAACCAATCTATGGTCGGGTGGTATGTGGAAGTCCCAAACATAGTTGTATTTCACATTGATTAATAAGAGTCCTTTCTCCTTGGTATTCAATCTATAATTGTACCAGTTATATGTGGATCTTATGGCTATTGTATCCTTTTTATTTATGTAGTTAATATGCTGGTTATGGGCATGTTTTATGATAGTTATGATGTACGAATATCATCATGTTTTGGTTGATAAATGAATGAAAAATGCATAGATGACCTAATAGATGATAAGAAAGTTAATGTGATAAGGCATAAATGCTTCTTTATGAATCTCGAATAAGTTTGAGACCCCTATGCTTAGATATGTTATTATGACATGTAGATTACATGTTCGTGATGTGTATGACGAAATGTATGTCATGGTTACACTTGGTTAGGTCAAGTAATTAATCAAGTTTTGAGTTAGAGGCTTTTTCATAGTGTCATTTATTGTCTTGGAAAGTCTCATCAAGTTTCAGGTAGTGGTATGGATACTAGCCCTTAGACAGTGGCTTAAATCTCGCAGTCTCCGGCATAGAACTGGGCGAAACAAACAACAGTCTCTCCCTTACAGGAATTATGGGAGTGACTAGAGGGTTCTAGTCGCATGGAGGCCTTGTAATGGGAGTGAATAAGGGTTTAATTCATTTAAATTCTAGGTTAACTCAGGGGTTGGACACCTGGAGTGGTGGATTAGATCCTAGGGGTCCTGTAGCACCCGAGGGAGGTCTGGTAAGTGTTGGTTTGTCGGTTCCACTTCCTTAACTGCATGTAGGCAGTTGAATCATAACATAGTAACTATTCATCACATGTTTATCCTAGTGGACCGATTATCTTGGGTAAATGTGGGAGGAAGGAGTTACAAAGTGGTATAAGAGCATGGTTCAATACTTGGACTAGATGGGCGAAATGTGTTTGTCATGCATGCATGTAGGTTGTTTATGTGCTTGTTATGTATGTATGATAGTTATCATTGTTACAATTGTGTTTCCATGTAGGATTTGATGATATTGTTGTTAGGATGAGTTTGTCATGAATCTGTGTCAGTTGTATATGCATTTTTTATGCATGTGAGTGTCAATATGTTGTTATGCATGCATTTTCATAGTTATAGTTATGCATGTATAATAGGTAATACATGCATCATGAGGTCATTGTATGCAATTAGGTCATCATGATGTTATTGGTATGTTATGATGCTAATGTGTTGGTTGAGATAGAGTAGGAGAAGCAGACTATTAAAGCGAGGTTATTGTGTTGGACCTCGGGGTAAGAGAATATCGTCATACAAGTTTGTATGGTGGGTATGCACGTATGTAGGTTAATGGTTTTGATAAGAATTAGGGTTAAATATATACTTGACATTATATTGTTGTTGTGGTTACCTACATGGTATATTCTAGTTAAGTGCGATCATATGCACATGCGTTAGATAATCATGTAGGATAGTAAATTGTTGTTATATGAATTGTTTTTGATGTTATATGTTAGTTAACTTGATGATTATGTTATATGCTAAATTTTTTTATTATATGTTAATTAAATTGATGATTAGGGCTATTTCATTTAAGATCTTGATGTTATATGTATCATTCTAATATAGACTACCTATGCATATGTGATTGTTATGCATGAATGGAAATTGTTTATGATCTTATGATGTGAACATCTTAGCTAGTTACTATTATGGATATTATGGTCTTATTTATGTTGAGTTGAGGTGTTTTGAAGTTATATAGTTCTAATCTAGACTGATTTTGCAGACAAGATAACCACCCCTGAGATACATTAAGGTATGGGTTTTATTATGTCATCTATTTAGTGTTTGAGTATTTGGTGTCTATTATGTCATCTATTTGTTGCTTGAATGTTTGATTTATTTCATGACATGAGTATGTGTTTATAATATTTCCTGAAGGAATTATCTTGTTTTAATACTGTTGTATTAACACATTATATGATGAGACAATTGATATGTACTTGAGTGTAAGTGTGTGCTAGTTGTAGTATTATGATTTTGACTATTAGTCGATTATGACATGGTTTTTAGTCTTGGTAAAGGTTGATTCCAATTAATAGAAATGATTTTTTGATCCTTGGAACATGTGATTGACATGTGTAAACAATTGTAGGGAAACATACTTGTTATTAGAATGACGAGGTAATGGTTGATGTGTTTATATAACCAACAATTGGGTGATGTGACACTACATAGTAAGACTCAATTGCAACAAGGAAAAAGTTAAAAGAAAGGAATTGAGTGAGAATTCCTTTGACTATGTTTGGAAACTAGAATACCAAATGAATGAGTGCTTTCCATACAAGAAGTCTTCTTAATTGTTCAATTTTTTATGTAATTATGTGGGTATGTGTTATATTCATGAATATGTACTTGACATATATATTAGCTAGTTTCTAGTTATAGCTAATTCGCCAAGGGAATTAGAGTACCTTGAGAGATGGTAAGAATGTGTTCATATTCAAGGTAGTATGCCTAGCATAACAAGGTATGGTAATCGATAAGTTGTTACATTTTACTTATACACTAACAGTTATGTGCTTATGGAAGTAGGATGCAACGAATTGCATGGAAAAGAGACTGCCATGAAATCTTAAAGACACACGAGTTGAGCTTTCCTTGGGAACCATGGGATTGAGTCATGGTGTCTGTTGCTAGTATTTTTATTTTGGTCTTTTGTGATTTTTTTATGCTTGATTTGCGGTCTTGGTTGCGTCTAGTGCATGATCATGCCACTTTGTTGTTGTGTCGTATTTCTTTTGGTTCTTCATGGTCTTCTTCTTGTTTGTTTCTTTTTCTTTCTTTTAATGTTTTTAGGGTCTTGGGAATTGGTTTGGGAAAGAGGAAAGTTAATGGAACTCAGGGAGGGTTGAATGGAACCTAACATGTGATTTAAGACTTAGATCAAGCTCGGTGCATGTATAAGGGTAGATGAAGGCAAGAGTACGACAGTTGGTTGGACTGGTGGGGTCCATTGGGATAAATGGATGGTGATAGTACAATCATGAGAAAGGTAACATGAAAGGTAGTGTAAAATGGATTTGAGGCATCAGATGCCTTGGGTATGTTGGAAATTGTTGTTCTCAATGTTGTGTATGTTTTGCATGGATAAAGGGTTCTCTAAACCTTAACCTTATGAGATATGTAATTATGTTGTGATCATGATTATGTTGATGTATATATATGTATACATGTATGTATGTATTTATGTCATGTCTGATAGGGTCTTCACGTATCATGATTGATTTATGCTAATGTTTATATATATGTATATATTTTTGTATGTATGTCATTGTTTGACGGGGTCATTTGGAATCAATATTTTTTAGGAATGATTGCTTATGCAGGTGAATGGAATGAAAGAGGTCCCTAGTATTATGGGGAATCAAGTAGGAAGAGTAGCCTAGATAATTTTATAAGGTCTGTTGTAGGTTTAACCCTGTACACAAATTATCTTCAAATCTTAAAAAAACAGAAAATAAACAATAGCGAGAGCATAAAACATAAAAAAGATATACACATAAATTTTCTCCTAGATCCAAAACTGGGACTACCAACTTGATTTTTCATTATATTCCTTTTAGTGTTACCACACATATATATACATGTCGAAGCATTCATAAACCCCAATCCATTAACCCTGGATTAGAACATAACTGTAGTTCCCTTGACTGGATCTACAAAATACCATGAGCAGAAAACCATCATGCCCAACGCCATGTGAAAACCCATGCACAAAACCATAGGTGGGTCTGCCCATTTAATATAGGGTCCAATTTTCATTTCATTTCATTTTATTTTTTTATTTTTTTATTTTTATTTTTTACTTTTATTTTTTATTATTTATTTTTTATTATTTTTTTTTTCGGGGCGCTACCTTGGACCCTATGCAAGGGGGCTGCCGCTCCCTGCTATACCTGGCGCAAGCGAAGGGGAGCTAACACCCCCTCACACCCCCCACTTCGTGCTTGCTTCTAATCATGGAAAGAATATAACACAAACCCAAAATTCTCCCACTTCTTGTTTTCTTTCCATAGGGGGCCACAAGAGAGATTATTCATTGGTCCAGCCCTACAATGCCCATTATTTCTCTACACCAAAAGAAATTCTCAGTGCTCACAAAATTTTTCAATGCATCTGCAACATTCTTCAAAGTGTCCACCTTTACCAACAACACCTTTTTTATCCTCAACCATATCTCTCAAAAAGTGATACTGAAAATCAATATGCTTTGTCTTTGAATGATAAGTAGGATTCTTAGCCAATAAAATTGCACTTTGGATATCACAGCCTATCCTTATAACTCACTTCATCAACCCCATACTTGAACACAATCTCTGCAACCAATCTGCTTCTTTGATTGCATGAGTGGCTGCCACATATTATGCCTTCGTAGTTGAAAGAGCCACTACAGACTTTCTTTTAATCATTCAACTGACTGCACCTCCAAATAGGATAAACATATACCCACTTGTAGAAATTCTTTGATCCATATCTCCAGCCTAGTATACATCAACAAAGCCACGAATATCCAAAAATTTGTCCAATCCTGGTCTTCCTTGGTAGCACATACCATAATCACTAGTGCCACAAAAATATCTGAAAACCCGCTTCACTGTTGTCCAATGCTCCTTCCCTGGGTTTGACATAAACATGTTGAATACTCTCACTGCATGTGCAATGTCTGGTCTCGTATAGACCATTTCATACATCAAGCTACCCACTGCACTTTCATATGGAACACAAGACATATCATCCTCTTCTTCTTGTGTCTTGGGACACTGTTCAACATATAGCTTTACACCTACAAGAATAGGAACCTTCACCGGTTTACTTTCAATATTGAACCTGTCAACATTGTCTTAACATACTTCCTTTGGTTAAAAAAAATCTTCCTCTTTTCACGATCTCATTTGATTTCCATGCCCAAAATATAGTATGCAGCACTAATATCCTTCATGTCGAATTTGGAGAACAAATGGATCTTCAAATCCTAGATAATTTATTTGTCATTTCCAACCAGCAACATATCTTCCACATACAACACCAAATAAATAACATGGTCAATAGTTAATTTAAAATAGACACAATGATCCTCTTTGCTTCTGGTAATGCCAAGTCTTCGTATATAGGTATCAAATTTCTGATACCACATCATTGGTGATTGTTTTAACCCATACAAAGACTTTTTTAAGCCATATACCAGTTCTTTCTTACCCTTCACTGCAAATCCTTCAAGAATCAGGTTGCTTCATGTAGATCTCCTCTTCGAGATCCCCATGAAGAAATGTTGTCTTCACATCCATATTTTCTACCTCAAAATCAAATGCAACATCAACAGATAAAATTAATCTAATAGAATTAACCTTGGCAACAAGAGAAAAAATATCACCATAATCAATTTCGGGTACCAGGGAATAACCTTTTGCTACCAACCAAGCTTCGTATTTCTCCACCTTGCCTTCTACATTCATCTTCTTCTTAAACACCCATTTCCAATGAGCTTCCTTCCAGCTGGAAACTCCACCAAATCCCATGAGGTATAGTCCATCCTCTAAATCCACTTCCTCCCTGATAGTTATAAGATCATCATCAATGATATTTAAAGAAAAATTAAACAAAAAGTAGATGGACTATACCTTTTTGGATGCCTTCTGTCTCAAACTAATACTCTCACAGCTAGAGTTTGTGGCTCTTCCTCTTCTGAATCTTCTTTTGTTGTAGAGTCAGATTCTTCCTCCTTTAGCTCAAACTCTATCTTCTCAGGTTCCTTTGGTAGGACTTCATGTTTAACAACATATTTCACCTCTCTAAAAACTACATCTCGGTTGTACACAACCTTCCTTTTTTCTGGGTTCCAAAGCTTGTAACCTTTTAAACCATCCTTATACCCAATAAAGGTGCACCTTTCAGATTTATTATCCAACTTGGTCCTTTTCTCCTTTGGAACATGTACATATGCATCACATCCAAATACCCTCATATGTGAAAGAGAGGGTTTCTAAACAGTCCATACCTCATGTGGAGTCTTATCCTCCAACACTGATGAAGGTGATCTATTAATCGGGTAACATGCAGTCTCTGCTGCCTCTACCTAGAATTCCTTTCCTAACCTGATACATTTGAGCATTCTTCTTGCCTTTTTCATCAGCATTTTGTTCATTCTTTCCGAAACTCCCTTTTTTTGAGGTGTGTATGGAGTAGTCTTCTGCCGTGCTATACCACACTTCTTACAAAAATCTTCAAATTCCTTCTTGCATAACTCTCCACCATTATCTATCCTCGACACATTTATCTTCTTCTCTGTCTGGTTTTCCACCAGAGCCTTAAATTCTTTAAATCTGTCAAAGACTTTAGATTTATTCCTTAAGAAATATATCCACTTATTCCTTCATAACTCATATATGAATGAAACATAGTACTCAGACTTACCCAGTGATGGAACCGACACAAGTCTAAACACATCACTTTGCACAAGCTCTAATATCTTGTTCACCCTCTTAGCACCAGACAGGAAACTCACCTGATTTTGCTTCCCATATACACAATGTTCATAGAAATAGAAATCTAGAGAGAAATTAGACATACCTTCTCCCATACCATTACCATGCAGTATCTGAAAGGCCCTTCTCTCCAATATGTCCAAGCCTTTGATGCCATAACATGGTATTTTCTCTAGAGACCGCTAGGCTTTCTGCTCCACTTTGAGGAAGCACAAAGCCATTTCACCCATAAATAACAGTGCTACCTAGAATCTTGTTTAAAGTCCCAATCCTAACTCCCCACATTAATAATAGTGCTCCTCAAACCATCTTGCAGGTATATTTCTCGAACATTATTTTTACACCTGCATCATCCATATTTCTTACAGAAATAAGATTTCCATCCAATGCACGAATATGCAGAACACCAGGAAGTGTTCTAATCCTTCCACCTTGCAGCTTCAACTTGACTTTTCTGCGTTCGACGATTCTATCCTTCCTATCATCCCCTAAGAGGAAGTCACCACCATCATACTTCTCATACTCGTAGAACCACTCCCTATGGGGAGGGAAGTGAAAGGATGCACCTGAGTCAATCAACCATGCCTCATGATCTACATGTGTATTTGAAGAAGAAGCCAAATACACATCCCCACCCTCATCTGAGGTGGTTTTCACCTCTACACAAGGAGCATCATCAGATCCCTTTCCTTTCTTAGGAGCTTTAGATCTGCAGTCCTTTTTGAAGTGCCCTTCCTTTCCACATTTCTAGCACACCTTTACACGATTTCTTGGATATTTAGGTCTCCCACTCGAAAACTTATTTTTGTTTCTATTTGGGACCTTCCTCGTATAGATAAGGCATCTCCATTTTTTCCCTCCATATTTTTTCATCTCATTTCCTCTGACAACAAGGTTGAGACAATTTAATCAAAATTCAAGGTAGTTGTATTGCTACCTATTGCAATAACTAGACTATCCCACGATTCTGGTAGAGAACACAAAAAAATGATGCACTTATCTTCATATGAGATTCTAATATCAACAGATGAAAACTGACTTACCACAATATCGAAGGTGTTTAGATGCTATTTCACCAAGTCTCCACCCTTCATCCTTATGTTATACAAATTTTTCCACAGGAAAAATTTATTCACCAGAGACTTAGATTGGTATAAAGTCCCTAACTTGACCCAAAAATTCTTCGTCGTATCTTTCCCAGATACATTCAACAATACTGAATCTGAGATACAAAACCATATTGTGCTCTTTGCCTTCCGATCCAACTTCATCCAGTATTCATCTGAAATTTCCATTGATTTAGTACCTGGATCTATTGCGATCCACCGATATTTATCCACCAACAAATCCTCCAGCTTGAGCTTCCACAACTAAAATCTCTAACCATTAAATTTCTTGATCTCTATCTTTCCACTGCTCACCATCTTATTTCACCGCAAGAATCGATCCCATAGATCTCCCACTGAACATGGTATACCACATGCTCGAGAAAAAAATCCCTTAGTAGTAAAGGTGTCCCCTTGAAGCCGAAACAACTCTGATACCAAATGTAGGTTTTAACCCTGTACAGGTGCCTGCATATAATCATGAAAAGTATATAACAAACACCCAACATGAGTATCATGTGGATGTGAATTGATATTATGTGTTTATACTATGCCTATGTTTACATTATTGATAGGTAATCATATTAGGGGATTTTTGATGTCTAAAATGGGCCTCCTAAGGAAATTATAAAATAATAGTGGAAATAATAAAATAAGATTAGATTACATCATCAAATTTTAGAGGTAAAAAAGAAAAAAACTATCTTTTCAACTTGTATTTTCAACTTATCTCCCTATGGTTTTACTCAAATTTCGAGCGTGAACACTCGTTGGATGAATAATTTGATTCCTCATCCAAGGAGTACCCATGTTGCATACTTTCAAAGAACCCTCATGCTACACAAAAAATGATAAATACATGAAAAATGTGATTGCAATCACGTTTTTTCATGTATTTCTCATTTTTCGTGTAACGGGTTCCATCGAAAGTATGCAACATGTGTACTCCTTGGATTAGGAATTAAATTTTGCATCCAATGAGTACTCCCACTCTAAATTTTAGTAACACCTTAGGGAGATAAGTTGAAAAATTAGCTTTATTATTTTATTATTATTTAATCTTTTTACTTTTTTACCCCAAAAATGGTGAATCATCCCCCATGGTTGACAATCATCATCTTGAATCCTATTGACTCTTATAAAGTTTATTTTGGTTGTACATTTTCATTAGGAGGCCCATTGTTGACCTCAAAATTTCTCTAATAAGGTTGAGAGATAGATCAACAGAGTGAAAGCAGCATGATCTACGACATGTTGGAACAAGCATGAATAGTCACAAATACACTTGAAGCAAGGCTTCTTGGTAGAGTCAGTGTGTGGTTTATGGATTTGTAGTTCTATCTAAAAATGGTGTTGTGTACATGTTGTTTATGAAGTATTATGTACGAATGGTGATCTGCGCATGTTGGATATGTGATGATGTGTACATATGGTGCTGTGCACATGTTGGATATGTGGTGATGTGTACATATGGTGATGTGCGATGTTGGATATCTGGTGTTGTGTACATATGGTGTTGTGTGCATGTTGGATATGCAGTGTTGTGTAGTTATGGTGCTTTGTGCATTTTTCATATGCGGCGTTGTGTACATATGATGTGATGTGCATGTTGTACATATGGTGCTATGTACATGTGGTGTAGTGTGTATGATTGCACATGTGGTGTTGTGTACATGTTGTACATGGGGTGTTGTGTGCATATGTTGTTGTGTAAATATCGTGCATGTGGTACTGTGTACATGTGGTATTGTGTACATGTCGTGCATGTGGTGCTATGTACACGTTGTGCAGGTGGTACTGTGTACATGTGGTGTTGTGTACACGTTGTGCAAGTGGTGGTGTGTACATGTGTTTTGGTGTACATGTTATGTAGGTGGTGTTATGTTAGGTGGTACTATGTACATGCTGTACATGTGGTACTATTATACATGTGGTATTGTGTGCATGTCATACATGTTGTGTTGTGCACATGTGGTATTGTGTGCATGTTGTACATGTTGTTTTGTGTATGTGTGGTACTCTGTATATGCAATGCATAGTCGTGGTATCGTGATGTATGTATTTATTGTGTTTTAATTTGTGTATGTATATGTTATAAAATGTTGTGTTGTACACCAGGTTTTGGTATATGTATTGTGTTGTGTTGTACACTGGGTGTAGGTGTATGTGTTGTATGTCAGGTGTAGGTTCATTTATTGTATGGTGATGTATGTCGTGTATGATTGTACGTGTTGAGATGTATACTATGTGTATGTGTACATGGTTGAAGAGAAGAATTGAGTGATTTATGAGTGTGGAAATTCATCCAGTGTGTGTACGGAAAGGATACAGGTAGAAGTTAAGGATCGATTAAAGAATAAGTATCAGTATTTTATTTTAGTTTTATTATGCATGTGATCTATGATTTTGATTTATGATGGTTACATTTGATCTATGATTATGGTCTATGATGATTACATGTGATTCATGATTTTTATTAATGATTATTATGTTTTGACCTAACTAGATGTGATATGTTTATACATGATGATTTGATCAAACAACTAGTTTGACTTGTTGTGATAGGAAGTGAACATAAGTGAAAGTGTACCTTATTGATGAGCCACCAATGAGATATGATTTGGATTTATTTCAACTCATTTTAAATCTAATGGTAGTTATGTGTTTGGTACAGGAAATCATGAAAAATTCCCGATTGGGTTATCAGAACTGACTGCAATATTAGCAACAAACACAAAGGAATTGAAAACATGCAGTAGTATGTTGGTAAAGCACTTCAAGAGCAGGGCCATTGTGGGACACTCATACCCAATAGTGTACATTGATTTCCATAAGCATGCTATGACTAGTTTGATAGTTTTAAGGTAGGGATATGCTTGGGTTTTTGGATCTTCGATGCGAGGAAACCTAGCCAAGGGAGGGGTCGCCCGAGGGACTGTATAGCAGAGAAGGGTATGCTTGCAAAACTTGGAAGGTGTGTGACTGCACGAGAGGTGGTGACCTGATTTCCCAAGGGACAATGTAGAAGAAAAGGGAATGTTGGGGATGGATTTTTTCTGGTCCTTAACATTTCCAAATGGAATCTAATGCACATTGGAAGTGTGCGCTGGAAAAATGAGCCGATAACTGTTCATTGAGAGGAAAAATGGCACAGGATTGTAGCACTGGACATTAGATGCATGTTTGAATTTGGAAGTGGATTTTGGACTTCCTGGGAAGGAGGTGAATCCTGGTATTACTTTGAGGGTGGAGGTGTGAGCCTCTGGATTCCCTTGTTGTAGATACATGCATCATATCCTTTTATTTGTTGGTTGAGAAAATGTGCATATGTGTATATTATTGTAAATATTGTTTCGAGTTGGAATTATAAGCCTCCATAAACAATATGTTTATTTGCTGGCTGAAGAAAATGTGCATAAGTATATGTGTTTTTTATTGTAAATTTCCTAATGAGTTTTGTTATAAAGCTTCATTAAGTGGTATTATTGTCATGTTTTCAACAGTGGTAATTGTAAATACTGCAACAAGATATGTTATAAAGCTCCACGGGAAACATGTTTTGTTTTCAGTAGTTTTCTGGTTTATAGGTTTCATTGAACAGGAAGGACGATACTCCCCCAAGGGGGAGGGTTCTGTAACAGCTCTGGTGAAAATTCAATGTAAACCAATATAAGACCAAGGTCATGGGACACTTATCCCAATTTTAATGTTGGGAAAACATCCTAGTGGGTGTTCTTCTCAGTTATTATGGCTAAAGGAAATTGGAAAAGGCAATGGAAAAGGATTTGGAAAGGAAAGAGGCATTATTTGGAATTTATTTATGAAAATAATGGAAATTATGAGAAAATGAAGGTGAAAGGTCACATATTTTCATGAGGAGGAATATGAACGAAAAATAATGGAAATTGAAGAAAATAACGACCTCGTTGATAAAAAGGCTTCTAAGGATCAATTCATAGACCTTTTTCAGTTTAGTTTTGATCTCTCTCTCTATTCTCTCTCTATTACGCTCTTGGACACATAGATGTTTCTTGTAGCACTTCAACATTAGATCAAGAAAGGCAAAGAAGGAAAGAGGAAGCAAAGATAAAGCAAGGAAGAGGAGGATCAAGCAGATACATCAGGATTATTTGCAAGTATCGAGTTGAATGTATGATTTCCTTGTTGTTTTTGGCATGCATGGTTATTCATGTGTCTCATTGGTTCTCCATGGAAAATTTTAGGGGCTAATATTCGGAGGTGGACTAATTTTCCATGGTTTTCCCAAAAAAAAGATTCGCCAATTTCCATTTTTTTATAAGAATGATTCAGCCAAATTTTACAATATAAAATTATTTTACCTTAAAAATCACCAACATTATATAGACAATATATATAATATCGTTATAAATTTGAATAGTTTTACAAATACATCAATAAACATTTTATAGTTTGCATATTAGGGACTAGTGAGATTCACCAATTTTTAAAAATTCAAAATAATTTTCCATCCTTAAAATTTTCCTTGTGGTTCTCTTGTTGTTATTGGAATCAATTTTTCCAGGTGTGACAATGTTTTTCAGCCTAGCCTTTCCATTTCCAGATAGCCATGGTGTGATGGGGTTCTCATGTTTTGGTCATTCTGGATTGACAGATGGATTCAAAACTGATTGAGGTAGATATATTAATGAAATGACACATGGCTTAGTTATCCATGAACCGTACAATGATTACGGTAAATCCAACGGCCTAGTAACACCTGAAATGGACTGTGGGTTGCAGTATATCCAGGTATTGTGTGCCTCAGTGGGTCTAGGAATCCTCGACCGTTGAATGGCAAGATATACGGTAAATCTTAGAGGTGGGTTCCCTTGATCAAGCCTAGGAATCCTTGGCCGGTGAATGGCAGGATATGTGGTAAATACTGGAGGGTGGTGCCTCAATTATAGCCTAGTGATCCCTAGATCAGATTGTGAAGTGTGGTAAATCCTAGAGACTATGAGGTAGTAAAATTCCTCACGATGTAGGTGGAGAAATTTGGTGGCATCCATGCTTATTTGGTTCTTTGTTTTTGGTTGGTTATGAGTATCACATTCATGCTTGGAATATGGTATGGGGGTGATTGGTCAAAATAAATATTTGGTTCAACCAATATATGGTTGGATGGTACGTGGAAGTCCCAAACTTGGATGGCTTTTGAATTCATTAAGAAGAGTCCTTTCTCCTAGGTATTCAATGTGTAAGTGTAGTATTTATATGTGGATCTTATGCCTATTATATCCTTTTTTATTTATATTGTGTATATGTTGGTTATGTGCATGTTTTATGATAGTTATGATGTATGTCTCTCATCATGTTTTGGTTGGTAAATGAATGAAAAATGCATAGATAAACTAATAGATCATAATGCAGCTAATGTGATAAGGCATCAATGCTCCTTTATGAATCTAGGATAAGTATGAGACCCCTATGCTCATATATGTTATGTGTTCAACGCAATGTATGTCATGGATAGGATTGGTTAAGTCAAGTCCTTGATCAGATTTTGTGGTAGAGGCTTTGTCTTGGGGTCATTTATTGTCTTAGAAAGTCTCATCAAGTTTCGAGCAGTGGTACAGAGACTACCCTTTAAAAAGTGGCTTAAATCTCGTAGTCTCTTGCACAAAAATGGCTGAAAAAAACTGCAGTCTCTCCCTTGCAAGAATTGTGGGAGTGAATGGAGGGTAGTTGCATGGAGGCTTTGTCATGGGAGTGATTGGGGGTTTAATTCATTGAAAGGCTAGGTTAAATCAGGGGTTGGGAACCTAGAGTGGTTGATTAGCTCTTGGGGCTCCTGTAGCACCCGAGGGAGGTCTGCAAAGTGTTGGTTTTTCGGTTCCACTTCCTTAACAACACTTAGGGAGTTGAATCATATCATAGTAACTCTTTGTCACATGTTTACCCCGATGGACCGGTGGACCGGTTAGCTTGGGTAAATGTGGGAGGAGAGTGTTACAAAATCACTAGGGAAAATAAAAAACCACTTATGGCTACTATTTTTCATTATGTCTCTTCTCTAGTATTCATGTGCCTTCCACATCCACATTTCACCCTTTGAAATTATGTCGATATTTTTTTGGATATCATTGGATATTCATATTAGGATCCACAATATTATGGTAGTAATTTGGAGAACCAACCTTATATAGGTATTGAGTTCATGTATCTTCAATGGGGAGTCAACCTGAGCACATGGGCATGGGACATAGGTTTATGGATGAGCCCCTTTAATTACTTTAGAATTGTAGTTAACACTTTCGCATGGGACATTCACTACTTCAACTCTATGATTAACACTCATATGTGGGACCCACATTTATGGTGGGCTTCTTGGACTACTTTAGCATGGTGGATAACACTTGTACATGGGACCCTAGTTCTTTCATTTCGTTCAATGTTGTGGTCAACAATCATCTATGGAATTTTTTTTTATGGTTGTACCTCTTCACAACAACCATTGAGGTTAGGATTTTCTCCAAAGGGGGTGGAGTGTTGGTATCCTACCTATGGGTGTTATGGAGGCCTAAATGACCCATTAAAGTACTAATAGTGGAGGTCATTTAATGGAAGGAGGATTAGGTCCACTATTTGTGTTATTATCAAATAAGGCTGACCATGGTAGTTAGTATTAAATAAATGTAATGTGGCCACATTGAAAAAGGTTCACTAGGTAGCTAGGAGGTTGTTATGATTAGGGTTATCTTATTAGCTATAAATAAGGATGGATTCTTCCTAATGAGATTTGTGGAGTTTATTGTATTTGTAGTTTATCTCTTTGAGAGGTTTCCTAAACTTAAGAGGCAAGTGAACAATAGTGGATTCCATCCATAAAAGGATCATTGTTAGGTGTTTTCCTACCTCAAGGGTATTTTGATATAATCAAGGAAAACAAATTCTATATATTATCCTCATGTATCTTATGTGTAATTTCATTTTAAGGTATAAGCTACATAACACAAATAGAAATAAAAACCATTTTATTCAATATCTAAGGATTTAATGACTCTAATATAACCTACTTAATATAAAGGATGAAAAAAATTCTTAGGGATGTCGAATATGGGATGGTGAATCACTAGGAGTTCATAGAAAACTCCACTATTGCACAAACCCTGGGAAATGAGAGAAAATATGACCTAAAGAGGAAAGGAAATAAAATAGACAAGGATAAAAAAAATTCCAATGAGGGACTTGAGGTGGAAATAATAAATAATGATGCATGTGAGTAGAGGGTAAAGTATGAAAAATATGTGGAAAGCTCAAGTTTGTTATCTTGCATAGGAAACTAAGAAAATATTAGAATGAAAGATAGGGAAAGGTGGTGCATAAATATCAAGTAGCCATAAGTAACTAAAATGATAACTTAATCCATAACTTGGTAACATACCTACTAGCGATCACCAATAAGACCTCTATTTCCATGGATGTAGACACATCCAAGAAGTTGTAAAAATAGAACATCATTTATAAAAACCTCATGTTAGTAGAATCACATATTGCCACCTTCATGAATTATGTGGCATATATAGTGTTGAGTGTGTGTTATATTATTTCCACGTGTCATGGGGTTTGGGGTAGTGCCCCAATTTTTATTTTATTTTATGCAGACCCAAAGATGGGGGGAAAACCCAAAGATGGTGGGCGAACCTACCCATCGTTTTTGCATGGTTTTCACACATGGTTTTTGGGCATGGTGGTTTTCACCCATGGTATTTGTAGATCCAGTCAAGGGAACTATGGTTATGTTCTAATCCAGGGTTAGTGGATTGGGGTTTATGAATGTTTTGGCATGTATATATATGTATTGTAAGACTGAAAGGAATATAGTGAAAAATCAATCTGGTATATTCAGTTTTAGGATCTAGGGGAAAATATTTGTGTATATTTATTTTATGATCTCGCCATTATCTATTTTTTGTTTTAAGAATTCGTTTGTAGGTAATTTATGTACATGGTTAAATCCTTCATTTGGTATCATTGTATTTTAGGCTTCAAGGGATACCTTTGCCACTGAGGGGTTTTGCTTGGGCTTATGGTCGACCCTATTATAGTGGGAGATTTGCAGGATCAGTTCTTGAGGTGAAAGAATATGGTGAACAATGGAAAGATAGATATTGATAAATTCAATGGACAAATTTTTAAGCCATGGAATATCAAGATGGAAGATTTTTTGGTGGATAGAGATTAGTGGATCACTATAGATCTAGTTATGGCACCAAAAAGAATGTAGACATAGGATAGGGCGAAGTTAGATTGGAGGGCGAAGAGAGAAATATGACTGTTTCTCTTAGATTCAATATTGTCGAATATATCAGGAGAAGTTCTGACAAAGGATTTGTGGTAAAAGTTAGTGTAATGTTCCCAATTTTTGCAGCTAATGGGAACATTTCCTTTTAAATTCAGTTTGCTTTATTCATGAATAAAAGTATGTGAAGGGGGTTTAATAAGCTCCTAAGTTGAGAATAAATACATGCCCAATATGAAAGGGGATAAATCTGGGCTATTATATTAAACACCCCTAAGTGTGAAAAGGGGAAATTCATTTGAATGGGTCAATCTTGGCCCCACCTACAGCCCAGATTAGAGTGAAGCTTATCCATCAAGCACAATGTACTTATAGAAGAGGATCTCTTGTGTGAAAGAGGATAAGTTGAAGAAGATGGTTTAGGGTTTTGGCAAGCCCTCATGTTATAAAAATAAGGAGAGGCAGCAAGCAAAGGTTGTTGAAGAATTTTAGAAGTTTATGCAACAACTCTAGTCTCTTGGCTGTTTAGCCCAAGGGAAGAGGATTTCCTGTTTAGGAATCCTCTCTCCTTCCATGGAGTAGCTCTTTGGAGGATATTGTGATGCATCTCTCCACTATCCAGCATTATGTCCAAGCTTAATATCTATAGCAGCGCTGGTCCCATTGAGGGTTTTGCAGCTGCTTTTGAGTTGCAGCAAGTGGGTGAATTAGATCTGCAAGATCTAGTTGTTTGGAGGAGATTTCTCTCAAGGAGGGTGTCTTGTGACCACCCGAAAGAGGATCTCACTCTCATTTTGATTTCATATCTATAATTTTATCTGCTGTATCATTTCATTCAAGCTACTACGTATTCCCTTCCATGAACTGCGTTATTTTCATGTACTAGTTTCATTGCTATTTGGATTTCTCATTGTATTGGATCTCAGGTGATTGAGGCTTGCCTCTCATCTTGAAGATTTGTAAAGTAGCTTGCTGACCTATTCATGTTCAGATCTGATATGTAATGTAATGAAAGGCATCTTTAGAAATCTCTAAAATTTTCTACAGTTCAGTGTATTAAAAGCTAGATCTACACTTTATTATGCAATCTCTTGATAAAACCCCAAGGGAATCTTGTTAAGAAGGCTGAGTAGTTTCAAGATATAGTATGGATCTGATGTTTCAGTCATATATCAGTTTTATATCTAAGTTTTAACCTACAGCAGCTGAAGCTCCTCATATAGAACGCTGTCAAGTCTTTTCTGTAGCTTTTCCATGTGATTACTGCTATAATTTCTGAAGGATTCTTGCTCTTGCTTCATGTAAATTCAATGCTTCTACAAAGGAACTTCATTATGGATCTGATTTATTTCTGTCATAATGTAATATGAGTTTAATAGCTGATTTCCAATGACTTCCAGCAAAAACTGCGCAATTCCTGAAGGAGGGTTTCTCTATTAACTCAACCCTCTCCTTTCGCTGATTTTCAGCTAGTGTTGATTGTGGAAGATCTGTTTAATCCCTCTAAACCCATTTTTTTTTGCTTAAACTCTGCATGGAGGTCCCATACAATCTACACTAAGGGAAACCAGCCCTGGTCTACATTACTTTAACACTGGCTTGCTTATACAGCGTCCTCCTTGAGCCTATTGCAGATTTTCCTGAGAGTGGAATTTCACACTTCTTCCTTGTTTGGAACCAAGCATACATAACATATTGCAGCAAATGAATTCCATTTGGAGGGGAATAGATGATTTTAATCTACAATAATAGTTTCTTGAGGGCAAGCAACATTTTTCTGAGGGAGACTGTAATGTTTCCAATTTTTGCAGCTAATGGGAACATTGCCTTTTAAATTCAGTTTGCTTTATTCATGAATAAAAGTATGTGAAGGGCGTTTAATAAAATCCTAATTTGAGAATAAATGCATGCCCAATATGAAAGGGGATAAATCTGGGCTATTATATTAAACACCCCTAAGTGTGAAAAGGGGAAATTCGTTTGAATGGGTCAATCTTGGCCCCACCTACAACCTAGATTGGAGGGAAGCTTATCCATCAAGCACAACGTACTTCTAGAAGAGGATCTCTTGTGTGAAAGAGGATAAGTTGAAGAAGATGGTTTAGGGTTTTGGCAATCCCTCATGTTATAAAAATAAGCAGAGGCAGCAAGCAAAGGTTGTTGAAGAATTTTAGAAGTTGCTGAAGAAACTCTAGTCTCTTGGCTGTTTAGCCCAAGGGAAGAGGATTTCCTATTTAAGAATCCTCTCTCCTTCCATGGAGTAGCTCTTTGGAGGAGATTGTGATGCATCTCTCCACTATCCGGCATTATGGCCAAGTTTCATCTCTATAGCAGTGCTGGTCCTGTTGAGGGTTTTGCAGCTGCTTGTGAGTTGCAGCAAGTAGGTGAACTAGATTTGCACGATCTAGTTGTTTGGAGGAGATTTCTCTCAGGGAGGGTGTCTTGTGACCACTCGAAATAGGATCTCACTCTCATTTTGATTTCAGATTTGTAATTTTATCTACTGTAGCATTTCATTCAAGCTACTGCGTAGTCCCTTCCATGAACTGTGTTATTTTCATGTACTAGTTTCACTGCTATTTGGATTTCTCATTGTACTGGATCTTAGGTGATTGAGGCTTGCCTCTCTTATTGAAGATTTGTAAAGTAGCTTGCTGACCTATTCATGTTTAGATCTGACATGTAATGTAATGAAAGCCATCTTTAGAAATCTATGAAGTTTTCTGCAGTCCAGTGTATTATAAGCTAGATCTACACTTTATTATGCAATATTTTGATAAAATCCCAAGGGAATCTTGTTAAGAAGGCTGAGTAGTTTCCAGATCTGGTATGGATCTGATTTTTCAGTCATATATCAGTTCTAGATCTGAGTTTTAACCTACAATAGCTAAAGCTCCTCATATAGAACGCTGTCAAGTCTTTTCTGCAGCTTTTCCATGTGATTATTGCTATAATTTCTGAAGGATTCTTGCTCTTGCTTCATGTAAATTCAATGCTTCTACAAGGGAACTTCATTATGGATCTTATTTCTTGTTGTAATACTGTAATATGAGTTTAATAGCTAATTTCTAGTGACTTCCAGCAAAAACTGCACAATTCCTGAAGGAGGGTTTCTCTATTAACTCAGCCCTCTCCTTTAGCTAATTTTCAGTTAGTGTTGATTGTGGGAGATCTGTTTAAGCCCTCTAAACCTATTTTTTTTTGCTAAAAATATGCATGGAGGTACAAAACAACCTAAAATAATGGAACCCAGCCCTATTCTGTATTATTTTAACACTGGCTTGCTTATACAATGTCCTCCTTGAGCCTATTGCAGATTTTCCTGAGAGTGGAATTTCTCGCTTCTTCCTTGTTTGGTTTTTTCTTCTCTTTTGGATCCATTATTTAGATCTATAGATCTAAGGTACCTAAGGGCAGAAAAATATAAGAGGAGTGTGTCATTCCCACACTTTCTGTGTTTCACCAATCTTCTATAGACAGAGTCTGGAACGGGCCAGGAAGCCTCTGGTTTTCACCCTCTCTTTAGAGGTGATATAACCAGTAAATGCCCTAACAGTCTATCTCTGGTTTATATCTATTGGTGTGATTCCATATTGTTTTGATTCCATAGTGGAATATATTAAGATATTCCCTACTGAGCCTATTTTTCCCCATTTGGAACATTACAGTGGTATCAGAGCATGATCTCTGGCACAACCTGTGAGATCAAGCTACCAGTGAATTAAAGAACAGAAGCAGAGATCAGCTTGATGAAGCAGATGAGATTATTCTCATCATTTTCCAGATCTAAGAAGGGTCTCTCCCAAGAGGTAAATCAGAAGAGAGAAAGAAGAAGCACCGAGACTCCTAGAGGGTTTCGAGAAGAAGAAAGTTGCAGTAAGAGCTGTATGATATTTCAAGAAGAAGAAGGAAGCCCTAACACTTCCTATCAGCAAAGCATAAGACCAGAGGATCCAATATCTCCTCATAGATCCGCTATGCCCACTTTCTTTGAAGAAGGTGAGAGGTATAGCAATGAAGAAAAGAGATGCAAGGAAACTCCTAAAGGGTTTCAAGATGAAGAGGAAGAACTATACACTTCCTATAATCACAAGGCAGGGAGAATGACCGAAGAAGGGATCTCATTGCTTCTTTTTCAAACATTGAGAAGTATTGAAGAAAATCTCAAGGAGTTTGAGGAGGAGAGGAAAGAGACGAGCTACAAAGAGACATCTCCCAAGGAAACAAAGGAGAATGTCAATCTTGTCCCTTTGGGCAAGAGATCTCCATTTTCACTACCTGCTACTAAGGAGCTTGCATATAGAGAAGAGGCACTTGCATATTTTCAAGGTAGTCTTGAGTTCTTATCATATGGGGTCCCATGCATGAATCAGGAGGTGCATGAGGAGGAGAAGAAAGATTCCAGCACTAGTATACTTGAATAAAGGAGGCCATCATTCTTACCAGCACTTGGAGGCATCATTGATCCGGATGGAGGAAATATTGTGTTCTGTCAAGAGGTTCCCACATATCAGTTGATCCAAGGTATGCATAAGATTTCAGCACATATTATTTCAAGATCTATGCACAACCAATGGTTAGATCAAAGTGCTGATTTGAAGCAAAGGTATATCACAATGCTGTCACTTAGTGGCTGTGACAAAGAGGCTTCATCATTCTTGGAGCATGTTGGAGGTTCTGCAGATTCAAAGCTTCACTGGTTTTGGAAGACCATACATGAGAGGAAGGTCTCATTAAGAGATCTCATCAGAGATTCATTTCAATATTCCATGAGATGCAAAGTTCTTCAGTGGGTTAAAGGAGATGGTATTCTGCAAAAGGAGAATGCCATGATTATGAAACACATCACTCAACTTCCATATTTGAGTGGGTGGATGAGGATGGTGTGCAAGGGGTCACATGATCACTTGAAGACATATATGGACCAGCAAGCTTGGTTACACTGGTTGCCCTTGGGAGACTCCTGTCACTCTCCAAAGGTACCTATTTTTCTGATCTATGCCTTGAAGAGCAACTATGAAATGTATAAGGAGGCATGGCAGTGCTGGTTGCCTTGGGTAAGCATGAGCTCTACCCAAAGATTCTCATTCTCTTATCTCTTGCTTGGTACATCATTTGTAGATTATATGAAGAGGAAGCATGGATGATGTGGTTGTTAGAAGGAGAGTTGGACATCACAAGTTAAATCTTATGTCCATGTATTCACCTATGCTTGAAGTATGTCTCATATGTCCACATGCATTTCTTTTAGAGGTATATTTCATGCATGAACTTTGGATTGGGAGGAGGGATGACTCCCACATGATGTGGTATGAGGAGCTTTCTTGTACTATGTTGACGAGGCATTTCACATGTTCATCATTGTGTTGTTGCTCCAAGATCCACATGTTGATGAGGCAAGAAGGCTGCAAAGTCTTTGTTTCTATGGCTGCTTTGGGTGAGTATGTTTGCTACCCAATCGCTCATTATTTTCTGAATTGTGCCTTGGATTTCAATGTTATGTTGCAGCAAGAGAAGGCATGTACAATTTTGTTTCACTTGAGAAGGTATGTCCACCACATCACATCTCCTATGTCTATGTGTTTTGCATGGTGAAAAATTTTGCATGACTATCTCAAGATGTGCATTGATGATGGTACTTTGTATTTGGATGATGTGACATATCATATGTCCATTAGCATGGTTTGGTTTCATGATGCACATGAGGAGGAAAGAGGGCAGCAAGATCACTTGTTGCTTTGGTGCTTTGAATGAGTATGGTGACCACCCCATGGCTCATAATTTTCTGATTCATGCCTTATGTATCAAAGAAAAATTGCAGCAAAGGAAGGCATGCACATCATCTTTTGGGAAGCATGGTTTGTCCATCTTACATGGAGGAGGTGGAGGATGGCAGAAAAGGGCCTTGCCCCGGTGGTTGATTTTGTGAGAATATGGTTTGAAATCTTTTGTTTACCCACATTACTCCTTTCCTTATTCTTTGCTTAACGTTGAAATGATGAAGTTTGGATCCAAAAAGGCCAACAAGGCTAAGAATGGAAGCATAGCAATGCTTATTCAAGTCCACAAATATGGGATGGAGGAATGTTCTGCCTGATGACGCTTTTCCTTTATGGGAGGAGCCGCCTTACTTTATGTCTCTCATGTATTTGTGATGGTGTTGGACCCCATGTATTTTTCATCTTGTACTTCATGATAAGGAGAAGACATCTAACCTTAAAGTTGGAAGTCATCTCATGCATTTGTGGAAGACAACTTTTGGAACCAAGCATACATAACATATTGCAGCAAATGGAGAAAGCCTTCCTTATGTGGATGCCATTTGGATGGGAATAGATGATTTGCATCTACAATAAGATTTTCTTGAGGGCAAGCAACATTTTGCCGAGGGAGATTGTAATGTTCCCAATTTTTGCAGCTAATGGGAACATTGCCTTTTAAATTCAGTTTCCTTTATTCATGAATAAAAGTATGTTAAGGGGGTTTAATAAACTCCTAATTTGAGAATAAATACATGCCCAATATGAAAGGGGATAAATCTAGGCTATTATGTTAAACACCCCTAAGTGTGAAAAAGGGAAATTCATTTGAATGGGTCAATCTTGGCTCCACCTACAACCCAAATTGGAGGGAAGCTTATCCATCAAGCGCAACGTACTTCTAGAAGAGGATCTCTTGTGTGAAAGAGGATAATTTGAAGAAGATGGTTTAGGGTTTTGGCAGTCCCTCATGTTATAAAAATAAGGAGAGGCAACAAGCAAAGGTTGTTGAATAATTTTAGAAGTTGCTGCATCAACTCTAGTCTCTAGGCTGTTTAGCCCAAGGGATGAGGATTTCCTGTTTAGGAATCCTCTCTCCTTCCATGGAGTAGCTCTTTGGAGGAGATTGTGATGCATCTCTACACTATCCAGAATTATGGCCAAGATTCATCTCTATAGCAGTGCTGGTCCTGTTGAGGGTTTTGTAGTTGCTTGTGAGTTGCAAGAAGTGGGTGAACTAGATCTGCATGATCTAGTTGTTTGGAGGAGATTTCTCTCAGGGAGGGTGTCTTGTGACCACTCGGAAGAGGATCTCACTCTCATTTTGATTTCAGATCTATAATTTTATCTACTGTAGCATTTCATTCAAGCTACTGCGTAGTCCCTTCCATGAACTGTGTTATTTTCATGTACTAGTTTCATTGCTATTTGGATTTCTCATTGTACTGGATCTTAGGTGATTAAGGCTTGCATCTCATCTTGAAGATTTGTAAAGTATTTTTCTAACCTATTCATGTTCATATCTGATATGTAATGTAATGAAAGCCATCTTTAGAAATCTCTGAAATTTTCTGCAGTTCAGTGTATTATAAGCTAGATCTACACTTTATTATGCAATATTTTGATAAAACCCCAAGGGAATCGTGTTAAGAAGGTTGAGTAGTTTCCAGATCTAGTATGGATCTGATGTTTTAGTCATATATCAGTTGTATATCCGAGTTTTAACCTACAGCAGCTGAAGCTCCTCATATAGAACGCTGTCAAGTCTTTTCTGCAGCTTTTCAATGTGATTATTGCTATAATTTCTGAAGGATTCTTGCTCTTGCTTCATGTAAATTCAATGCTTCTACAAAGGAAATTCATTATGGATCTTATTTCTTGATGTCATACTGTAATATGAGTTTAATGGCTGATTTCCAATGACTTCTAGCAGACACTGCACAATTCCTGAAGGAGGGTTTCTCTATTAACTCAACCCTCTCCTTTAGTTGATTTTCAGTTAGTGTTGATCGTGGGAGATCTGTTTAAGCCCTATAAACCCATTTTTTTTGCTAAAAATATGCATGGAGGTCCCACACAACCTAAAATAAGGGAAACCAGCCCTGGTCTATGTTATTTTAACACTGACTTGCTTATATAACGTCCTCCTTGAGCCTATTGCAGATTTTCCTGAGAGTGGAATTTCCCGCTTCTTCCTTGCTTGGTTTTTGCTTCTCTTTTGGATCCATTATTTAGATCTATAGATCTAAGGTTACTAAGGGAAGAAAAATCTAAGAGGAGTGTGTCGTTCCCACACTTGCTGTGTTTCACCAATCTTCTATAGACAGAGTCTAAAACGGGCCAGTAAGCCTTTGGTTTTCACCCTCTCTTTAGAGGTGATATAACCAGTAAATGCCCTAATAGTCTATCTCTGGTTTAGATCTATTGGTGTGATTCCATATTGATGTGATTCCATAGTGGAATATCTTAAGATATTCCCTACTGAGCCTATTTTTCCCCATTTGGAACATTACAGTTAGGGAGTTTATATCAATATAAGTCTCTATTGAAAAAATTGTTCTTGCAGAAAAAGGTGTATAACATCAGGATGAAGGATGGACACTCAGTGACAGAGCATCTAAATGCCTTTAATACTGTGGTAATCCATTTTTTATATGTTGATATCAATATGTTGTGTTCTCTACCATACTCATGGGATAGTATGGTTGTTGAAATAGGTAGAGATACAAATACCTTGAATTTTAATGAAATAGTCTCTTCCTGGTTGTCAGAGGAGGTGAGATGGAAAAATATGGAGATCTAGAATGGAGATGCCTTGTATGTGAGAGGATGGTTCCATAATGAAAAGAAAAATAAGTACCAACTTGGAATATCTAAATCTCTAGGAAAATCGGTAAAGGTATAATGGAAATGTAGAAAGGAGGGGCACTATAAAAATCACTGTAGATCTAAAACTCCTAAGAAAGGAAAGGGATATGATGATGATCCTTCTGCAGAGGAAAAAACCACCTCATATGATGGCAGGAATGTGTACTTGGATTCTTCTTCAAGTACACACATAGATCATGAGGCATGGTTGATTGAATAAGGTGTGTTGGCCCTCATTTTTGGACAATTTTGTTTATAAGGAATCCACCTAATTCCCATAATTTTCCACATTATATCATCCAAATAAACCTTATTTTTACCATTATGCATATTCAGGTAAATAAATTATGTTTTTCAATTTTTAGATATTTTTGTAAAAAATGGGTTTTAAGATTATTTTTTGACAGAACTGAAAATTGTCGTAATTGCTTCATGAAAGTAATATATGCAGGACACCTGGGCATGAGATGAGCATGGATTTCGAAAGCTTGGGAACCATAGATGAAAAATCATCTATTGGTTTGGTCAAACTAAGCTAAAATAGGCCCGGTCAACGTTGGTCAAACATGACCTGTTTTTTCAGAAATCCCTAGAAAATAGGGCAGAAATAATAGATTTTGGGATTTTTCCAGATTTGGTGCAACTAATTGGATGAGTTCTACCTATATGGATGGTATTAGGATAAGATTAGGCTATTAGAGACAATGTAGCATAGTTTGTTTACTATTTATACCAAGTTTATGAAACATTGAAACATGAAGAATTTGTATAATTTCATATTGAGAGTTTCGAACTTTGTGAGTTAATTTGAGGAACTAGTTCCACCTTATTTTTTTTTTTCAATGTTGTGGATGCTTGAATGAGTTTGCAGTAGCTGATAATTTTTTAAAGTGTGCAAGGCAAGGGTGCCCCCCCCCCCCCCCCCCAATGCCAAGCTAAGTACACTTCTTGGTTAATTTTGCTTGATTTTCATAAATAGTTTTGCTTCAGATTTGTTAAGTTAATTAGATGAATGATGATTTATTATGATTGCTGATGAATATTAGTTTACTTCTAATCTTCATATGAAGGGAAAATCAAGTGTTTAATTGAAACTCTCCTTCTATCTAATCCAATAACCATAACTAGAATTCATCTTTCTTTTCCTTGTTGATTTATTTACTTATGCTTATGAATCTTGGTTTAATTATAATTTGCATATGAAGGGACAAACCATTGTTTAAGTTAAACTCTCCTTTTGTTTGATATAAGAACAATAACTAAAATTCATTTTCTTTTCCTTGTTTAAAGCTATTTCATGAATTTCTAGTCCTAAATACAATAATAACAATGATGAATGAAATTGTGAAGAAGGAAAACATGGACCTCCTCAGTTAGGATCATCTTCTATTACTCTTTATGCATAATAAGATATTATCCATTAGTTAATTTATTTCTCTTCATAAAATTAGTACTGTAGGGAAGGTCAAACAGGATCTCCTAAGTTAGGAGCCTCTTCCCTCAAATATTACATATTGAATAAAAAATTACTTAGTTAAATTTTATATTTGTAATATGCATTTCCTTTAGTTTAAACAATTTTTCTTCTACAAGATTGACTACATCTGATATCCATATATTTTGGACATGCTTCCAAGTTTACAAACCCCGATTGATAATAAAATACTTGTGTTAGTTTACCCAGTAAATTGACCCAAAATTTTTGGCGTCGTTGAAAGGGAAGCATACATTAACATAGTCAATTAGGAGATAAAAACAAAATCTAAAAAAAAACAGAAACACATATAAAACTTTAAAAATTATTATTTTTGTTTAGTTATATTTATTTATGCCTAGAGATAGAGATAAAAAGGGTAGATTCATCAAACATAACCCCCCAAAAATTCAACCATCCATAGGGGCATGACCATCAGGACTAACAACACCAATTGCTGGGAGACCAAATCTAGAGGAATTAGAAGAAAAACAAATATCAGGACAAATATTGAATCTAATTGAAAGACAAACCTTGTTAGCTTGGGAGGTAAAAAGGAATAAAACACCAAAAGAAACCCCTTTCATAGAAAGACAAAAGGAAACAAGGAGACTAGTTGTTAAAAAATTAGATCAACCAATTCTTGAAAAAATCAAGATAGTTGAGGAAACACCAAATCAACCTCATATTGAAACAATACAAAAAAAGGAAAAGGAAATGACCGAAGAAGGATAAGGATCTAATATACCAGTCATGACTCCAGAACAAAGACTTAAATATGAGAGACAATAGAAGGAATGGCAGAGAAAAAGAGAGTAAGATAGAAGAATAGAAGCAGAGAGAAAAAGAGAGGAAGAAGAAAAAAGAGAGTATGATAACAAAATACAACAATATATAGAATAAGACAATGATCAATAAGATACCTTTGGCTTCCCAATATTATACACAAGAGAAATACTAGGAGAGGAAGTGAAAATGAAAAACACTCCACCTTCTGTTTTGCCCAATTTTTATGGAATGTCAACAGAAGATCCTGACTCGTTTATGTTTGAATTTTATATCTTATGTCGAACTTATGGATACACAGATGACACACATAAGCTTTGTCTCTTCCGTGCTACTTTGAAATCAACAACACTAAAATGGTTTATGGGTTTAGGAGAACATACCATTGCTTCTTGGGATGACATGAAGAGAATTTTTCTTAAAAAGTATCAGGCTTATTGCAGGGCTAGAGGCTCAAAAGAAGATATTTTCAGAATTGCACAGCAAGAAGATGAAAGTTTGGAAGAGTACTTAGAAATATTTCTCTACAATCTACAAAAATCCAAACAACATTCTTTGAATCTCGATACCATCTGCACAATTTTTCTTAAAGGTATCATAGATGAATACTTATATATTCTCAATGTGATGGGCAAAGGAGATATCTCAAACTTGTAATTTTATGAGATTGTTGAGCTATGTCAAAAATATTCAAGGGGAAGAGAAAAAGGTGGAAAAAGGGATGTTACATCAAGAGCTTCCAAATCTGTAACAGGAGTAACAAGAGCAGAAATAGGAAGTTTGCTAGAAAATTTTAAAACTAATATTTTGAGCACTTTAGGAACACAAGTTGATGTTTTAAAAGAAAAGAAGAATAAATAAGAACAATATCAAATCTTATCCAATATTTTGTCCAAAGTGTAGGAAGAAACATCCACTTAGAGAATGTCCTTTGGATAGTATGCAGGTGTGTGGACTTTGTACAGAAAATCATGCAACTGAAAACTCTCCAAAACTTAAAGAATTACAAATGGAAGAAGTACAAGGGATAGATTCTCTTTATTATATGGCACCAAGGAGACCTTGGCAACCAAGTATTCCTAAAAAATTCCCTCAACAAGACCCCCAGAATTATCAGTATCCTCTTATAATATTCCAAAAATTTATCTTTCATCTAAATGGAATATTATAGTTGTTTTATCACTAGGTAGGTGAATAAGTGGGCGGGGAGACTCATAAAACCCCTTTATAAGGAATAATAACACTCCTAATGTGAAAGGAGGAATAATAAGCAGTTGGATTAAGCACCTTTAGGTGTGAACATGGACTGGATCATGTTCATTTAGTCAACTTTGACCAAATCAACAACGCTGTCATGGAGGAGTAGTCTTTATGATGAGACAACATAGTTTTAGTGGAGGACAACTTGCATGAGCTTGGTGGCAAGTATGGATGGGACCCAATGTGAGGAGGCTCTCATGCTATATATGGAGGGGATAGCAACCATTGTTATTCATGTTTTAGATTATCATTATGATATTGGTCTGCTTAGACTTTTCTTCCTCTTGCTGTTTAGTAGGGTTGCTGTGTTGTTTAGCACAAGGTTGTTCTTGATCGGGAATCCCTACCTCATCCTCAGGGAATGAGAGGTTATTTGGGCTACATTTCCTCATTCCAGCATTCTAGCTAGGCTACCTCCTTTAGCTACAGTGCAGTTTGTGTTTAGAGCTGGGTTGTGTTGCAAGGTGCGGCAAAGGAGGATCACATTGAGCCATTTCTGGGCTTGTTTTTCAATGGAGAGGTAGCCTATCCATTGGAGGATCAACAAGGAGGGCTCCTGGGCATATTTTTACATATTTTTAATTAGGCCAACCATATACCATCCCTGATAGCACATTTCTAGTCCATGACTGCGTTATTTTAGTGAATTGTTGCAGTGGGTAACCCAAAAATGGCCGAAAATGAAAAGTTAAGATTTGGCCAAACGATTTTTGCGTTTTTTGAGTATAATCCGTGGTTAAAATCCTAGATCATTCTGAGCATTCTAACAGCCTTTAGCACATGGTTATTTGCCTTAGAAGTAGCAATTTCCAGCAACAACAACAATAACAATACACATTTTCAGTGCTTGGTTCTTTGGTGTATTTCAACCATCTTGTGGTTTGAGTGCATTCCCTTTGGAACACTGTATTTTCTTATTTTTCTGAGCATTGATTTTGTATCTATCAGCAATATTAAATTTATGTATGAGTACAACAGAAACTACACCAATATAGAAATCACTGTCACTGCTTTCCGACATTCTATACAGTTGCAACAACTCATGTGTTTATTGATCTGATCATTGGAGGCTTGTTCTTATTGCTTGGGTGGCTTGACCCTCAAGATATATTGTACATTGATGTTGATATATTAATAAAATTATGGCTGCATATTGATCCCTCTTATGTCATGTTTATATTTGTTGTGTTTTACATTATTATGTCTTGTATTGCTGCTATTTCCAATTTGGAATATTACAATGGTATCGAAGCATAATCTTGGCTCAGCCTGTGCATTCAAGACATTATGCCATTAGAGGGAGAAGCTTCTTCTCACAGAAAAGAGAAGTTGCATAGGAGAAAAAAAGGCATGATTCCATTATTTGGAGAAATTAAGGAAGAGAGGATCTCCCAACTTCTTTTCCAAACTATGAAGAAAATCAAGGAATATCTCAAGGGGATGAAAGGGGAGAAGTGTAGGAAATTTCCAAGAGGGTTTGAAAGTGAAGCAGGCCATAGTTCTTCACATGATGGGTGTGAGCATTTAGAGACACATGTAGATCCATGGCACAATACATTTCCCACATTCACTACAAGAAGGATGGAGGAAGAAGATGCACCAAGGGAGGAGACCTTGAGTGACTATCTTTAGGAGTATGAGTCTCAATCATGGAGATTCAAAGAGCACTTGGACTTCCAAGGGTTTTGCAAACTCAAGGAAGATAGAAGATCCAACAACCATAGCAGAAGCAAGAGAGGTAGAATATTTCTATCTAACTTTGATGGATCAGCACAGTGCACAACCAAGGCTTGGGTGGAGGAGCTAGATTCCTATTTCTAGCTACACCAAGTTTCAGAGGAGGCCATCAGAGTAGCAGCATTGCACCTCAAAGGTATGGCCCATGATTGGTGGTTTAATAGTTCTGCTTCATTTTTTCATGCAAATGTAAACACTTATGTTGGGTTCACTAAGAAATTAGTGAGAATATTTGACATTAAACATTGTAAAACATCTCTTGTTGAACCCAAAAACTCAAAACTTTTGCATGAGTTGGAGAGATTTATTTTTCCAACTCCACTCCATATTTCTGTTGAAGGGGATAAAAACATGCATGATGCCTTACCAAGGGGAAGATCCCCACTTCTTGAAGAGCCCTCTTCTATAGATGAAGACATGGAGGTTCCTCCTTCAAGGGAAGACCAAGATCAAGGGTCTCTCATTGATGATGAGGCATTCTCAAATATTGATGAAGAGGATGAGCAGAGAAGAGCTAACAACATTGGACCATTGGGAGAATATCCATCACCACATGGAGATGGGAAGGGAGCCATTGCTTCCATTAGAGGATCCCTTGTGTCTTTTCAAGGAGTTCATATTGATCCAACATGTGGGAATCAAAGCACAATTTTGGAGCAGCATGTATCAGTTTTTTTGGATTTGTGAGATGGGAAGAGAAGAAGAAAGGAAGGATCAGCATCAAGGGATGATTCACCCTGATCTATTTCAGGAGGTTTCTGCACAAAATAAGGAGACTGTATTTCACAATGAATAAATGGACAAATCAATCCACTCATATGTACATTCCACTTCAGATTTTTATGTCTTGCTACATGGGGGCATTCCACCTGGGAGGCCACCAGATATGGAGTTGGTGGGAGACATTTTTCCATTTGGTTCACCACTCTTATATTCTGAAGGGGTGAATGCTTTTGAGGAATCTAGTACAAAACAGAGAGTTTGGGATAGAATCAAGGGGGAGGGAGACATTCTCCCATTTTTAGCATCACCCACTCTCACTACATATACTGCGTTGAAAGAAGTTTTTGCAGTGATGGAGGATGGCACCTTCATGGTGCAAGGGAGTTGCTCCATGTATTTGGAGAAACAGAGGGTGCTTCCTTTGAGGAAGGAATCCTCCAAACTTTGGAGTAGATGGAGGCCACTCATGCTCACATTGGGCAAGGTCAAGAGGTTCTTTTTGGATGGTAGCTTCGCATGGGACGACCACTTACAAAGGTCACCACTTCTATTTGAGCATGAGAATCTGCATGATGGGAATGAAAACACTTTTGAGGATGAATTTGGCATGACTGATGTCAAAGGAGAAGACAACAACATGTGGGGAGCTTCACATTTTGGATCTTCAATGCTGTCTCTTAGGAGGATTGATCCATATTGGAGGTCTCGACTCTTGGTAGAGTACTCCAAGGATCTTGGTGCTTGCATGATTCTTGATGACGCAGAGGGAGATGATAGATACATGGTGGTTGATGAGGTTATATATTCTCATGGCAGAGTCTTCTTGACTAGAGTTGCTGAGCTCAAGAGGAAGCTACTACATGCAGCACATGTGGACTTTCTTTCCATGCACTTTGATGCATTTCATTCTTTGAAGGAGGAGCTCACTTGGGAGGGCATTCAACATGATATATTTAAACATATGGAGAGATGCGTATACCGAATTATGATGGAGAGGTTGGCACCGCCACTTCCCTACTCATTGAGAGTGAGGGAGAGTTTCCAATTGAGCCATTTCAGCTCAAGGACCAAAGTACCTGGTGGAGAAGGTACAATTTTGCATTATGATTTGTGCCTCTTTACTTTTTATGAGAAACATGTTGTATTAAGGAGGTTCATTCCTTCTTATACATTATATTATGATGTACTTGAGTCCAAATGTAGCATTGAGATTGGATATTCTTTTGGTGGTTTGTCGAGGAAGCCACATAATTCTTGGTGTGCACCACTGGCACCACATTTTACTTTCATGATCCTATCTTGTAGGATGATTGTGGCAGCAAACAAGTGGCTCGAAAATCACTTGTTGTTATTTGATTTGAGGTAGGCAAGGGATGCACTGCGCTGGTTCCATGTGTGGAACTATGATCCACTTTTCGGTTGTCATATGGAAGCTTGTTTTCATTGGCATTTGCTTCCATATATTGCTGATATTCTTATGTTCATGGGGAGCTTTGTTTGGAGAGTGGGAAAAAGGTTGGAGGTGCCCATTGGGATTATGACTCTCCCTACTTTACATGTTGTATGTTTCAAGATAAAAAATGGGAAAACCATGATTTCCATACTACATCTCTTTTCTTCATGTGGGAGGAGCCATTTGGAGAACTTGAGTTCTTGGAGGAGGCACTTCATGGCTTATTTGTTTGGTGGGGTAACTTGGGCCATTCTTGGAGGCCATATCATTTCAGCCCAAGATCAGAAACAACCCCATACTTACCATGAATTGAGAAAGAAACAACTTGGGTGGAAAAATCTAATCTCTCCATGCAGCCCCAATACATTGCATAAATCGGGGGTTGATGATTTCTTTGATTAGCTACCTAGAATGGCTCATTTCATTTGGATGATAGCATGGGTATGGGAGAATCTCATTGGGAATGAGATTCCCTATGTTTATCATCACTCCTACCTTGAGGATGCCATGGGAAAACAAGAAGGTTTCCACTTACACCTTCCACTTTCTCATGATGTACACCATTTGGTTTTGCATACTTGGGAGGAACCACTGGAGGGCAGATTTATTGTAGTTTATGTTGAGCTGTGGTGGGAACTATTGATGGGGAGGCCACAAAAAGAGGAAGGGAGGAATTTTTCTCCACCTTACAGTTGCTTGAGGACAAGCAACATTTTGGAGGGGAGGACTGTAATATTCCAAAAATTTAGCTTTCATCTAAATGAAATATTATAGTTGTTTTAACACTAGGTAGGTGAATAAGTGGGTGGGGAGATTCATAAAACCCCTTTAGAAGGAATAATAAGACTCCTAATGTGAAAGGAGGAATAATAAGCAGCTGGATTAAGCACCTTTGGGTGTGAACAGGGATTGGATCATGTTGATTTAGTCAACTTTGACCAAATCAACAACGTTGTCATGGAGGAGTAGTCTTTATGATGAGACAACACAATTTTATTGGAGGACAAATTGCATGAGCTTGGTGGAAAGTATGGATGGGACCCAATGTGAGGAGGTTGTCATGCTATATATGGAGGGGATAGAAATAATTGTTATTCATGTTTTATATTATCATTTTGATATTGATTTGCTTAGACTTTGCTTCCTCTTGCTGTTTAGAAGGGTTGTTGTGTTGTTTAGCACAAGGGTGTTCCTGATCAGTAATCCCTACCTCATCCTTAGGGAAGGAGAGGTTATTTGGGTTGCATTTCCTCATTCCAGCATTCTGGCCAAGCTACCTCATTTATCTACAGTGCAGTTTCTGTTTAGAGTTGGGTTGTGTTGCAGGGTGCAGCAAAGGAGGATCACATTGAGCCATTTATGGGCTTGTTTTTCAGTGGAGAGGTAGCCTATCCATTGGAGGATCAAAAAGGAGGGATCCTGGGCATATTTTTACATATTTGGAATCAGGCCAACCATCTACCATCCCTCACAGCGCAGTTCCAGTCCATGACTGCGTTATTTAGTGAGTTGTTGCAGTGGGTAACCCAAAAATGGCCGAAAATGAAAAGTTAAGATCTGGCCAAACGATTTATGGGTTTTTTCTGGGTTTTTTGAGTAGAATCTATGGTTAAAATCCCAGATTATTCTGAGAATTATAAAAACCTTACACACATGGTTCTTTTCCTCAGAAGTAGTAGTTTCCAACAGCAGCAACAATAACAGTACACATTTCCAGTGCTTGGTTCTTTGGTGTATTTCAGCCATCTTGTGGCTTGAGTGCATTCCTTTTGGAGCACTGTATTTTCTAATTTTTCTGGGAATTGATTTTGTATCTATTAGCCATATTACATTTATGTATGATTACAACAACAACTACACTAATATAGACATCACTGTCACTGCTTTCTGGCATTCTATACAGTTGCAACAACTCATGTGTTTATTGATATGATCATTGGAGGCTTGTTCTTATTTCTTGGGTGGCTTGACCCTCCAGATCTTTTGTATATTGTTGCTGATATATTAATAAAATGATGGCTGCATATTGATCCCTCTTATGTCATGTTCAGATTTGTTGTGTTTTACATTATTATGCCTTGTAATACCGCTGTTTCCAATTTGGAATATTACAGCTCAGAATTCACGGAATACTCCATTTCCATGGAAGGCTTGGCCTCCACAACAATACCAAAACCAACCTGCATAAGGTTGGAGAGGATATAGTTATGGAAATCAACCACCTCAAAAAATTTATCCTCAACAATACCAACAACCATATCAATGGCCATACCAACAACCATATCCTCATCAACCACTCCCAAAAATTATAGCAACATCCTCAACCAATGCCATTTCCACAACAAAATCCTGCACGATTACTAACTCAACCTTAGCAGCTTCAACTGGCTTCTAACCAACCTCCACCTAGACCAACTCTATTACCAGCTCAGCTAGTAGCAAATCCAAGTAACAAAGTGGATAAACCAGCATACAATGTGGAAGAAGCAACACATTTTCCTACATACTCTATTCTTCCCATAGAAGATGTCCACTTAAGGTCTGATAAAGTGTTACAAAACGATTATCTGCCAATCATAGAAGAACAAAGTGAACAAGGAGAACAAATTGAAAAATCTCATCCAGGAAATCAAATTCAAAAAGGAAAAGCTGTTATGACTCAAACACCACCTTATCCAGAGAGGTTAGTAGAGCAGAAAATTTCAGTGTCTCTTCCTGAATTTGATATTTTGGATGAATTGAAGAATGTTTATGTTAAAATTCCTTTGTTGCAAGCTATAAAAGATATTCCAATTTATGAAAAAACAATAAAGGAGTTATGCATTAAGAAAATTGGAAAAAAGAAAAGAGATCCGCCCACAATACAAGTCATTGGAAAATTAGCTAGTCTCATGTCTACAAAAACAACAATTGAAAAATATATTGACCTTGGGATCCCTATGGTTACCATTTCAATAAATAAATTTTCAGTTCCAAATAAATTAATATATTTGGGAGCAATTATAAATGTTGTGACCACAGAAACTATGAAACACTTGAAATTGCACAATATTAGACCTACTAATATAATTTTGGAGCTTGCAGATAGATCTAAAGTTGTACCCGAAGGAATATTAGAAGATATCATTGCTTCTTTGGATGCATGGGAATATCCTCTAGAATTTCTAATCTTGCAGCCAAAAACAAATTTAGGAGGCCATTCTTTAATTCTAGGCAGACCATGGTTAGCCACAACAAATGCCTTCATTGGATGCAGATCAGGAAGTATGATCATATCACATGGGGATGAAAGGAAACATGTGAGACTCTATCCTCCAGCACAATCTTGTTATTTATTATCATGTCTTGATGATAAACAACAATAAGAAACTCAATCTGTTCTAGGTATTAATCAAGTCTTTAATTTTAGAGAAGAGGAAGAGAATGAAGATCTATTAGACCTTTTCATCTCAGAACCTGATATTTCAGAGAAGATTAGAATAACACAATATGAAGTTGGAAGTAATATTTTAAATCAATGTTTCCAGGAAAATTGTATTATTCAATCATTGCAAAATTCATTTGAAAGTATTTTTCATATTAACTCAATTACCAATTCACAGAGTAAAATCATTGAAATCAGTCTTGGAAGGAATTTGAATATTGGTAATAATTTACAGTCATCACAAGAACAAGAGGTAATAGCATTATTACAAAAATATTCAAAATATTTTTCCTGGGATTACATAGACATGCAGGGAATTCATCCAAATACATGTATTCACCACATCTACATTGATGATCATATCAAACCAGTGAGACAACCACAAAGAAGAATGAATCCTATGATGAAAGAAATAGTGAAAGAGGAACTGCATAAATTGTTACAAGTTGGATTCATCTATCCTATTTCTGATAGTCAATGGGTTTCTCCCTTAGTTGTGGTGCTAAATAAAAATGGAAAGTGGAGGATATGTGTAGACTATAGGGAACTGAACAAAGCCACATTAAAAGATCATTTATCATTACCATTTATTAATCAAGTACTAGACTCATTAGTTGGGAAGAAATTGTTTTCTTTTCTTGATGGATTTGGTGGATACAATCAGATTAAGATAGCATTGGAAGACCAAAATAAAAACACATTTACTTGTCCATGGGGAACATATGCATATAATGTTTTTCCCTTTGGGTTATGTAATGCACCTGCTACTTTTCAAAGAGAAGTCCTCGCAATATTTTCTGATTTAATTCATGAATGTGTAGAGGTCTACATGGATGATTTCATTGTATATGGAGGAACAATTGATTATTGTTTGAATAGTATTGAAAAAGTTTTAAAAATATGCATAGAAACAAACCTATCCCTCAGTAATGAAAAGTGATTTATGATGTTAACTGAAGGGATAGTATTGGGACACTATATTTCTTCTTCAGGAATCAAGGTGGACCCAGAAAAAATACAATTCATTGTGAACTTGATGCCACCAAAAACACAAAAAGAAGTAAGAATTTTATTGGGATATGCAGGCTATTACAGGAGATTCATTGAGAATTTTAGTAAAATATCTCTACCTCTATTCAAGTTACTTGCAAAATATGTTGAGTTCCAATGGACAACAAACTGTCAAAATGCATTTGAAATATTAAAGGGAAAATTGTCAGTTGCACCCATTATTCAAGGACCAAACTGGTCATTTCCATTTCATATATCCACTGATGCATCTAATAAATCTATAGGAGCATCACTTGGACATAAAGAAAATCAGTTCAATTATGCCATATACTTCATAAGAAAAAACTTAACACCAATAGAATTGAACTATACAGTCACAGAAAAATAAATGTTAGCTATTGTGCATGCAGTTAATAACTGTAGGCATTATATAACAGGCTATCAAGTATTCATTCATACAAATCATTCAGCCATAAGATACTTAATGAAGAAATCAATAACAAATGGCAGAATTACTAGATGGTTTTTATTAATGCAAGAATTTAACATCATTGCTCTAGATCGACTAGCTAAAGGAAATCAAGTAGCATATTTTATATCAAGGCTTCATCCACCTGGTGATCCAAATCCTGTTTCAGACAATTTTCCAGATGAAAATTTATTTTATATAATAGTTAAAACACCATGGTTTGCTGATGTAGCCAACTATTTATGATCTATAATATTACCATCCCATTTCATCAATAAACAGAAAAGAAAAATAATTAGAGAAAGTGCTAGATATAGTTGGGTCAATGGTGACCTATTTTATACTAGTTATGGTATATTAATAAGAAAATATGTTAGAGAAGATGAAATTCTATATATTTTGAAAGCATTTTATGACGAACCATGTGGTGGCCATTTTGCAGACTAGCGGACAACATACAAGGTGCTCAAACTTGGCTACTGCTGGCCAACAATATTCAAGGATTCGAAATCCCATGTTAAAATATGTGACAACTGCCAAAGAACAGGAAGGCCTGTGGTATCATATGAAGTGCCATTAAAGCCACAAGTACTCCTAGAACCATCTGTGAAATGGGCTCTAGAATTTGTGGGGCTAATTAACCCACCTTCAAATGGAAATAAGTACATTCTAGTATGTATAGATTATGTTACAAAGTGGGTAGAGGAAAAGGCAGTGACAAGAGAAACAGAAGACATAGCAGTCTCATTCCTCTTTGAGGAAATATTTGTCAGATTTGGAGTTCCAAGACAGATTGTCACAGATCAAGGAGCACAATTCACCTCCAAACTTGTTCAAGATCTTATGGAGAAGTATAAGATGATCAAACACAGAAAATATACTCTGTACCATCCCCAAGCAAATGGAAAAGTAGAGTCTACAAATAAATTGCTAGAAAATATCATGACGAAAACAGTGAAAATGAACAGAAAGGATTGGTCATAAAAGTTAAGAGATTCATTGTGGGCATACAGAATTACATGGAAAAATTCAACTTGATTCAATCCATACTAGTTGGTATATGGTAAGGAAGTTCTGTTACCCATTGAATTTCAAATTCATACATATAAACTTGCAACAAAATTGGGATCGGAATTATGTGAAGCACAACAAGAGAGTGTCATGCAATTGAATGAATTAGATGAAATAAGACATCAAGCAATAGAACATACAACACTGGTGCAACAACAGAGAATCAAGTGGCATGACAGATTCATTAAGAATACAAGTTTTCATAAAGGAGGTTGGGCATTACTTTTTGACTCCAATTTTAAATATTTCAAAGAAAAGTTTACAACTCATTGGCTTGGGCCATATGAGATAGAACAAATTTTTTACAATGGAGCAGTAAAAATATAAATAATTAATGAAGCAACAATTTGATTTTTAGTCAATGGACATAGGCTTAAGGTCTATAATAAGCCTATCAATAAAGAGGACTTCTTGCAAAGAAACTCAACAGAAAATAACATGGAAATAATGGAACAACATAATGATATGCCTCCCTTACTTCCAAATAATATACATACATATATATATAATAATAATAATAAAGGAGTTTGGTTGTGAAAATCCAGGAAACTGGCACAATACAAACTCGAATTCATATCGGAAAACCAACTTGTTTGGCCAATATGAATTCTCCATTTTGTTTTACTTTTACTTCAGTTTGATTTTGCAGAAATAATCCTCCAAAAAATCCAAGACTTGAGGACAAGTCTTAACATAAGAAAGGGGAAAGTTCGTAATAAAACTATGAAAATAGTTTGAGCAGTTGTATTGCAAAAGGGACCTGAAACATAATTTAGAATAACATTGCAGAAGGGACCCGAAACATTATTTACAATATCACTGCAGAATGGACCTGAAAAACATGTCAGAAGGGACCTAAACAACATCGACATGAACTTGAATCAATAGCAAATGCCAAGAAGAACATGAAATAACATAATATCAAAAGGTTCAAGTAAGCATTTATAATTGTCTATATTCCATTTGAATGCATCTTTGAAGAACCATCATCATCAAATTTGGATGAACCAGCAAAAATCATCATCAAATCGGTATGAACATCAAGCTATGTTGCGAAAGGGAATGTACAATAAGTAAAAAAAATGTTCTTAGAACCTTAGATTTTGAAAAAATTTCTAGAGTTGTTAAAACTAATTTAACCTGAGTATGCATTCTATTACATTTTTTTTTTCATCCTACATTCATTTATCATACCCTCATTATCCTACAATAACTACACTCATTATTTCATTATCCTACCATACCTACACTCATTACCCTACCATATCCCTTATACCCACCATATTCAATTTCATACATTCATTCCATATAACCCTACATTAATTAAAAAAATAAAAAAAAATAAAAAAAAATAAAAATTAATATTCATATACCCCTACATATCTTATAAGAATTTTAGATCCAATATTGAAGACTCAATATTTTCCCCTTAAAGAATTTGTTTGACCTACAAAAAGCACAAAAATGTTAGTGTCATAATGAGAATAATTTAATTTTAAAATGACCTATCCTATGGTCATTTTAAAATAAATTAAGAAGAATGCATATAAATGAAAAAAACTAAGGTATGATATAAGAGCACAATGTGTAAACATATGATTGCAAAGTATGAAAATACAAACATAATAATCAAAATGAAATGCAACATCCAAACAAGTGGAAGGTTGAAAGGACATGATAATTATTATGCAAAAAAACCAAGGTGGACATGCAACGTAATGAAGGCAACCATGAATAAAAAATGAAACCACAAGGAACGTGGTGATGCGGTGTTACGGTGATAATATGGGTATGAACACTGTGGATGAAGGACAATATACAAGCCATAAGAACGTAGCCACGGGGGTACGTAAGTCAGAAGGTGAGTTGGCATATGAAATGGTAAAACACATTCAAAACGCTGTGTAATGCCACATTCAAACTCTATGTAAAGCTATTGTGTTAAACCTTCACCATTAAAAGGAAAACAAATCTTTGTGTTAACACTTTTTCTTCCACCATCACGACCATATTCAAGCTCAGGAAGAGGAGGAGGACGCTATGCAGACACATTCATGTGTTTAGCACCTCGTGAAAAAAGGAAATAAGAGAGAAAACACAAAGAAGGGGTTACGTAACTGAGAGAGAGAAGCATAAGAAATAGGCAAGGAATATGTGGAGAAATAAGAAGGATAGGAATTGATTTTAACAAGAGAATTGAAGGTGAAGATCTCTAGTCGCCAAGTTGGTTGAAGCTCACCAAAAAACTCCAGGAATTCCACATGAAGAGAAAGTAATAGATCACTGTTGGATTTTTATCAGTAGATTGAGCATATTTCAGGGGTAGTTTAGTTGGGAATAAGTCTGAGATGTGTCATGTTATAAAGAGTGAAACTCTAGTTCTGAAATCGAAAAATTGACACCATTAAAATCACTCTTTCGCACGTGTATAAGTGAATCTTTAGAAATGATGGACAGGAGTTCTAACTGAAGTAACCTTGTTCCACCTTCAGGGGCACGAGTATTAACTCAGAGAAATTTTCGAGATTGCTACCAAGATCAGGTAACCAAGTTCAATCCTCTATGCATAGTTATGAATTGGTCACATGTAACAAAACAAAGTTCCATATTTGTTTTTACATAATGTGATTTTCACAAAACACAATGAGCTATTTTTTAGTGAATTTCTTCATTCCTATACACACAATGAGTGAATTTATTCATTTTTATACACATAGTGAGTGAATTTCTTCATTATCACAAATGCAATGATCCATTTCTCTTCATTTTTCTTAAAAAATGAGCTCATTTCTTCATCCTTATACACACAATGAGAAAGATTGTCATACTATTCATATGCATAGTGAAAATTGTTAAAACAAAGGAGTTCTTGAGGAAATTTTTGGCAAAACTGAGATTGAGAAATGAATTATGAAGCAATGAAAGAAGTGTTAAGGTGTTTTTGTGATATTTTCACATAGAGAACAAAGTTTTCATAAGTTTTGAAGAAGTGGTGGACTCATTTCTAAGGAAGAACAGAGGATTAAAGAAGACTCAAAGAAAAGTAACAATTTCATCTTTTAAAGGAGCTTCAAGAGAACAAGTAAGCATGATGATTACCCATGAATACAAATTACGTGAATAAGGACAGAAGTATATAGATGCATGTAATTTTTGTTCATAATGAGGATGTTAATTGTTCACGGGTACATACATTGGTACACAGAGAACATGACAAACAAAGTAGAGCTAAAAGAGTTCAAGATGGAGAATTGGGGCAAAGAAACAATAGAAAAATTGTACCGAGCTGGGTTGATAGGTTTCATTCACAAATTAAATGGGTATAATGAGAAAATAACACAAGAGTTTATAAGTCATTATGAACAAGGACAAACCACAGTGGGTGACCTTTCAACTCCATTAAACCCAAAATTCTTGTCACAAGCTCTAGACCTACCATTAGCAGGAGATGAATACCATAAAGACCTACATTTCAGAGAGAAGGGGTGGAGTTACTTTTTAGAGAAACAAAGGAAAGGGAATTTTGATAGATAAAAGGGAATCCCTAGATATTGGTTGAGTGAGCCTTGGTCTGAACTAATATTGATCATTCAAAGATACTTCACATGTGATAACAGGTTCAATATAGTTTATATCTACCATATTAGACTTCTACAACACATGAAAGGGGGATATAAGATAAATTTACCTTATTTCTTCTCAAAAAGTTTGGTTAAAATGATAGAAGGGGTCAAGAATAAAACTGGAACAAAAGAAGCACATGTATATCATTGTTGGGTGCAGGAATTACACTTAAGAAAATTCCTCAACACTTAATTTGTCAACCTGGGGGATTCGTAAACCTAGAGACGAAGCACAGGCAATGCCAGAGATGGTATGAATATTCTTAATGTAAATCCCTACTTTCTTTATAGGAAAGATTGCATAATCAAATCAAAAGAGAAGAAGGCAACTTGAACCATAAAAAATAATCTAAGACTGGAAAAAGGAAATATGCATTTGCAAGAGAGAATTAAAGATAAAAGGCAATCACTCTCACTAATGGTTGTATAATCTACTGAGTGTGTGTTTTCCCTTAGCAGAGACACTTTAGTAGTCTCGTTAGATGGGCCCTTAAACCTGCTTCCTTAGATATTTCCTTCTCGTATTGATCTGTCCTGCACTAGTGTAGGATCAAAGATTTATGTAGAAGGTATAAATAGTGTCTTTACTGAAGCATTTTTTACTTCGTGCAAGGGATCTAACTTTTCAAGGTTCAGAGCACTAAGATCTTGTGGCGAGAAACTGGTTCTTGCACCGGATTAGAGCTTCCTACACTTAGCATTTAATCCTTAAAATGAGTGTTCAATTATTGCAAGTGCTAGTTTTCTATTGAATCAAATTGCACACATAAAAGTGAATTTTTCTGATCTTAACAAAATGCATAAATAAAGAAACAATCATTTATCCTGTCATAAGCATTTAAAGAGAGAAATAAGATTGCAGAAAATAGATTAAGAAAACTTGCTACATCACACCAACGTGCACTGGTGCAGGTTCACCAACGTACATGTGCTGAAAGTTAAATCACACCTTAACAATATAAACACAAATTACAAGAAACAGAAAATGGGGTAAACGTGCTGGGTTGGCTAGGCCCTAGCCAACCAGCACGTTTCCCTTTTAAGTTAAAACACTGCTCAGCAAATTAGTCTATTCATCAGGTTAAAGAAAAAAACTCAATTTTTGAAACATGAGGTGGAGCTCCCTTTTTATTAGTTCATTGAGGCGAATACATGTGTTAATGCAATGTCCAGCCCAAATTCGGGCGATAACAAATCAACCGGTTACCACCTATCAACTTCACTCTAAAAACTCTGCTCCAAAGTTCTCTTCCTAGTCTTATTTACATTTTACATTATATAGGCCCTTGTCCAAAGGCCAAAATAGGTCCTTTAACTGATTACATAACAAAATGTAGAATTCAGTTTCAGCCTTCAAAATAAGACGGTTTTTCAAAACTAGTCATAGCTAACCAGCTTTCGCCCTTCACGGATTGGTCTCAGCTACCTTTGAATCATTCGTTGTCATGGCTGAAGCGGCTCAAGACGAGGCAGTGATTGAGGAGGTTCAGATCTGCCGCGAAGATCTGTTGTGTTGGAAATGGTGCAAGATCCAGTCCTGTACTAAGATCAGCGGTCACGATAAACACTCTAACTATCAAATAACCATTGGAGATATCTATAAGTTACAAAAGTGATTTAAAAGTAATAAATCATGTAATAAATATTTAATTAATGCTAAATTGAATTAAAACATGAAGAATAAAGATGAGGGTGCATAAAGGAGGTGAAACAGAGGTAAATGGTTATGATTTAGGAAGGGGAAAATGATAAAAAGAGAGAAAATTAGGGGACTAAAATCCTCCCATCCCTAAGATGTTGTGTGTCCTCACATAACTCTTTACCTTTGCAAAAAACCTTCAAAACTTCGAGCGTTCCAGCTCACTCCTGCACTGGCATACTATCATCAATCTGCAATGTTTCAGACTTCTTCTTTTTGTTGTTCTTCAATTTCTTCGTCACCTTTTTAAGTCGTTTGAAATATTGCGAAGCATGGTACTTCCACACCCTGACTTCTCCTTTCTTTTTCTGGATCTCTGCCATGAATTCTTCTTTATTATGTTCTTTTTCCTCCTGCATTTTAGCTACGAGCTGCTCTAATTTCTGCACTTGAAGCTCTAGCTCGACTATCCGAGCAGCAGGAGCTATCGAGTATTCTTCCTTTTCTGTCCTAACAGGGGTTGCATTTTCTTTATGGACCTCCGTATCCCTAATGGATTCACTAAATACTTCTTCCTCTTTTGATTCTTCTTCTTCTTCTTCTTGCTCTTTCGGTTCTTCTTCTTCTTCTTGCTCTTCTGGTTCTTCTTCTTCTTGTACTTCTTCCAATTCTTCTTCTTCTTTCTCTTTCGGTTCTTCTTCTTCTTGCATTGGTGCAGGAGAGGATTCAACATTTTGTGGGGACTGTGGTTATGCACCAGGTTATTCATTCTTTTTCTGGCCCTTAATAAAATTGGCCAACAGAGTGTCATATTCAACTTCCAAAGATTTTGTTGCGTCCGCAAGGACTGGCAACAAATCATCTTCTTTGGGGGTCTGTTCATGTAATGGTGGCGTCAGAAGAGTTTCTTCAATAGGTGTACCCTCTGTCTTATTTTTCTTTGGAGATGTGCCCTTTTCTTCTATTGATTTCTCGGGTCATTTCCTTTTCGCATTGGTGCAAGAAGGAATTCTCTTTACACTCGGAACCTTGCTTGTGCTAGTGGGGGTCTCTATTTTCTTTTCAGCAGTTGTCTTCTTTCCTGCAGAGGGATTTTTATCTAGCTGCTTCAACAACTCCTTCCAGGTCATGCCCTTAATTTCCAATTGTTTCTGGACCAAAATTTTGATCAGGCCGTGGTTATATAATTTCTTATCGGCCTGGTCTGCCCGTGCACCCCACACACTCTTGGCCATCTTTTCCAAACTTTTAAGAAAAAAATAAGTGAAATCCATCCTCCACTGGATGTGCCGGCCAGGTTCGAAGTGTTGCAGCATCCTGAAATGATACACAAAGGTGAGGGAGTACCTTCCCTCATAAGTCACAAATTTCTAGAGGATGAAAAGGAGGTCCTGCCACTGTCCCAGCAGGGCGTTGTGCGGAACTCCTTTCTTCCAGTCTACCTTCATGTCCTTATCAACGACGAAACGCTGCCAGCACTTCCTCTCGAGCTTCTGATTTTTAAAATACTGCACACCAGTGTTTTGCAAGCCCGTCGCTGCTGCTATTGATTTTTCCATGACTTTAAATTTCAGGGGCCTAATCTTTACACGATCATTTTTAAACTCTTTGCAAACTGTAGGGCCACTTCATTGTTATGCCCGTCAAATTTCTACAAAAAAGGAAGAAAGCCTGAGTATCGCAAGAGTGCAAGACTATTGCGAAACTCAACGGTCTTATCTACCTCACTGAGGGACAAAGGTTCACATTGAATAGGTGACATCTCTGCTTAACAGTTATGAACAGTTCAAAAATTGCATGCAATACTAGAAAATTTGGCTCTTTATAGATAGGGATCCAACCGTCCACCATCCCTTCTGTCTTATCACCGATCCATTCCACCAAAATAGCCATGGATGCGCGGCATCTTTAGAATCGTGCGGGATTGGTACTTGTGGCGACGTTTTTAACGGCTAAGTGAGGTAATCATTATAAGTGAAGGATGTTTAGGATCATGGATGAAAGGGTAATTATATCCATGCAACGGTTAAACATTTCCGCACTCCTTCATAATTCAAAAAATAACTTTAGCATTTATTTAAAAAATGATCATGATTCTTAACTAAAAACACCTTGTACTTTAAATAATTTTCTACTAGTTAATATGATAGCACAAGTACTCCTTAAATAAGTGAAAATTCTTCTTGTAAATTTTCATGACGACCACTTTTCTATGACATATACTTATGAAATTGTACTCTTCTTCTGTCAAGGTGCATGCTTTCACCGATCTGTTTACACCGCTTACTATGATGTTATGCTGGTACAATTCTGCTTGTATTATTATTATATAGGACGATATGTTTGCACTAGTGCAAGCATATTGTCTAAAAAAAAGAACAGAGAATTTAAGTAAAATATAGGATGGACTTCTAATATAGCTTCCTCAACTGATACTGGAAATTTTCTTCGCCCTTTCTTGATGCTTCAGAGCATATTTTTTATCTTTGTGTATGAGATCCTGCAATGAATTCATGAGGGAACAAAGAACTGGGAAAGGGGAAAATTTTAGAATGGGAAGGAATTTTTTTACAGGAATTCTAGGAATAGTACCAAAGAGGGGATAAACAGAAGTGGGATAGGGAAAAAAATTCAAGGGTAAAGTGGTATTTTTACAAAACGCGTAGGGAAAATTCAGAAGAATGTGGGAAGGTTAATTATTCTGGGATTTAAAGAAGAAAACTGAGGGAATATTACAAAAGGCAGAAAATTTTCTGGAAGGTCTGCCTGCACTGGTGCAAGAAAAAATAACTGCAGCAAGAATTAAGTGTTACTTGAATAAAAATATCCATGCTAATTACCCCAATGTACAAAGGTCTGCTGAACCTTCTTTTACTCGGTGGTTGCTATCATATCTAAAGATCAAGAAACACTCTCTTTTTATTAGAAATTTTTGATCTTCCTGCCAGCAAGTTGGTTTTTAGGTTGACCTTTCTGCAATCATGTCAGCGAACTGATTTTCACAATTACAGGAAAATATTTTTTCTTTAATTTTTTTTATTAATTTTTTTTATTAATTTTTCTTTGAGAGGAAGAAGAATTCATGTTTTCGAAAGGTTGGTATTACCATTTACCACTACTGTCCTGAATTGCTATTAGACTTGCTGTGTAAAATATTTCTTAGCAAGTGGCTGAAAATACTTCTTTAATCTATGTCCATTTACCAAGAATACTGAATTTTTTCCATCAATAGTTTTGACTTCTACTGCTCTATTCTCGAATACTCGGATCACTTCATAAGGTCCCATCCAATGTGTATGGAACTTCCCTTTAAAAATTTTAAATCTAGAGTCATAAAGGAGTACCCAATCACCTGGTTGGAACTGCTTTTTCTGAATAGTCTTGTCATGCCACCTTTTTCATTGCTGCTGAATTAGGATGTTCTGATGAACAACATCTCTATGAAATTCATCTAACTCATTTAATTTGAGAAGACATTTTTGTTGTGCCTCAGAGAGATCTAGTCCTAATTGAACCGCAGTTCTGAAGGTTTTGATCTGGAATTCAATTGGTAACAGAACCTGTTTGCCATATACCAACTCATATGGTGTATGTCCCGTGCTATTTCTCCAAGTGGTTCTGTATGCCCACAAATATTCTGGTATTCTTTCAGCACAGTCTTTCCGATGCATGTTGACTTTATTTGTAAGAATGGACTCGATCACTTTGTTTTTAGATTCCACCTAGCCATTTTCTTGCGGGTGATATGACATGGATTTCCTGTGATGGATCTTGTATTGCTCCATCACACCCTGTACCAGATTAGAAATAAAATGCGGACCATTGTCAGAAACAATTTCTCAAGGCACACCAAATCTTGTAAAGATTTCAGTGAAAAGAAAATCAATAGAAATTTTTTCTGTAGCAAAAGAAACAGCTTTAGCTTCTATCCATTTTGCAATGAAATCTGTACAAACCAAAATATGATTTTTACTTAAGGATGTTGGATTTATTGGCCCTATAAAATCAATAGCCCATTTTTCAAATGGCTCAATCATAACTTGGGGGCATAAAGAAATTTCATTGGTTTGATTAGGTTGGCCCATTCGTTGATAGCTATCGCATCACCTGACAAACTGTTTGGCATCCTTAAACAAGGAAGGAAAAAAGTAACCAGCACATAATACTTTATATGTAGTCCGCTTATTAGCGAAGTGGCTTCCACAATGTTCATCATGAGCATATTTCAATATGTCAAACACTTCCTTCTCTCTTACACATCTACGGATAATCAGATTTGGACCAGTGTAAAAGAGATCTCCTTGAATCTAGGAATATGTAGCACTTTTCTGAATAATATTCCACTTTTTGCGAGCAGACAAGTGAGGTGGTGTTTTTCCAGTGACCAAATAATTAGCAATGCTAGCAAACCACGGAGAATCTGTTGACATAGAAAAAATATGTTCATCTAGAAAATCATCATTAATAGGAGTTACTTCACCAGGATTATCTAATCTAGAAAGAAAATCTGCTACAACATTATATTTCCCTAGTCTATCAACAATAGTAACATTAAACTCCTGCAAAAATAGCAACCACCTAGTCACTCTACCGCTTGTCAATGGTTTTTCATCAAATATTTAATCACAGAATGATCCATATGTATAAATACTTCATATCATGTAATATAGTGCCTGAACTTATTAATTGCAAAAATCACAGCTAAAAACTCTTTCTCTGTAACTGTATAATTCAATTCAACGGAAGACAAATTCTTACTAATATAATAAATAGCATAGGATTTCTTATTTTCCTCTTGTCCTAAAGCTGCGCCAATAGCAAAATCTGAAGCATCAGAGGAATTGTGAAAAGGCAGGGACCAGTTTGGACCTCGCAAAACTGGTGCCTGCGCCAACTTTTCCTTTAATGTTTCAAAATATTGTTGGCAAGCCGTGGACCAAGAAAATTCACTATCCTTAGCTAGAAGTCGGAAAAGAGGAGCAGCTATCTTCAAAAAAATTTCAATGAATCTTCTATAGTAACCAACATGTCCTAAAAAGCCTCTTACTTCCCTTTGAGTTTTGGGTGCAGGAAGATGCAGAATGATTTCAATCTTTGCCGGATCAAACTGGATACCTTTGTCAAAGATCAAATGGCCAAGCACCACTCCCGCTTTGCACATTAATCTACATTTCTTGTCACTCAAAGCGAGATGGGCTTCTTGACAACGAAGAAGTACTTTCTCCAGATTTTTGAGAGCTTCCTAAAAAGAATCACCAAACACAGAAAAGTCATCCATATAAATTTCTACAAATTCTAGATCAGCAAAAATAGCTAGGACTACCCTTTGAAAGGTAGCCGAGGCATTACATAAACCAAAGGGAAGCACTTTATAAGCAAATTTCCCCCATGGACATGTAAAAGTAGCTTTATCCTGATCTTTGGGTGCAATCTATATCTGGTTATAACCACTGAAGCCATCCAAAAAGGAGAAATATTTCTTTCCTACAAGGGTATCAAGCACCTGATCAATGAAAGGGAGAGGGAAGTAATATTTAAGAGTGGGTTTATTCAATTCTCGGTAATCAATACAAATACGCCATCTTCCATCTTTCTTAGGTACCCGTACTAATGGAGAGACCCACTGACTGTCAGAAATATGATAGATAAAACCGGCATCTAAGAGTTTCTGTACTTCTTCCTTCACAATATCTCTTAGAGCTAGATTCATTCGCCTTTGGGGTTGTCGGACAGGTCGGGTTCCTTCCTGAATATAGATATGATGTGTACAAGTTTCAGGAGGGATACCCTTCATATCTCCATAGCCCCAAGCAAAGGCACTAAGATGGTTTTGCAACAAATTCACAAGCTGCACCTACTGAGATGAGTCCAAATCTAAAATGATATGCAAGGATTTACCGAGGCTAATATCAACAAGAGTGGTATCAGGCTCAGGAGTACTCAAGGGAGTGTTCAAATGCAGTGGTACAGAAGAATGAGAATCATGATTTTCTTGAAAATCTAGGCTGAAAATTTGGCTCAAAGGCTCATAATTAGGCATAGTGTTTATATTATTCAGAAAATATTGAATCTCATCTTCTTGCGAAGACCCAGTATAATGATGGATAAGGGAAATAGACTGAGTCTCCTCATCATTGCTTTTATCCAACCATAAAGTGTCTCGAAGGTCCTGAATGGATCTGGCAGGGGGGTATAAGGCAACTTTCTTCCTAGAATCTCCATGTAAAATACACATATCACTGGAATGACATCCAATATATGCATCAGCCATAGCAAGCCATGGTGGACCCAAGATCAAGGGATGTCCTCCTACTGGGTTCTTTGGCTGAAGCACAATGAAATCAGCAGGATATTCGTAGGAATCTAATGAGATGATCACATCGTCCAATACTCCTTCTAGCTTAATTTTAGATCTATATGCTAATTCAAGCACAGTGGCAGTAGGGTGAAGATGAGATAACCAAATTTGATCCATGGTTTGCTTAGTCATGACATTAATGGCTGCCCCTAGGTCTATAAGAACATTAGAGACAAGGAAATTACCAATCTGAACTGAGACAATAGGGTTTTTAGGATTAATATATTTTACCACAGACACACGTCCCTTCATCAACTCTGTTGCCCTACCAACAATTGAATGGTTCGGGGTTCCAATCTCTTCCTCTCGGGTTTCTTGAGACAGAGTTCCTTAATAATATTGGTACAAATGGGGATCTCTTTGATGGCTTGAAGCAAAGGTATCTTAATGAAAATATTCTGAAGCTCAGATGCCAAACTAGTCTCAGAAATAGGCTCACTCCTTTCCATTACTATCCTCTTTGGGAAGGGAGGCTGGTTGGAAGAAGATGGCAAGGGTTCAGAGGGTAAGGGCTGCTTAGTGACAACTTTCAGAGAATGGTTAAGAGTTTCCTCTTCTTCTTTCTCTTCAATGATCACCATAGGTTGCTTCTGATTTTCTGATGTTACAGTCCTTCCCGATCTGCATTGAATATCATGAACCCCAATTGGAATAGACTGGTATTCGAATGATAAATGTGGGTTTGTTACATAGATCATTTGCACTGCTTTATTATTATTAGGATTGGGCATAGTTTGAGCAGACAATTGAGTAGGTCGAAAGGGTGGAGGTAAAGGCAATGGTGGAGTGGACTGACTCGGAAGTTGAGGCATTGAATAAGGTGCATGTGTAGATGGATATGACTGCATAGGTGGTTGGTAGGAATATGGAGAATGAGTTGGCCCTCTCCAACCTTGTTGCCATGGTTGAGAAGGTTGCCCATACTGATATTGATTACCATACTGCCATTGCTGATGAGAGTTAGGATAAGAATATGCATGTGAATTATAACCAAAATAGTGTGGAGAAAATTTCCAATTCCTTCTTGCTCCCATAACATTTAAGTATTCAGCTTTAGGCTGTTCCCCTGTAAATACAGCTTTAAGTCCTGGTATAGAGGGACATTTTTCTGTGATATGGTCTTCTGCACAAATAGCACACTTATTAGTTTCTTTCAAATTAAGAGGACACTCTTTAGGAGGATGCTTGTCTCTACATTTAGGACAGAAAATACATAATGACTCTTGTTCGTTCATGAGTTTCCGTTGAAATTTTAAGGAGTCTAACTGTTTGGTAACAATGTTCATTATATCAATTTTCATGTTTTCCATTTTATTTTCTAGTCCAATAATCATAGCATCAGTAGATTCAGTTTTTCTATTTCTATTTCGAGTTCCTCTATAGGATCTATACTGGTTTCTTGAAAATTTCCTGCATAATTCACAAATTTGATCAAAATTTTTCTGAGAAATATCACCTTGTCCTAACAGATTCAAATTATTTCTAGCATTATCAGTAAGTCCTCTTAAGAACAAGGTTCTAATAGTGTTGGGATCAAGATTAAGTTTTGACCTTTGTAAAATATACAGAAATCTTTCCAGATAATCTTCAAGCATTTCATCATCATCTTGTATTATTGTAAAAATTTCATCCTACATGTCCTGAGTTTTGCAATATTCTTGATATTTAGACAAAAACACTCTCTTCATTTGATCCCAAGAGGTTATAGTGTTTCCTCCTAACCCCATAAACCAACGTAGAGCTGAGTCCTTGAGGGTAACAGGAAATAATCTTAACTTCTAAGCCTTAGTTGCATAATCATAACTTCTACAAAAAATATCAAACTCAAATAGAAAAGAGTCAGGATCTTCATGAACTTTACCATGGAAATGAGGGAGAGCTGATGGTGGAATATTCTTCATTTGTGACACAACATCAGGATCCAAAATTGGAAACACAAAAGTGGATTGTTCTTCACTTACCTGGTTGTCACCAGTCCCTTCCAAATGATATTCTTGGTCCACCATTGTTCCCATTTTACTTATACCGCTCTCCACAGGCTGATCCACACCTGAGCTATTATCACCAGAATCCAAGTGGATTGTTCCTGCATGATGGGTTTGAATTGGATTGGGCTTCCTGCTGATAGAAGGAGACCCAATATGATTTTTTTTTTAGAATTATTTCGACCCCTAGTGGGCTTCGAACCCTTACCTTTTATAGGCATTCATTTCAAAAGGAAAAAAGAAAGAAAAAATAAAAGATAACTTCTACAAAATGCTGTCAGAAATCAATCAACACCAGTAAAATTCCTTCAAAGAAACAACACTGAAAAAATAAAGAAAAATTACCTCTATTGTATAATCAGAAAATTCTTACCAAATCAAATCGCCTCCCCGGCAACGGTGCCAAAATGTTGGGTGCACGAATTACACTTAAGAAAACTCCTCAACACTTAATTTGTCAACTTGGGGGATTCATAAACTTAGAGATGAAGTACAGGCAATGCCAGAGATGGTATGAATCTTACTAATGTAAATCTCTACTTTCTTTAAAGGAAAGATTGCAGAATCAAATCAAAAGAGAAGATGGCAACTTGAACCATAAAAAATAATCTAAGACTGGAACGAGGAAATATGCATTTGCATGAGAGAATTAAAGATAAAAGGAAATCACTCCCACTAATGGTTATTTAATCTACTGAGTGTTTTTTTTCCTTTAGCAGAGACACTTTAGCAATATCGTTAGATGGGCCCTTAAAATTTCTTCCTTAGAGGTTTCCTTCTCGTATTAATTTGTCCTGCACTAGTGTAGGATCAAAGATTTATGTAGAAGGTATAAATAGTGTCTTTACTGAAGGCTTTTTTACTTCATGCAAGGGCTCAAACTTTTCAAGGTTCAGAGCAATTAGATCTTGTGGCAAGAAACTGGTTCTTGCACTTAGCCTTTAATCCTTAAAATGAGTGTTAAATTATTGCAAGTGCTAGTTTTCTATCGAATCAAATTGCACACATAAAAGTGAATGTTTCTAATATTAATAAAATGTAGAAATAAAGAAACAATCATTTATCCTGTCATAAGCATTTAAAGAGAGAAAGAATATTGTGGAAAATAGATTAAGAAAACTTGCTACATCACACCAACGTGCACTGGTGTAGGTTCACTTCTCCTGCTTGGACCAGGAAAAAAAATCGATTAAATAGAATTTCAGAAAAATGAAATATCACACCAACATGCACTGGTGCAGGTTTGTTTCTCCTGCTTGTACCAGGCAGATGAAAACCAATCTGAAATCAAGTGCAGGAAAGTAAATTGCAAGGAAATAAAATGTATCTACTTCACACGACGGATCCGTTTCCACTCAGACACGAATATATGTGCTTAAATTTAAATCACACCTTAACAATATAAACAAAAATTACAAGAAACAGAAAATGGTGTAAACGTGCTGGGTTGGCTGGGCCCTAGCCAACCAGCGCGTTTCCCTTTTAAGTTAAAACGTTTCTCAGCAAATTAGTCGATTCATCAGCTTAAAGACAAAAACTCAATTTTTGAAACATGAGGCGGAGCTCCCTTTTTATTAATTCATTGAGGCGAATACATGCATTAATACAATGTATAGCCTAGATTCGGGCGATAACAAATCAATCAGTTACTGCCTATCAACTTCGCTCTAAAAAATCTGCTCCAAATTTCTCTTCCTAGTCCTATTTACATTTTACATTATATAGGCCCTTGGCTAAAGGCCAAAATAGGCCCTTTAACTGATTACATAACAAAATACAGAATTTAGTTTCGGCCTTTAAAATAAGACGGTTTTGCAAAACTAGCCGTAGCTAACCAGCTTTCGCCCTTCACGGATTGGTCTTGGTTGCCTTTGAATCATTTGCTGTCGTGGCTGAAGCGGCTGAAGACGAGGCGGTGAATGAGGAGGTTTGGATCTGCTGTGAAGATCTGTTGTGCTAGAAATGGTGCAAGATCCAGTCCTACACTAAGATCAGCGATCACAATAAGCACTCTAACTATAAAATAACAATTGGAGACATCGATAAGTTACAAAAGTGATTTAAAAGTAATAAATCATGTAATAAATATTTATCAATTAATGCTAATTGAATTAAAACATGAAGAATAAAGGTTTATACGAAATATGTCACTATGCTTGGACTGGTGCAAGATGAGGGTGCATAAAGGAGATGAAACAGAGGTAAATGGTTATGATTTAAGAAGGGGAAAATGGTAAAAAGAGATAAAATTAGGGGGCTACCAATCATCAGGGCCTCATAAAAATAATTGTAGAACACCAAGTGAGGAGTAAAGGGTTGATTTGGAGAGAATTTTTGGCACAAAAATATCTTGAGGGACATACTACAAAAGAGAAATTTGAACAACTTCATGTCAGTAGAAGCATTATGAACTCTCCAGTATATCCTAGAACCAGATATAAGAAGAAATAAGATAGTATCATGATTGAAAAAGAGATATCCTTCTTGTATATTCCTAGGAAGCCAAGGAGGAAATTACATGAAGAACCAAGTGAAAAAGATGCAGAAGTAGAAGTAGTTGAGCCTCCAACATCCTCCAAACAATTCAATGAAATATTGGAAAGGATGGAAATAGATGTACAAGAAGAGCCTTTAGAGAAGGATTCCTACTTTGAACATGCATGGATCAATGCCACCTCATCACACTCATTTTCCAAAGAGACTGTGGGAGAAGAAAAAGAGTTGCAACAGGAAGAACATCTCAAGAAAATAGAAGAGTTGACTAGGGAGCTAGAGGTCAACAAAATTTTAGAAAATCACTTGAAGAAGTAAAACAAAATGTACAAAGTAAATAATAAGAAGCTAATCAGATAAAACGAAGAATTGAACAAAAATATTAGCAATCTTGAGACCAAAATCACTCTCATTTCCAAACAGACTTTTATATGGCTTAATGAAAATAAAACATGGCAATATAAATATGAAAGACAGAAGGTAAAGGCCACCATTTATAAAGAAGGATGGTATGTGGGGATTGACTGTCTTATTAGGCTACACAACAGGAAACTACAATATCAGATATATTGGGCATATCATCACTCAGAAGGTCAAAGAGGAGAAAGCAAGCATGAGGACATGCTTGCAGATCAGCAAGGGGGATGTTGGCCCTCATTTTTGGTCAATTTTGTTTATAATAAATCCACCTAATTCCCATAATTTTCCATATTATATCATCCAAATACACCTTATTTTTACCATATTATGCATATTCAGGTAAGTAAATTTTGTTTTTTCAATTTTTAGATATTTTTGTAAAATTTGGGGTTTAAGATTATTTTTGGACAGAACTAAAAATTTATGTAATTGCTTCATGAAAGTCATATATGCAGGACACCTGGGCATGATATGAGCATGGATTTGGAAATATTTGGAACAACGAATGAAAATCATCTATTTGTTTGGTCAAACTGAGCTAAAACAGGCTTGATCAACACTGGTCAAACATGACTTGTTTTTTATGAATCCCTAGAAAATAGGGCATAAATAGTAGATTTTGGGATTTTTCCAGATTTGGTGTAACTAATTGGATGAGTTAGACCTAGATGGATGGGATTAGGATAATATATTCCTTTTAGAGACATTGTAGCATTGTTTTGTTATAATTTCTCTATTTATACCAAGTTTATGAACCATTGAAGCATGAAGAATTTGTATAATTTCATATTGAGACTTTTGAACTTTGTGAGTTAATTTGAAGAACCAGTTCCACCTTATTTTTTTTGTTCAATGATGTGGATGATTGAATGAGTTTGCAGTAGCTGATAAGTTTTTCAAGTGTGCAAGGCAAGAGTGGAGGGCCCCCACACCAAGCTAAGTACACTTCTTGGTTAATTTAGTTTGATTTTCATAAATAGTTTCGCTTCAAATTTGTTCAGTTAATTAGATGAATGATGATTCATTATGATTGCCGATGAATCTTAGTTTACTTATAATCTTCATATGAAGGGACAATCATGTGTTTAAGTTAAACTCTCCTTCTATCTGATCCAAGAACAATAACTAGAATTCATCTTTCTTTTCCTTGTTGAGTTATTTACTTATGATTATGAATCTTGGTTTAATTATAATTTACATATGAAGGGACAAACCATTGTTTAAGTTAAACTCTCCTTCTATCTAATATAATAACAATAACTAAAATTCATTTTGTTTTCCTTGTTTAAAGATATTTGCTGAATTTCTACTCTTAAATACAATAGTAACAATGATGAATGAAATTGTGAAGAAGGACAACATGGACCTCCTCAATTAGGAGCCTCTTCTATTACTCTTTATGCATCATAAGCTATTTTCCATCAGTTAATTGATTTCTCTTCATAAAATTAGTACTGTAGGGAAGGTCAAACAGGATCTCCTAAGTTAGGAGCCTGTTCCCTCAAATATTACATATTGAATCAGAAATTACTTAGTTAAAATTTATATTTGTAATATGAATTTCTTTTAGTTTAAACAATTTTTCCTCTACAAGATTGACTACATCTGATATCCATATATTTTAGACATGCTTCCAAGTTTACAAACCTGGATTGATAATAAAATACTTGTGTTAGTTTACCCAGTAAATTGACCGAACAAGGTGCATCCTTTCACTTCAGTCCCCATAGGGAGTGGTTCTGCAAGTATGAGAAATATGATGGTGTTAATGTATTCCTAGGGGATGAAAGGAAGGTTAGAATAATAAGACATCAAAAATTCAAGATGAAGTTGCAAGGTGGAAGGATTAGAAAAATTCCTAGTGTTTTGCATATTCCTGCATTGGCCAAAAATCTAACTTTTGTAAGCAAGATGGATGGTGCAGGTGTAAAAACAGTGTTGGAGAAAGATACTCGCAAGATGGTTTAGGGAGCACTGGTATTGATGCAGGGAGTTTGGTTCATAAATCTGTATAATTTGTTGGGAAATATTGTTATTGATCAGTGTAACAGTTTTGTGGTTCCTGAAGGTGGAGCAGAAAATCTTCTAGTCTTTGGAGAAAAGACTATGTTGTGGCATCAAAGACTAGGAAAATTTGGAGAGAAGGGACTTTGAATATTGCATGGTAATGGTATGGTAGAAGGTATGTTTTATTTCTCTCTGGATTTCGATTTCTGTGAACATTGTGTATATGGGAAAAAGAATCAAGTGAGTTTCGCCTATGGTGCTAAGAGGGCGAAAGGGATGTTAGATATTGTGCACAGTGACGTGTTTGGACTTGTGTCAATTCCATCACTAGGGAATTATGTGTACTATGTATCATTTATAGATGAATTATCAAGGAATACATGGAAATATTTCCTCAAGAATAAATATGAAGCATTTGACAGGTTTAAAGAATTTAAGGCTATGATGGAAAATCAAGCAGGGAAGAATATTAAGGTGTTGAGGACAAATAATGGTGGAGAGTTATGCAAGATGAAATTTGAATAGTTTTGTAAGACGTGTGGTGTAACACGAAGTAATACTACTCCATTCATACCTCAAAAAAATGTATTTCTAGAAAGGATGAACATGATGTTGATGTAGAAGGCAAGAAGCATGCTAAGTGGTGTTGTGTTAGGATAGGAATTATGGGCAGAGGCAGTGGATATTGCATGTCATGTGCTTAACAAATCACCTTCATCAGCGTTTGAGGATAAGACTCCACATGAGTTATGGACTGGTAAGAACCCTCTCTCTCACATCTCAGGTTATTTGACTATGATGCATATGTACATGTTCCAAAGGAGAAAAGAACCAAGTTGGATAGTAAATCTGAAAGGTGCATCTTTAATGGGTATAAGGATGGTTTAAAAGGTTATAAGATTTGGAACCCAAAAACAAGGAAGATTGAGTACAACCAAGATGTGGTGTTTAGATAGGTGAAATATTATTAAACATGAAGTCCTACCAAAGGAACCTGAGAAGATAGAGTTTGAACTGAAGGAGGAAGAATCAAACTCTAGAACAGAACATGAATCAGAAGAGGAAGAGCCAAACAATCCAATTTTGAGAAGATCAGTTTGAGAGAGAAGGTAGCCAAAGAGGCCCTAGTCCATCTGCTTTATGTTCAAAATTTTCTTTATCTATCACTGATGATGATCCTAGAACTATTAGGGAGGTATTGGATTCTGAGGATGGAAAACTCTAGAAGGAGGACATGGTTGATGAAATGGCATCTTTGTAAAAAAATGAGGCTTGGTGTCTGGTGGAGTTATCAACTAGAAGGAAACCCATTGGAATAAAATGGGTGTTTAAGAAGAAGATGAATGTAGAAGGAAAGGTGGAGAAATAAAAATTTTGGTTGTTAGCAAAAGGTTATTACCATGTTCCAAGAATTTATTTTGGTGATATTTTTAATCTTTTTTCCAAGTTAGCTTCTATTAGATTAATTTTATTTGTTGTTTCTTATTTTTATTTTGAGTTAGAATAAAAGAATGTGAAGAAAACATTTCGTCACAGGGATCTGGAAGAAAATATCTACATGAACAAACTTGAAGGCTTTGCAGTGAAGGGTAAGAAAGAACTGGTATGCAGGTTAAAAATATCTTTGTATGCGTTAAAACAATCACCAAGGATGTGGTATCAAAATACTGATACATATATACGGGGACTTGGATTCACTAGGAGAAAATAAAATAATTGTGTGTATTTTAAATTAATTGGTGACCATGTTATTTATTTGGTCTTGTATGTGGATGACATGTTGCTGATTGGAAATGACTAAGAAATTATTCAATATTTGAAGACACGATTGTCCTCTAAATTTGACATGAAGGATATTGGTGCTGCAAACTATATTTTGGGGATGGAAATTAAATGAGAACGGGAAAAGAGGAAGCTCTGGTTAAACTAGAGGGTGTATGTTGAGACAATATTGCAGAGGTTTAATATGCAGGATAAAAAACTAGTGAAGGTTCGTATTCTTGTAGGTGAAAATTTATGTGTTGAATAGTGTCCCAAGGCACGAGAAGAGGAGTAAGGCACGTCTCTTGTTCCATATGTGAGTGAAGTTGGTAGCCTGATGTATGCAATCATCTATACCATACCAAAAATTGCACATGCAGTGGGAGTATTGAGCAGGTTTATGGCAAAACAAGGGAAGGAGCACTGGATAACAGTGAAGAAATTTTTTAGGTATTTGCATGGCACTAGTTATTATGGTCTATGCTACCAAGAAAGGCCATGATTGGATATATTTTTGGACATAAATGGATTTTTTGATGCATACTGGGTTAGATATTTGGATTGAAGAATATCTACAAGTGGGTATGTGTTTAACCTATTTGGTGTTGTGTAACCAGCTCCAAAAATAGAAGAAAAGAGATATCAACGCCTTAGAAATAAGCCACTTCGAGGGGGAAACCTCCAATACATTACATGAATGAACAATTCTTGGATGATACAATTTACAAAACCTCCTTTCTATATATAGGAGTCCATGGGGCCTTAATGTAATCCTAGTGGGGCCACAATGTAATCCTAGCCGACCTAACAATAATAATTTAAGGGCACAATAATAACAATATGGGGGTTACAAGGGTCCAATAATAACAATAAGGGGGTTACACTAACAACAATAAGGAACTATACTAGTAATATAGGGACCTAACATGCCCCTCTCCTTCAAAAAAGTGTTGTCCTTAATGCTTGAGTAGCTCTGGGTGCTTCTGTATAAAATTCTCATCCTCCCATGTAGAATCTTCAGTGGGTAAGTTCTTCCACTTGATGAGATACTCTGAAATTGATCAATTCTGTAGCTGTCGAGTTCTTGTTTCCATGACCGCTTCAGGTTCCAATATGATTTTCCTTCCTCATCAATTTCTGGCAATATTGTTTGAACTGGAATATTTTCACCTATAACCTTCTTTAAGCATGAAACATGGAAAACTGGATGCACTCGCGAAGAAGCAGGAAGCTCCAATTTGTATGCCATATTACCAATCTTTTGCAACACCTTGTAAGGACCATAGTACTTTGGCGATAATTTATTATCCTTCTTAGCTTGCTTGAGGGACATTTGTTTATATGGTTGTAGCCGTAAAAATACCCAATCTCCTACATCAAAACTTCTCTCATTGCGATGTTGATCTGCTTGTTGTTTCATTCGATTTTGTGCCAAATTCAGGTTATCCTTTAAGAGTTGGAGAACTTCTTGTTGATGCTCGATGTGATCTTCCATTGCTTGAACCTTTGAATTTTCTCTTAAAGATGATGTGATGGATGGTGGATGATATCCATAAAGTGCCATAAATGGGGTCATTTTTGCTGCAGTATGGAAGGAAGTGTTATACCACCATTCGGCGAGAGGTAACCACTTGACCCATTGTGTTTGTTTATCAGATACAAAACAACGAAGATATCCTTCCAAAAATTTATTTACTATCTCGGTTTGACCATCAGATTGAGGATGATAAGATGAGCTATGAGCTAATTGAGTACCCAAACAAGAAAATAACTCCGTCCAAAAATTTCCGGTAAAAATGGGATCTCTGTCGCTCACAATAACCCTTGGGCTTCCATGTAGCTTTTGAATTCTGTCCATAAATGTAGTAGCAACTGTACTTGCTTTAAATGGATGAGATAATGCACAAAAGTGTGCATACTTGGTAAGTCTATCAACTACCACCATGATGACACTCTTTCCTTCGGACTAAGGTAAACCTGTGATAAAATCCATTGAAATCTCCTCCCAACGTTGACTTGGAATGGATAAAGGTTGTAGAAGTCCTGGGGTCTTAATTGTCTCAACTTTATTCTGCTGGCAAACCAAACATTCCGCTACAAACTTTTGAATATCAGATTTAAGGCCATCCCAAAAAAATTCTTTCTTCACCCTGTGGTAAGTTTTTAAAAATCCTGAGTGTCCTCCTAAAGGAGAAGTGTGTAGTTCCAAAAGAATCTTTTGTTTTAGTTGGGAATTCCTACAAAGATATAAGCGATCTTTGTACCATAAGGAATCATTTTTCCAACTAAATGTATCAGATGTACTAGGATCTTGCTGCAACTTTTGAATGAGTGTCCATACATCTTTGTCCTTCTTCCATTCATCTCTTGCTTTGGTTATCCAATCTGGTTGGATAATAGAAATGGCACAAAGAAATACTTCCACCTCTTCATTCTTTCTTGAGAGTGCATCTGCAACAACATTAAGCTTTCCTTTTTTGTAGATTATTTCAAACTCATAACCCAACATCTTTGTGACCCATTTTTGTTGCTCTTCTGAAGATAGTCTTTGTTCCAAAAAGTGTTTAAGACTATCATGATTAGTGTTTACCTTGAAGTGTCTTCCCATTAGATAAGTTTTCCATTTCTTTAGTGCATGCAGTATTGCTAACATTTCCTTCTCATAAATAGGTTTCTGTAAATAATTTCCTTTGATTGGATGACTTTCAAAAGAAATGGGTCTTCCTTCCTGCATTAAAACAACACCAATTCCATTTCCTGAGGCATCACATTCCACAATAAAGGTTTTTTTGAAGTCTGGCGTAGCTAAAACTGGTGCTCGACACTTTGCCTCTTTAAGATGTTCAAAGGCCTTAGTTGCTTCAGGAGTCCATGAAAATCCATCTTTCTTCAATAATGTTGTTAGAGGTGCTGATATTCTCCCATAATTCTTAACAAACTTGCGATAATACCCTGTTAACCCAAGAAATCCTCGCAACTGCTTTATGGTTGTGGGGACTTTCCATTCCTTAATGGCTTTAATTTTGTTAGGGTCTACCTTAACACCCTTGTGAGATACAATATTACCCAGATATTCCACCTCTTGTACTCCAAAGAAACATTTGGATGTTTTTGCATATAATTGTTTCTCCTGCAATAGTTTGAGCACACTGTCAACATGTTCAACATGATCCTTCCAAGACCTGCTGTAGATTAGTATATCATCAAAAAATACTAGCACAAATTTTCTAAGGAAGGGTTTGAAAATGGAATTCATCAACCCTTGATATGTAGAAGGTGCAATGGTAAGGCCAAAAGGCATGACCAAAAATTCATAATGACCCTCATGAGTTCGAAATGCTGTTTTTGGAATATCTTCGGTCTTCATTCTAATTTGATGATATCCTGAACGAAGATCCAACTTGGTAAAATAATTTTCTCCATGTAATTCATCCAATAATTCATCAATCACAGGAATGGGAAATTTGTCTTTAATGGTGAGCTTATTGAACTCCCTATAATCCAGACACATTCGCCATGATCCATCCTTCTTGTGTACCAATACTACAGGAGCAGAGAAAGAACTTTGACTAGGTTGAATTATACCCGCCTCTAACATTTCTGCAATCATACATTCAATTTCGCTCTTTTGGAAGTAAGGATATATATAAGGCATGATGTTTGGAGGAACACTTCCTGGAATCAAATGAATAGCATGATCATGATCACGAATAGGTGGGAGTCCTTTGGGAGTTTCAAACACCTTGGAATGATTGTCCAAGACTTGTTGGAGATCTATAGAAATAGATGATTTTGATGTTGGAACTTCTAGTGAGCATAATTGTGCAATTACGCATCGCTGTTCTTTCTTTAGAAGCTTTGTCATGACATTAGAGCTTATTATCCTTCCTGGCTTCCCCGCAATACCCCGTAATTCGACTTCCTTTCCTTCTGAAAAAAATTTCAAAAAAAGTTCTTGAAAATTAAAAGCTACCGTCCCCAAAGATTGTAACCATTGTACTCCTAGTACAACATCAGCACCTCCCATAGGAATGGAAAGCATTGGACTATTCAATACATATTCCCTCATGGTTAGCTTGATATTATGGCATTTTCTAGAGCAATTTATAGTTCCTCCATTTACAACCATCACTTGACATTCTGGTGTTGGGTATAGGAAACAATTCAATTCCTTGGCTACCTTACAATGAATAAAATTATGGGTACTACCCGAATCAATCAATACTATTACCTTTTTCTTCTTGATATGTCCTTCTATCTTGAGAGTTTGAGGAGTGGTAATTCCTGCCAATGCATTACACGATATGGTCGGACTCATTTCTTCCTCTTCTTGGGTTGGTTCCTGGTGTATATCCTCTTCTTGTTCATCTTCTTCTTCCTCTTCACAATCTATGTAAAATAATTTCTTTTCAGCACACTTATGACCTTTAGTGTATTTGCTATCACAACTGTAGCAAAGCCCTTTTGCTCTTTTTTCTTCCAATTGTTGTGGTGTCAACCTTGTAAGTTGTGGAAATCTAGGCGTAGCAACACTTCCTTCTTTATAGAATTGAGTGGTAGGCTTCCTTGTCGCCATTATTTTACATTCAACTTTTCTTGCCAACCTGAATGCCTTCTCCAATGAATTCGGTTCCAAAACACGAACTTCATGTTGGATGTTATCCTTTAAAGTGCCTATGAAGAGATCAATCCTGTGTTCCTCTGGAATATCAGTTACCCTTATATTCAATTTTTGGAAGTCCTCAATGTGCTCCCCCACTAAGCCCTTTTGTTTGAGATTTATCAATTGGCTAAAGAAGGTGTTGCTATTTGTATCCTCATAATGTGCTATCATTTCCTCCGTAAAAATTGACCAAGTCACAATATTTTTACGGGAGCAAAGCCATCGATACCATACAAATGTATTTTGTTCTAAATGTAAAGTTGCAATTCGTACCTTTTGTGTGTTTTGCACGTTATGGAGATCAAAATATTGCTCCATCTGTGGTATCCATGTTACAGGATCCTTTCCATTAAACTTCCTCATCTCCATTTTTGGAATATGGTGTTTCTTCCCGCCAACATTAGAGTTTATGAAATCACGATTAACATTTATTTTGTCCTCATCATGAGTTTCTTCTACTATCTTTTCACCATTATGAAACATTTCTTATATCAACTTTGTCAAACCTTCTATGTCTTCTTTTACATCATTCTTCATGTTTTCCATGTTGTTTTTCATGTCATCCATCTTAGCTTCCATGCCATCCATCTTATCGTCCATGCGTTTCTTCAAAACTTCCACTTCATTTTTTGTTGCTCTTTGCGAGAGCAAAATTTGGTGCACTTACTCTTGTAATTTTGATAGATCATGTTGCAATTCTTCATCTTCAAGAGTCATAGTAGAGCCTTCTGAAGGCTTAATGGGTGTTGAATTATTTTTATGGGGCATCTTTTAGAATCCAATACTGATATCTATTCTACAATATGCCCTTGGAATCAATTCAAATTGATTCTTCAAACAAGACTTATGCAATTTGGAAAACAAATACACACCTTTTTCTTGCTTTTGAAGAGCTTGATATTGAAATTGGATTATCTCGGTGATTGCAACACTTCAATATTTGAATTTTGGTACCGACGTAGCCCTTTGAATTCTCTTTCGAATGCCACAGGTCTGACCTGATTTTTATTCTCCAAGGCAAAGTTGTGTCCAATCTCCCACAATGACCTAATTATGGACTGGTTCAGTAGAGCGAACTTGTACGACTTGCCACGTGTCATTGTTTCGTCCTTCAGCTTTGAAATTGATAGCCAAGAAACTAAAGTATGTTTATTTGCGATCATTTTTTATGGCACTCCAATCCGATGCTCAGAGAGAGAGAGAGTTATGAATCTTTTCCCACGATCACCTCTTTGAGATGAAATTCGGGAGCCTGAAAAAGCACTACCTTCCACAGATCATATCTTGGAAAATATTGCGAATAAAGCTCTGAAATTTTTTGATAAGTTTCCTAAAAAATTTGGCTTCGCACCCTAAGAATTTCAGATTCTTAACCTTGATAGAAAACAAGTTATAGCGAAAATTCCACGATGACCTGTTTAGAGAAAATTGAGAAGCCTGCAAAAAGACCTAACTTCCACAGATCATATCGCCGAAAATGTTGCGAATCAAGATCTGAAATTTTTTGAGGACGTTCCTCAGGATTTCTGCTTCGCACCCTAAAAATTTCAGCTTCTGAAACTTCGTATAAAAAAAGTTATAGCGAAAATTCCATGATGACCTGTTTGTAGCAGCGAAACCCTAGAATCCAAAGCTCTGATACCAAATGTTGTGTAACCAGCTCCAAAAATATAATAAAAAAAATATCAACGCCTTAGAAATAAGCCACTTCGAGGGGGAAACCTCCAATACATTACATGAATGAACAATTCTTGGATGAGATACAATTTGCAAAACCTCCTTTCTATTATAGGAGTCCATGGGGCCATAATGTAATCCTAGTGGGGCCACAATGTAATCCTAGCCGACCTAACAATAATAATTGAAGGGCACAATAATAACAATATGCGGGTTATAAGGGTACAATAATAACAATAAGTGGGTTACACTAACAACAATAAGGAACTATACTAGTAATATAGGGACCTAACATTTGGAGGCACAGTCAATTGGATGAGAAAGAGACAATATTTAGTCATGAACTTTCAACTACATAGGTTGAATACATGGTAGCCTCTCATCCAAGCAAGGAAGCAGTTTAGTTGCAGATATTGTGTTCAAGTATAGGGTTCGTACAACTAGCTATAAGGATAGATTGTGACAACCAAAGTGAAATTTTCTTGAAAAATAAGCTTTCTTGTCATTCAAATTAAAAGCACATTGATGTTCAATATCAGTTTGTGAGAGGTATGGTTGAAGATAAAAAGGTGTTGTTGGTAAAGGTGGACACTCTGAAGAATGTTTCATATGCATTGCCAAAGTCTTTGAGCACTGAGAAGTTTTCTTGGTGTAGAGAAACAATGGGCATTGCAACCCTGGACCAATGACTAAGCTCTCATGTGATCCCTGGTGTGGAAAGAAAACAATAAGTGGCATAATGTTGGACTTGTGTTATTGTAACTCCCCCTCCCACATTTACTTACTTTCACCGACCTGTTGGGGTAAATGTGAAAGGAAGAGATACTATGACATGACCCTACCTCCTAGGTCCCATTAAGGAAGTGGGGCTGGCTACAGAAAACAAAATGACATCTCATAACATCCTACAGGGGTTACATGTCAGTCATAAGTTGAGTAACCACCCCAGGTGGCAAAAACCTAAGCTCTACACCCTTTTATTTGATTTGGGTCCTCAACCACACACAAAATAAGGCCTCCATGTGGTTATAAGCCTCCAACCGCATGCACATGCCTACATCCATGTGGTTGCAACCCAAATTTTCCAATTAGGAGCATGTGGTCCTGAGATCTGAGTGTAGATTCTAGGTCCAGAGTGTTTGTCCAACCTAGCTCCAGGACTAGTAAATCAAAACACTGAGGGATCCATAGCATTTTTTCAACCTAGGCTCCAGCACAATTAACTCAACTCAATTTGTTCCAATGATTCTAGAGAATTTGTTCCAACCCACAACCATAAGGAATTAAAATCACCTCATAAACACAACAAGTGGAAAAACCCACAACACCATGGCTATCTAGGAAATGGAAAAGATAGGCTAAAAGAACTATCAATTCAGGTAATACTCCATGGAAATGAGAGAACATAAACATAAATCCACAATTCATATAGCATGCACGAATGAATCATACATGCAACCTGTTACCTATAAATCAATCCAAATGTAGCTAATGTTCCATTTGTTCTCTTGCGCTTTCTTGCTTTCCTTTCCTTCTTTCTCCAAATCTAAGTATGCCAAAGTGCTCCAATAAAACTATAAGTGTGAAAGAGTATGAGAGAATAGTGAGAGATATCCAAGCTAAAACTAACAAAAGGTTAAACTGAAAAAATCAATGAACTGATCCTCAAAATTATTTTTTATCATTGAAGCCTCTATTTTTTCCATTTTCCTTCATTTTTCCTTCAATTTCCCTCTCATGCAAATTTCTGACCTTTCACCTTCTTTTTCTCCTATTTTCCTTTATTTCATAAATAAAATTCCAATTAATTCCACTTTTGTTTTTCCAATTTCCATAACCATTAATTAATCACCAATGATCCCCATCATTATGTTTTTCCCAACATTCAACTTGAAATATGTGTCCCACTACCTTGGTTATTATTTTTATTTTCATAGGAAATCAACCAATTCAGGCTGTTACAAGTCCCTCCCCCTTGGGGGAACGCCATCCTCGGTGTTCAGTGACACTTATAAACCATAAAAACACATGCTTCCAATGGAGCTTTATAGCACAACTTGTTGCAACATTTACATCATATCATTTACTTGTAATAAACTCGGGCTAAAAGTTCATGTAAATAAAAGTTAATAAAGGAAAAAAATAAGACCATGGTTAAGGGAAACTTATTCCAAGCTAAATGGTGGGGAAATCATCCTAGTGGGTGTTCATTTGGTTTATTATGGCTAAAATAAATTGGAAAGGAAATGCAAAAGTCTTTGGAAAAGCAAGAGGAATTATTTGGCATTTATTTATGAAAATAATGGAAATTAGGAGAAAAGGAAGGTAAAAGGTCACAGGTTTCACGTGAAAAGGAAAATGAAGGAAAATAATGGAAAAATGAAGAAAATAGAGGCCTCATTCATAAAAAGGCTTATTAGGATCAGTTGGAAAGATTTTTCTCATGCTTATGGCTCTCATCATATTCTCTCTCTCTCTCTCTCTCTCATACTCTTGGATACTTCGAGTTTTCTTGGAGAATTCCAACATTGGACGAAGAAATAGGAAAGCAATCAAAGGAAGGGCATGGAAATGAAAGGAAATCAAAGATCAAGAAAGGAAGAGAAGGATATAGCAAATTCAACAAGAACACTTGCAGGTAAAATATGGCATGTGTGATTTCCTAGGTGGATTGGACATGCATGGCTTATGCATGTTGGTACTTGGTTCTATTTATGTCGGTGTCATGGTTTTGCCAAGTTTTGATAGTGGTTTTCATCCTTACCTTTCCTTTTTTTGGATTCCATGGTGTGTTGGGATTTTGATCTCGGTTTTGAGTTTTGGAATTGCCAGATGTATTTCAGAATCCATGGCAGAGGTGGTCTCAAGGAAAATTCCTAAAGGCCTAGGAATCCCTTGACCAGTTTTGGTGGGATACACGATAAATACCGAGGGTGGTGTCTTGCGGTAAAGCCTGAGAGACAGGTATATGGAAAATTCCTCAAGGATAGTGATGGATTCTAGATGGAATTCCAAGTTTGGTTCAGTTTTGCGATCGGAGCACCGATTTTGGTGTGATCATGATATGGTGAGGGTGGCGGTGGTTTAACCTCTGGATTTCCTTGTTTGGTTTTGGATTAGTTTATCCATGAGATCCCACATTCATGCTTGGAATATGGCATGTGGGTGACTACCTGAAGAGAGATTTGTCTCAGCCATGTCTTTGGTCGGGTCATACATGGAAGCCCCAAACTTTGTCGCTTGTTTCCTATGTTTAATGAACTATTATTTCCATGGTTTTATGATGGTTATAAGCATGGTTAAATAATTGGTTCATGTCATCATTATTTCATGTATTTACTTGTAATTATTAAAATAACAGATGCAAGACCCAATTGATGTCATATATGTTCAAGGAAGAGAGTTACGATCCTTCTTTCAATGTTTCATAACAATTTTCAGTCATTCATGATTTGTATTATATCCTAGACTTATAGATTCCATTAATGCCAAGTGATTTCCAGAATTTCAGTCGCAGTTGGGATGGTCAGGCTTAGTCTTGGAGTCAATTTTTGGTTATTTGGATTTGTCGTCACGTTTTTTATTATTTCTAAAATCTATAAGAATTTGTGGGAAGTGTCTGAGATTATGAGCTTAAAAATTTCTTTAAATCCTATGGACGCAAGCACAGGTCTGGGAAATGGAGTCCCTGGACGGACACATGACCATGCTGTGGGAGTGTCCAAAGCCTCCCAGACACACACTTACCCATATCAAGGGAGTGTCAAGGGATAAGTCAACTTAATGCCTAGGATAGCCTCTAGGGATCCTGTAGCAGGTTCAGGGAGTCTGTGTTATGGTTTTCTGCATCAATTCCACTTTCTTAAAGTCACCAAGTATGTTAAGTCTTCTCTTAACTTCCCTCATCTCATGTTTACCCCAGTTGGTTGGTTACTTGGGTAGACGTGAGGGGAGGTGTACGTCACATGTGGTATCATAGGATAGTTGCGCTCTCCTTGTGTGGTGTGCATTGATCGTGCATTCATGTCGATTTCATATGTGTTCCTCATTCTTACTATCTTTGTGCTTGTTGCATATGCATGATGTTGGACATTGTTGCAGTTGTGTCTCCATGTGAAATTTGATGGTGTTGTTGATTGGATGTGTTAATTATGAATGCATGTCAATTGTATATGCATTTGTTATGCATGTCAATGTCTATACATTTTTAGGCATGCATTGTCATGGTTAATATTGTTCCATGAGGTCATTGTATGCATTTTAGGTCATCATGATGTTTTTGGTATGTTATGATGCTGATGTGTTAGTTGAGATAGAGCAGGAGATGCAGATCATCAGAGTGAAGTTGCGGCACTAGACTTTGGATAAGATCATACCTTCATACATTTATTGTATGTTTGTCATGCATGTATTTTGTTTAATGGATTGTTATATGCATTAGGGTTATATACAAGTTTGTCATTTTATTGCTTCTGTGGTTACATGCGTGATAGACATTAGTGAATTAGAGTGGTCATATGAACGCGTGTCGAATATTCATGATGATAGTAATGTGTTGTTATATGCATTGTTGTTGTTTTTTTTTAGTTAGTTAACTTGATGATTATGTTATATGTTGTTGATGAGTATGTCATATGTTGACTTGTTGTTGTTATATGTTAGTTACCTTGATGATTAGGGTTATTGCATTAATACCTTTATGTTATATGTATCGTTCTAACCTGGATTGACCTATGCATATGGTTATGGTTACGATATTCAGGTATGAGTCGACCTATTGTGATATTATGTCATACTAATTTAGACTGACTATGCATATGTGATTGTTATGCATGAATTTCAATTGTTTATGAGTTTATGATGTGAACATTTTAGATAGTTACTGTTATGGATATCAAGACCTTATTTATATTTGATTTGAGGTGTTGTGAAGCCATATCGTGCTAATATAGATTGATTGTGCAAACAATACAACCTCCCCTGAGATACATTAAGGTATGAGTTTGATTATGTCATATATTTGGTGTTTAAATATTTGATTATGTCATCTAGTTGATTTATTTAACATGGTATGTTTTCAAGTTGTTTGAATTTTTGATTAGTCGTATGATATGAGTATGTGTCTGTAAGATTGCATGAAGAAATGATCTTTTTTTAATATGGTTGTACTAACACATATGTGTTGAGATAGCTGATATGTACTTGAGTGTAATTAGGTGATAATTGTAGAATTATGTATTATGACTGAAGAATGTGAGTTAATTATTGACTATGACATGGTTGTTAGACTTGGTAAAGGTTGGTTTCAAATTGATAGATATGTTGTCTTGATCTTTGGAACATGTGGCTGACATGTGTGTTCAGTTACAAGGCATCGTATTTGGCACAAAAAGGTAAGATAAATGGTATATTAGTATATTTATTTATACACTAACAATTATGTGTTTATGGAAATATGATACAGGGAATTGCATGGAAAAGAGATTGTTATGAAATCTTGAATAAGGCTCAGGTTAATATTTCCCTAGGAACCATGGGGATTGAGTCATGGTGTTTACTGCTAGTCTTGTGCTTTTGGTCCCTTGATATTTGTTGCAATTGTTTGCAGTCTTGATTGAATGTAGTTCATGGGCATGCCAATTTTTTGTGGTGTCATATTGCTTTTGGTTTTTCATGGTCTTCTTCTTGCTTGCTCTTTTTATTTCCTTTTATGTTTTGAGAGTCTTGGGAATTGGTTGAGAAAGAGGAAATTTAATGGAGCTCGGGGAGAGTTGTGTGGTAGCCAACAAGCAATGCAAGACACAGATGAATCTCGATGCATGAGTAAGTGCAATGAAAGGTATGAATATGAAATTCAATTGAACTGGTTGGGTCCATTGTCATAAATGCATGGTGGTAGTATAAACATGAGAAAGGAAACATAAAAGGTAAATTAAATGGATTTAAGGTGTGAGATTCCTTGGCTATGCAGGAATGGTTTTTCTCAATCTTGTGCATGTTGTGCATAGAAAAAGGAAGTTCTCTTATTAACCTTGACGTTACAATATTTGGTAAGTGTATTGTGACTATGATTATGTTTATGTTCATATATGCATATATGTATGTATGTATGTATATCATTGTCTGATAGGGTTGTCAGGGATCATGATTGTCTTATGTTGATGTTTATATGCATATGTATATATGTATATCGTGTCTAAAAAGATCATGATTGTTTTAGGTTAATGTCTATATGTATATATGTATATATGTATGTATCTATGTCACTATATGACATGGTTTTCAAGGATCATCCTTTTGGAGGAATGATTGCTTATGCAGGTGAATGGCATGAAGAGGTTATTGGATTATGAGGAATCAAGTAGGAAGAGTAACCCTGACATATCTATGAGTTCAGTATCATGTGGACATGAATTTCTATTTTATGCTTGTACTATGCCTATGTTTATATTATAGACAGTAATGCTGAGGGGTACATCAGCAAAGTGAAAGTAGTGTGATCGACAACATGCTAGGATAAGCATGGATAATGGAAAGAAACTAGAAGCAAGGTTTCTTTATGGAGTCAATGTGTGGTCTATGGATGTGTAGTACTATTGTTGTGTATATGTTGCACATGTGGTATATTCAGTGATTTTACCTATGGTGATGTGTATTTGTAGCATATGTACTATTGTGTACATATGATGTTGTATGCATGTTATATATATGGTGTTGTGTGTATATTCCATATGCAGTCACTGTGTACATATCATATTATGCGCATGTTGGATATGCGGTGTTGTGTGCATGTTGGATACGCAATGTTGTGTATGTATGGTGCTATGTACATGTTGTATATGCAATTTTATCTACATATGGTTTTGTGTGTCTGTTTTACATATGGTGCTATGTACATATGGTGTTGTGTACATGTGGTGCTATGTACATGTTGTATATGTGGTGATGTGTAGGTGGTGCCATGTACATGTTGTGCATGTGGCATTGTGTACATGTGGTGTCATGTAAATTTTTTGCATGTTGGGTTGTGTACATGTGATATTGTGTACACATTATATAGGTGGTGCGGTGTACATTTGGCATTATGTACACGTTGTGCAGGTGGTGTCGTGTACATGTGATTTTGTGCACACGTCATGCAGGTGGTGTTATGTACAAGTGGTAGTGTGTACATGTTGTGCATATGGTACTGTTATACATGTGGTATTGTGTGCATGTCGTACATGCAGTGTTGCGGGCATGTGGTACTATGTATGTGCATTGTGTAGTCGTGGTATCGTGACATTTGTATTCATTGTTTTTTAATATGTGTTTGTATATGGATTGTATTGTACACCGGTTGCAGGCATATGTATTTTTTTGTGTCGTACACTGGACGCATGTGTATGTGTTGTGTTGTACACCTGAATGCAAGTGTATGTGTTGTGTTGTACACCTAAATGTAGGTGTATGTGTTGTGTTGTATGCCTGGTGTAGGTATATGTGTCGTATACTAGTATAGGTGCATGTATTGTATGGTGTTATATGTCGTATGTGGTTGTGTGTGTATGATGCACCCTATGTGTATGTGTACATGGTTGAAGAGAAGCAATGGGTACTTTCGGGGTGTGGAAACCGATCTGGTGTGCGTATGGAAATGACAAAGCATAATGGTAGAAGCTAAGGATCGATTAAAGGATAAGTATCAATATTTTTTTTTAGTTTTATTATGCATGTGATCTATGATTCTAACTTATGATGGTTACATGTGATTTATGATTATGGTTTATGATGAATTCATGCGATTCATGATGGTTACATTTTGAGCTAACCAGGTGTGATATGTTTATACATGATGATTGATCAAATAACCAGATTGACTTGTGGTAACAGGAATTAAAAATGATTACAAGTATACCTTATTGACGAGCCACCGTGAGGTATGATTTGATTTTATTTCAATTTATTTTGGGTCAAATGGGGATTATGTGCTTGGTATAGGAAAACATGGAAATTCCCAGTTGGGTGATTGGAACTGACTGCAAGGATTAGCAGCAACAATAAAAGGAATTCAAACAGGTATTGATATGCTAGTAAAGCACTTCAAGAGTAGGGCCATTGTGGGACACTGGTACCCAATAGTGTCCATTGATTTCCATGAGCATGTTATAACTAGTATGATGGTTTTGAGGTAGGTATATTCCTTAATTTTTCTATCTTCCAATGCGAGGAAGCCTTGCCAAGGGATGGATCACCTGGGATATGGGATGTCGAGGAACTTGGAAGGTGAGTGACTACACAGAAGGGGATGCCTGGATTTCTCAAGGGACTTTGTAGTAGATAAGGAAAGGTCAAGGATGGATTTTTTTTGGTCATTAGCATTTCCGTATGGAATCAAATGCAAATTGGGAGTGCACCCTGGAAAAATGAGTTGGTAATTGTTCACTGAGGGTACAATAGCAGAGGATTGTAGCACTGGACATTGAATGCAGATTTGGATCTAACAGTGGATTCTAGAATTCCTGGGAAGGAAGTGAATCCTGGTACTACTTTGAGGGTGGAGGTGTGAGCCTCTGGATTTCATTATTTCTGATATAGGAATTGTATCCTTCTATTTGTTGGTTGAAAAAATGTGCATATGTTTATATGTGTATATTATTGTAAATACCATAATGAGCTGTGTTATAAAGATCCAGTACATGGTATGATTGTCATGTTTTCAACAGGTTGTTCATTGTAAATACTGCAACAAGTTTTGTTATAAATCTCCATGGGAAGTATGTTTTCTTTTCAGTGTTTTTCTAGTTTATAGGTGTCATTGAGCACCGAGGATGGTGTTCCCCCAAGGGGGAGGGTTTTGTAATAGAACTAGGCTAAAATTTCATGTAAATAAAAGTTAATAAAGGAAAAAAGTAAGACCACAGTCAAGGGACACTTATTCAAAGCTGAATGGTGGGAAAAACATCTTAGCGAGTGTTCATTTGGTTTATTATGGCTAAAGGAAAATGGTAAAGGTGATGGAAAAGACTATTGAAAGGCGAGATGCATTATTCGACATTTATTTATGAAAATAATGGATAGTAGGAGAAAATGAAAGTAAAAGGTCACCGGTTGCATGTGAGGAGGAAATTGAAGTAAAATAACGAAAAATAAAGAAAATAGAGGCCTCATTGATAAAAATGCTTCTGAGGATCAGTTGGTAATATTTTTCTCACACTTATGGCTCTCGTTTTATTCTCTCTCTCTTTCATACTCTTGGATACTTAAATTTTTCTTGGAGCATTCCAACATTGGACCAAGAAAGAGGAAAGAAATCAAAGGAAGGACAAGGAAAGTAAAGTAAAGAAAAGATCAAGCAAGGAAGAGAAGGATCTAGCAGCTTCAACAAGAATACTTATAGGTAACATATTGCATGTGTGATTTCCTAGCTGGTTTGGACATGCATGGCTTATGCATGTTGGTATTTAGTTCTCTTATTATCGGTGGCATAGTTTTGCCAGGTTTTAATAGTGGTTTTCAACCTTTCCTTGCCTTTTTCTGGATGCCATGGTGTGTTGGGATTTTTATCTCCGTTTTTGAGCTTTGGAATTGTTGAATAGATTTCAGAATCTAGGGAGGAGGTGGTATCAAGGAAAATTCCCAAAGGCGTAGGAATTCCTTGATCGATTTTTGTGGGATACATGGTAAATCCTAAGGGTGGTGTCTCAGTTTAGGGTCTAGTGATCTAAGATTGGATTGCGGTAAAGCCTGAGAGACGGGGATAATTAAAATTCCTACAAGATAGTGATGGATCCCAGATCACATTCCAAGTTCGATTCAGTATTTTTATTGGATCACAGGTTTTAGTGTGATCACGGTATGGTGAGAGTGGAGATGGTTTAACCTCTTTATTCCCTTGGTTTATCCATGAGTGGAGATGGTTTAACCTCTTGGTTTATCCATGAGATCCCACATTCATGCTTGGAATATGGCACGGGGGTGACTGGATGAAGAGAGATTTGGATCAGCCATGTCTATGGTCGGGTGGTATGTGGAAGTCCTGAACCTTGTCGGTTATTTCCTATGTTTAATGAAATATAAGTTCTCTTGATTCTGTGCTTATTAATGTGTAGATTTAATGGTTGTTATATCACTGTTATTTCCATGGTTTTATGCTGGTTATAAGCATGGTTAAATGACTAGTTCATGTCATGATTATTTCACGTATTTACTTGTAATTGTTAACATAATGGATGCAAGACCCAATTGATGTCATATTTGTTCAAAGAAGAGGGTGGCGATCCTTCTTGTAATGTTTCATAAAAGTTTTCAATGATGCATGCTCTATCTTGTATCTTAGACCAGTAGATTTCATTCATGCCAAGTGATTGACATAATTTCAGTCCCAGTTGGGGATGGTCAGGCCTAGTCGTGGAGTCAGTTTTTGGTTTTTTGGCTTTTTCTTCACGTCTTTGATGATTTCTGAAATATACAAGAATTTTGGGAAGTTTCTGAGATTTTGGGATTAAAAAGTGCCTTAACTCCCGCGGACGTTGGCACAGGTATAGGAAATTGGGTCCTTGGACACACACATGCCCATGTTGTGGGAGCGTCCAGAGCCGCCCATATGCACCCTTTCCCATATAAAGTGAGTATCTAGGGGTTTGTAGGCCTAAAAGTTAGTAGTACCAAGGGACAAGTCAGATTTATGGCTGGGATAGCCTCTGGGGGTCCTATAGTAGGTGCAAGGAGTTTTTGTTATGGTTTTCCGCATCGATTCCACTTTCTTAAAGTCACCAAGGAAGTTGAGTATGCTCTTAACTACAATCAACTCATGTTTACCCTGTTTGGTCGGTTACATGGGTAGATGCGAGGGGAGGTCTATGTTACATTGATGAAAACGTTACCAATATACCATGAATGCCATACCACTTATTGGAGCTTTATAACACAACGCGATCCAGTATTTAGATACATATGCATATATAGAGATATCCAAAACATAAGATCAAAACACATATCAAAATGCATAGGCTAAACTAACGAAGAGATAAGGATACATATCCCACATATTATCAACCATCTCCCATGTAGCTTCATTGGGCCCAAACTGCTTCCACTTCCCTTTAACTTGCTCGATTACTCGATTCTAGAGCATGAGCATCTTTCAGTGCAAAATGTACTAAGGTTATGGATGGAATGATAATTCTAGATCCACTTGTAATATAGACCAATAAATCACATGATAAACATATTTCACATACTTCTTAAGTAATGACACATGGACAACATCATGGACTTTCATTTTCGGAGGCAGTGCAATTCGATAGGAAACTAGTCAAATCCTCTGAAGAATCTCAAAAGGCCAACAATATCGAGGTTCCATGTTTGCACATGACCCAATCCTCAAGGATCTCTTCTTGGGATTGATGTGCAAGTACACATGTTCCAAAACCTTAAAATCCTTGAATACCTTGTACTAATATGCATAATTATTCTTCCTGTCTCGTGCTTCCTTTAGATTCTTCTTAATAACCTGCATTTCCTCTTCCATCTCTTCCAACGTATCTGGTCTAATTAATACCATGTTCACTGGCTCACTCCAACTAATGTGAGTATGAAAACTTCGCCCATAAATTTCCTCAACCAAACTCATCTTCAATGAATCCTGATACCCAATTTTGTAAGTGAGCTCAACCAATGGAAGGAATTCCTCCCACCTCCTCTACTAGTGGATGACATAAATTCTCAACATGTCCTCCAGAATCCTATTAATCCTCTACGTCTGTCCATATGTATATGGATGATAAGTTGTATTCAACGCCAACTTTGTCTCCAAATCTATAAAAAACTCTTTCCAAAACCTGGAGGTGAACTTGGCATATTTATCTGACATAATCTTCCTAGGAATACCATGTAACCTCACCATCTCCATGATGAATAGTACCTTTGCTAACTTGCTAGCTAAATTCATAGAATTTACTAGAATGAAGTGAGATACCTTAGTCAACCTGTCCACCATAACCATAATAGAATAATGTTGTATATATGTCCTCGGAAAACTTGTAATGAAATCCATAGAAATGACCTCCCATTTCCATTCTGGAATTGGAATCAAATGCAGTAAACCACCTAGATGCTTACACTTTGTTTTTACCTGTTGACAATCCAAACATTTTGCAACAAAATCATCCACCTCTTTCTTCAAGTTTAGCCAATGTTAACACTTCTTAACCGTTGTTAGTGTCTTTTGATATCTTGGGTTACCTAAATATGGTTTGATATGAAATTACCTCAAGATAATCATCTCGAGCACATTGTTGTCCATCACATAGATCTTGTCCCTAAATCTCACAAAACCATCTGTCGTGAGATGATAATCCACATACTGATCACTTGTACCTTTCTATTGTAAAATGTGCCTAAGCTCCCTGTACTTGTCATCCTATTTTCCTTTCTATAAGATCCAATCTTGTAAATCTTTCCCATATGTACTCGTAGCTTCTATGTAATTCACCTGCACTCTTATGCTAAGAGCATATGCAACCATTTTCTCCTTTCCCTTGATGTACCTTATCTCAAAGTAAAACTCATTGAGCATAGCCAACCATATAACTTGCCTGGAACTCATTTTAGGTTGGTCAAACAAGTACCTTAGCCCACTGTGATCACTCTTCAAGATGAACTTACTGCAGAGAAGAAAATGTGTCCACATCTTAAATGCATGAATGATAGTTTCCAACTCAATATCATGAGTCACATATTTCTTCTCATTCTCATTCTGTTTCCATGACTCGTAGCATACTACCTGTCCTTCCTACATTAAGACTCCACAAATTCGTCTATTGCAAGCATACATACCACAAAATCGTTTTCTAGATTTTCAATCTTTAGAAGTAGAGCATTTGTAAGAAACTGCTTCAATTTCTCAAATCTAGTTGCACATTCATTTGTCCATTCAAATTTCTTCCCTTTTTGTTGCAAGGATTTGATAAGATAGGAAATCCATGATAAATTCCTGATGAATCTCCTATAGTAACTTGCTAACCCCATAAATTATCTAACGTCATCCATATTCCTAGGAGTTTCCCACTCCATGAGAGATTTGATATTTTATGGGTCCACTTCTATGCTTTCCTTGGAAACCACATGCACCAAATAATGAATTTTTTTCTAAAAGAATCTACATTTAGAAAGCTTGGCATACAACTGATGTTCTCTAAAAAATATTAACACTATTGCTAGAAGTTTTGCATGCTCCTCCTTATTCTAAGAATATATTAATATGTCATGAATGAACATAATCAAATTTTTTTCCAGATAAGGACACAACACACTATTCATCAAACACATGAAATTCACTGGAGCAATAGTCAAACCAAAAGGAAATACTAAAAACTCGTAATTCCCATACATGGCCTGAAAAGCATACTTTTATATGTCATCTTCTTTGATGCATACCTAATGGTATCCCAATATCAAGTCAATAACACGGTTTATCCCTTCAACTGATCAAACAAGTCATCAATCCGTGGCAAGGGGTACCTATTCTTAATCATCACCTTGTTCAACTACCTGTAATCAATGCACAACTCTAGAGTACCTTCCTTCTTCTTCACAAATAACACTGGTGCACCCTAAGATGATACACTTGGCCTTATCAAGAATTTCCTTTAACTACAACTTCATTTCTACCAACTCTTCAGTACTCATCCTATACGGTGCCTTTGATGTTGGTGCTGCTCCCGACATCAACTCAATAGAAAAGTCCATTTCCCTTTGATGTAGTAACTATAATATATCTACTGGAAATATATCCTGAAAATGCTACAAAATTGGATACCTCTTCAAGACTTCTTAATTCTTAGCATCCTTACCTTTATCAATATAAATATGAACTACAAACAATACACACCCTTTCCTGCTACCACGTTTGTATTTCATATCTGTAGCCATTATCACTGATGTAGGCTTCTTCTTACCATGTAAGATTCTTCTCTCCATAATCATCCAAGCACTCAATAGCCTTATCATAGAAATGCACCTTAGTCCTGTGAATGTAAAGCCAATCCATACCCAACAACATATTGTATGATTCCAATGGAAGCACATTTAAGTGAGCTAATGTATACATATCGTTCAACTCAAATGCACAAGATATTACCCAATGATGAACTCTTTTCTTGGTACTTGTAACCAACTGAACTAACCAAGGATATTCATGCACTTATTTATTAAAACCACACTTATAAACCAGGTCATGAATGATATAAATATAGTTAGATCCAGGGTCAATCAAAATAGAAAAAACTTAATCACAAAGCTTACCTTCCATCTCGATAATAAATTACTGATGATCATCCCACCTATTATCCAATGTTGCATATATACGAGGAATACTCTGTACAACATCCCCAATTGTTTGTGCCTCCTAACCACTATAAATATTTTGTCTGCCACACTGATTTTGTGGTCAATATCTCCAACAATTATCCTTAACATCATACCAACAATGTAAAGGATTCCTACCACCGCCCTTATTCTCCTCCTCAAACTTAAATTATATCCTTTTTCAACTAGATTTAATTTATTGTGCGGTGCAACATTATCCTTGTCATATGTATCATGTTCTTTTCCTCTCTTCTTAAACAACCTTACCTTCTTCTTGTAATTACCCTTACAATCCTGTTGAGACTCAGTCTTACGCTTTGATTTCTCGTAACAATAATTCAAATTTATGATGGATTCCTCTAGCGATCTAGGATCATCAAACTCAATCCTATCTTTGAATGATAATAGTAGCCCACTGATGAATCTCTAAAATTTTTCTTTCTCCTCCTTAAGATAAGGCACATATCTCAACAACTCCAAGAACTTGTTAATGTAATCCTCATCAGTCATAGATCCCATCTTCAACTCATAGAAATCCTTTACCCTGTCATCATATATTTTAGATAGATACTTCTTCCTAAAAAGTCTCTTGAACTCACTCCAATTCAATTCCTCTTCCCAAATGCCTATGAAATTCTTCACATATTCCCACCAAATATTTCTTTTTCCTTTAATTCTAAAAGTAACTATCCTGGATTTCATATTATTTGAGTAATTATGCAATATGAATAACTTATTCATCCCAAAAAACCAAACTTATGCATCCTGTGACTTCTTCATTTTTCCATCAAATGTGGGAGGCTTTGATTTATTGAATTCCTCTTGCAAGTATTGCTTCTCACTCCTCCTATATAGATGGTGATGGTGATGATGAAATTGTCTCTCTAAACTAGAACTAGAATAGAACCCACATTCATTACCCTTCCTATCAGGTGTATCCAAAAATCTACGATCTCTAACTATATCATTCGTGTCAAACCTATATCTTGACTGAGACCTACTACCATATGCCACATTAGTCCTTTCATCCTACCCATTACTGATCCTAAGTGGTGCTAATCCTAAGTGGTCCCTGCCTATGTAAATATAATATACTTTGAAGGAGCACTGCATTAACCTCTGCTCATTTCTCATGTGCCCTAATAAGTATTTCCTGTGACTAAATTATTCTATCATTAACTTCCTTACAATTTATTATCTCTGTTTCAAACTTCTCAATGTGTCTGATATGTCAGGGGATACTCATCACCATGTGTTGGGGCCCTTGTTTTTGTTTAAGTTTTGAACTCTTGGCCAAGACATTTTGAACTTTGACTCTTTTTGAGTTACGGAATAAATACACATGGCAACCGCGACCGCGCCGCAACGACCAGGAGTTGCGGAGCTACCACGGTGGCGCGGAAGCTCTCGATAGCTGGAGATCGAGCAGAGATAAGTGCAGATGAAAGAAACACAGCAGAAAACAGAAAGTAGAACACGCAGACATCAGAAGAGAAGCTGGGAAAAGCCAGAGTGAAGACACAGAGAAGCTGTCAGTCGCGAGGAGCGGGTGAATAAATAACGATCACCCAGCTGAAAAGAAAGGTGGTTGAAGGTTGAATGGATACGAGAGAAGTCGCGAGGATTGAGACAGGGAAGGACGCGCAGAGCAGCTACGGAAGAATCATGGTTGTTCTTCCTATGGTTTCTTACTTTCTATGTTCTTCCTTTCTGTTCTAAAATCCATCTGTATCAGACGTGTGAGTTATCAGAGAGAAAGCTATGTAATCCTGTGTTCGGCCAGAAGAATAATATAAGGGAATATTGCTGTCTCAATAAGTTGTTCATGTGCTGTAATGTGTTTACACTGATTTAAAATTTTAAGTTGCGACTATCTGAATACTTAGTAAGTGATCTTGCATGTGTAATTTGGTATATGTAATGGATGCACTTTCTTTCTTTGGTTACGGGTTTATTCCTTACCAGTGATCTCATCCCCTTATGCATGTGGTTGCGGCACGCCTCGGGTGAGACGCACTGCTCTCCAAGAGCGGGGTGAAAATGCCGGCGTGTTCCTAGACTACACCGGACCCCTTGTTGGCCACAACCCTCGAACCTGGGTCTTGTCCGCGAGACCTGACTTTTCGCCAACAAATGGTTCCGTTGCCGGGACCTGCATGTTCTGAGGGGATCTAGATCATGGTCTCGAGGATTTTTGAAGGAGCAATACGGCGATGGTGGGATGATCATCTTGACCATTTCATTACTCAGCAAGCGGAGCTGATCAAGAAAAAGGAGGCGGCGATCAGGGAGCTTGTTCTTTTCTCTGACTCAGCTAGCGATACGTACGAAATTTTCTGGGGAAGGTTCCCTACGGACCTTTACAACTGGTTGCGAAGGTTACGAGCGACGGTGCCCCAAGAAGGTTCGCGGAAGATAAACCGCAGGTGGGCGCACGAAGACCTGGTAGCACTGCATCGGGTAGATACTGAACTAACCCGCGCAGTGGATTTTTGGGTAAGGACCACGTTGGAAGGATACGCTGTGGAGTTTGCTGCTGAGTGTTACCAATCCTTTTCGAAGGCCGAGGCTGTTTTTCACTCAGGGCTGAGGGGGAAGCTGTTGAAGGAGATTCCGCTGTGGATCAAAGCCCTGATGGTGGACGAAGGGTTGATTGAATTCCACAAAACGAGTATGGAAGCGTAAACCACCCGTACTGGGGGAAGGATTGAGGGGACTGATGTTGTGTAGACGGTAAGAGTGGGGAGCGGGGGATGGATTTTGAGGCCGCATGCAAGTTGCGGGAGTCACGTGCACATCGGCGGGCACAGATCGCCGATAGGTGGCGAAGAAGGGTAATGAGAGATTTGAAGAGAAGGGAGATCGAGAGGAAAAATTAGAAGGAGGTGCCTCAGAAGACAAGACCCATGGGTTTGGATACCCGGACAGGAGACGGGACGGTAGTGGACGTACAGTGGGTGCATGGGAGCCCAACGACGCGAGAAAGAGAAGTAACGACTAGCGAAGATAATGGAAAGATGCAGCCCGAAGAAAGTTTCGATGACGAATGGCACGGCGTGATGCAGCAGATGTTCCAGGATCAGACGACACCCACCCCTCCAGGCAGCCCTACGTCCCGCTTTCCGCATGGCCAGGATCCCGACCTTCCCCTGGTACTTTATCAACCTTTAAGAAATATTTTTATTCAGTTACAAGCATTAAGTCAGTCATATAGTAGTTCAGCGGCGTCGGTAATGCCCAGTAGCAGCAGCGTTGCTAGTAGTAGTATTTTCCCTAGAGGGACCGTTACGCAACCAGGACCGGGAGGTTTTATCCTGGTTAATTCTCTGCAAGTACACATGGCTGGATCGTTCACCCGGTACCCAGAGTTCTCTGGCCGGGGAAACGACGACGTAGAACAACACTGGTATCTGTGCGAAGCCATCTGGAGGGCTCGACAGACGCCGGATGCAGGGAAGTTAATAGAGTTTCAAACCACGCTCAGAGAGAGAGAGCTCTGCGTTGGTTCATCAAGTGGTCCGAGGCGCACCCTAACCCGGTAATTGCGGACGTGAAGCGGGATTTTGTCCGCGAATTCAAGCTTCCCTAGACAGACCAGCAGGGCCTGTCCGAGCTGTGGGAAATTAAACAGAAGGAAGGTGAGACCGCGTGGGAGTTGATGCGGTGATTCAAGGACGAGATCAGGAAACTGAGCTACCTGATCGATCCAAACCACCAGAGGGACTGGTTCATCAAGGCTCTGCTCCCCTTGACACGAACCCCTCTTACTCAGCAGAAGATTGATAATCTGCAGGATGCTTTGGAGCAAGCCATGAAGATTGAAGCCATGGCGGGCTACCCCCAGGAATATCGGGGGGGTGGTGGCCCCGCAAGACCCTTCTTTGGTAGGGTTGCAACACCAGATCGCCAGCTTGACCGAAAAGCTCAAGGAACTTCAGCCGGTGAGGCCAGCGTGACCGAATGTTTGGTGTACACATTGTCTGGTCGAGGGCCACATCGTAACCGAATGTATTCGGTTGCGCGGTGCAGGAGCAGGACCCTCGGTCGCAGCTATACAGGGAGGTCCACCACCAGGGGGTGGTGCGGGGATGAACCCGCAGGGAGTCTACCAGCCGCAACAAGCCTTTGCGGCGTTCCAACCGCAACCAGGGTCCTCCACCACGGAATACTGTGAGATTTGCCGGACGATAGGGCACCCTCCTCGGATGTGCCCGATATTACAGAAGTACTCCACGGTCCCGAATAATGTATACTGCGAATTCTGTGTGTCTACGACCCACAACACTGAGCAGTGCAGGGCGCTTGACACACTTGCGGATCAATTGGATCGTCCCTCGTACAGGGTGAACGAGGCTCCAAGGGGAAGAGGTGGCGGCATGCGGGGAGGCCGAACAGGCAGGCGCGGTCCGGTAAAATGATACAACTGTGACCAGGAGGGTCATGTGGCTCGAGAATGTCCCCTTCCGCGACGACCCTGGTGTTCCCAGTGCCGAGTCAACGCCCACGCTACAGAGGACTGTCCGGAACTCATCAAGAAGTGGGAAGAGCGGGCGAGGCAGAGGGGCGCGAATCTGATAAACTCAGAACCGCGAGGGGCCGCAACCCCTGACATGCAGAATGTTGCGATAGTAACAAGGGGCGGAAAGAAGACGGGTGAGGATGCCCACGAGAAGGAGCCGGCACGAGTGGTTCGGCCGGCATCCCCAAAGAAGTTGATCCGGCCCGAAGTCCAGAAGAAGTATTTTCAGGAGGCGGTTGAGGCATTCGCCCAGTTGCGGAACAAGGGAGGGTTGGAGGAGCCCATGCGGGCGGAATCCGGTGTGAAGAACGTCGCAGACACTGTGGTCGAGGATTGGCTCCGGCTATTTCTCAGGATTGTCGATGACGCTGTGCTGCGGCAGCAGCGCAAGCATGCTTTGGACGGAGCGCTGCAGGGGCGCGCAGAACCTAGAGATCCGGCGGACGCCAGCCCTCAATACGTCCCTCAATACGTGCAACGTGTCAAGCAGAACAAGCAATGAACAGGCAAAGAATTCCGGCTTAACACGCAGGTCGCAGGTTTCCAAATCAGCGACACCATGTTGGAATTGGGGTCCGACGTCAATATATTGCCACGAAAGACATGGGAGGCTCTTGGAAAGCCACGGCTCGCCTATTCCCTAATCCAACTCAGGATGACGAACCAGTACTGCATTTTTCCAATCGGCCGACTCGAAGGAGTTGAGGTCGACGTTGCGGGCGTGAAGACATACGCCGATTTTGAGGTTATCGATATCATGGGCGATAAGGATCCCTATCCCGCTTTACTCGGCATTGATTGGGCTTTTGAGAATTATGCCATCATCGACCTTAAGAAGGAGCTGATGATTTTTGAGGATGGGGAGGTACGAGTTACTCAGCCTCTCGACCCGTATCAGGGTCCGCAATATACAGAACCGGTGGACAGTCGGGAGGATGCTCAGATGATGGACCATCTCTATCAGATGACTGCAGGGAAGCGGGACGATTATATTAACCCGACCACAACAGGCTCTATCGGTTGGCGGAGTGTGCATAGCTCGGAGCTCGGATCCGAGCTTGCGTGGGAAGACTGGCAGCAAGGAGGGTATGAGACCACCACGCGGAGGTGTGCCTCCATTGCTCAAGTCCGGTGGGTAGGGACTGAGATCCGCGGATACCCCACATTATCAAACATGCAAGCAGTGAATACTTTTATTGCCAAGGTGGAAGACCGGGTCCCAGAGGAAAGCCGGATACCACTTTTGGATGTGGCCTTGAAGTCAACATCGGGATGATGGTGGAACAATCACCGCAACACTCTGTTGCGATGGGAGCGTGTGGCGGAGGCTCTGCGGGCACGCTTCAAAGAGGATGAAGGGCCCTGCATTACACTTAAACATCACGGAGCTTCCGACCCGCGACAGCATTTGCGGGCATGCGAGGAACAGTGGCGTAGCGCCAGGTACCCTGAGGAGTTGTGGGTCCACAGGTTTGTCCACTCCCTGGGTACAATTCCCCAGGCCTGGTACCTGGAGGAAGAGTGGAAACGGGGAACCCGCTCCTGGCAAGTAGTCGCGGAAAAGTTCGTCCAGAGCTTCTCGTTCGAAGGGGAGACGGCGCAGGAATCTCAGGCCCTACAAGCCATTAAGGAGGTTCTGTTTTTCCGCCATCCTGAGCCCGATGAGGGCCCGGTGGCGTCACGCTCCGGGGTCAAGCGCGAATTGGTTTGCCAACGAATTGACGGCGATCCGGAGGATGATAGTTTGGAGGACCTTAGGCATCTCTATTTTGACGAAAAGGAGGGCGAGCAGAGCATCCGCGACGAGCCGACGACAGAAGGAGTCCATTTGCAGCCCCTAAAGACAAAGAAGCTGAACATTGGAACGGAGGAGAAACCTAAGCTGGCAACGGTGGGAGATTACTGGGACGAGGAGACGACAAGAGAAATTTTCAGCCTCCTCCGGGAGTATGAAGATTTATTTCCGTCATCAGTTGTGGACCTGAAGGGGATCAAGGGGGATCTGGGCGAGATGCGCATCACACTGAAACCGGGAGCCAGGCCGGTGAAGCACCGACCCTACCGGTTGAATCCACGTATCAAAGAGAAAGTTAAGATGGAGATTGACAAGATGCTGGCTGCAGGTCTCATCTTTCCAGTAGAAGAAGCCGAGTGGGTAAGCCCCATTGTCATCGAGAACAAGAAGGACAAAGCGGAGATCCGGGTCTGTGTAGACTACCGGAGCTTGAATAATGCTTGTATCCACGACCCGTTTCCCACTCCCTTCAGCGATGAAGTTCTAGATCATGTCGCGGGAAATGAAGCTTATTCCTTCACTGATGGGTTTTCGGGCTACCATCAGGTGCGCATCGCCGAGGAAGACAAAGCAAAGACGACATTCACCACTGAGTGGGGATCATTCGCATACCACGTTATGCCGTTTGGTCTGAAGAACGCACCGGCTGTGTTTTCCTGGATTGTCATTGCTGCTTTTCGGGAGTACATTCACAAGTTCCTGGAATTCTACATGGACGACTGGACTGTTTACAGCCTGCTGAAGAAACACGCCTCCCTGTTGCGTGTTATGTTCGACCGGTGTCGCCAGCTGCAGATTTCCTTGAACTTGAAGAAATGTATTTTTGCAGTACCATTCGGCACACTCTTGGGTCACGTGGTGTGCAAGCAAGGGGTCTGCGTTGATCCTGCCAAGGTCGTGGTCATCGTCCACATGGAAGCCCCCGAGAATGTGAAGCAGTTGCGGGCACTGCTCGGGCACACAGGATACTACAGGCGGTTTATCCGCAGCTACGCCAAAATCACTGCCCCTCTGGAGAAACTGTTGCAGAAGTCAGAAGCATTTGAGTGGACGGCGGAGTGCAGGAGGGCACTCGACACATTGAAGGAGAAGTTGGCGACGACACCCATACTTGTTCACCCCGACTGGGATAAGCAGTTCCATGTGCATATTGATGCGTCCGGAATTTCACTTGGAGCTGTGTTGGCGCAACCCGGGGAAACGACAGTTGACCACCCTGTATACTTTGCCAGCCGACGGTTATCGAATGCGGAGAAGAATTACACCACGACCGAGCGGGAGGCGTTGGCGATGGTGTACTCTCTCCAGAAGTTCCGCCACTATCTTCTGGGCGGAAAATTTACATTTTTCACGGACCATTCTGCATTGAAATATCTGGTAAATAAGCCTGTGTTGGAAGGAAGAATCTGTCGATGGCTTCTACTTTTTCAGGAGTTCACGTTTGAGGTGATTGTCAAGCCTGGTAGGCTGAATGTTGGTCTCGATCACTTGTCCAGGTTGGAGACGGGAGAGAACGAAGGCCCATTGGACGATCAGCTTCCGGATGCTGACCTCTTCCGAGTTGAAGCAGTACCAGACTACCTGGCTGACATTGCCACGTATCTAACTACGAGACAGTGCCCTGAGGATTACACCCCGCTTCAGAAACGCCACCTTGTTGTCCGGGCGGCCGACTACCAATTGATTGCGGGGCAGCTGTACAAATTGGGGCTGGATGAGGTGTTGCGCAGGTGCGTTCTTGACCATGAACGGGAAGCAGTGATGTGGGAATGTCACAGTGGTGTTGCGGGAGGGCATGTGGGTGCAAAACCTACCGCAAGGAAGGTGCTTCAAGCTGGCCTGTGGTGGCCGACGGTACATGCAGACTGTAAGGCCTATGTGAAGCGTTGCGATGTTTGCCAGCGGACGGGAAGGCCTTCGCACCGGGACGAGCTTCCGCTACACCCAGTGCATGTGTTGCGGTCGTTTGAAAAGTGGGCTGTTGATTTCGTAGGCCCCATCGCACCAATCGCTCGCCATTCCAAAGCCCGGTACATCATTACCGCGACGGATTACCTCACACGGTGGGCTGAGGCAGCAGCGGTACGCGACTGCTCGGCAGAGACCGCTGCCCGGTTCATCTTTGAACACATCATCAGCCGCTTTGGCTGCCCACGGAGCTTGACCAGCGATCAGGGTACGCATTTCATTAATGCCACGGTCAAGTCACTATTGGACACATTTATGATTCAGCATCACAAAAGCAGCCCATACCACCCGCAGGCCAATGGTATGGTGGAAGCCTTCAATAAGATTCTTGAAAAGGGCTTGGCTAAAATTTGCAATGCTCAGCGGGACGATTGGGACGAGTGGATACCAGCGACATTATGGGCTTACCGGACCACGGTAAAACGTTTGACCAACCAGACACCATTCCAGCTGGTGTATGGCCGGGAAGCTGTGATTCCCGCCGAGTTCACCGTACCCAGCCTTTTGATCGCAACGTCCCTTCACTTCTCAGAAGAGGCGTCACTTCGGGAACGCCTCCAGGAGCTACAGGAGCTGGATGAGGCTCGATTCCTCGCAGAATTCCACCAGAGGGTTGAGAAAGCCCAGCAGAAAGCGTGGCACGACCGCCACATCAAAACTAAAGCTTTCCAAGTTGGCGGCAAAGTTCTTTTGTACGACAGCCGGTTCCAGAAATTTCCAGGCAAGCTCCAGATGCACTGGTTGGGACCGTATTTTGTGATCGAGATCCGCGACTCAGGCGCCGTTCGGCTGGCACAGCTGGACGGTACAGTTCTTCCTGGGTGGGTGAATGGCGCACGCCTGAAACCCTACCAGGAGTAGGTACCTTCTCACTTTTCATTAATAACTCTCGCAACCGAGAGAACCCGTAGAGTAGCGTAGTTGAATAACTCTCCCGCAACCGGGATGAGCGTAGGTAGTCTTTTCCGTTCATTTGCAATCAGTCAAGTAAACAGTCAGTTGCGGTAACCATACCGCAACCGACAGTGGTCGGGGCTGGCCAGTCCAGCGTGTCGCAGCGCCAGTCCAGCCTGTCACTGCGCCAGTCCAGCGTGTCGTGCACGTAGGATCCATCCTCGTGCCAGTGTCAGTCCAGGTCATTTCCGTCAGTCCTTTTGTCAGTCCGTAGGATCGCTCAGATTTGGTCATAAATTCCCTTAATGGATAGTAATCATACCGTAATCATTTGCCATCACCCGCAGTTCCCTCAGCCGTCGAGTCCGCCCATCTCCCCATGACGCCGTCAGCAACTGTCAGATTACACACAGGCCTGTGATTGATCGCACGATTATCGCAGGCAAGAAAGATAGCAAGAATTAATTGCCGTTATGGAGTCTCATCAACTCCACACGTGCCAGCAGATGGCCCAATTTGCATGAAGGCTATCAGCAAGAGGATAGCGAACCAGTTCAATTTGGAAGTTGCAGCGACTCTGGAGCATTCGCAGTATCAGAGCACACAGCACCCCGAAAGAAGTTACAGAAGAATTGTCCAAGTCTATCAGCGGCGCGCAAAGATGCCGAGAGCTCTCCTCTCAGTCCCTGAACCGGCATTAGATAGCAGAATTCACCGTGTAGAGTCGCTGGTCGGCAAGTATGACAATGCACCATGTATGGATGCCAACTTGTCCGACCCGGCTGAGTTTCCCCACCTCCATTGGAAAATATATATGGAGCACCATTACACGCCCGGGAGCAGCTCCAACAGTCGGATGCGTCCCGAATTCCGGGGCCTACAGCAGTTGACTTTGATGAATTTGAGGAGTCTTCCCGTCTTCGGAACTACAGGACCAGCTCTGCAATGTACCCGGTTCCTCCTCAGTCGGGTGCAGAACGGGTCCTTGTGGCTTAACGAAGAAATTGCAATACATGCCGCAGACATTAATCGGCTTACGGAGCTATCTCAAACTGGTGCAGATGTTTCCACTACGGGCCAGACATCCTCCAAGCGCGCCCAAAAGTCGGCTGACGCGGACCTCTACACCAAGTATGGCACTCGCAGGGGCGGTAAAGGTGCCAAAATAGATTTGATAAACGTACCAGAAATCCGGTTCGCTTGCTACCTGATCGCTAGCAAGACCATGCGCCACTACACGAAGGGAGAGTGCACTCTAGACACAATTTCCATTGCAGAGCATTGCGTCCAGGGAGCCAGGTTGAATTGGAGCTCGTTTGTGTTGAAGGAACTCTTCGCGGCTTGCGAAGACAACTACAAGCGGACTACCAGTTTTATTTATGGGTACTTGATCTTAGCGTTCGCCATGTGGAAATGGCACCTTCCTCCTATCCGGGATCTGGCGGAGACGACCATAAGCCAGCCTCTGGCGATGAAATACACCCCCTGGAAGGTGTCCATGGATCCCAGCACCAAGCAGGTGAACGCAGAGGCGTTCCGGGCGTGGTATGGGATGATGACCGATGTGGTCACTTACCAGCAACGGGTGCCCCAGCACCTGTTGGATGAATACAGTGAACATGTGTGGTTTGGAGTTAGCCACAACCACACTTTCATCCGGCCAACTTGCGTACCGCACCACACCTTTCATATGGTGCCCCTTCGCTTCCAACCGAACAACAATGTTTTCCACAGGGAGGTCTCTGCGTGGCCGGGGGTTGTCCATCACGTCCGCGACGGAATCATCCGCTACGATTTTGGGGGGATGAGGGCCGCACAGCAGCCTGCCGCGACCGGCGCAGGGGGATCTTCACAAGTTGCGGCGGAGACAACACCAGATGCAGCTGGGACCGCATCGGACCTGCCTAAATCGCTGGTCCCCATCGTCGAGCATTTCAACGACCAGGTACGGCGACTCAATGTGGCAACCCAGGTTGCTTCAAGTGGTGCCCCTATATTTCCTTCTTTTGCTGAATTTCATGTTAATCGGTCCCGTGGTCTCTCCAATACCGCCCCCCTCATTTCCCCCATTCCCACTAACCTGTTCACTTCTGCCACCCCCCTCATCACACCAATGGGTGAACCGGGCCCGAACCCGATTCCTCCGACCCACCTCCATCCAAAATGGCCCGCACTACGGTCACAGATCCAGTGGTAGATCTTACGGAGGATGATCCACCAGCCACTCCGCCCACAGCAACTTTGATTTCGGAGGAACCGCTGATTGATCCGGCAGATTTCCTCAACCTTCGTCTCCCTCCCACCTCCTTCACTCCATCCACCGCCCCCTCCACCAGCCGACCACATGCCACCTCCCCCAATCCGTCCAACTCCTCAGCCACTGTGTCAGATTCTTTGATCCGGGAACTTTTCGGCGGTGACCACGGGGCAGAGGTCACCTCCAGTACTGCAGCCGTGGTACCACCGGTTGACCTCGTGGCCACATCCCGGGATCCTCTTGCCACTATATCTGTCTAGCCAGCCACAGTGGGGGCTGATTCGGCCGCCCCTTCCACAGAGCAGACCACGCAGCAGGACCGGCCGGAGCCTGATATGGCCACTTCGGTGCAGCAGCAGACGCCGGTCCATCCTCCAGAGACTTCAGGTCGACCAGTGGCCATGGGCCAATCTTCGCAGGAACAGACGCCAGAGCAGGGTGCACCCAGCACAACAAATGCAGAACATTTGAGTCCAGCACAGCTGTACTTGCTCATTCAGCGGGCAGCCCTCAAGGCCGAGCAGATTCACATAGAGCTACAGCAGCAGAATCAGATCACGGCGCTTACTGAACAGCGCAATCAGTTGCTGCGGGAGAAGACCAACCTCCAGGAGCAGGTCAACATTGCTATCCAAGCAATCTCCAGCGTATGGCCCGCTGCACGGGCTCACCATGTTCCACTTCCCACCAGAATCGAGGAGGACACTATCACGCTACAGGCTCATCACCTCAGGGAAGTTTTCACTATTGTTTGCAGGGAGAACCAGGAGCTACAAGCGGCGTTAGCCACACGGCCTACCCTTCTAGATCCACTCAGTGATCATTCAGGACAGGTAACTGCCAAACAGACGCAGGAAGTTAGTCTACAAGCAAATCTCCATTCCACTGCAGCCGCGGCTTCTGGCCTTCTGCGCAGTTTGCAGGAGTGCTCACTCGCGTTAACTGTCAAGACGCAGCCCATCGCTGCCCAGCTGCAATAGATTGCCTGGGACATTCAGGCGACCACGGACCCTGCAAGGTTAGATCAGCTCTACGCCCAGTCGGATGAGCTGGAACTCCACATGCAGCAGACTGAGGCCGAATCAGCAGCAGCCAAACACGTCATCCGGGAGATTCGTCCGCCCCTTCGCACCCATGCTGACGCTATGCACCAGCTGGATGCCAAGGCCGAGGGCCAGCTCACCACGCTGTTCGGGGCTGCCCCGACGCCCATAGACGAAGCTGACGCCAACCGAATCTCTCAAGAGGCCGACCTGATTATGCAGGAATGGCAGCAAGCAGTGGCGGCCTTCACAGAGCTTTGAGACGAAGCGCTCCGCCGGGTCCCGGAGTTGGGGCCCTTGTTTGAACCAGCAAGTGGCGGAACATAGCAGGAAAGGGCGGCAAAAGAAGGAACAACAGAGCAGGGCACGGAAGCCAGCGGGGGAATGGAAGTAGAAACTGTTATTTGTGATTGACTCGTGGACGAGTCAAGGAATTGTGGTCGGGGCCTGTTGGGGCCCTTGTTTTTTTTTAAGTTTTGAACTCTTGGCCAAGACATTTTGAACTTTGACTCTTTTTGAGTTATGGAATAAATGCACATGGCAATCGCGACCGCGCCGCAACGACCAGGAGTTGCGGAGCTACCAAGGTGGCGCGGAAGCTCTCAATAGCTGGAGATCGAGCAGAGATAAGTGCAGATGAAAGAAACACAGCAGAAAACAGAAAGTAGAACACGCAGACATCAGAAGAGAAGCTGGGAAAAGCCAGAGTGAAGACACAGAGAAGTTGTCAGTCGCGAGGAGCGGGTGAATAAATAACGATCACCCGGCTGAAAAGAAAGGTGGTTGAAGGTTGAATGGATACGAGAGATGTCGCGAGGATCGAGACAGGGAAGGACGCGCAGAGCAGCTGCGGAAGAATCATGGTTGTTCTTCCTATGGTTTCTTACTTTCTATGTTCTTCCTTTCTGTTCTAAAATCCATCTGTATCAGACCTGTGAGTTATCAGAGAGAAAGCTATGTAATCCTGTGTTCGGCCAGAAGAATAATATAAGGGAAGATTGCTGTCTCAATAAGTTGTTCATGTGCTGTAATGTGTTTACACTGATTTAAAATTTTAAGTTGCGACTGTCTGAATACTTAGTAAGTGATCTTGCATGTGTAATTTGGTATATGTAATGGATGCACTTTATTTCTTTGGTTACGGGTTTATTCCTTACCAGTGATCTCATCCCCTTATGCATGTGGTCGCGGCACGCCTTGGGTGAGACGCACTGCTCTCCAAGAGCGGGGTGAAAATGCCGGCGTGTTCCTAGACTACACCGGATCCCTTGTTGGCCACAACCCTCAAACCTGGGTCTTGTCCGCGAGACCTGACTTTTCGCCAACACCATGTTGTTCATTTGATCCTTACAAAGAATCATGTGAAATGTAGTCCACCATTTTTGTTGTCATCTTTGATCCTCTACTTCATGTAAACTTATCACATCAGATGAACCAAACATAAACAACATACCTCAATGCAGCTTAGGGGAGATTATCTCGCCTGCAAGATCAATCCAGATTAGAATATTATATGTATATATATAATGAAATTAACATATAAAAAATATCAACATCAACATCATCAACATCTACATGATTACGCTACTACAAAAATGACCATCAAAATTCATGCATAACGAACAAATAGACAACTCACATGCATACAAGACAAGCACATTCTTCACATCAATTCCAAGTGTTGAACTTGGGATCTCTGATACCAATCTGTAACCCCCCTCCCCCCATTTACCTAGTTTCATCGCCCTGCCAGGTTAAACGTGAGAGTAAGCGCTACTATAACATGACTTGACCTCTTAGGTCCAATTAAGGAAGTGGGGCCAACTATGAAAGACAAACTGACATGTCATAACATCGTTTAGGGGATACAATTCACTCAAAGACTAAGTAACCACCCCAGGTGGCCAAAACCTGAGTTGGAAACCATTTTCTCTAACCTGGGTCCTCAATCGCACCCACAACAAGGCCTCCATGCCGTTGGAAGCCTCCAATCGCATGCACAAGTTTGCATCCATGTGGTTGCAACCCTAATTTTTCAATTAGGAGCACGATGTCCTGATATTTAAGTCTAGGTTTCAGGTCAGCCCCCATACCACTGCCCAAAACTTCCTATAACTTCTTAAAATCAATAATTACATTAAAATAATGCTATACACACAAATTTTAAGGTATAACTTGACTTACACTGCCTATAACATGCCATACATTTTGTCAAACACATGGAAAACATGTAAGCTACAAGTCATGAATGCATATCTGATCATAAAAGTCTGAGATTCATAAGAGAATTACTGATGAGGCCCTATGCCCTCTCCACATACCTGCAATAACACTTATTAATCCATTCATCCATCAACCAATAAATATATAAACAATTTGTGACTAGAGCCATAGAAGATACACATCATATAACAACATATAATCAGGAAATAACCAACATATAAACCATGGTAACTCATCCATAATAGCACCAACACATTGCCAATAAATATACATGAATCAAAATAGAGGAATATATCTTATTAACATAGGAAATTACCAACCAAGTCAGGGACTTCCACATACCATTCAAGAATATATTGGGATAAACCAAATATCTCTTTCATCCAATGACCCCCATGCCATATTCCAAGCATGAATGTGGTATCTCATGGAATAAACCAAAAAAACCATACCGGGGATTCCAAAGGCCAAAACACATCAAACCTCAACCAGTGATTCTGCCACATGGTTTTACATCCCTAACACTAGCCAGATTGATCTCTACCCAAGCTATCTAGGGCTCCAAGAAATAGTATCTCAACCCACATCCTTTCAGTGCTCCAGAGCATTTTTCCAACTCGGCTCTAGGACTAGTAACGCAACCCACCAAGCGCTCTAGAGTGTTTGGCCAACCTAGGCACCAATAATAGAAACTCAACCCAAGTTTTTCCAGGGCTTATAGAACATTTTTTCCAACCCACAACCATAAGGAATTACAAGCACCAATCATAAAAACAACAAGTGGAAAAATCCACAACAACATGACTATCTAGGAAATGGCAAGGCTAGGATAAAACCACTGTCAATCCCGGAAATCCTCCATGTCAATGATAAAACATAACCAGAAAACCACATGCATCTAAAATGCATCAAGGAATCATACATGCAACTTGTTACCTGCAAATAAATCTTGTTGTGGCTGATGTTCCACCTGTTCCCTTGCGCTTTCTTGCTTTCCTTGCCTTCTTTCTCCAAATCCAAGTATGCCAAAGTGCTCCAAGAGTGCTCTAAGAAAAATATAACTGTGTAAGAGTATGAGAGAATGAGAGAATAGAGAGAGAGATCCAAGCTAAAAATCACAAAATGTTAAACTAAAAAAAAAAAAACCGTGAACTGATCCTCATAAGCCTTTTTATCATTAAGGCCTCTATTTTCTCCAATTTCCTTCATTTTTCCTTCAATTTCCCTCTCATGAAAATTTATGACTTGTCACCTTTCTTTTCTCATATTTCCCTTTATTTCATAAATTTAAAATACAAATTAATGCCACTTCGAATTTTCCAATTCCTTTTCCAAATTTCATAACCATTAATTAATCACTGGTGATTCCCATCACTATGTTTTTCCCAACATTCAACTTGGAATACATGTCCCATGACCTTGGTTATTATTTTTATTTACATAGGAAATCAACAAGGGGTTGTTACAATTATACTTTTTCCACACGTCGTGGGATTTGGGACAGTGCCCTAGAAAAAAACATATTTTTTCAGACTCAAGGATGGGGAGCAGACCTAAAGATGGTGGGCAAACATATCCATGGTTTTGAGCATGGTTTTCGCACATGGTTTTTTGGCATGATGGTTTTTTCCCACGGTATTTATCGATTCGTTAAGGGAACTACGTTTATTTTCTAATCAAGGGTTAGTGCATAGGGGTTTATGATTTATTCAACATGTATATTTTCATTATTTTACTCATACATCTTAATATGAACGTTGATGAAGCACTTTGTTCATGTTTATAGCCTGTAGACTACATTGAAAAAATAGAGTTGGACTAAGGGGAAGAAGGGTACTAAATGATAACAATTAGAAGAAATTAAGTATTATGCATAGCTATAGCATCAAAAGGGAGGAACATTATGATGTGAAACTAGTAGATTTAGTAATTTTGGGACAATAGTCCTCACAATAGATGAAGCCACCTTCCCAAAAGGAGGACATTCTAGAGGAGGAGAATGAAAAAAATAAGGTCTAAATATTTTTGGTTATTTTTCTTTTATGCCACCTAATTGTATGGTATTAAGGGTGAGTATCTCCCCTAATTAGGTATTTTGATCTTAAGAGAGTAAATATTAGCTAGCATAAAAAAAAATATGGTCATCTCTACAAGAAGGAGCCAAAAAAAAATTAAAATTAAAATTTGGAAAATTGTGTATTGTTAGGCTACTAGAATTTTGAGAGTATAATTCATTTCATTATATAATTTATATTGACTCTAGCTGGGAGGATCTATCTAACTAGGTACATTTCCTTCTCTTTTCTCATTCTCTTGACTCTGTATACATATTTAAAAGCTCTAAAATTTGGAAAGGAAGTGATAGAAGCCCAAACCATATATTTCATAGTCCCTAATCTAGTGCCCTCGTTGTAATGAAAGAAATTTTGAATTAGTTTCGTATTTAGGACTAAGGCACACTGCGATAGGTGAAATAAATTTTTTTTGAGCAAATTATGTTGGTGTTACTTAATTTTAATCTTATTCTTATGTTGAATGAATGAATGAATCTATGTTTGCATGCATGCCCATTTTATTTTATGTCCCATGATTATGTTAAGTGAGAATGCAGTTTTATACCTCCTCTTATAATGCACGCTCATATTTCTTTTACATTATGTCATCTAAAGATGAAATCATTGTTAAGGTGCCCTTCTAAATTGGGTTCATAAAGTTTGTGTCTAGTAATCTCAAGTAAAGAATTTTGTTTCATTATATGTAACACAATCAAAATATTTAAAGTTGTAAATAATACTTTCATGCACCATTTACTTTTTGCAATAAATCGAGTCAAAACTTCACCAAAACAATTTTTCTTATGTGAAAGGAAATGATAGTAAATTTAGGAAATTTGACATTGCCCCTCATTTGGATTGAGTATTGGCTCAAAGGCCTACCGTTGTTGTGGAAAGGTCTTATTGCATATTATGCCTTAACGTTGAGTCCCTGTGAAAGAACAAATTTGGTGGGGGGGGGGGGGGGGGGTGGACAAAGGGCATCGACATGCATATTGAATAATACAGAAGAAGAAAAACAAATTCTCTACAAAACAATCATGACAAATACAAAAAAATGTGAATTTCCATATTTCAATCAATAATAGTGATGAATAAGTTTGAGATCACATGGAAAAAATGTTCATACCACTAGAGAATGAGAAGGAAGCATCAAATATTAGATAAGAGGAGAAATCTCAATATTCCTTGTTGGAAAAAATATTCTTTGAGAGCAAAAAAACCTCAATGGAGGCCATGTTTATTACTAATAAGACAATGAACCTATCCTTTATTTTCATACTTATAATAATTTCAAAGAAACCTTGATTCTAATTTTAATTCCTAATTTGGTAACATTAATTCTAGATTCCACTTAAGAAGAAATATGTTCTATTTAGAAATATATTAACCCAAAGTCCCAAGGGGGGTGAGAAGGAGGATTATAAATCTCCAAATCCTAAAAATTCGAATAAGGATCCCTAGTTTACCCTCTATGGATAACATTTGAAAGTGAATGAAAAATTCAAAGGCTTGGTTGAAGAAAGGAAGTTTAAAAAATAAATTGGATAGAATTTCTTTGTTGGAGTTAGAATCTCAAAGAGAAGAAGAAAAAATAATGTGGAATTGGGGTATTAACGGATTATGAATACAACCATTTTATATCAAGAAAGATAAAACATATCCTCTTAGGAGGTACTAAATTGTTTAATTGTATATTTTATGTAATTTTTTATATAATCAATTTGTAGAATTGTACTCTTATTGTAATGTACTTAGAGAGGATAATATGAGGTACCCAAGAGAATAATGAATGTAATGTGCACAAAATCATGAAATAAGCCCACTTAGTAGTTAATGAGAGATAGGCCCATTACGTAGCAAAGAGGAAATAATATAATGATAATAGGTAGTTGGCATAAACAGAGATATATATATATATATATATATATATATATATGGGTTTATATTTCTCTATAAATATACTAGATATTGGATGTATTTCTCTCTAGTAAGCATGGATTATTAAATGATTCTTTCCATAAGGAGTAGTTGATGATATTGCCTTGCTTTAAGGGTTATTTTATACCTTATTGTGTTCTTTATGGTTTGAATGTATGATATTACTAAATACAAAGGGTTAATTCTCAAGTTTAAGGCTTTATATTTTATATATTAAGGTTTACTAAAGTGTATCAGACCTCTTTCTTGGGCACAATGCGGAATTTTTTTTGTTCTTAATGTAAATTTGAAGGTAAAAAGAGGATGACAACACTCACATCAATTTGTGAAACTTTGGATGTAGATTTTAAAAAAAAATATAGTGGTAGACTTTACCTATTTAAAAAATAATACCCAATTTCCCAAAAAAAAAATGGAGTCTAGGAAGTTGACTTATTGATAATTCAAAATGAGTTGTGTTAAGGTTTTTCTAGGGGAAATTGAAAAGTCTATAGATCATATGTATTTATCTAAATTTCAATGAAACTAGTGCAAGTACATGTAGAAGTATCACAAAAGTTATGGTTGTTTTACATTACTCATCTCAAAACCTAATCACATAAAGGAACTTTATTGAAAGGAACCTAATGTTATTTAAAACCATAGTTCTATGTTTGGGTTCTCAAAATAATTCTTAGCATTTAATAATATATAAAATAGATTAATTCAAAATATACAACAAGTTGGAAAGGGAATATGTATACTCATCTAAGACATGGATCACTTATATGGTGTAAATCACTTGACTTATTTAATATATGCAATGATTCATATGAAGAATATGAAAGAGTATCTTTAAAAATTAGAAGAATTTTGAGGTCTAAAATTGTTCTCCTAGGGAAAAGTAATAAAATAATAATATAAGAGTTATGGATTTTCATAGGGGAAAAAAGAAAACTATTATTTTGAAACATATTTTCAACTCATATTCTTATAGGTTTATTGGAATTTCAAGTATAAGTACTACTTGTATACAAAATGATATTATGCATAAAAAAAGTACCCATTCTGCATATTTTTGATAGACCTATGGTGAGTTAAACTGAAGAAACATGAAAAAGTTGTGCTTTCTTTCTGTATTTTCAGTTAATCTCACCATGGTACTATCAAAAGTATTTAGAGTGGTTAGTAATTGGACGTGGAATGTAATTTTGCATCCCACAGATTCCTACACTTGAAATTTTAGTAAACCCATAGGGAAATAAATTTAAAATATATTTTAAAAAATAACTATTTTCCTTTTCCTCCAAAAACATTTACCCTTTTCATTGTCATCATAATTTTGAATCATATCGATTATTTTAAAGTTGATATTAATGATACAAATTTTTTTTTGAACTCGCCTTTTTACCTCAAATTCCCGTGATGTAATGAAGAAGGATAAAAGGAAAATTATGGATTTATTTTAATGTGAAAATATCTTATTATAGGTTCATAAATGTGTTCAACAATAAAAAATTTATTATCTCTATACGTCCTATAGTAAGCATAATTTCATCAATGTTATTTTGGATAAAAGAGTGTAGGTTTCCATAAAACATAATCAAAGAACATGAGTTGAGGGTGAGAATGTTAATTTTTTCACATATTTGAATATTACCATGGATAGATATATGTTTCATTTATATTTTCATGCTATACATATGCATGATGTCGATAATATTTCGGGATATCCGTGGATGGACTCAATTGATATTGTTTTTTTTTGTAAATTAATTATATTCCTTCAAGAAACATATTGCATCACTAATATACCTTTTACAAAATTATACCATACTCACTAAGTCCAAATTTGTGGGTCGGTATATGATAAAGCTAAATATATACATAAAACCAAGACTAGAAGCAATACATAAGACATTGCACAACTATAAATTTGAAAAATAAATAGCTAAGAGAAAGCCAAAGTAGATAAACATCTTAGGAGTATAAAGATGTTATAGGATGCAAGTATTTAAATTTTCTCATACCAGGAGGCATTGAAAGGTTGAATTCACACTTAATTTGTTTCTCCATATGAGCTCAAAAAATTCTATCTTGTCAATATAATCTTGCATTTTCCATTTCTTCCACTCATTGTCGTTCAGAAAGGAAATGATATCATTCCTATCCTTATGCTTAACTTTTAAGACTCTCCATAGTAGATCCTTTAACATCCAATGGAGATTAATAGCATGCATGTACTAGTTTCTCTTTTCCTTGGTACGACCATGGCCAAGAAGCCAATGAGAAACCTCATCCAAAGTTATGAATCTGAAAAGGCCTATCTATATTAAGAGACATGTTGTTACACATAATTTTGTCACCGTCCCTGCAATACCTCATCTCGTACATTGGAGGACTATTCCCGTGACCTATGAACAGTAAAATATCCCGAAAACACCTTAATGGAATCCTTTTGCATAAGAACAAGAATTCTCTTGAAGAACAATTCCTCTGGAAAACCCTAAAAATCCATGTTTTGGCATTGGCATTGGTAGCCAGTTCATCCCTCGCTCCAATCGGGAAAATGAACACTAGTGAGCGCGCCAAATGACGTTGTATCCCTGTGTCTCACTCGCGCCAAGCCTATTAAGGAATGTTTTTTAAAAATAAATGGCAAAATTTTGATTCTAACCAACTCAGAATGAATCATCAGGAAGAAGTTGGGTTGTTTGCCTCCAGATCTCCCTAATTAGGAAGTGGTTTTCCACCTCTCATGGAACCTTCCTAAGAGATAGGACCCTATCCCATGATTATAGGGATCCCAACCTCCCTTCCTCCCTCTATAAAAGCTTGCCCTCTCCATTTGCTAGCTAGTTGAACTTGTGGGAAGGAAACTATAGTTGGGAAACTATTGAAAGCAGAGCCAAGGAGAACCCCATAAGAGAGAGAGCTTTGTCCATATTCCCGACAGGATTTTTTGAGATGCGCTCGGCTGCAAGCCCCGCCGAAGGAAGATCATAGTGTCAGAGCATTTGGTTGTAATCTCCCTTTTTGTCATATTTAATATAAGCCACTCTGATTTTGGTTCCATTCGTATGTCTACTCTTTTATGTAATGCAACGAATTATATCTTCCTTGACTGATATATAGTTACATGCTTTAAGTATTACGTTGTATGTCGTCGTTTCTCTACATGTGTACAGGTGTCCGGACGTGACGAATGGAAGGATTGTGATCTTTCAAGCTAGGGATGAGGAGCACTGCTTCTTCCTCGACAACAATAATGTGGGATTCGAGGTAGGCTACTTATCACAATCTTTGTCTTTCTTGTAACTAGGAACCAATGTCATTGCGTGATTCGATTGTTGCTAGACCCAATCTAGGGCTAGTGGGATCGCCTCTGTCCGCAGAGGGGATTTACCTCCACAACAATTTGGAAACTCTATTGGGGATCAGTGGGAGTTATTCCTTCCTCCTTTGGGTTGTTTTTGGCTTTTGATTGATTTATTTTCTTTTCTGGTTCACCTTCCTTGGTGTTAAAACCTTGTTCAGCCCCCAGAAGACCAAATCTAGTCTTAGTTTGTCCTTTTTTTATCATTTTACTAGGGTAAACCGGCTTGGTGCGATTTTTCTCTTGAAAGACGCACTGACTGGCGCTTGTTGCTGGTTAGGCACCCACGCAAACCCCTGTTTGGCACAAATTATAGCCAAATAGGCACACCAACCCTACTTGGTTTTAGGGTTTGCCTGTTCTTGGACTTTCTGAGCCTGACTTTTGGTCCCGGTTCATTTTTTATGATTGCTTGAGTGCTTTGTAGTCATTTTTGACTGGGTTTAGCCCTTTTCCTCTAGTTGTTCACCTTTTTCCATCATTTTTTCATTCTAGCCCTAGGGCTTCTAGGTGCTTCAGTGTGCTGAGCCTCCCGTGGGAGTTTTGGGTCTTTTCTTTCTCGGTCAACCTCGTTTTTGCTTCTTTTCATTCATCTTGCTGGATTCCATTGAATCATTGCGTTAATTGAGTGATTGTCCTTTCTTTCATTTTATTTCACTTTGTGTTACTCCAAGCCTAGATTACACGTTTTGTTTGAGTCTCTTTCGAGATTCTTCTTCGCTTTGAGGGATTTCTTCATCAGTTTGATTCTTGATTGTGTGCATTTGAATTGAGTTAACTTGTTTTTTTCAACTCTCTCTTTGTCATTTCTTGAATTGATGTTTTCATTAGTTTTTCATTCATTTAGTGCATTTGCTCTAATATATTGAAAAATAAAAAAACAAAATCTTTTGCATTTTGATTGGCATAGTGAAAATTGAAATCTCTTTCACATTACTAGTGTTATATAACTCTAGAGAGAAGTTTTCTAGTTTCATTAGCTTGCACTGGAAACAATAGTGGATGTTTTTGTATTTTCATTTTGTTGTCATTTGAAAGCTCTCAACTCTCCCGTAGATAGCTCTTCATTGAACAAAATGAAATTTTGTGGCATGTAGTTTGCATCTAAAGGTTTTATGAGATCCGACATTCGATAGGGCCTTGAAATTGAAATGTAAATTGAAGATCAACTATAAAATTTACTGAATTAACCTAAGGCAACATTTAAACATTAACGGAACATCTTGTAGTCTAAGGTAGAGACGTGTTCCGATGTCTTTAAGCCTAGTAGTTGTCGCTCGCCATCTGGCTACGGACAGCGCTAGTACAGACTTGTGCTCCCTGTACCATCGAGTATATAAAGGAAGACCCCATTAGGTTGCAATCCCTTATCTGTAGGAAGCCGAGTCTGCCGCCTTTCACCCATGATACACCGGACACAACATTCAGGGATATTACCTGCACATACGTCAAGTCCTTGGTTGATTTCTCTTTCATTTTTACCAAGGTGTATATTGCAGTTCACGAATATCTGGTACACCCATTTACCTAGATTACCAGAGCAGTTGTTTTGATCTTTACTGACTCCTTAAACTTGAAAAGATCATCAAGCGCTTGTACTTTCACGCTTGTTTCCAAACTGAAAGTGATAGAGTCATCTTTTACTCGTTTCTAGACTCTTGATACATGAAACAATAAAATTTCTAGTTTCAATGTGGTAAAATTAATCACCTACGATCACACGCCCATTTAGAGATTGATTTTTTCGGAATGTTTTTGTTTGCCTTGGTTTTTCCCGTGTGTCTTTGTTTTTGATATCTTCCTCTTTTCGCTACAGTCACAGTGGAGGAACCATCAGTTTCGTCTACTAGTAGTTCTTATACAGACGATTCATTAGAGGTCTCTCAGTCCTCTGTTGAGTATTAGCAGCCTGTTGTATCCGAGTTTCCCGACGGGGGACTGGTCATATCTGAACTTCCCTTTAGAGGACCAGTTGACTTCAATTGGCCCTTGTCCAACGCCTAGTTTGGATTTGGAGTAGGGGAACACTTCCTTCCTCTTACATCGGGATCACCCTTTTTGGTTGCTGTCGTACCTCCTAGTCCCCGTCGTCTTTTAGAAGATCTTACAACAGGGTCAGATATGGACTCATCCAGTCCTTCTCCTAGTGAGGGAATTCCTACTTCTGGTGAATATTACCAGCTTTTTCTTGAAGACATCCCCGAATCTTATGTTATGTCTTCACCTGGTCCTTCGCTCCCAGCTAGATATAGGTCTTTAAGTCAAGTCATGGCCACTATTGCCTCTATAGGAGTATCGACTCCGTCCACGAGGCCAACCATTCCCACCTTAGGGATGTCGCCATCGACACCTCTCACGACATCTCCATTTGTCACATCGGCACCTGTTAGACCTACTGTCTGCGTGGTTGCATCTACGCATGTTGTCACTACTTAGTCAACTAGGACCTTGTCAGTTCCTGAAGATGTTTATATCGCTTCTGCTATTCTGGAGAAAATTTCTCCCGAGGAGTATCGGCTGTCTTTACAGCCGTCAATCTTTGAGGTTGGTCAGTCCTCTCAGGATCTTAATTGTCCTTACTTTTCCCATTATGGAGTGGATGGTGTCCTAATTTACATATTTCCATATCAATATGATGAGCAAGGAAACCCCCTTTGTTTTCCTACTCATGAGGCTTATCAGTATATTAACGGTTTTCTATCTACCCAACCTAGGCAGCCTTCTAATCAACAAGGGAAACCCTTTCAGGGACAACCTTTGTTTCAGAAAGGATATGCTTCTGGCCCACAAGGACAACCCTTCTAGGGACAAAATTTGGCCCAGCCAGGGTATACGTACGATCTGCAAGGACAACCCTTATAAGGACAACCTTTAGTCCAGCAGGGATTTTTTTACAGTCCGCAAGGGCAGTCTTACAATCCTCAAAGTCAACCTCTAAAGCCTCACCCTGTGGTCCAACTAGGGAAACCTCAAGGACCAGCAAGAAAACCGGGGTATCAACCTAGACCACCATACGGTCTTGGGGGGAAAACCCATCCTTCTCAACCTTTGGTGCAACCTCAGCAGCCTCATTTTCCAATTGGTCAAAATGTTGCACAACTTGGGCCATATTATGGTCCTGTCACAGGTCAACCTGGTTATCAGGTACAACCTGGCCCACTCTTGCCATCAGGCCAACCTGCTCAGTTAGGGAAACTTGGTGTCCTTCATCAGCCAGGTCAACCTGTTCAACTAGGGAACTTGCATAGCCAGGTCAACCTGTTCAACCAAGAAAACTTGCACAACCTGTTAACCGTGCTTAGCAACCGATCTATTCTATTCCACAGTCGAATCCACCTGTGCGGGCTATTTTTGGTCGTCTATATTTAAAGACGTTATTGTTGCAGTACGAAAGTGTCACGCGTGCTAGATCTTCCAACGCAAGATGCATGTGCCGCCCCTCCCATTACATCCTATCATTACCGTGGGCCCTTTTTCCAAATGGGGCATTGATTTTATGACATGTAACCCTCACTCAGCCGGGGGGCATGCTTATATCATTGCTGCTGTGGATTATTTCACCAAGTGGGCCGAAGCGATGCCTACATTGGCCGCAGACGGTAAAACAGCTGCACAATTCATTTTCAACCATGTGATCATGCATTTCGGCGTTCCTCAAGCCATCGTCACTGATCATGGCTTTCATTTTTGGGACTACATGATGGCAGACCTGACATCTAAGTTGGGCTTGCGTCACGAAAGCTCAACGCCATATTACCCCCAGGAAAATGGCTAGGTTGAAGCTGTGAACAAGGTACTTGTCATGATGCTTCAACGAACAATTGGTATACAAAAATCGAATTGGCATCTCCAGTTGTTTTCATCTCTTTGGGCCTACCGAACGTCAGTGAAGAGTGTGACCGAATTCACACCTTTCCATTTGGTGTATGGTCTGGAAGCTACTCTTCTGGTTGAATGTGAGATCCCTTAACTAAAATTGGCTGTGGAATTACTGCCCGATACTTCCCCGGAGGAATAACTTCTCCTATATCTCAAGAGGTTACATGAAACTCACCGCTTGGCTGCCTTAGTCATTGAGGCATAGAAAAAGTAGGTTAAAGGTCATTTCGATCAAATGATTTCTCCGCACTCTTTTATTGAAGGGGACCCTGTCCTCTTGTATGATCAAGCCCATGACAAGCTTGGGGCAGGAAAATTTGAACCTATGTGGCATGGGCCCTATATCGTTAAACGTGTATTGAAAAATGGGGCCTATAAGCTGATCGATTATGAAGGTCTTCCTTTGGCACAACCCATAAATGGGTTGTACCTGAAGAAATATTTGCTTGAATCATTCTTGCATAGTATGTGTACATAGGTGATTTTTTTTTTCATTTTTGTGCATGTGTGGTGTGGTGTGCTTTGTAAGCATTTTTCTTCTCATTGGGTCTTCCTGATTGTGCAGATGTCTATTAATCCTTATGTTGGTTTTGTGTATGGTGCCTCCCGCAATACTAGGAACCTGTCTTCGGCAGCCTGGGTAATTTACAATCCTAATGGTGAGTTGGTTAATTTACAAGGTGTTTTTCTAGGGCCTGCTACAAATAATGTCGTGGAATATAGTGCCGTTTTGGAATTGTTAAATGAGGCTGTTAACCTTGGTATTCGTGCGTTACTTGTACAACTAGATTCACAGCTTGTGGTTTTGTAGCTCAATGGTCATTATTCAGTTAGAAACCCTTGCATTTTAAGACTGTATCTACATATTCGTTTACTGGAAAGAATTTTTGATTACATTACATATCAGCATATACCAAGATGAATGAATACACTAAAAAATGCAGTAGCCAACATGGTATTAGATAGACATTTACGCAATTTATAAAAAACATCATCATATGTAAGCAAGATCCATGTAGAAATAGATGTATGTATATATATGTGGAATGTTTGCAACATGTGCATCATATAAAACCAAAAATATACATGTTTGTGTCAGTTACATCCGGAGATGACATGTCTCTCAAAAATATGCAAATAAAAAGCCTAGGCGACTAATCGGCATTGTGTTCATGGTAGCACGTCACTACTCACACCAACCACCTTAGTAAGCGGTGGAGGCCACTGGGCACCCCTACGGTGTGCCTCTGATAAGCTAAAGGGACATCAGCTAGGCGATCATAATCCGAAACCCCACGAGCAATCCCCTCTAGGTTCTGTATGAGCGCATCCCCCTCGCCCCCCTCACCTTGAGGGTCATAAACGAGAGGGGTCCTCCTCGCCATCGATGACATTATGACGTGCCTCTCAGGACCAACATTTGCATACATATAGGATCAGCTGTTAGAAAATCCATGTATACCAAAAAATCATGAAACTCATAAAAATTAAAAAGATTCTTACCCAGCTCCTCATCCCAGTCCTCTCCTTCTGGGAGCGAAAGGTTTGGGTCTTCAATGAAATCAGTGCCCGCATAGGGCCAGTCCTCTATGACGATCAGCTATCGTCAGAGCCATCCAAAGAACTCGGGCCGCCATGACATCTGCTAGTTGCCCCCTGCCCTGGGCATCAATGCTGCCCATCGATCCATCCATGGCTCTCTCAATGGTGGATCTGGGACTATAGCCCCTTGGCCTTGGAAGATAGGTAGTCATTCCAGGAAGAACGATACCAAGATGGACCCATACCCAAAAAATTTTAGTTTGGTCTTTTTTCATTTGGTCAGTTGCCATTTGATGTTCATAGTCACAGCTGTGGCCTAGTCAAACACTATTGGGTTCATGCATTCTGACGCGAGAAGGAGCTATGTATTGGTAGCTTCGTGTGGTGCCTACGACCCTGCAGCCCGCATAATAATATGTAGCACTACTCTAAGTGCTAGATCAGAAATGGTCTGAATGTCTACCTTTCCGCTACCTAACCCTTTTTGTGCCCCTGCGCACACTCTGTCCATGACCATTTTCATGTTTTCAGCAGAATGCCTGGTGCCAGTCAAGATAGGAACCGAACCCCTCCGGGGAAATCCAGTGATGAGTTACACGTCTGACACTTCAAGCTCGAGTACTTGATCTCGAATTTTAAACTTCTCCTCGTCCTCATCCCAAATGCTAATCAGATATCGCAGTAATTCGGGCTGAGCCTAGAGACATGGCGTTAGGAAGAATTTTTTCAAACCACAATTTCAGAGAGCATTCATACACTGCTAATTCCCCATTTCCAACTCATCTTCCTCACTGTGCTCTCTTTCCTTCAATTCAATCACCATTTTTTTTTTATCATAAACACATTGTAAGATCCCTTGGGTGCTTAATACAACAATTAATTGGCTCTATTTTTGTTAAATTTGAGCGGAATTTTAGGTTGCGCTGTTGGCGTAGCTGTTTTGCTGATAGTAGCGCCACGTGGCATGGCCCCTGTGAGAAAAAGGGTTGGTTGGCACGGGTCTGTGCTGGATACCCATGCCAACCGCGAAGGCCCTAAATTTTCAATTCCTCCCCTCAGGGATACCAAATGACAGTTAAAAGCTATGAAATATGGCTTAAAAAATGGCTAATGGAAGTGACTCTTACTTGAAGAAGTCAGGATCCGGATTTGTGCACTGGATTGTTCACAATTGTCACCGCAAGATCGCAACGAAAATGGCTCACTATTGCTTTGCAAAGAGGTAAAGAGGTAAACAGTAAATATGTTTTTACCATTGGTAATATTTATAACTTTTCAAAATCAAAATTAGGTTTTGGGACTTGTTTTTCCGATATTTTACTATATTTTTGTTGAAAATGGGTTTTACACTTGCTTTTTTGTGCAGCGACAGGTTTTCACACGACTAGGACGATGACACGAGTTGAATTTTATACTTTTTCGGACTCGGTAAAAACACGAAAAATTCACTACTGGAGTCACCTTTTAGCTCTTTTCTGACTCCCTAAAACTGAAAAGATCGCCAAGTCACTTGTCATTTTAAGCTCGTTAAATTGGTTGTGAAGCAACATCTACCCAATATACGTTTACCCCTTTTTCGGGCTGGGATGGATTATTTATGAAAAAGGAATACCCTAGCCTATCGCGACTAGGAGGTTCTCTCAAACATAGTTTTCTACCTTTTCGGATCTGTGGGACTATCTACAAAAAGGGACTGTTAGAGTTTTCTTTTCCGCTGTCTTTTCAAACTCTCTAAACATGAAAATATGTTGAGTTCTTCCTTTGTAAGACTCGTTAAAAACTGATGACATCGGACTCCATCGTAATGACGTTACTCGAGTTCCTCCTTCCTAGGGCTCGTTAAATGTACTAGGATGGATTTGTCTGAAGGAAAAAATTATATTGCAAGCATATGCTATCCCCTTCAATATTGCTTTCAAAAATAATTGGGGTGCTCGCTAGAAATGGTGGGGGGAAATGGAACCAGTATTATAGTCGTGTCGGCAGTATGTCGCTCTTGAACATGGCACTTGTTTGCATTCATGTTGGGTCGGGACCATCTCATCTCGTTATCTGCTTTTCTTCATGGGTTTGGGTAATCTCTTTTGACCACTCATTTTCTCTTTGCCACGTCATCATGACCTCAGATCCCTTGACATCAAATATTTCCAAATCTAATGTAGTGCTGCTGATATTTTCAAGAGAAGTTGGCCTTTGCAAATCTAGTGTAGTGCTGCCGATATTTTCAAGAGAAGTTGGCATTTTCAGTTTTCAACCTCCCTCTGATTCTCTATTGGTCTTTATTCACAAACATCATGTTCCTCTGTCTCGTGTTGATGATGTGAGAAACATTATGGCCCACCTTCGATCGAGGTCACTTCCTGTCGACTTCAGCTCATTATCCAGGAAGTTGATCTAGAGACTCCCTTCAGGTGCCTTAGAGCCTGCATGCCTCAATGGCAGGTTCTTCGCATTCGATGTAAGGTTTTCATTATTGGCCTTCAATCGGATGATTCCGCGAGTGTTCGATGCCAACTCACTGTTCACATTCCGTGAATTTTACCTATAGTACCTTGAGAGCCATCGTCATTATTGGTGGTTTCTCTCGCATCTGTTAACGACTTTCATTATTGGCTAGTAATCAGACGATGCTCTTGCATGTTCGAATTCAACTCACATATTTGCATGCTCGAACTTGTACACTGTTCGGGTCGAGATGGAGCACAAGACCCTAGATTTTTTCTGATAAACATCAAGGCTACGGATTCTTTGTGGATTATTATGATTTATTACATTACTCATTTGATTAGGTGGCTGCGACCATACTTGAGTCTACTTGTTGGTCCTTATTTACTGGATGGTTGTGTCCATACCTTGGATCCTATTTTTTGTATGCTCTATTATGGATGGTTGTGCCCATACCACATATCATGTATCAGAGATATCAGTTGTATTTTTATTCGCAGGTTTTCTGACGGCAGTATTTTCAGTTGGGTGCATTCTCATAAAGCATTTCACCCCTCCCTCTCTCTTGGGCCTCATGCTCTAGGGGGCATCTGTGACACATCATTTTTTCATTGTCCCTGCAATCCTCGTCTCGTACATTGGAGGACTATTCCATGAACTGTGAACATTAAAATATCCTGAAAGCACCTTAATGGCATCCTTTTGCATAAGAACAAGAATTCTCCTGAAGAACAATTCCTCTAGAAAACCCTAAAAATCCATGTTTTGGCATTGGTGCGGGTAGCCAGTTCATCCCTCATGCCAATGGGGAAAATGAACACTACTAGGCACGCCAGCTGGCACTCTGTCCCTGTTTCTCACTCATGCCAAGCCTATTAAGGAATGTTTTTAAAAAATAAATGGCTAAAGTTTGATTCTAACCAACTCAAAATGAATCATCAGGAAGAAGTTGGGTTGTTTGCCTCCGGATCTCCCTGATTAGGAAGTGGTTTTCCACCTCTCATGGAACCTTCCTAAGAGATAGGACCCTATCCCATGATTATAGGGATCCCAACCTCCCTTCCTCCCTCTATAAAAGCCTGCCCTCTCCATTTGCTAGCTAGCTAAACTTGTGGGAAGGAAACTATAGCTGGGAAACTATTGAGAGCAGAGCCGAGGAGAACCCCATAAGAGAGAGAGATTTTTCCAGATTCCCGACAGGCTTTGTTGAGATGCGCTCCATTGCAAGCCCCACCGAAGGAAGATCATAGCATCAGAGCATTTGGTTGTAATCTCCCTTTTTGTCATCTTTAATATAAGCGACTCTGATTTTGGTTCCATTCGTATGTTTACTCTTTTATGTAATCCAGCGAATTATATCTTCTCTGATTGATATATAGTTACATGCTTTAAGTATTACGTTGTATGTCGTCGTTTCTCTACATGTGTACAGGTGTCCGGATGTGACGAGCGGAAGGATTGTGATCTATCAAGCCAGGGAGGAGGAGCACCGCTTCTTCCTCGACAACAACAACATGGGATTCGAGGTAGGCTACTTATCGCGATCTTTGTCTTTCTTGTAACTAGGAACCAACATCATTGCATGATTCTATTGTTGCTAGACCCAATCTAGGGCTAGTGGGATCACCTATGTCCGCAAAGGGGATTTACCTCCACAACACATGTATCTCTAAATGTTGAATCTCTACTTGTGTACTTACTGAGGTCACAAATGATATGCATTTTCCATCTCCTAGGCTTGTATATCATCATGTGATTATCTATGTTTGTCATGTCCCCCAACACCAAAGCAACTGGTGACATGACATACTTATCTGAACCAACGATAATGCCTCACAACACTAGAAATTACAACATAACCAATTCCACGGGTACCAAACAAAGAAAAACCCTTGAAATCACAAATGGAATGTAAAAGATAGGAAAATTATACTCCCATAGCACCTTCCCAATACTAAAAATCCACTATCCCCCAAACTGCACTAACAACTGAATCTAAAATAAGTAAAGAGGGATGTAAACACAAAGACATGTATAGAAATTTCTCATTAATAAATATTCTTTGTTGAACACCTTTCGACCTAGGTGGAGATGCCATGTCCCAGAATAATATAACCCCCAGGCTCAGGAAAAAAAAAAGTATCCACATTCCCCAGAAAAAATTAAATAATAAAACCCATAACACACCTGTAGCAACCTTGATCTGAAAAACATAACATTAGGAGCCAAAGTACAAAATTACCTTGCTATCTCCATGAGGAGGAATTAAAGGAAACTTCATTTGAATACCAAAGTCAAAATTCTATGCCACATGGATTCACCAGCGATTCAGAAAATCCATCCAATTTCCATGTACCATTCTCAAGATAGTAAACCTAATATCCTCCTCATCTCCAATGAAGCAACCACTATTTCCTTGTGCTAAGACAAACAAAAAAATACAACCATTATAGGGTGAAAACTTAGTATAAAATCAAACATTCCAATTCCAATATGAAAATTCCTAGTTCACCACCCGAACCTTCAGGAACGTAACAACACAATTCGAAAAAAATGAAATCACAAGCAGGCCTATTAATCCCACTTGCATTAGGGGGATACTTCTTGAATTTCATAAGATCCATCCTCACAAAAAATATGTTTTGAATGAAGATTTTGGACCACAACAAGCCATATTTCTGAGTAAAACATCCATCACATGGTTCGTGTAGGGGTTGGGTTGCGAGACACGCCACCACCCTCTTTAATGACTTTGAGAGTCGGTGGGGTGGTGGGAGTACCCACCCCCTAAGATTAGTTTCCAACTATTCATCCACCCCCATTGAGAAGCTACTATCCTCATCCAAAATGGCTTACATATAATATATCCAACTTAACATATTACTCAACAACAAAGAGGAATTGAGGTTGAGATCCTTATCTTGGCATCCCATATTGGTGATAAGTTTTTTAGCTTTATTTCCCATTCTATGCGAATGAGAGGAAATTAGCTTATGAATGAGATAGATAAGGTGTTCTTGAACCACCAGCTCTTGACATAGGGAAATGAGTCAGTTTCCTCAGCTTTCTCTTTCATTTCCTAACCATTTCTCTTTTCCTCTACCATGATCCTCAACCGTATCTCTCCATTTTGCAGCTAGTATTTCTCCCCCCCTTTCATTCATATCCTTATAATTACTCAATTTTAATAATCTCTTTTAATATCTTATCATTAAATATTATCTAAATCAAAAAATTATTAATCTTAATTTAAAAAAAAAAAACCTCTTTCATATAGATTCTTAATTATCAATATTAATTGGTAATTATTAATTAAATTGTAAGAAATTTTAATTACTAATCATTGCAATTATTAATCTTATTTTTCGAATCTATAATTTAAATTTCTTATAGTTATTAATAATTATTAAAATTTTATTATTAATTATAACTATAATAACATAAAAAAATACATTTATTAATCTTATTTTCATAATAAACTTTTTAATATAAATCTGAATTATCAATATTGATTGATAATTATTAATTTAATTTTAAGAATTATTAATTATTTATTAGTAAAATTGTCAATTTCCTAATCTATCATTAAAATTCTAATAGTTAGTAAAAATTTATTAATAATTATTAATAATTATTTCTATTAACATTGGAATATATGTATGATTATTATTAATTTAACTATATTATCAAATATAAATACAATTTTAAATAATTTGATAGTTTTTAGATAATAATTATTTATCATTATTCCAACCTTAATTAAAAATTCTAATTAATAAATAAACTAACAAATGATTCTAAAGTTATTAATTAAAAAGATAACAATTAATATTATTGTGTGATTAATTTTCCTTCACTTTCTGCCATTGTAGGTCGGCCTCCTTCTTTCCTTTCGTTCAATTTCACCCTCCTTTATTTATATTCCAAGTTGAGATCTGACAAAACTCATTGATCTATCTTGATGATGAGCCATAGAGGATTGGTTCGAAACTTCGATTCTAATAAAAATGGATGCGATAAATCCAAAAAATTCCACACACAACACAGATCGAAGAAGCCTCAAATCAACGATCCGTATCTTCACAACAACTAGAATATCCATGAAACACATCTAAACAACAAAACTATGATTTTTATGATTGTAACATATTTTCACTACCTGTAGCATATTGTTGAAAATTGTTTTCATTAAGCAGAAACCTTAGATTACTGTAATTTCATCTATGAGGCCCTAGTTGCTACCATAACACTCTATGCCTTTGGCTATGGGTCCCTGGATGCTACCATGACACTCTATGCCTGCAGCTATGAGTGAGCGTAGCTTGATCTTCCTTTGAAGCCCTAACGCTACCATGACACTCTGTGCATGTGGCTATGGGTCCCTACCCGCTACCATGTCCATAGAAAGCCTATATATAGAGCCAAAATCCACCAGTTATATGCATGCAACCAAAAAATACACCCTAACTTTTGTGCGAGCTTCGGACCTATGATTTCAGACCTTTGCACGAACTCCTTCTTCCAAACCTGTGCAAACCAAGAGAAAATACATGAGAAGAAGAGAGTGTAATCAATGTGTCCAAATGAGCTTGAGTTCTCTTATATTTATAGGCTTCCATGAGGGTCCACTTGATGTTGATTATGACTTGTCCATTGGTACATGTGCATAGGGTTGACCTAATCCAATAACATGAGTGGGTACATAAATTCAAAAAAAAGCTTCTACTTATCTGAACAAGGTGATATTTAGGTCAATTTTGGTCCTCTCGAAAATAGGAATTCAATGCAATCATCATCTTTGTCATATGAGTTGTCTAAGCTGGAATTTGACCAAATTTACTCAAATTTAACACTTCCTCTCAACTAGAGAGAATTCCACTTGCCAATATATGACCATCGATCAATGTGACATGTGTCCCATCTCAAGTATCTCATCATCCTAAATCATCAAAGCACATCTCTTTCTAATTCCTTCTTACTTGATTGCCCCTTCTCATATGCTGAATATTTTAGAATCTAGAAGAATAATAATTTGCTACTACAAGGGAGCTTAAGCTACCACCCTCTATTCATCGGGCTACAACCTAGAACCTTTTCCAGTGGGCTAATAGCAGGAATTTATGTTAGCATGATACTACTCGAAATATCATTCAGCGGGCTGCTACCCAGAATATATGTCGGTGGGCTACTACCCAAAATATTAGTCGACGGGCTACTACCTGGAATATATGTTAGCGAGCTAATACCCGGAAATATTTCATCAAGCTACTACTTGTAAATGTCATCGGTCTACTACCCAGAAATATCAGTAGGTAGTCAAATCTACGAATTTAATCATCATTAGAGAGCATATCATTAGGGAACACATATCAAAATAGAACCACATCAGGCATCTAATACTCAACCCATAATCTCATGGGGGAGCTACTAATACTACCCCATATCGAGCAATAGGTGACATAGGGGAGCTAATACTCAAAACATATTATTTCCCACTGATATTCCCAGCAATGACCCTAAATATTCATGTGGTAGAACGCTTGCATCATAATCCAGCTTGGACGAGATACCTGACTTACTAAGAGGTAAGGATCACACACCTCCAAGCCTCTTTCGTTGGCCATATGGAGAGGAATAATCCCAACAAGCCCAATCTTGTGGGTATGATTCCAGCTGGGGTATACTCTGCAATGACAAAGATAGGGTGAGCTAATACTCCAACCCTATGGGTAACATATAGGGATAACGCCCTATTGTCCATATTTTTCTCAACCCCAGGAGCCCTTATTCTCAAATCCATACCCTGGGAGCTCAGACAGGAGAGGAAGATCTTGACTCAGTGTCCTTGATCAACGTTTCTCTCATCATACTCATATCATCATACGCGCATCAAGTAATTGTCATCTATCAGTAGCAGTTGCCTCTTTTTTATACATGATATCAAATCAAATATCATGTTAGAGCATAAATAATCATATAAATCACAAAAGGTTATCATAAGAATTCTCCCTCTCAAGGAGGTACCAGTCACAAGCCTAAGATTGTCTCGTACAACTGCATTATCTTAATATATGAGAGTATATATATATATATATATATATATGGGATTCTCTGCCAATCGGATCTCACTCTTTATTATCACATTGTATTCATGTCATATTCAAATCATGCTCAGACATCTCTCTTAGGAGATTTTTCATCCTGCTCACAACTAGTCATGTACTCAACCTCGGTCGTGCTACAGACCTCTCATCATGGAAGATATCATACTAAGGAAGCACTCATATTTTCTCATCTCATCAATAATCAACATCAAAATATCCATACATTCATATATCATAGGAAGAATATCTCATACCAAGAATAGATCATCTCATGCAAACATATCGAAGGATTCTAGATGGAAACTCAATGTGAATTAAGTGACTCAATCATGAATCTACTCATATTCTATGCACATCATTGTATAGATATGGATGGATGTTCTAAACATAACATCAATGCTTCAATCAACTGTCAATTTTCGTGTCATGTTCAAAAACATATTGAACTTCAAATCAGGGTGTCCAGGTACTCGCATTTCCACTTTCCAATACTTCTTCAATAGATTATCTTTTCTTAACTTCAAAAATTGATTCATCATTCCATGATACACCATTTCGAGCTTGAGAAGCCATCTCCCTCTAACTTATAACATCAGAGGCTATTTACTTGACAATAGTAGAAATTTATTATATAAATCCAAAATAAAAATCAAATTTATAACTTGGAACACTTTTGAAGAAAAGGCTTGGATCAATACAACATCCTGGATTCATTAGATAACTATTAATGTGGACACATCTGGATTGGGGGAGCTTGTTTCATGCAATTCTCACTACAACCATAGCACTTTACCAAGCAATCATGCCTAGCCTTTGATAAATCATTATTATTCAATCAAACCAACTAAATCAACTCATCAAAGTTTAGAAGCCAGATCAATACTAATATCAAAATTCATAAATATCCTAGTGTTAGTTCATTGGACCAGCTGATAGGTAAATATTTCATCAAGCCATGTAATCATCTATTATCATGCAAATAGGTTATCATCAACCACTTAATATCTATCTAAAACATGATCAAGTCATTCCCATGATCATAATACAAGTCACTATGCTCATATATCACCATCATCATGTCAAATCATTCGACACCATGTCAAATCCAAATTTTATATCATGGTAAGATCTATAGTCCTAGAAATATTTCAATCATTCATTCAAAGGTCTAAGTCATCATCAAACATCAAATCATGTCAAAATATTGTAAAAATAATGACATATCTATATGTATGTGACGGTCACCTACAAACACAAGTTCATTCTTCATGTTCATATTATTGCAAACATTCAAACTTCCCTGTTCTCAGATATTTCAGCTACACATCTATACAAATGACATCCTCTAGGTGAACATTTGTTTTCATGTACAAAACTTCAATTTTGTGTCTATCAAGCATAGTCACACCTATGGGCCTTCCTTTGTGCGAGAGAGGCTCAGACCTCTTTTGTAGATCAACAATGTCAGATATCCACAAATAATACTTCAATAGAACATATAATGCAAAGAATATTGAGAACATATTCTCCCTCTGACTAGGGATCCACTTCATTCATCTGCATTCATCATCATCAACATGTATTTACTAGATTCATGCAACAACATATCTGTTAGATCACAAAATCAAACATATATCCATCATGATCAGCTACTACGTCATCATATCATCACATCAATATTTCATCAAGGGTTAGATTCACATGATCGGGGCAGCAAATAGGTGATACATCACACTTCAAAGATCATGATCACAATATCAAGTCAATCCATCAAGTCAAGGAATTCAATTTTACTAATCACATCAAAAACATAACCATGGTTGATAAGAGATCTAGAGTATTGATCGCATATTTCTATCATGGTTACTGTGTTTGTCATGATCAATATGATCAAGTCAGGTCATGCAATAGAACCTTACCAAAACAACAAGAGTGTCAACATACTTTCATCATACTTATCATAAGTATTATCAATACCATACTAATGAGGTAAACTTCTATAAGAGACCCAACATGTATTATGCATATCAAGTGTCAAGAGTATCATTTACTAGAGTCAAGGTGTTAACCTTGTTCACAAAATCAGGATCTCCAAAAGCAATAGATGTTAGCCAAACATCAAGTTGTGTCACTATATCCAAGATCAACAATAATTAGCCTCACAAAATCAAGAAAATAATCATGATCAAAATATTCAATACCAGGTGCACCATTTCATCATAGGAAACATAAATCTAAATCACTTTCATATGCATGAAAGATCCATGCAAAGGAGACATTCTCAGCATACTATAGGGCTTACCTAGCCATCAAATGTTATAGCTGAAACATAACATTAAAAAAATATACCATGCATACCTCTTAGTATACAAATACATGTGCACCTTCACATAGGAAACTTGTAGTGCCTATCACATTTTCATCAAGTTCCTCTTTACCTTTTCCAAATATATCTTTTCTTTCCTACATCTCAAATGATCCTCAAGAAGGATCCACTTATAACATCTCATCAAGGAGGTTAGATACAACAATATACTTCAAATATACATGCAAAAATTATAATCAATTATAAAAAATTATTCATAATAATCAGATCCATAAGTTTAAACAAGAGTAAGAAAACAAAGAAACATCAAGAGTCAAGGAGTACTTATCTTCAATGAGAGGTGATCCTCTCCCTCTTGAACTAGTCTTTAATAGCCATTACTATCCATAGTCCACATAAGAATGTTGCCTTCAATCAACTTTATCAATAACTAGGTCATATAGGGCTTCATCAAATCAATCCCAAGTGCTTGAGCATATTCACATAGACCATGTTATGGTTTCATACATAAAATCTCAAGTTTTTTCCATAAACTAGGGTTTCTCTCAAACCCTAACAATCAAATCCTTCTGCACTAACTACCTAGGTTTTTCTTCATACCCTAGAATTATTTTAGGTCACTACCATCCTCTTCTTGCTTCCATCAAAATCGTTTCCAAGGGGTGTGATCTCCATGTCTTTTATTCAGCCCGGCTCTAATACCATGTCAATTTTTCATAGGGACAAATTGTTCTTTTATTTGATAATTGCATTTCTTCATTAACACATTAAGTTCACCCCATAACATCATTACATTTTTCATGTTTATAGCATTATTGATTAGCATATGCAACTAGGTAGAAAGAACAATAACATCATCATCAATGCAGTGGAACGTAAAGGAACATAGGAAGAAAAGCATGCACACATAGAGACACCAGGATTAGTCGGAGACTAGGGAAAAACCCATTATGGGGAAAACCCTTCAAAATTATTCTTCTAGTATATTTTCATCAAATGATTCAGCAAAAGAGAGTACAATGATCCATATATTCACAAAAATTGGAATATCCATGAAATGCATCTAAACATAAAAACTTTGATTATGATGACTGTAATATATTATCACTGCTTGTAGCATATTGTTAAACATTGTTGTCACTAAGAAGAAACTTCAAAGTACTATAATTTCATCTATGAGGCCATATCCTCTACCATAACACTTTGTGTCTGTAGCTATGGGTCCCTGGACGCTACCAAGACACTATGTACCTGCGGCTATGGGTGAGCGTAGCCCAATATGTCTCTGAATCCCTAGTCACTACCATGACACTATGTGCATGTGGTTATGGGTCTGTAGCCACTACCATTCCCATAGAAAGCCTAAAACTAGAGCCAAAATCCACTATTTTTGTGCTTGTGGCTAGAACAAAAACCCTAACTTTTGTGTGAGATTCAAACCTGTGATTTCGTACCTTCACGTGAAATCTTCCCGTCAAACATGTGTGAGCCAAGACAAAATACACAAGAACAAGAGAGCTTAATCAATGTGTCTAAATGAGCTTGAGTTCTCTTCTATTTATTGGCTTCCATGAGGGTCCACTTGATGTTGAGGGTGACCTGTCCATTGGTACATGTGCATAGGGTCGACCTAATCCAATATACATGAGTGGGTACATAAATTCAAAATAAAATTTTTTCTTATCTGAACAAGGTCATAGTTAGGTCGATTTTGTTCCTATCGAAAAGAGGAATTAAATGAAATAATCATCTTTGTCATTTTAGTTGTCGAAGGTGGAATTTTACTGCATTTGCTTAAATTTAACATAATCTTCTTGTTGGGAAAAATACGATATATAGGGGGGGTGAATCAGTATTTGCAATAATCACAATATTTTTCTTTTATATTTACTTATTTCTATACACGACTTTGATTAGCACAACCAGCGTATGTACGCGACTTTCTAAACAGAAGCTAGCGTATACACAGATAAATTTAATGTTTAGGTAAACATTCAGAAGAAATATTTAACCCAAAATATCAGATATGCATCAGATAGTTAAGCAGTGAATAAGTGCAGTAATAAAAGAATAAATCATCACACATGAACATCAAGATTTAAGGTGGAAACCCAATTCGGGAGAAAACCACCATTGTTGTCGTCTTTGTCTTCAATATCTATTATATGGAAAATTTCTTACAATATTGTGTCGATGCATACTCATATAAATACGCAGGCATCTACCTGCAGAAGGCTGCAACCTTCTCTCGTTCTCCAACTACTACTGGAAGGGAGATCCAACCCCCTGATATCGTTTACCAGCCTCTACTAGAATGGAGCTACAACCCCCTGATCAGAACACCAACTTCTACTAGTAGGAAGCTTCTACTTCCATACTGAAAGCTTCAACCCTCAAATCCACTGCAGACCATGTTTCATAAATTTTCACACTGGATCCAACAACTTTAACTCAACTCAGCATAAATATCAACACCAATAAACTTAACCCAAACTTCAAACAGAACAATGAGACCACTGTAACCAGAACACAGTAATAAACCATGATTTCATAATCAACATGCGGAATCAATTTCAACCCTGATCATTCATTATCTTAAATACATACGCTACTTCCCTTTACTGAACCTGTATATATGCACACTTTCCTGCACACCAACCTGCGTATAGATCTGTGAACAATGATTTTCAGAAATTGATCAGTCTCAGAAATAGATCTAAGGCTTTCAGTCATGTATCTTTTCAGATTTTCAGAACCCTTATTCAGTAAGCATCATTAATCATACTTAATCACTCATTGATAATATTTGTACATATTTATCTTAGCAACATATGCAATATTCAAATAACCCAGATCTATATGAAGACTTCATTGATAGATAGCAGAAATATAACAGCACAAAATAGATAACCTCTCCATCAATCTTTAGAAGACCATGTCTTCCATATGCGCTTTCTCTGAACCAAACCCATGTGTATACGCGTTTTCACCGCGACGAACCAACATATAGATCTGAAAATATAGATTTTTCATAAAGATTCAAATCTATAGACATACCCGGATTTCTTCACTTCTCCTTAGCAAACATGTGCCAGATCACAGATCAAACCATCTCTCCAATATATCAAGTAAGTACATGGTCATTTTAGGTCTAGAGATCCTGATCCATTATTGTGTCCATGAGTGCACCATAATTTCAGATCTACAAATAAATAGAACCCATTTCATGAAGATATACTTCAAAGAGAAGTACTTAGTTTAAACCCTTACTCATGCACACCCTTGCACTATGATCTTCTTCCCCTTATATAGGTTTATCTTTTATCAACACCATGAGCCAAAACCACATAAGTGTCGATAGTATTTTGGACGAGATCAAATGGACAACACCACGCTCAATATTGTGGGCTAAAACCATGGTAATGCCCCCTAGTATTTATAATTTTAGAGCGCAAAAGGAATACGAGACTTGGATCATTTTTGTCCGCGTGTATACGCAACTTGGCCTATACTAACCCGTGTATAGAACTCTCAATTATGATTATTAACCATCTTCTACTGGACTTGACACATTTCTTATGTTAGACCTTCTGCAAACTACTGTGCTTCTCCAGAAGACATATATTTCAATATTTGCAAGAGATTTTCCATCAAGGACAACATATGCAACCATAAGAATCATATTTCCAACAATCTCCCCCTTTGGACTTGATGGCAACCATGATGGAGCTTTATCACCAAATTCGTAGATACATAGACATTTATTCAAACACCAAACATTCTCCCCCTTTGACATCAAGAGAAAAGGGCGGACACTTTCTCCCCCTGAGCACATGTAGACATAATTTTAATGAAATACATGACTCTTTAACTCAACGGATCATGACCTTTCCTATCACCAAGGATATCAAAATTACATCAAGGATCCAACCAAGAGGATTTCAAAAATGACTCAATTACCCAACCAAGTGGGTTTAAAAATTTGAAAAAGTCCTTACATGACTGAATATGAAAAATTTATATCGTAGGTCTCAACATGACCTTTTCATCAAATAATAGATATGACTCTGTATAACCAATTAATCTCAAACAGGAGATCATGACACAACAACCAATCATAACGCCAAAAATGCATCCTCTTCAAATAAGGAAAATGCTCCCCCTAACTTGTGTAGCCTGAACACCTTTAACAACCAATTCATCAAAGAATCTTCATCAAGGAGATAAATATCAAAGAAATTTATTGTAAGATGAATACAAGAACAACACAGTTTACCCAAAAATACCACATACTGTTCTAAAATCTGACCCATATAATTTATGTCAACAAAAACCGTACGTGGTTGTATGCACAGAAACTCGCGTATATACGCGATTATCCTTTATGCAACCAATGTTTGTCAGCAGTTGTCATTGATGTCAACCCAAGCAGCACCAAGGGCTAACCTAATATTGCATGGGAATTTTTACCTACCAAATTAATATGTTCTGGGTCAATAATGCTTTTGATGGTTTCTACTTGTCAAGATGTTTCCATTGATATATGGCACGCCATGTAATTCTTCACGGTTTGAGAGATATTCATGTTTGAAGTTTGTACCCCCAGTTAGTGGGCTAAAACCCATGGGGTTGGGGCAAGGGTCATTAAAAATTCAGAATTAATATTTTTTAAGCTCTTAAAATCCCTCCCACGTTCACTTGTTGAAGCCCCTCTCAACTTAAGCATTCATATAAATTGTGATCTTCATTTCCTCCTTATGCATGGGATTTGGACATCGTGGAATTTTCACTCTAACTTTTTTTCTATGAAGGCTCAGAAGCTGAAATGTTTATGAGGCAAAACCAAAATCCCGAGGAAGCTGCAGTGAAAATTTCAGATCAAGTTGCGCAATATTTTTGGAGATGTGATCTGTGGAAGTAAGGGTTTTTGCAGGCTTCTGAAATTCATCTCAAAGAAGTGACCTTGGTAAAATCGTCATAACTCTTTCTCTGAGTATCAGATTGGAATTCTGTAAAAATTGGAAGATAGTGCACAGTATTTAGTCTTCGCTCTATCAATTTCAAAGGCAAATTAAGAAACACTAACACGTGGAATGCCTTACAAGTGCGCTCTACTGAAACAGTCCATAATTAGGGAAGTATGAGAAATTGTGTATAACTCTCTCTTGAAGAATCCAAATTGGGTTAGACCAATGGCATTGGAAAGAAGACTCAAAGGAATAATAAAGGACCACAAATCAGATATTGAGGATCTGAAATAACAGAGATACACCAGATTCAATATCGAGCTCCTAGAAGGAAAAAAAAGCTAGATCATGTGTTGTCAAGGATTGCAAGGGACCAGACTTTCTACGGCAGAAAAGCAAAACAAGGTGCAGCAGAGGGTAGCATGATAAGAGTAGCAACCAAGGTGCATAACAACAGCAAGAAGTTCATCATATGAAGTCTTCAAGTGGGCAGCACTGCATACAATCATTGTAAAGGTATCATTGTACTTAGTCATTGTAAATACATTATTGTACAAATTGTACTAGTATCTATCTGCCAAGGGTTGAAGAGGCGGTGTTGGGAGGTCTAGGATCATCATTAGGTGGTTGTGTCAAAGTTGGGGTTATGGTCTAGTATATCTTCTTCTTCTACATCATTCTATATCATTGTAAAGTGGACCATTTTCCATGGTACGGGAGTCCATTCTTCTTTTATTCTTCTATAGGGTGGTAGGGTGGTGCTAGGGTGAGTTGTAGCTCATTGGGTGTTGGGGCATCCGTTCAGTTGACTACTGAAGAATCTCAAGCATTGGAGCGTCCATCCAGTGGGAGCTGGAGAAGAATGCTTTTCTAGATTCTAGGAAGTTGGAGCTTTATTTTCAATTTGAGTTGAAAAGAATTATTAGAAAAGCATTAGGTGGTTTTTGTCTCAGAGTGGGTTTCCACCTTAAAAACTGTGTGCATTTGTGTTCCTCTTGTTTGCTGCTATCATTGTACAAACACTGATAATAATTGAAGATTAACTAATGCTCTAATTGAAATAAATATTGATTCACCCCCCCTCTTAGTATTTCCAACAACCAGCGTACTAAATTTAATCTTATGATATTAAGAAGATTTGATAAGAGATATAGAGACAACTCCCAACTTGTGTCTGAGATATTTGAATGCTTTCCTAGGAAGGGGTTTAGTAAATATATCATAAAATTATTCTTTGGAGGGAACATAATCCAATTTGATCTTTTTTTCAAGCACTTTTTCACATAAGAAGTGATACTTGATAGGAATGTGCTTGGTCTTAGAATGCATAACGAGAATTTTTGAGATGTTGATGGCACTTGTATTATCACATAAGATGGAGATGGGAGCTGAACATTTGATTTGAATATCTTGCAATGTCTGCATCATCCAAAGAAGTTGTATGCAGCATGATGTGGCAGCCACATATTCTAATTCTGTTGTAGACAAGGCAATATAACTTCGTTTCTTGTTGAACCAAGATACTAATCGAGGCCCCATAAAGAATGCACCACCACTAGTGCTTTTTTGATCATCAACATTTCCAGCCTAGTCTGCATCTGTGTAAGCATGAAGAGTGAGATCATTATTCTTTGGATACCATATACCAAAGTCTTGAGTCCCTTGTAGATATTTGAATATTCTTTTTACAGCCTAAACGTGTGACTCTTTTGGGTTAGATTGGAATCGTCCAACAATCCCAACAACATGCATAATGTCTGGTCTTGTCCCAGTTAGATAAAGCAGACTTCCAATCATAGATATATAATCTGGTTGATTCACCATGGGAGAATAATCATTAGAACTGAGGTTACATCCATTTATCATTAGAGTACTTACAGGTTTGCAGTCTTCCATCCCATACTTCTTCAGAATTTTCTTGAAATATTTTTCTTGTGATAGAAATATGCAATATTTTTCTTGTTTCACTTGTAAGCCAATAAAATATGTTAGTTTCCTAAGTAATGAAATTTCAAATTCTTGTTGCATAACAGAAGAAAATTTCTTACTCATGGATTCTTCATTACTTCCAAAAATGATGTCATCAACATACACAACAATAATTAATAGTTTATAATTCTCAATTTTTGTGTATAAGGTATTGTCAGCAGATCCTTTTGTGAAACCTTGTTGTTGAAGATATTTGTCAAGATGATAGTACCATGCTCGAGGAGCCTGTTTGAGACCATATAGAACCTTTTTAAGTTTACAAACAAATTTTTCATCATTTCCCGGAATGAATCCTTTTGGTTGTTCTATATAAACTTCTTCATCTAGATCACCATTGAGGAAAGAAAATTTTACATCCATTTGATAAAATTTGAATTGTTGAAAACTTGAAAAAGCAAGAAACATTCTTATAGCTTCAAGTCTGGCTACAGGTGAAAATGTTTATTCAAAGTCTATACCTTATTTTTTAGCATACCCTTTACAAACAAGTCTAGCTTTGTTCCTAATAACATCTCCATTTTCATTTAACTTGTTTTTTAATATCCATTTTGTTCCAGTAACATTTTTATCATGAGGTCTTGGAACCAATTCCCAAGTATGATTCTTTTCAATCTGATCAAGTTCTTCATTCATGGCTTGAATCCAACATTCATCTTTACTAGCTTGATTTACATTCTGTGGTCCAATAGTGGATAAGAATTCCAGATAGCTAGGGGATCCTACAAGATTTCTTCTTGTTTGGACACCTGATCCATTTTCTCCCAATATTTCAGATTCTGGATGATTCTTTTGAACATACCTACATGGAGCCTTTTCTGGTATATCTTTTTCTGGTGCTTCATTGGGTTCTCATTTTATATTGTTGTTATTTGATGAGGGAAATTATACATCATCATCATCTTCATTTGTTTTGTTATTTCCCTTTTAGGAGTTGTGGGAGACTCATCAATTACAACATCAATTCATTCAACAATATTCCGAAGTATTTTATTGTAACATTTGTATTCTTTACTCCTAGAAGAGTAACCAAGAAATATTCCTTCATCTTCTCTAGGCTCAAACTTACCAAGATTTTCATCATTGTTCTTGATAAAACATTTTCTTCCAAAAACTCTAAAATTCTTTATAGTGGGAAGATTACCATACCAGAGCTCATAAGGAGTTTTATCACTGTTCACAAGAACATGAGCCTTGTTGAGAATATTTACTGCAGTATGCACTGATTCTACCCCAAAGGTATCAAGAGTTCTAGATTCATCAAGAATAGCACGAGCCATCTATTGAACTGTTCTATTCATTATTTCTGCCACCCCATTTTGTTGTGGAGTTCCAACTACAGAAAACTGTCTTTTTATTCCATAATGTTCACAGAAATCAAAGAATTCATCTGATATATATTCTCCTCCTCAGTCAGATCTAAGACATTTTATTTTTAGATCTAATTCATTTTCAACCAAAGCTTTGAAGATATTAAATTTTTCAAATTCTTCATTTTTAATTTTCAGTAAACCAATCCAACACATTCTAGAGAAATCATCGATAAATAGAATATAGTATAGTTCTCCACGAGGTGAATTTTTCCTTACAGGACCACATAGATCAGTATTCATAAGTTCAAGAGGCTTACTTGTTGATCCTTCTTTGTCATTGAATTGCACCCTGGTTTACTTACCAAATTGGCATGATTTTCATATGGTACTTTCAGGAAGAGTGATGTTGGGTAGATCATGAACAACTTTGAGTCTGCTAGATTTTCTTATTTGAGAGAAGCTCAAATGTCCAAACCTTTTGTGCCATAACCAATTTTTTGTAGATTTACCTAAGTAGCATTTCTCTTGGCCCCCTTTCAATATATACAGATTTCTTGGTGTTCTAGTTCCTTTTATTACCGTTTTCGTGTGTCAATTTCATGTACTACACATTATTTTGAACTAAAGACAACTTCATTTCCTTGATCACCCGTTTGTCTCACACTCAACAAGCTATGCTTTAATCCATCCACATACATAACATTGTTAGCTTTCACATTTTCTTTTAGAAAAATAGAACCTTTACCCTTAATGACAACAAGGGAGTCATTTCCAAAGTAACATTCTTTTCCTTCTCTAATGCATTGTATGAAAGGAATTTATTTTTATCAGATGTCATGTGTTTTGAGCATCCACTATCAATGTACCATTGATTTTCTTCCCCTTCTACAAATAAAGCTATGCCACAACTTTCAACCTGTAAGTCCTTCTTTTTCCATTCCTTGGATTTTTAGGGTATATGATCTTTTGGTTGAATTTTTCTCCTGCATTCAGATTCTTCATGTCCAAATTTATTGCAATAAAAACATTCAATTTCGTTTTGAAGAGGAGAATTTTTTTTATAAGTATTCTTCTTTATTCTAGTCTCATTTCTTTGCTTTCTTGCTTCTATGGTCATGATGGTTTTGTATGCAACATATTGAGTAGCTTTATGACTAAATTTATGACATGAGAAACATTTTCCATTAAAGAAGAAATTCATGTAGTTATGGAACCTTCTATTGATGTTTTCCTACTGATTGATACTTATTTTATTGTTCATCCTTGAATTGAAGTTGTCATGCTTTACCTGGGTATTCTCTTTGTTCTTTTGTTGAATGATGAAATGTTGTTCGTTGGCTTTAGTTGCATTTAGATAGCTTGGTGCTGAATATTGAGAAGATTCTCCGATATATCCAAGACCTGTCTTTACAAGAGAAGAGCGTTGAACATAGATAATTTCATTGAAGGTTTCAGATACTTTAGAAAATCTAAGATTTAAGGTTTTCACTTTCTCAATTTCCTTTCTTAGACTTACTATTTCACATTCTAATTTCTCATTGTGCTTCTCATTTTCTATAAGTTGATTCTTTAGAGTATCTATGGCTATTTTATTTCCTTCCAAACATATTTTTAGTTGATTTATTTCTTCAAGAAAATCATTTTCTCCTAAAGCATCCATAAATGTATCTTTAGTCTCACTAGTGTTCTTTTCAAATGCCATGAGAAGTCTAATATCTTGATCGGATTCTCCTTCTTCACTATTTGATAAACCATCACTACCTTCATGAGTATACTATCTTTTTCTATTGATGAAATGTTTCTTATTTCCTTTTGCAAATTATTTTCCCTTTTCATGATTATCTTTATGAGGACATTTAGTAGCATAATGACCAACTCCTCCAGAAGAAAACATTTGAAAGGAAACTTACCTTTGAAGCTCCCAGTGCTAAGTTGTAGTATCTTTACAAAATTTATCTCATCTTCTTCTGAAACATACCCTGATCCTTCTTGTTCTTCCATTTCCTTGCCTTTTGCAACGGCTCTAAAAACATCTTCTTTGACTGCGAATGGACCTCATTTTCTCATTTCACATGTAGTTAGGATCCCATGAAGTTGAACAATATTAATAGTTTGTAGATCCTACTTCTCTTCAATAGCAGATACTTTTGACTCTAATTTAGGAGTTAGATATCTTAAAAAAAATTCTACAAGACTGGTGTCAGTTATAGTTTCACCAAGATTTCTCATATGATTTACAATCCCATCTAGACATAAAAATAAACTAGCAATTCTTTCATCATTATGCATTTAGAGCTTTTCATATTGAATTCTAAGAGTTTGGAGTTTAACGCTTTTTACCTTGGCATCACCTTCACAAATCAAAATGATTTTGTCCCATATCTCCTTTGTTGTATTCAATTGCATAAATTGGACAAATTCTGATTCAGTGAGACTTCCCAATAAAGCATTGACAACTTTTGCATTGGTTTCATATTTTTTCCTTTCTGTGGATCTGCTGGAACTGAGGCTGGATATTGGTAACCGCCTTCAACTATAGCCCATACATCTACTCCGAGCTCCGAGACTAAAGATAGGATCTTGTCCTGGTCTTCCAGAATATTAAATTGTTTCCATTGAAGAGTGGAGGTCTGATAGATGTTTACCCATCTTGATTTCTCATCTTAGATGATCTACCTTCTATCGATTAATATTTTACAGAAGGACCTGCTCTGATACCAATTGTTGGGAAAAACACTGAGAGCAGGTGGTGAATCAGTATTTGCATTAATCACAATCTTTTTCTTTTCTCTTTACTAATTTATATACATGACTTTTATTAGCACAACCAGCGTATGTACGCGAAATTCCAAACATAAACTAGTGTATACACAGATAACTTTATTGTTTAGGTAAAAATTCAGAAGAAATATTTAACCCAGACTATCATCTATGCATCAGATATTTAAGCAGTGAATAAGTGAAGTAATAATATAATAAATCATCACACAAGAGCAGCACACATGAACATCGAGATTTAAGGTGGAAACCCAATTCGAGAGAAAATTGTTGTTGTTGTCATCTCTATATTCAATATTTATTATATGGAAAACTGCTTATAATATTGTACTGATGCAGACTCATATCAGTACGCAAGCATATACCTGCAGAAGGCTGCCACCTTCTCTCATTCTCCAGCTACTACTGGAAGGGAGCTCCAACCCCCTGATCTTGTTTACCAGCCTCTACTGGAAGGGAGCTACAACTCCCTGATCAAGACACCAGCTTCTACTAACAGGACGCTTCTACTTCCATACTGAAGGATTAAGCCCTCATATGCATTGCAGACCAAGTTTCATAAATTTTCACACTGGATCCAATAGTTTTAACTCAACTCAGCATAAATATCAACACCAATAAACTTAACCCAAACTTCAAACATAACAGTGAGACCAATGTATCCGGAACACAGTAATAAACCCAGATTTCAGAATCAACATGCAGAATCAATTTCAACCCTAATCATTCATTATCTTAAATGCATAAAGCTACTTCCCTTCACTGAACCTACGTATATACACACTTTCCTACACACCAACTTGCATATAGATATGGGAATACTGATTTTCAGAAATTGATCAGTCTCATAAATAGATCTGAGGCTTTTAGTCATGTATCTTTTTAGATTTCCAGAGCCCTTATTCAGTCAGCATCATTAATCATACTTAATCACTCATTGATAAGATTTGTACATATTCATCTTAGCATCCTATACAGTATTCAAACAACCCAGATCTATATGAAGACTTCATTGACAGACAATAGAAATATAACAACAGAAAAAAAATAACCTCTCCATCAATCTTCAAAAAAACTTGTCTTCCATATGTGCTTTCTCTGAACCAAACCCGCGTGTATATGCGCTTTCACCATGACGAACCAGCGTATAGATCTGAAAATATAGATTCTACGGAAAGATTCAAATCTATGGACTTACCCAGATTTCTTCACTTCTCCTCAGCAAACATGTGCCAGATCACAAATCAAACCATATCTCCAATAGATCAAGTAAGTACATGGTAATTTTAGGTCTAGAGATCCTGGTCCATTATTGTGTCCATGAGTGCACCATAATTTCAGATCTACAAATAAACAAAACCCATTTCATGCAGATATACATCAAAGAGAAGTATTTAGTTTAAACCCTTACTCATGCACACCATTGCACTATGATCTTCTTCCCCTTATATAGGTTTATCTTTTATCAATACCATGAGCCAAAGCCACATAAGTGCCGATGGTATTTTGGACGGGATCAAATGGATGACACCACGCTTAATATTGTGGGATAAAACCATGGTAATGCACCCTGGTATTTATAATTTTAGAGCACAAAATGCATATGAGAATTTTATCATTTTTGTCCACATGTATACTCGACTTGACCTGTACTAACCCGCATATAGAACCCTCAATTATGAATATTAACCATCTTCTACTGGACTTGACACATTTCTTCTATTAGACCTTCTGCAAACTACTGTGCTTCTCCAGAAGACATATACTTCAATATTTGTAAGTGAGTTGCCATCAAGGACAACATATGCAACCATAAGAATCATATTGCCAACACTTCTTCCCTAGAACCTACAAGAGAAAATATAGAAAGTCAACATAAACAGGATTATGATACTCACATCAAAGGTAAATTAATAAATAGAAAAATATCTAGGCTACGACGTAATAAACAAAAGGTATTGTCTAATAAGAGTTGTGTCAATCTCAAAGTGTCCCATCCTAAAAGGGCTTAGTCAAAATTTGTGAGGAAGTATGATATCCCTGGTGATGTAAATACCACTCTTGAGGTTGATAGTAAAACTAACAAATTACTTCGAAAATCTTGATGGATATTTACTAGAACCAAAAATTATTGTTTACTATTCCACGAATCAATCTCTGAATTGAATAAATTACCAATAAAATGAGCAACTCAAAGATTCCTATAGGCATAATGAAACAATAAGGAAACAAAATTTTGACATCTCGGTTAAGAATTCACAGGTCTTTGATAGACAGATTATAGTAAAATATTCAAGGGTTAAGCTCATAATATCTCTAGAATTTGAAGATGTTAAATAATTTATTTTTTTTAATATCTTTCAACAGTTGGATAATCTGAGGTACAATTGTATTTTGATTTTTATTTTATAAATTTAAAAAGAAGTTACATAATCTGAGATTTTGTAATGACCTTATTTATTAGTGTTTCTCTCTTTTGTTAGTTGCTCTGTTTTTAACAAATTGTTTATAATTGGCTACATGTAATTATGTTGGTTCAAATTGTTGTCTCCTCATTCATAATACAAACATACATGGATTGCCTCTAACTCTGGAAGATGTTAATTAAAGTCTCCTATTAGTTATTTTTTGATTCCTTGTTACTTGTTGATTGGCCACAAGGCCCAAAGAAAACAATTATTATTAATTTTGTAAAAATATAGTTTTATGTTCTCAGTTTGTTAAGGACATAATTTCTGAAACAATAGTTATATAAACTCCTCATTTTTAAGAGAAGAAGGGGGATCTCTAGAGCGGGGGAGGAACTTTTTTATCTTTGAATAAAGAAAATCATTTTAAATTGTAATCGTGGGATGAATACTAATGCAAGTTTATAGTTTTGGTTTAATTCGCTCTATTTCTTGATTTATTTACACTCCATGGTCATGAAAATAATTCATTAAATCGATTGATTTACAAATCCATTAAGTTGTTTGCTAGATGGTTTGATTCTCTGGCAAGAAATTTGTTTAATTGTATTTCTTTGTTGGATATTTTCATTTGTTCAAATTTATCATAACTTTATAATAAATCAATTATTCTCATTCATTAACTGGTGTTCTAAGAAGAATATATCGATTTCGATATTCTTTTGCATGTTTTGAATATCAGGATGGTTGTAATATCATTCCTTTTTAGTCTTTTACATTGTTGTTGCAGTAAATGATAACTGTGTTCTTTGTATTGATTTTGCCTCGATGATTAATTAAGTTTGATTCATTAGTCATTGATGAATATATAATATCACCTACATCAATATCGCTCATTGTTATTCCTTTCTTTATAAGTCTTGGTCAAGCAAGAATTAGAAGGCAATAGATTAGGTAATTCTTTTATCTCATGTCTTAATGTAAAATTTGAAATAAAATAGTGTTATATTGTGTTTATCTTCCAGAAATTAAGTTTATTGTATTGTCACAATTTCTTGTTCTAATTATTAATTACATTAAGAAGTGAAATTACTTCTCTCCTTAGGAATAGAAATTAGCTTTTATTTATTCTCTTTAAATTCAGATATGCAATTCTTGTAGAATATTTTTATTCTTTTCAGTTTCGAGCTAGTTATAGTATCATTCTAGCCTCATTCTTTATTGTATCATAACATTGTAAATGTTGTATATTATCCTAACCTTGTAACCTTAGTGATTTAGTTATTCATAAATTATAATTCATTATATGTGATAATGTGTAGATCATTTCATTTTACATAGTTTGATTTAACTTAAATATTAGCTTAGATAACTCACATTTAGGGTGTATATATATATATATATAAAGAGAGAGAGTGTGTGTGAGAGAGAGAGAGATAGATTTTAGGTTAGCGTATGATAATTATATTTAGTTTAGGGTTAGGATTAGTTTCTTTTGGGTTCAATCCTTCCTCGGAAGAAAGCATCCAGGGCCAATGAAGTCGTAAAACCCATCAAGGGTCACTATATCAAATGGTTTGGGATATGAAAGAGCCTCGGTCAGAGCTAAACCTCCTTTGTTACTTAGGGTGCATAAAACCCACGTCAACAAAATGACGCTAGAAGGAGGGCCTACGAAAAATTAATTGATTACATCATTTAACCCATATCATTTTATAATTTCATATTTATAATTCTTCTTGTGCCATCCCACATGTGCTTGAGGGTAGGTTAAAGGGTGAGTTACCATGTGGGAGTCTGTATTGTATTCTTTTATTTGATTCATAACTCTTGATCTAAATTCTATATGTGAGGAATTTTTTTATTTTCCATTATTTAATACACCTCGCAAGTTAGTTTAACACTTCGCTAAGTTTACATTTGATGGTGAGGATTTTTTTAACTTCTCTTGTACATCTTCGTTGTTTCTTATTTCATTTTAGAATTTTTTGGAGAAATAGCTGACACGATTGTAGGTTTTAACCCTGAACAAAAATTATCTACACACGAATTTTATAACAGAAAATAAACAATAACGAGATCATAAAACATAAAACAGATAAACACAGAGATTTTCCCCTGGATCCCAAATCGGGATGACCAGCTTGATCTTTCATTATATTCCCTTTAGTGTTACAACACATATATATACATGCCGAAGCATACATAAACCCCAATCCATAAACCCTAGATTAGAACATAACCGTAGTTCCCTTGACCGGATCTACAAAATACCAGGGGCTGAAAACCATCGTACCCCAAAACCATGTGAAAAACCATGCAAAAAATCATGGGCGCGGACTACCCACCGGAAATTAAGGACCAAAAAATTTTCACCGAAGCACTGCCCCGGACCCCGACGGGGGGTGCTATCACCCCCCCGTGCGTGCTTAGTCGTGGAAAGAATATAACACATACCCAACATTCTCCCACTTGTTGTTTTATTTCCATAGGGGGCCACAGGAGAGCTTAGTCATTGGCCCAATTCTTCAACACCCATTTTTTCTCTACACCAAGAGAACTTTTCAGTTCTCACGGACTTCGTCAATGCATCTGCAACATTCTTCAAAGTGTCCACCTTTACGAGCAACACCCTTTTAGCCTCAACCATATCTCTAACAAAGTGATATTGAACATCAATGTGCTTTGTTTTTTAATGATAAGCAGGGTTCTTAGCCAAGAAAATTGCACTTTGGCTATCACAGTATATCCTTATAGCTTGTTGTACCAACCCCATACTTGAACACAATCTCTGTAACCAAACTGCTTCCTTGCTTGCATGAGTGGTTGCTATGTATTCTGCCTCTATAGTTGAAAGAGCCACTACAGATTGTATTTTACTCATCCAACTAACTCCGCCTCCAAATAGGCTAAACACATACCCACTTGTAGATCTTCTTTGGTCCAGATATCTAGCCCAGTCTGCATCAACAAAACCACGAATGTCCAACATTCTTTCCAATCTTGGTCTTTCCTAGTAGCACAAGACATAATCACTAGTGCCACGTAAATATATGAAAACCCGGTTCACTGTTGTCCAATGCTCCTTCCTTGGGTTTGACATAAACCTGCTCAATACTCCCACTGCATGTGCAATTTCTGGTCTAGTACAGACCATTGCATACATCAGGCTACCCACTACACTTGCATATGGAACACGAGACATATTCTCCTCTTCTTCTTGTGTCTTGGGACACTGTTCAAAAGATAGCTTTACACCTTCAGGAATAGGAACATTCACTGGTTTACTATCCTGCATATTGAACCTCTGCAATATAGTCTCAACATACTTCCTCTGGTTTAACCAAAACTTCCTCTTTGCTCGATCTCTCTTAATTTCCATGCCCAAAATATAGTTTACAGCACCAAGATCCTTCATGTCGAATTTGGAGAACAGTTGGGTCTTCAAATCTTGGATAATTTCTTTGTCATTTCCAATCAACAGCATATCATCCACATACAAGACTAAATAAATAACACGGTCACCAATTAATTTAAAATAAACACATTGATCCTCCTTGCTTCTGGTGAAGCCAAGTCCCCGTATATAGGTATCAAATTTCTGATACCACATCCTTGGTGACTGTTTTAACCCATATAGAGACTTCTTCAACCTGCATACCAGTTATTTCTTACCCTTCACCATAAAGCCTTCAAGTTGCTTCATGTAGATCTCCTCTTCTATATCCCCATGAAGAAATGTTGTCTTCACATCCATCTGTTCTATCCCAAAATCAAATGCAACAGAAACAGATAAAATTAATCTAATAGAAGTAACTTTGGCAATAGGAGAAAAAATATCACCAAAATCAATTCCCGGCACCTGGGAATAACCTTTTGCTACCAACTGAGCTTTGTATTTCTCCACCTTGCCTTCTACATTCATCTTATTTTTAAACACCCATTTTCTCCCGATGGGCTTCCTTCCAGCCGGCAACTCCACCAGATCCCATGCCTCATTTTTGTGCAAGGATGCCATTTCATCAACCATGGCCTCCTTCCAGAGTTTTCCATCCTCTGAATCTACTGCCTCCCTGACAGTTCTGGGATCATCATCAATTATAGTTAAGGAAAAATTTGAACAGAAAGCAGATGGACTATACCTTTCTGGTTGTCTTCTTTCCCGAGTTGATCTTCTCACAGCTGGAGTTTGTGGCTCTTCCCCTTCTGAGTCTTCTTCTGTTGTAGAGTCTGATTCATCCTCCTTTAGCTCAAACTCTATCTTCTCAGGTTCCTTTGGTATGACTTCATGTTTAACAACATCTTTCACCTCTCTAAACACCACATCTCGGTTGTACACAACCTTCCTTGTTTTCGGGTTCCAAAGCTTGTAACCTTTTAAACCATCCTTATACCCAATAAAGATGCACCTTTTAGATTTATTATCCAACTTGGTCCTTTTCTCCTTTGGAACATATACATATGCATCACATCCAAATACCCTTAGATGTGAAAGAGAGGGTTTCTTACCGGTCCATACCTCATGTGGAGTCTTATCCTCCAACGCTGATGAAGGTGATCTGTTAACTAAGTAACATGCAGTCTCCACTGCCTCTGCCCAGAATTCTTGTCCTAACCCGGTACCACTGAGCATGCTTCTTGCCTTTTCCATCAGTGTTCTATTCATTCTTTCTGCAACTCCATTTTTTTGAGGTGTGTATGGAGTAGTCTTCTGCCGTGCTATACCACACTTCTTACAGAACTCTTCAAATTCCTTCTTGCAGAACTCCCCACCATTATCTGTCCTCAACGCCTTTATCTTCTTCTCTGTCTGGTTTTCCACCAGAGCCTTAAATTCTTTAAATTTGTCAAAGACTTCAGATTTCTTCCTAAAGAAATATATCCATGTATTCCTTGAGAAGTCATCTATGAATGAAACATAGTACACAGACTTTCCCAGTGATGGAACTGACACAGGCCCAAACACATCACTGTGCACAAGTTCTAATATCTTGTTTGCCCTCTTAGCACCAGAAGGAAAACTCACCCGATTCTCCTTCCCATATACACAATGTTCACAGAAATCGAAATCCAGAGAACAATTAGACATGCCTTCTACCATACCATCTCTATGCAGTATCCGAAGGCCCTTCTCTCCAATATGTCCAAGCCTTTGATGCCATAGCATGGTCTTTTCTCCAGAGACAACTAGACTTTCCGTCCCATTTTCAGGAACCACAGAACTGTTACACCCATCAATAACAGTGCTACCTTGTAGCTTGTACAGAGTTCCAGTCCGAACTCCCCGCATTAATACCAGTGCTCCCCGAACCATCTTGCAGGCATCTTTCTCGAACACTATTTTTACACTTGCATCATCCATCTTGCTTACAGAAATCAGATTTCTGGCCAATGTAGGAATATGCAGAACACCAGGAAGTGTTCTAATCCTCCCACCTTGCAGCTTCAGCTTGACCTTTCCACGTCCGACGATTCTGGCCTTCCTATCATCCCCTAGGAAGACATCACCACCATCATATTTCTCATACTCGCGGAACCACTCCCTATGGGGAGTGAAGTGAAAGGATGCACCTGAGTCAATCAACCATGACTCATGATCTACATGTGTATTTGAAGAAGAAGCCAAATACACATCCCCACCTTCATCCGAGGTGGTTTTTGCCTCTGCAGAAGAAGCATCCTCAGGTCCCTTTCCTTTCTCAGGAGCTTTAGATCTGCAGTCCTTTTTGTAGTGCCCTTCCTTTCCGCATTTCCAGCACACCTTTACAAACTTTCCAGGAGATTTAGATCTCTCTCTAGATTTGGATCTCCCACTCGAAACCTTATTCCTGTTTCTGTTCTGGGACCTTCCTCGTACAGATAAGGCATCTCCATTCTGACCCTCCATATTTCTCCGTCTCATTTCCTCCGACAGCAAGGCTGAGACAATGTCATCAAAGTTCAAGGTAGTTGTATTGCTACCTATTGCAATAACCAGACTGTCCCACGAGTCTGGTAGAGAACACAACAAACTGATGCACTTATCTTCATCTGAGATTTTAATATCAACAAATGACAGTTGACTTACCACAGTATTGAAGGCGTTCAGATGCTCTGTCACCGAGTCTCCATCCTTCATCCTCAGGTTATACAGCTTTTTCCGCAGGAACAACTTATTCACCAGAGACTTAGATTGGTACAAAGTACCAAGTTTTTCCCACAAATTCTTCACCATAGCTTCCCCAGATACATTCAACAATACTGAATCTGAGACACACAACCGTATTGTGCTCTTAGCCTTCCGATCCAGTTTCTTCCAGTCTTCATCTGACATTGACGTTGGTTTAATACTTGGATCTACCGCGATCCACTGATCTTTATCCACCAACAGACCCTCCATCTTGAGATTCCATAACTCAAAACTCTGACCATTAAATTTCCCGATCTCTGTCTTCATGTCGCTCGCCATCTTCTTTCACCGCAAGAATCGATCCCGCGGATCTCCCACTGAACAGGGTCTACCTCGGGCCCGAGCAAAAAAACCTCAGCAGCAAAGGCATCCCCTTGAAACCAAAAAATATCTGATACCCAATGTAGGTTTTAACCCTGAACAAAAATTATCTACACACGAATCTTATAACAAGGCCCGAGCAAAAAACCCTCAGCAGCAAAGGCGTCCCCTTGAAGCCGAAACAGCTCTGATACCCAATGTAGGTTTTAACCCTAAACAAAAATTATCTACACACGAATCTTATAACAGAAAATAAACAATAGCAAGAGCATAAAACATAAAACAGATAAACACAGATATTTTCCCCTAGATCCCAAATCGGGACAACCAGCTTGATTTTTCATTATATTCCTTTTAGTGTTACAACACATATATATACATGCTGAAGCATACATAAACCTTAGTCCGTAAACCCTAGATTAGAACATAACCGTAGTTCCCTTGACCGGATCTACAAAATACCAGGGGTCGAAAACCATCATACCCCAAAACCATGTGCAAAACCATGCAAATAATATAACACATACCCAACAACGATATTATGGAGGATTTTTGCTACAAATTTTCAAGGAAGAATTCTTAACTAGTTTAAATCACTTCCACATAAATCTATTACTTCATGCAACTAGTTTATTAATGTATTTCTTAATTCACATAAAAACTATGACTATGATTCATTATGTTTGGAAATTAATAGCTTGTACATGTATGAAAATAAACAACTGCAGTAATTTTCTTATATATTTCTTATACTTTGTAGGAGATTTAATTTAGAAAATTTACCTCCCAGGTGAGAGCTACCTTTCTAGTTTTTTAAAATTTCACTTTCTTGAAATAAGTATAATCATGAAAATATTTCATAATGTTCCCAAGATGTGAAAGATGTTAAGCATATGGTTAGTCATGATCGTGTTTGTGAATATTTAGTGTTGGTTCATGAATATGATATCCCTTTACATTTTCCTTCAACGGTTATTGATCTTCCATTCTAAAAACAATCAAAACTTGATTTAGATTGTACATCTCAAGGAGGAACAATTCTTGAAACTCTTCTTAATCCTCATTGTATAGAGGATAGTCCATCAAAGGAGAACTTTATAAAGGATCTAGATTTAACTAATGATCATGTCTTTGATGTTCCTCCCTTAGAAGTTGATCCTGAATCAGTCCCTTTTATTTTGGTAGAAGATTTATCTAGCATATAGAGTGTATCTGATAATTTCATGAAAGAGTGCCCACTTCATGAAAATTATTTATTCTCTAGTACTCAGTATCTATTGTATCCCGATTTATTTTCTAAAAATTTTACACATGATAGTGGTCTAGTTAATATTCTTGTTTCAACTAGTATTGATTGAGATTTAAACAAGTTGAAACACCCGCACAAGAACAAAAGCAACTCCATGAGCATTTTTTTGAAACTAAGGTTGAATATGATCCACCCATTGTTGAGTCTCTTTCTTATCCTTTTATATAACCACAACAGTGGGATTATTCTCATCACTTGTAGGGGGGGGAGTTTTTTATGATACTTATAATTATGATGATATACATGACATTCAACCCTCTAATGACCCAATCTTGTATTCCCCTATTGTTTATGTTTCATCACAAGTTTCTCCTTTAATGTTTGAAGGTGTTTAGTTTAATATTCCTCATGCTAAAATTTTCTTAAATCCTTTTGCTCTTTCTTCAATTTCTTCTTTTCTTGTAGATACTACTAATTTTGCATGTGAACAAACTTATAATTTTAGGAAGTATTGTCAAGCAAATGCGGCACTTCAGTTAAAGTAGATAGTTATGTCAAATCTTTGTGATCTTGCTAACCCTTCTAAATCTATGCTTCCATTCCTTTCTTCTAACTTTTACTTTTATGATATAATTTACACATGGTTAGAAGAATCATATAATAGTAGGTTCCATGTAAATAAGTTTTTCCTTTATATGCATATGTGTGTAGTAGGTATTAGTAGTTTTCCATGCTTTCTATTATTACAAGTACTGATGTTTTTTCTTTGGGTGTATTCATTATTGTAGCTATAAATGAGCTTAAATGGCTACACTATAGATACAATTTCACTTAGATTTTTTTTATTTTCAGAGTAGCATAGGGTATATTTAGGAATACATTAGTTTTGGTTTGATTTTTACTCTTCATAGTTGAATAATTGCATATATGAACAACATGAGCTCGAGTTGAGCCATCATACAACATTGTTAGGAGAGTTTTCTTAACCTTGATTCTTTCAATTTAGGTATTCTTGTTCATTATACAAACAATAATACATTTAGTGAAATCAAAATTCATAAAATTCTCTTTAGTCCTCAAGGCTCTCCTTAGCTTTGAATCAATATCATACCTACTCATTTGTCTTTAAATTTGTTTGGCTTGGTACAGTGTTTTCATTAGTGATTAATAAAAAGGTCAAATTATCAAACATCTCACACAATGTCTTAATCTTTAAAATTCAAACTTATAAAGGGGAAAAACATCAAAAGAGTAAAATATGTATTAAATTTCATATTACTCATATCCTATGATCCTTTTATCATTCTTGGCTTGCAATTTGACTAGTACATTGGTGGGTGACTATTTGTTTTTACCCTATTTTTCATGATTTTTATTTTGTTTTGCTTAATGGAGGGTAGATTTTGACATTTTTTATTCTCCTTGGCATGACCATTGGGTAAACCATTTATGTGTTGTTATCCATAAATGAAATCTTAATTTTAAGGAATCTTATGTTGACACTCAACCCTCTTGATAAGTTAAGTTTTTTTATCTTGTAAACATTTTATATTAACTTTCATAATTGTACTCCCGTGTACCCAGTATTGATTATGGTTTTCTCTATTGAACCGACCTTTGGTTCCGCTATTCTCTTTTTATATATCGAGGCCATGGGTTAGGGTTTCGAGTATTCTCTCTGTTGCATTTTCATCTGTTGGTTTCATCCTTTAGCCCGACTCTAGATTTTTTCAGGATTCCTAACTATCACAAGTAGATCAAACTAAAAATATTGGCACAAATTTCTTGAGGTTTATAATGAATGTGCCAAACTCTTTCAAACTATTGGTTGGTTTGAATTCATGAAAATTGTTCAAGGTTATAATCAGGGTGTATCCAAGGCTTTTTCCGCTTCATATGATGACCATAATCAAGGTGGGATATGTTTTCATAACTGTAAATGTTGATTTCATTGCAGAAGCTACTCTCCTTCCGATTAATGGTGAAGTTTGGTCGAAGAACTGTAGGCTTCGTGACATTCCTTGGAGGAGGTTACTGGTAAATAAAGGATACACTTATGACATCAAAGGTATGCCAATTACATATCTTAAAACCTCAATGGCAGAATATGGTATTGTTCTTATGAAAATATGTAACATGTGAGGGAAGTTACATTCTGTTTTTTCTTTATCACATAAGATTGCTAATGGTCCTTTCAGGTTATAAGTTGAATTTTCCACATTTTCTATATATGATTTTCATTGAAATGTCTTTTATTTATCAAAAAAAATGTCGAAACACCAAGTTTTTGCTTATCCATCATGGTCTTATCGACATCTTAGTAAAATATCAATAGGGTAAGTTAGGGCAAGATTGGGAATTGTTTTGATAAAACCCTATCTCTCAGGGAAATTGACTCTCGATCATCCTCATACCCTGGTTTGGTTCATGAAAATATTTTGTCTTCTTCCTTGCATGATGGCATGCATTCAAACAACCTTGACTCTTGTCAGGAAACAACTCCTTTAGTAGAAGAGGATAGGGATTTAAATCCCGAGACTGTTTAATTTCGTCGAAGTAGATATAGTGATGAAAATTCTCTTGTTGATCAGAATAAGGTGGAAAATTAATCCAAAAGAAAGGGTAAATCTAATTTCTCTAAGATTAAACCCCAGTTAGAATCTTCTTCCCCGGAACTTGCAAGCAAAAATATAGAAAGTCAACATAAGCAGGATTATGATACTCACATCAAAGATAAATTTTTAAATAGACAAATCTCTAGGCTACAACGTAATAATTAGAAGGTCTCATATAATAAGAGTTATGTCAATATCTAAGTATCCTAGCCTAAGAAGGATAAGCTAGAATTTGTGAGAAAATATGATATCCCTGGTGATGTGAATGCCACTCTTGAGCTTGACAACAAAACTGACAAATTTCCTTCGGAAGTCAAGTTGATGGATCTTTACTGGCACCAAAAATTCTTGTTTATTGTTCCACAACTCAATCACTGAATTGAACAACTTACTAGAGAAAATGGGCAACTCAAAGCTTCCTATAGGCATAATGAAACATTACGAAAACACAATTTTGCCAGTTCGGTTAAGAATTCACAGATCTCTGATACACAGATTATAGTAAAATATTCAAGGGTTAAGCTCATAATCTCTTTAGAATTTGAAGATGTTAAATAAATATATTTTTTTAATATCTTTCAACTATTGGATAAGATGAGGCACAATTGCATTTTGATTTTTATTTTCTATATAAAAAGTTGTCACAAAATCTGAGATTTTGTAATGAATTTCTTTTTCATTGTTGCTCTCTTTTTAACAAATTGTTTATAATTGGATACAGGTAATTATGTTGGTTCTATTTATTGTCTCCTCATTCATGAGAAAAACATACATGGATTGCCTCCAAATTCTGGAAGATGTTAACAAAAGTCTCATGTTATTTATTTTATGGATTCCTTGTTACTTGTTGATTGGCCACGAGGCCCAAAGAAAACAGTCCTCATTATTTTGTAAAAAGAAATTTTTATGTTCTTAGTTTGTTAAGGGAATGATTTCTGAAACAGTAGTTATATAAACTCCTTGTTTTTAAGAGGGGGGATCTCTGGATGTTAGGTCCCTATAATACTAGTGTAGCGCCTTATTTTTATTTTTAGTGTATCCCCCTATTATTATTGTTGTGCCCATGTAGCCCCTATATTGTTATTGTTATGCCCCATAGAAGCTTGTTATTGATATTTTTGTGTCCTTACATTATTATTGTTATGTAGGTTCTAATTAAATTGTGACCCCTTAGACTCCTATGTATAGTAAGGAGGTCTATTCATTTGTATCATTCAATAATTTTTCATTTATGTGATGTAAAGGAGGTTTCCCCCTCGAAGAGGCTAATTTTGAAGTCGTTGATCTATTTTTTTTTGTGATCTAGTTACATAACATTTGAGATGTTGGGACATTACTTTGAAATCATCTACAAAAAAGAGAATAAAAATGTTTTTGCAGATGCACTCTCAAGAAAGGATGAGGATGTGGAAGCATTTCTTTGTGCCATTCATATTGTCCAGCCTGATTGGATAACTGAAGCAAGTGATGAATGGAAGAATGAAAAGGAGGTGTGGATACTCATTCAAAATTTGCAGCAAGATCTCAATACATTTGATACATTTATCTGGAAAAATGATTCATTATGGTACAAATATCGCTTATATCTCTGTAAGAATTCCCAACTCAAAAAAAATATTCTTTTGGAATTGCACACCTCCCCCGTAGGAGGGCACTCAAGATTTTTAAAAACTTACCACAAGGTCAAGAAGGATTTTTTTTGGGATGGCCTTAAATTTGATATTCGGAAGTTCGTGGCGGAATTTTTGGTTTTCTAACAAAATAAATTTGATGCAATTAAGACCCCTGGTATTTTACAACCTTTAGTCATTCCAAGTCAACGTTGGGAGGAGGTCCTAATGGACTCTATCACAGGTTTACCCAAGTCTGAAGGAAAGAGTATCATCATGGTGGTATTTGATAAAATTACTACCAAGTACGAACACTTTTGTGCATTATATCATCCATTTCATTGGAAATTTTGGACGGAATTATTTTCTTTTCTGAGTACTCAATTAGCTTATAGCTCATCTTATCATCCTCAATATGATGGGAAAAATTGAGATATTGAAAAAAAAATTGGAACGATATCTTCGTTGCTTTGTATCTTATAAACAAACACAATGGGTCAATTGGTTACCTGTGGTTGAATGGTGGTAGAACACTTCCTTCCATAGTGCAGCAAAAATGACCCCATCTATTGAAATTTATGGATATCATCCACCATCCTTCACATCATCTTTAAGGGAAATTTCTAAGGTTCGGGAAGTGGGATGTTATGAAACCGGCTCACAAAGTAGAAGAAAAGATAGATCAACACCTTATAAATTAGCCTCTTCAAGGAGGAAACCTCCTTTACATTGCATAGATGAACATTTCTTGGATGATAGAAATGAAAAAACCTCCTTTCTATACATAGGAGTCCATGGGGTCACAATATAATCCTAGCTGACCTAACAATAATAATGTAAGGGCACAACAATAGCAATAGTGGGATTTTATGGGGCACAATAATAACAATATGGGGACTACAGGGGTACAACAATAACGATAAGGGGGCTACACTAACAAAAATAAGGGACTAAACTTGTAATATAGGGACCTAACATGCCCCTCTCCTTCAAAAAAGTGTTGTCCTTAACGCTTGAGTAGTTTTGGATGCTTCTGTCTAAAATTCTCGTCCTCCCATGTGGAATCTTCAATGGGTAAGTTATTCCACTTGATGACATACATTGAAATTGATCGATTTCGTAGCTGTCGAGTTCTTGTTTCTGTGACTGCTTCAGGCTCCAATATGATATTTCCTTCCTCATCAAGCTATGGAAATATTGTTTGAACTGGAATTTTATCACCTATAACCTTCTTTAAGCATGAAACATGGAAAACTGGGTGCACTCGGGAAGAAGCAGGAAGCTCCAATCTATATTCCATAGTACCAATATTTTGCAACACCTTGTAAGGACCATAGTACTTTGTTGATAATAGAATAAAATTTTACTTTGGGTCATGAAATTAGAGCTTATTATATTTCTCAACTTCCCTGCGATACCCCGTACTTCGACTTCCTTTCCTTCCGAAAAAAAAAAGTCAAGAAAAGTTCTTGAAAATTAAAAGGTATTGTCCCCAAAGATTGTAACCATTGTACTCCTAGTAAAGCATCAACACCACCCATTGGAATGGAAAGAATTGAACTTAAATCAATATCCCCCCATGGTTAGCTTGATATTATGGCACTTTCCAGAGCAATTTATAGTTCCTCCATTTGCAACCATCACTTGACACTATGGTGTTGGGTATAGGAATCAATTCAATTCCTTGGCTACCTTACAATGAATAAAATTATGGGTACTGCCCGAGTCAATCAACACTATTACATTCTTATTGATATGTCCTTCTCTCTTGAGGGTTTGCGGAGTGGAATCAAATTAATAACATGATCATGATCAAGAATAGGTTGGAGTCCATGGGGTCACAATATAATCCTAGCCAACATAAAAATAATAACGTAAGGGCACAACAATAACAATAGTGGGCTTTTATGGGGCACAATAATAATAATATGGGGACTACAGGGGTACACCAATAAAAATAAGCGGGCTACACTAACAACATCAAGGGATTACACTAGTAATATAGGGACCTAACATGGGAGATCACATCAACCATAAACAACAATTTCTCCAACTCTTAAAGGATAACCTCACTCCAGTGCAGAATCAAATGAAACTACAGGTCGATCAATATCGCACTGGAAAGAAGTTTTGATGTAAGCAACTAGGTATTTTTACAGCTACAACCATACAAACAAATGTCCCTCAAACAAGCTAAGAAGGATAATAAATTATCACCCAAGTACAATGGCCCTTATAATGTGTCTCAAAATATTAGTGTTATTGATCTGGATTTATGCAGGAATGCAACAGAATACACATATAACCAACACAGAGATGTAGCGAAAATAATGCTTCTTTTTATTAAAATAAAATGACTGAAATATGCTTATAGACTTAATAGAAATAAACACCCAGGGAATTGGTAGGCTTATCTCTGAGAAGATATGTGGCAGTTATAGGCTGCTGAATTGTGTTACATTGAGGCTCGAAGGCCTATTACAGACATCATGGAAATGAGTGGGCGAGGGCACTGGTAGTGTATCTCTGAGAAGAGATGTGATGGCTACAGGCCCCTCCACTATGTTACAATGAGGCTCGAAGGCCTATTTATTGTTTAGAAACAATGTAAAACCCTAAACATCCAAAAACCTGACCCTAGGAGATGAAGTGCCAAAATTGTGGGTCCCGTTTAGGTAAATTGGTGTTTCAACTTCCTGAGGACGTAACTTTGGCATTCGATCTCCGTTTGACGTGCTCAATAGCTTGTAGAAATATATACCTGAGGACTACAACTTTTGTTGTGAACAACATTCGTCCATGAACCGATATTGCTCCAGTTTTTCCCAAAAAACGTCGTTTAGGGCCTCAAAACAGCTTCGGAAGTTCAGGACCCGAAAAACTGCTAAAAATAGTAAGTTGTGATGCAACTTAAAAACGGAAAGAAATGATGGTGGGGTTTCAAATGGAATAGGTGGGTGGCCACCAATATCCACCTTCATCAGTTATGGCATACCAATTGGAGTTTCCTACATCTTCCTAAGTGCACCCAATTTTCCATGTTTCATGATTAAAAAAGGTTATCAGTGAGAAGCTCCCAATTCAAACAATATTTCTAGAACATGATGAAGAAGGAAAAATCATATTAGAGCCTGAAGAAGTCATGGAAACAAGAACCCAACAGCTACAAAATCGATCAATTTCAGAGTATCTCATTAATTGGAGGAACAAGTTACCTGTTGAATATTCCACGTGGGAGGATGATAATTTTGTACAGAAGCATCCATAAGTACTCAAGCATTGAGGAAAACATTTTTTTGAAGGAGAGGGGCATGTTAGGTCCCTATAATACTAGTGTAGCCCCTTTATTGTTATTTTTAGTGTAGCCCCCTATTGTTATTATTGTTTTCATGTAGCCTCTATATCACTATTTTTATGCCCCCTAGAAGCCCACTATTGTTATTGTTGTGTCCTTAAATTATTATTGTTATTTAGGCTCTAATTATGTTGTGACCTCTTAGACTCATATCTATCTATCTATCTATATATATATATATATATATATATATATATATATATATATATATATATATATATATATATATATATATATATATATATATATCAAGGAGGTATATTCATTTGTATCATTCAAGAATTGTTCATTTATGTGATGTAAAGGAGGTTTCCCCAACGAAGAGGCTAATTTTGAAGTCATTGATCTATTTTATTGTGATCTAGTTACATAACATTAGAGCGGGGGAGGCACTATTGTATCTCTGAACAAATAAATGTCTTTTAAATTGTGACTAGGGGGTGAATATTAATGAAAAGTTTATAGTTTTGATTTGATTCACTCTATTTCTCAATTTATTTACACTCCATGGTCATGCAAGTAATTCTTTAAATAAATTGATTTACAAATCCATTAAGTTATTTGTTAGATGGTTTGATTCTCTGGAAAGCAATTTTTATGTTGTATTTATTTGTTGAATAGTTTCATTTGTTCGGATTTATCATAACTTTATAGTAAATTTATTTTTCTCCTTTAGTATCTGGTGTTCTAAGAAGAATATATCGATTTTGATATTCATTTGTCATTTTTGAATATTAAGATAACTATATTATCATTCATTATATGAGTTTGTTACAATGTTGTTGCAGTAAATGATAATTGTGCACTTTATATTGATTCAGCCTCAGAGGTTAATTGGTTTGATTCATTAGTCATTGATGAATATATATGATCACTTACAATAATATCGTTTATTTTTCTTTCTTTCTCTATTTAAGTCTTAGACAAGTGATAATTAGAAGGTAATAGATTAGGTAATTATGTTATTTCACGTCTTAATGTAACAGCTTGAAAAAAGATAGAGTTATAACGTGTTTATATTCTAAAATAAGTTTATTGTATTGTCATAGTTTCTTTTTCTGATTATTAATTGTGTTAAGAAGTAAATTTGATTGTCTTCTTAGGAATGTAAATTAAATTTTATTTCTTTTATTTAAATTAATATATGCAACTATTGTAGAATATTTTTATTATTTTTAGTTTCAAGCTAGTTACAATATGTTCTAGCCTCATTCCTTATTGTATCATAACATTGTAAATGTTGTATAGTATCCTAACCTTGTAACCCTAGTGATTAACTTATTCAGAAATAGAATATATAAATTAGAATTCATTATACGTGATAAGGTGTAGATCATTTAAATATTTTAATTTAGCTTAGATAACACAGATTTAGGAGATATATATATATATATATATATATATATATATATATATATATATATATATAAGGTTAGCATATGATAATTATATTGGTTTAGGGTTAGGATTAGTTTCTTTTGGGTTCAATCCTTCCTCAGAGGAAAGGATCCAAGTCCAACAGATCCATTAAACCCATCACGGGTAATTATCACAAACACCTTAGGTTGTGAAAGAGCCTTAGTCTAGGCTAGACCTCCTTTGTTGACTTAAGATGCATAAAAATCGCTTCAATAGGTTTATATGTGATTCTATGGAAGTTGTGATTTTGATGTTTTCATTTATAGCTTCCACAGACTATGTGAGATTTCCTACCAGCAAAAGATGGGGAACATGGATGTCTTTCCCTTGGAAAAATACTTGAATGTCTGTTTATTTCATGTTAAACTGATGTGGCATTTTCATGTTTCTCTGAGTAGTGAATTGAGCTTTGTGTGACATCCAAAGGAACTAGATAAGATTTAGTCAAAATTGGTCAATGTAATTCATTTTATGGAGTCTAAAAGTGGACTTGGATATAGATTGGATAAGGAACATGAAATCCATTGATGTGATTTTCTAAGCTATGATGTGCCTCCATTAAAAGTAGTCAAACTTGGTCAAACTAAATCCTTTCTTGGTCAAACATAATAAAAGGTTTCCTATAAAAAAATATTTAATCAACTAGATAAAAACACTTCATAATGTTGTTGAAATGCCTTTATAAAATAATTAAAAAAAAATATCATTGAATTATTAAATATTATAAACAGAACAACCAATAAATTACTTGTATCATGTTACATTAATCTTTATAAACCATAAACAAAAAAATGGAAAATACACTACTTTCCTTTCGACACATGATTGTATTTGAATCGTCGTGATATTATCAATAAAAATAACGTTGCCCTTTACAAACATTCAATGGCATAACCATTGAATAATATTTTTTTAGATAGTGTAGCTAGATTTAATATAACTATTTAATTCATCTTTGTAAATTCAAAATAGTCAATATTCATAAAATATTCTTAATATTCAACCATAAAAACTATATTAGATGTCTATAAACTACCATTCAAAAATATGTTTAATGTTCTCAAATAACTAAAAAGCGGGGTTGCTAATGTCACTAATGAGGAGAGAATATTATGTCAAAGCCCACTTGGAGCTTCATACAATTTTAAATTACCTTCAAAATCATCTATTTAGAAACTCTCATATGTTCGTTATTTAAAATATTTTAGGGACTGTTATATCTTTGTAATCATATCTATCCTTGGAAATTGTATTTTTCTATAATGTTACGTCAGCCATTTGTCGAGTACTTCAAAAAGAAATATTTATATTCTTCCCCTTTTGAAGCTCAAATATGTGAATTTGTAAAATTATATATTTATTAATATTTTATATATTCGTAATATTGTGCTTCTAAATGCATTTATATGAATTCTAATGACACCTCAAACAGAGTTGGAATTGTCCAACCTGTGGGGACTCTTACCTTCCATTCATGGGATGTTCTCTGCGCCAAGGCTTATGGCCCATTTGAACACAAAGTCTCTATCATAATGCCAAGTGCCATTATTGGAGCTTAGAAAGATATCATATTGCTTACAATTGGAGTTTTTCTTCTATATTATCTATATAACATGAAGTATTGTCTATCAAAGTGAATTATACTGGCCTTAACTAGATATATCGTTTTCATAATTATATAGCTTTATCCATTACTCCCCATGCCATAGCAAATGGTCTGTATAACTTGAATGCCCTACCACCTCAAAACTCGAATGCACAAGAAATCTAGGAAAGGTAATAAATTCTTGATTGGATCATAATCGAGAAATGGAGAATCAATTGAAATTCCTACAGAGTCATAGCCTCTGTATTCGAGCCTTCTCAGGCCATTGAATAGAAGCTCAAGGATGTATCTCCTCTCCTTGCACCCACAGTAATCCAGATAAGGAATTTATACCGTACATTTTTGCACAACCCACCTAAATAAGAACTGCCAGAAAGGAAGAATGAATAAATCTCAAGGGATCTACACAACGATTAATGATTTTTAGTTGGGTAGTTCTGTGAATAGGGTTCTGACAGAGCTCACTTGATGGGAGGAATTTGAGGCTAGTCCTGTAGGGAATTCAAGATGAATATAAAACTAGAAGACTATATTAAATGTGTTTATCATAGGTGTGAATTTCTAGGAATTTACCTAAGAAATTCAGATCTGGATTTGGGATTCAAACCAATGCGTAGAAAAAATTCAATTCAGAGGACAGTCGAGTCAAAACAACGACCAAAACTCATACATCACCCAAGACATCAAGATCAAACATGGACATCAACTCATCAGAAAGACAAAAATACCAACAAGCATGCATCATATAGATGAAACCCATGAGATCAATAGGAATCATTTGAATCTACAATGCTCTGCTACACTAACCGAACACCTCGCTCTATACACCTTGCATTACATGTTTATTATTGGAGCAATATTTCATGAAAGTCGAGTATGATTGAGTTTTATATGTTCAATGAGAAATTATTGGGATTAAACGCAGATGCAGGTTGTGGGTTCATTGCATGTCCTATTTTCCAAGGCTTAGAAGTTAAGGCTATTAGGAAAATGGCTTAGAAACAAGATAGAAATCAGACTAGAAAAAATGGGTGGGAATAGAAAGGTAGGATTATGCATTTGTGATTTTCTCTAGATTAGACCATAGGTCACATAATCTCTGTGAGCTTCAATCCATTGGATTTAACTCTCGCGAAATCAAAATAAGTAAATTCTAATGTTAGGATTCTTATTAAGGATTAGAAAAACAATGTGTAAAGTGCTAAATAGAAGCATAATCAAATGGCGTGCCTAGGTTCAGTGTATGAACCAAGCGCTCTCATACCCACTGTAGGGATTGCACCTTGTATGCTATTTACCCACAAATTTTTTTTTTAGTATGAACCACATGCAACACACGTAAATAAAAATTTAAGGAATACAAGGAAATATATCATTCTTTCAATGAAATAGAGAGAGAATCCTAAGATATTGTATTACCAAGAATGAGACAAATTAAGAATGTTTATATGTCATTCGTTTATCCATGAAAAATAACTATAAGAGAATCACATAATAAACTACACATTAATATGAAATACACACAACACTTCAAAGTTAGTTCAACCACAAAATTATACAAATTAATGTCATACAAAAAACATGTAATGGAAATTTATGTAACCCGAAGTACCATTCACCGAAGGGATGGAGAATCGACTCGGTTTTCTTGATTCTTGTACTCCCTTGTGGTTGTCCACATATGAGTGTGAAGGAAGTAGTGTTCCTGGCTAAACACCGCTGACTCACTAGTTGACCTCCTAGCCTACTCTTTGGGTACTCTTATTCCACACTGACCCCTAAGCTAGAATGGGGCTGTAAGATAATGGAGAAGTTCTAGCCAATGGAGGAGAAAAATATTTTCTCAAGAGTCCCCCTATCAAAATAAAGCCTCCACTATATTAAACTCATTATATTTGTATTCATTGTCAAACTAGCATTATTTAGTTCATAAAAAAAAGGGAAAAAAAGGTCCCTTCTCCCATAGTTTTCCTCTTATTTCATAGGAGGTTTCATAGGTGACACTTGGCATTTCATGCATAAACAATTATTTTTATAAATCCAAAAGTTTTATTATTCACCCACCCATGTGTCACCCTCTCAAAAATATTCTCCAAAATTATTTACTTAAAATTTAGTTCAAAAATGATATTTTTTCCTCACCCCAACATGACTCCATATTTCTTCTCATAGTTGTCTCTCGATTCCTCCTTTATGTTCATTTATTAATGTTAATCAATGAAGTCAACTAGTAGGTCTCATGTTTGGTCCCCCAACTACACCCTCGTTTGATTCTTAGTTGGAAATCCTTATGTTAGCTTGTGCTATATGGAGGTTCTCTCATGAATTTAAATTTCTATAATCTAATTTATTTATTCATTATTTTCATTCACCACCATATTTTCTTAATTAGGGTAAACTATTTTAAGATTAATCTTTTGAATTAACTTTATGTCCCTTTACCCTCCTCTTTTGCTTATTAAAATACTTATGCATATTATCTACCAAATATTTTCCAAACATGGACCAAGGTCAAGTTCTCAAGTGGTACAATCTTTTTATTTATTTCTATTCGCTCTTCATCCCAAGTTTTATTACTGATTTAAATATCTTGGTTCTAAAACCTCATTTACTACCTTATGTGAATTAGTAGGATTTCATATCTTGATTATAATTCAGTATTTTCTTCTTGATTCCAATGGTTTCAAGTCAGTCGTTCCCTTCAAAAAATTTCTTTGAAGTTCCAAGGATGCCACGTGAAGCGGTATCTTCTTGATGCAAGGGTACCACACCAAGAAGTATCTTTTTGATGCAAGGGTGCCAAGTCGATCACACCTTTCAAGAACTTTCCTTGAAGTTCCAAGGGTGCCACGTTGTTTTCCCTTCAAGAATCTAAGGATAACGAGGGGAATATCTAGGTGTAATGATGGAGACCACTATCATCTAACATTTTTTCCTCTACAGTGAGACTAATGGTATTGGGGTTCGACGAATATGCCTTGATGTGTGCCCCCTAATAAAATCCTCGTAAGCGGCCCAATCCGGGGTCTGCTCCCACAACATCATGATCTTCAAGGTGAAGGTATCCCAACAAATTCCCACCCAAGTCACAATGGGAGTGCTAGTGGGTGAAATCATAGACACTGCCCCACCCCTCCCATGTGTGAGTCATTCATCCAAGAAACTAACTTGTTCCTACAACCACTATCATGTCTTTAGAATTCACAACAGAATTTAAAATTGAATTTTGATAATTTCTTGAGACAATAGTATGTAATTCAAACCAAACCAGTGGTTTCCAACTCATCACATGCAAGTGCATCTAGGTGCTCTCATGCCACACTCAATGATCATCAGTAATATTTGATTCATAATATTAATCACCAATATCCTTTTCTATGCTAAATCATCATCATAATAATCACCAACATCTTTGTAAATGTGAGAAAGAAATATTGTAAATAGACACATAATGAATCCATCATACGATTAGACATAATGATAAAACACGTCCATCACAATTATTATCATCATAACATCAAATTGGAAAAACAATTATTATCACATCCACCCATAGTAAGAGTCAAATATTTGAATCTTCAACCTGTGGTCCTTTAAAAATAATGTATCAAGGATAATTTCATATTAGGTTCCATCAACCGGAGTAGGGCACTACAAATATTTTGAGAAGAGAAGTTGTTATTGTTGTTGACAACCTTGTTCTAGCATTGCAAATCGACAAGTCAACAGATTGTTTCGATATTATTTGAGCACAGTTGGATCTAGTCTGAAAATTGTGAAACGTGGTCTTCTTATTGAATAAGGTGGCAGGGTGATGCAGGGAAGGAGATTAGAGTCTCTTTCATGTTGGAGCCTGAGAACACTTTAGGGTGGCAGGGTGGTGTTATGGCAGATTTAATCTTACATAGGGAATTGAATTGTCCTTATAGTTGGAGGTGGTAAACCAGGGTGATGCGTCATCCTTCTAGTTGGAGCTTGTAAATCAAGGATTTTGAGCTTCCTTCACGTTGGGGCCTGTACACCAGGGCATTGGAGCTTCCTTCAGGTTAGGGATTGTAAACCAGGGCATTAGAGCTTCCTTCCAATTAGAGTTGGTAAATCAGGGAGTTGGAGCTTCCCTTAGGTTGGAGCCTGTAAACCAGGGTGTTGGAGCGTCCTTCCAGTCAAAGCCAGTAAACAAAGGTGTTGGAGCATCCTTCTAGTTGGAGTTGATAAATTTGGAAGTTAGAGCTTCCCATTGATGTAATCTTGAAATGACCTATATTAAGAAGTGTCCAGTGGTTTTTCTCCTGGAAGGGTTTCCACCTAAAAATATCTTGTGTATTATCTTGGATATTGTGCATTGTTGAATGGTGTTGGTAATTTATGTTTTGAACTAATGCTAATGATAATTAATGCTCTGTGAAGTTAAAAATTAACTAATTGAAGTGAAATATTGATTCACCCCTCTCTCAGTATCCAACAATTGGTATTAGAGCAGGTTCCTTCAGTTGCAGCTTGATAGCAGGAAGGTAAACCTTAGAAGTACAGGGATGGGAAATTCAAAGAAGCACACATCCAAAGAATCAAAAGAAGTCTTTGGTATTGTCATAGTCTCCAAATATGAGAAGAATCAAGTCGGTATACTAACTCATGAGTTTGATGAAGCCAAATATGAAATATGTGAATCAAGAATGAAATTTTGTTTTTGAAGAAACTTCTACCAATGAATCTAGAAGGCACAACATGAAAGATATGAATGTCATTATAGGAGCTCTACCATACTCTGTAAAAGCCAAAGTATATCAATGTTCATCAACCACGATGAATTGGAATAAGCTCCATAACCTCTACTCAAAGAAGTATACAGACCAAAGAAGTATATAGACCAAGAAGAATATGATGATGATCGTGATTCAAATAAGGTATATTCTTAGGTGGGAGAAAATGACAATGATGAAGAAGAAGAAGCAGTAGTCAACATGAAGCAAAATTCATCAATGCCTTATGTGATATTAATTAAGTAAGGAAGCGAAACAAGATACTTTAAGAAGAAGTTATCATTTTAAGACTTCAAGTAAATGAAGTTGAAAAGAAAAAAGAAAAAATTGACAAGCCAGTTAGAGGAATCTATAGCAGAAGTTGGTTAAAAGCAAAAGGAACTTGATGTATCTCTAGTAGAAATAAATATGCTCAGAAAGGAAAGTGAAAGGAAAAAGTAAAAAATGAAAGATTTTCACAAAGAGACAAAAAAAGTCGTCCTTCTAAACATGAGGTAGAATAAAGAAGAAAAATCTTGAAAATTTAGTTTCAGGAAGATATTTCCCAAAAGCAAAAAGAAATTGATGATGCCCTAACTGAAATAGATAAGCTTATAAAATGGCAGAAGGAGAAATTGTTGGATGATGAAAGGAAGAATAATTTTATTTCTCAATTGAAGATGAAGGTGAAAGAACCAGATGAATCCCTATGCAATGAAGGCACAAGCTCTAAAACCCTGCAAGGAAAGATTAACAAGAAGCCTCACAGTAAGATCCTTCAAAGGAAAAATAGAATTGAAGGGCAAAAGAAAGTTGAAAATATTGTTGCTCCAAGAAGTAATTCTAAACAAAAGGTTGTACCTCATCCAAGGAAGAATGTCTATAGAAGATCATCAGGACAAAGCATCTCATCCAAGTACCCTAGTATGTTTAATGGTTATTGTTTCTCCTATTCTAACTTCAGACATATGGCTAGGGATTGTAGAGGTTATAATAGGGATGATTATAAAGATCACTATCAAAAACCTAGAATAAATTTTGTAGGAACACAAAATAGATATCAAAATGCTTCGTCAAAAGAAATTATATGTTAGATACTATGTCCTTGAGGCGTCATATAGAATGCTTTAAATTTCATAGCTCATGATTGCAGATACATGATGGAATCCTCCATGGGAGAAATTTAATATTAGGGACAAGAAGGTGTGGAGAAGAAAACCAAAACAAGAAGATCAGTTGGATGAAAAATTATAAGCATTTATGCTCTCAGGTTTTGTAAAGTCAAAGGGTCATGATGAATCTACAATAGAGGAAGTCAAGCATGATTCAGACGTAGATCTGATTCACACATTATTTTGAAAAATCCAACTTGTTGACTCCTTGTCCTGTGAATGTTGAAGAAGGGGAGTCTAAGTAGTAGTGATTGAAAAATTGAAGATATATCTTTCAACGATTTTCTTTGGCGGATGTAAATATTTCAATAAATCATCAAAGGCAGTTTAGTCAGCATATGGAATGGAAAATTTATTCATGGACAGTTTCAAGAAGGACTCGTTGTTTTATTGACAAGCATAATTAGTTGTGGCAAGCCATGAAAGGAATAGCATGACAAGGGGGTAAAAGCAGTGAAATGAAGAAATATATATTGTAGGAACTTAGAGGAATATATCTTGTCAGGGGGAGTAACCCTTTTCTATTGATTTCAAAGGGAGAGAGAAATCGGGAAAGGAAAATTAGAAGCATGGATTTAGGAGGCGCAGTGATCACAGGGAGAGTATTTGTTTCCATCAATAACAAAGGGGGAGGTGGTTGAATGGTGTAGTCATTAATTCTAACATTAGTTCTTGAATGCTCTTAATATTTGTTTGGATTGCATTGATTGAAGCTTCAATGGTCAAGAATCCCTCGGAAGCCTAGATGCCCCCTAATTGATGAGAATTTTGGACGGAAAATTCATTATGTTTGCATTAGGGGAATTTTGAGGTCTGAAATGGGTCTCCTAAGGAAATTATAAAACAATAGTGGAAATAATAAAATAAGAGTAGATTACATTATCAAATTTTATAGGAAAAAAAAACAAAATCCAAAAAAACAAACAAACTATTTTTTCAACTCATATTTTCAACTTATCTCCCTATGGGTTTACCCAAATTTCAAGTGGAAACTGTCGTTGGATTCAGAATTTGATTCCTCATCCAAGGAGTACCCATGTTGCATAATTTTTATGGACCCTGCTACACAAAAAATGAGAAATACATGAAAAATTGATTGCAATCACATTTTTTCATGTATTTCAAATTTTTCATGTAGCAGGGTCCATCAAAAGTATGCAACATGGGTACTCCTTGGATGAGGAATTAATTTTTTCATTCAACCAGTCGAAATTTTAGTAAAACCTCAGGGAGATAAGTTGAAAATACGAGTCGAAAAAGTAGTTTTATTACTTTTTTATTTTTTTACTTTTTTACTCCAAAAATGGTGAATCATCCCCAATGGTTGACATCATTATCCTGAATCCTATTAGTTCTTATAAAGTTTATTTTGGTTGTAATTTTTTTTTAGGATGCCCATTTTAGACCTCAAAATTCCCCTAATGTAATTACGATCATCACCATATGATTCTCCCCGTCATGTAGATTTTGATGGTAGGTGGTATGCCTTCTAATTCCTCACGGTTGAGGAGTTACGCCTATTTGAAGATTAGAGCCCCAATATTGGTCAAGAAGCCCCAAAAGGATAAGTCACAAGAAACTTTTTATTATTTAGGAAAATGGGCTTATTTGAGTTATAGGTCAAATTTATAGGAAGATATTTCTTATTATTTAAGAAAAATAATTTTGTTGACAAAGTCTGCCTCCAAATTAAGTGGTTTTTGGCTCCAAGTATTAAAATTTATTTTCAAATTCGGGCGACTTCCCTCCAAGTCTAGTTAGGTCGAAATCCCTAATTGTGAGCCTTTAATCCCCATAAAAAGAGGCTCATGTCCTTCACAAGACATAAACATTCATTGTATAATCTTTTGAAATTCCTTATGTGGCCATAGGTAGTCTCGCAAAACCAAAGAGAAGGTCGAAATTTATCTGTCTTCTAGATTAAGGTTTTCGTTAGGGTTTTATAATCAATATTAGGCACACTCATCCCTCCCTTGAATGAATTTTTTTTTGGTCTGAAGCATAAAATGTTGACCTAATGTGATCTATATCAGAAATCATCTACGACCTTGAAGATCTGCAACTATTTTTTAAGGTTGTTTTTGTTGTTTACTTGGATTTTCTAAAGCGTATCTTCCCTATTATCTATGAGTCTTTTAGTACAGATAGTTTGCATACATAACATCTAAAGCAGAGAATTTTTGGAGGCTATCTTCTGAATTTTTCTTGGCCAAACCATAGGATTTTAACTAAGCTTAATCAAGAATGGGGTGAGGATCACTAAGAGGAAAATTTGTTGTGTAAATCGCTTTAGCTTGTCGCAGTTCTGTGACATAAATATTTTTTTCCCAGATCAGTTTTATAGCACATGATTTTGGCCTCTTCTAAGTCACATTTTTCATCTATCTCAGGATTACTTTTGTGGCATCTTTGTGTAGGAATCTTAGCCTAGCACTTATAACGTGTACAAACTATTTGTAGACTATGATAAGGGTTTTGGTAGCCATATATCTCAGTGAAACACTGAGTCTTTCAGGTGGTTTAGGCTCTTCTCTTCTGAACCCCTTTTAATTTCAAATATTGCTCAGTATTGAGTCTTGAATAGTTACTCTTATGAAGTTTCTATCTAAAGTAAATTTTTTTGTCCCTGAGGTAAGATTCGAGCCCTGATATAAAGGTATTCTATAGTGACATTTTATTCTAGAGATCTAAGGAAAATATATTGTTGAAGTTCTGAAACCAAAATCTAGGATTGTCAATGACGTCATCCTGTTAGTGTAATTTGTTAGCCACGTGGTTCAATTCGAGTTTAATTTGAAGCATATTTTATAGGATTTCATTTGGAATAGCAGATCTAAGATACTCATGGTTAAGGATTAGTGGTAGCAAGGAAACCAATGACCAAAATCTCAATTTCATTGGTTAGAAGATCGTCAAAACAATAGAATACTAAAGAAGTGAGTAGCAGTGACATTTTTCCTAAGGTATGCTGGAAAAATTCCTCATTTGTTATTACTAAGCCCCTATTGAATTGAAAAGTTGATTTTGAGACATTTTTCAAGGCGATATCTGAAACAAGGGTAAAATTTGTTGACATCATCAGACAGAGGTACATCCATTAGAGGAATTTTGAGGTCTAAAATGAGACTCCTAAGGAAATTATAAAATAACAGTTGAAATAATAAAATAAGATTAGATTACATCATTAAAATTTAGAGGGAAAAAAGAAAAAAATATGTTTTCAACTTGTATTTCAACTTATCTTCCTATGGATCTACTCAAATTTTAAGCGGGAACACTCGTTGGATGGAATTTTGTATTCATCATCCAAGGAGTACCCATGTTGCATATTTTCGATGGACCCTGCTACACGAAAAATAAGAAATACATGAAAAACATGATTGCAATCACGTTTTTTTTTATGTATTTCTCATTTTTTGTGTAGCAGCATCCATCGAAAGTGTGCAACATGGGTACTCCTTGGATGAGGAATTAAATTTTTCATCCAACGAGTACTGCTTGAAATTTGAGTAAAACCTTAGGGAGATAAGTTGAAAAAATAGTTTTTAATATTTTAATATTTTTTAATCTTTTTACTTTTTTACCCCAAAAATGGTGAATCATCCCCCATGGTTGACATCATTTTCTTGAACCGTATTAGTTCTTATAAATTTTATTTTGGTTGTAAATTTTTCTTAGGAGGCCCATTGTAGACCTTAAAAGTTCTCTAATGTATACTATGTTTTGATTTTAAAGTTATGCTCTAAAGTTTAAAAGGTAGGTTAATCATATACATTAGAAGTATTCATTTACATTGACAAGATTGCATTGAAGATTTATATTTGTAGTGGAGGCTATCATTATTACATCGTCTATAGTTTTGGAGTCTAATTCTCATTATTTGAAGCACACACTAGCACAAAGGCTTTTGAGTCCACTGCAACAAGCATCATTAAAAAATGTGCTTCGAGATTTGAGTTAGAGGATGCTACAAATACTAAATGATGACCACAACTATTTGGAGTGATGGATACTAATGTACAGGCTTAGGCCCTTAACTAAGTAAAGGGGTGAGTGTTGCAATAATTTATTATGCTTGGAAATTAGGGTTTTCAATATTGTTGACTAGATTGTTGAAAGCATTTTGAATGTTGCTTAGCTTTTGTATTGTTGAAGTAAATTTGGTAACCATATTATTGAATGTATGTCATTAGGGTATGATTGGTATCAATGGATGGTGCCTAGGGTTTCTAATTGAATATGCAGGGGTTTTATGTCCTAAGGAGAGGAGTTAAATATGTATGGTGTTGACCATTTCTTGTGAAAATCGTTATGGCCTATGGTTTGACATACATGATGAGAAGAGGTATTATGGAAGATCACTTGACATATTTTATGTTACTTTCAATATTTGACAATCTGTTGAGAAAAGAGCATTCTTGATAGCTCAATGTCATTGATGAGTAGAGATAAGACATAGTTGTTGAGGTCTGTTGACCAGAGAGTGTTGGATGTTACTACGTTGTCCAACTAGGGTTTGGTATTGATGTTGAGAAAAAGCATAATTGATTATGATAGTGTACGTGACATATTTTATATTACTATACATTTTGAGCAAAGAAGTTGTTATTGTTGTTGACGACCTTGTGCTAGCATTGCAGATCAAAAATTCAGCAGATTGTTTTTATATTATTTGAGCACAGGTGGATCCAATTTTAAAATTGTGAAACATGATTTGCTTGTTGAATAGAGTGTCAGGGTGGTGCAAGGAAATAGTTTGGAGGGACCTTCAGGTTGGATCCTTGAGAACACTTTAAGGCGGCTGGGTGGCACTAGGGAAAGTTGGAGCTTGCGCAAGGCGTTGGATCATCCTGCCAGTTGGAGTTGTGTTGTGGCCAACAACAACCCCCCTTCTTATTTAATATTAGTAATAATACTAAATAAGTGGGGACCCTTAGTCAAGAAATCCAAAAAATTAATTTAGAATTTATTTCCTTTCTCAAATAAAACTTACTATCTTAACTTAGGAAAATTCCTTTGAAAATCTTTAAATTAAACCTAAGTTTATGATAGATCAAAGTATAATCCTTCTTTGAATAGAAATACCGCATCTATCGCAAAAAGTGGATATCATTTATCAAAGCATAATCTTTTAAAATTGTGATTCCGCGATATTGCGATAGCGCGATCCCAAAGAACTAGACATTAAAGTATTTATCGCAAACCGCATATCGCAAAAAAGTTGTTTAATAAGTTACATTTTGTGAAATTGTGATTTCACGATTTTGCGATATTGCGATTTCGCGATGATATTAGACTGCAATTTGTGGATTTTGCGATTTGGATGTTGTGATTTGCGATGATTGTGATCCGCGATATTGCGATTTTGTGATATTGCACAGCAAATCGTAGATCGCATTATCGCAGATTCTTCTAGCGCGGTGTCCAAAATAAATCTTTTCATAAATAAATATCCGTTATGCGCTTTGATGTCAAAATTAATGAATGGATTGTTAATCATTGATGGAAAGGATTTTGTTTTGATTGAAAGGTTGTTTCACGTTTTTATCCGCCTTCAACATTTAAAACTATCCCGTCACCTTTCTCATCTCATTACTCTCACTTAATTCGTAACACCACAGGCGCGAAGGAGCAGAAGACTATACAAAGAATTCACAGAGCATTATGGGTAAGAAAGAGAAAGTTCCAAGTGCTGAAAACAAAGAGATGGCTTCCCTGTATGCGGATACTGCTTGCAATAAGGACGTCAGTATCACTACCTGGGAGGGCATGCATAATCTGCTCGAAGAAGAAAATCCCAAGGTAATGGAAGTCGCAGCTACTGCTGGATCAAGTAATTCCTCTGAAGCGTCTCTTACGGAATTGGCTTGTACATTTCTTCACAGAATAGCAGCAAGACCGAGAATTCTTCCGTATACAGATATGATAAAATGGGTACTGGATAACACAGATATTTCAGACAAGAAATTTAGAACTCCAGGACAAGAACTCATTGGGTTGTTCACTACAAAAGATTTGAGGCTTATGTATCACTTACCGGAACCTCAAGCGACCTACAACAAAAAATTTATGGAGAAATTCGCCAGAGAAAATGCAAATTTGGCGGAATGCACCAAGGAATGGACCAAGAGAGAGGAACCATTGAAGAAAAAAAAACACGGTATGTACAGTACTGGTTCGCTCACCTCTCCATATTTTTTTGCTACTGCTATGTTATGCAGGCTTTTTGGAAAGCCTGACATAAATATGGTCTTGCCTGAATGGCTCCCTTTGTTGAATGCTGCTGTTAACGCTACAATTGTAGACTGGGCAAAAATCTTGTCTGATAATTTAGCCGCTGCCATTTTCAATTACCGGTCCAAACGGACTATTTCCCAGAGGATTTATCCTCCTCTTTATCTATCTGCCTATGTTATGAATTCAATTTGTTTTGTTTCTAAATTCCCTTTGATGGGTTGGCAATGGACAATTCATGATCCCTTGCCTATTCATGTCTATCACAAAGAGTTGTGGGAATCAAAGTTTGTTCCTCATTTTTACAAAATTTGCCATGGCATAATGATGCCTCTGTACAGAATATTGTATAATAAGGACGCTCTAAGGTTATCCCCGGAAGCAGAAGTCGACATTCTCCCTGTCGCAAGATGGTTCGGAGAAGAGTTGTTTACTTATGTAAGGGTTTTTGGAAGCTCTGCTTCCCCCCATGTATTACCCCTATATGTTCCGGATAAACTTGTAGCTCGGGAGATTACTTATCAAACCTGTGGTGAAGGAGGTTTGACAAAGGAATTAAAGGAGAAAAAGAAGGGCATTTGGCCACAATTTCCCGTAGCCTGTGGAGCATTTTCATTGTTTGATGTTGGTCACGCATTCAAAGAGGTAAGCAATATTACATGCTTACAACTGTTCAAGTTTTCGAGAAGGTTATTTGATCCAATTGATGTTGTTAAAAATTTCACCACTGCAATCAAAGTAAGAGTGTTTGTTGGAGAAGAAGATCCTTTTGATGATATGTTTCAAACAAAATGTTCATTTAAAGAATTTTTGCATTTAGCTCAAACACAGTTATCCCCAGAAGATTTTCAGGAAATTAAAGTTTACAGAGAGAGAAGACTAACTACTATCCCTTTGGAAAATTTACGCTTGGAACCCGCAAGGGAACCAACTCCTAGTGTCAGTCTTAGTGGCAGCTCAAATACAGAAAAGTCTAAGTCGAAGTCTGACAAAGAGACTTCTGAGCGTTCTAAAAATATTGATAATGATGAAATCTCAGTGAAGGATACAGCTCAATCTAAAGAGCTTTCACAACAACAGACTTTTACCACTCCACAATTGAATCTTCCACCTCTCAATGTACAACAACCGACAGTCAGGACTGAATTGGACAAAGAATGGGAAACTTTTAATCAATTGCTTAATGTATAAGGACAGAATATACAAACCCCTGTACAGACAACAAAAGTTTTGAGCACGAGAATAGGCGGCACCATCACAGAAACTAAGCATATACCTATCACTCCCTCTTCTGAAATTGTACTCAATATAGAGGAAATTCCTCCTCTAGATGTATTCTACAGCCCGCAGTATAAAGCAGTAGTGAGGAAGCGGAGAAAAAATAGAAAGTTAGAGAGCTCAATCTCTACTGAAGCAGAATAATTAGATGTCCTATGGAAGGATCCTACTACGGATCCAACTGACAATATTGCCAAGCTATCTCAGATTACAGGAGCTTATGCCTCAGCAACCATTGATAAAGCATTTGAGGTAAAGCTATTATTAAATGAAAAAGAAGATCAAATGCAAGCTCTGCAACAACAATTGCAACAAGCCTGTGCTAACAATGAAGCACAAATAAAACTTGAAGAGTTACAACAAGAGCTTCAAAAGATGCAAATTGGTTATAAGAAAAGTTTGGCAGATAAAGAGAAACAAATACATATTATCCAAGAAGAGCACAAAGACAACCCTAAGCTTCCAAAGTTTATTACAGAGTCTGTTTCCTTGAACAAAAAACTACTGCAGCAACAAGACATATTATGCCAGAAAATCTCGCAATACAACTCTTTTTGTCAAGAAAGTGATAAAATCACTAATCATGTCGTAGAATTACGACATGATTATGATTTAACTAATGAAAGAGTTACGAATTATATAGCATGGAAAAAGATAGAGGAAGGAAGAAGAGCAGGAGCACCGATCATCAATGATAGTCATAAAGAACTACTCTTCAACAATTGGGATGTACAACTCAGAGAAGCAGAAAAAGCAGCAGAGGAAGCAGCTACAGTAGCAGAAAAAATTACTAATTGTGTAAATGAAAATTTGCACAAAGTTAATTTGATTTCAGAGATTATTCCGGGACACCTTCCGCAAGCACAACAATTACAAACAGAATGGAGGCAAAAGGCTGATGAAAAGGCAAAGTCAATTCAAGAACTGACAAGATTAAACTGGGATTCTTACTGGACATATCTAGTAAAACCCCACAGTCAATGCAATGCGCTTAGTTGCATCATTAATTCTTCTGAGAAGATTGCTCCTACACTTGTCAATTCTGTCTTTTCAGGGCAGTTGAAATCTGAAGTCGGCCAACCACCTCTTCTCAAAACAATGCTGGATGCTTGCAAGATCAAAGATCAAATTCATAAGTAGATAATTGATAGTATTTATTTTTAGATTTAGTTTTAGTTTTACTATATTTTTGCCTAGGAAAAAGACAGTTATTTAAACCGAATCCTAAATTTTTGTAATAAACTATTTTTAGATTTTAGTTATTAGTATATAAACCCTTCTCATGCATTTAGAGAAGGGTCCTGAAATTTGTCAAAAACTTATCTTCAGAACATGCACTTCTGCACCCTCAGAGGAGGTTTTGATGAATGAATGGAACGAGATTTATTGATATCTGTGTCTAAAATCTGTTACTGATGTTGCATTTCTGTACTCTTGATAGATGTTGGATTAAAAAAGAGATAAATCATTATTGCTTCTAGCTCATGAGTAGAACCAGTTATAAATGGTATTTATATATCTTAACTATTTATTTTTCTGTGATAAAAGCGATATTTATGTTTAGTTGTTTATATGTTAATGTTTGAATATCTGAGTTATCATTTGGTATTTTTGTACGGTGATAATTATTTATTTGTACTTGATATATGAATAGCTTAATATGCGATATGTTTTCCACAACTGTTTCATCTAACTTTTTATGTGAAATAGTTTATCTTTATTGAATTCTCTTCTCATAATAATTGAATGATCTTTATTATCAATTGTTACTTGAAATCCTTTTAGATCGCATATATTGAAAGATTACATCCCGGGTTAGTTTAGAATTAGATATTTCTTAGAATACAGTTTGCATATGAATAGATTAGAGATAGGTTAAAAGCATTTTAATTAGGAATTTTAGAAAAGAAATATCAAATCTCAAACACACACACACACATACTGGGAAACTGGTCTCATTATCCCCATTTGGACCCACTACACCAAACGGACAAGGAACTGCTAACCAAGGTCCGGACCGGGTGGGTATCCCCCTTGTTGTAGACCCGATTTTCGGGGCTTCAACAATATTTGGCGCTAGAAGGAGGGCCTCAAACTATGAATGGCAAGTGAATTTAAATCTAAAAACCATTCTGAGAGTAAATCACCCTCACCATCTTCCCCGAATTCTCCATCTTACTCAGGAATTTTAAATCTAGAACCAGAAGTCGAAAGAAGAACAGACACTACCACAAACCCTTACTTTTTAAAAGAGTCTGCTATTGAACCTCCTGAAGTCGAATCTTTGATTCATAAACTTCAGCAATTTTCAATATCACCTCAAAGATCTGATAAATCTCAAGGTAGTGTGACTTCGCAATATAATCTTGCTCATCCTCTCACTAGATTACAGAGTGAAAAGCTTGGCATTCAGCCAACTGAGTTACCTCTACCTACAAGAAAAAAAGCTAGGAAATCACCCAAAGGGTCTGACAATGAGACTCTTTCATCATCATCATCCATATCAAACACTTCATCGCGAAGTCAACCATCCACTCCTCCACTTCAGATTACTGTCCATCAGTCCACTCAATCTTCCACATCTCCTTCTCAAAACATAATATCTTCATCTTCACAGTCACAAATATCATCATCTGCACTTTCACCTATTAGTAGTTCAGTGATGGCCCAAATGCCATGGAATAATCCAGGGGCAGTATTAATGCCTACACCCTTGAGCCAAATACCTGCCCATCCTGAAAAATGGATGCCTAAGTTTAATCCTGAAGCATGCATGCTAGCAGAAGAACATATCAACAACTTTATGTTATCCATAAATCTCAATGGAGTTGTTAATGAAGATGATGTTGTCCGACTTTTTCCTTATACCCTACAAGGAGCAGCTGGATCATGGTATTTCTCATTACCATCTGGATCTATTACTAGTTGGGATATCTTTCAAGATCAATTTTTGACTAAATTTGGTGATGACAGATCTACGGAAACATTGATCAATGATTTGTCTAATCTTAGAGCTGATTCAAAAGAACTTGTCAAGGATTTCAATTCTCGTTTCAATAAACTTTTAAACAAAATTCCTACTGCTTCCAAACCAAGCGAAGAAGTGCGAAGTGAGTGGTACATTTCTGCTTTGCCATCAAACATAGCAATCTTTGTTGATAGGGCTAATAAAACAACTTTAGCAGACAATATGAAAAAAACAATAGCAGTAGAAAAACGAATCATTGCTTTAGAAAAGAAAAATGCAATAGAAGAACGGAAATCCAAGAAGGTCACTTTTAAGGAAGATCCCAAGAAAAAACAACCAAAAGATCCATTTGATTTAGAAGGATTGTAGAAAGTTTTGAAAACCATGTCCAATGAAATGGTTGATATTAAGAAACAAGTAGTAGAAACCTCTTCTAAAAAGTCTTTCAAGCCTTTTAGAAGGAATCCTTCAACTGATCAAAATCCACCAAATGCTATTACAAATGCTGAATCAGAAGAAGAAGAGGAAGAGACTGTTACTGAAGAAAATACTAATGAAGAAGAGGTGGTAGAAGTACAAGGCATGTGGGATTTCATCCTCCCAGATGAGGAAGACCAAGAAGCATCCCTGGTTAGCACTAGAAATAGAAATCAACTTGATCCTCCTCAAACTACTCCTAAACCAAAGAGTGCAAGCTCATTGGCTAAGGACAAAGTCGCACCCAAGAAAACAACATCCAAAGCAATTCAAACTAGCCCAGTCCAAATAGATTCATCAATTCCATCAAGAACATTGATTGTTCCGGATGAAATGGAATATAACATTATAGAAGATATGAAGAAGACTAGGGAAAACATCACTTTTTATGAATTGAGCAAATTAAAACATCAGCAAAAAGTACTTTTGAAAGAATTACATGTTGTACCAGAAAAACCTTTGCCTGATCCTGTAATTTCTCAAGCTTCTAATGATATGGGAAGACCTCCAACTAATTCAATCAGTAAAGTTGATCTTGAAAATATCGCTTTAATTGGAGGAAGGTCGAAATCTCATACTCCTCCATTTCCTCTTACTTACGAATTTTTTAATAAAAATTTGCATAACTGTTTAGTAGATTCTGGAGCTTCATCTAATATTCTACCAAAATCAGTATGTGCAAAATTGAACGTTCAACCACAAAAATCTGTTGTGCGCATAGTGCAGTTAGATCGATTGCAAGTTGAAGTGATTGGCAAATTAAACCAGGTTACCATAAGACTGTCATCAAATCCAAAGGTATGTCAAGTCATTGATATTTTAGTTGAAGATATTCCAGAATTTTATGGCTTAATTCTTAGCAGAGATTGGTCAAAAAAACTTCATGGATACTTTGCAACCGATTGGTCGCACATGTGGCTTCCTTATAATGGTAAACCAAATCAGATAAAGGTTGAGCGATAAAAACATCAGAAATACATAGTAACATAATTGGAAGGAGAGAATGAACCAGTTGCGTACAACAGTAATATCATTGGCAATTACTCAGTTGATTCTTTCTTAGGAAATTTCAATGCTCATACTTCACCTTATTTAGAACATTATGTTTTATCTCAAATAGAAAATTTTTCTCAAACAGACAGTTCTAAATGTATTAATTTTGTAGATAATCCTGTAAATAAATATTTATTTTGGAAATTATTTTTTGATGGTTCTAAGCCTAATGAAGGAGCAGGAGCAGGATGCGTGTTGGTTAGTCCAAAGGGAAACAAGATTATGCTAACTTGCCAACTTGAGTTTGAATGTACTAATAATACCATAGAATACGAGGCTTTAGTCCAAGGGTTATATAAAGCAATCGGATTGGATATCAAATATCTGCAAGTTTTCAGAGATTCAGAAATTGTAATCAAACAGGTACTCAATACTATACATTTTTTATCAGGTCATTTAAAACATTATCAATATTTAGTTCAAGATCTGACTGAACATTTTATAGCATTCAATATTTCACCAATTCCTAGAATCCAGAATGCTAGTGCAGACCTATTAGCCAATGTAGCCTCTAAGCTTATTCCTGCAGAAGACTTTAGTCCTGATCGATTTTAATTTGAATTAATCTTTAGACCTTCGATTCTTGATAATGTTACCAATTGGAGAATTTTCAACGATGATCCTGATATTGTAAGCTTCCTCACATCTGAAGGATCTTATACCAATCAAATAATCGATGAAGACCAACATGAAAAACAATTACAACATGATAGCACTAATAATGCTATTCCAAAGTCAATAGTCAAGTTAGAAGACCTTTATGATTTGAAAGACCGATTCAAAAGATCTACCAATTCAAAATTACAAATTTCAACTTTGAATTATGAATTAGTAAATCTAGGAACTGATACCAAACCAAAGAATATTAACATAGGCCTTGGTCTAACTCCTGAAGAAAATTCAGCATATGTGTGTCTTTTGAAACAATATAAAAGTGTCTTTGCTTGGAACTACGATGAACTCAAAACTTATGACACTTCTATCATCCAACATACTATCCCAATGATGAACGATGAGAAACCTGTACAACAAAAGCTCAGAAAAATCCATCCTAATCTAGAAAATCAAATCAAATCTGAACTCAATAAGTTATTGAAAGCCAAAATTATTTTCCCTGTTCGACATTCTAAATGGGTTTCCAACATGGTTCCTGTTAGAAAGAAAAACAGAGACATTAGAATTTTCATTGACTTTCGAAATCTTAATAAAGCCTTCCAAAAAGATAATTTTCCTTTGCCTCCCATGGAGCAAATATTACAGGAAGTTGCAGGATCAGAATTAATGTCTTTCTTAGATAGTTTCTATGGCTACAACCAAGTGTTAGTCCATCCAGATGATCAATTGAAAACTACATTTAGAACCAAATGGGGCACTTATGCATATCAAAAGATGCCTTTTGGTCTGATCAACGCTGGTTCCTCACTCTTCTAACCAACATAGGTATATCATTACTGCAACTGATTATTTTACGAAATGGGTAGAAGCAGTCCCGCTCAAGACTGCCAATGCTAAGCATATCATTGAATTCATAGATCAGTTCATAATCACCAGGTTTGGTTTACCTTGTGCTTTAGTATTTGACAATGCATCATATTTTTCTGGTAATGCTATGACTGAATTTGCACTCAAGAGAGGTTTTAAACTTAAATACTCTGCCAAATATTATCCACAGGGAAATGGGTTAGCTGAATCCACAAATAAAAACTTAATCAGAATCATTAAGCGAACCATTGATCAAAATCATAAAAATTGGCATAAGTCTTTAATATATGCTTTATGGGCAGATCGAATAACACAGAAGGCTTCTATTGGCACTTCTCCCTTTAATTTAGTTTATGGGAAAGAAGTAGTTCTTCCAACTCATTTAGCAATTCCTTCTTTGGCCTTAGTTCAATATATTGATGAAGTACCAACTTCTTCCTTACAACTAAGACAAATGGAAATAATTAAGTTAGAAGAACAACGAGAAAAAGCCAAAATAACTCATGCTCATCATCAAGCATTAGTAAAATCTTCTTTTGATTCAAACATGATAACCAGAAAAGACTTTCAGGTTGGAGATCTTGTTTTAAAATGGGACAAGGCTCATGAGGAAAAAGGAAAACATACGAAATTTCAATGAATGTGGCTTGGTCCTTTTCAAATTGTAGAAATCATAGGTCCATCTACTTTTATGTTACAGGATTTAACAGGAAAAAGAGAATCTTTACCTCTTAATGGAAAAATTCTCAAAAAATATTTTCCATAGGAGATCATTCTTCTATTTTGTATATTACTTTTCTTTATTGTCAAAATAAAACGAGTTGTTATTGGTTACATTTCGAATTTACAAAGAGCATATAAATTCTCTGTTTAGATTTTGTTTCTTCATTTTTATAAATAGAATTCTTGTCAGAATATTGATCATTATTATTCAAAGATACAGTTAAAAACTTTAGTCTTGAAATGATACTAGTTTCAACTTTGAAGACTTTGATGAAGGGCAACTTTTAGTGAAATATTGTTTTATATCAGTTCAATAAAAGGTATCAATCGCAAAACAAAGTTTCTCTATAGAAAAGTTCCTTCTAAAAACTCTACCATTGTCGTCCAGAGCTATCTTAAGGAAACAAGGATATCCTCCCTGCTTAGAAAATTACAATCTTCAAAGAATTATCCAATAATACACTTTTTAACTTAAAGAGTAAGAGGTCTCATCACGAGCCGACTTATCATGATCATAGATATTATAGCTTGCTGACTTTGCCAATACTGCATACCATACCAAGGCAATGACTCAAGATTGTTACAATCAAAAGACAAGGGGTCTCATCACGAGCCAACTTGTTCAGCAAAATTATAAATCAAGTGAATGGCATTGTCATGAGTTGGCTACCAAACCAAGACATTGTTCTTTAAGAATAAAAAAGAAAAGCAAAAGCAATAAGTGTGAATATGAATTTCTCTTTGAAAATTGTATATTTCTCTAAGTAGGATACAGGATCATTGCTGGGTAACAGGTAACCCCGTCGAGGCTATAAACGCTTGCTGGCAGCAGTGGCTCTACCTACGACAAATGAGCATATTTAAAGCTGATTTATAGAGAAGCCTTTGTTTTTATCTTTTTAAACCAAGTAATGACTGATGTAAATACAAGGACTAGCTTGAGGAAGTGAATAATAAAAAGTTGAATATAGAAGAAATGAAATATCATTTATAGATTCAAGCATAATGTACTTTGTCTTTTTATAATAAAGCTTGATTTTCTGGAAAATTTTCTGTTTTGAAAAGTTTAGAAAATTCAAAAGAAAAGCAGAGATAACTGGTTCTTCCAAGTGAATCGCCAATGTTGTGGCCAACAACAACCCCCCTTCTTATTTAATATTAGTAATAATACTAAATAAGTGGGGACCCTTAGTCAAGAAATCCAAAAAATTAATTTAGAATTTATTTCCTTTCTCAAATAAAACTTACTATCTTAACTTAGGAAAATTCCTTTGAAAATCTTTAAATTAAACCTAAGTTTATGATAGATCAAAGTATAATCCTTCTTTGAATAGAAATACCGCATCTATCGCAAAAAGTGGATATCATTTATCAAAGCATAATCTTTTAAAATTGTGATTCCGCGATATTGCGATAGCGCGATCCCAAAGAACTAGACATTAAAGTATCCATCGCAAACCGCATATCGCAAAAAAGTTGTTTAATAAGTTACATTTTGTGAAATTGCGATTTCACGATTTTGCGATATTGCGATTTCACGATGATATTAGATCACGATTTTGCGATATTGTGATTTCACGATGATATTAGACTGCAATTTGCGGATTTTGTGATTTGCGATGATTGCGATTTGCGATGATTGCGATCCGCGATATTGCGATTTTACGACATTGCATAGCAAATCGCAGATCGCATTATCGCAGATTCCTCTAGCGCGGTGTCCAAAGTAAATATTTTCATAAATAAATATCCGTTATGCGCTTTGATGTCAAAATTAATTAATGGATTGTTAATCATTGATGGAAAGGATTTTGTTTTGATTGAAAGGTTGTTTCACGTTTTTATCCGCCTTCAGCATTTAAAACTATCCCGTCACCTTTCTCATCTCATTACTCTCACTTAATTCGTAACACCGCAGGCGCGAAGGAGCAGAAGACTATACAAAGTATTCACAGAGCATTATGGGTAAGAAAGAGAAAGTTCCAAGTGCTGAAAACAAAGAGATGGCTTCCCTGTATGCGGATACTGCTTGCAATAAGGACGCCGGTATCACTACCTGGGAGGGCATGCATAATCTGCTCGAGGAAGAGAATCCCAGGGTAATGGAAGTCGCGGCTACTGCTGGATCAAGTAATTCCTCTGAAGCATCTCTTACGGAATTGGCTTGTTCATTCCTTCACAAAATAGCAGCAAGACCGAGAATTCTTCCATATACGGATATGATAAAATGGGTGCTGGATAACACCGATATTTCAGACAGACAATTTAGAACTCCAGGACAAGAACTCATCGGGTCATTCACTATAGAAGATTTAAGGCTTATGTATCACTTACCGGAACCTCAGGTGACCTACAACAAACAATTTATGGAGAAATTCGCAAGAGAAAATGAAAATTTGGCGGAATGCACCAAGGAATGGACCAAGAGAGAGGAACCATTGAAGAAAAACAAACACGGTATGTACAGTACTGGTTAACTCACTTCTCCATATTGTTTTTGCTGCTGCTATGTTATGCAGGATTTTTGGAAAGCCTAACATAAATATGGTCTTACCTAAATGGCTCCCTTTGTTGAATGCTGTTGTTAATGCTACAATTGTGGACTGGGCCAAAATCTTGTCTGATACTTTAGCCACTGCCATTTTCAATTACCGGTCCAAACAGACTATTTCCTAGAGGATTTATCCTCGTTTTTATCTATCTGCCTATGTTATGGATTCAATTTGTTTTGTTTCTAAATTCCCTTTGATGGGTTGGCAATGGACAATTCATGATCCCTTGCCTATTCATGTCTATCACAAAGAGTTGTGGGAATCAAATTTTGTTCCTCATTTTTACAAAATTTGCCATGGCATAATGATGCCTCTGTACAGAATATTGTATAATAAGGACGCTCCAAGGTTATCCCCGGAAGCAGAAGTCGACATTCTCCCTGTCGCAAGATGGTTCGGAGAAGAGTTGTTTACTTATGTAAGGGTTTTTGGAAGCTCTGCTTCCCCCCATGTATTACCCCTGTATGTTCCGGATAAACTTGTAGCTCGGGAGATTGCTTATCAAACCTGTGGTGAAGGAGGTTTGACAAAGGAATTAAAGGAGAAAAAGAAGGGCATTTGGCCACAATTTCCCATAGCCTGTGGAGCATTTTCATTGTTTGATGTTGGTCACGCATTCAAAGAGGTAAGCAATATTACATGCTTACAACTGTTCAAGTTTTCGAGAAGGTTATTTGATCCAATTGATGTTGTTAAAAATTTCACCACTGCAATCAAAGTAAGAGTGTTTTCTGGAGAAGAAGATCCTTTTGATGATATGTTTCAAACAAAATGTTCATTTAAATAAGTTTTGCATTTAGCTCAAACACAGTTATCCCCAGAATACTTTTCAGGAATTTAAAGTTTACAGAGAGAGAATACTAACTGCTATCCCTTTGGAAAATTTATGCTTGGAACCCGCAAGGGAACCAATTCCTAGTGTCAGTCTTAGTGGCAGCTCATATACAAAAAATTCTAAGTCGAAGTCTGACAAAGAGACTTCTGAGCGTTCTAAAAAGATTGATAATGATGAAAGTCACATGTGTTGTCAAACAACTTAAAGAGCTTTACAACAAATGTACTTTTACCACTCACAAATTGAATCTTCCACCTCTCAATGTACGTAACCGACAACAGACCGAATTGGAAAAAGAATGGAAACTTTAATCACTGCTTAATGTAGAATATCGTAATATACACTTATACATAAATAAAAGTTTGAGGATGATAGTAGGCTACACACCCACTGCGTAAATCGAGCATATACCTATCACTCCCTCTTCTGAAATTGTACTCAATATAGAGGACATTCCTCCTCTAGACGTATTCTACAGCCCGCAGTATAAAGCAGTAGTGAGAAAACAGAGGAAAAAGAGAAAGCTAGAGAGCTCAATCTCTACTGAAGCAGAACAATTAGATGTCTTATGGAAGGATCCTACTACGGATCCAACTGACAATCTTGCCAAGCTATCTCAGATTACAGGAGCTTATGCCTCCGCAACTATTGATAAAGCATCTGAGGTAAAGCTATTATTAAATGAAAAAGAAGATCAGATACAAGCTCTGCAACAACAATTGCAACAAGCCTGTGCTAACAGTGAAGCACAAATAAAACTGGAAGAGTTACAGCAAGAGCTTCAAAAGATGCAAATTGGTTATCAGAAAAGTTTGGCAGATAAAGAGAAACAAATACAGATTATCCAAGAAGAGCACAAAGATGACCCTAAGCTTCCAGATTTTATTTCAGAGTCTGTTTCTTTGAACAAACAACTATCATAATAGAATATATTAAAGTTTTAAATTCAATCAATACAACTTCTTGTCAAGAGTGATAAAATCACTAATTATGTCATAGAATTTAATACATGATTATGATTTAACTAATGAAAGAGTTATTAATAATTTATATACTGCGGCAAAAGATATACAATAGATATTGATCACAATATAGTTTACAAAGAATCACTTTTAAAGAACTTGAGGTAATACTTTAGAAGTAGAAAAAGCAAGAGAAGAATATTAAAGATAGAAAATTAACACTAAATAGTATTCGCAATAAAGACACTTGATTTGTGAGATTAATCCAAGACACCTTCCTATGGCACGCAAATAATAAATGAATGGAGGCAAAAGTCATGAAAAGGCAAAGTCAATTCAAGAATCGATAGATTAAACTGGGACGTACTTATATTATCTGAAGAAACCTGCACGTACCAATGGCGCTTTAGTTGCATCATTAATTCTCGTCGAGAAGATTTCTCCTATTTATAACTCATTTTTCTTTCTCAAATAAACTGTCGGCCAACCACCTCTTCTCAAACAATGTCGTGGATGCTTGCAGGATCAAAGATCAATTCATGGTGATAATCGAGTAATTTTATTTTTATAGATTTAGTTTTAGTTTTACTATTTTTGCCTAAGAAAAAGACGGTTATTTAAACCGAATCAAATTTTAATAAACTATTTAGATTTTTTTAGTTATTATATTTAAACTCCTTCTCATGTATTTAGAGAAGGTCCCGAAATTTGTCAAAAACTTATCCCTACACACCTCGTACCCTCGTAGGAGGTTTTCATGAATGAATTAATTAGATTTCTATTTATTATCCGTATCAATATCTCATATCGATGTTGTATTTTCAGATTTTATTTTTTTATATGGATTAAGAAAGAGATAAATCATTATTGCTTCTAGCTCATGAGTAGAACCAGTTATAAATGGTATTTCTATCTCTTAATTGTTTCTGTTTCTGTGATAAAAGCGATATTTATGTTTAGTTGTTTATATGTTAATGTTTGAATATCTGAGTTATCATTTGGCATTTTTGTACGCTGATAATTATTTATTTGTACTTGATATATGAATAGCTTAATATGCGATTTGTTTTCCACAACTGTTTCATCTAAATTTTTATGTGAAATAGTTTATCTTTATTGAATTCTTTTCTCATAATAATTGAATGATCTTTATTATCAATTGTTATTTGAAATCCTTTTAGATCGCATATATTGAAAGATTACATCCCGGGTTAGTATAGACTTAGATATTTATTAGAATACAGTTTTCATATGAATAGATTAGAGATAGGTTAAAAGCATTTTAATTAGGAATTTTAGAAAAGAAATATCAAATCTCAAACACACACACACACATACTGGGAAACTGGTCTCATTATCCCCAGTCGGACCCACTACACCAAACGGAAAAGGAACTGCTAACCAAGGGCCGGACCGGGTAGGTATCCCCCTTGTTGTAGACCCGATTTTCGGGGCTTCAAAAATATTTGGTGCTAGAAGGAGGGCTTCAAACTATGAATGGCAAGTGAATTTAAATCTAAAAACCATTCTGAGAGTAAATCACCCTCACCATCTTCCCCGACTTCTCCATCTTACTCAGGAATTTTAAATCTAGAACCAGAAGTCGAAAGAAGAACAGACACTGCCACAAACCCTGACTTTTCAGAAGAATCTGCTATTGAACCTCCTGAAGTCGAATCTTTGATTCATAAACTTCAACGATTTTCAATATCACCTCAAAGGTCTGATAAATCTCAAGGCAGTGTGACTTCGCAATATAATCTTGCTAATCCTCTCACTAGATTACAGAGTGAAAAGCTTGGCATACAACCAACTGAGTTACCTCTACCTATAAGAAAAAGAGCTAGGAAATCACCCAAAGGGTCTGATAGTGAGACTCTTTCATCATCATCATCCATCTCAAACACTTCATCGCGAAGTCAACCACCCACTCCTCCACTCCAGATTACTGTCCATCAGTCCACTCAATCTTCCACATCTCCTTCTCAAATCATAATATCTTCATCTTCACAGTCACAAATATCATCATTTGCACTTTCCTCTATTATTAGTTCAGCGATGGCCCAAATGCCGTGGAATAAGATCCAGGGTGCCATCAAGCCCGCAATCTCTTGAGCACTCGCCCATCCCAAAATGGCCGCTGCTTTCAACTCGGCTGTGCATGCTAGCAGAAGAACATATCAACAACTTTATGTTATCCATAAATCTTAACGGAGTTGTTAATGAAGATGATGTTGTCCGACTTTTCCCTTATACCCTACAAGGAGCAGCTGGATCATGGTATTTCTCATTACCATCTGGATCTATTACTAGTTGGGATATCTTTCAAGATCAATTTTTGACTAAATTTGGTGATGACAGGTCTACAACAACATTGATCAATGATTTATCTAATCTTAGAGTTGATTCAAAAGAACTTGTCAAGGATTTCAATTCTCGTTTCAATAAATTGTTAAACAAAATTCCTACTGCTTCCAAGCCTAGCGAAGAAGTGCGAAGTGAATGGTACATTTCTGCTTTGCCATCAAACATAGAAATCTTTGTTGATAGGGAAAACAAAACAACTTTAGAAAACAATATGAAGGAAGCAATAGCAGTAGAGAAATGAATCATTGCTTTATAAAAGAAAAATGCAATAGAAGAACGGAAATCCAAGAAGGTCACTTTTAAGGAAGATCCCAAGAAAAAACAACCAAAAGATCCATTTGATTTAGAAGGATTGCAGAAAGTTTTGAAAACCATGTCCAATGAAATGGTTGATATTAAGAAACAAGTAGCAGAAACCTCTTCTAAAAAGTCTTTCAAGCCTTTTAGAAGGAATCCTTCAACTGATCAAAAGCCACCAAATGCTATTACAAATTTTGAATCAAAAGAAGAAGAGGAAGAGACTGTTACAGAAGAAACTATTGATGAAGAAGAGGTGGTAGAAGTACAAGGCATGTGGGATTTCATCCTCCCAGATGACGAAGACCAAGAAGCATCCCCGATTAGCACTAGAAATAGAAATCAACTTGATCCTCCTCAAACTACTCCTAAACCAAAGAGTGCAGGCTCATTGGCTAAGGACAAAGTCGCACCCAAGAAAACAACATCCAAAGCAATTCAAACTAGCCCAGTCCAAATAGATTCATCAAGAACATCAAGAACATTGATTATTCTAGATGAAATGGAATATAACATTATAGAAGATATGAAGAAGACTAGGGCAAACATCACTTTTTATGAATTGAGAAAATTAAAACATTAGCAAAAAGTACTTTTGAAAGAATTACATGCTGTACCAGAAAAACCTTTGCCTGATCCTGTAATTTCTCAAGCTTCTAATGATATGGGAAGACCTCCAACTAATTCAATCAGTAAAGTTGATCTTGAAAATATCGCTTTAATTGGAGGAAGGTCGAGATCTCATACTCCTCCATTTCTTCTTACTTACGAAGTTTTTAATAAAAAATTGCATAACTGTTTAGTGGATTCTGGAGCTTCATCTAATATTCTACCAAAATCAGTATGTGCAAAATTGAATGTTCAACCACAAAAATCTGTTGTGCGCATAGTGCAGTTAGATCGATCGCAAGTTGAATTCATTGGCGAATTAAACCAGGTTACCATAAGGCTGTCATCAAATCCAAAGGTATGTCAAGTCATTGATATTTTAGTTGCAGATATTCCAGAATTTTATGGCTTAATTCTTAGCAGAGATTGGTCAGAAAAACTTCATGGATACTTTGCAACCGATTGGTCGCACATGTGGCTTCCTTACAATGGTAAACCAAATCAGATAAAGGTTGAACGAGAAAAGCATCAAAAATACATAGTAACAGAATTGGAAGGAGAGAATGAACTAGTTGCATACAGCAGTAATATCATTGGCAATTACTCAGTTGATTCTTTCTTATGAAATTTCAATGCTCACACTTCACCTTATTTAGAACATTCTGTTTTATCTCAAATAGAAAATTTTTCTCAAATAGACAGTTCTAAATGTATTAATTTTGTAGATACTCCTGTAAATAAATCTTTATTTTGGAAATTTTTTTTTGATGGTTCTAAATCTAATGAAGGAGCAGGAGCAGGATGCGTGTTGGTTAGTCCAGAGGGAAACAAAATTATGCTAACCTGCAGACTTGAGTTTGAATGTACTAATAATACCGCAGAATACGAGGCTTTAGTCCAAGGGTTATATAAAGCAATCGGATTGGATATCAAATATCTGCAAGTTTTCGGAGATTCAGAAATTGTAATCAAACAGGTACGCAATACTATACATTGTTTATCAGGTCATTTAAAGCATTATCAATCTTTAGTTCAAGATCTGACTGAACATTTTATAGCATTCAATATTTCACCAATTCCCAGAATCCAGAATTCTAGTACAGACCTCTTAGCCAGTGTAGCCTCTAAGCTTATTCCTGCAGAAAACTTTAGTCCTGATCGATTTTCGATTGAATTAATATTTAGACCTTCGATTCCTGATAACGTTACCAATTGGAGAATTTTCAATGATGATCCTGATATTGTAAGCTTCCTCACATCTGAAGGATCTTATACCAATCAGATAATCGATGAAGACCAACATGACAAACAATTACAACATGATAGCACTAATAATTTTATTCCAAAGTCAATAGTCAGGTTAGAAGACCTTTATGATTTGAAAGACCGATTTAAAAGATCTACCAATTCAAAATTACAAAGTTCAACTTTGAATTATGAATTAGTAAATCTAGGAACTGATACCAAACCACAGAATATCAACCTAGGCCTTGGTCTAACTCCTGAAGAAAAATCAACATATGTTCGTCTTTTGAAACAATATAAAAGTGTCTTTGCTTGGAACTATGATGAACTCAAAACTTATGACACTTCTATCATCCAACATACTATCCCAATGATAAATGATGAGAAACCTGTACAACAAAAGCTCAGAAAAATCCATCCCAATCTAGAAAATCAAATCAAATCTGAACTCAATAAGTTATTGAAAGCCAAAATTATTTTTCCTATTCGACATTCTAAATGGGTTTCCAATATGGTTCCTGTTAGAAAGAAAAACAGAGATATTAGAATTTGCATTGACTTTCGAAATCTTAACAAAGCTTGCCAAAAAGATAATTTTCCTCTGCCTCCCATGGAGAAAATGTTACAGGCAGTTGCAGGATCAGAATTAATGTCTTTCTTAGATGGTTTCTCTGGCTACAACCAAGTGTTATTCCATCCAGATGATCAATTGAAAACTACATTTAGAACCAAATGGGGCACTTATGCATATCAAAAGATGCCTTTTGGTCTGATCAACGCTGGTGCCACATTTCAAAGAGCCATGGACATCGCTTGATAGGGATTAGTTAACAAATCAGTGGTAATTTACTTGGATCATATAACTGTATATTCCAAAAAATGAAGCAATCATCTTAGAGATTTGAAGCAGATCTTCCAATGTTGTCAAAGGTATGGAATTTCACTTAACCCGAAAAAATCCTTTTTCGCATTAAGTGAAAGAAAACTTCTTGGATTCATAGTGTCAAAATATGGAATTCACATTGATCCTGATAGAATCAAGGAGATTTCTGAAATATCCTTACCTCACAACAAGAAAGCTATGCAATATTTCCTCGGCCAAATTAATTTTGTAAAGAGATTTGTACCATATTTTTCAAGAATTGTATCTCCTTTACAAAAAATGATTAAAAATAATTCAAACTTCAAATGGGGCCAAGATGAATATGAGGCATTCAATCTGATCAAACAAGCAATCATTAATGCTCCCTCTTTAGCAACTCCAAATTTTTCCAATCCTTTTATTTTGTACACATTTGCCTCTGATAAATCTTACGCTACGATTCTCACTCAAGAAAATCAAGACAAAGCAGAAGCCCCAATTGCTTTATTCAGTTCAAATTTATAGGGAGCTGAGTTGAATTACTCAGAAGTGGAGAAACAAGCTTACACAGTTTTCAAAGCAATTAAATATTTCAGACCCTTTTTACTTAAAACCCATACAAAAATCATTGTACCGTTTCCAGCGGTAAGAAATATTTTAGTCCAAAAAGATGTGGGTGAGAAAAGAGCTAATTGGATTACTGCCTTACAAGAATATGATGTTGAGATTAAACCAGCAAATATTGTTAGAGGTCAAGGCTTTTGCAAAATACTAGCTGGAGCATCACAGATTTCCGAGAAATCATCTGAAGAGATACAAACATATGAGGTAAGCCTAAACGATGTTGAATCATTATATGCTGATATCACTTTTTATCTGAAAAATGGATATGCCCCTCCAAATCTCGATCACAGCAAGAAAAGAGCCTTAAGGTTGAAAGCTAAACAATATCAGCTTGTAAACGATGTTCTTTTTAAAATGAATTACGATTCTGTTCTTCTTCGATGTTTGGAGAAATCTGAAGCTGATAAAGTCTTGCAGGAACTTCACGATGGGCCAGCAGGTGGACATTATGCTGGAGATGCTACTGCACATAAAATTCTTCACGCAGGCTATTACTGGCCCACTTTATTCAAAGATTCCCATAGCTATGTAAGAAGATGCCAAGTTTGTCAAACCGCAGCTGGAAGACAAAATAAACCATCATTGCCATTACAACCAGTAAACATTGAACAACCTTTTGATCAATGGGGATTGGACATAATAGGTGAGATCGCTCCTCACTCTTCTAACCAACATAGGTATATCATTACTGCAACTGATTATTTTACAAAATGGGTAGAAGCAGTCCCACTCAAGACTGCCAATGCTAAGCATATCATTGAATTCATAGATCAGTTCATAATCACCAGGTTTGGTTTACCTTGTGCCTTAGTATTTGACAATGCATCATATTTTTCTGGTAATGCTATGACTGAATTTGCACTCAAGAGAGGTTTTAAACTTAAATACTCTGCCAACTATTATCCCCAAGGAAATGGTTTAGCTAAGTCTACAAATAAGAATTTAATCAGAATTATCAAGCGAAGCATTGATCAAAATCATAAAAATTGGCATAATTCTTTAATTTATGCTTTATGGGCAGATCGAATAACACAGAAAGATTCTATTGGTACTTCTCCCTTTAATTTAGTTTATGGGAAAGAAGTAGCTCTTCCAACTCATTTAGCAATTCCTTCTTTGGCCTTAGTTCAACATATTGATGAAGCACCAACTTCTTCCTTACAACTAAGATAGATGGAAATAATTAAATTAGAAGAACAACGAGAAAAAGCCAAAATAACTCATGCTCATCATCAAGCATTAGTAAAATCTTCTTTTGATTCAAACATGATAACCAGAAAAGACTTTCGGGTTGGAGATCTTGTTTTAAAATGGGACAAGGCTCATGAGGAAAAAGGAAAACATATGAAATTTCAACGAATGTGGATTGGTCCTTTTCAAATTGCAGAAATCATAGGTCCATCTACTTTTATGTTACAGGATTTAACAGGCAAAAGAGAATCTTTACCTGTTAATGGACAAATTCTCAAAAAATATTTTCCATAGGAGATCATTCTTCTATTTTGTATATTACTTTTCTTTATTGTCAAAATAAAACGAGTTGTTATTGGTTACATTTCGAATTTACAAAGAGCATATAAATTCTCTGTTTAGATTTTGTTTCTTCATTTTTATAAATAGAATTCTTGTCAGAATATTGATCATTATTATTCAAAGATACAGTTAAAAACTTTAGTCTTGAAATGATACTAGTTTCAACTTTGAAGACTTTGATGAAGGGCAACTTTTAGTGAAAGATTGTTTTATATCAGTTCAATAAAAGATATCAATAGCAAAACAAAGTTTCTCTATAGAAAAGTTCCTTCTAAAGACTCTACCATTGTCGTCCAGAGCTATCTTAAGGAAACAATGATATCCTCCCTGCTTAGAAAATTACAATCTTCAAAGAATTATCCAATAATACACTTTTTAACTTAAAGAGTAAGAGGTCTCATCACGAGCCGACTTATCATGATCATAGATATTATAGCTTGCTGACTTTGCCAATACTGCATACCATAACAGGGCAATGACTCAAGATTGTTGCAATCAAAAGACAAGGGGTCTCATCACGAGCCAACTTGTTCAGCAAAGTTATAAATCAAGTGAATGGCATTATCATGAGTTGGCTACCAAACCAAGACATTGTTCTTTAAGAATAAAAAAGAAAAGCAAAAGCAATAAGTGTGAATATGGATTTCTCTTTGAAAATTTTATATTTCTCTAAGTAGGACACAGGATCATTGCTGGGTAACAGGTAACCCTGTCGAGGCTATAAACGCTTGCTGGCAGCAGTGGCTCTACCTATGACAAATGAGCATATTTAAAGCTGATTTATAGAGAAGCCTTTGTTTTTATCTTTTTAAACCAAGTAATGACTGATGTAAATACAAGGACTAGCTTGAGGAAGTGAATAATCAAAAGTTGAATATAAAAGAAATGAAATATCATTTATAGATTAAAGCATAATGTACTTTGTCTTTTTATAATAAAGTTTGATTTTCTGGAAAATTTTCTGTTTTGAAAAGTTTAGAAAATTCAAAAGAAAAGCAGAGATAACTGGTTCTTCCAAGTGAATCGCCAATGTTGTGGCCAACAACAACCCCCCTTCTTATTTAATATTAGTAATAATACTAAATAAGTGGGGACCCTTAGTCAAGAAATCCAAAAAATTAATTTAGAATTTATTTCCTTTCTCAAATAAAACTTACTATCTTAACTTAGGAAAATTCCTTTGAAAATCTTTAAAGTAAACCTAAGTTTATGATAGATCAAAGCATAATCCTTCTTTGAATAGAAATACCGCATCCATCGCAAAAAGTGGATATCATTTATCAAAGCATAATCTTTTAAAATTTCGATTCCACGATATTGCGATAGCACGATCCCAAAGAACTAGACATTAAATTATTTATCGCAAACCACATATCGCAAAAAAGTTGTTTAATAAGTTACATTTTGTGAAATTGCGATTTCACGATTTTGCGATATTGCGATTTCGCGATGATATTAGATTTCAATTTGTGGATTTTGCGATTTGGATTTTGTGATTTGCGATGATTGCGATCCGTGATATTGCGATTTTGCGATATTGCACAACAAATCACAGATCGCATTATCACAGATTCTTCTAGCGCGGTGTCCAAAGTAAATATTTTCATAAATAAATATCCGTTATGCACTTTGATGTCAAAATTAATGAATGGATTGTTAATCATTGATGGAAAGGATTTTGTTTTGATTGAAAGGTTGTTTCACGTTTAAAATAATATTTTTCATCCGCCTTCAGCATTTAAAACTATCCCATCACTTTTCTCATATCATTACTTTCACTTAATTCATAAAACCACAGGCGCGAAGGAGCAGGATACTATACAAAGCATTCACAGAGCATTATGGGTAAGAAAGAGAAAGTTCTGAGTGCTAAAAACAAAGAGATGGCTTCCTTGTATGCGGATACTACTTGCAACAAGGACGTCGATATCACTACTTGGGAGGGAATGCATAATCTGCTCGAAGAAGAAAATCCCAAGGTAATGGAAGTCGCGGCTACTGCAGGATCAAGTAATTCCTCTGAGGCATCTCTTACAGAATTGGCTTGTTCATTTCTACACAGAATAGCAGCAAGACTGAGAATTCTTCCATATACAGATATGGTAAAATGGGTGTTGAATAACATCGATATTTCAGACAGGAAATTTAGAACTCCAGGACAAGAACTTATCGGGTCATTCACTACAGAAGATTTGAGGCTTATGTATCACTTACCGGAACCTCAGGCGACTTACAACAAACAATTTATGGAGAAATTTTCTAGAGAAAAAACAAATTTGGCAGAATGCACCAAGGAATGGACCAAAAGAGATGAACCATTGAAGAAAAACAAACACAATATGTATAGTACTGGTTCGCTCACCTCTCCATATTGTTTTTCTGCTGCTATGTTATGTAGGATTTTTAGAAAGCCTGACATAAATATGGTCTTGCCAGAATGGCTCCCTTTGTTGAATGCTGATGTTAACGCTATAATTGTAGACTGGGCCAAAATCTTGTCTGATAATTTGGCCACTGTTATTTTTCATTACTGGTCCAAACAGACTATTTCTCAGAGGATTTATCCTCCTTTTCATTTATCTGCCTATGTTATGGATGCTATCTGCTTTGTTTCTAAATTCCCTTTGATGGGTTGGCAATGGACAATTCATGATCTCTTGCCTATTCATGTCTATCACAAAGAGTTGTGGGAATCAAAGTTTGTTCCTCATTTTTACAAAATTTGCCATGGCATAATGCTGCCTCTGTACAGAATATTGTATAATAAGAATGCTCCAAGGTTATCCCCGGAAGCAAAAGTTGACATTCTCCCTGTCGCAACATGGTTTGGAGAAGAGTTGTTTACTTATGTGAGGGTTTTTGGAAGCTCTGCTTCCCCCCATGTTTTACCCCTGTATGTTCCGGATAAACTTGTAGCTCAGGAGATTGCTTATCAAACCTATGGTGAAGGAGGTTTGACAAAGGAATTAAAGGAGAAGAATAAGGGCATTTGGCCACAATTTCCCGTAGCCTGTGGAGCATTTTCATTGTTTGATGTTGGTCACACATTCAAAGAGGTAAGCAATATTACATGCTTACAACTGTTCAAGTTTTCGAGAAGGTTATTTGATCCAACTGATGTTGTTAAAAATTTCACCACTGCAATCAAAGTAAGAGTATTATTATATACAAAGATCTCTCTGATGATATAAGTCAAATAAACAATTATTTCTTAGCTTACATTTGCCTACAATACAAACAACATAACCCTACAAGATTTTATTTCTGAAAGTCATGGTAGGTATCTGAGTCATCATTGTCCCCCAGTGCCTGGCTCAAACTCACATGGAACCAACTCCTAGTGTCAGTCTTAGTGGCAGCTCAAATACAGAAAAGTCTAAGTCGAAGTCTGACAAAGAGACTTCTGAGCGTTCTAAAAAGATTGATAATGATGAAAGCTCAGTGAAGGATACAGCTCAATCTAAAGAGCTTTCACAACAACAGACTTTTACCACTCCACAATTGAATCTTCCACCTCTCAATGTACAGCAACCGACAGTCAGGACTGAATTGGACAAAGAATGGGAAACTTTTAATCAATTTCTTAATGTAGAAGGACAGAATATACAGACCCCTGTACAGACAACAAAAGTTTTGAGCACGAGAATAGGCGGCACCATCACAGAAACTGAGCATATACCTATCACTCCCTCTTATGAAATTGTACTCAATATAGAGGACATTCCTCCTCTAGACGTATTCTACAGCCCGCAGTATAAAGCAGTAGTGAGGAAGCAGAGAAAAAAGAGAAAGTTAGAGAGCTCAATCTCTACTGAATCAGAACAATTAGATGTCTTATGGAAGGATCCTACTACGGATCCAACTGACAATCTTGCCAAGCTATCTTAGATTACAGGAGCTTATGCCTCAGCAACCATTGATAAAGCATCTGAGGTAAATCTATTATTAAAGGAAAAAGAAGATCAGATACAAGCTCTGCAACAACAATTGCAACAAGAATGTGCTAACAGTGAAGCACAAATAAAACTTGAAGAGTTACAACAAGAGCTTCAAAAGATGCAAATTGGTTATCAGAAAAGTTTGGCAGATAAAGAGAAACAAATACAGAATATCCAAGAAGAGCACAAAGACGACCCTAAGCTTCCAGAGTTTATTATAGAGTCTGTTTCCTTGAACAAACAACTACTACAGCAGCAAGACATATTATGCCAGAAAATCTCGCAATACAGCTCTTTTTGTCAAGAAAGTGATAAAATCACTAATCATGTCATAGAATTACGACATGATTATGATTTAACTAATGAAAGAGTTACTAATTATATAGCATGGCAAAATACAGAGGAAGGAAGAAGATCAGGAGCAGCGATCATCAATGATAGTCATAAAGAACTACTCTTCAACAATTGGGATGTACAGCTCAGAGAAGCAGAAAAAGCCGCAGAGGAAGCAGCTACAACAGCAGAAAAAATTACTGATTTTGTAAATGAAAATTTGCACAAATTTAATTTGATTTCAGAGATTATTCTGGGACACCTTTCGCAAGCACAGCAATTACAAACAGAATGGAGGCAAAACGCTGATGAAAAGGCAAAGTCAATTCAAGAACTGACAAGATTAAACTGGGATTCTTACTGGACATATCTAGTAAAACCCCACAGTCAATGCAGTGCGCTTAGTTGCATCATTAATTCTGCTGAGAAGATTGCTCCTACACTTTCCGATTCTGTCTTTTCAGGGCAGTTGAAATCTGAAGTCGGCCAACCACCTCTTCTCAAAACAATGCTGGATGCTTGCAAGATCAAAGATCAAATTCATAAGTAGATAATTGATAGTCTTTATTTTTATATTTAGTTTTAGTTTTACTATATTTTTTCCTAGGAAAAGGACAGGCATTTAAAACGAATCCTAAATTTTTGTAATAAACTATTTTTAGATTTTAGTTATTAGTATTTAAACCCTTCTCATGCATTTAGAGAAGTGTCCTGAAATTTGTCAAAAACTTATCCTCAGAACATGCATTTCTGCACCCTCAGAGGAGGTTTTGATGAATGAATGGAACGAGATTTATTGATATCTGTGTCTAATATATGTTACTGATGTTGCATTTCTGTACTCTTGATAGATGTTGGATTAAGAAAGAGATAAATCATTATTGCTTCTAGCTCATGAGTAGAACCAGTTATAAATGGTATTTCTATCTCTTAACTGTTTTTGTTTCTGTGATAAAAGCGATATTTATGTTTAGTTGTTTATATGTTAATGTTTGAATATCTGAGTTATCATTTGGCATTTTTGTACGGTGATAATTATTTATTTTTACTTGATATATGAATAGCCTAATATGCGATATGTTTTCCACAACTGTTTCATCTAACTTTTTATGTGAAAAAAATTATCTTTATTGAATTCTTTTCTCATAATAATTGAATGATCTTTATTATCAATTGTTATTTGAAATCCTTTTAGATCGCATATATTGAAAGATTACATCTCGGGTTAGTTTAGAATTAGATATTTCTTAGAATACAGTTTGCATATGAATATATTAGAGATAGGTTAAGAGCATTTTAATTAGGAATTTTAGAAAAGAAATATCAAATCTCAAACACACACACACACACATACTGGGAAACTGGTCCCATTATTCCCAGTCGGACCCACTACACCAAACAGAAAAGGAACTGCTAACCAAGGTCCGGACCGGGTTTGTATCCCCCTTGTTGTAGACCCAATTTTCAGGGCTTCAACAAGCTGGTAAACCAAGACATTGGAGTGTCCTTCCAATCGAAGTTGGTAAATCAGGGAGTTGGAGATTCCTTTAGGTTGGAGCTTGTAAACCAAGGTATTGGAGTGTCATTGCAATCGGATCTAGTAAATCGGGAAGGTGGAGCTTCCTTCAGGTTGGAGCCTGTAAACCAAGGCATTGGAGTGTCCTTCATTAGTGAAATTTTGAGCCTCAAAACAAAAATGTAAAATCAAAATCAACTTTATAAGAACCAATAGGATTCAAGATGAGGATGTCAACCATGGGGGATGATTCACCATTTTTTAAGTAAAAAAGTAAAAAAATAAATAATAATAATAATAATATTTTTTTTCAACTCATATTTTAAATTTATTCCCTATGGTTTTACTCAAATTTCTAGTAGGACCACTCGTTGAATGCATAATTTAACTCCTCATCCAAGGAGTACTCATGTTGTATATTTTTTATAGACCCTACTACACGAAAGATGAAAAATACACGAAACATGTGATTGCAGTTACATTTTTCATGTATTTATCACTTTTCATGTAGAAGGGTCCATCGAAAATATGCAACATGGTTACTCCTTGGATGAAGAATTAAATTATGCATCCAATGAGTGCTCCTACTAGAAATTTGAGTAAAAACATACAGATATAAGTTGAAAAAATATTTTTTTCCTTTTTTCCCTCTAACATTTGATGATGTAATCTAATATTATTTTATTATTTCCACTATTATTTTATAATATTCCTTAGGAGGCCCATTTTAGACCTCAAAAATTTCTCTAATGCCAATTAGAACTGGTAAACCAAGGTGTTCGAGCTGGTAAAATTGGAAGTTGGAGCTTCCCATTAATGTAATCTTGAAAAGACCTATATTAAGAAGTGTTCAGTGGTTTTTCTCCTAGAAGGGTTTCCACATAAATATATCTTGTGTATTCTCTTGGTAATCGTGCATTGTTGAATGGTGTTGGTCATTTATGTTTTGAACTAATGATAATTAATGCTCTGTGAAGTTAAAAAATTAACTAATTGAAGTGAAATACTAATTCGCCCCCCTCTCAGTATTTCCAACAATTGGTATGAGATCAGGTTCCTTTAGTTGCAGCTTAATAACTAGAAGGAAGATTACATATGTACAGAGATCGGAAAGTAAAAGAAGCATGCATCCAAACGATCAAAGGAAGTCTTTGGTATTGCAGCAGTCTCCAGATCTGAAAAGAATCAAGTTGGTATACCAGCTCCTAAGTTTGATGAAGCCAAATATGAAAATGGGAATCCAGAATGAAAGTCCATTTGCAAGATCAAGGATATGATGTATGGAACTCTATTGTTTCTAGAGACAGTACATCTACCTACGAATCTAGGAGGGACATTACAAAATCTATGAATTTCATTCTAGGAGCTCTGCCACACTTTGTAAAAGCCAAAGTAGATCAATGTTCATCAGCCAACAATATTTGGAAGAAGCTCCATAGCCTCTACTCAAAGAAGTGTGCAGGTCAAGAAGAATATGGTGATGATCATGATTAAAATAAAGTAGATTCTCAGGTCAAAGAATCTGATATTGATGAAGAAAAATAATTAGTAGTTAACATGAATGCAAAAATGATCAACTCCTTATGTGATCTTAACAAAGCAAGGAATAAAAATAATATACTTGAAGAAGAATTTTTCCTTATAATACTTCAAGTGCAGGAAGATGAAAAGAAAAAGAAAAACTTGATAAGCCAGTTAGAGGGATATATAGCAGTAGCGGTCAAAAGAAAAAGGAACTTAATGTATCTCCAACAAAAATAAACATGCTCAAAAAGGAAAGTGAAAGGCAGAACGAACAAAGGAAATATTTTAACAAAGCAGCATAAAAAGTCACCCTTCTAAAACTGCAAGTAGAATAGACAGAAGAAAGAATAAAAGTCATGAAAATACAGTTTCAGGAAGATATTGCTCAAAAGAAAAATAACTTGATGATGCCCTAACTGAAATAGACAAGCACATAAAATGGAAAAAGGAAAAATGGATGAATGAAAAAAGGAATGATAATATCATTTCTCAATTGAATATGAAGGTGAAAGAAGCATATGAAGCCCCATCCAATGAAGTCATAATCTCCAAACCTCCGCAAGGTAATATTGACGAGAAACTTGACAACAGGATCCCTCAAAGGTCAAATAGAATTGAAGGATAGAAGAAGGTTGAAAATATTGTTGCTCCAAGAAGTGATGCTCAACAAAGGGATGTACCTCCTCCAAGGAATAATGTCTACAAAAGATCATCAAGACAAATAATCTCACATAGGTACCCTAGAATGTTTAATGGTTATTATTTCTCATGTTCTAACTTTGAACATATGGCTAGGGATTGCAGAGGTTATAATAGGGAGGATTGTCAATATCACAAACAAAACCCTAGAAGCAAGTTTGTAGGAACACAAGATAGATATCCGAATGGATTCGTGAGAAGAAATTATATGTCAACTACTCTGTCCTTTAGGGGTCATATAGAATGCTTGAAATTTCATAAATATGTACACATAATTCGTGATTGCAGATACATGATGGAACCCTCCATGAAGGAGAACTCTAATATCATGTACAAGAAGGTTTGAAGAAAAAAATTACAAAAATATCATTTGGATGAAAATGTCTCAACAGTTACGCTCTCGGGTTTTATAAATTCAAAGGATCATAATGACTCTACAATAGAATATGTTGAGGATGATTCAATTCATGATTGTAGATGCATGATGGAATAATCCATGAAGGAGAAATTTAATATGAGGTACAATAAGGCGTGGAAAATAAAACAAAAACAAGAATATCATTTGGATGAAAACGTATCAGCATTTATACTCTCAGGTTTTGTAAATTCAAAGGGTCATAATGAAGGACTCGTTATTTTTTTAACAAGCAGAAGCAGTTGTGGCAAGCCATGAGAGGCATAGCATGTTAGGGGGAGAAAAAAAAGTGAAAATAAGAAAGATATATTGCAGGAAGTTAGAAGAATATATCTCGTCAGGGGGTGTAACCCTTTGCCATTGATGTCAAAGGAGGAGATAAATTAGGAAAGGAAAATTAGAAGCATGGAGTTAGGGGGAATAGTGATCACAGGGGGAGTATGTGTTGTCATCAATGAAAAAGGGTGATATTGTTGAATGGTGTTTTCAATGATAGCAATGTTGGTTTTTGAATTCTCTTAATATTTTTCTGGATTGCATTGATTGAAGCTCCAATGGTCAAGAAGCCTTGGGAAATCCTAGATGCCCCACGATTGATGAAAATTTTGTACAGAAATTTCATTATGTTCGGACTTAGGATCATCGTCATGTGATTCTCCTTGTCATGTCAATTCCGATGGTAGGTGGTATGTCTCCTAATTACTCACGGTTGAGGAGTTACACCTCTTTGAATATTAGAGCCCATTCTTGGTCAAGAAGCCCTAAAGGATATGTCACAAGCAATTTTTTTATTATTCAAGAACATGGGATTATTTGAATTATTAGTTAAATTCACAAGAAAATATTTCTATTATTCAATAAAATTAATTTAAATGGGCTTAATGGTCAAGGGAAATCTTAATCAATCTTGTTGAGAAAGTCGGCCTCCAAATTAAGTGGGTTTTGGCTCCTGGTATTCAAAATTAATTTTCAAATTGGATCGGCCTCCTTAATTTTTAACCTTCAATCCCTATAAAAGGAGGCTCGGATCCTCCATGGGACATATACATTCATTGTATAATCTTATGAAATTCCTTTTGTGTCTTTTCGTAGTCTCGCAAAAACAAAGAGAAGGTTGAAATTTATTTGTCGTATGGATTAAGGTTTTTGTTGGGGTTCTATAATCAAGATTAGGCACACTCGACCCTCCCTTTACTAGAATTTTCTGCGGTCTGAAGCATGAAATGTTAAAATAATGCGAGCTATCTTAGAAATAATTTGCGGCCTTAAAGATTTGTGACTATTTTTTAATCTTGTTTATGTTGTTTGCTTGAATTTTCTAAAGCTTCTCTACCCTATTCTCTAATTCTTTCGGTAGAGGTTGTTAGCATACATTAAGTCTGAAGCAGATTGTTTATTGATCATATCTTCTGAAGTTATCTTGTCCAAATTACAGGCATTTAACTGAGCTTAATCAAGACTGTGGTGCGAATCACCGAGAGGAAAATATGTTGTGTAAACCGCATTACCTTGTCACAGTTCTGTGACATAAATCTTTCGTTCCTAGATTAGTTTTGTATAACATGATTTCAACCTCTTATGAGTCACATTTTTTGTCTATATCAGGAATACTTTCATGGAATCTCTATGCAATAACCTGAGCCTAGTACCTGTGATGTGTACATGCTATTTGTGGACTGTGGTAAGGATTTTGGTAGCCATAGATCTTAGTGAAACAAAGGATTTAAGGTTGTTTGGACCCTTCTTTTTTGAACTGATTTTAATGTCAAATATTGCTCAGTGTTGAATCATGAATGGTTACTCTTCTGAAGTTTCTATCTGAAGTAAATTTTTCAATCCCTGAGCTAAGATTCTAGCCTTGATTTGAAGGTATTCTAGAGAAAAATTGTATTCTAGAGATCCAAGGAATAGATATTGTTGAAATTTTTTAAACCAAAATATGGGATTGTCAATGAATTAATATTGTTGGTGTAATTTGTTAGTCATGTGGTTCAATTTGATTTTAATTTGAAGTAAATTTACTATGATTTAATTTGGACTCACAGATCTGAAACAATCATGGTTAAGAAGAGATTGTAGCAAGGACACCACAGACCTGGGCAGAGAACATACATCTCAAATTCATTGGTTAGAAGATCATCTTAAGAATAGAATATTGAATAAGTCAGTGACACATTCTTCCTGAGGTATGTTGGCAAAATTCCTCATTTGTTACGACTGAGTCATCATTGAATTGAACAGTAGGTTCTGAGACATTTTTGGCAATATCTGTAGCAAAGGTAAAAGTTGTTGACATCATCAGATAGAGGTGCAACTATACTATGTTTTGATTTGAAAGTTATGCTCTAAAGTTTAAAAGGTTGGTTATTCATACTAACATCAAAAGTATTAATCTACAGTGAAAATCTTGTGTTGAAGACTGATAGTTGAAGTGGAGGCTATCACTGTTACATCATCTGTAGTTTTGGAGTCCAATTCTCATTATCTGAAGAACGCGCTAGTAGACAAGTTTTTGAGTCCACTACACCTGACATCATTAAAAAATATGCTTTAGGATTGAGTTACAAGCTGCCACAAATACTGAATGATGACCATATTTGTTTGGAGTTATGGACACTAATATATAGGCTTATATCCTTAACTAAGTAAAGGGGTGAGTTTTGTAGTAACTTATTATGCCTGGACATTAGGGTATGCAATATTGTTGAAACCATTTTGAATGTTAATTAGGGTTTTTATTGTTGAAGTAAATTTGGTAACCAAATTCTTAGATGTATGTCATTAGGGTATGATTGATATCAATGGATGTTGTGTTAGGGTTTCTATCTGAAGATGTTATGGTTTTATGCCCTAAGAAAATGTGTTAAATATGTATGATCTTGACCATTGCTTGTGAAAATTCTTGTGGCCTAGGGTTTTATATACATGATGAGAAAGGGTCACTTAAGCACAACTATTATCACAGAACACTTGATAGGGTTTATTTCGTTGTTGATATTTAAAATCTTGATGAGAAGAGAGCATTATTGGCAGCTCAATTTCATTGAAAAATAGAGAGAAGACAGAGTTGTTGAGGTCTACTAAGAAAAGGGTGTGGGGTATTAATATGTTGGTTAGCTAGGTTTTTTTATTGATGTTGAGCAAAATAATATTTGATTGTGACAATGGACGTGGTAGATTTTATCCTACTAAATATTTTGAGCAGAGAAGTCATTATTATTGTTGACGAGCTTGTGTCAACATTGTAGATCGATGGGTCAATATATTCTTTTGATATTATTTGAGCACAAGTGGATCTAGTCTTAATATTGGAAACAAAGTGTAGTGCCCCACTCTAGTTGACTTCAATAATGAACACAAATCAAGTAACATAAAGCGGGAATCAAGAGACAATAAGGAGAAGAAATAGGAAGTCTTCTTGGGGTGAGGAAAATATATTATTTTTGAATTAAAATATAAGGAAATAATTTTAGAGAGCCTTAGTGAGTGGGTGACACATGGGTGGGTGAATTATAAAACTTTTGGATTAATAAAAATAATTAATTATGCATGAAGTGTCGAGTGTCACCTATGAAGCCTCCTATAAAAGGAGGAAGCTATGCGAGAGGGAACTTTTTTTATCCTATTGTTGGATGGATGAGATTATGTTATTGTGACTATGACCTATAGTTAGTTTGGTGAGGTGGAGGTACTTAGAGAGGGGACTCTTGAGCCACAGAGTGCTCACATCCATCAACTAGCATTCTTCCTCTATTGTATAGCCCCATTCAGATTGGGGGTCCGTGGGGAAGAAGAGTACCCAAGAGTAAGTTGGGAGGTCAACCAGTGGGTCACTAACATTCAGTTAGAACACATCATCATTCACACTTGGACGCAGATGACGTTAAGGGAGTGAAAGTAGCGGCAAGGCCAAGATCAAATCTCCACTTTGGGGTGAATTGTACTTGTTATATTCATGAGATTATATTACATGATTTTGTTGTATATTTCAATACCATAATGTAAAAATATATGACATTTGGAATTCATTGTAAATTATGGGTGTTTGATGTAAATTCCTTAATATCTATGTGTTTCCAATGTTGGTGGGTGTTTAAGGTACTATGTGATCTTGGTATGGATTTCGCTAGCAAATGATTAGTTAAATTGCAAATACTTATTTTCTTATGGTTGTATTCCAAAATTAACTCCATTATATATATATAGTATCCTAGGTAAGGTCCCTACATGCAATGCACTTGTTGAATAAGGTGGAAGGGTAATGCTAGGGCGGGTTGGAGCCTGTGCAAGGCATTGGAGCATCCCTCCAGTTAGAGCTTCTAAACCAAGATGTTGGAGTGTCCTTCCAATCGGAGCTAGTAAATCAGGGAGTTAGATCTTCCTTCAATTAGAAACATCTAAACCAGGACATTGGAGTTTCCTTCCATTTGGAGTTGGCAAATCAAGGAGTTGGAGCTTCCTTTAGGTTGGAGCCTATAAACCAAGTCGTTGAAACATCCTTCTAGTTGGAGTTGGTAAACTAAGGCATTGGAGCATCCTTTCATTTGGAGATGATAAATTTGGAAGTTGGAGCTTCCCATTGATGTAATCTTGAAAAGACCTATATTAAGAAGTGTTCAGTGGTTTTTATCCCATAAGGGTTTCCACATAAAAATCTCTTATGCAATGTCTTGGATATTGTGCATTGTTGAAAGATGTTGGTAATTTATGTTTTGAACTAATTCTAATGATAATTAATGCTCTGATAAGTTAAAAAATTACATATTTGAAGTGAAATATTGATTCACCCCCCTTCCAATGTTTCCAACACAATTTTTTGTCCAGTGTAGAATTTTTCTCCTTGAATTTCATCAAGAATTTATGCATTTCTTGGATTCCTTATCGCCCTTCCCACTAATATTCTCGAATTACAATCTTTAGCACAAAAAGTGAGATCATAACCTTGATTGCACATATCGCAGACACTAAAAGATTATGTTTGAGTCCTTCAACATACAAAACATTTTGTGCTTTAGTTATACCATTCCAAAGGCTTATGACACTCTTCCAATGATCTTGCAGTTCCATTGCCTCCAAAAGACACAATTCCTCCTTTTTCTTCTATTAGAGTAAATAAATTTCTTTTGATCTCCAACCATGTGTTTAGAATACCCAATATCAACTTACCATTGACTTTGATTGTTTCGAGCATACATAACCCATCCACATTTTTTGGTTGATGATTCTTCTTGTTTTTTCTTCCAAAAGCCTTCTCTTGACTTTAAGGATAGCCTCATGCCATATGTCCAAAATTGTTGCATTTGTAACACTCTATACTATACTTGAATTATGCATCAAATGAATTATGATTTCTATTATTGAAGTCACCAATATCTTTATTTTTGTTGTTTACAATTTTATTCTTAGAGGTTTGATGAGAATCTCTGTTGTAATCATTATAAGCTTTACACTCTCTTGCTTGATGTCCAAAATTTTTGCATAAGAAACAATGACCAAGAAAAATAGTTTGATACCTGGTTGCATATGATTTTCGTAATGGAGTAGTTCTTCTAGAGTTTATCTTCTTGGGAGAAGATTGTTGGTCCTTTTCCCTTATTGGGTTACTACTTGCATTGTGAATGGACTTCTTGAGACCATCAGCATAGATTTTTAGTGTAGCAGTGTTTCCAAACTCCTCCCATTTCTTGTCGTTTCTCTGGTTGAGATTGGATATTTCAACTTTTTCTTCCACTTCCTTACTTGGTGACTTGGCGTTTGCCATATCCTTTGTATGAAGTATCACCCATATAACCAAGACTGGTCTTTTCATAAGGTGACCTTTGACTTTTGAGAATAACATCCAAGGTTTGAGAGCTTTTCATGTTTTTGTTGATCTTATCTAGATCTTTCCTTAATGAGATAATTTCTACTTCAAGATTTTCACTATTTTTTTCCTTTTCTTTTAGCTAACTATTCAACACTTCTTCCACTCATTTTTCTTTCTCTCTTCTAGCCTTGATGAAGATGATTTTTTTGGATAGTATCTTTTTCTTCTCCTTAAGGTTATCAATTTCTTCTAATGCACTAATAAGTTATACTTCAAGATCCATTACGCCTTCAACACTTTCTCCTTCTTTTTATTTTTGCTCCTCTGATTTGTCTATGTCAGATTCCTCATTTATGGCTAAAAATAAGATCTCTCTTTTATCTCCATTGGAATCATATTCTTCCTCTTCAAAAAAATCATTATCCTCTTTGGAATAAAGTTTCTCTTTTTTTCGAATATCTTCTTCTTCATCATCACTATCTTTCCTGTAAGGACACTTAGCAGCAAAATTCCCTATCTTACCATAGTTAAAACATATAAGAGGCAACATAACTCTGAATTTGGATTTTCTTTTTAGATTTTTTACTAGCTAAGCTATTTCTATATGAGATTCGTCACTAGAACAATGACCAGACTTGGCTTCTTTTTACTTCTTAGATGCTTTAAATGTTTCTTCCTTATGTGATGGGTTTCTCATCCTCATTTTGTATGTAGTGAGAATTCCTTGAAGCTCATCCATTTTCAGATTCTCCAAATCCCTTAATTCTTCTAAGGCGGATACCTTGGCATCAAAATGTAGAGGAAGGGGCCTCAAAATTTTTTGAACAACAATTATTTCTTTAACTTCTTTACCAAATCCTTTGAGATAATTAACCATGTTATATACTTGAAGAAAATTAGTAGCAACATCTTATTCATCGTTCATTTTCAAGCTTCCAAATTTTCTCTGGAAATTTTGAAGTTTTGCCTTCTTTATTTTGTTATCTCCTTCATAGTTTCTTACAAGCTTGTCCCACATCGCTCTAGTTGATTCACACCAGATAAATTAAACAAATTTTGAATCTGACAAACCACTTAAAATGGGGTTCATAGCTTTTGCATTGGAGACATAAGTCATTCTCCCATCTTGATCAGTTGGAGGATAGGATGGAACCTTATCTCCATCTGTAATAGATTTCCAAACTTCCGCACCAAGAGACATCTAGTGTGTTCTCAATCTTATCCTCCAAATGAGAAACAAATTTCCATAAAAGAAAGGAATTTTGATTGATGCTTCTCTATTATCCATGGCCCCCTATAAGATCTTCTTCCAATTTTTGTATTGTTCTTGAAGAATCCTGTTGTAAAACCAGTTGTTGGAAATACTGAGAAGGGGGTGAATCAATATATCCTTACTTTTGACATTTTTTTCACTTAGTTAATCTTGAAACTAAATGGACATCACATAATCAATCATCCATAATGTATGAACATAGAGATTACAATGCAAATCAAATTTGAAGAAGAAATATTTGTAAACAATATTTAATTTATTGCAATATCTTGTGAGAACATCAATCCTCTGTAAGAAACTTATAAAAATTCCAAGTTCCAACCTGACAAGAAGATGAAAATACCAACCCCCAGTAACCACCAACTTACAGTGATTGCACTCCAACCTGAACTCAGTCTTCGATACACCAGAACATGGACATCAAATCACGCATGAACTAGATCTTTAAATAGAAAAACTCAAGGCCCTTCAAATAGTATAACTTGTCCCATAAAATTCGGTCTTCAAACAATAAAACTCGTCCCCTAAAACTCAGTGTTCAGAACAGAAGTACTCAGCCCTGAAAAATAGACCTCAAACATACCAAAAACCCTTCTCAAGAATAATGCCAAAAATCCTTCAAAAGATGTGCCAAAACCCTTCCAAAAAAAAATTACTTCAACTCGGTTTCACTTCACTTCTTATTAGTTCAATTTTGGACTTGCTCTTTTTCTCTTCTAAAAAGAGAACTAAATTCTTGGGTCGAATGGTTATAAATGCTCTTTCTCGTACCTATTTATAGTACCTTTGAACATTGGGGCAAGGTTGACTTGTCTACTGGCTAGGCCTACTGGTGCAACTGGTAGAATGTAGAATGAATATTAAAAAAATAATTTCTCCTCAACCATGAGGAGTTAGATGGTGTATCATATATCATTAGAAAGGTCTCAGAATTATCTTTCCAACCATATATCTTATGCTCCCATTTGAGCTAGCATTAGAGAAATTTTGAGGTCTAAAATGGGCCTCAAAACAAAATTGTACAACCAAAATCAACTTTATAAGAACCATTAGGATTCAAGATGATGATTTCAACCATGGGGGATGATTAACCATTTTTGGAGTAAAAAAGTAAAAATATTAAAAAATAGAAAGTGTACTTTTTCAACTCATATTTTCAACTTATCGCTCTATGGGTTTACTCAAATTTCGAGCGGGAGCACTCATTGGATGTATAATTTAATTCCTCATCCAAGGAGTACTCATGTTGCATATTTTTGATGGACTCTGCTACACAAAAAATGAGAAATACATGAAAAATGTGACTGCAAACACATTTTTCATGTATTTCTCATTTTTTGTGTAGTAGGGTCCATCAAAAGTATGCAACATTGGTACTCCTTGGATGAGGAATTAAATTATACATCTAATGAGTGCTCCCACTCAAAATTTGAGTAAAACCGTAGGGAAATATGTTTAAAATATGAGTTTAAAACATAATTTTTTTCTTTTTTCTTTCTAAAATTTGATGATGTAATCTAATATTATTTTATTTTTTCCACTATTATTTTATAATATTCTTTAGGAGGCCCATTTTAGACCTCAAAACTTCTCTAATGGTAATTGGAGTACAAATTCCTTTAAATATGGGGTATCCAAATGAGGTCTCCTTGTACTTTGGTTTAGTCATCTTGACAAATTATTTCATATATCCTCATTCTTATGGAATTAGAGTGCCATATATAGTTGGAAAGGTCTTGGAATATGTTATTTGACTATGTAATTTCCTCTTTCATTTGGACAGCCTTTGACATTAATAAAAACCATTTTCAACAGTGCTCGAGGTTAAAGGCTCCAATTTTCTACATCTTTGACCCTAAACTAGAGAATTTTAGTTTTGGTCCATTACTGCGGTTTGGGATCTAACAAAAACTGACCCTTCTAGGAGCCAAATTCTTTCTTCCCAATTCCATAACATCAATAAATTCATATTCTAACTATGTAAATCCATTTTGGATAAATCAAAGTTTAAAAAAATATCATTATTTGAAAGATTGGACAAGTCACTAAAGTTGGCTCTTATTCCTTTGCTATGAAGAATAAATAATTACAAGGATTGGATGAATTACTAAAACCAATTCTAACAACTTTGATATGAAGAAAAAATAATAGCATCATTAGTTTATCACAATCTCGTGGACCACACACACACACACACACACATATATATGGATGATGGGGAAGATTTTATTTTTTTGGTAGTAGTGAACAAGTGTTCTAGTATCTATGGTGTGTATGAGGCTAAGGAACACATTTTCTCCAATACCCAAAAGTGGTTTCACAAGAAACACCTCAATTATTTTAATTATCCAATTAGTAATTATTTCCCTATGTCTAACTTAGGGAAACTAGTTAATTAAATCAGATTAATTGAAGAAAATCGATTTTTCACTAGACTTTCGAAAAAAGTCACTTGATGGGGTCAAGATGATGTTATCCATCGATTGTGATTAGATTTGGGTTGTCGGTTGCTCATTTTGGTCAATAATTTTCATTTATGAAAATACGAGCACTCTTGAAGGTTACACACTTAGAGACCATATGTTGACATGGATGACCGTTGTATGATGGTTGGAGACATGACAGTTGGATACCATATATGATACACTTGTATGTTGGTTGTAGACATCACTTAAAGCACTAATGAAAATACCTTAACCCTCATTCTATCCCAATATCCTTATACATATAGAATCCTAAAAAATCCAAGGGATGTACTAGAATATTCCAAAAATTCATAAAGAAAATTATTATTTGACCTCTTATAGAGATTATTTTACAATGACTCCTTGACTATCTTGTATAGGACTCTTTCCTCTTTCTAATGAGCTCTCACTTTCCTTCTAACTCCTGATATTCAAAGAGAAATTAATTTTTTAAGGTCATATATTCTATTGTTTATCCTAGCAGACCTATGATTAGCTACACTAGTTGGCCTCCCTCCATAAGACACGTCCCTTCATTTCAAAACAAAAATTTGTATAAATATAGGAGTCATTTATTCATTCAACTCATCAATTTGGTCAAGGATAATACAATGAAAAGATAAAGTTCACAACTCATGAATTGAATAAGGCATAAGATCAATTGAAGACTTGTTTATTAGGTTAAGAAGAGTATATATAACACCTCATACCTGTAACTAGAGATTGATCCTTTGAGATAGGATACCAAACCTCGAATATGTTTATGGGGTCTTGAAGCAACAATTAAGGGCTCATATCTCTTGTTATGTTCAGAACAGTTGGGTAACAAACCTGGATTGATCACAGAATCTCATACTTGGGCACAAAAGCTCAGCCACAGAACCTTAGAACTTCAAACCAAGTTACCAAGCCTTCGGACCAGTAATAAAGTGTTGCAACAGACTTTGGACAAGCAATAACAGGGCCATCTAACCCTCAAACCTTTGATAATACCATTTACTAGAGTTAAGGTTGGACTGTGGATTCAGATAAACCAAAAGAGCTCACCATAGTTAGCTCAGTCACCTACAAGAGTTTGGAACAGTTAGATCAGATTGATCGCAGATTTTGGAAGTGATAAAAGGTGTGATAAATGTATGTGGAGGAGATATAGCTACAGAACTAAAAGTCATATCTAGCCATAGATAATCTCAAGATAAGGCTCGGACATCATTCAACAAATTGGATCATATTCTAAACAATGGGTTTCACATATACCAGTGATACAGTTCAAAACAGGTGACACTTTGGAGGGTTCGATATAAAAAAATAGTGAAGCCTACATTTGTGAAAGGACTATGGTGGCATCATCTAGTTTCATTTTCTCATCTAGTGAAGGGATTAAATAGTCAACAAGTCAGACTTAAAGTGGTGGAGACCTGAACAAAGATTGAAAATCTTGGACAATGAAGCATTAGTTATTTTAGAGTTATTGGACAAGTGAAGTATTTAACAGTATAGAATCTTGTGAATAAATTCATGCAAGTAAATTATTCATTTTTATTAAACATTGAAGGGTTGGTGCCCTAGGGGTCGGAGCCTCTAAAAAACAAGGTTGGATCCTTGAAAATGATAGGTTTGTAGACATAGATGTCGGAGCCTCATAAAAACCCAAGTTGGAGCTTGGTAACAAGTTGTAGCCTGGAAGATTGAAGGGTTGGAGCCCTCAACATCATTGTACTCAAACTTTTGTAAAAAGAAGATTGGTTTCCTCACTTACGGTTGGATACCAAATTAAGTGCCATAGAAGAAATAAAAGACTTGGATACCTTAAAAATGGATGAAATTCATGGGATTCTCATTGCATTGAAATGAGAAAATGAATCCCAAACTCCAAGGAATATGCATTCAAGGCTTCAATATCATCAAAGAAAGGGAAAAATTACAATTATAGCAATGATGTTTCTGATATTGAAACTGAAGTAGCACAATTCGTGAAGAAACTACGGAAAGGATCCAAGCTCAAAGATAAGTATCCTCTCATTTGTTTCAAGTGTGGAAGAATATGACATTATGTTGCAAAATGTCCTCAAAAAAATGATAGTGGTGATGAAGACGAATATAAGAAGAGGATTTTCAAAAAGAAAGGATCTAATAAGAAGAATTTCTTCTCGAAACAAGATGAATCTGATGAAGAAGAATTCGTGGTTACTTAGAAATCAAATCAAAATATATTTCTACTCAAAAGAGATAATGATGAGTCTAACGAAGAAGATAACTATGATGTAAGCAGTGAAGTATTATTCATGGAATTTACAAATGATGATGATTCTGAACAAGAAGATGAAGGAAATGTGGATGAATTGATAATGAGTTCCATTGAAGAAAATGAGAAATTAAGAAATAAGGTCATTTATCTCAAAGTAGAAATGGAAGAAGCAAAAATGAAGGAAGAATTCTTGAACAATAAACTAAAAGAAAGAGAAGAAATTTGCAAAAAACGTGAAGTTGAAATTGTCTCTCTAAGGAAAGAGTTGGATCAAGTTAATGAGAGTTGGAAAAGCTCGCAAACTCTTGATAACATCCTTAATACTCAAAGACGTCAACATGACAAATCTAGAATTGGTTTCAAAGGAGAAGCATCAAGTTCAAAAAGGAATGTAAATGGAAAAATCCAAAGAAGTTATGTTGACATTCTTTGCAATCATCCGAAAGAGGAGAAGTCGTTCCACCAAGAGCAAAGGTCAACCTATAAGAACCCAAGGAATGAAGGAAATCTATCTCCAAGGAAGAATACTACATCAATTCAAGGTTATCCTAACAAGTATCAAAGTATTGTTCTTGGTTTTTGTTTCCATTGTAAAAATTTTGGTCATCAAGCTAAGCATTTCAAAGCTCATAAGGATAATACCTCAAGATATAAGATCAATTATCAAAGAAAACCACGTAGCTTAAAGGAACAAGGAAAATCAAGACCTACAATTCATTTGATCCTTTGGCTAAGTATGGTCCAATTTGCTCAAAATGAAATGATTTGGCCATGATGCACAAAATTTTCCATTTGTATCGAAAAGGGAAGAATTGAAGAAGGAGGAACCCGCTACAGATAAATGTGGTCTAGCTTTATATGCACATAGTGATGAAAATCAATGTTTTGTGGATAGTGGATGTTTAAGACACATGACTGTAGGAATTTACAGGGTAAGTTCCTTAGATCAAGAACCAAAGGTCACCGCTCACAAAATGATCACAAATCAGTACACCAGTATAATCACGTGGTTAAAACTCTCGAAGAGGGAAAAAGTCCATGGCCTGAGCTAACGCGGCCACTTCAAGAAATTTATTAATATAAAAATAAAATTTACATATGTTTCTCTCATAAACGGTTACCGAAAAAATGACCCTCCATTCTCTTTAAATAGAGATCATGGACCAATTGAGTGTTAAGCCACGGATCAAGTGTCGGTAATACCGAGGAGAGAGATAACCGTCGGATCACTAAAAATTGTTACCATCGGATTATAAGTTACAAATGTACATGGTAAAGAAAAAAACGTTACCTAACTCTACACTAGACTAAGTTATTCTTAATTATTTCCTATGTGTCGGAATATCCTAACATCCCCCCTTAAGAACAACTTGGGATAGGATTGAAGGATTTACAAAGGTGACACAAAAGGAGTCTATTTCCTATGTGTCAAAATATCCTAACATCCCCCCTTAAGAAAAAATTGGGATCGGATTGAAGGATTTACAAAAGTGACACAAAAGGAGCCTATTTTCTATGTGTCGAAATATCCTAACATCCCCCCTTAAGAACAAATTGGGACAGGATTGAAGGATTTACAAAAGTGACCTAATAGGAGAAGGAAGGAGGCATTAGAGCCTATCCCCCCTTAATGACAACTTTCCTGAACTCCAAGCATGGATCGAAGGTTGGTAAACTTCGCTTCTGTGAGAGCCTTCGCAAAGATATCGACTACTTGATCATTGGTTGGACAATACTACACTTCAAGAACATGATCATGAATGAGCTTTCGGATGAAGTGTATTTCATTAGGGGAATTTTGAGGTCTAAAATGGGCCTCCTAAGGAAATAATAAAATAATAGCTAAACCAATAAAATAATATTTATGAATTTGAAATTCACTTTTTGCACCAAAATCAATGTAACCATAGTTAAATTCAATTCAAAAGTTGTATCAAAATAAAATTGATAAAAAAATTGTATTGATGTGACTATAAATAAGAATGAGATTTTCAAGAAAAAGTCGTTATCATTGAATAACTAATACATTTGTCCTTTGTACTTAAATAACTTAAAATAAAATATAAATACAAATTTAGAAATTCTTAATTATATTATATGCTATTAATTAAAATTTATATTATTTAAATTGTATAATAACATGTAATTAATTTACTATATAAAAATAGTATAATATAATAAATGTATAGGGATATACATTGTGTCTTTCAAGAAATATGAAATGATAATAATATTATTTTATTCAAAAAGTGTGAAATGACATTTATTATGAGTACTTTACTTTGACTTTAAAAGTACTTAGAGCACTACCATGGTTAACCATGATTTTTTATCCACCATTGAGAATGTGACAATTAAGTACCTTTAACTCCAGAAATGCCACCTCAACCATTAGGGATGATTTCATCCCCTAAAATGTGATTGGTTCCCATAAAGTGAATTTTGATTGTACATTTTCCTTAAGAGGCTCATTTTAGACCTCAAAATTCCCCTAATGTGGAGTTCAATGTGTTTCATATGCTGATGTTAAACTGGATCTTTACATGGCTGAATGGCACTCTGATTATCCCACCAAAGTGTAGTTGGATGCTACTGATGGAGACCAAATTCAGCCAGGATCTGACGAAGACACATGGCTTCCTTGCTGGCTTCAACTGCACCACGATACTCTACTTCTGCTAAAGAAAGAGAGATGGCACTTTGTTTCTTACAAGACCAAGTAATAGGTCCTGAACCAAGAGTGAATACATATCCTGCAGTAGACTTTCAATCATCAGGGTCACCAGCCCAATCAGAATCAGTGAAACCAATCAATAATGGATATGTTCCTGCACTGTAATGAATCTCGAACTGAACTATACCTCGAATATATCGAAGTATTATTTTAGCTGCTTTCTAGTTACTTTCATGGGGTTTGTGCATAAACTAAGCGACAATACCAACGGCAAAGGAAAGGTCAGGACGAGTATGAGTTAGATATAGAAGTTTACCAACAAGTTGACGGTATAAGGTAGCATCAACTTCAGGAGTAGTACAACTGACTGAAAGCTTGACTCTAGACTGAAAGGGATAATGGGTTGGCTTACAGTCTTCCATGTGAAAGTGGTGTTGAATATGTTGGACCCTTCGTCAAACTGAGAGGGGGGGTGAATCAGTTTAACACATTCATGGTATTTTAAAACTTTTCATTAAAACTTATTTACACCTTCATTTCATGTCCAACTTAATATGTGAGTAATCTTAGAATGTGAGTAGCAAGTATTAATATAATATAACAGTAGAATTAATATAAGAGAAGCAGGTATTAAGCAGAAGATATAAATCAGATCAACACATAAACATCATGCACAGAGACACCAGATATAAGTGGAAACCCATAACAGGAGAAAACCACAGCTTATTATTGTTGTGATGCAAATGCAAGCTCCAACTCCCTCTCACCATTGTTTTTCTGCAGGAACCAACCTACAGGAGGCTCCAACCTCAATTCTGCAAGCTACAACTTGCAAGGAAGCACCAACTCCCTTCAATTTTCTGCAGGCACCAACCTACAGGAGGCTCCAACCTCAGTCAGCTACAACTAGCGGCTATCAAGCTGCAACTTGATAGGGAAGCTCCAACTTCCTCAATTTATCAAACTGAATGTTTGCTGATTTACCTCAGATATCAGCTCTGTTCTGTAGCATCTCTTTCTTCTCTTCTCTTAATCTTCTCTGCCTCACTCTTCTATACTCTGCATTTTCTATATTTACTCTCTCTAACTTCTTTTATGCATATCCAGTTGATATTATTTATAGAGTTCCTCACATGACTGTTTGTATTTCACAAGGAATTTTGAGTGAACAGTCATGACTCTTTGGCTTTTGTCTTCTCATTCCTTTATCTACTCATTCAGAAAATATAACTGTAGGTATCAATTTAACATTACAATGGGATATTTTTTCTCTTCCGGAGACTTGCCAATGCATCACAACAATATAAATTAAAATTATTTACATTCAATTACAATGAGAACTCTAGCTCACTCATTCAGCCTCTTGGCTAGCTACGCATTTGTCTTTTCTTTGACTGTCTCTTTGTCCCTTTCAGCTCTGTTTGTTTCCTTATTCACTGTCGCAGGGTAACGGCCATATGCCATACATTTGTAACTGTTCTTTTTATATCAGCGCTTTATATATATATATATATGTAACTGCTGACTTCAAATCTGGGAAAATTCCAACGCTTTACACACAGAAAGTGTCTTGTTGATGTGGTGAGTTCCGCAAGCGGAACATACATACACCACGGCCTTTGTTTTATGGCCCGATGCGATGGCACACATCGCAATCGTTTTATATTAACAATCGCTCTCCACCTTAAGCCGAGGCCTGTGGGTCCACAGACCACACAGCACATTTCAATACAATCGCAACAATCGTTTTATATTAACAATCGCCCCCCACCTTAAGCCGAGGCCCGTGGGTCCACAGACCACACAGCACATTTCAATACAATTGCAACAACGCAATCGGGGGGACTTTTGCTTATGCTCCGATTGCACTACCAAAAAGGCGGACCCGATCTAGATTATGTGCCACAGTTTTTGGTTGGTCTCGGGTCCAATCCCAATCGGAGATCGCAATTTTAATTTGTTCGATTGACATTTTATATGTGCAGACCCGACCATGTTTTATATGGTGAGGTTTATATGACTATCGCGTCCGGCTTTGCCAATCGCAATCGCAACTCTTTGTTTATATGTTCCGCTGCACATTTTTCTCTGATGCGATTAGTGTATTATCCTTCGACTGCTTCCGATTGCGATTGATCGCAATCGCAACTCCTAGTTGCATGTTCCGATACATATCAATTATGGTTTATAAACCCATCGGGTCCGGAGCTCAATCGCAATCGCAATATTTTAATATCGTGCTCCGACGGTTTGCTTCTTTCCGATGTGATTGACCACTGTTCTGTTGTAACTCAAACATATATTAAACATTATTTATAGACCCATCGAGTCCGGAGCTCAATCGCAATTGCAATCTTCTATTTATATGATCCGCTGTCACCTTTTTCGATGTGATTGATAAGGGTCCCACCTTATATTACTTCTTTTTTTTTTAAAATAGAACAATGGGACCTTTAGTCGTTTACTCTTACGCACAAGCATATAATACATATATGTAACGCTCGGCTGGGTAATGATTCTTGGAATAAGGTTTGTATTTATATATACTTGACGCTTGGGTTATACGATTCCCGGAATTGTGTTTATGTATCCTCCAGTTGGGGTAGCGATTCTCGAAATTAAAAAATGGCTCTGCCTCTGCTGTGATAACGGCTCTGCCTCTGATAACGGTTCTGCCTCTGCTGTGATAACAGCTCTGCCTCTGCCTCTACCTCTATATTCGTTGTGTCTGCCTCTGCTTCCACTCTGTTGTTTGACTATTACATTTCGACAGTCTTCTTCCGCCTGTCTCCTTTGCTTCCTTTGTTCACTTCTTTGCTGCCTCCTTTGTCTGTCTCTGTCTTTTCTGCCTCTATTGCCATCAATGACAACATTTCCAACAGTCTCCCCCTTTTGCATTGATGGCAATACACTTTCTCTGTTTCCGTGCTCTTCCTCCTGTTGCTTGCTCTTCCTCCCCCTTTGACATCAATGGCAAGGGGCTTGAATTCTTAGTGTAGATTCTATTCTTTGATCCTGTGTCTTTATCCTTTTTCAACATTTCGTGCATTTTCTCTCTCTGAAATTTTCTGACTTTGTACACTGCTGCTCCAAACTTTGGATTAGATCTAAAATACTGACCCTTTAGCCTTTTTCATTGATTCTTTTATGCTGGATGTATTTTGATCCTGAGGACCTGGTTCATGCTTCCCTTGCTGGCTGATATCCCCCTGGAATGATATTTTCGTTTCTGTTCTCCCCCTGAAACTGTGCTTTCTCTTCATATCAGAGAGTAGCATCTACAGATACTACCCCTAGTCTATCTCTCAAATATTCAAATGGTTCTCTAGCAAGTGGTTTGGTAAATATATTTGTTGTCTGTTCTTTTGTTAGTACATACTCTAGTTTTACTATCTTCTGAACCACTTGTTCTCGGAGAAAATGATACTTGATTGGGATATGTTTAGTTTTTGAGTGAAGCACAGGATTTTTAGATATACTTATAGCACTTATGTTATCACATTTGATTGAGATAGGTTCATCAATGCTTACCTTCATGTCTAGGAGGGTTTGCTTCATCCACATGACTTGTGTACAACATGCTGCTGCTGCTATATATTCTGCTTCTGCTGTAGACAGAGAGATAGATGTTTGTTTCTTGCTTAACCATGCCACCATACTTTCTCCTAGATAGAAATAACCTCCACTTGTGCTTTTCCTGTCATCCACACAGCTGGCCCAATCTGCATCGGTGTATGCTGTCAAAGTGAATCTTTTGCCTTTAGGATACCAAAGTCCATACTGTGTTGTTCCTTGTAGATATCTAAATATTCTTTTGACTGCCATAAGATGGTTTTGTTTAGGTGATGCTTGATATCTAGCCACGAGTCCTACTGTTAGCATGATGTCTGGTCTTGATGTTGTCAGATACAACAGACTTCCTATCATGGATCTGTAGAGTTTTTGATCTATATCTGCAGACCCATCATCAGCACACAGCTTGCATCCTGTGATCATGGGAGTTGATACAGGTTTGCAGTCCTCCATTTTGAACTTTTTCAACATTTCTTTTAAGTATTTTTCCTGTGAGATGAATGTGCCTGTGTTCTTTTGCTGAATTTGAAGTCCTAAGTAGAAACTGAGTTCTCCAATCATGGACATCTCAAACTCCGATTTCATCTCCTCAGCAAACCCTTTTGCATGTTCATCTCTGTTGCTTCCAAACATAATGTCATCAACATATACTACAGCAATCAGGAGTTCATTTTCATGGGCTTTTATGTATAGATTGTTGTCTACTCCACCTCTCTTAAAGCCTTGTTTTTGCAAATATTTATCTAGTCTTGAGTACCAAGCACGAGGAGCCTGTTTCAGTCCATAAAGAGCCTTCTTCAGTCTGCATACATAGTCTTCTTTGTCTGTTAATGAGAAGCCTTTTGGTTGTTCCATGTAGACTTCTTCTTCTAATTCTCCATTCAAAAATGCAGATTTTACATCCATTTGATATACCTTGAAGTTTTGGTTGCATGCAAATGCCAGGAACATTCTGATAGCTTCCATTTTGGCTACAGGGGAAAATGTTTCATCGTAATCAAGTCCTTCAATTTGTGAGTATCTTTTGCAGACAAGTCTGGCTTTATTCCTGATTACCTGTCCTTCTTCATTCATTTTATTTTTGAATACCCATTTTGAGCCTATGACATTTTTCTCAGTGGGTCTAGGAACTAGTTCCCAGGTATTGTTCTTCTCAATTTGGTCCAATTCTTCATTCATAGCATTCACCCAATACTTGTCCTTACTAGCTTCTTCAAATCTCTTTGGCTCTATTTGTGACAACATGGCTATGTGTACTTCTTTATTTTGTTCTGTTAGCTGCCTTCTAGTTTTGACCCCTACTCTCTTGTCTCCAATGATCTGGTCTTCAGGATGGTTCTTCTGAGTATATCTTGAGGGAGATTTAGAACTCAGCTCTGTATCTTCTGTTGTCTTGCTTGTTTCCTCATCATCTTGGTTTTCTTCTTCATGGTTGTCTGATGGGCTGCAGCAGTCTGTATCTCTTGTATTGTCTGGAAGTTCTTCATCAAATTTCACATCAATGCTTTCTACTATTTTTCGAAGAGTCTTGTTGTAGCACCTGTACCCTTTACTTTTCGATGCATATCCTAGAAATATCCCTTCATCTGCTCTTGCATCAAATTTTCCAATATTTTCATCATTATTCTTTATGTAACACTTGCTTCCAAAGATTCTAAAATGTTTGATTGAAGCTGGTTTCCCATGCCAAAGTTCATAGGGAGTCTTGTCACTGCTTGGCCTTAAGTGAGCTTTATTAAGGATATGCACCATTGTGTGTACTGCTTCTGCCCAAAAGGTTTTAGTAATATTACTTTCATGCATCATGGCTCTGGCTATTTGCTGTACAGACCTGTTTTGTCTCTCTGCTACTCCATTTTGCTGAGGTGTTCCTGCAATAGTAAATTGTTGCTTTATGCCATGTTCATTGCATAGGTCTTCAAAGTCATAATCAGCAAATTTACCTCCTCTGTCTGATCTGATGCATTTCATCTTGAATCTTGTCTGATTTTCTGCTAAGGCTTTGAATATTTTGAATTTGTCCAGAGCTTCTGATTTATTCTTGAGAAATGCAATCCATGTCATTCTGGAGAAATCATCTATTATTAGCATGAAGTAGGATTCTCCACTTGGTGTTTTAGTTCTTGCAGGTCCACACAGATCCATATGCACAAGCTGGAGTGGTCTTCTTGTTGATAACTCATCTTTGGCCTTAAATGATGTGCGGGTCTGTTTACCCAATTGACAAGATTTGCATATGGTATTAGAAGGCCTTTTTATTTTTGGCATGTCTCTGACCGCTTTCTTTTTGCTCAGTCTGATGATATGATCGAAGCTGAGATGACCCAATATTTTATGCCATAACCATGACTCCTCAAGTTTGCTAAGATGGCATGCTTCATCTTCCTCTTTCACAATGTAAACATTGATCTCTGTTCGAACACCTTTGAGCAGAGTCTTACCTGTGGTGCTTGATTTGACTTCACAGTCTTGTGCTCTGAAAAGAACTTCGCAACCTTTATCACACATTTGACTGACACTCAGCAAATTAGCTTTCAGCCCATCTACAAATAGTACATCTTGGGCCTTACCTCTGCCATTATCTAAGCTGACTGAGCCCTTTCCCTTTATTTTTCCTGATTTATCATTTCCAAAGGTAACATTGCCAGATTTATTTTCATCAAGAGTTATAAACTTGCTTCTGTCTCCAGTCATGTGTTTTGAGCAGCCACTATCCAAATATCACTGGCTTTTCAGGTCTTGAGCAGTTAGAGCCAAGTCACATTTATTCACCTTCTTTATCCACTGGAGGCACCCTTCTGTTTGGTATCTTTTGTGAGGTGATGAGCTACATCTTCTTAGAGGACATTTGGAAGGTATATGTCCAACTTGATTGCATACACAACATTTGATCATAATTTTTGCAGAATTATGAGTATGAACAAAGTTTCTTTGATTCATAAACCTCCTTGAGGTGTTAAACATCAATCTTTTTCCATAATTTCTACATTCAATGATTTTATGTCCAAATTCTTTACAATAAAAATAGTAACCATAGAAATTGTTTGCATACCTGATGTAAGGTTGTCTTCTCCCTTTGTTTGCTTGAGGCAGTCTCTTCACTGTTTGCATCTTTTTCTGGTTTGGATTACTCCTCCTTGTATGACAATATGAAGCAATGTGTCCCAGCTTGTGGCAGACATAACAGGTGGCATTCTTCATAGGAGGGAAGAATCTCCTTTGATGGTTTCCAAATTTGACATACTCAGGGGTCTTAGTTTTTATCACATTCTTTGCTACAAGAGGTTTCTTCTGATCTTTTTCTTTCTCATTACAGGTTTCTTCTTTTGTAGGAATAGTTTGAGCTGCTTCATCATCCTTCTTTTCTTTTACAAAAATAATCTCTTTGTTTTCCTTTTCTCTTTTTTTACTTGATTCTCCTTCATAACCTATTCGAGTTTTTATCATAGGAGATCTTTGAGCAACCAGAATTTCATTCAACTTACTAGAGCTTGGGTGTTGAGAAGAGTTTATAACCACTTTCCTTTGAGCATTTTCTAATTTCTTCCTGAGACATACTACTTCTTCTTCCAACTTTTCTTGTTCTTGAGTTTTTTCTTTAATTTGCTTGAGTAACATGTCCTCTATCTTCTTGGCTTCTTCAAGCTCTAACTTTAGCTGCATAAGGACTTCTGAATTCTGTTCTTCTCGTACATACTTGAGGAGAATGTCCTTTTGTTTTCTACATTTCATCTTGAGTCTATCAATCTCTTCTGGAGCACTTCTTAGCTCCCCCTCAAGGTCGACTTCACCTTCTTCTTCTTCATCTTCTAGCAAGAGACCTTCAAGTTCTTCTATAGCCATCAATAAAAATTCAGAGGTTCCATATTCACTTGAGAATTCATCTGGATCTTCAGATGTACTGCTATCTTGTTGAGCATAGAAAGATTTTCTGCTGAACTTCTTTCCTTTCTGCCAGTTATTTGATCTATTTTTCTCTGACTCTTGAGCCTGATTCCTTACTTTCTTGTGAGAACACTTAGCAGCATAGTGTCCAACTCTTCCATAGTTAAAGCATTTGAAAGGGAGTTTACCTTTGTATTTACCTGAGCCTCTATCCAATTTCTTGACAAATTTTGCCTCTTCTTCATCCGAGCAAGAGCATATGTCTCCCTCTTCTTCTTTCTTCTTTTCTGTTTTAAAGGTTGCCTCCCTCGTACTGGGCTTCTTCTGTGGGAGCCTCATCTCATATGCTGTTAGATTTCCAAGTAGTTGGTTCATGGTCAAGGTCTCCCAATTAGCTGTCTCTTCTATTGCAGACACCTTGGGATTAAACCTGGATGGAAGAGATCTTAGAATATTTTGCACAATTATACTTTCTAGCATGTTTTCTCCAAGAGCTTTCATATTGTTAACAATTTCTACAACTTTTAGAAAAAAACTGGCAATTTCTTCATCATCATTTATTTTTAAGTTCTCAAACTAGGCTCTATAAACTTGAAGTTTGGCAGTCTTTACTTTCTTATCCCCCTCATGGATGTTCTCCAGAGTATCCCACATTTCTTTGGTAGTGTATTTGTGCATTACTTTGATAAACTCTGCTTCACACAATCCATTCAGGATGGCATTCATGGCTTTTGCGTTAGCCACAAAATCTTCTTTTGTTTCTTTCTCTGTGTTAGTTGCCTTTGGGGCATATCCTAATTCCACAGAAGCCCAGACTTCTATTCCTAGGGACATTATGTATGTCCTCATTCTGATTTTCCAGAAAGCATAATTTTCACCAGTGAAGAAAGGGGCTTTATTGGTTGAGCATCCTTTTTTACTAGCCATCTTGAAAACCTAGAATCTCCTTTCAACTGTTAGACTGGTACAAAGGAACTTGCTCTGATACCAATTATTGAACCCTTAGTTAAACTGAGAGGGGGGGGGGGGGTGAATCAGTTTAACACATTCATGGACTTTTGAAACTTTTCATTAAAACTTATTTACACCTTCATTTCATGTCCAACTTAATATGTGAGTAATATTAGAATGTGAGCAACAAGTGTTAATATAATATAACAGTGGACTTAATATGAGAGCAGCAGGTATTAAGCAGAAGATATAAATCAGATCAACACATAAACATCATGCACAGAGACACCAGATATAAGTGGAAACCCATAAAGGGAGAAAACCACATCTTATTATTGTTGCGATGCAAAGGCAAGCTCCAACTCCCTCTCACCACTGTTTTTCTGCAGGCACCAACCTACAGGAGGCTCCAACCTCAATTCTGCAAGCTACAACTTGCAAGGAAGCACCAACTCCCTTCAATTTTCTGCAGGCACCAACCTACAAGAGGCTCCAACCTCAATCAGCTACAACTTATGGCTATCAAGCTGCAACTTGATAGGGAAGGTCCAACTTCCTCAATTTATCAAACTGAATGTTTGCTGATTTACCTCAGATATCAGCTCTGTTCTGTAGCATCTCTTTTTACTCTTCTTTTCTTAATCTTCTCTGCCTCACTCTTCTATACTCTACATTCACTATATTTACTCTCTCTAACCTTTTTTATGCATATCCAGTTGATATTATTTATAGAGTTCCTCACATGACTGTTTGTATTTCACAAAGAATTTTGAGTGAACAATCATGACTCTTTAGCTTCTTTCTTCTCATTCCTTTATCTGCTCATTCAGAAAATATAACTGTAGGTATCAATTTAACATTACAGTGGGATATTTGTTCTCTTCCGGAGACTTGCCAATGCATCACAACAATATAAATTAAAATTATTTACATTCAATTACAATGAGAACTCCAGCTCACTCATTTAGCCTCTTGGCTAGCTGCGCATTTGTCTTTTCTTTGACTGTGTCTTTGTCCCTTTCGGCTCTATTTGTTTCCTTATTCACTGTCGCAGGGTAATGGCCATATGCCATACATTTTTAATTGTGCTTTTTATATCAGCGCTTTTTATATATATATGTAACTGCTGACTTCAAATCTGGGAAAATTCCAACGCTTTACACACAGCAAGTGTCTTATTGATGTGGTGAGTTCCGCAAGCAGAACATACATACACCACGGCCTTTGTTTTATGGCCCGATGTGATTGCACACATCGCAATGTTTTATATTAACAATCGCCCTCCACCTTAAGCCGAGGCCTGTGGGTCCACAGACCACGCGGCACATTTCAATACAATCGCAACAATCGTTTTATATTAACAATCGCCCTCCACCTTAAGCCGAGGCCCGTGGTTCCACATCCCACGTGACACATTTCAATACAATCGCAACAACGCAATCAGGGGGAATTTTGCTTATGCCCCGATTGCACTACCAAAAAGGCAGACGCGATCTAGATTATGTGCCACAGTTTTTGGTTGGTCTCGAGTCAGATCCCAATCGGAGATCACAATTTTAATTTGCCCGATTGACATTTGATATGTGCGAACCCGACCATGTTTTATATGGCGGGGTTTGTATGACTATCGCGTCCGGCTTTGCCAATCGCAATCGCAACTCTTTGTTTATATGTTCCGCTCTACATTTTTCTCCGATGTGATTAGTGTATTATCCTTCGACTGCTTCCGATTGCGATTGATCGCAATCGCAACTCCTAGTTGCATGTTCCAATACATATCAATTATGGTTTATAAACCCATCGGGTCCGGAGCTCAATCGTAATCGCAATATTTTAATATCATGCTCCGACGGTCTGCTTTTTTCTGATGCGATTGACCACTGTTCTGCCGTAACTCAAACATATATTAAACATGATTTATAGACCCATCAGGTCCGGAGCTCAATCACAATCGCAATCTTCTGTTTATATGATCCGTTGTCACCTTTTTCGATGCGATTGATAAGGGTCCCACCTTATATTACTTCTTTTGTTTTAAAAATAGAACAATGGGACCTTTAGTCGTTTACTCTTGCGCACAAGCATATAATACATATATGTAACGCCCGGCTGGGTAATGATTCTCGGAATAAGTTTTGTATTTATATATACTTGCCGCTTGGGTTATACGATTCCCGGAATTGTGTTTATGTATCCTCCAGCTGGGGTAGTGATTCTTGGAATTAAAAAATGGCTCTGCCTCTGCTGTGATAATGGCTCTACCTCTGATAATGATTCTGCCTCTACTGTGATAACGACTCTGCCTCTGCCTCTGCCTCTGATAACGGCTCTGCCTCTATATTCGTTGCCTCTACCTCTGCTTCCGCTCTGCTGTTTGACTGTTACATTTCGACATTCTTCTTCCGCCTATCTCCTTTTCTTCCTTTGTTCACTTCTTTGCTACCTCCTTTGTCTGTCTCTGTCTTTTCTGCCTCTATTGCCATCAATGACAACATTTCCAACAGAAGATCACAGGCATACTTGTTTTGAGAAAGGGTAATGCCTTCCTTGGATTGCAAGACTTGAAGACCAAGGAAATAATGCAAGTGTCCTAGGTCTATCATTTCAAAATTCTTTTTGACGCTAGACTTCACATGGTTTATATGGTTTGGATCACTACCAGTAAGGATAAGATCATCAACATAAAGAACAAGGATGGTGAAGGACTTACCCACTTTCTTGGTGTAGATAGTGTTGTCAGAATGACACCTAGAAAAGCCATTATCTAATAGAAATCTATCCATTTTGGCATACCAAGCCTAAGGAGATTGTTTGAGACCATAGAGAGACCTCCTAAGGCGACAAACAAGGCTAGAGTCGTTTTGGATAAATCCAGGGGGTTGTTCCATGTAGATTTCTTCATGTAAATCTCCATGTAAGAAGGCGGATTTAACATCCATCTGATGGACTTCCCATTTAAAGGAGGCAGCAAGGGAAAGAACAAGGCGGATAGAATTCATTTTGGAAATAGGGGAGAAGGTTTCAGTATAGTCAATTCCTTCAACTTGTGAAAATCCTTTAGCGACAAGATGAGCTTTATGTCTATCCACTTTTCCATCTGGTCCAAACTTTGTTTTATAAACCCATCTGCATCTGACAAGTTTTCTTCCTTTTGGAAGAGGAACAAGATCCCAAGTATCATTCGCCAATAAGGCGATATTCTTCATTCATAGCTTCATCCCAATCTGGATGACCAAAGGCCTCTTCAAAGGTTTCTGGATCAAGATTTTCTGGAACTTGAGCCAATAAGGAAGAGGCTCTTTCAAACTGAGAACGTGTACGTCGTCGATCGGTAGGGTCACCTGCAAGAGAACCTGCTGCATCCCAAGTAGAGCGGACCCATCTTGGAAGCGGTGGAGTAAAAGGAACAATTTCAAGAGGTGGAGGATGATTTTCAACCTCGTTGTCATCATCTAAACTAGAAGGAATGCTATTAAAAATAGAAGAGAGAGAGAGAGGTGGCACATATGCCAAATCAGGCTCGCAGGCCAAAGGTGGCACACCCGCAAAACTAGGCTCGCAGGCCAATATATTTTCATCAACTTTTACATCTCTTCTAATGATTATATTTTTTTATTTTGGTTGAAGAAGTCTATATCCTTTGACATCTTCAGAATATCCAACAAAAATGCATTCTGCACTCTTAAGTTCTAAGGCTTTATGTTTCGCATCTGGAATATGGGCCCAAGCATCACTTCCAAAAACACGAAAGTGACTTACATCTGGTTTGATTGAGCTCCAAGATTATTCTGGAGCTATATTCTTTAAAACCTTAGTAGGAGTGCGATTTACTATGTAATTTTCACATTTAATGGCTTCTGCCCAAAAATTGAGACCAAGTCCTTTAGATTGAAGCATACAATTAGCCATTTTTTTAAGGTGCGATTCTTCCTTTCAACTACACCATTTTGTTGTGGAGTATATGGAACGGTATGTTGCAATTGAATGCCATGCTCAATGTAGAAGTTGATAAAAAAAAAATTAACATATTATCCTCCATTGTCTGATCTTAACTTAAGAATTTGATGTCCAGATTGTTTATCAACAAAGGCCTTAAAGGCCAAGAACATGTTAGAAACTTCACTCTTGAGTTTTAAGAAGTATACTCAAGTGCGTCTGGAAAAATCATCAATGAAAGTTAAGAAATACTTGCAACCAGAGAAAGAAATAACAGAAAGTAGACCACATAAATCACTGTGCACAAGCTGCAAAGGGGTTGAAGCGTGCTAAGAGGCATGTTTTTCAAAACTATCCCGATGGTGTTTTTTGAGTACACATCCAGAGCAAACACCATCTCGGAAAGATACCATAAGAAGGTCTGTCACCATATTTTCCTTACATAGAGTTTGCAGAGAGTGATAGTTTAAGTGACCAAATCGCTCATGCCAAAGTTTTCTCACATCATCATTATGAGCAACAAAAACAGATGGAAGACATGATGACCCAAATTTGTCAAACTTATACAACCTTGTGGAATCATCAGCAATGCCAGTAGCTAAAATATGTTTAGGATCTTTGAGGTCCTTGATTGCAACATCATGAGGTGAGAATTCTTCTATTTTCCCTTCACCTGAATGAGTTATCTGATAAACAAATAGAAGATTGCATGACAATGTAGGAACACATAGTACATCATTAAACTGACCATTATTGAGATGAATGGTTCCATGTTCTACAGCACTAAGAGATCTATCATCACCAACATAAATATGTTTGGTGTTACAATCATTTAAAAAAGAAAACGTGGCTTTATTTTTGGCCATGTGGTAAGAAGCTCCAGAATCAATGAGCCACTCATGAGAATGAGAAGAAGAAGATACATTTAATGCATAACCAGATCTTGATGCTTGACAACCACAAGAAAAAAGTGCCATTCCTGAAGATAAAGGTGAAGAGTGCTCCAAATTGATGTTGTGCTTCTTCATTGCTGCTTCTAAGGCTTCCATCTTCTTAAAACATTTGGACTCTATATGGACATCACAATTGAAAAAGTTTCAATGTCTATCTGTCTTCTTTCCTTTTTTTTTATATGCCTTATCATTTTGGTGAGTTTCTTTTTCAGTTTGCGGTTGAAATTTCTTCGGACCCTTGTTTGGTTTCAGACCATACTTTTTAGGATATTGCTTCTTGGGATTCTTTTGATATGATTGTTGTTGGGCTGCTAAGGTTTTCTTAGAAGCATTTCCAGAAGTGATAAGACCAAGGTGTAAGAGTTTTTCTTGTTCTCTTATCAAAGAATCACAAAAGGAATCAAAAGAGGGATTCTTGTAGGTGGTTCCCGACGAAATGATGGCTTCTCTAGTGGAATGGAAGGCAGAAACAAATATAGAGTATGCAGGGCCAAGCTTAGCAAGAATGCAATAAATGAGGCTACCATCTTCCTTTTTGACCTTACAACCTTCTAAAAGAATTCTAAGGGTCTTGAATTTGGACAAAAAATCCTCAATAGAGGAGAAATTATTGGGGTCCAAAGAAAGAAACTCATTTTCAAGCTAATGGGCCCTAATTTGATTTTGAATGCCAAAGACAGTATTTATCTTGTCCGGTGCTTCATGAGGGGTGTCAATGTCAAGGATATGAAATCGAAGATCTTGAGTAATGGACATTCCTATCAACCCTCGTGCTTGATCTGGTTTATTTTCTCATTTAGCGACTTTATCATCATCAAAAGGTTTAGTTTCTAGCCCTGTGGCTATTCTGTAAAGCCCTTTACTTCTAAGTATATCTACCATGTGAGGTATCCATTGGAAATAATTGGTGTTGTTAAGAATAATCGAGCATGCACTTTCCATTTTTTTTAAAACTGAAGCTAAGAAAAGCTGAAACTAACTGCTGCAATGGAAAGGTCTCGAAAAATTAGGCCGTTTTAAAAAAACGGCTTCCGGATGAAGAAGTTATGCCTTTTTGAAAAAAACGAGTTGAAGATGCCAAAAAGTTATGGGAACGGTTTGAAATTTGGTGATGAAGTTCAACTTTAAAAAAAAATCTTACCCCTTTAACTAAAAAATTTTGCAAAAAGAAGCTTGAGAAAGAGATTTGAACCCAAGACCTCTATTCTCATAAACTAACTCTTCACCAAGTGAGATAGTAAAAATATTATGTTATTGCTTGAAAGGAGGAAGGGGTTTTTTTTAATTTCTTTATTTTTATTTTACTCTTCGGTGTGCGTGCCTTTTCTTGCATAAAAAAACACAAAAACTGAGAAAAAAAAACGAAGATGCAAAGCATTATGGTAGATTGTTAGATTTTTGGTTAGCTTTACCGACAACTATCAATTTTTCACTATTTTTGATTTCCCGAGATCGCACAAAGACACGAGGAAAGAGCATATGTAGCAAAAAAAACCCTTTTCTTGTTTCTGATTTGCCGAGATCGCACGCGGCGCACAGCAAAGAGCAAAGATAGAGAAGAGGGTATATATCCAGCAAATAAATAAAACCTATAAACCACAAATAAATAGAGGAAACCGAAATAAGCAGAACTATTAACAAATATAACTGCGAAACATATGCTTTATACCTCCAGATCTAAATTGTCATAACTTGGACAGCCGGAAACCTTTTCGCATGAAACGAAAGGGGTTCCTCACTGAAACAGACGCTCCGGACACAACAAAGTTGTTCTCCAAGCCCAAAAATGTTCACAAATAGTAGATCTACAAAACGGTATTTGCATGCAGTCAAACTGGCTTCGGATTTTGATCAACAACGGATGTGGCCCTCAAAATAGCTCTGATACCATGTAGGAATTTACAGGGTAATTTCCTTAGATCAAGAACCAAAGGTCACTTCTCACAAACAAATCACAAATCATTACACCAATATAATCACGTGGTTAAAACCCTCGAAGAGGGAAACAATCCACGTCCTGAGCCAATGTGGCCACTTCAGGTAATTTATTAATATAAAAAGAAAAGTTACATATGTTTCTCTCATAAACAGTTACCGGAAAAATGACCCTCCATGCTCTTTAAATAGAGATCATGGACCAATTAGGTGTTAAGCCACGGATCAAGTGTTGTTAATACCGAGGAGAGAGATAACCGTCGGATTATAAGTTACAAATGTACATGGTAAAGAAACACACTTTACCTAACTCTACACTAGACTAAGTTATTCTTAACTATTTCCTATGTGTCGGAATATCCTAACAATGACAAGCGACCAAAAGAATTTTATCTCATTAAAGAAAAGGATGGAAATGTATCCTTTGGAAGTGGATCTGCTAAAATTTCTGGAAAAGGGACAATTTCTCTTGTTAATGGAAAGGGAAGAGCACAAAATACATTGTTGGTGGAAGGACTCAAACACAATCTTCTAAATGTTAGAAAAATTTGTGACCAAGGACATAATGTTGTCTTCGGTACTAAAGATTGTGAGATAAGAAAATCCTCTTCAGGAGAATTTTTGGGAAAAGGAGTAAGAATAATTGATAATGTATACATTTTGAGCAAAATTCAAGATGAAAAATGCTATATGAGTCAAACAGATGAAAGTTGGTTATGGCACAAACGATTGGGACATCTAAACTTCGAAATCTTGGTTAATATCAGCAAAACAAGTGCAGTAAGGGACATTCCAAAAATTGTAAAGCCATATCAGGTTGTGTGTGGCCCATGTCAACATGGAAAGAAAACTAGAACTTGCTTCAAGGCTAAGGAGTTCTCAACATCAAAACCTTTGGAGATCATACATGCAAATTTATGTGGACCAACCAGAACTCCAGCTTTACAAGGAGAAATGTACTTTTCTCTATTTGTAGATGACTAAACTATAATAATGTGGGTATTATTTATAAAATTCAAAACAAAAGCTTTTGAATGTTTTAAGAATTTCAAACCTATTATAGAAAATGAAAAAGAATCAAAAATCAAGTGTCTTAGAACAAATAGAGGAGGATAATTCGCTTCAAATTAATTCGATGATTTCTGTAAAATACATGGAATCAAAAGAGAACCCTCTGTAGCTAGAACTCCTAAACAAAATGTAATTGTAGAAATAAGAAACAAAATTGTGCAATAAATGGCAAGAACAATGTTACTAGCAGTTGATTTGCAGGCCAAGTTTTGGAGAGAAGCAATTGGGACAACAGTATATACCTTGAATAGAGATCAAATAAGACCAAATAATGACAAAACTCTGTATGAACTATGGAAAGGATGATCGACTACAATGAAATATTTTAGAATATTTGGAAGCAAATGCTTTGTGAAGATCAATAATGACTCTCGAGGCAAGTTTGATTCTCGTGTTGATGAAGGAATATTTCTTGGATATTCTATCAGGAGAAAAGCTTACAAATGCTACAATAATCGACTGTGAAAGGAAGTAGAAAGCATTGATGTAAATATTGATAAAGCACTTTGAGAAAAAGGAATTAAAGTCCATGAAGAAGATTATATTTTTGAAGAATTCAAAGAAGAGTCGGTAAAGGAAGAAAATAAAAAGGAACCATCCCAAACTCCATCAAAAGGTAAAATTCCTCCAAAAACACCATTCGAAAGAAAAAATTATTGGAAATTTAGATGACGGAATACAAACCCGAAGAAGGATGACAAGTACACCAAGAAAAGATTGTGTTGCCTTAATATCCATGAGAGAACCAGAGAACTTTACTCAAGCTAGTAAGGACCCTCATTGGCTGGAAGCTATTCAAATCGAAAAGAATAAAACATGGGAACTTGTACCTCGTCCAAAAGATAAAAATATAATTGGAACCAAGTGGGTGTTCAAAAACAAAATGAATGAATATGGACAAATCATCAAAAATAAGGCAAGGCTCGTTTGTAAAAGGTATTCGCAAATTGAAGGAATTGACTTTGAAGAAACCTTTGCCTTGGTAGCTTGTTTGGAAGCTATAAGAATTTTTTTAGGATTTTCTTGTCCAAAAGTATTCATTTTTTATCAAATGGACATGAAATCAACATTTCTAAATGGAGATCTAAAGAAAGAAGTTTACATGGAGCAACCGGAAGAGTTTGACCTAGCAAAAAGAAAAGACTATGTATGTAAGTTAAAAAAAGTGTTATATGGATTGAAACAAGTTCCTAGAGAATGGTACGCAAGATTGGATCATTATCTACAACAACAAGGCTTCAAAAAGGGGGTGGCAAGAAGCGATATCTACATGAAGATGGACAACGACAAATTCCTAGTCACCATTGTATACGTTGATCATCTGATTTTTGCCAGCAACAATGATGAGATGAGTCAAGAATTTGCTCAAAATATGTCTAAGGAGTTTGAAATATCTATGATTGGTGATTTTCTTACTTACTTGGTCTACAAGTGACTCAAACCAATGCAAGTATGTTCTTATCCCAAACAAAATATCTTAAAGACATGTTTAAGAGATATGGGATGGAAGAATGTGCTCCTATGAGCACATCGATGACTGCAGATTGCAAATTAAGCAAAGATGATGAATCCCATTCCGTGGATGAAAATATTTACAAGTCAATAATTGGAGCTCTTCTATACTTAACTGCTTCACGACCCGATATTATGCAAGCAATAGGAATGGTGGAAAGATTTCAATCAACCCCTAAGGAATCCCATTTGTTGGTTGTGAAAATAATTCTCAGATATTTGAAAGGTACTCCTAATTTTGGCCTATGGTATCCCACAAGAACAACTCTTACCATAACATCTTATACCGAAGTTGATTGTGCTGGAAGTGTATATAATTGAAAAAGTACCAGCAAAAATGCATTCGTCATGGGAGATTGTCTAGTATCTTTGCTCAGCTAAAAACAATTTTCTATATCTCTCTCCACAGCGAAAGCCGAATATATAGTTGTTGAAAAATTTTGTACACAAATATTGTGGATGAAGGAAGCATTGAAATATGTCAACATAGAGACTAATCAACCAATCATCATCTATTATGACAACACCAACGCCATCAGCCTTTCAAAGAATTTGATAATGCATTCGAAGAAAAACATATTCCAATCAAATACCACTTTCCCCGTGAGCAAGTTGTTGAACATAATATCATATTGTAATATGTTAATATAAAGGAACAAATTTCATATATCTTTACAAAAACCCTACCACGAGAAGCATTTGAATATGTTCGCCAAAAGATGGGGGTCATTGCTCTTCCATCACATTAAGAGAACACATCGACAGGGGTAGAAGCACCATGACAAGGGAGCAGCATGACAAGAAGAAGCTTGATAAGGGGAGTACTTGGACACCCAATTTGCCATTGATGTAAAAGGGGGAGAAAATGTTGGAAGAAAGAATATTTTCATCAATGACAAAGGGGGACATTGTTGGTCAATAATTTCCATTGATGAAAATACGAGCACCCTTGAAGGTTACACACTTGGAGACCATATGTTGACATTGATGACCCTTGTATGATGGTTGGAGACATGACAGTTGGAGACCATATATGACACATGTGTATGATAGTTGGAGACCTCACTTAAATCCCTAATGAAAATACCTTAACCCTAATTCTATCCCAATATCCTTATACATAGAGAATCCTAAAAATTCCAAGGATTGTACTAGAATATTATAAACAGTCATAAAGAAAAGTATTTTTTGACCTCTTATATACATTATTTTACAATGAATCCTTGATTATATTGTAGAGGACTCTTTCCTCTTTCTAATGAGCCCTTACTTGCCTCCTAACTCCCAATAGTCAAAGAGAAATTGATTTTTTAAGGTCATATATTATATTGTTTATCTTAGTCGGCTTATGATTATCTACACTAGTCGGCCTCCCTCCATAAGACACGTCCCTTGGCATTCCAAACCAAAAATTCATATAAATATAGGAGTTGTTTGTTCATTCAACTCATCAATTCGGTCAAGGATAATACAGTGAAGAGATAAAGTTCAAAACTCGTGAACTAAAGAAGGAAAAAGATCAATTGAAGACTTGTTTATTGGGTTAAGAAGACTATATATAACACCTCAGACCTGCAACTAGAGACAGATTCTTCAAGATAGGATACCAAACCTTGGATCTATTTGTGGAGTTGAAGCAACAATTAAGGGCTTAGATCTCTTGTTATGTTCAGAACATTTTAGTAACAAACCTAGATTGATCACAAAATATCGGACTTGGGCAAAGAAGCTCAGCCACAGAACCTCAAAACTTCATACCAAGCTACCAAGCCTTTGGACCAGTAATAAAGTGTTGCAACAGACTTCGGAAAAGCAATAACAAGGTCATCTAACCCTTAGACCTTTGATAATATCATTTACTGGAGTTAAGGTTGGATTGTGGATTCAGATAAGCCACAAGAGCTCACCACAGTCAGCTCGGTCACCTACAAGAGTTTGGAACCGTTACCTCGAATTGATCATAGATTTTGGAAGTGATAAAAGGTGTGAGAAATATCTGTGGAGGGGAGATAGCTACAACACCAAAAATTGGATCTAGCCATAGAGCATCTGAAGATAAGGCTCTGACATCCTTCAACAGTTTGGATCCTCTTCTAAACAGTGGGTTTGGCATATACTAGTGCTATAGTTCAAAACAAGTGACACTTTGGAGGGTTAAATGTATAAATTTCCTGTTTTCCCACCCCGGTTTTCAATTTCACCTTATTTCTACAAATAGTTAAATGCCCTTTCCCATATCCTTACATTCAACAAACTGGAAAATAATTTTTTGTTGAAAACACAAATTCTGGAAAATTTACAGAATACTGGAAAATACAGAAATAAAAATCAGCAAGCTTAAAATAGCCATTCAACACATTTAAACACTGAGATTTTTGGTCAACATGACCCTGGAAAAACCCCCTACAACTCTTGGGGAAAACCAGTTCGAAAGCTTCTCTTTTATTTTCTGAATATTTCTTTTTACAGTGAAACAGGAAAAACTCAGAAAAAATTCCAGCAACCAATTTACAGACTTATCTCGATTTTCATGCTTGCACACTGCCTCGGAAATTGTGCCAAATCAGCAACAACAGAAAACAGAAAATTTACAGCACCTTCGGACAGCATTAAATGTTGTACGGCCACCTCGAGAAGCGTGTCGGAACAGTCATACTTTTTTGTACGAACTGTACAAATTTTGTACAGCAACCTCTCTCGAAATCCGTGCCAAAAATCTGGGCTGTGCTGCTGTCCTCTTCCTCGATTTTTGTGCCGAAAATGACAGCCACCCTCTTCCTTGGAAAACGTGCCTGATTTTTGTGCCTTGAAATGCGTGCTTGCTGCTGTACCCTCTTCCTCGATTTCTGTGCCTCCTCACTTGGAAACACTACCTCTCCCTTGCTGTACGGATTTTCTGCCTCGGTATGTGTGCCAATAAACACTGCTGTACCTTTGCTGAAATCTCTTCACTGCTGCCCTCCTTCTTCTCACTGCTGAGAAAAATCTCTAGCTCTCTCCTTCTCCTTCTCTCAATCTGCTCATGAAAGAATGAATGACCTTTTCCCTCCTTTTCCTCCTTTAACCTAACCCTAAGTGACTTTTGGGGAATCCCTAAATCCAATGGTTGAAATAGATTGAGATCTAGGGCTGAGATTAAATGCTCATTTAAATCTCACTTTCTATTTTTTTAATTCACCCCACTTTAATAAAGACCCACTTAGTCATTTATTTCCAAAGTTACTTTTCCTTTCTAATTTTACATTGACTTTATTAAAGTCACTTTAAAATTAGACTTTAGTAACTTTATCACTTAAAGTCACTTTTAAATTAGACTTTAGTAACTTTATCACTTAAAGTCACTTTTAAATTAGTTTTGACTTTATAAAAATTATAAAGTCACTTTAGGAGAAAAATTAAATTCTTTTGGACACTTTTCCCTAGGCCAAAGATCAAAGCCTTAGGGAACCACCTGTCCTCTGGTACCAAATTTCAACACTCCCTCTTACCAAGGAAGGTGTTCCTCACCACACCCATCTTGTCTCTGAAGTAGACATGCTTGCCCCGTGGTAAGGCTTTGGTAATAATATCTGCAACCTGCTCATCAGTGGGAATATACTCAAGCTTCACAGCTCCTTTCTGAACATAGTCTCTGATGAAATGATATTTGATCCCGATATGCTTTGACTTGTCATGAAATACTAGATTCTCCGTGAGTTTAATGCAACTCTGATTATCACAGTAAATCACTGAAGGTCTCAACGGCTGACCAAATAAGCCAAACAACATCTTGCAAAGCCAGATGGCCTCACAACTAGCTAGACTGGCTGCCATATACTCTGCTTCCGCTGAACTCAATGCTACTGACTGCTGCTTTCGGCTGAACCATGACACCACTGCCGAACCCAACCCAAAACAACACCCTGAAGTGCTCTTCCTATCAGAAGCACAACCTGCCCAATCAGAATCGGTGTAACCTGCCAATCTCACTCCATCCCCCTGCCTGTAGTCCAGACCATAATCCACTGTCCCCTGCAAGTATCGCAAAATGTGTTTTGCAGCCACCCAGTGAACCTTCTTAGGCTCACACATAAGCTGACTCATCGTGTTGACTGCAAAACAAATATCTGGTCTAGTGTTGACCAAATACATCAAGGAACCAATCAGCTGTCTGTACAATGTGGGATCCACCAACTCGGAATCTGAAGCATGAAGCTTCTTCCAGTTGGTGATCATCGGTGTCGACATGGGTTTACAATCCTCCATGTGGAATCTGCCAAGGATGTCCACAATATACTTCCCTTGCCCCAGGAAGAAATGCCCCTCCTCCTGCCACACCTCCAAACCCAAAAAGTAATGCATCAAGCCGATGTCCTTCATCTCAAACTCCGCCGCAAGATCTCTCTTGCAGTGCTCTATGAGTCTCTCTGCACCTATAATGACTAAGTCATCCACATACAACACCAGAATGAGAGGCTCCTCGCCTATCACAATATAGTAAAGGTTCGGATCTGCCTCACTCTTTGTGAAACCCATCTCCTGCAAGTATGTATCTATCCTGGAGTACCAAGCTCTGGGAGCTTGCTTCAGGCCATAAAGGGCCTTCTTCGGTCTGCACACATGGGACTCCTTCCCATGCACCTCAAAGCCCTATGGTTGCTCAATGTACACCTCCTCCTGTATGAAGCCATTGAGAAATGCGGTCTTCACATCCATTTGGTGGATCTTCCAACCCATCTTTGCTGCTATCGATATAATGGAGTGGATCGAAGTATATCGAGCCACGGGAGCGAAGGTCTCCTCATAATCAACTCCCTCTACCTGGGAGAACCCTCTAGCCACAAGCCTCGCTTTGAATTTCTCAATGCTGCCATCTGCAGCATGCTTTACCTTGTAAAGCCATCTGGAAGTAACCACGGATTTGCCCTCAGGCCTCGGCACCACCTCCCAAACATCATTCTTTATGATAGAAGAATACTCCTCCTACATGGCCTCTCTCCAGACCTGCTGGCTAGCTGCCTCCTCATAGCTAGAAGGCTCAGAGTCAAGGATGCTGGTAGCCATTGCCATATAGCTACAAAACCTCTCAGGTGGTCTGCTCTCTCTGATCGGCCTCTTAGGCCCAGCAACAGATGTGGCCTCTCTCAAGGTGTCCTGAAGCCACTTGGGCTTCCTCTTCCCTGAGCACACTTCTCCCATTGGAGAATGAAACTCCTCCTCCTCATCATCATCAGGAGCCTGAACTACTAACTGTCTGTCTGTTTTCCTCCTGTCTGCACCTAAACCTATAGATGCTGAAGTACCGTGTGAACTGTCCATCAGCGGACTTCCTAGTGAACTGCTCTACAGACTACTCTGCATGCTGCCCGAAGCACCACCCCTCTGACTCTGTGAGCCAGTGCTCACTGACGGACCAGACATCGTCATAGATGTACCTCTAGATCCTCCTGATCCCTGCCCACTGGATCCCTGTGACTGACTCAACTTTTGCTGAGGGTCTAGCTGATCCATATACTCTAACTCCCGTGACCTCCTAAAGGACCTGTCCTCCTCGAACTTCACATCCTGCCTGACAACAACTTTCCTCTGTGCAGGAATGTAAATCTAAAAGGCCTTTGAGGTCTCACTGTAGCCCACAAAGATACCCTTCTCTGTGGTGAGCTCTAGTTTGGTCCTCTTCTCCTTGGGTATGTAGGAGCATGTGATACACCCAAAGATACGAAGATGACCAATATCAGGCTTCTTCCCAAAAAAAGCCTCCTCCGGAGTCATATGCCCCAAGGCACGATGCGGACTCCTGTTCTGCAAATAAATAGCTGTGTTGCAGGCCTCTTCCCACAAAAACAATGGCAACCCCTGATCATGTAACATGGCTTTGGCAGCCCCTCCGATGGATCTGTTCTTCCTCTCCGCAACACTGTTCTGCTGGGGGTTGCAAGGAACAGTGAACTCCCTCCTAATGCCTGCCTCCGCACAATAGTCAACAAACTCTCCAAGGGTGTACTCTCCTCCATTGTCCGACCTCAGGGACTTGATCTTCCGACCTGTCTGTGTCTCCACAAGAGCTCTAAACTCTTGAAACCGCTTGAAGACCTCACTCTTGGTCTTCAAGAAATAAATCCAGGTCCTCCTAGAGTGATCATCAATGAATAACACATAGTACTCATATCCACTCAAGGAAACATGAGACATCCGACCGCTCACATCGGAATGAATCAAATCAAGTATCCCAGTCGCTCTGTTGTCACTGCTGGGAAAAGGGGATTTGACAAACTTGCCCATCGCACATCCTCTGCAAGTATCAAAGTGATCAGTACTGAAATCTGGCACACCTGTAGTGATCTCCCGCAAAGTCCTCAAGGCTCCATGATATATATGCCCCATCCTGCGGTGCCAAATCTCACACAGCTCAGAACTGCTAGCTCTGCTGTCGGTACTACTGCTCAATGCCAAAAGGGGCTGAAATGCAAACTTGTACACCTTTGCATGGCATACACCTATCACTCTAGCTGAATCAGCTGGAGCGCCCCTGGGATACATCAGCACCTGTCCACCCCTGAACAGTATCTCATATCCTCTGTCCTCCAAAGCTGAGACGGATATGAGGTTCTTCCTCATCCCTGGCACGTAAAGAACATCTGACACCTTCAAGGGAGGTTTAGACTCCCTCTGAAATGTCAGTGTTCCCACACCGACTGCTCTAACAACTCTGTCATCACCGAGTACTACCTCTATATCAGTGCCACTCTTTGAAAGCTCTGAGAAGTACTCACGGACTCCTGTCATATGACGTGAAGCCCCACTGTCCACATACCAGATACTCGAAGATGCTCCACTAGTCGAGGGAAATGCATGCTCCCTCTGAACCTCTGTGGCAGGTAGTGCTGCACTAGAGGACTCACACGCAATGAACCCAAACTCCCGGTCAAAGTGATCTGCAAAGTCCTCAACCTCTGCTGATGCTGCCATGCTCTGGTTCTTCCCCTTCTTCTTCTTCTTCTCCGGACACACAACTGCATAGTGTCCCATCTTCTGAAAATTCCAACACTTCACCTTGGAATAGTCCTTCTGTGTGTTACCCTGTTTACCTTTACCTTTACCTTTTCCCCCACCATTGCTTTTGGAAGCCTGCTTCTTCCCTTTGCCTTTCTTGCCTCCTGCCAACAGTGCTACATCATCATCCTGCTCAACTGGCTTGGCTGCCCCAAGCTGACCTTTCCTGATCTCTGTTTGAATGCAATCATCCCAAAACCTCTCCCATGTGGGAAGGGTCTCACGTGCACAAACCCCATAAGCAAAGTTCATCCATGAACTAGGGAGGCCATTCACTGCTATCCACACCAACTCAGTGGGTGGAATGACCTCTTCAATTGCTGCCAACTCATCTCTCACATTAGTAATATTTGTGAGATATCCAGCTGCACTATCAGTCTTACCCATCTTAATGGTCTTCAGCTTATCCTTCAGGACCATTTTCCGATTCTCATTGGTACTCTGGTAGAGATTTGACAATGCTGTCCACATCTCATGAGCATTTCTCTTTCCTTTCACATGAGGAATGCAATGGTCTTTGATTCCATCTAGAATCAGTCTCTTACCCTTGTTGTTATTTCTATTATATGCTGCCAATTGAGTAACATCAGTAGGCACATTAACATGTTGCTGTTGGGTATGAACCATGATATCCCAGACTTCTGCCTCCTCAAAGATACTCTGCATTCTCTCCTTCCAAATGCTATAATTGGTATGCCCATCCAACCTATCCTCCACCCTCAATCCCAATGACATCCTGTTGTCCTAAAACTGAAAAATAGCACTGTTGTAGTAAAGATAAAAATTCTGTTTGTGAAAAATCAGCTTGTTGGAATTTTCTGAGTGAAAAATCAACACGCTGTATTTTTCTCCTTGCTGTCCCAAACTGCACTTTCAGCACTCAAGCTTTGATACCATGTAGAAATTTCCTGTTTTCCCACCTCGGTTTTCAGTTTCACCTTATTTCTTCAAATAGTTAAATGCCCTTTCCCATATCCTTACATTCAACAAACTGGAAAATAAATTTTTGCTGAAAACACAAATTTTGGAAAATTTACAGAATGCTGGAAAATGCAGAAATAAAAATCAGCAAGCTTAAAACAACCATTCAACACATTTAAACACTGATATTTTTGGTCAACATGACCCTGGAAAAACCCCCTACAACTCTTGGGGAAAACCAGTTCGAAAGCTTCTCTTTTATTTTCTGAATATAGCTTTTTACAATGAAATAGGAAAAACTCAGAAAAAATTCCAACAACCAATTTATAGACTTATCTCGATTTTCGTGCTTGCACACTGCCTCGGAAATTGTGCCAAATCATCAACAACAGAAAACAGAAAATTTACAGCACCTTAGGACAGCATTAAATGTTGTACGGCAACCTCAAGAAGCGTGCCGGAACAATCATACTTTGTTGTACGGACTGTACAGATTTTGTACAGCAACCTCTCTCGAAATCCGTGCCAAAAATCTGGGTTGTGATGCTGTCCTCTTCCTCAGTTTTTGAGCCGAAAATGACAGCCACCCTCTTCCTTGGAAAACGTGCCTAATTTTTGTGCCTTGAAATGCGTGCTTGCTGTTGTACCCTCTCCCTCGATTTTTGTGCCTCCTCACTTGGAAACACTACCTCTCCCTTGCTGTATAGATTTTCTACCTCGGTATGTGTGCCAATAAACGTTGTTGTACCTTTTCTGAAATCTCTTCACTGCTGCCCTCCTTCTTCTCACTGCTCAGAAAAATCTCCAGCTCTCTCCTTCTCCTTCTCTCAATCTGCTCATGAAAGAATGAATGACCTTTTCCCTCCTTTTCCTCCTTTAACCTAACCCTAAGTGACTTTTGGGGAATCCCTAAATCCAATGGCTGAAATAGATTGAGATCTAGGGCTGAGATTAAATGCTCATTTAAATCTCACTTTCTATTTTTTAATTCACCCCACTTTAATAAAGACCCCCTTAGTCATTTATTTCCAAAGTCACTTTTCCTTTCTAATTTTACATTGACTTTATTAAAGTCACTTTAAAATTAGACTTTAGTAACTTTATCACTTAAAGTCACTTTTAAATTATACTTTAGTAACTTTATCACTTAAAGTCACTTTTAAATTAGATTTGACTTTATAAAAATTATAAAGTCACTTTAGGAGAAAAATTAAATTCTTTTGGACACTTTTCCCTAGGCCAAAGATCAAAGCCTTAGGGAACCACCTGTCCTCCGGTAACCAAATTTCAACATTAAATATAACAAATCAGTAGAGATACATTTGTGAAAGGACTATGGTGACATCATCTATTTCTAGTGATCTCTAGTCAAGGGATAAAATAGTCATCAAGTCAGACTTAAAGTGGTGGAGGCCTTAACGAAGATTGAAAATCTTGGGCAATGAAGCATTAGTTATTTTGGAGCTATTGGACAAGTTAAGTATTGAAAAATACAGAATCTTGTGAAAAAATTCAAGTAAACTATTAATGTTTATTAAAATATTGAAGGGATGGTGCCGGAGCCTCTAAAAAACAAGGTTGGACCCTTGATAAGGATAGGGTTGGAGCCCTAGAGGTCGGAGCCTCATAAAAACCCAAGTTGGAGCTTGATAACAAGTTTGAGCCTGGAATAATGAAGGGTTGCAGCCCTCAACATCATTGTATTCAAACTTTTGTAAAAAGAGGATTGTGTCCTCACTTATACTTACTAAAATTCTTATTATTCATTTTCTGACTATAATTGTGAAGAATTTTAACTGGTAAACATAAAAATTGAAAAGAAATATTGATTCACCCCCCCTCGGTATTTCCAACATCTCAACGAGATTTTCTGACTATAATTGTGAAGAATTTTAACTGCTAAACATAAAAATTGAAAAGAAATATTGATTCATCCCCCCTCGGTATTTCCAACATCTCAACAAGAGATTATAAGAGAAAGTGAATGGGACATTGTAGGTCATTCAAGAAATTAGAATTACTTAGTTGCAACGATTAACAAGGAAGCAGTTGAAGCAAAGGGAGACATTAGAAAGAAGGGTTTCAGTAGAGAATTAGAGAGAAGATTTCTGGAGGATATTTCCAAAGTGATTTCCAGTTTCCAACAACAGGAAGGAGGTTGATTTTATTTGGAGAAGAGGAGGTTGAATTCAGTAGTGCAAGTAGCCAGATAACCACTGCGAGTGACAAAGAGGAGCTTGTTTCAGTGTGCTAGTCTCAAATCTATCACCCAAAGGCAAAGAGAGTGGGTCAAGGGAATTTTTAAAGGCGAGTTTACTTATAGTGACAATTTCCCAAAGGCTGAGTGAATTTTCCAGAGGATCCAGTGCGTATTTCTAATCAACAGTGTGAGTTGTTGGAAGGAGGTATGAGTAGGCTAAGGAAGGCCGAAATTATTTTGGCAGAGGAAACTTGTATTTCCAGATTATTTTTCCAATGGAGAAAATTATATGTCGGAGCTTTTCCAGTGAGAAGAAAGAAGTTGTATTTCTCAAATTGTTGAAGATTAATAATAAAACCCTCATCTACTGAACTAGTTTTCCCCACATTGGGGTTTTTCTAGGCACTATTTGTTGAGTATTTAGAGGGCTGGTGTTTAATACAAATTCTCTTCTTGATCATTACTTGTGATTTACTTATGTCTTCTCTTAATTATCTTGTTTAGTCTTTCATCATGTCAATTATAAAAATAAACAAGACACAAAATTAGGCTCATAGACCCAGGGAAAAACCTCTCCCTCTTGGAGAGGAAAACCCGCAAAGAATTCTTCTTATAGATCTTCAAATGACAAGTACCATGACCAAGACTCAGACCCTTGACCTAGATATGCTTCCAAGACCTTGACACAACTTCTTCGAACTTGATTCTTCTCTTCTTCAACACTCGGCATTTTTCTTCACTAGAGAAATCGGTCTCCAAGATTCACTTCTTACTGCTCATTCAAATGTTGGAACCAAATTATATTCACCTTGCATTCACTTGTAACTATATTATAGTTAGGAAGTTAAATCACATATTTACCTTCCTCACTCTTACTCTCCTTCAAGACTACTTTCTTCTTTTGGTCATTGTTTTCACTTCATGAATTGTAGGAGTTTACTCAACCATAGCCTTCAACCAAACTACCTTTAACATTATATATATATATATATTTCAGGACCTTTGTTTAACTCTGTAGTATCCACATTTTTGTTCCTCTAGAATCTTCACGTGTTGTTCAGATTGATCTTCATTCACTGTCCCTTCAAATACCCATTCTTGATTAGAGGTGAGTCTGCATTTATTGTCCCTTTAAACATCTGCACTTGATCAGACAAATCCTCACATTTTGGCTCCTGAAATCTCCACTTGTTCACCCAGAATAGTCCGCTGTCCTTGACCCAGAATAGTCTATACTTTTCTACTGTCGAAATCACAGAGAGATCCACTTTTTGTCTCTAGAAATTTCTCAATTTTTTCCAGTATCAAATAGACTGCAGTTGATGTTATATATACAGTGCCCAGTCTGGCTTTTAGGCTGACCCTTCAACAAAATTTTAGGTCGACTTCAACAAATATTGTAAGTTGAATTTAACACATTATTTCTAGCATTGAATAAGGGATGTCTTAAGGGTTGTTAAGAGTTTTTCTTCAACGTTTTTTTAGGGTTGTTAGGTGCCCTTATTCCACAAGGTCTTGGAGCATATATTGCTAGACTAGATTCTTCATGAATATGACACTTAAATATATTTTATGTCTAGAAGACTCAAACCTAATAGACATCAAGAAGAATTCTATCTGCATAATAAATCTTGCTCATGAAACCCATGAAGAAAGTACAACAAAATACATCTTATTAGCTTTGACTTCTTCTTTACATAAATACACAATTACATATTCAACACGAAGACCGGCCTCGTTACACTTTTCAACACTCCCTCTTAACTAGGGAGGTATTCATACAGGTACATGGTCACTTTCAAACTGAAGAATATCATAAGAAGAATCGGATTCGTAATTTCATCTGTATAGCATCACATCAACCAACATTGTCCTAGTGCAAGGCCTTGACTAACATCCCCATCTCTCAACGAGACAATGGACTACAATGGTGACAAGACACATGACTTATAGACACCATAGTCATTGTCTCTCCAAGGTACATACTCCACCCGAGTGTTCCCAAAGTATGACTTTCTTGGACTATTATTCTCTTAGGTATCTAGCCCTCAAAAAATATCGGTCCCCGACTACTCGTATCTTGAATGCCCTAACACAATCTCAAAAAGTATCGAATGCCATATGATTACCCAATCCTCCATTCTGTCATCCCAACTGAAGACCAGAATGATGTGTCTATCTCTCCCTCTCAACCAGGGAGGACCCATTTCACAAGGGAATGTACTCATTCCTATATAAGGAATGTACCTAAGCTCATTCTTAGGAATTACCCAGTTTCTTCCAAGTAAGAAACTGACCACCAGTCTCCCTCTCAATACAGGACCTGCAGCAGCAATGGTGAGACACCCAACTGCTCATGAAGAACTCCTCCCCTCGATGTCATGGATTTCGATGTTGAGGAATCTTCAACTTTAACTCCATAGGGGACATATCATCCATCAATTTCATTCATGAGTCATGTCATTTACCAGAAAGTGATTCATCTTCCTTTCTTATCCGATCCACCTGTTATGCCATGATGCTTCCTTTCGAATCATCTCCAAGGATCTTACATCATTTCTCATGATTAGCAGCCCTGCACAAATTCGTCCAAATAAACATATACGTATGAACTTTTAAAAACAAAAGTTACCTCAGTGATGATCTATCGACATCTTCTTGTAGGCATCGACAACCTTTATTCCGGTTGACACATCTCATATCCTCCCAAGAGATCTCCTAGTCACATATTCTTGGCTTCCGGATGATAACTGCCTCTTGACATGGTTGCATTTCATGATCTCTTCCTTTCTACACATTCTTCATTCCCAAGAACTTGTAAATTTTCCAGTTTCTCATTTATATACAACCACCTCATATTCCATGAGGACATATTATGTTGATTTCATCTGCCAATGCACACCGAGACATTCTTCTTCATAGATCATACTTCTAAATATGGAATTTTATTACCTGCAACCATATGACATGACTTCACAGCAACCAGTGTTAGCATATAAATATATACATACCTCATATCTTTTTCCCTTGAGTCGTCCTGTAGCAATTTTTCTAGAATGAAGAGTTTCATTCTCTTGGCCTGCTCCATCAATATGTCATCACACCCCATAATTATGTTTCCATGATGACCCTTGATCTTGATGACTACTTTCCATTAGTAATGTTATCAGAGAGGTTTTCCTGGAGTTGATTCACCAAGAGCTCCTAACATTCCTTTTATCATGATGCTATAATATACATTGCTTCCTATTGTACTATTTTACAACCAATAGAAATCTCTTAAAGGATAAGATGATCTTAATCATAATAGAGATCCTTTGCTTCTTCTTTCTTAGATTTCTTTGCATCAAGTTCTTCCCTCATATCTGAGATATGGGCTTCTTCCATTTTCCTCTTTTCCTTGTCAGATTTAGGAAAATATCTTTTATAATTCCCAAATTCATTACATCCAAAGCATCGTACGTTGTTCATGCTTCTTCTTTTATTCTGAGGACCAAATTTTCTGAATCTTCCTTTCTTCCTGTATGTGGTTGCAAAGGCTTGAATCTCTTCACTTGTTCTTGTATCAGCTTTGGCTTTCAATATTGTTTCCTCTATTTTACATAGAAACCATAAATTATTGAATGGTGTGGCTTCTTTCTTCCCATAAAAAATTGAAGTGAAGTTTCCCCATTCCTCTGGTAGAGCATTCACCACCATTGTAGTCATCTCAGTGTCAGACATTACTTCTCCCATTTCCCACAGTTGATCTCTTATTTCAAAAATCCTCATAAAGTATGGAGTGATTCCTTCTTCCATTGAAAATTTCATTTTATATAGTTCTTGTCTGAGAGAGATTGCTTCTCCTGCAGTACTCACAGAGAATAGCTCCACCAGATTCTCATATATTTCTTTAGCAGACTTTAGTTTTGACACATAGGGAATGAGTGATTCCTTGATGGATTCTATGAGAATCCTTTGGGCTCAGATTTCTCCCTTCATGTATTTGGTATGAACTGGAGCATCTTCTTTTGATGGTCGAATTTTCGATCCATTAATGTAGTTCATAACTTCGTCTTCAATTAGACTCAAATATGTCCTCTACTTCCATGCGCTAAAGTTTGATGACCCAACCAAATTGTTTCTTTCTTTACAATAAGTCATCTTGACATATTTAAGTAAGGTCATAGATATTTACTTGAATAGAGTGGCTTGCATCTTCCTTGATGATGTTTGAAAATGAAGTCAAGAGTTTCTTCTAAGATAGAAATCTTCAATGTAGGTGTTCTTGTATCATTGATGAAGGATATCTTCAGCATTTGAGGTCCTTCTTCTAACAAAGTTTTGAATGTGAATCTTTGATATTCAAAGATTACTTTCTTTATAGATTTGATCCTTTAAATGAGATAGGAGATCTTTCTTGAAGTAGCTAGAGAGTCTTCCTTTGCAAATTTATTTGATTTTTCAACCCAAACTTTGATCTTCGCTTCCTGGAGTATCTCCTTTGTCAAGCAGCGCTTCATATTAGCACCTTAGCTCTGATACCATGTTGAGAATTTAGAGGGTTGGTGTTTAATACAAATTCTCTTCTTGATAATTACTTGTGAGTTACTTATGTCTTCTATTCGTTATCTTGTTTATTCTTTCATCAAGTCAATATCAAAATAAACAAGACACAAAATTAGGCTCCTAGAGCCAAGGAAAAATCTCTCCCTCTTGGAGAGGAAAACCCACAAAGAATTCTTCTTATAGATCTTCAAATGACAAGTACCATGACCAAGACTCGGACCCTTAACCTAGATATGCTTCCAAGACCTTGACATAGCTTCTTCGAACTTGATTCTTCTCTTCTTCAACACTCTGCATTGTTCTACACTAGAGAACCTGGTCTCCAAGATTCAATTGTTATTTCTCAGTTAAATGTTGGAACTGAATTATATTCACCTTGCATTCACTCGCAACTGTATTATAGTTAGGAAGGTAAATCACAGATTTACCTTCCTCACTCTTACTCTCCTTTAAGATTGCTTTCTTCTTTTGGTCACTGGTTTCACTTCATGAACTGTAGGAGTGTACTGAATCGTAGCCTTCAACCAAACTACCCTTAACGTTATATATATATTTCAGGACCTTTGTTTAACTCTCTAGTATCTGCATTGTTGTTCCTCTAGAATCTTCACGTGCTGCTCAATGTGATCCGCATTCATTGTCCCTTCAAATATTCATTCTTGATTAGAGGTGAATCTGCATTTACTATCCCTTCAAACATCCACACTTGATCAGACCAATCTGCACTTTTTGTCTCCTGAAATCTCCACTTGTTCACCCAGAACAGTCTGCACTCCTTGACTCAGAATAATCCATACTTTTCTACTGTGGAAATCACAGAGAGATCCCTTTTCTATCTCGAGAAATATCACAATTTTTTCCAGTATCAAATAGACCGCAGTTTATGTTATATATACAGTGCCCAGTCTGGCTTTTAGGTCTACCCTTCAACAAAATTTTAGGTTGACTTCAACAAAGATTGTAAGTTGACTTTAACACATTATTTCCAGCGTTGAATAAGAGTTGTCTTGAGGGTTGTTAAGAGCTTTTCTTCAACATTTTTTTAGGGTTGTTAGGTGCCCTTCTTCCACAAGGTCTTGGAGCATATATTGCTAGACTAGATTCTTCATGAATATGACAATTATATTTTATGTCTAGAAGACTCAAACCTTATAGACATCAAGAAGTCCATCTACATAATAAATCTTGCTCATGAAACCCATGAAGCAAGTACAACAAAATAATTTTATTATCTTTGACTTCTTCTTTACATAAATACATAATTACATAATCAACATGAAGATAGACCTAGTTATACTTTTCAACTCTATTGTCCAAAAATACCGGTGTCAAATATTTATGTGTGCACATTATTTTTTCAATTCCAGTATTTTATTTGTGAAGATTGCAGAGTGAATTCATCGTTATTTGTCAAATTAATTTTCTGAAGACAAATAATCTCCAGTAGATAGAGGATTAAATTTCCAGTTACTACAATTAGGGAAATTTCACATGGTATCAAAGAAAATCTAGGCGTAGAGGGTTTTCAGAAGTAAATTAGTGCAGAGCACGGGAAGAGAAGAGAGAAAGAGTTTAACCTAGTTTGATTTCTCTAGTTTATTTTGGTTTCACAAATTTCCAAAGATGGCAACGGCAAGATTGAGAGATCAGGACAGGTTGGATGGAGCCTCAAACTTTGGCGTTTGGAAAGCCAAAATGTCTTTCCTTTTGGATGAGTATGGTCTGAAGGGGTATGCGAAGAATGTGATTGTCGTACTGACAAATACACAGCATCAAGCCACCTATAAAAGGAGAATTTCAAAACAAATAGGATGATCCTTGATGGAGTCAAGGACCAAATTGTTCCACATATCGCAGAAAAATGGACAACGAAGAAGATGTGAGATGCCATCGTAAATTGTACCAAAATTCTTCAAAAAACTGGAAGATGATTCTCAAGGAGAGCTTGAGGACCATCAAGATGAATAAGGGTGAAGACGTGACTTCCTACCTCATTAGAGTTCGACTTGTCAAGAACGAATTGGTTGCAGTAGGAGACAAGCCAAGTGATGAGGAGCTAGTGTGCATAGCACTAAATGGGTTCTCAAAGGAATGGAGTATGTTCGTCCAAGTTATTTTTGGGCGAGAAAAAAATCCAGATTGGGATTCCAGTGGAGTGATTTCACTCAGGAGGATTTGAGGCTCAGTTTATTCAATGGCACCAGTAGAAGCAGAAAGGCACCGAAGGTGGAGAAGGAGCAAGAAAATGTTGCCCCATCAGGGAAGGGAAAGGCAAAAAAGGGTCCCAATAATGGTAAAGGCTCAAAGGGAGAAAATAAGAAGAAGGACCTACCAAAGGTAAAAAAATTTGATTGTGGGCATCATGGTCACTATGTCAGCCAATTTCATAACTGAAAGAAGGACAAGAAGGGGAATCAGACAACAGCTTCAACAGACATTATAAGTTTTCTTCCAGGTTGGAAGACGAATTCACTCTCATAGCTTGCCTCTCTAGCTCTACATCCATAGGTGTCTGGTATATCCACAATGGAGCGCTAACACGTATGATGGGAGATAGAGAATATTTCTCCAGTTATAAGGAAGAGGAAATAGACTTACAAATACATATGGGAAACAAGACTAAATGTACTCCAGTTGGGAGAGGTACCATCAACGTTCAAAGGGAGTCAAGTAAGATTACCATTGTTACAGATGTGCTACATGTGCCAGGTTTAAGCATGAATATGATTTCAGTTTCTACATTACAAGACAAGGGATATGATGTCTATTTCATGGGGCATAAGGTGTACATCAAACACCAAAGCCGAAAGAAAGTCAAACATATTGGAGTTCCAAGCAACAAGTTGTACAAGTTGTTCGATTCTACAAAGGCATTTATCAATAGAAGTAGCAGCGTCAGAGAAATGGGAGAACTGTGGCATAGGAGGATGGGGCATTTACACCATGGAGCACTCAAATTGCTTAGAGATACTATAACAGGGGTTCCAGAATTGGGCACAGAACATGATGACATGTGTAGGGGGTGTGTGCTTGGGAAATTTGCAAAGGCGACATTCCCAAGGAGTGACAGTAGAGCTAGTGGTGTGTTGCAGTTAGTACACTTAGATATTTGTGGCCCAATGTCTACCAAATCTCTCGGAGGGTATGAGTATTTTGTGACCTTCATAGATGACTTCTCCAGGAAAACTTTGATCTACTTTTTTATGACAAAATATGAAGTCTTTGATCGCATCCAAGAGTTTAAGGCTCTTGTAGAGAAAATGACAGGAAAAAGGATCAATGTGCTTCATACGGACAATGGAGGCGAGTATATAGATAAATACTTCACAGGGTTGTGTGCATGGCAGGGTTGTGTGCGTGGGAGGGAATTAGGAGATAGTGGACAGCTCCATACAACCCTCAATAGAATGGTGTTGCAAAGTGGAAAAAATGAAAAATTATTGGGGCAACAAAGGAAATGTTATATGACCAAGATATGCCCAAATTTTTATGGGAAGAAGCATGCAGCACAATAGTGTACATACACAATAGGGTTCCTCACAGAGTGTTGGGGAAGATAACACCGGAAGAGGTCTTTATAGGGAAGAATCCAGAGGTCACACGCTATCTTTAGCAGCATAGAATACTATCATGTTTCGGGTGACAAACACACCAAACTGGATCAAACTACAAAGAAGGGCTACTTTGTTGCTTACAACAAAATGTCCCAAGGAATACAAGATCTATATTCTTGGTAGTAGGAGGATCATCGTGAGATGGGACATGAAGTTCTAGGAGGAGAAATCCTTCAGTATATCTGGTGAGTTGACAACAGCTGATCAAAGTGGGTCGGCAGAAACTCCAAGGGTTGAGCAGTAGCCACAGGGATGGAAAATTACTAGTACAGTTACAAGCACAAGCACTAGCTCAGGTGCAGGAGGTCCTGCAAGTTCACAGCAGAAAAAGCAGTAGGGGAAGGATGAGGAGCTTGATGCTCTAACTACCACCAGCATAACAAGAAGCAAAGAGGTGCTCTATAAATTAAGGGATGTGTAGGAGTTCGTGGGAGCTCCTAGATTGAGCACTAGAGAGCGTAGACAGTCAATTAGGTACAAGGCGTTGGTGACATAGGTCGTCGACAGGGAGCTTTCCAATTACGATGAGGTTTCACAGCATCAAGTGTGGCAATATTCCATGGTGGAGGAGTATAACTCCATCATGATCAACGATGTATGGGAGTTCATGCCTAGACCTGTGGATAGGTCATTTGTAGGTTCTCGATGGACATACAAGATCAAGTATGTTGCAAATGGCAATGTAGAGAAGTATAAGGCTAGTTTCGTGGGAAAGGGGTATGCGCAAAAGGAAGTTATAGATTATGAGGATACCTTCGCTCTAGTATCTAGATATACCTCTATCTAGGCATTGATATCATTAGCAGCATAGATGGGATGGCATATTTACCAATTGGACATCAAGATTGCATTCTTGAATAGGGTGGCAGAGGAGGAGTTGTATATCGAACATCTAGAGGGTTTTGAGATGCATGAGAGAGAGACGCATGTGTGCATGTTGAAGAGGGCCCTATATGGGCTCAAATAGGCTCTTAGGGCATGGTATGCTCAGATATACAACGACTTGCAGTAGATGGTATTTGTGAAGCGCGACACAGATATAACCTCTACTATCTAATGGTAGGAGGTGAGCCACTCATACTGGGTTTATATGTGGATGATCTCTTCTTGATAGGGTCATCAAGGCTCATAAAGGACTACAAGAGGGACTTGGCAGCAGATTCAAGATGAAGGACTTGGGACTAATGCATTACTTCCTAGGACTGGAGGTATGGCAGACGAATGGGGAGATCTTCCTTGGGAAAGGGAGATATACTATGGAGATCCTAAAAAAGTTCAATATGCAAGATTGTAGACCCATTTCCATGCCTATGATTACCAACTGGAGGAAGATAGATGCATCAAAGGATGTAGATGTGGACCCAACCGTATATATACAGTTCATCGAATCTTTCATGTATATGGTCTACGCAAGGCTAGACATTTGTTTCACGATCAACACTCTCGGTCATTTTATGGTGGAGCCGAAGAGAGTGCAGTGCACAGCGGCGAGACACATATTGAGGTATTTTTGTGGCACAATTTAGTATGGTCTTAAGTGTGCTCGAGGTGATGGTTTCAATTTGTGTGGATATACAGATGCAAACTTGGCAGGCAGTTTGGTATATTGAAAAAACATCTTAGGGTGTTGTTTCAGTATTGGATCACGGGTTGTCTCTTAGTGCAGCAAGAAGCATAATTTTCTGGCACTGAGTTCTGCAGAGGCAGAATGCATGGCAGCTAGCATGGCTACATGTGAATCTATTTGGCTTCAAAAGCTACTAGTGGGTTTGTTTGGTCAGCGGTTGGATTCGACCAATATCTATTGTGATAATCATAATTGCATCAATCTATCTGATAATCCAGTGTTTCATGATAGTTTGAAGCATATCGACATAAGATACCACTTCATCAGAGACCGTCTGCAGTGTGGGTGAGTTTAGTTACAACATGTTCCCACAAATCAGCAAGTCGCAGATATTCTCACGAAGGTCTTAGGTAAGGCAAAGTTTGTTTACTTCATGGACAAGACGAGAGTAGTGGAGAAAACCTTCCTTGCTAAGATGGAGTGTTATTGTTTTGGTAGCATTAGATAGGTGTCCTAGTCTTTATGGTGTCTATGAGGCTAATGAACACATTTTCTCCAATAACCAGAAAATTTTTCACAAGAAACACCTCAATTAGATTAATAAAAATTATTTTCATAAGCCTAACTTAGGAAAATTAGTTAATTAAATCATATTAATTGAGGAAATTTGATTTTGCTCTAGAGACTTCCGGAAGAGTCACTTTATGGGGTCAAGATGATCTTAGCCATCAACTGTGATTAGATCGTGGTCTTTGGTTGCTCAACAAGATATTATAAGAGCAAGTCGATGGGAAATTGGAGATCATTCAAACTGTTCGACTTACCTAGTTACAGTGATTAGCAAGGGTGCAGTTGAAGCAGAGGGAGATTTCCACAGTGATTCCCAGTTTCCAACAATAGGAAGGCAGTCGATTTTATCTACAAAAGAGGAGGTTTAATTTATTCGTGCGAGTTGCTAGATAGCCAGTATGAGTGACAAAGAGGAGTTCGTTTCAGTGTGTCAATGCCATATCTATCACCCGGAGGCAAAGCGACTGGGTCAAGGAAAGTGTTGGAGGAAATTTTACTTGCAGGGACATTTTCTCAGAGGTTGGGTGAATTTTCCTGAGGAGACAGTGCACATTTCCAGTGACCAATGTGAGTTATTGGGGGGAGGTGTGAATAGGCTAAGGGAGGTCGAAATTATTTTTGCAGAGGAAACTTGTGTTTCCAGATTATTTTCCAATGGAAAAAATTATATGTCAGGGCTTTGCCAGTTGTAGCATATGAGGAAGTTAAACACCTTGATTACCTTTGCTTTGGATGGAGGATCTTTCTCCTTTAACTCTATTATATAATTGCTTTGTTCTTATCCAAAATTTGTCACCACAATATGAATGTAGTATCTCATTCTTCCTACAATAAGTAGCAACAGAATCTAGCACGTGTGGAGTGTACTTATCCCAAAAACAATACCAAAGACTTTTCTCTTCCTTTCCTTTTCTTCTCCAGTTATGAGGCTCCTTTCCTAGTGATTCTCGCACTTCTTATTGCATACTTCTCCTTGACTAAAAATCTGAGTTCCAAATAAAGGATGAGCTGCCTATTTATATTGGTTTTCTCGAGCTTCCTAGCCCGACATGTCATATGGTGAAGCTTCATTATTTTGTTTAAGGTCGACTTTATGGAGGTGCTTGAGCTTGGTCTTGGAGGATATTTTTAACTCTTTCAATGATTCACATACATTTGTAACATGCCCAAGAATGGGTCTTCCATACATGGCATTGACTCAATAGACTTTTATGACGATGACAAAACCTAAAGGCTCACAATGGGAACCTTAACTATAAATAAAATTCCTTGATCATGAAACCCATGATTCAAGCATCAAAAAAATAATTTTATTTTCTTCTTTACATCAATTACATAAAATCATAATTACACATGTCATTATGAAGACCGAACCTAGTTACACTTTTCAACACTCCCTCTTAACTAGGGAGGTATTCATAATCCATACAAGGTACTTGGACATTCTCAATCTGAAGAATTCTCATAAGAAACCATATCAACCAGCATTTTCATATAGCAAGGCCTTGACAAACAACTCTATCTCTCCACAAGATCAGAGCACAATTTTGGCGAGACTAATGATGTATAGACACCCGCATCATTGTCTCTCTCAGAACATACCCCACATGGGTTCTCAGGGTGTGTTCCACCAGCACTATTCTTATCTTAGATTCCCAATCCTAAAAAAATATCGTTCCTCTACGACTACTCTTATCTTGGATGCCCCAACTCATCCTCAAAGAGTTTCGGATGACAGATGTTTACCCAACCCTCCATTTTTTCTTCCCAAGCAGAGACAATAATGATGAGTCTATATCTCTCCTCATGGCCTTCACTAAGAATTACAGTTGTTAGTCCTGGTCTAGTGCATGACACATGAGATAGAGAACTGCAACCGTCACTCCCTCTTAACCATGGATGACCAATCCATTCCATGAAATAATGTACCCAAGCTCCCTCTTAAATAGGGACTTAACCAAGCTCCCTCTTGACCAGGGACCTATTTCTAGCAAGTCTCTAGGTGGAGATCATGGAACAACCAACTGCTTGTAGAACTCCTCCTTCGATGTCATGAATTTCTTCTTTGCCATGGAGTCTACATCTTTTGGGACTTCTTCGTAGGGCTCAGACCATCCATCACTTTCATCCATGAGTAATTTCTTCACTACTTTCATCGAAAAGTGATCCATCAGTCCAATCCGGCCTTCCTTCATGCCATGCTACCTTCTTTATGCCATGTTTTCTTAAGGATATTTCATCCTATTACATGGTCATCAATGGTGGAAGACATCCATAGCTCTTCCCTTGGCACCCTGCATAAGCCCATCCAGATTTCATATGAAATGAATATTACATTAAATTTACCTTTGTGATGGTCTTTCCCATGACGTCTTCTTATTTGCATCAAATTCATGCATACATGTTGACACATCTCCAAAATATATCCATTGTCAAGGGTCTCCTTCCTTTTCATACTTCCATCAGAGTCTTCATATCTTTTCTGGAGATATCATAGTCAAATATTTCAGTCCTCAGATTTTGATTGCCTTTCTCCATAGTTGTTTATTTCTCAATCTCTTCCTATCTTTCTTCACACATTTCCTTCCAGGAACTTTCGATCATAGTTCCTTAAATTATTGTCAACCACCTCATATTTCATATGAGGACATATTATGTTGATTTCATCTAGTCAATGTGTGACCCATGCCTTCCTCAATCTTTTCAATAGAGGATATCCTTTTCTTTTTTTCATGCTCTCGAGATAGAGCATTTATCCATGCTACCTGCAACTATATGACATGACTTTATTTAATTCAATACACGTATACATACCTCATTTTTCTTCTAGTTCATCTTCCTTCAGCAACTTCCATTATTGAAATAACTTCAATCACTTGACCTTTTTATTGACATCATACCATCCTTTCATGAATTCCTCCAAGTTGGAATTCTTGACTAAACACTCACTCCCTTTTGATTAGTGAACCTTCCAATGAAGATTCCAATAGAGGATGTTAAGTATCCTTATCAGCAGATGTTTCCTTTTAACTGATGTATGATGAGCTTTGTACCATATGAATTTCCTTTTATTTTTCCCATAAGTGCTTCTAATGAGGTTACCAAGAGCTATTTCCTACCATAGACCTATTTCAGAAATCATTCATGCTTCCCTATGATGATTTCACGAGCTCTTGCTTCTAATGTTTCTATGATGCCCTGATGCATCCTATCATGCTCTTCTAATGATTCTTATCATCATAGTTATACTTTACAACAGGAAATTTTGAAAAGAATTTGGTGAGGAAGATTATCTCAGTTATAATAGAGATCTTTTACTTCATCTTTCTTTGAGTTCTTTTTTTCAGCTTCCTCCACTTCTTTGGTGATATGGGCTTCTTCTATTCCTCTCATGTTATTATCCTTCTTGATCTTAGGGAAATCTTTCTTGTAGTGCCCATATTCTCGACAATCATAGCATTGAATCTTAGCCATGTTCTTCTTCTTTTTCTAAGGACCAATCTTTCCAAATTTTCCCTTTATTTTTTTCATTGCAACATATGCTTGATTTTTCTCACCTAATCCTACATCAAATTTTTCCTTTAGCCTAGATTCTTCAATCTGGCATAGAGACCATAGATCCTGCAAAGGAGTAGCTTCTTTCTTCCCATAAATGCTTGAAGTAAAGTTACCTTATTCCTTTGGTAGTGCATTTAGTACTATAGTAGTCATTTCTCTATTAGACATAATTTCTCCCAGACCTTGAAGTTGATCCCTGATTTCAGATATCCTCATAAAGTATGAGGCTATTCCTTCTTCTTTTGACATCTTCAACTTGTATATTTATTGCCTTAATGAGATAAGTTCTCCTATAGTGCTTACGAAATACAACTCTACCAGTTTTTCATATATTAGTTTCGATACATATGGACTAAGGGGATCCTTGATGGATTCTATGAGAATCCTTTGAGCCCTAATCTTCCCCTTTCATAAACTTTGCAAGTGCTTGAGAATATTCTTTTGTGGTTTGGTGATAGATCCTTTGACATGATCCATGACCTCATTTTCAATGAGATTTAGATTTTTCCTCTTCTTCCATGCAAGATAGTTTGAAGCCCCAACCAATTTGTTGCTTTCTTTCCAAAAAGACAAATTGACAGATTTAGACATAAATATACTTGTGAAGATGCTTCTTCCACTTGTTGCCTTCTTGAATTTTATAATAAAATAGATGATAGATACCTTCTCCTTGATGAAGATAGATCTCTTCAAGAGTGATCCTTGACTCCACAAAGAAGGAGATCACTTTAGATCCTTTGATGGGGATGTCCTTCATGATGATCAATGATGAATTCTTGATGATGTCCTGAAGCTTCTTGGGTGATTTTCTTCAATGGTAAGGACCTTGCTTTTACGAGATGGAGAATTCTTTAGAACTTTTGAAGATGATGACAACTTCCTCGATATTGCTTCTCTAGGATGAAGGGCCTTAAAGAAACTTCAACTCAAAGTCTTTGAGGTTATGTTTGAATGCAGATCCCAAGAATGCTTCTTTGATTAAACTAGGGTTTTGACTGTGATCTTTGCCCTTGAAGTGCTTCTCTTGGATGAATATACTTCAAATGTGTAGATCTTCTTTAACTTGAGTAAATGTAGGGTCTTGTCCTTCTTCAATGCTTGAGTGTATCTTTATAAGATTCCCTTCCTTGAAATTGTCACCTTAGCTCTGATACCATGTTGAGAAATCTAGGGCATCAAGATTAGGTGATTTTTCTATTAATGATAACTGCTTGTGAATGAATTTTCCTTCCTTAGATTAGGATCTTTTCTTTGCTTAGATTATTATTATGTTCTTTATCATCAAACAACTACCAATGCATAAACAACAAAGAGACAAGAGACACAGAATGTAGGCGATCAACCAAGGCCAAAACCTCTCCCACTTGAGAGGAAAACCCAAACGAACTCTTCTTCTTATAGAGACTCCAATTGACGAATACCATGACCAAGGCCTAGACCCTTGACAAAACGATCTCTCCAAGACCAAGACCAAGTCACAAGCCTTCTTGTTTGATTTCTTCATGTTGAAGAATGTAACTAGGTTCGTTATTCATTATTATTATATTTTTCAAAAGAATTTATTGTTGTTAAATGACTTATTAAAGCATGGGTTTCATGCTTGGGTAATATTTAGTTTAAGGTCCCAATTATGGACTTCTAGGTTAGTCATTACAGATTTAAATTGATCCATATTGGGCTTTTAAATCATGTAATATTTGGTTGCATATTTATTGGTAAAAAGGCTTCTCCATCAAGTCATCTTCTTCAAGTTCATCATCCTTGTTCTTCAACAAAGATCTACTTCAAAGAACTACGCTCAAGTCAAATGATACAAGCCATCAAAGAAAGCTCCTCAAGTCGGCATCAAACAATCTTCAAGTTGGCTCAAAATAGGACACATCTCTTAACTCTGTCATGTCGGCTAATTTACTATGGGGAAACAACTATAAATACTAATTTATGCTTTTGCATTAACCAACCATAGGAATTTCAAATCATCTCTGAAATTTTCAGATTACATTACAGGGTTACAGTCTCGGTGCTACCTCGAGATGATAATTTTGTGTGCTACATTGGATTCGGTGCTATTTCAATTACTCATGAAACATGATTTTGATATCTCTCACTTGATACTCGATGCCATGACGATATAATGGTCTGTGATATGATGCTAAGTGATATGACAGTGACAGTGGCTCGACGATATGAAACTTGTGATACAGTGGCTCTGTGATGGGATTTTATGTACAATAACATGATGATGTCTCTATTCTCGGTACTATATTCGTAGGTTTTATGATGTTATCTGAAGACATGATACCTCAATGCTATTCAGTGATGAAAAACTCAGAACTACTACCATGGTGATCACAATGAAGTTGAGGAAGAATGATGAAGTTTCGGTGCAAGCAAAGGAGATATTGGTGTTTTGACAGTAAGGAGATCTCGGTGCTAATACAATGAAGGGATGACTTGAGGTCTTGTTTGTCTCATCTTGAAACTATTTAAGGAATAATTTTGACCGGGTTTTCCCAAAAGAGGGGTTTTCCCCTGGCATGTGCCTACATCTTGTGTTTTCTTCTATTTTTTTATTGGCATTACTCTTGATGATAAAAGGAAGAACAAATAATAATAACTAAACATCACAAGATAATGTCATCATAAGAGAAACTACTCACTGCCATTTCTCTAACATGGTTTCATAGCTATTTTCATGATCAAAGGCAGTTTGAAGAAGGGAAAGATCTAATGGAACTAGGATTGCAGCTTTGAATGTTTCAATGAAATCAAGTTTGGTGAAAATATCGCAATGTTGCTATAAGATACAATTCCTTGATACTACTATCGCATAGAAAGGCTACAAGAAATAACTATAACATCCTCGCATATCACAATGCTCAGATTTAGAGAAAGTCTCTTTATTACAATGCCATTGCAGTTCATATAAATCACAGTCCAATTCGGATCAAGGTTCAGGGCTTCAACAGTCTCTATGTTACCACCATTAAGGACAGTCATATGGGATAGCCATTATCATGAAAAGTCTTGGTCAGTATAGAAATAAAATCACAGTACTCAAGATCAAAATTGATTAAATGATATCATCACAATCTTGGCCTTTGAAGATACCACACTCTCGCCTTTTGATAACACCACTACATTCTCAGCCTAACTTGGTGCAATCTCTACCACAGGGATAAGGGTTCCACTTCGATAAAACAACAATGATAAAGAAATAATAGTTATAATGCTACAAGAAGTCTCAATGCAGTGGTATACTACATCAGTCATATTGTTCTCCCTCTATAATATCTCACAGTCAAGGATCTATATCACAATAAAGTATGGACTAGTCTTGGTAAAATATTCATAGTCTCGATGCCCAAGGACGAAGACATCTCCACATAAGAATTCAAAATTATAAAGGAAATCAAGTAAGTGTTACATCAATTCCAATCAAAGATATGTAGCTACAAGGTACGTATATTTCTAGATTGGCATAGCTAGTTTAAATTGTGACCTTTAGATAGCATATATGATTCTTACGTTTTACAAAGTAGTCTAGATATCAAATTAAATGTATTGTTATCAAATCAAATTGATCTTAGATATCTTCGAATTCCATCCTTCATGGTTATATAAAAAATCTAACTTGAGAAATTAAGTTATGATCTCGGTATCACCGTTTTGCTTAAGTATGTATTGAAGACCACAACTTACACTTCAAAAGGACTTGCCAAAAGATCAAGGAGTATGGAGGAAGGCATCAAAAGAAGGTTTTTTGTGAAACAAATGTATTTCTTAAATTACAAAGATTTATTAAATCTCTTTGGTAAATCCTTTTCTACACTACTAACATCTATTGTGCTTAGCTCTCTTGAATCTTGAAAGATTCTTGTTTGGGGTGATTCATCATCTAATGAATCTACCACCTTATACAACTCTAATTGTCTGCATGAAAAGAACCCCAAAAGGCTATCAGGAAAACCCGAACCTAAGAGTGTATTGATGATGTTTGAGACCCTAAACCTAAATAGGGATATTTATGAAGAAATTGCTATTCTGATTCACATGTTGATAATGTTGAATTTGGGATTTTGATATGATCATGGAAGCTCTAGACTTGCTTGAGTTAAAATGATTTTGTTCAAAATCTCGAACCTATGAAGTCTAATATATTAAGGGTTTTCTTTGACAATGAACCAAAACCCTAGGTTTTGGTTAGGTCTACAAGTAAAATCCTTGTTATGAAAATTCCTAGGAGTGAAATCCTAAGTATATGTTCTCTTGATCGAATCTCTAGCCTAGTCTAGGACAATATGTGTCTAATGTGTTAATGTTGATTAACACATTATGTGCTTATAATGGTGATCTCCTAGATATGTGTGTTAACCTAATTTCTAATGGTGCTAAGAATCTAGGGTTTGAAAACAAACCTTAGTCAAAGTTTGAAAGATCTAGGATGATGATTGAAAAGCCTAGGGTCTATAAATAAATCCTAGTAATGATTAAATTCTCTAGTATGTATGTTCATTTGAATCTATATAATGTGTGCTGAGAATTTATAAATGGAAAATCTAGGGTTTACATCGAACCCTAGTGGAAGTTACTTATAATGTTTTTATTTAATTCTAGAGGTTACATTAAACCCTAGTAGAAGCTCTTCATGATATGTTTTGATAATTGATTTGAAATATAGGTTATGCAACTAAATCTAGTGAAAGTTGATGATAATGTCTGAGTTGTGATAATCTTGATTGATTCTTTTGTATAAAATATAGGATCTGTAGGAAATCTAGGATTTATATGAATCCCTAGTGGAAAGTCTAACATGAGAATTTTAAAGGTTGTTAGATATCTTGTAGTTATATATTGGTTCTAGGGTTTTCTATATGTTGTAGTAAGGTATGTTATACCTTGGAAGAAACTTTGAAACCCTAGATAATAATGTAAGACATTATGAAGTAGTCTAGGGTTTATGATAAAATTCCCTAGCAAAATGTTGAAGAGTATATGTCTCTTGTTTGGGTATCTAATATGTATAAAGTTGAAAATGCTTTTGTGATTCTAACATGGCCAACTTTATGCTTCTACAGTTTTGGTTGTACTTGCTATCTAAAGTTGTGAAGGTACATAATATAGGTGAGAAATTGATAAGTATGATGAGAAGGATGGAAGCCATGAAAGATTCTCCAATACCTAAAGGAAGAAGTTGATCTCTCTACATTAAGAGGGAGCCTGGATAAAGAAAGAAATGGTTATGGTTCTCTAATCCATGTGTCATACACTAAACCAGGACTAACAGCCGTAAGTCTTAGTGAAGACCATGAGTAAGAATCATAGTAATTATTGGAGAATGCTTTGGTATTGCTATAATAAGGAAAGCAAGATCCGATTGAATAATATGTCGCTACATGAAAAGTAGGGAAGGAAAGTGTATGAGGAATCTTCTTTCAAATATTCAACTAATAGTCCTACTGAAATTAGTTGAAGAGAAACATCGAACCCCTGCACGTTTGCTTTGATTATATACTTGAATATGTATTGTTGATTTGGGTTGTGTTTGTACAGGTGAATATCTCAAAGGTTTTGATAGCATGTTTGTTACCAATCATTTTGATTGGGAGAGATTGGTTGTCCTTGATCTGTTGGATCAAGGTGGGATGTGTTGAAAAGTGTAGCTAGGATCGGTCTTCATATTGACTATGTAATTATGAATTTATGTAAAGAAGAAGACAAAGATAATAAAATGTATTTTTGTTGTACTTGCTTCATGGGTTTCATGAGCAAGACTTTTATTATAGGTCAATAGACTTCTTAAGTGTCATGTATATGAAGTGTCTAGACTAGAGAAAATGCTCCAAGACCCTTGTCATGAAATTGTGAAGAAATGGCTCATGTATGATGCTCAAAGCTACACTCATAACAATGGATTACAAGTCCTTCCTGTCGGCCTATGAACAGAAGTAAAATTCGGCCTTCTAGCAGTTTGAAGGGTCAGCCTAAATCATGGTCATAATGACTATATATACATGAACATCTACGGTCATTTAAGAAAGAAATTTGGTAATGAATCTGAGTTGTTCGGGCCATAGAATGGAGAACGAATAAGTCTATAATATAAGACGAATTAACCTGAAGTAGACTAAAAGAATTAATCTGTGTTTGAGTGCGGATTACAGGAACTAGTGTAGGCTAAAGACAGAGAGAAGTGTGGGTAGAATGAATATGTGTTTGAATGTGGATTACTGTTCAACAATCAGTGCGGGGTTAAGACAGAGATATGTCACCTGAATTAAATGTGAATTCAAGGCAGTAGTTGACTATGATATATTGTTGTATAAATATGTGGTCAGTCTGAAGGAAGGTGTGAATCCTGTAAAGTCGCATCTTATCCATGATGGTGTGCACTCAAAAGTGCAAGAATAGAAGGAAGGTAAATCTATGATTTACCTTCCTATCTTCAGTACACAAAATAAATATATGCCAAGTGAATATGAAGAAGAGTTTTGATAAACAAAGATGAAATTAATAAAGATCGAATTAGAGACCGAGCTCTCTAAATTTGGTGCAAATCAGTGTAATTTTGTGCAAGAGAGAAGGATCAACGTTGCGAGCATACAAAGAAGCATTAACAAGGTCTTGGAGGCATTCCTAGGTCAAGGGTCCGAGTCGTGGTCATGGTACTTTTCATTTTAAGATCTATAAGAAGAATTCCTTTCGGGTTTTCCTCTCCAAGAGGGAGAGGTTTTTCCCTGGATCTAGGAGCCTAATTTTTGTCTCATGTATTTTGATAATTGACTTGATGAAAGACTAAATAAGTAAAGAAGAGAAGACATAAGTAACTCAAGTAACTTCACAAGTAATTATCAAGAAGATAATTTGAATTAATCACCAACCCTCTAAATTCTCAACATGGTATCAGAGCTAAGGTGTTGAACACAAGGGCTACTTGACAAGAAGACACTTCAGGAAGAAAAGATCAAATTTTGGGTGAAAATTCAAATCAGTTTGCAAGGAATACTCTCAAACTATCTTCAAGAAAGATCTTTATCCCATTCAAAGGATCATCTCGTCAAGAAAATAATCTTTGTCATCAAAGATTTATATTCAAAAACATTGTTGGATGAAACATCATCTTTTGAAGATATCATTATCATCAAGGATCCAAGAACACCTACATTGGATATTTCAATCTTAGAAAAAACTCCTGACTTCATCTTCATCATCATCAAGGAAGCTGCAACTTACTCTACTCAAGTAAGTATCTATAACTGCAAATTTTTGTAGATGTTATATGCTTGATGCAACTTTACTTTTTATCCCAAATATCAATTAGGAATCACATAAACAGGAAAGTAAAATGCAAATAGAACATACTAGTAGATTGACAGAAGACAAGCCAAAAATATATATGTGTGTTGGTGCGTTACGGCGGTCAGTTGGATGCTTCAACCAACAAAGTCTCAATATGGTCAGCCAACTAGAAGTGTCACACAACCCTCACGGACAGACAGATCAGTCAACACAAAGTCAACGAAAGTCAACATTGTCCCAGTCAACGGTCAACGCAAAACAGCAGCAACAAAAAATCAACGCAGCCCGGTCAAAGTCAACGGTCAACCTCAATTTTAGTGCCAAAAAATGTGGACTAAAGAAATTAGAATTTTGACCAAGTTTCGGGTCATTTTGAGAAAGCGTCAACCAAAGTCAATGCTGGTCAAATATGCGCTGAAAAACCCTAGGTCAGAAAACAAAAATCTCTTTGTTGTGTTTCCCATGTGTGGATGAAGAAGAGCCTCCAAGGTGATCGAACCAATCAGATGAGGAGAGAGAATGTGATATGATGGATGAGTGAAAATGGCCTCAACATTGACCTATTTATATCCATCAGTGAGGGTGTGTGACACAACTGTTGGGGCTTCAAGCCTACATTTCATTTCAGGTCAACCTACACATATTTTGAATAAATTCAAAATAAATGTTCTACTCATCGGATCAAGATGATCTTTAGATCGATATTGCACCTCTCAAAAAGAGGGATCTAATAAAAATATTGACATCTTCATTTGAGCATCACAACATGGGGTTTGGACCTAGTTATCCAAAATTAACACTCCCTCTCAACTAGGGAGACATCCATCCACCTAAGCCATCCAAACATCGTGCATCATCCCGCCGTAACTTGCTTTGTTGGCTTCCTTATTTCAGAACAAAAGTGGGTCAGTCACAAAGACATCATTCATGGCTGGCAGATTCAACCCAGAGGTCTGAAACCTCTATAGGACTCAAAACAGTCTCATACCAACCCGAAGTTGGTTTATCTGACCCGAAGTTAGTAGGAGGTCTGAAACCTCACTAGACTTGATCCCAGATCAAGTGGTTGGACCGTGCCATCCTAAACATAGAGAGTACGGAAATCTTTGATGCGTCCATCAGTATTTGCTACTAGTCTCTAGCTTTTCCCACCTCACTGGCCAAATGAGAGGTACTTCCCATGAGTCTGGGACTCAATGAATAGGATGCATATGAGACATTGATCATGAGAGGTGAACCAACTCAATCATCATAATGGTGGGGCAGAAGCACCACAAGGTTTAGCAAGCCTCGCCTCGTGTGTGCTTATAGCTCTGAGAAGCTATCCCCAAAGCCCCCCAGAGCTCCAAGAGCTCATCGTCCAACAAGACCCTCAGCCTAGGGTCGTTCCACGATTCCAAGATTCTCACGGAAGGTTTGGAACTTGACCTTCCCCAAGGGCTTTGTGAGAATGTCTGCGACCTGCTCATCAGTTCATATATGATTGAGCCTTACGATGCCTCGCTGTACCATATCCCAGATAAAGTGGTACTTGATATCAATATGCTTGGATCGATCGTTGAACATGGGATTCTTGGACAACCGAATCCTACTCTGGTTATCACAGCGTATCGTGGTGGTATCTAGCACATGCCCGAACAGCTCACTGAAGAGCTTTCACAACCAAACTACTTCACAACATGCCATACTCATTGCAATGTATTCGGCCTCAGTGGTGCTCAAAGCCACCGACTTCTACTTCCTGCTCATCCATGATATTAAAGCAGACCCAAGTGTGAAGCAGCATCCTGATGTGCTCTTACGATCCACCACACTGCCAGCCCAATCGGCATCAGTATATCCATGGAGTGTCACGCTCCCGACAGTGTATCTCAACCCATGGTTTATTGTGCCCCAAAGATATCTGAACATATTCTTGGCACCAACCCACTGAATGTGATGAGGCTCAACCATATGTTGACTCAAAGTGTTCAATGCAAAACATACGTCCGGACGGGTGTTCACTAACAACATCAAGGCCCCTACGAGTTGACGATACTCAGTAGGATTTACTAGCACAAGCCCAGCAGCGCTTCCATTCAACTTCTTAAAGTTGAGCTCCATCGATGTCGACATGGACTTATAGTCCACCATTCCAAATCTTTCTAGAAGCTTCACAATATATTTTCCTTTCCTTGAGAAACGAAAATCTCGCCAAGTCTCTACCATACCTCTAGGCCTAAGAAGTAATGCATCAGTCGTAGGTCCTTCATCTCGAACTCAGAAGTGAGCTCCCTCTTACACTAATGAATGAGAGGGTCAGCACCTGTCAGGAAGAGGTCGTCCACATACAACACTAGAATGAGAGGCTTTTCTCTATCAACCTTGAAGTAAAGGTTTGGATCAGCATTACTACGATTGAAGCCCAGCTTCATCAGGTAGTTATCTATCCTCTCGTACCAAGCTCTGGGTGTTTTCTTCAACCCATAGAGGGCTTTCTTCAACCTGCAAATATGGGTGTCCCGATCCTGGGCTTCTAATCTCGAGGTTGCTCCACATACACCTCTTCTTTTATCGCACCATGCAGAAATGCGGTCTTCACATCCATATAATGAATATTCCATCCTTGCGTAACATCAAGGGCTATGATAGATCGGATGGTGGTATATCGGGCCACAGGTGAAAATATATCATCATAGTCTACGCCTTCCTTTCGAGAGAAGCCATGGGCAACGAATCTTGCCTTGAACTTTTTAGCACTACCATCAGATCCATACTTGATCTTATAGAGTCATTTCAAGGTGACAACTGCTTTGTCCTCCAGTCTTGGAACCACATCAAAGACATCATTCTTCATAATGGACTCATATTCTTCGTTCATAGCATCCTTCCAAACTTGATGCTTTACGGCTTCCTCAAAAGATCCAGGCTCAGATTGTACGATAGTACTCATGGCTGCTAGATACCCTTGGTATCTATTCGGCTTCTTGATTTCACGGAATGTCCCCCTTGGGGCCATATGTCTCTCGGCATCCTTCAGAGTGTCCCTGAGCCATGATGGTATTTTCCTCATTGAAGGAGGTGGATCAATAGGGTCCATCGGTCCTTCAACATCGAGCATCGTCTCATCCTTCGGTTCTTCTTGATTTCCAAGCCTTGCTTCATGATCTTCCTTAGATCTTGGAAGATTGATTACTTTCCTCAGGGAATCATGTTCGTCAAAGGTAACATCGTGGCATATCTCCACTTACCTTTGGCCAGGAACATAGACTCTATAGGCCTTCGAAGTTTCGTTGTAACCCACAAACATTCCCTTCTTTCCAGAAGCATCCAACTTGCTCCTCTTCTCCTTCGACACATGAAAATAAACAAGGCATCCAAAAACTCTAAAATGTGAAACATTAGGTTTCTTACCAGAGAAAACCTCTTCGGGAGTTTTGGAGTCCAGAGCGGAATGCGGGAATCAATTTTGTATGTACACGGCAGTGTTCACAGCTTCTCCCCACAGAAATTTTGGAAGACCTTGGTCACATAGCATGGCATGGGCAACTTCCACAATGGTCATGTTCTTTATTTCAGCAACACCATTCTACTCAGGAGTATAGATAGTTGTGGTCTCCCTCTTGATGTCAGCTTCTCTGCAAAAGTTCTTGAACTCATTTGTCTCATATTCAGTGCCATTATTGGTCCTCAATATCTTGATCTTCTTCCCTATTAGATTTTCTACCAAGGCTTTGAAGGTACGAAACCACATGAAAGCCTCATCCTTCTTCTTCAAGAAGTATATCTAGGTTTTGTGAGAGAAGTGATCTATGAATGTCATATAATAAGAACATCCTCCCAAGGATGTCACAGGTAGCATACCAAACAGATCAGAATGTACCAATTGCAAGACATTAGATGTCTTTGTGACACTTGAGGGGAAAGTTCCCCTTATATGCTTTCCTTTGGCACGGCCCTGATATACACCTTCATGATCATTTGTGAACTCGGGCATCCCCGTCACCACCTTCCTTGCTTCGGGAAGGGCTTTGTAGTGAAGGTGTCCAAACCTCCAATGCCATAGTTCAATCTGTCAAATAGTATCACATGTCATCGCTCCTAGTGGACTTCCTCCAACCTGGTAGAGTGTATCAACTCTAAACCCAATAGTGATAGCTTCCTTGAAACTCTTCTTCCAAATATGCACCTTCCCATCAACGAATGCCAAATTGAAACCTTTGTCTTCCATGGCCGAAATAGACACAAGGTTCTTCTTCAAATCAAGTACATAGAGTACATCTTGCAAGTGGAGGACTTGACCTTGAGACAAGTGGAGGGTCACAGTCCATGTCCCTTTCACAGGATATGTGGCATTATCTCCAAGGATAATTTTCAGATTAACATCCTTCTCAACCATGTCATAAAGTGATTCCTTGAATCTAGTGATGTGCCTTGAGGCACCACTCTATCAACCAGACATCCATAGTGTCGAGTGGAGATGCAGAAGAGAGGGCAGATATAAGAATGAATTCATTTCTTTTATCATCAACAACATTTGATTCCTCATACCTGTTATTTCGCGACCTTTTGTAACGTTCCCCATTTCCACCAAAGGGAACCTTCCTCTTTCCTTTGAACCTGTTGTTCCTTTGATCGCCATTCCTCTGGTTGTTGTTGTTGTCATCATCATCGAGAGAATCCTTCTTGAAAGGGAATTCTCTAGCATAGTGGCCAGTCTTGTGACGTGTTTAACATTTTACCTTTCTTGCCTTGGGCCCCTGCTCTTCCTTTGTTCCTCGGACCACCAAAGTTCTTCTTCTTCGCGCGAGCAGTGAAGGCAACATTTTCTTCATTTTCATATTCCTTCATCCTTGTCTCTTCTTGTACGCATATTGATAGTACTTCGTCAAAATCAGGTATCACATTGTTATTGAGAATGGTAGTATTGAATACATGCCATTCAGATGAGAGACCTCCAACTGCAGTGAGAACCATCTCTCGATCAGCTATTGTCTCCCCAATAGCCATAATATTATTCCTGATTTCAGTCAACATCAGAAAATATGGTTGGACGGATTCATCCCTTCCTTTCTTCAGATCCTTCAATTGATTCTTAAAGAATATGACTTGATTTGCATTGTTGGCCTTGAACATGTTGACCAACTTATCATACATCTCCTTGGATGTGCCCATCTCAGATATGTAGGCAACCAGACTCTTATGAATTGAGTCCTTGATCATCAGCTTTGCTTTGATTTCCTCGTTCTTATACTTTGACTTGGTGCCAGCAGGTGCAGTAGATGGAGGCTCTTGGAATTTACCCTGCACATAGTCGATGACATCTTGGTCTTCCAACATAAGATCCAATGTCATCTTCCAGGCATGGAAGTCTTCCTTCCCAATCAATTTGTCATCAGCTTTAAAACCATTATAGTTTGAGGTACCAATGCTCTTCTTCGGTGATTGCTACAAACTTGGGCTTTGTCTTCACCTCAGCTCTGATACAATGTAAATTTTTGTAGATGTTCTATGCTTGATGAAAATTTACTTTTTATCCCCAATATCAGTCAGAAATCACATAAACAAGAAAGTAAAATGCAGATAGAACATACCAGTAGATCAACAGAAGTCTTAGGGTCCCGTGATTTGGCTGATTGGCAAGCCAAATGACATTGTAACATCAAACCAATCTTTGGAGCCCAATGACCTAGCCTTCCTGGACTCAGAGAGGGCTCTCTCTATTTGTGTAAGGGATATCTGTGTGTTTGCTTATTGTATTCTTGATTTTAGGCCAGTTATGAAGTAGGTTTTTGGTTTTTAGGTTGTGAGGGATGAACTGATCAAAGACTAAAATAGGTAACAAGATGTCAAATAAACTGGGCTACGGGGTCGAAAAAGTCATGAAAGCTATCATATGGTGATACAAGGTTGTTGAAGGGCTGATTTGATTCGAGGTAAAATGGATCTTTGGGTAAAATGGAGTGAGATGGACATTAATTTTGTGAAGAACAAAGGATTTCAAACATAAATAGTTAAATAGCTGACATAAACATGGTAGGGCTAACCATTAATCATGAGAAATGTAACTATAAACTGATCAATGCATAGAAATAAACATTCAAGCCATGCATAGAGATATATGACTCTCTAACTTTAGGAAATGGCTATCAGACTTTGGGGAAATACATTTAAGACAAACAAACAACTCAAATCACTATGAAGGAATGCCTAAACATAGTATTTCAAGCTATTGGGCACTTTAAAGCAAGATTGCGTAGTTTTAGGCAAAGGGCAAGATCAGTACAAGACCTCCTTGGTTCAACAAATGACAATCTAATCAATCAAAGAGAAGTTTCAGAGGAGGAGCTATGACTAGCCATGAGTAAGTAGAGCATACCGTGAATCATATTTAGCATGCATAAAACCATAAATGAAACAAGAAAAAAATATTCTTTAGTTATCAAATAGCAGTCAAGGATTCTTTAATATGACTAAGAATGAAGAAAACATAGAAGCTATAAAGAAACAGGAAATTTGAGGTGCCTCCAAGGGCATGTCTGAAATCTATTCTCTACTGTCTTATAGCAAGCAAGAACATGGAATTATGAATGAAAACTAAGAAACAAAACAGAGAGAGAGACACTATACCATTCTACCAAGTCATGGAATCCAACAACAGTCCTCTTTCATCATCCAAAGGCACTCAATAAACTCTCCAAATACATGAGACAAGTGTTTCTTCCAAGCTTGTATAACCATATATTGCTTCTATTCATCAATTTCAGCCTCATTTACAATGAAAGCCTTTAGAATATATAGGCCAAAGTGAGGAAAATATCTTAGTTCAACTTGCAATCTCATAGGCCTATCCAAAATATTTGATTTTGTCCTTGAGGCTTTGCAAAGCCCAAGGCACAAAATATCTAATAAAATATCTCAAAAATGCTAAAAAAGGGAAATATATTGACTTTTAATAACTAATCATGTACAAAAATAGCTAAACGCACATGAGGAAAAGTCACTTTCGAAAGGTTCAATTTTTACAAAAATACTTAAGAAATATACCAGCAGAAAGTTCCCTGACTTGCCGACAACTTTTGGAGGTTTTCTCGATGTCGAAACGAGGCCCGTGATGGCTCGTTGGAAAGCTCTGAATGTCTATTTCCTAAAAATTCTTATTTTTCTCCAAAATGACCACTATAAGTCCTCCAAAAACTGACCTGTGTGTAAAAACCCAAAAAATAGACCTTGCTGATAAACGGGGCAGAGTGTGGAAAAATTGAGTGTTTTCCGCCATTTTGGGGGAGAAAATCATCTTCAATTGATCTAAAAATAGTTGAGTATATGCCCCTGAAATTATGGCATCTAATGATACCATTTTCATCCTTTGAAGATGCCCCAAACAGAAATGGCGATGCCCATGATTTTTAGCCAAAAACCCAAAAATGACAAAAAACCAAAACTTGTTGAATTTCGCCTAATTTTGGCGAGCAAGACCCTCAAGGGTTTTCAGAAACATGCTGTGAAGCTGAGGCCAAAATTTGGAGCTTTGAGGTGTCTTTCTTCAATTTTGGTGTCGGGCGCCTCCTTTGAGCCTCCTTGAGCTTTTCCTGTGTGGCCTTCAATTTCCGCCGAGAAAACTGATTGAGCTTCTTATAGTGCCCAGTCATCCTCCGTTGAAGGTCCAAATCTCTATTTGCCTTCTCTAACATCTTTTCCAAGTGATCATTTACCCTCTCAAGCCATGCTTCTCGATTGTTCTCTATCTCTTGGGTGAACAATGTAGTGAGAGGGGTAGATTGGAGAAGGGCAGCTTCTTCTTCCTTTTGTTTCTCAAGGGCTCTTTTGAGTCCCATGGTTCTTGGCCTCTTTCTCCTGGGTTGATCTTCATCTTCGCTCTCATCGAACTCACCCATGAATTTTTCCGATCTCACTTGTGCCTTGGAGGCCTCTTTTTTGTATTTGATGGCCCGTGTCTCATATACCTCCATATGGACACTCATCTGTTTGTTTTGAATTTGCAAAAAGTGATTGAAGTTTCTAGCCCTCTCTAGATCAGTCCTCAAAACATAAATTTGGTTTTCTCTATTGATCAAGAGAGTTTCTAGGATTCAGGCTTCATTGTCGTTATCATCACTTTGGATTTGAATTATGTCGAAGTCCCTTTCCTTTTCATGGCTGCTTTCTTCTTTCTCCTTTCCCTTGCTTTGGGTGGCTCTTTTATTCTTCCTCCTCTTAGGCAATTCGACAATGGGCTTCTTGGGAAATTTCCCCTTGCTTCAGAGGGCCCTAGTAACATTTGGAGTTATAGCTTTAGGCACCCTTTTCCTTGATGTCTGAGGCTTGGCCACTTTTGGAGAAAAGAGCATTGCCCCTTGCCTAGGAGAGGCAACTAGCACATGCTCTATTGGCTCCTTGCCCTTGTTACTTTCCTCATCATTCTTGCCACTATCTTGAGTTTGTTCATGGACGCCTTGAATGTCCTCCTGCATTTATTTTTTAGGGTTTCCCTCCTCACTGTGATGCACCTGTTCATCATGCTGCCCTTCTTCTTAATGAGGCTGCCTTTCCTCACTGTGCTACACCTGTTCATCATGTTGCCCTTCCTTATGATGCTATTGTTCATCATCATGTGGCTGCCTTTCCTCACTGTGCTGCACTTGTTCATCATCATGCTGCCCTTCCTTATCCTGTTGTTGTTCATCATCATGTTGCTCATCATCATCTTCCTCTTCATCATGCCCTTCTTCATCATGCTGCTCTACCTCACTGTGTTCTTCTTCCCCTTGCTGCCCTGTTTCATCATGATGCTGCTCATCATCATCTTCCTCCTCTTTCTCATGCTCTTCTTCCTCATCATGCTCTTTTTCTTGTTCAATGGGAAATTTGAGCTTCTTGGGAATGGGCTTGCTTGAAGAAGGCGAAGGATGGTGAGTGGAAGGTGAAGGAGATGTATGAAATGAAGGGACAGTGACGAAATCCAGATGTGTAATGAAAGTATCCCAAGAGAATTCTTTCTTCTCAAGCTGATGAAGAATGATAACCTTGATGAGGGAGTGATGGAAGAGGCAGGCTGTCTGCTGAGAAGGAGGTTTTTTCTGAACAGTGGAGACCATTTTCTCAATACTTCTATGGAGGAAGAAAGGGAGATTTAACAATTTGGCTCTTTTGAAATGCATAAACAATCGGACATGATAGGCATAGACTCGGGAGAATCTTCCCTCGCAAGTGAAGTATTTCATGATTATCTTCATGAGGGGGGCATAACTAGTCAACAGATATGAGAAGGGAAAAATGGATGGACATGTGTCTCTATGCTCAGGCTTTAGAAAAGGCTTATATTTTTCTGAGTCTAGGTGGCTTTGTTTAAACCACTTCTCTTCGACATAAGAGATTTTGGTGGCCTTGGAAATGGACCTAGGAGAGAACTTAAAATCCAAGCATGCCAGTTGAAAGTGCTTCTCTTGAAATCTCAAAGCACAAATATGTGTCAAAGGGGAATAGCTTTTCACCTCCTGCACCCTTTGACAAAACTCTAGACACCCAACCTCATGGAAATTAAACAGGACTGATGGATGAGCATTTACCTCTTCAGTTGAAACATGCTCAAAACTCCTGTGAAAGCCACTCCTATTGTCTTGCCTGGGAGGCATTTTGTTTTGAATGTTCTTTGCAAAACCAAGCTGTCTCAAATGGCCCTTGAAATGTTTTTTCTCAACCACACCTCTGTCCTCCTTATAAGTCATTGTTTTTCCTCTTTGATGCCAATCAACAAGTATTTGTCAAAATAAAATAAAGTCAACTTATCACTATGCTTGGGCCAATGGTATTGAAAAAGAGGTAATTGTGTTTTCTTGTTTGAACAAGGATCTTTTTGTGTTTTGACAGAAACAAGACACCCTTCCTCCAAACAACACTCTTCTGCTATTCACTGTTTTTACAAAGGTAGACAAAAAACACCCTCAATTGACTTTTGCAAAATCTCTCTCACACTCTGCTTTTGGGACTTATAGAGGTTGCACAGATTTACCTGTTTCATCACACACAGAGGACCTTTTCAAGTAATCAAGCATTCAGACTATGACCACTGTTTTCACCTTACAAACATCTCTTTCTTCTGAGTTTTAGCAGACAAGGTTTGCTTTCTTCTATTAACCCTGTTAGGACACTTTCCAGCAATTTGAAACCTCTACAACTCTATGTTTTTGTCTTGCAATTAGTGTATGGTTTATCACTGTTCTTAAAGCTCTTAAGGTCTTTTAAGATTGTTAAAATATCCACCTATCACTGTAAAGGTGTGTGACAATCACAGTAATAAAAACCTCTGAGTTTTTAACCAAGTCTGCTCCTTGTAACAGCTATGGGCTATCACTGTTCTTAAAGGCAGCTTAAGGCCCTTCAAGACTGATAAAAACACTTCACCTATCACTATACTAATATTGGGCAATCATAGCAACAAAAACCTTGGATTTTTCTCAAAAAACCTACTCTCCAACCACTTTTTTTGTCTTGTGAAAATAACCTTGTCACACTACAAGAAAAAAGCACATTGGTGAGGGTCATGCTTGTGACGGACCTTTAAGGTCCGTCACCAATGTCACATATGGTGACGGTCCTTAAAAAACCGTCACTGTAAGTGTATATAGTGATGGTCCTTTATGGTCCGTCACCAAAGACATTTTCAATGACACTTTTGGTGAGGGTCGTTAAAGGCCCATCACTAATTCTCTCTTTGGTGACACTTATAGTGATGAACTTTTAATGACCCTCACCAATGCTCTTTTTGTTACTTTTAGTGACGGTCAAAAAATGTCCGTCATCATTGATCATTAAAAAACCGTCACTATAAGTGTATATAGTGATGGTCCTTTCTGGTCCGTCACCAAAGACATTTTCAATGACACTTTTGGTGAGGGTCGTTAAAGGCCCATCACTAATTCTCTATTTGGTGACACTTCTAGTGACGAACTTTTAATGACCCTCACCAATACTCTTTTTGTTACTTTTGGTGATGGTCAAAAAATGTCCGTCATCATTGATCATTCCAATGAGTTTTTGATGACGCTATGTGCCTATTAATATATTTTTTGTCAAAAGATAACAATTTAATACCATTATTGTGGAGTATTTTTTATAGTATGTCCAAGGCCATAGTGGTTAGGGTCAGTCAATTTTTTAAGAAGTAATTAGTGTGTATCATTTCCCTCAAGTAATGACTAGTCGAATAGAGATTTCCTATGAGTCAACACATGATTCATATCTATTAAGTTTACTATCTAGCAAATTCCCTTTAGTAAAGTTCCACTACTATGTGTAGGAAATATATTATTTAATACATAATCAAGCTCTGACAATTCTATTAATAGGAAAGACCTAACAATCCTCAACAATCTGAGCACACCTTAAATTAATTCTTTGGCACACACTAACATTTCTTAGCACCCCACATGTCTTGGAACATCTTTGTACCTAGAACATCTTGTGATGACACTGACGCCCAAGCACATGGTGGCATGCGCTAGCACAACATGGAACTCTCCTAGCATGTGTTGGCATGCTGCATATAGTCCCTAACATGCCCTGGAACACCTTGGTCGAATGCATTGACATACATTAGCACTTGGCACACAATGCCACTTGGCATGTATTGGGACCTATTATTAGTGTGCCTAGCATGCCCCTTTTCAAAAATATAAAGTCCTGACTTATTAACCCTCTTATTGGTTCTTCCTTTTGTTGTCTTGACACATATTGACATACCCTGGTACCCTGCGCCACATCCTTAGCACCTAGCATGTATTGGCATATCTTGGCACTATTAATTGGCACATGATATAATTAGCACCCCGTGGAACTCCCAAGCACACTTTGGGAATTCTTGACATGCTTGATATTCCCTAGCATGCCTTACCAATGCTTAGCATGCCTTGTCACTCCCTCCTTGGCATGACAACTAACACTCATTAACACTAGTCTCTAGTAGTACACGTTCCTCATATTCATTAACTTCCATGAATTTTTTCCTACTACTCCTTAACACTCATCAACATGCATTTTCACTCTCTAGCACACCTTAGCACCCTTCAACATTCCCTTCCACTTCATAACATGCATAACATTAGTCCCTGACACATATTGGTGCTTGGCATGTGTTGGTGCTTGGAATTTTTTAGTATGCATGGAATACGTTGAGATGCCTTGGTATGATTTGGCATGGTTTATATTAAATTTATTTGTCATGATCAATTGTTGGAAAGTAGATGAGAAGCAACAAAGGAATACTTGGCACTTAGAATGTATTGGCATGTATTGGCATATCTTGGCACTATTAATTGGCACATGATATAATTAGCACACCCTGGAACTCCCAAGCACACTTTGGGAATTCATGACATGCTTGATATTCCCTAGCATGCCTTACCAATGCTTAGCATGCCTTGTCACTCCCTCCTTGGCATGACAACTAACACTCATTAACACTAGTCTCTAGCAGTACACGTTCCTCATATTCATTAACTTCCATGAATTTTTTCCTAGTACTCCTTAACACTCATCAACATGCATTATCACTCTCTAGCACACCTTAGCACCCTTCAACATTCCCTTTCACTTCATAACATGCATAACATTAGTCCCTGACACATATTGGTGCTTGGCATGTGTTGGTGCTTGGAAAGTTTTAGTATGCATGGAATACGTTGAGATGCCTGGGTATGATTTGGCATGGTTTAATATTAAATTTATTTGTCATGATCAATTGTTGGAAAGTAGATGAGAAGCAACAAAGGAATACTTGGCACTTAGAATGCACTAAGACTTTGTACTTGGTACCTATTGCCACCTAGTGTTGGTGTGCCTAGCATGCCCCTCTTGAAAAAGGTAAATTGAGGACTTATTAACCCTTTTATGTGTTCATTTCATTGTAGTTTAACTTTTTTCTGCATTTTGTTGTCTTGACAGTCCTTGACACGCATTGACACACCCTTGCACATCTTGGCATGCCTTATCACTTGGCACATATTAGCATGTTTGACATGTATTCCCACTATTTAGCACATCAAGGGGGTGAAGAGAGATGTAGTCCTAAAGTAGGTCGAGTGCGAGGGTCGAGTAAGGGTTGTTAAAGGGAGGTCATGATCATCCTCCAAGAGCAAGATCATCATGTGAGGGTTCAGAAGAATGTTGCATACCTTAATGGTCGGTTTGCGCTAGGAAGTAGGATGGCATATTGTTGCTTCTCTTCTGGTAGATCAAGCTTAAGAGAGATTTCTCATGAAAATCTGGGCATGTGATTTCAATGGTGTCTTTGTGTGAAGACCGCATCAAATTTTACAATGTTGAAATTTGCAACAAGAAACGGTGAGATTGGAAGCCAAAAAGGACAAAAAAAAATGCACCCACACTGGTGAGGAATTTTGATGCACCAAGAGTGAGGAATGTGGGGCATCCAAATTATTTTTCCCTTAAATAAATTGTAATTTCATCTCATAACAACTTGTGTCAGTTAATTAAGTCATGATAACCGAGTTAGCTCAAGAAATTCGAGTTGAGGGTCTAAGATGAGGCATCTAGAGGGATTCTAATATTTTTTGGGTCCAGTTTAAGTTGATGCATTAGTGGGGTGCAATTGTAATTAACTCAATTAAATGAGTTAAAATCAGTTTAACTAGTTCTAATTGAGTGATGAGCTAGTGAGAGGTCTAATGAATTAAATTAGATTTAATTCACAATGAGTGATCAATTAGATAACTGATAATTCGCTATTAATAGTTGCATGCCTGTCAGTTTCGTGGAATACCCAATTGAGATAGAGGTTAAAGGGAACATAACTATCAGTTGTATTCAGAGAAAATTTCCCATGCGAAATTATAAGGTCATTGGGATGCCATGATGGATTCCGCAATCAAGGAAGACTGATTTTCCTAATTAATAAGGAGTTAATTCCCTAGGAATTGCATGAGCAATGAAGGCTGAAGTAAGGATGAGAATTGGCTAAGTACTAGATTGAGTTTGCCTAGATCAACGGGAGACAATTGACAGAGTGCTAAAGAATCTCATGAGAGATTAAGCATTGTATTGTTTCATGATTCCTTGACTTAATACACAATAGAGATAGAGGGGTTTTGAGCAGTGGCTTTCCCCAAATACATCATGTTGTTGTGCGATTGATAATTTATTTCTCTTACTTATATGTGATTGTGCGATTGTGTTTTGTTTCCACAAATTGTAGGAAGGATTCAATATCTTGTTCTAGTAGGTTACAAGATCAGAATGAATCTCATTGGTTGGATTTTCTGCATGGTATCAGAGCAGGAATTTTTTGGGCGGTGAGTTTGCAAAGAATATCTAAATATTTTGGTGTGAATTTTTCAAAAATAAATAGAATATTTGGATTCCTTGCAAAAATATACCTAAATGGAAAAAACAAATCTGTCAAATCAGAGCTTGAATGAGGGAGATATCATTGATTTAAAATCAACTCTTTTTTAGAAACTTTTTGTAACGTTGAGACAATCACACTGTGTGCGAGTCAAGAACCTATATGCACTTGAGGTACCAGATGCATGCAAAGCTTTGAGGAGAAAGGCGGAAGTTAGAGACTTGGTGGTTTAGAGGGAGCATAAATTACCTCTCAACGTGCATCCTCATGAGAAGCAGTCTCAGAAGGTTGTGGAGTAGCTACCATAATTGGAGAAGTAGAGAGGAGACCGAGTGGAAGCATCCACTCAAGCAGAGACCTCCATGAGGGGGAAATTTCGAGCCAGATGGGAAGAGGGAGCAATCATACCTCGAGGTGTAAGGTGGGGTGATGTGTAGACATAATTCCAAGATAAGAAATTTGGGCAAGGTCCATTGAGATGGCGTGTCTCATGGATCGAACCTGGCTACGAGGAGCCCACAGTACAGTAGTAGTAGGAAGGATCAATTAGATTGATGTAGTCAGATGTCAGCAAGACAGAAATCAGAGTGCATATGTCAAATACTAGAGCACAAATCAGAGTTGGCAATAGTTCAAAGGGCACGGATGCAGATGTCAGAAGCAGCATAGAGAATCCAGTACTAGACAGGCGCAGTAGCTAGCAGTAGTCAGAAGACTCTGATGACAAATGCATTATACTGATTCAGTTGTTCAGAAGGATTCAATGCCTTGTTTTAGTACATTACAAGATCAGATTGAATCCCATTGGCTAGATTTTCTACATGAAATAGATGAGAGGGTTGATACCATCTTGCCTTGTGGTGGTTAGTAGGCCGCAAGGTTTGTGATAAATACCAACATAAATGGAGGAGGGCTTGCACTGTAATTTAGAGCCATAATAGAAGTCGACGCAGGCATAATATTGACTGAGTTAACCCTAGTTTGAGGGTCGATATTGAGATCTGAAGTTCATGTCAAGATTCAGTCAAAGAAATGCCCAAAATCTATGGATCCATATGAGCTAGGTCGAGTCCCTTATGGAGGCAAGAGTCGTGTTTTTTCTATGTGTGGATAGGGTTTGTTCCACGACAATTAGAAGTACATAAGTATGATGCCCTAGTTAGGACAGTTTCCTAGCATGTTTAGTTCATAAGGTATGCCCTTAAGACTGTGACAAAATTGCGTAGAAGAAGACGGGTTGTGACCCTTAGAGCGAGGTTTATTTCTGCAATAAAGACCACAGATCTGGAAGATGGTTTGTAGATTCAGTATGTGTGGAGACAACATATACAAAGGAGAGTGGAACCTGAGTAGAAGATTGAGCATGCAGAAGAAATGTGCCATATGAAGAATGGATTGACATGCAGAGGAGTTGATTTTGGTGGACATTCCATAGAGTTTTAGACAAAGATCTGAATAAACCTATAAAAAATTAGTAAATGGACTATTAGTGGCTGATTTGTGACCCTAGTTTAGTCATCTACAAATTGTTAGAAGTATGATAAGAGGAGTAGTTCATATTTTTTCATAGATTGGACAACAAAGATCAAATTGTCGATACACAAGAACAATGATCTTGAGAGGAGTCAAACCATCGTTAGGTGGCAGATTTGAAGAGCCCTAGATGAAGACAATATTGTGGGCCCTAGATCAGTGAAAAGAATTGATTGTGGTTGGGCAGATTGATGGTAGTCCAAGTACAGTTGGAGGGTTGTTAGGTTACTATTAAAGAAGAGCCCTGAATCTTGTTTTGGTGAAGGACAACAAAAAATTTGGTAGAAGGGCAAGTGTATAGGGCCTAAGGATGTGCATACTTTGAAGGACTAAAGTAATAGTCAAGTGGGCCAACCAACTAGCCCTAGTTCACTATATTGTAGAGGATTGATTCAGTGAGAAGAAGGGCAGCCTCCATAGCCCTGGACTTCTCATCTTGGAGCTATAGTATGGCAAAAGTGGGAATACTAAAGAGTTGTTCACAAATGGAATTGTGAACAACTTGTTACCACTCAAACAAGTAGTGGACCTAAAAGGGGTTCCTAAGAGGGAAACTGCTTGGTAGAGTCAACCAATCAGTTGTTGAAGCCCAATATTGTCTCTTGTGAGAATCAAATTTACATCAAGCTCTATGAAAATCCAATGTGTCATGATCATTTCAAACACATTGATATTCAATACAATTTCCTAATATTCCAAGTTCATTAGGGAGTTGGTAGTGTTTGACCACATTCTGACAAAGTTGCATATGGTTAATAGTTTGACAAAGCTCCTAACAAAGGGGAAGTTTGACAAGTTGGGGGAGAATCTTGGGTTATTGGAAAAAAAAAATCTCAAGAGTGTTAGATTACCTAGTTGGTTCGAGTTGGTCTCACCTTAGCCTTGAGAAGTTGAGCAGCACCAGGATTGCAAAGCTAGATTGCGGTACACCAATCAGAAAGATTCTTAAATACAGCTAGAAGCTTATAACGACACCTTCGAGGATAGACGAATTAGTTGTTGGGTCACATCCACCAAGTATGGCACACTAGTTGAGGAGATTAACACCATCATCTCAGGTGCATTCATGAGTGCACACTTATGGAATGAGGCACCTTCAGGAGAGGAGTTATATCTACTATGATAATGCACTACTCTAAAAGAAAATCCTTGCATACAAGGCAAAGTTATGAGGGAGTTTCTCATGCTCAAGGGAGATGCACCACTAACGCTATCATTAGCATGTTTTCTAACAACACCTTCTCTTAACTTATAAATGAAAAGGATGGGCACACTAGTTAGACATTTGTAGAAATAGATAATAAGAGTAAGTATTGTTAGCTTGTAGGTTGTAGTAGGAGATTTTGTGAGATGACAACTTGCTGTGACATTCTTCTATTTGAGTAATAAATACTTCTATGAAATTTTTTTTGGAGCCTGCTCCTTTTATCCTGAATTCTCATATTGCAGATTTGTGTAGAGTGGGCCTAATATATTTGTTGTTTTAATCCACTGTACATGCTGTGTTTGCACTCTTGAATTTACATCCTTCAATTTCTGCTTGTACAAATATGAAATTTTGATAGGCAGATACTAAAGTTCAGTCCTGCTGTTAGGATTTTTTAATTCTCTCAGGATATTCTCTTGTTTTCAATACATGGGTATTTTTACTAGGAAATCTCACCCTAAAAGTCAACTGTTGAAGAATAAATCCTATGCTAAATCACACCTACCTTCTTATTTTTAAGATCTTCGTGAGAACTCAGCTATGACCCTTAAAGTCAGTGCCCTTTAGCAACTCGAATGGTGGAATGGAAGGCATTTCAATAAGAGGTAAACTCCTTTATCCTTCACCTTTTTCAAGACCTCTAGAGACACCTACAATCTACACCCCTCCTTCGACTCAACATGAAATTTTGTTTTTTTCTACTTCCTTTACATACTCATAAGAAGAGCTCATGGTTGAAATACTACGACAACAAAATGGGGCACACTATCTCTTTATAAGGTTTCAAGGGAGGGGTATTGGAAAATAACCATCACATCCCCTACAACCCTTAAGACATTTTCAACACATAAATGAAACGATAGACTCATAGCTAGAACCAAAGATAGATCTCAATGTTCAAGGCAAAACCCAAATAGAAAGAATCACACCATGGATTAAACATTGGCATTGAGTTTTGGTAAAATTAAGGACCTCCTTTCAAGATCATGACCTTACTTTTAGCATTTTCAAATGGAAGGTTTAAAACCCACATTAAAAATGGGAGATTTGCACATTAGAATTTGCAACCTTTGCCCAAGACGAATCTATCTAATGGACTAGCTTGGATATGTCAGGTCTTGGATTTCTCAAGTACCCAATCAATGTTTTTGAGGCTAACTCCATAGCTCCAACGAAATTTAATACTATTGAATAGGAAACTTGAAAAATATCTCTAATAGGAGACATTTTTCCTTCCTTTTGATTGATTTACAATAAACATTAGTGCCTCTCCTTTCTTATCTTCCTCTTCCATTCTCCAAAAAAAATCATTAATATTATATCATAAACACTTTATATAGGTAAGCATTGCAATCATTTTCCTCAACTCATGGGGCACCTTTACACCTCAACCCATGCAAGTGGACCTAAGTCCATGGTACAACCCATCATACTCTGAGAGGGTTCTAATTATCTCCTCAAAACTAGGGCATAACACATCTTACAATGCCAAATGGTTATGACATCTCAAAATTGTGGGTTTTTTCCTTCATGAAACATTATATAGCTATTGCTCATCAAAAACAATGCACTAACATCTCTAACGCACACCAAAAGTACAAGATACCTGTAAGATGTGGCCTACACCCTTGCACCTCCCCGACACTCCATGAAAAATCTACTCCAATGGTCACCTTCTAAGTTCCAATAACTCCTTTTGCAACACGACAAAACCACCTATATATGTTGCAACAACCTTGCCAACTTCTTTAGTGGGTTCCACATATATTTCACATTTCTTCTTTGTCTTGCAAAGTGGTAGTGCCAAGGAGAGGGTATCAATTTCGATCAAAGAATGTTCAATTAATACCACTTCTAAGTTGCCTTCGTGCAACTTGTCAAATATCTTAAGTTTGCTTCAAAACTTCTCATGGTGCTTAACTTGCTTTTCTACACCTCTAAGTGAGACTACAACCCCCCAAAAATTCTCTAAGTATTCCACCTCTTCAACCCTTGTTAGAGTCTTCTTAGACGTGCACTCATGCCTCAAGAAGAATACAACACTAGCATACCAAAAGTGCATGCTCGTTCCATCTTTTAATGCCTCGCTAAAACCACATTATCACACTCCCTAAAATGAAATGTTCACATCTTAAGACAAAACACATATTTTACTTATGACAACCTGAACTATGAGAGTGACTTCGAGATGACTCTATTTTCTCAAGATGAAAACATAATCTCTTACAACCCCATTCACACAACCATTTGAATATATTTAACCTAAAGAAGAATATACACCCTACTCCTTCCAAATTTTTCATATGACATTTAAGAGACTAACACTTTTTAGCTATTAAATCCACTTACCATAAACTCTCTTTTGTTAACCGAGTAGTCTTTACTGCGACTTTTTGAAGGCTTTTACGGTGTAATTTCTCTAAAATCCAGCATGAATTTATTGAAAAGAGAAGTTTGATTGCTAACCTTGCACAATCAAAGTTCCCTAGGGGATTTTGAGGGTGTTGAATCCATATATAGAATCAAAAAACCTGTTTAAATAACAAAAACCAAGATTTTACCTCAAAAATTTTCACCGAATTCCAACACCTGAAACTCCACTAAAGTCAACTCCTTTATTAACACCCACCCAATATAAAAAAAAAGAAAACTTAAATATTTTCAATACAACTAAATTAAAAGTACTTTTACATTAAAATTCCAAAAATACAACATTCCCATCCTAACAAATTTTAATAATAAAATCATTACATAAAATAAATAATCTTAAAAATATATTATTATTATAATAATAAATATGCGAAAATATAAAAAAAAGAAGCTTTCCATCACAACCAAAAATATAGCGTTAGTTTTTCAACTACTATTAAAAAAACCTTTGGAAATAAAATTATAGGATTTTTGTTTTTGTTTTTTTGGATGATTTACAAAGCCCGTGGCAACCCAAATGCTCCAAATGTTCCGAAGTAGTATTTTTATTTTTTTTCCGATTTTTACAGGGCGGGAACGAAAACGTTTGCTCTCAAAGTATCTAAGTAGAATCTTTTCCCTTTGCACAGGGTGGGAGCGGGAGCGAAAACCAGATTGAAGAGAATTGGGGCTTGGGGTTTTACCAGTGGCAGACCGGATATCCGATCTCAAACCCCACCATCGGATCTTCAGTCCATTGACGGTTGACGACGCTACATTTGTTCTATTTTTAACTTCACTGCTTTTCCACAATTTTTAATGTTCCACAGAGAGGAGTACACACACCTCAGGTATCTGGTTCTACTATTTTTTTCGCATCCATGCTTGTATGTTTCGGCTTAATCTCTGTGCTGCATTTTGTTACTATTTGCAGGGATGACGTTGGCTTCTGATGAGTTGGGGAGGCCATTTTTCATAATAAAGGAGCAAGAATAGAAGACCTAAATGAGAGGTTTTGATGAAGGCCAACATTGCGGCCAACAGAGTTGCTGTGAGAATCCTCTGCACCTCACTCAGCCTCAAGGGAATATAAAAGATGCTTCAGAGACCCCCACGACAATGTCACCATCAGTAAGCTTCTGTTTCATTTATTTATTCTATATTTCTAGATCGGTGAAACCTCTTAAATTATGAAAATAAGTAGAATTTATTTTTAAAAAGTATGATTCATAAGTAGAAATTACTTAATTTTTTTTAGATATTCTACAAAGAGTGAAATAAGCCAATACTCTGCAATCATTTTACTCTTTCTCACAAACTGCGAGGCCCAATTCCACGTCAAACCTGAAGCAATTTCACAAGCCTTTGGGATGTAAAGGGGTAATCACTCAGTGAGTAAAAGAGAAAATCAAACCTAGAGTGATTTTGTTACAAGTTTAGACTGCAACTCTTATAGAATACAATTTGTTATAAGTGTAATGGTGAAAAGTTGAAGAACATTTTAGAAAGTTCGTGTTATTAGGTAAAGGAATATTTCAGAAAACAATGATGGAGAAACACCCTCCTAAATAGATCTTCCACATTGAAAAGTTAGTCTGCAAAGATGCCCGTTTTGTCAAGGCAACACTTAACCTAGCTATGAAAGTTACTATTATCCTAAAAGTATTAGAAAAGTCTAATTCAAAATAAAAGCGTATGTTCAAGAAACAAACAACATCACAAATATAGTTCAAGAAACTTGTCATATAGAAAACTCAAATTGAACAATCCAGCGATTGTAAAACTTGGAAAGATTGTTCCAAATTCAAATATAACAATCACAAAGTCAAAGGAGAAAGCAATTCAAGAGATTTATTAAATTGGTAGGATAAGCCAGAGACCTGTCAGACCTACTACTTGATGTTTTGTCAAATACATAACATCAACATTTTAGGCATACGAAGGAGTGAATGAAACAATGGTTTGTTCCAATGGATCTGTAGAAAAGTTGGTATAGGTTTTAGATTTCTCAAAGAAATGTGTGTCTGAATAAACTATCTGTATGACCAGAAGAAGGAAAGGGTGAAGTGTTATTGTTCTACATTTTTTTCTTTTTCATTGAACACTAGCAATAAATTCTTGGTGAGGTGGAGAGGACCCTTGAGAAGAAGGGCATACATTTTGGAGGTGACTTGGCTATTGGTAGACTTGTAACGAAAGGCTATGTTCTCATAATCTAGTGCTTGTGAGTAAATAGCTCCCCTCGAATTCAGGAGGATTTTATCAGGTAATCCCTTGTTGAAATCAAATTCCACGCATATCCGTGCAAAGGTTACAATACCCTTCGCTAGCTTGTGCGTGTTGATATTAATGAATTGGCCTAGGGCATTACCAATATCGGCTAAAATATCAAGGTGCATTAAGTTAAGAGGTAAATTAGGGAGTTGAACCCAAATAAGAATGGCCAAATCTGGCATTATTAGGGGTTAAAATCTACAAACCATGGTTGAATGGAGAGCCCTAACCCCTAACCCCTAAAATCCTTAAATGTTAAATACCCTAACCCCTAAGCCCCGAATCCCTAATCCCTCAACCACTAATTCATTATTCACCTAACCCCTAACTACGCCTAAATCCCCTAACCCATAAGCCCTCAATCCCTAACCCCTTAACCACTAAATTATTATTCCCCAAACCCCTAAATGCACCTAAATCCCCTAACCCCTTAATCACTAACTCATTATTCCCCTGACCCCAATCCTGATCCCTTAACCTCTTACTCATTATTCCCCTAACCCTTAAATGCACCTAAATCCACTAACCCCTAACCCCTGAATCCTTAACCCCTTAACCACTAACTCATTATTCCCATAATCCCTAACCCTAAGCCCTAAGCCCCTAATCCCTAATCCCCTAACCCTTATAACAGTCTTAAAACTTGTTGGGATTATCCATTCCAAACGAGAGCAGGTCTAGTTGGGACCTACGATCGGGTTAATTCCCCCTTGTTGGCAAGATTAAAACGGTTAATCTTCGAGATAAAAAATGTAGATCAAATATTTCATTAAAAAGAGTGAAACGAACCCTCTTTTCCAGGCTATTCCTATCGGTCGCTTTTCCTCTTCTTGCTCTCACATGAATGTAGTTTTGCTTGACTGGTACAGAAGAAGGTTTCACATTATCAACTGTTTGTTTGGGACAACTTTCAGTTGTTTCACCACTGTTACATTCTTCAAGCTTATCCTTTAAATCATCCTAGTATTTTGTACGCTCTCCAACTTTGTAGTGCTTTCCATTCCTCTCAGTCTCATCTGTTTCCTTGGTCTGTTAAGGGACAAGGTCAACAACATTAGGATGTTTTTGCAACAAACGGGTATGTCTAGGACACAATCAGGTGGAGCAAGAGTATAATCGCCAACTTTCTCATGAATGTGGGACACTCTAACTTAAGATTTTCTGTAGCAGTCATGAGGTGCAGTGTGGTTATTGAGACTTCATCAGATGTCCATTCTCTAGATCACTTAAATTGTGTGACAACATTGTGGCTGACTTTGAAACTGGAGATTGAACATACATTTGGTTTAATTGCAATAGACATTTTCATCGATAAATGTAAATAAATGGCTAACAAATACTAGAAATTAATAAATAGAGAAGACATGGCAACAAACAACGTTACCTACAAAATTGTTACATTGAAATACAAAGAATAAAGAACTATTGTGCACAAACAAAGACAAACGAAACTATCATCTTAACCCCTAAACCCTTGAACACTAATTCCCAAACCCTAATCCATTCAACCCATAAACCCTAAACCTCTAAACCCTTAACCCCTAACCCCTAACCCATTTAACCCCTAAACCCCTTAAACCCCTCACCCCTCACCCCTTAAACCCTAATTCCCAACTCCTAACCCATTTAACCCCCTAAACCCCTAAAACCCTAACCCATTTAACAAGCTAAACTTAACACCATTATAAACCCCTATCCCCTAACCCATAAAATCCTTAACTGCTAAATCCCCTAACCCCCTAAACCTCTAAACCCCTAACTCATTTAACCCCTAAACCCTAAACCTATAAACCCTTAGCCCCTAACCCATTAAATCCCCTAATGCAACAAACAGATGCCAAGCCAAACTGCATTACCTTTTTACTCACAATGATGTTATTCATTGACAAAATTTATTCAAACCAAAAATTTTTCCATGTCGTAGGGTAGGGATTAACTCGAAATCGATGGCCTTTTAGGTGCTAATATGTTTTGGTTGATCATACCGCGCTTGCCATGTGTTGATTTAGAGAGAAATCATTGCAAGTAATGAGATGGTCCCCAAAACACATAAGGACCCATGAATGCGACTCTGTGTCTGCCATGAGAATGAAGGAAACCCTTTAAAACACGCAATAAGAAAATACGTGGAATTGAAATGTTAATTGAGGATAACATAAAAACGTGGTTGTAGAGAATTTTATGAAAGGCGCAGACAAAAATGCTACAGTAATGAGGCATCCTTGTCAGTCTTTTGGGAAAGAATAAGTTTAAGAAGCTCGAAACAACTCTTGGAGTCATGTTCAATGAGTGACCATAAACTTAGGGGTGTTAGAGTGGCTAATAATCATAGTTTATGGTGGATGATATTCACCATACATAACATTTGTCGTTTAGGTCATTTGTTTGGTGGTCAATGTTGGTGAATCAATATATTATATCATGGTACCATATATTTCTTTTTTAAAAGAAAAAATCTATTGAACATGAAATAAGTTGCATCTCGTGTAAATGTTTAATGTCGTGATGTTGTGAATGGTTTGCACATTATATGTATCATATATTTGTAATCACTTCTTTCAAGTTTACTTTAAGAAATAAAGGAAGAGGTGCAGGGCCTTACCATAAGAAAGACTTGCACTAACTTGTTTCCTCTTATCATTCAAAAATTAGCCAATAAATCAAATACATACCCTAATTTCTCTAGTATGGAAACCCTTGGATGAATATGATAATGAACTCCTCCCAACCGCTAGTTCTAACCCAACTATTGAATGTCTTTGGTTGGCATGTGTAAATGGTTTTAATGGATCCATGGATATGTATGAAATCCAATTTTGCATTGAAATGATACAAATACCCAAATTAACATGAGGTATAGAAATTTCAACCTTACAACTCTCTCATCCAATATTAAATACTTCACTAATTAGTCAAGGGGTAATCTACTTAACTGTATAGTAAATATTAAAATCACTCATATTAACAAAATAAAGTAATAATAGTATTTAATATAAAGTTATAATATAGGAATATGCTAAATTGGCATGTGAGATCCCCTTGTTCGTGGGACAATGGATTGCCTTCATGCAATGATTTAACTATTTAATCCATGGAGGTATACATACCTTAATTTCCCTTGGATTCAAACCTCTGACATTTAAAGGGGAAACACTTTAACACAATTCTAACAAGTAAATACAAACTTAATTTGTATATGTATCAAAGTTATTCTTATAGGAGTTGCATGACATGCTTAATTTTGCACAAAATCAACAGAACTCGTGAAGGGTTGATCACAATAGGCATGTATGGTCGATTCTGATTATCATAAGTATGTTAGTTTGGTTTTCCCAATCCACAGATTGCACACATTGTTACTATTGTTAAAAGTATGTCATGTTGGTTTACTTGTTCAACATCATGCACATTTGGTTGTGTTCATTAAAAACATTTTAGTTCATTGAAAAAACCAATATTTTGTCAAGGTGGTCAACTTAGGTGGGTGATGTGTTAAATTGGTTATTAACATCTATTTTTTATTAATACTATCTTGGAGAAAACAAAATAACTTACGAATACAATTGCCTTTCTTTTTGAAAAACATCAAAACATTTATAACTTTTTAAAAAATTAAAATATTTATTATATTCAAATAATATTTTTTTTCACATTGACCTTTTTCATTTGAAATTTCATTTTCCCGCCAAGGAGGATTGCCATGAAAATGCCCACAAAAAACATTGATTCAGAATTGCCGCTGTCGACCTCGGTACCTGGATCATCAACATCTTGCAGCAAGTGCAAGCGAGGCCAATGGAACGAAGCTCTGGGTGTACTCCATCAAATGCATCAGAAGGGAATCTTAGTCGATTTCAATACTTATGCATCTCTTTTGCAGGCCTGCGATGATGCCAAAGCACTAACGCAAGGCTACACCCAACATGGGTTTCCCGTTCCTGTCACCGAATTGGTTAGTATTCTACATTTGTCTCCACTTTTGGTTTCTATTCATTAACATAGGGTCCTATCCATGTTGGGCTAGCTTTGATTAGCGCCCTCTCTGGTTTTCTTAGGTTTACATGGCGGTTGGTTGTTATAATTACAAAATCCAAATTTATATTCGTGGAAATCGCTGCTATTTTTATTTTGTTGCAGATCAGTTACAGGTTAAATATATTCTAATGCATGGCACTCTATTAGAGTTTGGAGTAAGGGGAAATTTTAATTAAGGTTTGATTAAATTATGCATTCTCAAAGAATGTTTCTCAAGCTGTCTTGAATGTCGCATGTTTGGGTTTTTTCTTTTAATGATTTCCTGCTGATGGGATTATATGTGGAAACCCCTGCTACTTTTATTTTGTTGGAGATTAGTTATATTCTAATGCATAACATTCTGTTAGAATTTATGATGAAGGGAAATTTACTAGAGCTTTGATTAAATTATGCACTCTCTAAGAGATTTTGTCAAGATTTCTGATATGTCTTATGTTTGGGATTTTTGTATAAAATGATTGTTAATATGTGAGTATCCTAAAGGACCATGTCTCTAATAAAGGTAGCTGGTTCTATCTTGGCTACACGGTCATATTTGGAGGCAGAGTATTTCCTGTGAACATTAGTAAGCTTCCCTCCCCCTGCCTTCTGATGATAATGCACCATCAGCTTGGCAGATTCCCAAAGTTGCATTCAATACTTCCATTCCAACATGGAATTCTTTTCAGGGTACATTGTGCAGTATAAACTGCAGCCGCCGCAAGCATGGAGTGTTGATATCTCAACATAGTGTACTCCACCAGGAAAAGCTCCATGAAGAAAAAAGACGATCTCTCTATCTCTTCATCAGATTGAGCTACCTTCAGCAATCTCTTCATGAAGACATAAGGAGTTGGCACTGCCATATTGAAGTGCAGAGTACTAAGTATCAATCTCTCCATTTGTAAAACTTATCCTTTAGTGTACGCATTGTCAGAGATAAGAACGAAGTTATCAACCACAGGAACAGAGGCCTCCTCATACTTGCATGCCAAAAGCATGTCGGTGACCCCTCAGGATTCATAATATTTTGTTTAATCTGTTTATTTCCGAGGTTTATATATTTCCTGGTTTATTTGGTTATAGGTCAGCAGTACACTGGTGGAGTTTTCCAGCACTGGATCAAGTTTGATTCCCAACATTTTAGCCCATGAACATTGCACCTCTCTCACATACATGGGAATTCCCAGAGTGAAATCTCCCGAGTGTTTCATCATGGGAATTCCCGAAGCAACATGTCCCAAGTGTTTCATAGCAATACCCAAAGCGACAGATCCCAAGTGTTTTCTGCACACAAAAATTGGGCGGTTTCTCTTGAAGAAAAGAGATTTTATAGATTTCTAGGTACATCAACAAGAATGTTGAAAATAATTAATTTATTTTTTCTTTTTTTACCAGAATGTGGAAAAGAATTCTGATTTTTTTATTTATTTGGAAACGTCATTTTGCAGAGAATTATAAACCCCACAGTGCACATCACATTACCAAAAAGTAAAACATTTTCTCCGCCTGATAACCTGCTCATGCACTTTGCTCCTAGCCCAGTTGACATAATAAAATTAAGTGGGTTGAGAAAAATCCCGTGAAAATTGAATCATCAAGTTGATAAATACTCCGGTCGTCATATTCAATTGTCGTATTCAAAATTCAAATCTAGACAACTTGTACTAGCAATGCATTAGCTCCAACCTAGTTGAGGGAGAAGTAGCATTGTTGCACATGCTGGGGAAGAGATAGGAGTGAAATGAACCATTAACTCAAGTCTCAAAATAGCCTAGCGAGAGGATTGGGAAAGAAGAACCATTTTCTACACAGATGAATTAGAGCAACTACAACACCATTTTGAAGATAAGACTGTGATTGGGTAAGAGAGAAAATGCTTGTCGCAGTGGAAAAAGTTGGGGGAATACTGTAAACAGGGGTGAAATGAAGTACAAGTATCATGAAAACCCATCCAAAAATTACATAACCAAAACCCACGAGGGCCAGAGAGAGCAGAAACATATTTTTGTTGGTAACATGGGCTAGCCTACAACTCAAACAGAAATTGGTTGGATTTGGAGTTTCAATGTTTAGAGAGAATATTGAACTCCATCACCAGTTTGTGAATGTGATTAAGAATCCAGATTAGTGGCATTTTTACTTGGAAACCAACATAAAGTTTATAACTAAACCAGGGGAATGGATGAACAAGATGGAGAAGTCTGGCCAGATTGATAGCAGAACGAAAATCAGAATCCAATGATGGTAGGGCCATCATTAGGCCCATTGGAATTAAAACTGGCAACTCCACTTGAGGCAGCATCTAAGGCACCTGCGTAATAGAAGGAGATTGGTTTTTTATTTGTAAATAATTTTTGTAACAGTTGTAACCTGGACCAAGAGTCATGGAATTTTGTGATGCTGAGTGTAAATGCCATAGCCAGTGTTAAAGAATTCAATTAGTTATCCAGATATGGTAGTAGACATTATGAAAATGGTGGAGATGGGATGTAGAATGAAACGCAGATGGGCCGTGGATCCTTAATTTATCAGAGTTCAAAGGCCTACGATAATAGAATGCCAAACATTTCTGACCAAAAAAGAAATGCATTAGCTCTGATGTACAAATATGAATCTCCAATAAAAGGGTTTGGGCACCTTCAATCTACAAGCATGTCAATCTTAAACTAGATTACTGCATAATTAAATGATCTAGTATAGCTCAGAGGGAAATACATGTAAGAAATTAATAACTTAATGAAACACTTTTTCCTCAATTGTTAGCTGAATGAAACACTCTAGGTCTTTGCAAAATATCTGCAAGACCTCAATTGCAGATATTGCAAAAGCTATCAATTGCATAAATACATGCGTATTTCAAACCTGATGTACATGATACAGCCTAACATGTGAAAAAAAATAAGCTGCACTTTCAAAATGATAGAGAAGCTTACCGACACTATCCCCTTCCCCCGCTCTACACAATAAGAACAAAATGCATCGAACGCAATGGTACTATAGTGGACTGCTATCTCATACATGTATTTCTATGAGCTCAGTTGAACCATTCATGGTTCAATTTGAACTTTTAATAACACTAGGAGCCACAGGAAAGCTCGTCATAGGCTATGGTGTCAACTCAGAACATGATAAAAAAATTTCCTAAAAGATCGCCAGAGGTAATAGAAAATATGTCAAGGACAGGCCAATTCTGATTAGACTATACAATATGATCCCGCGCAACTTGTAATAATTACAAACACTCTTACTATTTACAGCCTCACTCATATAGAATCTATAGTTTATCTTTATTATGTTTCAAGACAGCTTCCCTGTGGAGTTTTTCTTATAATGTTGTGAACTCCAATGGCTGCTCAAAGGCTTTCTTTTCGCGGTTCCCTCAGGTACCGAAGAAGAGTCGCAACCTGCCATAACAAACATCCAGCAAGGCAAATGTGAGTGTTATTAGCCTAATACACAAAATAGTATAATAAACCTGCCCAGAACATGTACACACAATAATATAGGTGTGGAGCACAGCTCGCATAAATATCATAATGATGACTTACACAATATCTCCTAACACATTAGGAGAACTCCCAGAAAACCTAAGTATATCTATAAATACAGACCACAGGTCTCTGAGGTTGATAATGACTCTATTGACCTTTATAATAAATATCCTCACACATTTCCCAGGTCCAACATTCTCCATACATATACCATTGACCACATTAGGGTCATACCATAGAGCATGTGAATTCTTTATTACATATACATTTGACCACAAAAATACTCCCATTAGCGTCATAAGAGTGAGCATGAGTATTCTTTATCAAATAATCAGTATCCTTGATACTGCAGTATAAAGCATACAAGCCCACTACTAACAGAACTAAACTTTTATATACTATTCACATGAAGAATCCAAGTTTCAGCTTTGCTATGAACTTATGTACATCAAATAAAACAAGCCTCCTAGTATAAAATACATGATATGCTCAGTTTTTAGTCAAGTTGCATGCATTCAAATACTATCTTCCCATACTTTGAATTAAAAGTCATGAGAAACATGAGATTTCAGGAAGATCAAAGAAAACAAATATTAAAAGCAGTTGAGGAATGCAAGTCGGAGTATCTCAACAATTTTTAACCTTGGGGTAAAAGGAAGTGCTTGGCTGTGAGGCTTATCTGTCTAATCTTAGGGTTAGATATATTTTACAATTTGATTAAATGGTTTCTTATGTGTATTACAAGGTTTCGAAATTCCATTAGTTTGTTATTTTTGCACCTCTTTTAATGCCGCAAAGCTTTAGTTCTCAAGTTATGATTATAAATATCTATGGATCTGATTTTGAAATATTTGTTTAGCTAGACAACATGCATGTGATTTTCAAGTGATTGGTTTAATCGGTACATTGGACAAACTATTTTAAAACATGCATGTTGCAGGATTTAACCTCTATAATGATAAGTTTGCTGATCAGATTTGCAGTCTATAAGGAGAATTGTGTGAGATTCTGATATTTATGATGAGTTCTAGGTGATTTGCCTGCCATGGGTTTTCAGCGTTCATGCATAAATGGCATGCCAGATAACAATTAAGTTGTCTAGTCAAATATACGAAGTATGCCAGATAACAATTAAGTTGTCTAGTCAAATATACGAAGTATGCCAGATAACAATTAAGTTGTCTAGTCAAATATACGAAGTATAATAAAAGGTTCACTATTTAAATTTTAGCTTATGCCTCTTGTACTATGCAGGGAAATCTCTTGTTAATCAAGGAAAGTCTTCAGATGTTAACTCTTATTTTTCGAAGCCTAATTTAACAGTCAATAAAACTTCATCAAAAAGATGGCAATCTATGTGCAATGGTCGAAGATTAGTTGCTCAAATTCACTGTTCATCTTCCCTTCAAGTAGTATGTTCTGTTGTTCTGGTGAGTATCTTTTTATATATATTTCCATTTGTTTAATGTTCTAGCTAAGTTTACACACATTTGACCTCATCCTTAATATTTTTCCATTTGACTCATATTTTTGGGTCTTCTCTCTCTTGGTTGTGAATGATATTCACTTTGTCTATTTGATCTGTTGAAATTTTGATTGCTGGAGTCTCACTACCACACACCTCTCTCTGTTTTTTTCTTTCTAAAAGTAATGGTTGTTTAATAACTGTGGCAACAAAGGCATGATTTATTTATGAATCTTTGCTTTTCCCTTGAAGAGAGCTAGGTGCTCCACAGAACAACAAACCATTCAACATCAATCAGCGGTGATAAGCAAGGCTCCTGTCCAAGGTAAGAAACCTCTATTTCTATTGCATTATATCATAATCCATTTTTCTGTTTCTCTGTAGTTTGTTTCAGCGGGAGTGTTATCTGTATCTCCATTTGATTTGTTTTGCATTATCATATGAGAGTGTGTACATGTCTATATGGCAATTCTATACCAGATCCTGCATTGTATTTTTGTTCAAATTATTAGGAGACAAGAATTGCTAGCACGCACTGGGTTGCATTCTCTAGGAGATTTCTTTTGTGAATACAAATTGAGTTTAGTGCCTTTAATCATTTAATGACATTTCACTGTGATCCTGATGTACAAGTTGATGTTATCTATCTAGGCCTTCTATTCCTTAAAGGTATTGACTACTGCATAGCAGTAATCTAGTTGTTAGAATTTTGTTAATTAAACTATGATTCGACAGTGAGTCCTTTTATTCCATTATCTTTTCGTTTTGATCCTTCATCAATAAACCATTCTATTTAAAATCTATATGAATGCATGCTAATGCAATTAAATCAGATGAACAAAAATTAGGAGTGATGTGGTAGGCCTATTTGCTCCCAAGGTTCATCAAAGCTTGATGCTAAGCAATGCAAGGAAATAGAGGGTCTGTCCAAACTCAAGATCCAGGATATCAAGAAGTGTTTGGTGAATTTGAGTGCAGATAGGAAGTCTCGAATTGTACCCATTTGTATCCTAAAGCCATCGATTCGTTTCCAAAAGGATGGTCACTTGAATGTTATCACTTAGTCTGTGAACAGTACAGTAGTGCTAGAATATAAAGTTTGATGTGCAATAAAGTCACCATAGTGACTTAGGAGTGGCAGGTGCAGGGGTGGCTATTTACAACCCTAGAGGACCACAATAATTTACAATAATTTACTAAAACCCTAGCATTGTTTTAAGGTCCTATGTTGTGTGCAAGGCAGGTCAAAAAATTGGTGGTAATTGGAGATTCCATGGTGGTAATTCAAGAAATAATCAAGCATTCAACAACAAGACCTTCCAACCATGTCCAGATTGCTAGACAGGATTCATAGCATAATGGAATATTGTCCTTTGTCATCAAAACTCTAAAGCAAATGACATGAAAAAGAGAGGTGTTCTTTTGTATCAGGGACAAATGACCAAAAATTAGGGAAATATCTTTTCACATTAACTTCCATCACAATTTTCCTAATCAACTACAGTTTGAATGTGTTAAATTTTCTAATCCCGGCAACCTGACTAATTATTTCCTGCCAGAATATTACGCGGATCTACTGAATTGAAAGCACAACTAAGATTTTATGATCCAAATGGATTTTACAAACCCGAAAAACTTATATCTTCATAAGTTGATGCAAAGGTTTCTTCAAACGGACGTCGTGTGAAATAGATGTTCTTCAATAGGTCTGCTAGATATATTCACTGTAAAATAAACTCAATACTATTCCTCTCAAGACTTCTCTGTAATTATATTCCAAAAACAGAGATCTGCAGGTCTGAATTTGTCTTCAAAACTGCCACTATAGATCCGAATTACAAGACTGTTGCAAGGTCACATATTTCACCACAGGTCCGAATTAGAAGGGTCTGAGTTGCAGAGAATAGTCTCAGGTCCGAGCTTCTGGAAAGGACGAAGTTACAGGCCTGTTAGGGCCGAAATTTCAGACTTTCATAGGGCCGAAATTTCACGCCTGAATTCAGCTCCGAAAAAATTTATTTCCACAGGTGCAAATAGGTCTGCAAGAGATATATCCTTCTAGCCCAAAATGTTGTAATTATGATCTCCCTTTTAATCTCCTTGGCCTCCTATTTTATCTCTGAATTTTCACTGTATTTTTCACCGAAATTTTCATTCCAAAATGATGAGCATGACTAGTTATTTATAGTTGTTTGTGTATGAACTGAACAGTCGTGTCTTTTGATTAAGGAGCCGACATACCGATTTGAGCCGACCTATGCATCATTTTTGGCATTTATTTAAACCAATTTTAAGACTGATACAGGGGCCAATTTTATGGTTAAGTCTGGGCCTCAGCGCTTGATAGGAACACCATACAATATAGCAGTACTTGTTGTATCTTCTGCTGTGCAGACCTGTTTTAACACCTCCTTTGCTGAACACTTGATAGTTGTAGGGGATCAACAAAATTATGTTAGATCCCTCCTTTGTGGCTCAAAGACTCTTTTTGTCATATAAAATTCTGCATGTCAAAGCCTCTCTGCTCCTTCACTTCCCACAAGACATTGTCAAAGCCTCTCAGCCCTCCTGCATTCATTCAGATCACCAAACTACACATATGTTACCTGAAATAGTAGTGCTCTAGACCTCCACAAACAAACATACATATACAGAAAAAGAGAGATTTTATTCCCGAGTAGTGGTCATTATAGGGCTCTAGTTAGCTGGATAAAACATGCATGCAGAATAGAAAAGGCAGATTTTCACCATGGAGTGTGTTGTTGCCATCATTCTTAGGCATCTGATATGTTTTCCCATTTAGTGTGAATTCTCTATCCTTGATACAATTGGATACACGACCCACCAAGGCACCAAAGTAAGGTCTACTGGAGCTCATGTGCTGCATTAATAAACAATCTCATATTCCCCATGGTAACGCATACATTTGAGATCCATTCCAATATTTGAGTAGGAACTGTAAATTTATATTAAAATTCTAGCATATGATGGCAGTACTAATTTCCAAAGGGAAATGCAAATACATACCATGTATGAGGCAATATTGTCATAGCCAAGAAGTACGTCTGCTAGATGGCCCGAATGCATAAATACCAATACTTAATGAGCTAGCTCCCTTTGAGTAAATGATGGTAAAGCAGTTGAAGGGTAGGGTTTAGGGATGATTACCTTTAGCATCAAGGAGAGCGAGGGAGACGAGGGTAGCTCCTCAGTTGGTTAGATTTATATACAGATCGCCTCTGCGAAGTTGAAAGAAACTTGGGGCATTGATCTTTCTGTAGGGATGACCATAATGAGCCAACTTGCCTTTCCCTTCCAAATTTCTTGGATTCAATTCCCATTTGTGCCCTTGACTGTTAGCATGGAATTTGCAGAGGTGAATGAAAACCTGAATGCACCAAAAATGCAAGAGAATGGATGACGCTTTCACCATCATCGATTGATTGACTGATCAAGGGATGGATGGATAAGCTAAAGCAAAACATTCAATGATATATATAGAGAGACTCACATAGTCAATACTAGACTAGGGTGTGTCCGTATGCCTTAAGATAAGGTCATGGTGTAAGACATAACATGGATTGTGTGCAACTATAGACAACCCATGCACTGTGGCTACCAAAAAATGTAATCTTTGGAATCTAAACATGTTACATTTTTGAGATTTTGTCTTATTACCCCAAATTTGTTTTTGGCCAAATCTTAATTTTGTTATTTAAAATGGAATTTTGAGTACATATATGGATTAAACACCTTGAAAAAAACCTAGAGCAGTACATTTTTGTTGTTAGTAGATTGAAGGACCTAAACTAATGCAACGTGGTTTTGTGGATGCCATTTCTAAAGTTGGGCTGGCCAAATTCCTTTTTGACCTTTCTACCACATATATAACCAAGTAATTTTCTCTCACTTGTATAACCTTGCCTTTTTATAAAAAAAAAGAGGTTCCTACACTAAAAAAATTGGCTTTTCCTGGCCATGGGGCAATTAGAATGTTGAAATTATATAACCTTTTGGATGATTAGAAGATCCAATTTTTCCATTGCTAGCTTGAACTAAGTTCAAATTGCGGTTTTGGGTGTAAATAGTGGTCAGTTGAAACCCATTTATCAACTGCACTGTCTCAGTAAAGCCTAGATAATATCTAAGATGAGGAGGCTGGACCTATTTCAGGCTGTTGTACTCAAGCTAACAGTCAAACATAAGGTTATGCATATACATGTGGTTCAAGGTCTCCTTTTCCTCACATTATTCTCTATGAATTAAGGAATGTATGTTGCCAAGGAGGAACACCTGCTGGTCTAGGATCTAATACAACCAACAAGTTACTAGGAACACCCAACCAATTACTAGGATTTGATACATGCTTTAGATTGCTAGGATCTAGTCTAGGAACACCCAACAACGAGAGGTATATCCACAAACCACTCCAAGTAAGATATGAAAAGGGCTCTTGAAATGCCTCTGAATACCAAAGCACTCCAATGTTTATAATGACATACTGATGTCCAATTCAAATGCTACCTAAGGATTTCACAAAGGTTCTGTTAGCGCTCGATTCTGCCACAGGCTGAAGAAGGCAAAACTCGAGGCAACATCAAACCAACCTTAGCCTCGTAGCTAGCCCTACGAGGACAGGAGAGGGCTCTCTCCGGGTCTATCTCGGCGGAAAATTTTCAATGGGGCTGAGATGACCTATAAGGAAAACTAATCTTAGGCTAGTAAAGTGATATGAATAAGGTTTTTAATAAATGTTGGGTTTTTGGGCTGTGTGGGGCAAAGACAGCAAGAGCAGAGATTAAATAAAGAACGCAGATTATCTCCTGAGGCAAGGTAAGCATGAAGTTTAGCAATTAAATTGAGATAAACGGAATGACAAGACTGCTGAGAAGTCGACAAGGGCATAGAAGATGGATCCTTGTCGAACAGAAGAAAACATTAACTATGAATACTTCCTCAAGACAGAGCAAATAAATTGAAGTCTGCCTTTCTCACTTAGAAACATTCAATATTGAAATGGCGATTAATGAACTGTGAACATAACGATGACATATGAAACAAAAGGAAAAACATTTGCTAAATTTCAAGCCACAAGAATCTCAAAAAACAGAGCTGTATCTCTTCATTAAAATCTCTGTCTAAAACTGTACAATAAAACTCTGTTTTTCTCCTACACTAGCTCTCAGAACTCTCTCCCCTCCCTAGTGATTTTACAATACATTAAATAAATTATGAGAAATGCTAACTAATCGATGAAAATAAGGGGCAGTTACATCAATAATCATGAAAATAGGAAAACTCTGCTCTAAAAGGAATAGCGTTGTATTTGTTTGTTGATGACCAATGAATTGGTAGAACCGGTAGCTGAATTTTCTGAACTGCAACTGAAGACCCAAAATGAACTAACCAATTCGATTTGCTTTGCTGGGATAATTATTTCAATTCGACTTCTGACTTTGATTGCCATGTTACATTTACCATTTGAAGATCTACGCATAGCCAATGATTAAGAGACAAATATGGAGCGCGAGATCTGTCTAGTTGATAGCGAAGTCATTGAAATAGGAATCGAATCTGTTTACATTTGTGGTCGATGTCTTCTTTCTAATTTTAGCCTTTGACTATTTATTTCCCCTTACCGCTTTGAATAAAATCAACAAAAATAACCTTTAAACTGAAATTCTACCGGTTCCAGACTTATCGCATTCCAATTCAGCATCAGTTCTTAAATTTCCAGACTCATGTCTCAGTCGTATTTTTGCATTTTCATGTTCCAAACAAGCACAACGCTCCTTCAGCATTTGATAATCGTTGCAAATGACCAGTTTGGAGACAACCATTCACATCGCATGCCCAACTTAATGTGTAAAATGATTCATCCTTATCATCGTCAACATATGCCTACAAAATCTTGATTTGATGACGGAATTTACTCCTCGTGCCTGTATCTCAACATCAAAATCATCACAACCATATTAAAAATCCATTGCACAATGATCAAACCTGTTTGCAATTCGTTGAAGTCGTTTTGGATGAAGACTGGGCGCACAAAACACAACTTTCTGAGTTCTGCTGGCAAATGGGTCGCTCACCTCCAAGTGGGTCGCTCACGTTGCAATTTTACACTACGAAAATCACCCAAGTGGGTCGCTCTGCCCAGGTGGGTCGCTCGACCTCCAAACCCAGTCCAGAACTATGAAACCTTACACATGGCCTTCAAAACTTGACTTCGGCCTCCAACTTCACTAATCTGATCTCTGCCTTGAATTGGTGAACCACGAACTCCACGAACAGCATCAGGATCTGCAACGTCCATGAGGTCCATGATTTCTACAAGTAGAGTGATTGCCTTTGTTATGAACTCTCTGTCCAAACTCGAATTGCAGAGAATATGCTTTGCAGAAACTGGTGTTGTATGAAATCTCTTCTATGTACATTGAACATGGAGTCAAGTAGTCCAGTATTGTTGTGTGGTTAAGCGAGAATTGGTTTGCAGAAGTTAGAATATGATTGCGATTGCCTCATAATTAGCATATCAACGCTCAAGGGAAACCAATAATTTTATTGACTATAGCTCATCACTCAAGTTCGATCAAGTTCATAGAGTTTGCATTCTCTCTATTCACTATTGAGGAGAATGTATTAACAAATTAACAAATTTTGTGCCTTATTCCATTAACAAATTTTTGGATCCATACTCAAAAGGTTGATTATGTTGTGCCTTATCTACGAGAGAAAGCACGAATTTTCTTGCCAATGTCTGGCCAGCTACAAGCCACACATGGTTTCCTTTCAAGATTATAACCATCAACTCCACCCAACAGCTGGGCGTGTTGCATAATTTGGCCTTCCGACATTTGGAAGCAAAACTCTGTTTTGTTTGATTTCGCTTTGTCTCTGATTGCTGATGATGTTTTGTTTTCTTTTGTTTGTGCTTTTGCAGAGATAGGAGCTGATGAAGCTGAAACAAGGCTGCCATTTGAAGAGCTGGAGAATTGGCAACATTTTGACGAATTACATATTCATCATAAAAACATATTTGATGACTTCTTCTTCAAAACAGGGTTTTGAAGAAGAATCAATCTCGCCTTATTTATGACGACATTCCTGAAATGAAGACTTACTGAAGCTTCCTCTAGCCTACCTCTGAAGACTAAACCCTGAACTCCAGAATTACTCTTTAATGACTGCAAATAAGGAGAAATGAACCTTGGTGAATTTGATTGCAGCAGACTGACAAGACGGAGTCTAACATTGGCTCCAATGGGGATGGCAGCTGCCGCTTCTTGGAGGTGCCAAGAACCGCAGAGCTTTGGGAGAGCAGACAGTGCCTCCATTCATTGGGCGATGGAATCATTATTCTGAAAAACAAACTAAAGACTGATAACTCAGTTTATTAACTAGAAATTCGACTCACACTGACTTGATGCAAACTGAAATGACTGAATTAAACAAAAACTTTCTGAAAAGGGCAGCAGTCCATCAAAATTTCAAAACCCTGATGGCAACCCCCTGCATACTGATGTGATATGTACAGTCATGTATAATTGGCTTTCCAATGCAACCAATCCAGCAAATGGCTACACCTCAAATTTCTGCTCTTACTCTCCTTGAGCAGGCAGAATGATGAACCTGTAGGCAACTCAACACAATTACTGAAACCAAATCTTATGATAATGAACCAAGCAATATTTATCCTTTCTAATGTTTGCAGAAGAATGCTGAAGGGGTCTTGAAAATCTTGAAGCACTGGCTTATCTGGAGATCCAGCTGCAAAAATACTAGTAATCACCTCACTCTGATCTGAAAGGACAATTGATTTCTGAGGGATAGAAATGGAATCCTTGTACGAGTGTTAATTTAGCAAGTTCCTTGACTATTAAAAAGAATTCGACATATACTCTTCAACTTCTGTGATACAGATCATTTGTAAAAAAACAATCTTCAAGATTATCAAACATGACAGCCTTATCATCTTCATGAAAGGAAATATTATCTGTTTGCTGATCTATAAAGTTAATTACAAGACCGTCATCATTTTCAAAAGAGGAAGAAATTTCACCAACACTTTCTTGACCAAGTGTGCACTGCAAATCTGCTTTAGCTTGGGCTATAACATGACCTCTCAAGAGTTGATCTATCTCATCTTAAGACAAAGGAGATAATGATTTTTGTTTCTTCATACTTAATCAGTGTCTTCATGTGACGGGCATTAAACTGTCATTCATTGCGGGATTGTTGAAAGGAAGGTTACCCTTGCACAAAATCTCATTAATACTCGCGGGCGGTAAGGATTGCCTCTTCTGTGAAAGCTGTTGTTCTGGCAGTGAGCGACGGTGGTACGAGGCCTTTGGATCCATTATTTGTGTAAATGCACGCCCGGAATGATTTCCAACGAGCGAGTTCTCCTTGGTGAGCTTGACACAAAGTTGCGTGGTCATCACGATACGAATGCGAATACGAAGTAGGCCCCCGCTCCAGGACATTGTCCACAATGCGCAACACGTGGAGCGGACTTGCTGCATCACTGCTGTCTGCAGCAGGCGGTCTGAGAAATGACATTCTCCCTTTCATCATTTTCAGCCATATGGCCATCAACCTGCTGCAAAGTCTCCTGAGCACCTTGATAGGTATCCTTTAGGTTCTCTTCATTCTGCTGAAATGGATTCTCGTACAGGGCCTCCATGATTTCATCATTCATGAAATTATCATCTTCATAATATTTCTCCAGGCTTTCAATAAAAGAATAAGCATGTTTGCAACGGTCATGAACTAAATTTAATGATGGATAAGACATTTGATATCTTTCAATGAACAGGGCATGAAAGTCCTTTAAACAGTAAATACAGGCCAGCGGCAAATTTTCATACCATGACTGAGCTTCACCTTCCAGAGTGGCCAGGAATATCTTCATCAAGCAATCTTCATCAAATTCAACCTTCAACTTGCGAATATGCATGTGAAATCTGACTAAATGTAAAGCAGCATCTTTCTTACCATCATTGTTAAACGTAGGAAGATTCCTCGACCAATCCACCTTGGGCATCTTATTCGGAAAACCTGGAATGTGATCTCGGCTCATGGGAGCGTATCTTCTTGCGATCCGGTCCATCTTGAAAATCTCACAGCTACTGATCTCCCTGCAGTGAAGTCACCATGAAGCATTTGATTGTCTGGATTGTTTAATGTGTGAAGTCGCCGGGTGAATGATTTCAGCCTTGCGGTGTCTGACTGCTGTCCCCCATCAGCATCAGATCTGAACTCTGTTATCCTTTACCGGGGAAGGATCTCCCCAGTATGGTCGCCACTATGTTAGCGCTCGATTCTGCCACAGGCTGAAGAAGGCAAAACTCGAGGCAACATCAAACCAACCTTAGCCTCGTAGCTAGCCCTACGAGGACAGGAGAGGGCTCTCTCCGGGTCTATCTCGGCGGAAAATTTTCAATGGGGCTGAGATGACCGATAAGGAAAACTAATCTTAGGCTAGTAAAGTGATATGAATAAGGTTTTTAATAAATGTTGGGTTTCTGGGCTGTGTGAGGCAAAGACAGCAAGAGCAGAGATTAAATAAAGAACGCAGATTATCTCCTGAGGCAAGGTAAGCATGAAGTTTAGCAATTAAACTGAGATAAACGGAATGACAAGACTGCTGAGAAGTCGACAAGGGCATAGAAGATGGATCCTTGTCGAACAGAAGAAAACATTAACTATGAATACTTCCTCAAGACAGAGCAAATAAATTGAATTCTGCCTTTCTCACTTAAAAGTATTCAACAGAAATGATTTAGGAATGAAATGAAAAAACATTACAAGATACATATGAGACAGAGAAGAAACATATGTCAAATGTCATACCACAGGAATCTCAGGGGTAAGAGCTGTATTTTTCATTAAACTCTCTGTCAAAAACTGTACAAGAAAGCGCTCTGTTCTCCTCCACGCACCAGCTCTCAGAATTCTCTCCTCCCCTCTTACAAGTGATTTTACAATACATTAAATAAACTAAGAGAAATGCTAACTAATCGATGAAAATAAGGGGCAGTTACATCAATAATCATGAAAATAGGAAAACTCTGCTCTAAAAGGAATAGCGATGTATTTGTTTGTTGATGACCAATGAATTGGTAGAACCTGTAGCTGAATTTTCTGAACTGCAACTGAAGACCCAAAATGGACTAACCAATTCGATTTGCTTTGCTGGGATAATTATCTGCGCTTCTGGCTTCTGACTTTGATTGCCATGTTACATTTACCATTTGAAGATCTCTGCTAGCCAATGATTAAGAGACAAATATGGAGCGCAGATCCATCTGGATTATTAACTGAAGTCATTAAAATAGGAATCGAATCCTATTTTTCTGTTGTGGTCGATATCTTTTTTCTAATTTTTGCCTTTGACTATTTATTTCCCCTTACCGCTTTGAATAAAATCAACAAAAATAACCTTTAAACTGAAATTCTGCCGGTTCCAGACTTATCGCATTCCAATTCAGCATCAGCTCTTAAATTTCCAGACTCATGCCTTAGTCGTATTTTTGCATTTTCATGTTCCAAACAAGCACAACGCTCCTTCAGCATTTGATAATCATTGCAAATGACCAGTTTGGAGACAACCATTCACATCGCATGCCCAATTTAATGTGTAAAATGATTCATCCTTATCATCGTCAACATATGCCTACAAAATCTTGATTTGATGACGGAATTTACTCCTCGTGCCTGTATCTCAACATCAAAATCATCACAACCATATTAAAAATCCATTGCACAATGATCAAAACCTGTTTGCAATTTCGTTGAAGTCGTTTTGGATGAAAACTGGGCGCACAAAACACAACTTTTCTGAATCCTGCTGGCAAGCGGGTCGCTCTTCTCTGAGTGGGTCGCTCTGCCCAGGTGGGTCGCTCACGTTGTAATTTTACATTGTGAAAATCGCCCCAGTGGGTCGCTCTGCCCAGGTGGGTCGCTCTTGCTCCACAACCCAGTCCAGAACTATGGAACCTTGCACATGGCCTTCAAAACTTGACCTCGGCCTCCAACTTCACTAATCTGATCTTTGCCTTGAATTGGTGAACCACGAACTCCACGAACAGCATCAGGATCTGCAACGTCTATGAGGTCCATGATTTCTATAAGTAGAGTGATTGCCTTTGTTATGAACTCTCTGTCCAAACTCGAATTGCAGAGAATATGCTTTGCAGAAACTGGTGTTGTATGAAATCTCTTCTATGTACATTGAACATGGAGTCAAGTAGTTCAGTATTGTTGTGTGGTTAAGCAAGAATTGGTTTGCAGAAGTTAGAATATGATTGCGATTGCCTCATAATTAGCATATCAACGCTCAAGGGAAACCAATAATTTTATTGACTATAGCTCATCACTCAAGTTCGATCAAGTTCATAGAGGGGTTGCATTCTCTCTATTCACTATTGAGGAGAATGTATTAACAAATTAACAAATTTTGTGCCTTATTCCATTAAAAAAATTTTGGATCCATACTCAAAAGGTTGATTATGTTGTGCCTTATCTACGAGAGAAAGCACGAATTTTCTTGCCAATGTCTGGCCAGCTACAAGCCACACATGGTTTCCTTTCAAGATTATAACCATCAACTCCACCCAACAGCTGGGCGTGTTGCATAATTTGGCCTTCCGACATTTGGAAGCAAAACTCTGTTTTGTTTGATTTCGCTTTGTCTCTGATTGCTGATGATGTTCTTTTTGTTTGTACTTTTGCAGGAACAGGAGCTGCTGAAACTACTGCCATTTGAAGAGCTGGAGAATTTGCAGCATTTTGACAAATTACATATTCATCATAAAAACATATTTGATGACTTCTTCTTCAAAACAGGGTTTTGAAGAAGAATCAATCTCGCCTTATTTATGACGACATTCCTGAAATGAAGACTTACTGAAGCTTCCTCTAGCCTACCTCTGAAGACTAAACCCTGAACTCAGAATTACTCTTTAATGACTGCAAATAAGGAGAAATGAACCTTGGTGAATTTGATTGCAGCAGACTGACAAGACGAAGTCTAACAGGTTCTAATGCCTTTGTTCAAGGGTTCGTTGTATGTTTCCAAGGGTTTCAAAAAAAAACTTTCACTAGATATTAACAGCCCTTATGATATTTTTTACCACCACCATTTCTGCCACAAAATTTCTGTAAGGTGAAGACACATGAAGATTTAAATTGGTTCATGCTTGAAGGAAAGATGAATTGTTCTGATTGATGGGTATTTAGAGTTTTATTGTTGGCTATAATTTGCTTACAATGACCCTAGATGTAGTCACAAACAAGTAATAAAGATTATTGTTGTTCACAAGGCTGAAAAGTTGTCTAAAATCCCTCAAATTATCCCACAACAAGCTTCCCAAAAACCCCACATCATTGTTGGAAACATTTGTTGATTGCACCTGTATTTTTATACTTGTTTTCATGCTGCCCTGTCTGTCCAAACATTGGTATCAGAGCCATAATCGTGCTGTCATTAACCCTAGTTCTATTTGTTGGTGAAAATTTACCACAGTTGGAGGTATCAACCATTGGAAAGACCAACACTATTGGGTTCCAGAGAACCACCAATCAAAGGATATATCTACTGTTGTATCTTCTATTTAGGGCTCTTCACATGCTGCCATCGAATCTACGGTCATTTTCTTCTATATATCATCTTCATATTGCCTCATAATCCTACAAGAGTATGTTACATGACCTCACATCCTCCCAGCAAAAGTTGATCTTATATGCCGAGTTATATTTATGCTTGGATGGTGATCTTTTTGCTTTGTTTGGAGACCATGGAGGATGACAACATGCTACTAAAAACGGTTGTATTATAACAAGATTATTGATGTCAAACTGTTCATGGAGGCTACCACCAAATACTACAATAAGGGAGACTTTCCCATGATATTTTTGGAACCTTAAAACCATGTTAAAATTGTTTGAAACATGAGCCCTAAAACTAAAACAAATGCTACAACAAAATCACTATAATGTGATGGAAGTTCTATTATAGGACTTCTCTACTGCTGCTCATATGCTGTTTGAAATAATCAGGTTGAAATTTAGAACCTAACTATCGCTGGTCTAGTATGAAAAATCCAATTCCTGGCATGAGGCATATGATGAAGCCATTGGCTAGGTTACATGTTGGCAGTGTATGTTATGTTGATCTATTACTTTTTCTTTTGGTTAGAAACTGGGAACTTCACCACAACATCATACCAATATGTAAAATCCGAATTAATTGTTGTGAGACAACTAGCATCTAGGATATTTGTTTCTATCCCATACTTTGCCATCAACATCTAAGTTGTATTTCCTGTGCATGTGTTGAATGGAGTAGCTATTGTGGCATCTTTATGATTGTCCGTGTCAAACATACTATTTTGACATGTCTTCTCTTTTGTGGGGAAGGTATTGCTACATTGTATTTGCTAAGGACACATGTTCACCAAGACAAGTCAAATACTTTAAAATGTTGGATGTGTTTTGTATTATTGTTCTAGAACATATTCTTTGTCTTTGTTTTGTATTATTGTTCGAGAACATATTCTCTTTTTCTTTGTCTTTATTTCACACATTGTTTTAGGATATTTGAGTGTTTTAGGTTATTTAGGTTTTTGGCCCTGAAATTAGTAATTGAAATGCCAAATAATCACTTTATAATTGTGGATTTGCTTGTCTATTTGAGTTATTTTACATAAGCAATCTTTATAAGTAGATCTTAAGTAGATATTCTACCCTTAGCTCTATTTCAAAGTGTTGTAAGAATTTCTGAGGACCTCTTCTATTCCTTGACTCGAGGTGGTGGATTCCCATCCTGCTGAGGCCTTTCTCTTTCTTCTTGTCCTTCATTTTCTATTGAATCTGATTCAAGAGATTCTCCCACTGGATCTCTCTTGGGGGATTCTTGTGGTGGTAGTCCATGTATCATTTTTAAAAGTCTAATTCTTCCCTTTACCTACTTTTCATAACTTCCATAACCATTAGGTAGGGACCTGCAATGTCGATGGTGTTTTGTTTGTTTAGTAAAAGATTGTCGAGACTTTAATTTATTGAAAGTTGTAGAATTTACAATCTATGAAGTTTCAAGATATAATTTTTAAAAGTCTAATTCTTTAAAGGGTGCTAGCTCAATGGAAGAGCACCTGCTTTACAAGCAGGAGGTTGGTGGTTCGATTCCATCGTGCCTTGATATTCATATATAGGGAATGACGAAGATCATTTTTTGGTGACGGATGCTCTTTTGACCATCACCAATGAACTTATGGTGACATTTTTCGACCCTCACCAAAATATGAAATGGTGACGGTCAACGAACGCCACCATATATACGCATCAATAGTGACGACCATTAAAGGTCCGTCACCATAAATTGTTGTTGTTGATATGAAATGGTGAGGGTCACTGTTTGTCATTATAGTCATTATTCATAACGGACCTTGATGTCACCAATGAGTTTATGGTGACGGTCAATGAATGTCGCCATATATATGCACCAATAGTGACGGCCATGAAAGGTCCATCACAAAAAATCGTCACTGTTCATATGAAATGGTGACGGTCACTATCCATCATTATAATCAATATTCGTGACGGACCTTGAATGTCACCACAACACATACTTTCGACGACGCCACCTTTGGTGACGGAGGCTATTGTCCGTCACCATTGCCCATATGAAATGGTGACGGTCACTATCCGTCACTATAAAACATTATTGGTGACGGACCTTGAATGTCACCACAACACCTATACTTTCGGCGACGCCACCTTTGGTGACGTTCAGTTTTTTGGTGACGGAGGCTATTATCCGTCACCATTGCTCATATGAAATGGTGACGGTCATTATTTGTCACTATAAATCATTATTGGTGACGGACCTTGAATGTCACCACAACACCTATACTTTCAGCGATGCCACCTTTGGTGACGTTCAATTTTTGGTGACGAAGGCTCTTTTGACCCTCACCAATGAGCTTATGGTGACCATTTTTGCCCCTCACCAATGTGTTTTTTTCTTGTAGTGTCACCTCTTTAAGATTTCGAAAAATTAGCAATAAGCATGGAGAATACCTTGAAGATGGCTTATGGCCCTTGTCTAATGAATTGAGCAGGTTTAGAGCTTGTTGGAAGGCACAAGGAGTGAGCGGCACGTTTATTAGAAAGAACGTCGCGCAGTGGAAAAGGTATTGGGTCGGCCTTCAAGCAGTGGTGACCGGCGCTACAGGCGCGTCACGCGCCACTACAGGCACGTCGCGCAACCGTTGAATGCCTGTGTAATTCTTGCTCTGAACGCGCCGCACAGGATTTAAGCCTCAAAACACTTCGAAATTTGCTCGAACTTCTTGCTTGGTCTAGTGAACAGCTAAGAGAGCGATTGTGAACACTTGTTGAGTCTTGAAATTGCCAAATGGGCTTTGCAACGGTCTCCCACCCTTTTTAAAGTTGAAAGAAAGTCAACCATCCTTTGAAATTTCTTTATGAGGGTTTAGGATGCTACGAAGGCCCTCTTTGTCTTAAAACAACAAAAATCACTATCTTTATGCTTGTGAAGATCCCTTTGCTCCTTTAAAACGAAAAAATTTCCTTTGAAACTTCATGAAATACCTTTCACCTTGCATCTCCTTCAAAACGGCCCTTCAGACATAATATGAGATCTTTATCTTTATCAACTGATGAAGGCCCTTTGATATGAATATAAAACTTGTTTAAGCATCTCTTTAACCATTATAAAGTGATTTGTATGGTGAAAACCTCAGGAGAAATGACCCTCTGCCTTTTGTGAGGGAGGCCATTTTCAAGTTGACAAACCAACTGTTATGGTGTTTGATGGTTGACCATGCCCATTGTATAGGCTCAACAGCAAGGGTTTATAAATTTTCTCTTCAGGCATCAAAAACAAAAACATCCACAGACACTTATGTGTGCCAACTACACAAATTTCAAACTTGAGAAGTTGCCCATCCTGAACTTCACAAGTGCAGTAATAAAACTATTCTTGGTCCATATCAATAACTTGCAAGGTTGGTACTTAGAATGGGTAATTAATCTCTTTTATTTGAAACCCCATCTGAAACTTTCAAGTGAAAAGCTCTGCCATAAATAGTCTTTAACATCAAGGAAAATGATTAACCTTGGATTTCCAAAGTAATCTAGTCTTCAACCTTTACGAAGATATAGCAGGGGATGATGAGCTAAAGTTGAATTGTAAACATTGGAAAGTTGTCCCTTTGTTCCTCTGTGAAGGAGGTCTGTAAGAATAATGAATTTTCATTCATTTTACCATTTTTTGACAAAAGTCCCTTTTGAAGTCTCTGCCACACTGAAATGAATGCTCTTCATCCTCAAACAATGGTGAGCCTTCTACTTGTTTATGAAGGAGGCCTATGTTTGACAATTGCCTGGGCTCTTTTCAACCCATGTTTTAACCAAATGAAGAATGTCCATGAACACACTATTAGTCGTTTTCTTTGTATTTGATAGCAGAAGTCAGTTTAAAACCAAGATTGTTTTACTTCCTTGGTCAAGGAGATTCTTATAACAATAAGAACAGAGGTTTTCAGCATCATTGTATTGACCATCTTTTTGCTTAAACACCATTTGAAATCTGCTGGTGTATCTTTTGCTCATCCTTTGGAAGGAAGGTGACTCATCATTTCTGAAGTCATCTAAAAACACCTTAACTTTATGTTTTTAAATGAGGTTACATCTATGTTTCCTGGCCCTCTGCTTGTTAAATGAAGGAGGCCTTTATACTAGGTGACCCAACCCTCTGCTTGCAAAATGAAAGAGGTTTTCAACCAATGACTGACCATCTGCTCATGTTTGGAGGAGGTTTTCTCAGTCTTTCAACCCTCTGCTCATGTTTGGAGGAGGTTTTCTCAGTGATGCCATCTCATCTGCTTTCAAACAGTGTCATCTTTCCTTTCACTGCCTATTCATGCTTAAGCAAATAAAAGTGACAATTTGACAATATTCCATGAAGGGAATTGCTCTGAGACATGCAATCCTGCTGTTAAAAATACCTTTATGCATCTTTAGACATCAGAAGCAACCTGACCAGTATCTGCAGAGTATTTCTTGTTATTCATAAGTCACTAACTTTTTACTATGTTTGCAGGAGCTTATTGAAATAACTCTCTATCCTGTAGCTGCATCCCAGGCTCAAAAACACATGAGAAGCAGCTGTCTTCTCATGTTAAGTTTAATAATGTCTTCTGGAACACTGGTACACTTCTGCTCTTGAAAAAGACATTGAAACACTGTAAATCCACCTAATATCAGTTTGACCTATGGCATATGCACTGCTGAGACATCAAGGTTTGTTAGTGGCGCGACCTAAGAGTGTATCCAACTTTATTTGCAAAATAAGAAGGTTATCTATGACTGGCTGATATTAGACAGAGGTTCTTTTGGATTTCGGATAGTTTGCCAATGGAGGATCGCCTAAAACGCCACTACCTAACTTAGGGGAGACTTTTTGGACAGATTTGGATTATTCTCTTTGGAGCTGATGGACAAGTTTGTATGACTGAGACTAGACAGGGATTGGAAATTAGGATTTATCTCATCATGGGCGGATTTTAAAAGATAGGAGGGCAAAAATGTTTATGGATGTTTTCCAGCTGGCAAATTTGACAAATTTGAGATCAGCTGCTAAAAAAATTGGCTTTAAAAACTAGTCATCATCAACAGGTGAAAAATATTGATGACTAACAGTGGCTCCATTTGATGAGGGCACCTCCTTTTCAGGAGGTGTCCAGAATTTCAGATCTCGGTTCTTTGAAGACCAGTGCCTTTATCCATTGGCGCAAATTTCTTTCTTCGTTGATGTTATTTCTGAAAATTGACAGCATGATTAGCATCAATGATATTTCTACCTACCCCACTATATTTCCTAACATTTTTCTTCTTTTGGGTGCATTTAGACTGGCAACCCTTTGACATAATTTTTTTGAAAAATGACACTATCTATTTCTACACTTATATCTGCCGGGAGTTCAAATTAAACTGATGAACTCTTCTGTTTCTCTAACTATACTAGATCGACTGTCAAGGTTAAGCTATTTGACAGGATTTTATTCTCTAATCTAAAACATGAAATTTAAAAATGACCAAATCAAGATTAGACGGTCTGATTTGTCATGTACTTGTGGCATGAAAGACAAGTTGCACACAAATATTATTTTGCATAAAATGAAATCTAGAAAAACAAGGCTAGGATACACAATTTGTTTTTCATCCGTTCTTTCCTCTTTGGTTCTATTTTGAGCATGTGAAACCAGTATCTTTTCCTAATCTACTCTCATTGATAAGTCAAGCTCACACAATGTTGACTATCTTTTCCTCTCACTAACTTATCAGCAAATAAATTTAAAACATGTTCAGTTATGATTAGGCTAAATAACTAAACAAAACATTTGAGCACTAGTAGCAGCATTTAGACTTGCGCGCTTTCAGAATGACTATTTTTTGAACATGGAGCTTTCTTTCTATTTTTCAAACCGCTCTCTTTTTCTATTTTTCTATTGTTTTTGAATTTTCTGTTTTTGATTTATTTTTCAAACAATGGTATATACAATGATTGAAAAATTTTTAACTCAGAAATCTTGGAAATGGTGAAACTTAAGCCTATTATCTTCATAAGGATATCCTACCACTCTTGGTCCACTCAGATCTTGAAAATAAAAATTTGGAAAATTTTCTCTTTCAAGCATGACATAAGGATTCATGCATGAATCTCTTAACAACCCCCTATCTTCCCGTTGTACCTCTTTATACCTCTGATTTCTACTCCTCCTTTTGAAGTACATCTTTTTCAAATAATGCATATATTCTTTGTCATTTTTGAAGCATATGATGACATCATCAAGGTATGTCAGAATGCAGAAATTTAGAACTGGAAACATGGCTTTTAGGAGCATGTTTTTGATATCCGGTGGTTTTTCAATTCTGGGTTTGAAAATGGAACTACTTCCAGCATACTTGAAAAATTCTTTGAGTTGTTCGCTTTGTAAAGGAATCATTTGGCTATAACCTGAAACATCATCTTGCAAAGACATATGATTAAAAGCACTTATCATTGGTATATCATGGTCTTGGGCAGGAAGGATAAAATTTCTGTCACAAGGGTGTGTATTAGTGCTTCTAAAATCAAAACAAATCCTATGACCAGCTATTTTATCTTTGACTATTACTGTTTGGTCCAGATTTTTGTATTTTCTTTTGTCGAAGTTGTTTCTCGGAGTGATGGCAGTGGCATAGTGTTTCTCACTATTTTCTCTATATGAAGTATTATTTTGAACAAGATTGCAAATTCTAGCAGTTCTAATTCTTTGGTGGAGTGGCAGAATGTTAGCTAGTTCAAACAACTCAGGTATATTTGGACTGCAGTCATCATATCCTTTCATAAGAAGTTTTTTAGACATTTCTCCTGGATTTTGAGCTATCATGGTTACAGTCATGGTTTCATTTGAATGGGTAGAATTAGGTGATGGAAAATCCTTAAGGTATGGTAAGAACATTAAGCTTCCCTGCCCCTGATTTTCGAAAAGGTTTGTGATATGCAAGTCTTATAATGCCTCTGTTCTGAAAAAGTCTCCTGATGTTATTGCTGATGTTTGCCTAAGGTTTGAGCAATTTTCTTGATGGTACATAATGGTTTGTGCTTCTTGCTCTATCCATGTTTCAAAAGGAACAAGCTCTGTTTCCTCAAGACATAGCTGCTCATGGTCATGATAATTTTGAGTGTCTAGTTCATCATAGAGAACTTGGGGCAGCTGATGTGGTGGGTCTAAGTTTGTTTCAAATCCTTCTGACTGTTCTTCAATGTCCTCATCAGTGTGTAAAATGAAAGAGTTCATATCAAAATGCAAGGAGTACATCGGAATGTTATCTGGCCTTTCTTGGCTGCTGATCATATATTTCATGTGTGATTCCAAATAGAGTATTCTAGTTTGGTCAAATACAGGAATAGTGGCGTAGGACATATCAAGTTGAATATTTCCCTGAAGCTTAGCTCCCCAAGATCTGGATAAAAGCATTCCATACTTGGGAGGGATGTCTGCTACCACTATGTCCATGATCAGGTGTTTTGCAGGTACTTTGGCCAAACTGAAACAAAGATCTTTGATCAAGCCTAGACATTTGACTCTACTCGAATCAAATGAATATAAGTCTTTATATGGTCTTGTGATTTCTACGCCTAATCTTTCCATCACAACCTTCGGCATGAGATTATGTGAGGCCCCGGAGTCTAGCATGGCATTTTGAAGGATTTGGTCATGAATATTCAGACTGATGTAAAAGGGAAGAGTGGTTCCTTCTTGGAATTTCCCTTCTATTTTTGGACCAAACAACACTTCGGGAGTGTCATCAGCTATATTAAGGGTGTTCGCATCATTTCCTATATTCAGGACCTTTAACACTTGGGATTTATAAGAGCCTTGGACGATAAGTTCAGTGAGAGACATGGCAATCTTTATTTTGGCGATTTCTCCCTCAAAACTGAAGGGTGCTTGTAGTTTAGACAGGTTTGCTTCAGTTTTTTCAGCCATGACTTTCTCTATGTTCTGATTTTGCTGACTTTGTTTCGGGATTTTGTTTGACACAGCCATCTTGGGAATCTTTGTGGAGGTACTAGGAGCATCTGAGCCAAGACTTGTTTGAACAGCTTTATCTTTATTTTGGTCAGTTTTCTTGACCGTGCTTTTGTTGTTATCCACTGCTTTTTTAAGGATGGTATCAGGGGTTTTAGTACTGTCCGAGCTATCTTTCTTGGATTTGTCTTGATTTTTTCTGCTTCTAAGGTCATACTACCTGTGAGCTTCTATTATGGCATTCTGAAAATCTATGGCAGGATCTTTGGGATCTTCATAGTTGGTTTCATCTTGATTCGAAGAGAAGAATGCTTGTTCTTCTTCTGTGAGGTAAACCTCACTCTCGTTATCAAAACCTATGAGGTTCAAATGATTTTCATTAATGGGTTATGTATCCCCATCATCTTCTTCCACATAATTTTCATTAAAGGGTGGCCTAATTTGTTGGTCATTTTCCCTTGGTTTGTTTTGAGGCTGTTCTCTCCTAAAATTTTGGTTCCGGTTTCTGTTTGGAGGGTTTGGCTGGTTGTCCCTAAGAGGTGTCTTTTCACTTATCTTTTCTCACATTTTGGCCATGGACCTAACTAAGTCATCTATTATAGGATCTAAGAAAGGGGTTGAAGTGGAAACCTCATCCCGGTATGTGACTTTCCTTTCTGATCTAGTCCTAGCTCTCTTTTCTGCTAAGTTGGCTTCTGCACTTATGGCCACTTTTTGCATTTCCTCCAAGGTAGGGGGGTCCTTGTCTCTTATTTGATAAGTCATGTCTGGGTCAAAGCCTTCGCGGAACTTTTCTAAGGCTGAGCCAAGTGGAGGTTTGAAGTGAGGTGGGAGGGCGTTATAAACATTGTTGAACCTAGTGCAATATCCCTAGACACTTTCCCCATTTTCCCGTTTTAGATTGTTATATTCTGACAGGATTTGAATGGGGTTCTTTCGGATTTCCCACTTATTTATGAAGGTTTGGTAGAGTTTTGGGAGATCGTGGATGTTGTTTGGAGTTAAGCTCTTAAACCATTTTTTGGGTTCTCCGCCCAGGCTTTGGGCAAACATCCCCATCCTGATGGTCTCGTCTTCTATTTCCATGTATTCAAAGGCATCGCTAATTCTATCTACATGTTGTTGAGTTGTGGTAGTCTCAACTCCGGTAAAGTGTGGGATTTTGGATTGATAGTCATTTTGTAAGGGAGCCAAAGGGTGTGGCAACACCAAGGGTGCATACCAGGCTGCCATGGCGGGAGCTAATGGATGATGTACAAAATAAGGGCTTGTAGGATGAGCTGGGGTGTTTTGAAAAATAGTGGTTTGGATGGGTGTGGTGGATGTACTTGGGCTAGTGATCTGATTTTGAGTAGATCTGGGGTGGTAGGAGTCAAAGTGATGGAGAAGCTGAAATTCGGGAGGTGTAGTAGGCGAGGCTTCTCTACTAGGACTCTGTGGCAGATCTAGGGGCTCAAGATCGTCAAAGTTTACCTTACTTTGTGACTTGCTTCTAAAAAGATTTTTTTGCTGATTTTAAGTCAAAGGGGGAATCCTGCAAGGCTCTGAGGTGTTCAGGTACTGATCTTGCTTTATGGATGGACCTATCGGTAGCTAAATTGCCAGTTTCGGAAGCTTGCCACAGAATCTTCTCTGGGTCATCTACTATGATAGGGGGATTTGGGTCTGGATGAGATCTGGTGTTGATTCCTCGTGAAGCCAGATTTCGAATCTAGAGTTTAGAGAGGATGGTATTTGTGATTGTTTCGGATGGATGGCCTCTCTAGGGGTTTACTAATGTGAAGGATGGTCAAAACAAAAATGAGGACTAGTGGAGTCGCCAGGTGGATTTCTGTGAGAACTATGGTCCACCAGAAACACTATCAAAGATGCTTTCAAGAAAAAAATTTCTAGCAAACTTTGAAATGAAGACTTGCAAGGAAGAGTGGTTCACTTGGTTTCAACAGTTTTCTAGGTTGTTTGGACAAGCTAATGGTTCTATTTGCAAGATTATTTCTATTTATCTCCTATGTTTAGGTGAAGTCTTCTGAATTGCTAAGTTATACTTAGTTTGTTACTGATTACAAAGTTTTCACCATAAGTTTTAAGTTTTTTGGAAAGGATGAGTCAAAAAAAATGTATGGTTTATGAATTTTTTGTTTTTTTATGGAGTTTTTAGGCCTACTGGAGGCTAGTGGAGTTGCCAGGTGGAACTTGGTTGTTTTTTGTAAAGATGTAGCTATGGTCCACCACCAATAACTAGGGAAAAGCCAATCTGGGAATGTTTTGGGGTTTTTTGAGTTTTTATGTACAGCCTATGGATTATTAGAGTGTTCTTAGACCTGATTCATCACTTTGCTAGGGTGATGAAAACAAAAAGAGTTTTACTCTAAATGATTCTATGGACTACTTGCCTATTTAAATTTTTAAAGACTAATGAATCTACAAGAGTTTGCTAGACTATTATGTACTCAGTTAGTCCCACCGTGATCGCCATTATGTTAGTGTGGCGATGAGGTGGCTAAATGGCAGGTATGTTTGAAGATAAGGGATTTCTGGAGTCCTAAGGTGTACTTAGATTGTCACTAACTCAGAGTCCCACCGTGATCGCCATTATGTTAGGGTGGCGATCAATGGCGATTAGGTGGCTGATCGGATAGTATTCTAAAATTTAGCAAAGTAGTAAGGCCTACTGAAGGCTAGTGGAGTCGCCAGGTGGATTTTTAGTTGTTTTGAGAGTATATGTGTATGGTCCACCACCAATATTGATAAACACCAATCTGAGGAGGTTATTTTTTGGGGTTTTCTGAGTTTCCTATATGTAGCCCTGAGGTTTGGAAGAGTTTCCTATAACTAAATCATCATTTTGCTAAGATGGTGAAGAAGCTAGTTTTTACTCTTCAGACAATACCTAAGTTTTCTAATTTTGACTGAGATTTTGAGAGATCCTAAGGGATACAGACGATGTTTTGACTCAAAGTCCCACCGTGATCGCCATTATGTTAGTGAGCGGTGGGATAAGTCAATCAGATAGTATTCTTAAGGCTGCTGAAATGTTTAGGGAATCTAAGTTCGTTTATCACTCAGAGTCCCACCGTGATCGCCATTATGTTAGTGTGGCGATGAGGTGGCTGATCGGATAGTATTCTAAAATTTAGCAAAGTAGTAAGGCCTACTGGAGGCTAGTGAAGTCGCCAGGTGGACTTTTATTTGTTTTGAGAGTATATGTGTATGGTCCACCACCAATATTTATAAACACCAATCTAAGGAGGTTATTTTCGAGGTTTTCTGAGTTTTTATGTGCAGCCTATGGTTTATTAGAGTGTTCTAAACCTGATTCATCACTTTTCTAGGGTGGTGAAAAACAAAAAGAGTTTACTCTAAATGATTCTATGGACTGCTTGCCTGTTTAAATTTTGAAAGACTAATAAATCTAAAAGAGTTTGTTAGACTATTATGTACTCAGTTAGTCCCATCGTGATCGCCATTATGTTAGGGTCTCGTGATTTGGCTGATTGGCAAGCCAAATGACAGTAAAACATCAAACCAATCTTTGGAGCCCAAGGACCTAGCCTTCCTGGACTCAGATAGGGCTCTCTCTATTTGTGTAATGGATATCTGTGTGTTTGCTTATTGTGTTCTTGATTTTATGATAGTTATGAAGTAGGTTTTTTGTTTTTAGGTTGTGAGGGATGAACTGATCAAAGACTAAAATAGGTAACAAGATGTCAGATAAACTGGGCTATGGGGTCGAAAAGGTCATGAAAGCTGTCATATGGTGATACAAGGTTGTTGAAGGGCCGATTTGATTCGAGGTAAAATGCATCTTTGGGTAAAATCGAGTGAGATGGACATTAATTTTGTGAAGAACAAAGGATTTCAAACATAAATAGTTAAATAGCTGACATAAACATGGTAGGGCTAACCATTAACGTAGAATGTAATTCAGCAACATCGTCTATACAGAATAAACATTCAAGCCATGGAGATGAGTGTGACTCTCTAACTTAGGAACAATAATGCAATTTGGGGAAATACATTTAAGACAAACAAACAACTTAAATCACTATGAAGGAATGCCTAAGCATAGTATTTTAAGGTATTGGGCACTTTGAAAGAAAGATTTCATAGTTTTTAGGCAAAGGGCAAGATCAGTACAAGACCTCCTTGGTTGAACAAATGACAATCAAACAATCAAAGAAAAGTTTCAGAGGTGGAGCTATGACTAGCCATGAGTAAGCAGGGCATACCATGAATCATACTTAGCATGCATAAAACCATAAATGAAACAAGCAAACAATATTCTTCAATTATCAAAGAGCAATCAAGGATTCTTTGATATGACTAAGAAGGAAGAAAACATAGAAACTATAAAGAAACATGAAATTTGAAGTGCCTCCAAGGGCATGTCTCAAATCTATTCTCTACTGTCTTATAGCAAACAAGAACATGGAATATGTATGAAAACCAAGAAGCATAACAGAGAGGAACACTATACCATTTTACCAACTCAAGGAATCCAACAGCAGTCCTCTTTCATCATCCAAAACATTCAAGAAATCTCCACACATGTTTTCCAAGGCAACCATATATTGCTTCTATTCATCAATTTCAGCCTTGTTTACAATTAATTCTCATGGAATATATAGGCCAAGATGAGGGAAAACCTCCTAGTGCAACTTGCAATCTCATTGGCCCATCAAAAATATCTGATTTTGTCCTTGAGGCTTTGCAAAGCCCAAGGCACAAAATATCTAATAAAATATCTCAAAAAGGCTAAAAAAGGAAAATATATTGACTTTTCATAACTAATCATGCCCAAAAATAGCTAAACACACATGAGGAAAAGTCACTTTTGAAAAGTACATTTTTAAAATATCAGAAGAATACATCAAAGAAAGTCCCCGACTTTCCCAACCTTTCTTAAGCCCCAGGCTACCGGGAAACTTCTAGGCCTCGTGATGGCCTGAAAGGCCTGGGCTGCCTATTTAAAACCTCCAGCTGTCTGCAATCCTACTGTCAGGGCATCCTCCAAAACCGACCGTGTAAAACCAAAATAGGACTCTGTCAAGAGCAAGAAAATCGACCTCAGGAAAGGGGAAGTGAGTGTTTTCTGCCATTTTGGGGAGTAAAATCACCCAGCCTGATCTGAAAGGAGGCCGAGTATATTCCCCTGAATGCTATAGCATCTAATGATACCATTTTCATCCTTTGAGGATGCCCCAAATGTGAAATGGCGATGCCCATGAGTTTTAATAAAAAACCTAAAATACAAAACCAAAACTTATTGAATTTCGCCTACCTTTGGCGAGCATGACCCTGGCGGGTTTTCGAAACATGTTGTAGTTTAGGCTGGCACTTTGGAGCTTTGAGGTGTCTTTCTTCAATTTTGGTGCCGGGTGCCTCCTTTGAGCCTCCTTGAGTTTTTCCTGTGTGGCCTTCAATTTCCACTGGGCAAACTGATTGAGCTTCTTATAATGCCCAGTCATCCTCTGTTGAAGGTCCAAATCTCTATTTGCCTTCTCCAACTTCTTTACCAAGTGATCATTTACCCTCTCAAGACATGCTTCTCGATTGTTCTCTATCTCTTGGGTGAACAAAGTAGTGAGAGGAGTAGATTGGACAAGGGCAGCTTCTTCCTCCTTTTGTTTCTCATGGGCTCTTTTGAGTCCAATGGTTCTTGGCCTCTTTCTCCTGGGCTGATCTTCATCTTCACTCTCATAAAAATCACCCATGAGTTCTTCCAATCTAACTTGTGCCTTTGAGGCCTCCTTTTTGTATTTGATGGCCCGTGTCTCATATACCGCCATATGGACACTCATCTGTTTGTTTTGAATTTGCAAAAAGTGATTGAAGTTTCTAGCCCTCTCTAGATCAATCCTCAAAGCATCAATTTGGTTTTCTCTATTGATCAAGAGAGTTTCTAGTATTCGGGCTTCATTGTCACTATCATCACTTTGGATTTGAATTATGTCAAAGTCCCTCTCCTTTTCATGGTTGCTTTCTTCTTTCTCCTTTCCCTTGCTTTGGGTGGCTCTTTTAGTCTTCCTCCTCTTGGGAAATTTGACAATGGGCTTCTTGGGCAATTTCCCCTTGCTTCGGAGGGCCCTAGTAACATTTTGAGTTACATCTTTAGGCACCCTTTTCCTTGATTTCTGGGGCTTGGCCACTTTCAGAGAAGAAAACATGGCCCCTTGCCTAGGAGAGGCAGCTAGCACATGCTCTATTGGCTCTTTGCCCTTGTTAATTTCCTCATCATTCTTGCCACTGTCTTGAGTTTATTCATGGATGCCTTGACTATCCTCTTGCATTTCTTTTTGAGGGCTTCCCTCCTCACTATGCTGCACCTGTTCATCATGATGCCCTTCTTCTTCATGAGGCTACCTTTCCTCACTATGCTGCACCTGTTCATCATGCTGCCCTTCCTTATCTTGCGGCTGTTCATCATCATGTGGCTACCTTTCCTCACTGTGATGCATCTGTTCATCATGCTGTGCTTCCTTACTGTGATACAACTGTTCATCATGATGCCCTTCCTTTTGCTCTTCTTCATCATGCCCTTCTTCCCCTTGCTGCTCTGCCTCACTGTGCTCTTCTTCCCCTTGCTGATCTACCTCACTGTGCTCTTCTTCCCCTTGCTTCCCTATTTCATCATGATGTTGCTCATCATCATCTTCCTCCTCTTGCTCATGCTCTTTTTCATCATCATTCTCTTTTTCTTGTGCAATGGGAAATTTGAGCTTCTTGGGAATGGGCTTGCTTGAAGAAGGCGAAGGATGGTGAGTGGAAGGTGAAGGAGATGTATGAAATGAAGGGACAGTGGCGAAATCCGGATGTGTAATGAAAGTATCCCAAGAGATTTCTTTCTTCTCAAGCTGATGAAGAATGATAACCTTGATGAGGGAGTGATGGAAGAGGCAGGCTGTCTGCTGAGAAGGAGGTTTTTTCTAAACAGTGGAGGCAATTTTCTCAATACTTCTATGGAGGAAGAAGGGGAGATTTAACAATTTGGCTCTTGTGAAATGCATGAGCAACCGGACATGATAAGCATAGACTCGGGAGAATATTCCCTCGCAAGTGAAGTATTTCATGATTATCTTCATGAGGGGGGCCTAACTAGTCAACAGATATGAGAAGGGAAAAATGGATGTACATCTGTCTCTATGCTCAGGCTTTAGAAAAGGCTTGTATTGTTCGGAGTCTAGGTGGCTTTGTTTAAACCACTTCTCTTCGACATAAGGGATTTTGGTGGCCTTGGAAATGGACCTAGGAGAGAACTTAAAATCCAAGCTTGCCAGCTGAAAGTGCTTCTCTTGAAATCTCAAAGCACAAAGATGTGTCAAAGGGGAATAGTTTTTCACCTCCTGCACCCTTTGACAAAACTCTAGACACCCAACCTCATGGAAATTAAACAGGACTAGTGGATGAGCATTTACCTCTTCAGTTGAAACAAGCTCAAACCTCCTGTGAAGGCCACTCCTATTGTCTTGCCTGGGAGGCATTTTGTTTTGAATGTTCTTTGCAAAACCAAGCTGTCTCAAATGGCCCTTGAAATGTTTTTTCTCAACCACACCTCTGTCCTCCTTGTAAGTCATTTTTTGTCCTCTTTGATGCCAATCACCAAGTATTTGTCAAAATAAAATAAAGTCAACTTATCACTGTGCTTGGGCCAATGGTATTGAAAAAGAGGTAATTGTGTTTTCTTGTTTGAACAAGGATCTTTTTGTGTTTTGACAGAAACAAGACACCCTTCCTCCAAACAACACTCTTCTGCTATTCATTGTTTTTACAAAGGTAGACAAAAAACACCCTCAACTGACTTTTGCAAAATCTCTCACACACTCTGCTTTTGGGACTTATAGAGGTTGCACAGATTTACCTGTTTCATCACACACAGAGGACCTTTTCAAGTGATAAAGCATTCAAACTATGACCATTTTTTTCACCTTACAAACATCTCTTTCTTCTGAGTTTTAGCAGACAAGGTTTGCTTTCTTCTATTAACCCTATTAGGACACTTTCCAACAATTTGAAACCTCTACAACTCTGTGTTTTTGTCTTGCAATTAGTGTATGGTTTATCACTGTTCTTAAAGCTCTTAAGGTCTTTTAAGATTGTTAAAATATCCACCTACCACTGTAAAGGTGTGTGACATTCACAACAATAAAAACCTCTGAGTTTTTAACCAAGTCTGCTCCTTGTAACAGTTGTGGGCTATCACTGTTCTTAAAGGCAGCTTAAGGCCTTTCAAGACTGATAAAAACACTTCACCTATCACTATACTAATCTTGGGCAATCATAGCAACAAAAACCTTGGATTTTGCTCAAAAACCCTACTCTCCAACCACTGTTTTTTGTCTTGTGAAAATAACCTTGTCACCTCTTTAAGATTTCGAAAAATTAGCAATAAGCATGGAGAATACCTTGAAGATGGCTTATGGCCCTTGTTTGATGAGTTGAGCAGGTTTAGAACTTGTTGGAAGGCACAAGGCGTGAGCGGCACGTTTATTAGAAAGAACGTCGTGCAATGGAAAAGGTGTCGGGTCGGCCTTCGGGCAGTGGTGACCGGCGCTACAGGCGCTTCGCGCAGCCGTTGAATGCCTGTGTATTTCTTGCTCTGATAGCGCCACGCGCTTTTCCATGCACGCCACGCGGGCTTTAAGCCTCAAAACACTTCGAAATTTGCTCGAACTTCTTGCTTGGTCTGGTAAAAAACTAGGAGAGCGATTGTGAACGCTTGTTGAGTTTTGAAATTGCCAAATGGGCTTTGCAATGGTCTCCCACCCTTTTTAAAGTTGAAAGAAAGTAAACCATCCTTTGAAATTTCTTTATGAGGGTTTAGGATGCTACGAAGGCCCTCTTTGTCTTAAAACAACAAAAATCACTGTCTTTAAGCTTGTGAAGATCCCTTTGCTCCTTTAAAACGAAAATTTCCTTTAAAACTTCATAAAAGACCTTTCACCTTGCAGCTCCTTCAAAACAGCCCTTCAGACATAATATGAGATCTTTATCTTTATCAACTGATGAAGGCCCTTTGATATGAATATAAAACTTGTTTAAGCATCTCTTTAACCATTATAAAGTGATTTGTATGGTGAAAACCTCAGGAGAAATGACCCTCTGCCTTTTGTGAGGGAGGCCATTTTCAAGTTGACAAACCAACTGTTATGGTGTTTGATGGTTGACCATGCCCATTATATAGGCTCAACAGCAAAGGTTTATAAAATTTCTCTTCAGGCATCAAAAACAAAAACATCCATAGAGACTTATGTGTGCCAACTACACAAATTTCAAACTTGAGAAGCTGCCCGTCCTGAACTTCACAAGTACAGTAATAAAACTATTCTTGGTCCATATCAATAACTTGCAAGGCTGGTACTTAGAATGGGTAATTAATCTCTTTTATTTGAAACCCCATTTGAAACTTTCAAGTGAAAAGCTCTGCCATAAATAGTCTCTAACATCAAGGCAAATGATTAACCTTGGATTGCCAAAGTAATCTAGTCTTCAACCTTTATGAAGATATAGCAGGGGATGATGAGCTGAAGTTGAATTGTAAACATTGGAAAGTTGTCCCTTTGTTCCTCTATGAAGGAGGTCTGTAAGAATAATGAATTTTCATTCGTTTTACCAGTTTTTGATGGCAGTCCCTTTTGAAGTCTCTACCACACTGAAATGAATGCTCTTCATCCTCAAACAATGGTGAGCCTTCTACTTGTTTATGAAGGAGGCCTATGTTTGACAACTGCCTGGGCTCTTTTCAACCCCTGTTTTAACAAAATGAAGAATGTCCATGAACACACTGTTAGTGGTTTTCTTTGTATTTGATAGCAAAAGTCAATTTAAAACCAAGATTGTTTTACTTCCTTGGTCATTTAGATGAGGTTGTCTTTAGTCAAAACTCCACCTCCGGATTCCTCTTTGAAGGAGATTCTTATAACCATAAGAACAGAGGTTTTCAGCATCATTGTATTCACCATATTTTTGCTTAAACACCATTTGAAATCTGCTGGTGTATCTTTTGCTCATCCTTTGGAAGGAAGGTGACTCATCATTTCTGAAGTCATCTAAAAACACCTTAACTTTATGTTTTTAAATGAGGTTACATCTCTGTTTCCTGTCCCTCTGCTTGTTAAATGAAGGAGGCCTTTATACTAGGTGACCCAACCCTCTACTTGCAAAATGAAAGAGGTTTTCAACCAATGACCTGACCGTCTGCTCATGTTTGGAGGAGGTTTTCTCAGTCTTTCAACCCTCTGCTCATGTTTGGAGGAGGTTTTCTCAGTGATGCCATCTCATCTGCTTTCAAACAGTGTCATCTTTCCTTTCACTGCCTATTCATGCTTAAGCAAATAAAAGTGACAATTTGACAATATGCCATGAGGGGCATTGCTCTGAGACATGCAATCCTGCTGTTAAAAATACATTTATGCATCTTTAGACATCAGAAGCAACCTGACCAGTATCTGCAGAGTATTTCTTGTTATTCATAAGTCACTAACCTTTGACTATGTTTGTAGGAGATTATTGAAATAACTCCCCGTTCTGTAGCTACATCCCAGGCTCAAAAACACATGAGAAGCAGTTGTCTTCTCATGTTAAGTTTAATAATGTCTTCTAGAACACTGGTACACTTCTGCTCTTGAAAAAGACATTGAAACAATATAAATCCACCTAATATCAGTTTGACCTATGGCATATGCATTGCTGAGACATCAAGGTTTGTTAATGGCGCGACTTAAGAGTGTATCCAAATTTATTTGCAAAATAGGAAGGTTATCTATGACTGGCTGATATTAGACAAAGGTTCTTTTGGCTTTAGGATAGTTTGCCAAGGGAGGATCGCCTAAAGCACCACTACCTAACTTAGGAGAGACTTTTTGGACAGATTTGGAGTATTCTCTTTGGAGCTGATGGACCAGTTTGTATGACTAAGACTAGACAAGGATTGGAAATTAAGATTTATCTCATCATGGGCTGATTTTAAAAGGTAGGAGGGAAAAAATGTTTATGGGTGTTTTCCAACTGGAAAATTTGACAAATTTGAGATCAGCTGCTAAAAAACTTGGCTTTAAAAACTAGTCATCATCAACAGGTGAAAAATACTTATGACTAACAAGAAGACAAGCCAAAAATATGTGTGTTGGTGCGTTACGGCGGTCAGCAGGATGCTTCAACCAGCAAAGTCTCAATATGTTCAGCGAACTAGAAGTGTCACACAACCCTCACAGACAGCCAGATCAGTCAAAGCAAAATAGTAGCAGCAAAAAGTCAACGCATCTCGGTCAAAGTCAATGATCAACCTTGATTTCAGTGCCAAAAAATGCAGACTAAGGAAATAAAAATTTTGACCAAGTTTCGGCTCAGTTTGACCAAGCATTGACCAAAGTCAACGCTAGTCAAATCTACGCTGAAAAACCCTAGGTCAGAAAACATAAATCTCTTTGTTGCGTTTCCCATGTGTGGATGAAGAAGAGCCTCCAAGGTGCTCGAACCAATCAGATGATGATAGAGAATGTGATGTGATGGATGAGTGAAAATGACCTCCAACGTTGGCCTATTTATATCCATCAGTGAGGGTGTGTGACACAACTGCTGGGGCTTCAAGCCTACATTTCATTTCAGGCCGACCTGCACATATTTTGAATAAATTCAAAATAAATGTTCTACTCATCAGATCAAGATGATCTTTCGATCGATCTTGCACCTCTCCGAAAGAGGAATCCAATAAAAATATTGGCATCTTCATCTGAGCATCACAACATGGAGTTTGGACCTAGTTGTCCAAAATTAACAATAACCTTACTTAAATCTGTCAAGATGACTTATTGTAAAGAGAGCAAAAAATTGGTTGGGTCTGTTGATTATATCGTTCACCCTTTAAATTTTCAAGAAAGAACACAAGGGCAGGTTACCCGAATGCATTCAAATGGCTAAGGTTTGAAATATCGTGAAGGGGAAATACGATTAATTGAACCATACATCAAAGAGGGGCAAGCACACTTTGTAATAAAGCGAAAGTATGTCAGAAGTTTTGGACCGAAATCGCGAAGGTTTAAAAAGCGCGAAGGAAATAGATATAAGGCGAGTCCCACTTACATTCTATATACACATAAACGAAGTTTTCAAGCACCATTCCGGGGGAGTCACAAATGAGAGGGATAAGGCGGAGCTTCCCCCCCCCTGAAATCTTGATGACGTGTCAAGGAGCATGACACGAGGCTAGCGTTTTATGGAGAAAAGGGCAGAGGCTTTAGAGCGGTTACGGAAATCACCTTGTGTCCTTCGAGGGCCAGGTTCTAAGGTACAGCTGTCACCATGATATAAAGGTAAGGTAAGTTTTTAGGACAGCTGGTACCAAGGCTAGTACCGGTATTTAACCCGACACGTAGTATTCACCTAACAAAGTCTAACACCCAATCCCCTTATGCCGCGTGTCTCAATGTCAGTGTCCTTAGGACATCAGCCCTACTCGTTTTACCCCGCCTTCTTTTCCCAAGTTGCCTCGGGCCTATATAACTGTCTTCCATCTTTTACTGTGGTAAATACTCTCAATTTTTCGACTACTGTATAAGCAAAAGTGGGCACCCAGTACCAGGTCTGCCCGGTCGTTGTCAGTACCCCTGCGTCGCTTTCCCGATCAATTTTCTACTTCGCAGGTATTCCATCCCTTTCATTCCATCTTGTTTCTTTTTTATTGTGTTTTGGGTTTGTATGATGGTCATGGATAAGGTCACCACCAAGAAATCAGAGCCCGAAACTCCCCAAGCCCGTGAGTCTAGGGCTGTTCCAGGGCCTGAACCATTCATAGACTTGCAAGCCGACATTCGTGATCCGCAATACCCATTTCCCATTAGCAGCGTCAAGCCTAAACTTTTTAGGAAGCATGTGGAAAATAAAGATAAGTTCTGTGTCGTTTTGTTTGGTCTGTATCATCAAATAACCCCCCCAGTATACCCAGTGGTTGAATTCATCTGTTGGCTCTAGGACGCTTACGATGAACGTCGGGGCATGTTCCTCTCAGCTCAGGGGAACAAAATATTCACAGTTTCTCCTGAAACCATCGGAAAAGCCTTGTTTTCCCACCAGTTTGAGCTATTTCTATTTTAATTAAATAGCATTGTCTCATAATTTTTCAAAACTGCCCTAGAGACAGCAGAGCGATTTCATCACCGCCTTAACCGACTCCCATTTCATAACTCTTCCCACCGCAGATTCAGTACCTCTGACCTTATTCAAGGAAGACATCCAGCCTATCCTTGCTATTATTGCAGGTCTCCTGGGTGTGGAAGGTTTTGGGCTAGCCTCGAAAGAATGTATAGCTTTTATGTGGTTAATGTCTCAACCTGGGGTCGTTTTAGATATTCCTAGTTTTCTGGCCTCCACCATTCAAACTCAGTTCCAGGAGCTCTCAGACTCGGGTCGTTTTCGTTTTTGTTCCATGGTCTTTTATCTTTTCCTCTTTTAGCATGCTAATAAATTTGAGGGTTTGGGCTTAGATATTTACAAGATAAATTCTCAGCCACGACCAATTTTTTACTGGAGTCCCGCAACGCATCAGTTGGCCAATCGGGTGGGATACTCAAGTTTCTTGAATGACTTCATGTCCATAGTTTATACTATCATCCATGATTCCCCTCCGCCTAGGGTTTTTCCTGAACTGAGGAAATGGTTACAGTACAGTGAAGCTCAAAGCACTGGGAACTGGTACCTTTTTGATAATTACACTGAAATCAGGGTTTATGGAGCCGAAGTCTCTCCCTACCAATTGCCCATTTTTCCTGCGCGCCGGCGGATTACGCTTTGGAATACCTCTGGGAGACCTTAAAAGCTGACCAAATTCATTTCCTCCCTGCAAAAAAGGGGTTCATTCTCAAACTTCCCACAACCATTGGCCCTTTCGTTGCTAATTCAAGGCACGCCCTTCCCGTGGTGGAAAATCTGCTTCAAGGCATGGATTTGAGGCAAGGGAAAGCTTGGCCCTATGATCCGAAGGGCATCATCTCTAATAGAAGGAAGAAGAATAAATCAACCCCTTATATTCATGAAACAAGGCCTTTCATCGAGTGGCGAACTAACCTTGAAAACTGGCCTTTGCTCTCGCAGATGGAGACTGATTCATCTGCGACGGGGGAAAAAGCAGATACCGCTTCAACCAGAGAAGCAGGTGAGAAGCAGGTGGAGGAGGCAGGTGCATCAGGAGAGGGTTTTCCCCCTTTCAAAAGACAAAGAACAGGGACCAGTGAAGCAGATGTTATAGGAGACGAACTATTGCTCCAAGATGAAATACCTTATCGGAAATCAGATAGGAGAAAAGCAGGAATCAAGGTGCTACAGGATAGTACTACCTCTTCTCACTTCTCAGAAGTTTCACAAGCCATCACAGCTAGCAGTTCTCGGGGTGCAAGCGAGGGTATGACGAGGAACAGAGCAATCAGAGATAAACACCGGTCCGAGCTAGAAGGGTATGTTGAAAAATACCAAACCAGGTTTTCATCTACGATAAATTTGGATACAAAGCAACTAATAATGGCTATGACTGAAGCCATCCTGAACCCAGAGGCTGGCACCACCAGCTACAGGGCATTGGAGATAGCAATCGATATGTCACAGGTTCCAACAATTGACAAATGCAATTTATTTCAGTGCTTTGGCGACATGCTCAAAGATGAAGTAATGTGGCTCTCCATTACTCTGAGAAAACTGTAGAATAAACATAACCAAGTACTGGAGAATTTCAGAAAAGAGAATATCAACTCCCGCACACTCACAAACAACATACACACTCTCCACGAGGTGATAAAAGGAAAAGAAAAAGGTATAGCCGACCCCCAAAGTCATCTTATCGAGGAGTTGCAGAAGCAGGTTGTAGCCTTAAAACGTAAAGTAAATATACCGGGATCTCACCATGTGCAGACAGATGAGCTAGTCCGCGCAGAAAAGGACAAGTCAAGCTTGGATGATTCTCTTGCAAAGGAGAGGGAGGAGAAAGAAAAGATTTCAGGAGAAATGGTCGTTCTACAGGGAAAGATGAACAAATTGCAAATAACCTAGGACACTCATGTATGCGCTCCGCCTGCCCCAGAAGGGATTAGTTCACTTTCTGAGCAGTTGACCACTGCACTGGCCACAATCAAAGCAGGGAAAAAACAGGTCTCAACAGTGCGTCAAAGGATCAGTGAGCTTGAAGCCCTCCTTGTCAGGAATGCCAAGAAGATTAACGTTATGCAGAAAGAAATCGAGGAGAGGAAACAGGAAAAGGCGCAGCATGAAAAAACCATCAATGACTTCACAAGTCACATGAAAGGAAATATTACCCTCCTGGACGCCAGGTGATTGATCTATGCTGAGATCATCACAGAGGTGAAAAGGCGCTGGGCATTTTTAAATGTTGTTGAGGAAATGAAGTCAGTTGTGCGCCTTCTCAGAAGGAAGCTTCACAAAGGAAATATCGATGCATCCAACAGAGTTCAAAGCGCAAAAAGGTATATTTCTTTCTTGAAAGAACTAAAACCAGAGGACGTGGTAAAGCAGGGTATCGAGAGTAGGTTCAAGGAAGCCACGGAGTGCCAAAAGGTAATAGAAAAAGAGTTTGCTCGTAGTATATCCTTGAATGCCTTAGAGAAAGTGGTGGCCAGTTTAGAACGATTCGAGATGGATTAGGCTGAGATAACATTCGCGGGACTCCCATCATGTTGGGAGCCCACCCAAGCCTTACTACAGTTGTTACCAGTGTACGAGGCCAGTCTGAAAGAGGTAATGAATCAAACCGATATACGTTCTGAGAAATCCACTCGGCTCAAACCTGAAACTATAGTGTTATGAACCTAATTCATAACTAAAATAATAAATATAGTCATTAATGGAATAAATACAATTAAATGTAATTACTAGCTAATCAATTAGGATTATGTTAAATAGTCATTAAGTTAATGAAAAGGCATGTCTAAAAGACATGCCTATTCGTGAAAAGGTACTTGCATAGGTATAAAAGTGAGACCTCATTGTAATCATTCAATCATGTCTTATATCATATCAATAAAATATTTATTATTATAAATACCTCTCGTGTATTTTTATAATTAAAGCTGCTTTTGCTATTAAGCCTACAAATCATACAAATCTTACTGCTACAGTATTCACATCTACAACTTCCGCTGCTACATATAGTCACCGTCCTCGGTAAAGAGTTTGCACTCCTGCACCAAGTGAAACATAAAATTCCTGTCGATGCAAACTATGATGAACTTACGGAAGCTTACATCAGAGCAGAAGGTTTCACAGCGATGCCCGAACCTGCAGTAGACACCTGGCAGAGGTGCACAAATTATGCCAGCCTGTTAGCCAGCTCTTCCGCAAACGTCCTGCCACCTGTTTCAGTCACTGCTTCGACCCCTTCTCATCAGTGAAGATTGTTAACTCATGATTCAGCCCTCGTGGCCTTTAGTTTTTACTTTTATTTTTACTTTCAAGTTCCGAGTGGAATTCATATTTCACTCTTGCATTTACTTTCTGTTGGAACAGTTTTTATATTTTGTTTTGAAACGACCATGAGCCTAATTGTAAATGGTGAGAAGCGTTCTCCCTCATCATGAATTTTGTTATTTTTTATTAAGACCTGAAACTGCTCACTAGCACGTGGAGAAGATATTTTCCCAAAATATCTTCCCGTGAATGTTCTTGTAATTCTGTATAAGCAGAAAACTGAGACGAAAAAAAGGTTCCTGATTTTCAAAAGAACAGACTAAGAAAGAACTTTGTATGCATTTTGGGGAGATTTTGATATAAAAGTTGAAGAGCCCATTGGGTTTCGGTGATAAGGAGTTTCGTCTCTATTGGGGATTCTGGTCTAAATACTTTACAGTCTGTAAATCTCTCTCTTGTGTTTTATAGTTTAAATGTTCATCTCGTTTACATCCACATTTCCTATATCTTGTTCTGGAATGCGAATGCTCACATGTCTTGGTGTGAATTTATCATTGTCGATACTCATACTAACTCATGTCTAGCATTTTAAATATGGCTCAGGCATGATATGTTGTTTCATCTTTCACTTCTACCATTATTCTTCCGGTATTAGCAACAAATGAAATGTTATCTTTAAAAGTTATTTTCATGTATGGATTCTTGTCACTACATAAGCCCAGTACATGTTGATATTCATTTCTAGATCTCGTTTCTGTTACAGTTAGTATCCTTCCCATTTTCTTACACAGTTATCACCATCTGATTATTTACCTCTGTGAACCATTTTAGAATCCAACCCCCTTTACAGAAAGTTGTCTTAAAATTTTCAGATACATTTTATATCAAAGTTCACACTCTGTCATTACAGTATTGCTTTTCCTGTGCTGAAGTTTTAGAGTCTTGGTTCCATTTTAACCAAACCTTCTTGTTTGATATATGATAGCATGAGAGCCCCTTTCTTGACAACCTTTACAAGTTGGACTATATGATCTTTGCTAATTAAGATGTCCTAGGCACTGGTATTTTACAACTCAAGGCTGTCTCTAGGAGTTACAACATCTTTCTCACACCGTTGTCGGGGACACGAATTTGAGAAAAGATAAATCTCTGGGCCTTGACAAAATCTTTATTCACTCTTCAAAACAGGTGAGCAAGAAGAGTTGAGAGTTGTAGATCCCTCACCTTGGCGACTCCACTGTCAATTATAATATAAATCTATTGGTAGTCCTGGCTTCCCGAAAGCCACATCTGAGGTCAGATACATCTCAGTCAAAGACACCTTCGGTGTTTGACCTAGAGAAGATTTTACAGAAGAGGGGTTGGAGGGAAAGATAGTCAGTTCATACAGAGATCCCTAGATTTTCTTTGGAAGATTCTTCATCCTCCTCTTTCCAAATAGCCCAAGATCAAGGCCCTGATTCCACCGTAGGAAACCTTGATTACCTCGCAAATAATCCTACCTTGGGAAACATTCAAGTTAAAGACGAAGCTGAATCCATAGATACCACCAGCTTCTTTCTTCATCCCACTCCTGAAGCTGAAGAAGTAAAAGAAGTCACAGAAGTGTCTGCTGTTAACAGTCCAAATTTCCCATCAGCACCTCAAGCCTATGTTCAATACTTACCAATTGTTATACATATGTTGTGTAACCAGCTCCAAAAAGAGAAGAAAAGAGATATAAACGCCTTAGAAATGAGCCACTTCGAGGGGGCAACCTCCAATACATTACATAAATGAACAATTCTTGGATGATACAATTTACAAAACCTCCTTTCTATATATAGAGTCCATGGGGCCATAATGTAATCCTAGTGGGCCACAATGTAATCCTAGCTGACCTAACAATAATAATTTAAGGGCACAATAATAACAAAATGGGGGTTACAAGGGTACAATAATAACAATAAGGGGGTTACACTAACAACAATAAGGGACTATACTAGTAATATAGGGACCTAACATGCCCCTCCTTCAAAAAAGTGTTGTCCTCAATGCTTGAGTAGCTCTGGGTGCTTCTGTATAAAATTCTCATCCTCCCATGTAGAATCTTCAGTGGGTAAGTTCTTCCACTTGATGAGATACTCTGAAATTGATCGATTCCGTAACTATCGAGTTCTTGCTTCCGTGACCGCTTCAGGTTCCAATATGATTTTTCCTTCCTCATCAAGTTCTGGCAATATTGTTTAACCGAAGATGTTCACCTATAACCTTTTTAAGCATGAACATGAAACTGGATGTACTCGCTAACCAATATTTTGCAACACCTTGTATGGACCATAGTACTTTGGCGATAATTTATTATCCTTCTTAGCTTGCTTGAGGGACATTTGTTTGTATGGTTGTAGCCGTAAAAATACCCAATCTCCTACATCAAAACATCTCTCACTGCGATGTTGATCTGCCTGTTGTTTCATTCGATTTTGTGCCAAATTCCAGTTATCCTTTAAGAGTTGGAGAACTTCTTGTTGACGCTCGATGTGATCTTCCACTGCTTGAACCTTCGAATTTTCCCTTAAAGATGATGTGATGGATGGTGGATGATATCCATAAAGTGCCATAAATGGGGTCATTTTTGCCGCAGTATGGAAGGAAGTGTTATACCACCATTCAGCAAGAGGTAACCACTTGACCCATTGTGTTTGTTTATCAGATACAAAACAACGAAGATATATATCCTTCCAAACATTTATTTACTATCTCAGTTTGACCATCAGATTGAGGATGATAAGATGAGCTATGAGCTAATTGAGTACCAAAACAAGAAAATAACTCCGTCCAAAAATTTCCAGTAAAAATGGGATCTCTGTCGCTCACAATAACCCTTGGGCTTCCATGTAGCTTTTGAATTATATCCATAAATGTAGTAGCAACTGTACTTGCTTTAAATGGATGAGATAATGCACAAAAGTGTGCATACTTGGTAAGTCTATCAACTACCACCATGATGACATTCTTTCCTTCGGACTTAGGTAAACCTGTGATAAAATCCATTTAAATCTCCTCCCAACGTTGACTTGGAATGGATAAAGGTTGTAGAAGTCCCGGGGTCTTAATTGTCTCCACTTTATTCTGCTGGCAAACCAAACATTTCGCCACAAACTTTTGAATATCAGATTTAAGGCCATCCCAAAAAAATTCTTTCTTCACCCTGTGGTAAGTTTTTAAAAATCCTGAGTGGCCTCCTAAAGGAGAAGTGTGCAATTCCAGAAGAATCTTTTGTTTTAGTTGGGAATTCTTACAAAGATATAAGCGATCTTTGTACCATAAGGAATCATTTTTCCAACCAAATGTATCAGATGTACTAGGATCTTGCTGCAACTTTTGAATGAGTATCCATACATCTTTGTCCTTCTTCCATTCATCTCTTGCTTCAGTTATCCAATCTGGTTGGATACTAGAAATGGCACAAAGCAATGCTTCCACCTCTTCATTCTTTCTTGAGAGTGCATCTGCAACAACATTAAGCTTTCCTTTTTTGTAGATTATTTCAAAGTCATAACTCAACATCTTTGTGACCCATTTTTGCTGCTCTTCTGATGATAGTCTTTGTTCCAAAAAGTGTTTAAGACTATCATGATCAGTTTTTACCTTGAAGTGTCTTCCCATTAGGTAAGTTCGCCATTTCTTTAGTGCATGTAGTATTGCTAACATTTCCTTCTCATAAATAGGTTTTTGTAAATACTTTCCTTTGATCGGACGACTTTCAAAAGCAATGGGTCTTCCTTCCTGCATTAAAACTGCACCAATTCCATTTCCTGAGGCATCACATTCCACAATAAAGGTTTTTGTGAAGTCCGGCGTAGCTAAGACCGGTGCTAGGCACATTGCCTCTTTAAGATGTTCAAAGGCCTTAGTTGCTTCAGGAGTCCATGAAAATGCATCTTTCTTCAATAATGTTGTTAGAGGTGTTGCTATTCTCCCATAATTCTTAACAAACTTGCGATAATACCCTGTTAACCCGAGAAATTCTCGCAACTTCTTTATGGTTGTGGGGACTTTCCATTCCTTAATGGCTTTAATTTTGTTAGGGTCTACTTTAACACCCTCGTGAGATACAATATGACCTAGATATTCCACCTCTTGTACTCCAAAGAAACATTTGGATTTTTTTTGCATATAATTGTTTCTCCTGCAATAGTTTGAGCACCGTGTCAACATGTTCAACATGATCCTTCCAAGACCTGCTGTAGATTAGTATATCATCAAAAAATACTAGCACAAATTTTCTAAGGAAGGGTTTGAAAATGAATTCATCAACCCTTGAAATGTAGAAGGTGCATTGGTAAGGCCAAAAGGCATGACCAAAAATTCATAATGACCCTCATGAGTTTGAAATGCTGTTTTTGGAATATCTTCAGTCTTCATTCTAATTTGATGATATCCTGAACTAAGATCCAACTTGGTAAAATAAATTGCTCCATGTAATTCATCCAATAATTCATCAATCACAGGAATGGGAAATTTATCTTTAATGGTGAGCTTATTGAGCTCCCTATAATCCGGACACATTCGCCATGATCCATCCTTCTTGTGTACCAATACTACGAGAGCAGAGAAAGAACTTTGACTAGGTTGAATTATACCCGCCTCTAACATTTCTGCAATCACACGTTCAATTTCGCTCTTTTGGAAGTAAGGATATCTATAAGGCCTGATGTTTGGAGGAACACTTCCTGGAATCAAATGAATAGCATGATCATGATCACGAATAGGTGGGAGTCCTTTCGGAGTTTCAAACACCTTGGAATGATTGTCCAAGACTTGTTGGAGATCTGCAGAAATAGATGATTTTGATGTCGAAACTTCTAGTGAGCATAATTGTGCAATTACGCCTCGTTGTTCTTTCTTTAGAAGCTTTGTCATGACATTAGAGCTTATTATCCTTCCCTGCTTCCCTTCAATACCCCGTAATTCGACTTCCTTTCCTTCTGAAAAAAATTTCAAGAAAAGTTCTTGAAAATTAAAAGCTACCGTCCCCAAAGATTGTAACCATTGTACTCCTAGTACAACATCAACACCTCCCATAGGAATGGAAAGCATTGGACTAGTCAATACATATTCCCTCATGGTTAGCTTGATATTATGGCATTTTCCAGAGCAATTTATAGTTCCTCCATTTGCAACCATCACTTGACATTCTGGTGCTGGGTATAGGAAACAATTTAATTCCTTGGCTACCTTACAATGAATAAAATTATGGTGCTACCTGAATCAATCAACACTATTACCTTTTTCTTCTTGATCTGTCCTGCTATCTTGAGAGTTTGAGGAGTGGTAATTCCTGCCAGTGCATTACATGATATGGTTGGATTCATTTCTTCCTCTTCTATGGTTGGTTCCTGGTGTGTATCCTCTTCTTGTTCATTTTCTTCTTCTTCTTCACAATCTATGTAAAATAATTTCTTTTCAGCACACTTATGACCTTTGGTGTATTTGTTATCACAACTGTAGCAAAGCCCTTTTGCTCTTTTTTCTTCCAATTGTTGTGGTTTCAACCTTGTATGTTGTGGAAATCTAGGCGTAGCAACACTTCCTTCTTTATAGAATTGAGTGGTAGGCTTCCTTGTCGCCATAATTTTACATTCAACTTTTCTTTCCAACCTGAATGCCTTCTCTAATGAATCAAGTTCCAACACACGAACTTCATGTTGAATGTTATCCTTTAGAGTACCTATGAAGAGATCAATCCTGTGTTCCTCTGGAATATCAGTTACCCTTATATTCAATTTTTGGAAGTCCTCAATGTGCTGCCCCACTAAACCCTTTTGTTTGAGATTTATCAATTGGCTAAAGAAAGTGTTGCTCTTTGTATCCTCATAATGTGCTATCATTTCCTCCGTAAAAATTGACCAAGTGATAATTTTTTTACGGGAGCAAAGCCATCGATACCATACAAATGTATTTTGTTCTTTGAAGCAGCGAAACCCTAGAATCCAAAGCTCTGATACCAAATGTTGTGTAACCAGCTCCAAAAATAGAAGAAAAGAGATATCAACGCCTTAGAAATGAGCCACTTCGAGGGGGCAACCTCCAATACATTACATAAATGAACAATTCTTGGATGATACAATTTACAAAACCTCCTTTTCTATATATAGGAGTCCATGGGGCCATAATGTAATCCTAGTGGGCCACAATGTAATCCTAGCCGACCTAACAATAATAATTTAAGGGCACAATAATAACAAAATGGGGGTTACAAGGGTACAATAATAACAATAAGGGGGTTACACTAACAATAATAAGGGACTATACTAGTGATATAGGTACCTAACAACATACTTCGCTTCCAACACCTCTTCTCACTCATCAGATTCTGCCACCACCTCCACAGCCCCCGATGGCTGTCCCGGGCTTCTTACTAAGCAAATATGCCCCCCTGGCACCTCAAGTCTTAAATGATATGCCTCAAGATTATCTGAAAGTCTTGCCTCGTTTCAATGGGGAAATTGAGATTGAAGCTCAGAAACATCTTGAAGTTTTTTGTGCCTTTGCAAAAAACTTTAACGTTGAACATCTGGATGTGGTCTTGAGACTATTTGTTCAATCCCTGGATGGAGAAGCCAGAAAATGGTTTAAGACTTTGGGAGACCATTCCATCACTAATTGGGAAGAGATGGAAAATTCTTTCATAAAAAAATGGGGAGAGAAAAAATACCATGGGTACTATCTCACCAAGTTCAATGCACTCGGGAAAAGGCATAATGAGGGAGTGCCAGAGTTCATTAAGAGGTTCAACAAATTATACTCAAGCCTTCCAGCTAAAATGAAACCTCATCAGGCAGCTACCAAAGTAGTGTTTGTAGCAGCTTTCAATTCAGAATTTGGGTTCTCTCTCAGAGAAAGGAAGTCTACCACCCTAGATGATGCCCAGACTGATGCACTAGAGCTGGAGGCTAATTTTTCTTCCACAGGGAAGTCAAATGGGAAATCAAATTAGGATGCTAGAAGGAGAGGAAAAGAAGAGGTATCTACATCTGTCCAAGATAGAGAAACAACTTAAAGTAAAATTGAAGAGATGAATAAAATGATTAAAAATCTTTCAAGCAAGCTGGTGAAGCTCGAGCCCGAAGCCAAGAATTCATCCTCTAAAACATTCCAAAATGCTCCAAACATGGGGTACAATCCGCAATATAGAAAGCCACCCCTGCAAATACTGCAAAGAGAGTGAAAAGAATAGCAAGACCATGTACCACACCCACTGTACATAGAAGGTCAAATGGATGGTCCTATTGAATATACTGCCTATGAGCGAGATGACCCATATCTAACTTATTCGAATAGTGATGAAGTCGAATGTCCTTTGCAAGAAGGTGATGGAATGGGGGTCCCATTACAAGAAGAAGAAGAAAAGGCTAAAGTCACTGAAGATCCAGAGATCGACGACTACTGCAATCAGTTAATTGACTTTATGCAAGCGCAGTTCAATAGAAAATATGATCTCAGATCTTCTAGAAAAAGAACCCGTACTCAAGATCAGGAGGAAGAGGCGCCTAAAAAAGAAACAGATGTGCAGAAGGAGACAACGGTGCAAAAGGCCGCGGATAAAGGTAAGAGGCCTCTAAATGAGCCTTTACAGTCTAATGATCAAGTTCCTTCCTCTTCAAAGTTAGCCACCCCTCCTAATACTAAGTCTGTGTTGAAAGAGGTCAAGCCTTTAGTTGAAAACAAAGAGTCAAAAGAAAATATAACAGAGAAGTCCTCCTTAGGCTTTAATCTGCAAAAACAACTTGAGAAATTCAAGATCCCAGTCCCACTGACGGAACTATTGAAGCAGCCAACCTACCAGTCCCAGGTCTCCTCTTTTATGCTTCCCTCAGAAGCAGCCCCCATCCCAGACAGTCTAAACCTTCAGGAAGAGAGGCCCATGGTCGTGTTTGGCCCCCATGTTGAGGAATTAGATGCCTCCACCCCTCCTTTTTATGTGTCATTAGTAATCCATGATTTGTTATTGCATAACTGTATGTTGGATTCGAGAGCATCCCATAATCTCTTGCCTCTGTCAGTCATGGAGCAACTGGGATTGCAAATCACTCGTCCATACAAGGACCTTTATTCTTTTGATTCCAAAAGGGTCAAGTGTCCGGGTATGATCAAGGACTTGGTAGTCAATTTGGCTCAAATTCCAGCCAAGAGTGTGGTGATGGATATAGTGGTTGCTGATATCCCAGCTCGTTTTGGGATGCTGTTGTCAAGGTCTTGGGGAACCAAAATTGGAGGGTCAATAAAACTGGATCTGACTTATGCTACTATCCCTGTATTTGGAGGGCAAGAAAGGAGGTTGTATAGGGAGACGAGGTTTGTAAAGATGGTTACTAAGGCTGATAACTCTGTTAATTCACTAATGTATGGTAAAGAAGGGGAGTTCTCATGTCTAATGTTGGAGGAAGATCAAGACTATGCTCAAGAGTCGTCATTCTGTCTGATTAAGACAGAAAAATCCTCAGAAAATCAAGAGGCCGGGGTCTGGACTCTACACTTTGATGGAGCCAATTCTAAAGAAGGGAATGGAGCTGGGGTGCTATTGATTTCTCCTACAGGAAAATGGGTTCCATTATCTTTCAGATTAGAGTATGAAGTTACGAACAACGTAGCTGAATATGAAGCACTGCTCTTGGGTTTGCAAACAGCCAGAAGCATGAACATTCAAAGTCTAAAAGTTCTGGGAGATTCAGAACTGGTGGTAAGGCAAGTGAAAAATCAGTGCCTGACCAAACACCCGCGGCTGAGGGCCTATAGGAACGAGGTATGGGACCTGGTGGAAAATTTTTTTTTGGCATCTAACATTCAGTTTATTCCCAAAGAATAGAACAGAATGGCAGATTCCCTCGTTGTGGTTGCCAGTACCTTTCGACCACCTCAAAACCCCCTCTTAAGATACGAAATTGAGGTTCGTTATCGACCTTCAATTCCTGACAATATCAAACACTGGCAGGTGTTTGAGGATGAAGATCAAGTAAAGAGATTCATGGAGACAGTTGGAGGATTCTCAGACATGGAGATAGATACTTGTGAAGAAGAAGAAACTGAAGACCTTTCTCAAAACAAATGGGAGGAAAAGGCGGTTGGTCATAAAGTGTTGCAAACGAAGGGAAATGTTGTACCTAGAGGGCTGGTGCCTCTAGAAAGGTTGTTTGACAAAAACGATGTCCCATTGTAGCCAAACAAAGTGGTAGAAGAAAATCAGATAGAAGACCTGAATCTTGGTACCGATGCTGATAAAGAGCACTACCAGAAACTATTCCAGTCATACAAGGATGTTTTTGCATGGTCTTATCAAGACCTAAAGACCTTCGACATCAGCATCATGCAACATAAGATTCCCCTAAAAGGAGATGCAAAGCCGCATAAACAAAAGCTCAGACAGATTAACCCTCTACTACTTCCTTCCATAGAGAAGGAGATCAAGAAGTTATTAAAGGCCAAAATCATTGTGCCATTGAGATACTCTGAGTGGGTGGCCAATCTGGTCCCAGTCTGGAAAAAGAATGGAGAGATAAGGTTGTGTGTTGATTTTTGGAATCTAAATTGAGCATCCTTAAAGGATAACTACCCACTGCCCAAGATGGATCATATTTCGCAGAAAGTAGTAGGAGCTTCACGGATGTCAATGATGGATGGTTTCTCTGGATACAATCAATTGGTTATGCTCCCAGAAGATCAAAAGAAAACTGCCTTCACCACACCCTGGGGCACATTCATGTATGCACAGATGCCTTTCATTTTGATCAATGCAGGGGCCACTTTCCAAAGGGCCATGGATATTGCCTTTGTTGGGGAGAAGGATAAGTTTGTAGTGTTTTACCTCAATGATATCACTGTCTTCTCGAAGGATGACACAGAACATATCGAACATTTGCACAGGAATTTTGAGAAATGTCGGAGGTATGGTCTCTCTTTAAACCCTCGGAAATCATTGTTTGCATTGGAGGAGGGTAAACTATTGGGACACATTGTGACGAAAGATGGGGTAAAAATTGACCCTAAGAGAGTAGAGGTTATAAACGGAATTTCTTTCCCCAGAAATAAAAAAGAGGTGCAAGTATTCCTTGGGCGCATTAATTTTTTGAGGAGGTTTATTCCAAATTATGCAGAGATAGTTCGACCTATAACTGAGATGCTCAAAAAGAATAATGAAGTGAAGTGGTCTCCTGAGTCACGAGAGGCCTTTAGCAGGATCAAAAACGCCTTTGCAGAAGCTCCAGTGTTGGCTGGACCAGATTACGCTAAGCCTTTCATGATTTTTTCATTTGCATCACCTCATACGATGGCAGGAGTTCTATTGCAAAAGAATGAGGAAGGATATGAGCAACCTATTGCTTTTTTCAGCCAGGTGCTCCGTGATGCGGAGTTGAAATACAACATCCTAGAAAAGAAAGCTTATGCCTTAGTAAAGTCTCTCAAGGAATTTCGGATGTATGTACTCCAATCCTCCATCATTGCATTTGTGCCCACAGCAGCCGTAAAGGATAACCTGATCTAAGGGGATATTGAGGGAAAAAGGGGCAAGTGGATTGCGAAGATACAGGAATATGAGCTGGAAATACACCCCACCAAGTTAATTAAAGGACAGGGATTAGCTAAAATCCTGTCAGAATCAAATTGCCAGGCTCTAGGCATAAATATTTCTATGACAGCAAACGAAGAATCTAAAAACACAGATGAACAGTGTGGAATAGAAACGGCTACTCAGAAGACTCACATGAAGTATCTCCTCAGTCCCTGGTATAAGGAAATTGTGTTGGACATTGGATAAACCAACGCTCCCCGTGTGTTTCGCGACATGGACTAACCGCCTCTCGTGGATCCTTATCTCTGGTGATACGATCGTTGACTAACACCTGTGGGTTTTGGTCTAATAGCAATCGTGATTCCCAACAAGTTGTATCAGAGCGTAGGTCACGAGTTCGATCCACACCCGGCTCGCGTTGGGGGGGATATTGTTGGACATTGGATAAACCAACGCTCCCTGTGTGTTTCGCGACATGGACTAACCGCCTCTCGTGGATCCTTATCTCTAGCAATACGATCGTTGACTAACACCTGTGGGTTTTGGTCTAACAACAATCGTGATTCCCAACAAATTTTTGAATATCTTTTGACTCTCAGATGCCCCCCTAGCTGTGATAAAGCTAAATACATAACATTGAGGCAAAAGTCACAGAAATTCGTGGTTGCCAATGGTCGGTTGCACTGGCAAGACCCTTCTGGCATCCTGCTCCTGTGCCTTACAGAGAATGAAGTGGAGGAAATAATGGCAGAGTTTCATGAAGGCATCTGTGGAGGACATTACAGCTAGAGAGCTACTACCATAAAATTTTGAAATTTGGTTTCTTCTAGCCCAAGCTCTTTGGAGATGTTTTTGCTCGGGTCAAAGCCTGTGAAAAGTGTCAAAAATTTGCAGAAAGGCAGAAATTTGCACCCTTGCCCATGATTCCTGTACATATAGATGAACCGTTCCAACAATGGGGGATTGACTTTATTGGGGAAATCCACCCTGCATCAAGTGGACAACACAAATGGATATTAACCGCCACAAACTATTTCACCAAATGGGTGGAGGCTATACCTACAAGGAATGCAACAGATACAGTAGTGATAAAGTTTATGGAAGAAAACATTATATCTAGATTCGGTTGCCCTGCCAAGATTGTTACTGACAATGCCCAGGCCTTTGAATCTGCTAAGTTCATCAGCTTCTGTCAGCAATATAACATTGCATTGGGACATTCCACCGACTACTACCCACAGGGAAATGGTTTAGCAGAGTCCTCTAATAAAACTCTGGTGAGAGCATTGAAGAAAGCCATTAATGAAAATCAGAAAAATTGGGACTCTAAGCTAAAGTTTGCTTTATGGGCAAACAGGATCACCAGCAAGAGATCAATGGGGAGATATCCGTATGAATTGGCATATGGTAGAGTCGCAGTCTTTCCCATACAATTGGCCTTACCAGTAGCAAGGTTCATGCAAGAAAGCCAAGAAGAGTCGAATGATATTACCAGGAGGATGAACAAGCTGATGGAACTGGAGGAGACCCGAAATCAGGTAAATCAAAGGTTGACCGAATATCAGGAGAAAATGAAGGACCTATTTGATCAACATGCCAAAGACAAAAAGATGCAGGTTGGGGATTTAGTACTCAGATGGGATATTCGAAGAGCAGAGAAGGGGAAGCATGGTAAATTTGATCCGTTATGGTTCGGTCCCTTCAAAATTGTTGAACAAGGAGGAAATAACACTTTCAAGCTGGAGAATTTGCAAGGTGACTTGCTTGACTCCCCTGTAAATGGTCAATTCCTAAAAACCTTTTTCCAGTTTTGAAACAAGCCGAGAGGTCCTGATGTATTATACTGTATATTAGTTAGCCTCTTTTATCTTTATTTTCAATGATGTTTGTTGTGAAGAATTATGAAGAAAAAGAAAGGTGCAGAGGAGCCGTGTCTACACAAAAGGGTTAACAAGTGGTCTGCGAAGTTCTCGACACGTTCGAGGATGAACGTGCCGTCCCCAGGTGGAGCCAATGTTGATTATATCGTTCACCCTTTAAATTTTTGAGAAAGAACACAAGGGCAAGTTACCTGAATGCATTCAAATGGCTAAGGTTTGAAAGATCGTGAAGGGGAAATACGATTAATTGAACCATACATCAAAGAGGGGCAAGCACACTTTGTAATAAAGCGTAAGTATGTCCAAAGTTTTGGACCGAAATCGCGAAGGTTTAAAAAGTGCGAAGGAAATAGATATCAGGCGAGTCCCGCTTATATTCTATATACACATAAACAAAGTTTGCAAGCACCATTCCAGGGGGGTCACAAACGAGAGGGATAAGGCGGAGCTTCCCCCCCCCGAAATCTCGATGACGTGTCAAGGAGCATGACACGAGGCGAGCATTTTATAAAGAAAAGGGTAGGGGCTTTAGAGCGATTACGGAAATCGCCTTGTGTCCTTCGAGGGCCAGGTTCTAAGGTATAGTTGTCACCATGATATAAAGGTAAGGTAAGTTTTTAGGACAACCGATACCAAGGCCAGTACCGGCATTTAACCCGACACGTGATATTCACCTAACAAAGTCTAACACCCAATCCCCTTATGCCGCGTGTCTCACAGTTAGCGTCCTTAGGACGTCAGCCCTACTCGTTTTACTCCGCCTTCTTTTCCCAAGTTGCCTCGGGCCTGTATAACTGTCTTCGTCTTTTACTGTGCTAAATACTCTCGGTTTTTTGACTACTGTATAACCAAAAGTGGGCGCCCAGTACCAGGTCTTCCCGGTCGTTGTCAGTACCCCTACGTCGCTTTCCCGAGCAATTTTCTACTTCGCAGGTATTCCATCCCTTTCATTCCATCTCGTTTCCTTTTGATTGTGTTTTGGGTTTGTATGATGGTCATGGGTAAGGTCACCACCAAAAAATCAGAGCCCGAAACTCCCCAAGCCCGTGAGTCCAGGACTGTCCCAGGGCCTGAACCATTCATAGACTTGCAAGCCGACATTCGTGACCCGCAATACCCATTTCCCATTAGCATCGTCAAGCCTGAACTTTTTAGGAAGCATGTGGAAAATAAAGATAAGTTCCGTGTCATTTTGTCTGGTCTGTATCATCAAATAACCCACCAGTATACCCAGTGGTCGAATTCATCTGTTGGCTCCGGGACGCTTACGATGAACGTCGGGGCATGTTCCTCTCAGCTCAGGGGAAAAAAATATTCACTGTTTCTCCCGAAACCATCGGAAAAGCCCTTTGTTTTCCCACCAGTTCGAGCTCTGTCTGTTTTAATGAAATAACATTGTCTCATCAGTTTTCAAAACTGCCCTGGAGATAGCAAAGTGATTTCATCGCAGCCTTTACCGACTCCCATTTCACAACTCTTCCCACCACAGATTCAGTACCTCTGACCTTATTCAAGGAAGACGTCCAGCCTATCCTTGCTATTATTGCAGGTCTCCTGGGTGTGGAAGGTTTTGGGTGAGCCTCGAAAGAATGCATAGCTTTTCTGTGGTTAATGTCTCAACCCAGGGTCATTTTAGATATTCTTGGTTTTTTGGCCTCCACCATTCAAACTCAGTTCCAGGAGCTCTCAGACTCGAGTCGTTTTCGTTTTTGTTCCATGGTATTTTATCTTTTCCTCTTTCAGCATGTTGATAAATTTGAGGGTTTGGGCTTAGATAAGGTTTACAAGATAAATTCTCAGCCACGACCAATTTTTTACTGGAGTCTCGCAACGCATCAGTTGGCCAATGGGGTAAGCTACTCAAGTTTCCTGAATGACTTCATGCCCATAGCTTATACTATCATCCATGATTCCCCTCCGCCTAGGGTTTTTCCTGAACTAAGGAAATGGTTACAATACAGTGAAGCTCAAAGCACTGGGGATTGGTACCTTTTTGATAATTACACTGAAATCAGGGTTTATGGAGCCGAAGTCTCTCCCTACCAATTGCCCATTTTTCTTGCCCGGCGGATTTACGCTTTGGAATACCTCCGACAGACCTTAAAAGCTAACCAACTTCATTTCCTCCCTGCAAAAAAGGGGTTCATTCTCAAACTTCCCACAACCATTGGCCCTTTCATTGTTAATTCAAGGCACGCTCTTCCCATGGTGGAAAATCTGCTTCAAGGCATGGATTTGAGGCAAGCGAAAGCTTGGCCCTATGATCCGAAGGGCATCATCTCTAATAGAAGGAAGAAGAATAAATCAACCCCTTATATTCATGAAACAAGGCCTTTCATCGAGTGGCGAGCTAACCTTGAAAACTGGCCTTTGCTCTCGCAGATGGAGACTGATTCATCTACGACGGGGGAAAAAGCAGATACCGCTTCAACCAGATAAGCAGGTGAGAAGCAGGTGGAGGAGGCAGGTGCATCAGGAGAGGGTTTTCCCCCTTTCAAAAGACAAAGAACAGGGACCAGTGAAGCAGAGGTTATAGGAGACAAATTGTTGCTCCAGGATGAAATACCTTATGGGAAATCAGACAGGAGCAAAGAAAGAATCAAGGTGCTACGGGATAGTACTACCTCTTCTCACTTCTCAGAAGTTTCACAAGCCATCACAGCCAGCAGTTCTCAGGGTGCAAGTGAGGGTAGGACGAGGAACAGAGCAATCAGAGATAAACACCGGTCCGAGCTAGAAGGGTATGTTGAAAAATACCAAACCAGGTTTTCATCTGCGATAAATTTGGATACAGAGCAACTAATAATGTCTATGACTGAAGCCGTCCTGAACCCAGAGGCTGGCACCACCAGCTACAGGGCATTGGAGATAGCAATCGATATGTCACGGGTTCCAAAAATTGACAAATGCAATTTATTTCAGTGCTTTGGCAACCTGCTCAAAGATGAAGTAATGCGGCTCTCCATTACTCTGAGAAAACTGCAGAATAAACATAAACAAGTACTAGAGAATTTCAGAAAAGAGAAGATCAACTCCCGCACACTCACAAATGACATACACACTCTCCAGGAGGTGATAAAAGGGAAATAAAAAGGTATAGCCGACCCCCAGAGTCATCTTATCGAGGAGTTGTAGAAGCAGGTTGCAGCCTTAAAACGTAAAGTAAATATATCGGGCTCTCACCATGTGCAGACAGATGAGCTAGTCCAGGCAGAAAAGGACAAGTCAAGCTTGGCCGATTCTCTTGCAAAGCAGAGGGAGGAGAAAGAAAAGATTTCGAGAACAATGGTCGTTCTACAGGGAAAGATGAATGAATTGTAGATAACCTAGGACACTCATATATGCGCTCTGCCCGCCCCAGAAGGGACTAGTTCACTTTCTGAGCAATTGACCACTGCACTAGCCACAATCGAAGCAGGGGAAAAACAAGTCTCAACAGCGCGTCAAAGGATCAGTGAGCTTGAAGCCCTCCTTGCCGAGAATGCCAAGAAGATTAACATTATGCAGAAGGAAATCGAGGAGGGAAAACAGCAAAAGGCGCAGCATGAAAAAACCAGCAGCAACCTCACAAGTCGCATGAAAGGAAATATTACCCTCCTGGACGCCAGGCGATTGATCTGGGCTAAGATCATCACAGAGGTGAAAAGGCGTTGGGCATTTTTAAATGTTGTCGAGGAAATGAAGTCATTTGTGCGCCTTCTCAGAAGGAAGCTTCACGAAGGGAATACCGATGCATCCAATAGATTTCAAAGCACAAAAAGGTATATTTCTTTCTTGAAAGAACTAAAACCAGAGGACGTGGTAAAGCAGGGTATCGAGAGCAGGTTCAAGGAAGCTGCAGAGTGCCAAAAGGTAATAGAAAAGGAGTCTGCTCATAGTATATCCTTGAATTCCCTAGAGAAAGTGGTGGCCATTTTAGAACGGTTCGAAATGGATTGGGTTGAGATAACATTCGTGGGACTCCCGTCATGCTAGGAGCCCACCCATGCCTTACTACAGTCGTTACCAGTGTACAAGGCCAGTCTGAAAGAGGTAATGAATCAAATCGATATACGTTCTAAGAAATCCACTCGGCTCAAACCTGAAACTATAGTTACCATCCTCGGTAAAGAGTTTGCACTCCTGCACCAAGTGAAACATAAAATTCCTGTCGATGCAAACTATGATGAACTTACGGAAGCTTACATCAGAGCAGAAGGTTTCACAGCGATGCTTGAACCTGCAGTAGACACCTGGCAAAGGTGGACAAATTATGCCAGCCTGTTAGCCAACTCTTCCGCAAACGTCCCGCCACCTGTTTCAGTCACTGCTTCGACCCCTTCTCATCAGTGAAGATTGTTAACTCATGATTCGGCCCTCGTGGCCTTTAGTTTTTACTTTTATTTTTACTTTCAATTTTCGAGTGGAATTCATATTTCACTCTTGCATTTACTTTATGTTGGAACAGTTTTTATATTTTGTTTTGAAACGACCATGAGCCTAATTGTAAATGGTGAGAAGTGTTCTCCTTCATCATGAATTTTGTTATTTTTTATTAAGACCTGAAACTGCTCACTAGCACGCAGAGAAGATATTTTCCCAAAATATCTTCCCGCGTATGTTCTTGTAATTCTATATAAGCAGTAAACTGAGACGAAAAAAAGGTTCCTGATTTTCAGAAGAACAGACTAAGAAAGAACTTTGTATGCATTTTGTGGAGATTTTGATATAAAAGTTGAAGAGCCCATTGGGTTTCGGTGATAAGGAGTTTCGTCTCTATTGGGGATTCTGGTTTAAATACTTTACAGTCTGTAACTCTCTCTCTTGTTTTTTATAGTTTAAATGTTCATCTCGTTTACATCCACATTTCCTATATCTTGTTCTGGAATGCGAATGCTCACATGTCTTGGTGTGAACTTATCATTGTCGATACTCATACTAACTCATGTCTAGCATTTTAAATATGACTCAAGCATGATATGTTGTTTCATCTTTCACTTCTACCATTATTGTTGTGTAACCAGCTCCAAAAATAGAAGAAAAGAGATATCAACGCCTTAGAAATAAGCCACTTCGAGGGGGCAACCTCCAATACATTACATAAATGCCAATTCTTGGATGATACAATTCACAAAACCTCCTTTCTATATATAGGAGTCCATGGGGCCATAATGTAATCCTAGTGGGCCACAATGTAATCCTAGCCGACCTAACAATAATAATTTAAGGGCACAATAATAACAAAATGGGGGTTACAAGGGTACAATAATAACAATAAGGGGTTTACACTAACAATAATAAGGGGCCATACTAGTGATATAGGGACCTAACATGCCCCTCTCCTTCAAAACAGTGTTGTCCTCAACACTTGAGTAGCTCCGGGTGCTTCTGTATAAAATTCTCATCCTCCCATGTAGAATCTTCAGTGGGTAAGTTCTTCCACTTGATGAGATACTCTGAAATTGATCGATTCCGTAGTTGTCGAGTTCTTTTTTCCATGACTGCTTCAAGTTCCAATATGATTTTCCCTTCCCCATCAAGTTCTGGCAATACTGTTTGAACTGGAAGATTTTCACCTATAACCTTCTTTAAGCATGAAACATGGAAAACTAGATGTACTCGCGAAGAAGCAGGAAGCTCCAATTTGTATGCCATAGTACCAATCTTTTGCAACACCTCGTAAGGACCATAGTACTTTGGTGATAATTTATTATCCTTCTTAGCTTGCTTGAGGGACATTTGTTTGTATGGTTGTAGCCGTAAAAATACCCAATCTCCTAAATCAAAACTTCTCTCGCTGCGATGTTGATCTGCCTGTTGTTTCATTCGATTTTGTGCCAAATTCAGGTTATCCTTCAAGAGTTGGAGAACTTCTTGCCGATGCTCGATGTGATCTTCCACTGCTTGAACCTTCGAATTTTCCCTTAAAGATGATGTGATGGATGGTGGATGATATCCATAAAGTGCCATAAATGGGGTCATTTTTGCCGCAATATGGAAGGAAGTGTTATACCACCATTCAGCGAGAGGTAACCACTTGACCCATTGTGTTTGTTTATCAGATACAAAACAACGAAGATATCCTTCCAAACATTTACTTACTATCTCAGTTTGACCATCAGATTGAGGATGATAAGATGAGCTATGAGCTAATTGAGTACCCAAACAAGAAAATAACTCCGTCCAAAAATTTCCAGTAAAAATGGGATCTCTGTCGCTCACAATAACCCTTGGGCTTCCATGTAGCTTTTGAATTCTGTCCATAAATGTAGTAGCAATCGTACTTGCTTTAAATGGATGAGATAATGCACAAAAGTGTGCATACTTGGTAAGTCTATCAACTACCACCATGATGACACTCTTTCCTTCGGACTTAGGTAAACCCGTGATAAAATCCATTGAAATCTCCTCCCAACGTTGACTTGGAATGGATAAAGGTTGTAGAAGTCCCGGGGTCTTAATTGTTTCCACTTTATTCTGCTGGCAAACCAAACATTCCGCCACAAACTTTTGAATATCAGATTTAAGGCCATCCCAAAAAAAAATTCTTTCTTCACCCTATGGTAAGTTTTTAAAAATCCTGAGTGTCCTCCTAAAGGAGAAGTGTGCAATTCCATAAGAATCTTTTGTTTTAGTTGGGAATTCTTACAAAGATATAAGCGATCTTTGTACCATAAGGAATCATTTTTCCAACTAAATGTATCAGATGTACTAGGATCTTGCTGCAACTTTTGAATGAGTGTCCATACATCTTTGTTTTTCTTCCATTCATCTCTTGCTTCGGTTATCCAATCTGGTTGGATAATAGAAATGGCACAAAGCAATGCTTCCACCTCTTCATTCTTTCTTGAGAGTGCATCTGCAACAACATTAAGCTTTCCTTTTTTGTAGATTATTTCAAAGTCATAACCCAACATCTTTGTGACCCATTTTTGTTGTTCTTCCGACGATAGTCTTTGTTCCAAAAAGTGTTTAAGACTATCATGATCAGTTTTTACCTTTAAGTGTCTTCCCATTAGGTAAGTTCGCCATTTCTTTAGTGCATGTAGTATTGCTAACATTTCCTTCTCATAAATAGGTTTCTGTAAATACTTTCCTTTGATTGGACGATTTTCAAAAGCAATGGGTCTTCCTTCCTGCATTAAAACTGCACCAATTCCATTTCCTGAGGCATCACATTCCACAATAAAGGTTTTTGTGAAGTCCGGTGTAGCTAAGACCGGTGCTAGGCACATTGCCTCTTTAAGACGTTCAAAGGCCTTAGTTGCTTCAGGAGTCCATGAAAATGCATCTTTCTTCAATAATGTTGTTAGAGGTGCTGCTATTCTCCCATAATTCTTAACAAACTTGCGATAATACCCCGTTAACCCGAGAAATCCTCGCAACTGCTTTATGGTTGTGGGAACTTTCCATTCCTTAATGGCTTTAATTTTGTTAGGGTCCACTTTAACACCCTCGTGAGATACAATATGACCCAGATATTCCACCTCTCGTACTCCAAAGAAACATTTGGACTTTTTTGCATATAATTGTTTCTCCTGCAATAGTTTGAGCACCCTGTCAACATGTTCAACATGATCCTTCCAAGACCCGCTGTAGATTAGTATATCATCAAAAAATACTAGCACAAATTTTCTAAGGAAGGGTTTGAAAATGGAATTCATCAACCCTTGAAATGTAGAAGGTGCATTGGTAAGGCCAAAAGGCATGACCAAAAAATTCATAATGACCCTCATGAGTTCGAAATGCTATTTTTGGAATATCTTCAGTCTTCATTCTAATTTGATGATATCCTGAACGAAGATCCAACTTGGTAAAATAAATTGCTCCATGTAATTCATCCAATAATTCATCAATCACATGAATGGGAAATTTGTCTTTAATGGTGAGCTTATTGAGCTCCCTATAATCCGGACACATTCGCCATGATCCATCCTTCTTGTGTACCAATACTACAGGAGTAGAGAAAGAACTTTGACTAGGTTGAATTATACCCGCCTCTAACATTTCTGCAATCATATGTTCAATTTCGCTCTTTTGGAAGTAAGGATATCTATAAGGCCCGATGTTTGGAGGAACACTTCCCGGAATCAAATGAATAGCATGATCATGATCATGAATAGGTGGGAGTCCTTTGGGAGTTTCAAACACCTTGGAATGATTGTCCAAGACTTGTTGGAGATCTGCAGAAATAGATGATTTTGATGTTGGAACTTCTAGTGAGCATAATTGTGCAATTACGCCTCGTCGTTCTTTCTTTAGAAGCTTTGTCATGCCATTAGAGCTTATTATCCTTCCTGGCTTCCCTTCAATACCCCGTAGTTCGACTTCCTTTCCTTCTGAAAAGAATTTCAAGAAAAGTTCTTGAAAATTAAAAGCTACCGTCCCCAAAGATTGTAACCATCGTACTCCTAGTACAACATCAGCACCTCCCATAGGAATGGAAAGCATTGGACTAGTCAATACATATTCCCCCATGGTTAGCTTGATATTATGGCATTTTCCGGAGCAATTTATAGTTCCTCCATTTGCAACCATCACTTGACATTCTGGTGTTGGGTATAGGAAACAATTTAATTCCTTGGCTACCTTACAATGAATAAAATTATGGGTGCTACCCGAATCAATCAACACTATTACCTTTTTCTTCTTGATATGTCCTTCTATCTTGAGAGTTTGAGGAGTGGTAATTCCTGCCAGTGCATTACACGATATGGTCGGATTCATTTCTTCCTCTTCTGGGGTTGGTTCCTGGTGTATATCCTCTTCTTGTTCATTTTCTTCTTCCTCTTCACAATCTATGTAAAATAATTTCTTCTCAGCACACTTATGACCTTTAGTGTATTTGCTATCACAACTGTAGCAAAGCCCTTTGCTCTTTTTTCTTCCAATTGTTGTGGTGTCAACCTTGTAGGTTGTGGAAATCTAGGCGTAGCAACACTTCCTTCTTTATAGAATTGAGTGGTAGGCTTCCTTGTCGCCATAATTTTACATTCAACTTTTCTTGCCAACCCGAATGCCTTCTCCAATGAATCAGGTTCCAAAACGCGAACTTCATGTTGGATGTTATCCTTTAAAGTGCCTAGGAAGAGATCAATCCTGTGTTCCTCTGTAAGATCAGTTACCCTTATATTCAATTTTTGGAAGTCCTCACTGTGCTGCCCCACTAAACCCTTTTGTTTGAGATTTATCAATTGGGTAAAGAAGGTGTTGCTCTTTGTATCCTCATAATGTGCTATCATTTCCTCCGTAAAAATCGACCAAGTGACAATTTTTTTACGGGAGCAAAGCCATCGATACCATACAAATGTATTTTGTTCTAAATGTAAAGTTGCAATGCGTACCTTTTGTGTGTTTTGCACGTTATGGAGATCAAAATATTGCTCCATCCGTAGTATCCATGTTACAGGATCCTTTCCATCAAACTTCCTCATATCCATTTTTGGAATATGGTGGTTCTTCCCACCAACATTCGAGTTTATGAAATCACGATTAACATTTATTTTGTTCTCATCATGAGGTTCTTCTCCTATTTTTCCGCCATTAGGAATCATTTCTGGTTTTAAGCTTGTCATCAAGCCTTCCATGTATGCTTTTAGATCACTCTTCATGTTTTCCATGTTGTCTTTCATGTCATCCATCTTAGCTTCCACGCCATCCATTTTAGCTTCCATGCCTTTCTTCAAACCTTCCATCTTTACTTCCATGCCTTTCTTCAAAACTTCCATTTCATTTTTTGTTGCTCTTTGCGAGAGTGAAAACTGTTGCATTTGCTCTTGTAGTTTTGATAGATCATGTTGCAATTCTTCATCTTCATGAGACATAGTAGAGCCTTCTGAAGGCTTAATGGGTGTTGAATTCTTTTTAGGGGCCATTTTAAAATCCAATATTGATATCTATTCTACAAGTTTCCCTTGGAATCAATTCAACTTGATTCTTCAAACAAGACTTATGTAATTCGGAAAAAAAAATACACACCTTTTACTAGCTTTTAGGAGCTCGATATTGAAATTGAATTATCTATGTAATTGAAAATCTTCGATATCTCAAATTCAGCCCTGTAGTAGCCCTCTGAAGCTTCTTTCAAATGCCACAGGTCTGACCTGATTTGGATTCTCCAAGACAAATTTGTGTCCAATCTCCCACAATGACCTAATTTTTGACTGGTTCAGTAGAGCGAACTTGTACGACTTACCACGTGTCACTGTTTTGTTATTTGTCTCTGAAATTGATAGCCAAGAAACTACAGGCCGTGTACTTGCGACCACTTTTGACGGAACTCAAATCCAATCTCCAGAGAGAGAGTTATTGAACTTTTCCCACGATCACCTCTTTGAGATGAAATTCAGGAGCCTGAAAAAGCACTACCTTCCACAAATCATATCTCCAAAAATATTTCGAACCAAGCTCTGAAATTTTTTGATGAATTTCCTCAGGATTTCAGCTTCGCACCATATGAATTTCAGATTCTGAACCTTCGTAGAAAATTTTTTATAGCGCAAATGCCACGATGACCTGTTTAGGAGCCTGAAAAAATACCTGACTTCCACAGATCATATCTCCGAAATTATTGCGAACCAAACTCTGAAATTTTTATACACGCTTCCTCAGGATTTTTTCTTCGCACCCTAAAAATTTCAGCTTCTGAAACTTCGTAGAAAAAGAGTTATAGCGAAAATGCCACGATGACCTGTTTGGAGCAGCGAAACCCTAGAATCCAAAGCTCTGATACCAAATGTTGTGTAACCAGCTCCAAAAATAGAAGAAAAGAGATATCAACGCCTTAGAAATAAGCCACTTCGAGGGGGAAACCTCCAATACATTACATAATTGAACAATTCTTGGATGATTCAATTTACAAAACCTCCTTTCTATATATAGGAGTCCATGGGGCCATAATGTAATCCTAGTGGGCCACAATGTAATCCTAGCCGACCTAACAATAATAATTTAAGGGCACAATAATAACAAAATGGGGGTTACAAGGGTACAACAATAACAATAAGGGGTTTACACTAACAATAATAAGGGGCTATACTAGTGATAGAGGGACCTAACAATTATTCTTCCAGTATTAGCAGCAAATGAAATGTTATCTTTAAAAGTTATTTTCATGTACGGATTCTTGTCACTACATAAGCCCAGTACATGTTGATATTCATTTCTAGATCTCGTTTCTGTTACAGTTAGTATCCTTCCCATTTTATTACACAATTATCGCCATCTAATTATTTACCTCTGTGAACCATTTTAGAATCCAGCCCCCTTTACAGAACGCTGTCTTAAAATTGTCGGATACATTTTATATCAAAGTTCACACTCTGTCATTACAATATTACTTTTCTTGTGCTGAAGTTTGAGAGTCTCAGCTCCATTTTAACCAAACCTTCTTGTTTGATATATGATAGCATGAGAGCCCCTTTCTTGACAACCTTTACAAGTTGGACTATATGCTCTTTGCTAATTAAGATGTCCTAGGCACTGGTCTTTTACAACTCAAGGTTGTCTCTAGAAGTTACAATAGGGTCATCAAACTTTAGTGCATGGAAGAAGAGGACGGATTTGAATTTAATCAAAGACGAAGTTATGGATTACATCGAAGGATATGCAACTCAACCCTCTAAAGAAGATGCTCCAGCTCATGCCAAATACATGAAAGGAGAAATCAGAACCTAGAGGATTCTCATAGAATCCATTAAGGACTCACTCATTCCCTATGTATCAAAACTAAAGTCTGTTAAAGAAATATATGAGAAACTAGTGGAGCTATTCTCTGTGAGTACTGCAGGAGAAGCAATCTCTCTGAGACAAGAACTATAGAAAATGAAATTGTCAAGAGAAGAAGGAATCACTTCATACTTTATGAGGATTTCTGAAATAAGAGACCAACTGCGGGAACTGGGAGAAGTAATGTCTGACACTGAGATGACTACAGTGGTGTTGAGTGCTCTACCAGAAGAATGGGGAAACTTCACTTCAATTTTATATGGGAAGAAGGAAGCCACATCATTCTATGATTTATGGTCTCTATGTAAAATAGAGGAAACAAGATTGAAAGCCAAAGCTGGTACAGGATCAAGTGAAGGGAATCAAGCCTTTGTAGCCATATCCAGGAAGAAAGGAAGATTCAGAAAATTTGGTCCTCGGAATAAAAGAAGAAATATGGATAAAGTATGATGCTTTGGATGTAATGAACATGGCCATTATAAAAAATATTTTCCTAAATATGGTAAGGAAAAGAGGAAAAAGGAAAAATCCCATGTCTCATATATAAGGGAAGAACCTGATGCAAAGAAATCTAAGAAAGAAGAAGCGAGGGATCTCTACTATGATTGAGATCATCTTCTCCTTTAAGTGATTTATGTTGGTTGTAAAATAGTATGATAGGAAGCAATGTATATTAATAGCATCATGTTAGAAGCATGGCAGGAGCTCTTGGTGAAACAGATCCTGGAAAACCTCACTGATAACAATACTGATGGAAGGCAGTCATCAAGATCAAGGGTCATCATGGAAACAGGTGCTGACATTTTCTAATGGAGTTCTCTATGAATTCACGGATTAGAAAGAAATCAGAATGGTTTCTTCAAGAATTCTATGCTACAGAATTTTGGGATGTGATGACATATTGATGAAGCAGGTCAAGGGAATGAAGCTCTTCATTCTAGTGAAATTGTTACAGGATGACTAAAGGAAAATGGTATGAGGTATATATATATATATATGATGACACTGGATGTTGTGAATTCATGTCATATGGTTGCAAGTAATGGACTTCTAGAAGTATGATCTATGGAGGAGGATCTCTCTCAGTGCACTGACAAGTGAAATCAACATAATATATCCTCATATGGAATATGAGGTGGTTGTATATGAACAAGGAACTGTAAATTGGAAGTTCCTGGGAATGAAGATGTGCAGAAAGGAAGAGATCATGAAGTGCAACCATGTCAAGAGGCAGTTATCATTCGAAAGCCAAGAAGATGTGACTAGAATATCTCCTGGGAGGATATGTAGATTCTGATAGAAGTCTGGTAAAGAAGAAGGCCCTTGAAAAGGCATAACATTAGGAGATGTGTTAATCTGAATAGAGGATGTCGATGCCTACATGAATATGTCATGGTGAAAGATCATCACTGACATAACTTTTGATTTAAAAGTTCATATGTATGTGATTATCTGGATGAATTTATGCAGGATTTCCAATCATGTGAAAATATATAAGATCCTTGGAGATGGTTCGAAAGAAAGCAGCATGGCATAAAAGGTTGACAAGATAATGAAGACAGATAAATCACTTTCTGATACCTGACATGACTCATGGATGAAAGTGATGGATGATCTGTGCCCTATGAAGCCAAAGGTTAAAGATCCCTCGATATCGAAATCCATCACATCGAGGGGAGGAATTCTTCATGAGCAGCTGGGTGTCTCACCATTGCTGCTACAGGTCCTTGGTTAAGAGGGAGCCTGGTGGTAAGTTTCTTACTTGGAAGAAATTGGGTAATTCCTAAGAATGAGCTTAGGTACATTCCTTATACAGGAATGAGTACATTCCCTTGTGGAATAGGTCCTCCCTAGTTGAGAGGGAGAGATAGACACATCATTCTGGTCTTCACTTGGGAAGATAGAATGGAGGATTTTGTAATCATCTTCCGTCTTTGAGAATGTGATAGGGCATTCAAGATAAGAGTAGCTGGGGACAAATATTCTTTGAGAGTTAGCTACCCAAGAGAAGAATAGTCCAAGAAGGTCATACTTTGGGAACACCTTAGTGGAGTATGTACCTTGGAGAGATAATGACTACGGTGTCAATAAGTCATGTGTCTCGCCAGCATTGTAGCCCATTGTCTCATTGAGAGATGGGGTTGTTAGTCAAGGCCTTGCACTAGAACAATGCTGGTTGATATGATGTTATACAGATGCGATTACCAATCCAATTCTTCTTATGAGATTATTCAGTTTGAAAGTGACCATGTACCCATATGAATACCTCCCTAGTTAAGAGGAAGTGTTGAAAAGTGTAACTAGGATCGATCTTCATATTGACTATGTGATTATGAATTTATGTAAAGAAGAAGACAAAGATAATGGGTTTCATGAACAATATTTTATTATAGGTCAATAGACTTCTTCTTGATGTCTATTAGGGTTTGTCTTCTGGTTACTAGTGTAATTAAGTGTCATGTATATGAAGTGTCTAGACTAGAGAAAATGCTCCAAGACCCTTGTCATGAAACCGTGAAGAAATGGCTCTTGTATGATGCTCAAAGCTACACTCATAACGCTGGATTACAAGTCCTTCATGTCGGCCTATGAACAGAAATAAAATTCGGCCTTTTAGCAGTTTGAAGGGTTGGCCTAAATCATGGTCATAATGACTATATACATGAACATTTGCAGTCATTTAAGCAAGAAATTCGGTAATGAATCTGAGGTGTTCAGACCATAGAAGGGGGAATGAATAATTCTGGGAATATAAGATGAATTAACATGAAGTAGACCGAAAGAATTAATCTGTGTTTGAATTCGGATTACTTGTCAGGAATCAGTGCGGGCTTAAGATAGAGAGATGTGTGAGTATATCTGAGGCACCACAGCATGATGTCGCCTAAATTAAATGTGAATTCAAGGAAGTAGTTGATTGTGCTATATTGTTGTATAAATATGTGGTCAGTCTGAAGGAAGGTGTGGATCCTGTAAAGTCGCATTTTATCCATGATGATGTGCACTCGAAAGTGCAATAATAGAAGAAAGGTAAATCTATGATTTACCTTCCTATCTTCAGTACACAAAAGAAATATATGCCAAGTGAATATGAAGAAGAGTTTTGATAAACGAAGACAAAATTAAGAAAGATCGAATTAGAGACCGAGTTCTCTAAAGTTGGTGCAAATCAGTGTAAGTTTGTGCATGAGAGAAGGATCAGCGTTGCGAGAATACAAAGAAGCATTGACAAGGTCATGGAGGCATTCCTAGGTCAAGGGTCTGAGTCCTGATCATGGTACTTTTCATTTGAAGATCTATAAGAAGAATTCCTTACGGGTTTTCCTCTCTAAGAGGGAGATGTTTTGCCCTGTCTCTAGGAGCCTAATTTTTGTGTCTCGAGTATTTTGATAATTGACTTGATGAAAGACTAAATACTCTAAAGAAGAGAAGACATAAGTAACTCAAGTAAACTCACAAGTAATTATCAAGAAGATAATTTGAATTAATCACCAGCCCTCTAAATTCTCAACATGATGAGGCTTCGTGAGTGAAGCATTTCCTGGAAAGACAACGGGTCGGCACTTTGTGTTGATGTCTGGTTAGGAGGGTGGCATCGGGTGGATGTGCACCTAGTTCCCTGGGTTGATGGTTATTAAGTAAGCCCAATGGTACCTATAAAGGCTGAAAGCTTTAGTCCATCTTAGTCCCACTCAGATAGATTACCCTAGTCAGGAATCTAGTCTAGGGCATTGCGGTGCCTAAATTGAAGAGAGACCAAACGGATAGATTTCCCTGGTCAAGAATCTAGTCCGTGGCATTGCAGTGCCTAAACTTATTCATAGATAAAGTGAGATCTTCCATGTACTTTTATATACAAATACCTCCCTAGTTAAGAGAGAGTGTTGAAGAATGTAACTAGGTTTGGTCTTCATTATTATTGTATTTGTCAAAAGAATTTATTATTGTTAAATGACTTATTAAAGCATGTATTTCATGCTTGGGTCATATTTAGTTTAAGGTCCCAATTGTGGACTTCTAGGTTAGTCATTATAGATTTAAATTGATCCATCTTAGGCTTTTAAATCATGTAATATTAGGTTGCTTATTTATTGGTCAAAAGGCTCCTCCATCAAGTCATCTTCCTCAAGGTCATCATCCTCGATCTTCAACAAATATCTACTTCAAAGAACAACACTCAAGTCAAATGATACAAGCCATCAAAGCAACCTCCTCAAGTCGACCTCAAACAATCTTCAAGTCGACTCAAAATAGGACACACCTCTTCACTTTGTCATGTCAGCTAATTTACTGTGGGGAAACAACTATAAATACTAAGCTATGCTTTCACATTAACCACCACAGGAATTTCGGATCATCTCTGAAATTTTCGAATTACATTACAGGGTTACAGTCTTGGTGTTACCTCAGGATGATATTATAGTCTCGGTGCTACCTCGGGATGATAATGTTGTGTGCTACATTGGATTCAGTGCTATTTCAATTACATATGAAACTCGGTGTTGTGATGTTGTTATCTCTCACTTGATACTCGGTGCCATGATGATATAGTGGTTTGTGATATGATGCTCAGTGATATGACAGTGGCAGTGGCTCGATGATATGAAACTCGTAATACAGTGGCTTTGTGATGGGATGCTATGTACAATAACATGATGATGTATCTATTCTCAGTACTATATTCCTAGGTGTTATGATTTTACCCCAAGACATGATACCTCAGTTCTGTTCAATGATGCAAAACTCAGAACTACTACCATGGTGATCACAATGAAGTTGAGGAAGAAGGATGAAGTTTTGGTGCAAGCAAAGGTATCTCGGTGTTTTGACAGGAAGGAGATCTCGGTGCTAACACAGTGAAGGGATGACTTGATGGAGGAAGCCTATAGTCTAAGGGTCTTGGTCGTCTCATCTTGAAACTATTGAAGGAAGAAATTTGACCAGGTTTTCCCCAAAGAGTGGGGTTTTTCCCTCGCATGTACCTACATCTTGTGTTTTCTTCTATTTGTTTATTGGCATTACTCTTGATGATAAAAGAAAGAACAAATAATAATAACTAAACACCACAAGATAATGTCATCATAAGAGAAACTATTCACTGTCATTTCTCTAACACTTCCTTGAGTTAATCATGGTCAAACTTCCTTCCCTCCTCCACTATCTCAGCTCTTTTATGTATTTTAGTTCCTTAATTCCACTATGCAATTCCCGGCCCTACTTCTGAAGACCTAGCTGTAGCATATGATGAAGATAAACACCTTGATTCGCTTTGCTTTGGATGGAGGATCTTTCTCCTTTAACTTGGCTAGAGAATCACTTTTTTCTTCTCCAAAATCTGTCACCACAATATAAATGTAGCGTCACGTTCTCCGTGCAGTAAGTAGCAGCAGAATCTCGCACGTGTGGAGTGTACTTATCCCAAAAACAGACCCAAAAACAATACCAAAGACTTCGCTCTTCCTTTCCTTTTTTTCGTTGGTTATGAGGCTCCTTTCCTAGTGATTTAAGCACTTCCTATCGCAAACTTCTCCTTGACCGAAAATCCGAGTTCCAAATGAAGGCCGAGCTGCCTATTTATAGTGGTTTGCCCGAGCTGCCTAGGTCAACATGTCATATGGTGAAGCTTCATTATTTTATTTAAGGCTGACTTGATGGAGGTGCTTGAGCTTGGTCTTTGAGGATATTTTTCACTCTTTCAATGATTCACATACATTTGTAACATGCCCAAGAAGGGTCTTCCATACATGACATTGACTCAATAGACTTTTATGACTTGATGACAAAACCTAAAGGCTCACAACGGGAACCTTACCTAAAAATAAAATTCCTTGATCATGAAACCCATGATTCAAGCATTACAAAAATAATTTTATTTTCTTCTTTACATCAATTACATAAAATCATAATTACATGTCATTATGAAGACCAAACGTAGTTACACTTTTCAACATTATTTTCGCAGTTCCAATATTTTATTTGTGAAGATTGCAGTAGTGAATTAATCGTTATTTACCAAATTACTTACCTGAAGACAAATAATCTCCAGTAGATAGAAGATTAAATTTTCAGTTACTGCAATTAAGGAAATTTCATAGAAGCCAAGTTCATCACTGCACTAAGGGGATGGAGTGCTTCCGATCTTATCTACTGTGATGGTGCATCCTCTTTCAAAACTATTGTTTTGTACTGAAGCTCTTTTATTGTTTAGATAGTTTCATAATTCTAGCCTTACACTCTTTGTGGCCTTTGGTTTTTATCTTATTTTGTATCATTGTTCTGGGGCCTCTTTATTTGGAAAAAATCTGGAGTTTATTGCCTATGCCCTGAGCACTTTCTTTTTGAACATTTATCCTTGTGAACAAACTAATGAATGCAATCTCTTTAAATTATATAATAAAAAGATTACCGACATTTTTCACATCTGTACGTGTGTGCATGTGTCTTTTTTTGGGGGGAGGGAGTCATTTAATTATATAATTGAAGTGCCTATCTTACAAGCAATCAAATCCTAACGATGGACTAGAAGTTTATGGTCTGAAACCTCGAAATCCAAAAAATCAAACATGGGATTTTCAACAATATATTTAAGTTATAGCATGTGAATAAAATGGAGAACATCAATATATATATGCAAAGAAAACGGAACAAAATTTTCAAAATATGATTCATGAATTTAAAATTTGAAAATAAAGCAAAAAGAGAGTTATCAGTAAGGGAGACTCAAACCCTCTATTTTAACTTGCTTTGTAGGAAATTAGGGTTAGCATTATTTTTTTCTTTTTTCTATGTTGTAGGGATTGAAAGGATGACAGTGAACTGAAACAGCGGATATGCAGGCTGAAACAGACAATACAGCATTTCAAAATTAAAAACACCATTGAAAAGTTTCAACTGTGTTTCAAAGGCATTTCATACACAGATCTACTTCCAAAACACAAACACACGTTTGCAGCACCTGGAGGTGACATTTCCAATAGCTTAGGTTGTCCCTTATAGACTACCTGTACAAAACATTTAGCAAAAACATACCCAAGCTAATATTGCTGCATGTGTTTATTTATCTTTTACATGTGGGATAAATGGTTTTACATCATAAACTTATACATGTACATCTTGCTTTATCATCTTTAAGTTACTTTACTAAATTTCTTAGATACAACTTCTAATCTAATGCCTCGAAAAGCCTGTGCTACCACTTATACTACAAAATTGGGCTTCCCTACTCCATTTTGATTCATTGGTGGGTATTTAATTTCAGATGGAGATAGTACACACACTCTAAGCATCATGACACAAGAACTTCACAGAGGATCCAACAGCGTAGGTAAGTAACAAGGATTTAGCCTTGAAATTCAATATAAACAGGGAATACTGTATAAAATAATGGGCCATAAATCCTTTATCCTATCTATCTAAGCAAGGTATACAATTTAACAAAACAGAAATTATAGACATTGGTTGAATACAAAAGGATGAGAGGGTTGTTGCTATTCTACAAGGGAGTAGTCTTTAGTGCGGCTTTTTGGAGTTTCCAGTGCCGGAATCCGGTGAAAAAAAATGAGGTAAAATCTTGATTTCTGTTATTTAAACTAGTTTTTTTTACTATAAATATGGATTCAGCACCCTTAAAAACTCCTAGGACACTTTGATTGTGCAAGGTACCCATCAAATTTCTGTTTTCAATAAATTCTTGCCGGATTTTAAAGAAATTAGACCAGAAAAATCCACCGGAAAATCCTTCAAAAAGTTGCACTAAAGACAACTCCTTCTACAAGACTCAGGATAGATAAAAGAAGACCAAGAATATGTTCTTAATTAATTTGATTTTCTACAAGAACCACAAAACTCCTTGTACCTGATTCTAAATTCAAAAGAAAGGTTTTACTGCAATGGATTCCTTGCTTGCTATTAGCTTCACAAAATTCTTGAAATCTTGTCACAGTATGAGGAATAATTTATTTTGGAACATCTTAAAGCGGATGAGGAAAAAAAATGTTGCTTCATTTGAGATTCGTTAGAGGAATAACACAAACACGGTGAGAAGTACAAGACAATTACAGACATTACCCATTCCCAATCAAAAAATGGGAATAGATTTGCATGAACTTCAATACAGATTTACCTCGGGCAGGAGGGAAAAACTCATCTCTGTCAGAGTTGATAAATTCACTCAATATGCCTAATTCATTTCCACGGATGCCACTAACATAGCTTCACAAGTCGTTGAATTATTCATGTGGTAGTTCTATGGGCTGCAAAGATTTCGAAAGAACATTATTAGCAATGGATATCCAAAATTTATTAATAACTTTTGGAAGGAGCTATTTAAACTTGTCGAAACTACCTAAATACCAAGTACCACTTCTTGTCCTAAAATCGATGGATATATAGATATTGCTAACAAATTCCTAATGGGTTGCTTAAGAAACTACATCCCAAACCAGCTAGCTTCATGGCCATAACAGTTGCATTTGGCAGAAAATAGATTGAATACAATGCATTAAACATCCATTGGAATGTCACCAATTAAGACTCTTCACAATTATGACCAACTCACAAGCTGATCAAACCATTGAAGACACCTAAGTGACAAGATTGCAGCTTATTAGCAAAATCAACGCATTAAACATCCATTGGAATGTCACCAATTAAGACTCTTCACAATTATGACCCAACTCACAAACTGATCAAACCATTGAAGACACCCAAGTGACAAGATTGCAGCTTATTAGCAAAATATCTCGATGAGCAAAGGGAAGAGAAAGTTATGCCTATATACTACATGCCTTATAAAATATTAGCAATAGTGGGACAAGTGTTGATTTTTAGTACCATCCAGCAGAGTGTTATTAATGGCAGCAGTGAGCAGAGAAGATCTGGGCACATGTAGATAAGGGTAGCAGAGGTTCCGTACAACAGTAGTCCATACAGCAACCTTAATGACAGCAGCAACAATATGCCCTCCTTCAACAATTCTATACAGCAGTCACGAAGGCTCAGGCACATTTGTGGAGATAGAGAGCACATGCATGCTATACATTTCCAGTTTAGATGCTGTCATAGTTAGCAGTTCAGTTCCATTTCTAAGTTTTGCTTTAGTTAGAAGTTGCATGTACAGTTAGTTAGGGTGTTTTGCATGTGCAAAGTTTCCAAGAATAGATGGGGTGCAGATCCCTTAAAGAGAGAGATGCATGCATGCATACTTGCATTATTTTCTAGTGGGTGCACTTTCCTAGGAATAGATCTAGGGTTTAGGTTTATTTCAGCTAAGACATTGTTATGCATGTGTCCAAATTCATTTTACCTTCTCTTCTTCGAGTCTATAAAGGAGAAAGCAGGGTATAGGTTATATTCATTCAGTTTAGATATAAAATAGTGGTTGAAGGGTAGAGTTTGAAGCTCTCAATGTAATTCTTGTTCTCTAGAGCGTGATGCATTGCAGTTTAGTAAATATCATAGAGATTTCAGTGTTTTGTTTTCCTAAGTAGGTAGGTTAGAAATCGGACTAAGACTGTGGCCATGTTCTAAAGAATTTCAACATGGTACCAGAGCAGTGTATATGAAGCCTTCTAGAATTCCTTGTATGGAGAGATCAGACTTTAAAGAAAAAACACTGTGAAACGGTTTCAGTGGGTGGTATGTCCAAACTTTAGTGAATGAAGTATATCTGTGCTAGTGATCAGCACGTGGACCTAAGAAGGGTTGGGATGTGAGACCTAGTTAATCTAGTGAGTGGATTCTGGAGATTGAAGCTTGTTCACTGGAGCTGTAGTAACAGCCATTCCTAGAATGCAGGAGAGTAACCTGTTGGAGGGCACCCTTAACTTTCTGCCATGGAAATGCAGATGGAAAAAGTTCAGAACCTCCTAAAAGTAGAAAACCTTTAGTACTTTATGAAGAAGGAGGTCAAACCCCTTACACATCCCAAAGATTTGGCAAAGTACAACAATAATGCAATGAATGCAAAGCAAGTCATGCTACATTCAGTGAAGGGTCACCTAACCAAGGAGATGTATGATGCCGTGGGAACATTGTACTAGAGTGTGAACTATCAAGGAAGATGCTTTTGAGGAACAAGCTCACCATAACCTACATGTGCAAGACAGATATAGTAGCTAGCAAAGCTAAGAGACCAACTTGGTGTAGTTTGTAACAAAGTCAAGGATGATGAGCTAGTTCATGTTGCTCTAAATGGATCTAGTTCATCTTGGCATGATGATGTCCAAGTTATATATGGTCGACGGAACTTACCTAACTTTCAGAAATTGTGCAATACTTTCATTAGGGAGGAGACAAGACTAAATTAAGTCTCAACCAGTTACAAGGATGAGGATGATGGACTAGACCTAGCCCCCATTAGCAAGGCGGGGAGAGGAGATAGGAAGGAAATCTTGAGAGGGATCAAAAGCAAATGAAGAAGAATCAGAGTCTTCATGTCAAAAGAAGAAAGAATTGAGTCATATCAAGTGACTCCAAGTGTGACAAGCATGGTCACGATACCTCTCAATGTCCCAAGAGGAAGAAGAGAAAGGGTAACCAACAGGAATTGTAGGGAGGGAAGATGCTTTCATTGTGAACAATTTCACTGCCAACTTGACAAGCTAGATACCCACTTTGCCATGGTGTCCAATCTTTCCACATACACAAGTTTAAGGGTAGGTTCATATGTGGACAGTGGAGCTTCGAGAGATATGACATTTCTTCTGCAAGTTTCAAGAGAAAGAGGGAGGAATTCTTGTGGAATTGGGTGATGATGCCACATATCTTGTGAAAGAATTGGGCTCCAAATCCTTTTAGATACCTTTGGCAATGTTCTTAAGTTAACTTTTGTCTTGTATATTCTTAATTTAATGAAGAGGTTGCTTTCAGTTTCTTGCCTATCAGATTCATAATGATTGGCTGAGTTTGATAGTCAACAAGTTTAAAAAACAACAACCATGGATCTGGTCAAGTTTTGGCCAGAGGAGTGCGAGAAGGTGACTTTTGCAGGCTCTTCACAGATCCAGTTAATCAGGTATGGCAGGATTCCATGGTTGAACTTTGGCCAAAGGAGTGCAAGAAGGTGGTCTTTATAAGCTCCTCACAAATCCAGCAGATCAAATATGGCATGATTCCACGATGGAGGAGGGTTCCTCCAACATTGAGAAGGTTGTTATAGAAGGATTCTCTCAGCAAGAGGTAGCTCACCTTCATAAGTCTTTTACTCTAGTTGTTGAAGGATTCTCCCAAGAAAATAAAGTTCCCTTATATGAGCCGATGCATGCACCACCAATTTTAGATTTCAATATCATCGAGATTGCACTTATGTTGAGTTGTTTTGAGTTTAGTGCATATTTTTCAATTCGTTATTTGATAGATCTATAAACTTGCCTTGGCCCTCTCTAGAGATGAGTTTATTATTGTAAGAAGCCCCTAACAGCTCATGATGTGGTGTGAGAAGATTTTGACCTGTGAGAAGATTTTGACCAGTGAAAATGGCATGGACAAAGGAATTTAGCAGATTGTTGATGCAGTGCTCCTTACATGGAGAGTTTTTACCATCAAAATTCTAAAGAGAGTTCAAAATACAAAAGAAAGAAATGAATTAGATTCAGGTTTCTTCAAGTTCATTGATAGTCAACTATTTGAGCAAGCCTCCAGTAAATGGGAGATTCCTAAATTTAACGAGAGAAACTTGTAGTTTGCTGAGAACACTTTCCTAGGTAAGACGGAGTGTTGGATTTTTAGTACCTTATGTTGAAAAGTGTAACTAGGTTCAGTCTTCATAATGACTTGTAATTATGAATTTATGTAATGAAGTCAAAGATAATAAAATATATTTTGTAAAGCTTGCTTCATGGGTCTCATGAGCAAGGAATTTTTATTATAGGTCAAAGAATTCTTCTTGATGTCTTTAGGGGTTTGTCATCCTGTCATAAATGTGTTTAGAGTCGTGTATATGAAGTGTTGTTACACTTGTAAAAGACAAATTATTGATGTAAAAAGTATGACTCAAGACCTTGTCAAAGTGCTCTTTGAAGTCGGCTCAAATGTGATGGATATACCCTTGAACAAGTCGGCCTAGAAGATGCTGGAAGATCTCCTTGAACAAGTCGGCTCACCATCAGATTGTTATGTCAGCCTAGAAGAGGGAGACAGTCCCTATATAAATAAGGGACTGCGGCCTCATTTGGAGACCATGAGTTCGGATATGTTCCGAGATTGCAGTGCGATGAAAGGTATGTTTCTGGGTGCATAAGAAGGAGATAATCAAGCGAAGAAGGATCACACTTCAGCAAAGGATAAAAGGAAGAACAAGCACAGAAATAAGGTCTCCTGTTTTGGGTTGAAGTCTGCAATAAGTACGTGGATTGCAATAAGTAAAAGAGGAGGAATATACCACAGCAAGGAAGGATGTTCAGCGAAAGAAGGGAAGGATATAGCATCTGTTTTGGGTTTGTACCTACCTCGCTCATCTGAGGTAGGCTGAAGGAGGACTGTGTCATCAAGTGTATAAAGGAAGTGTGAAGAAGAAGATACTACAGAAAAACAAAGGATCTTGGTCTAGGGTATCTTGGGTGTAAAAGAAGACCGAGGAAGAGTCCACTAGAGGTCGAGCTCAGACTATAAAAGAAGCAAAGGAAAGCACATCAATTAGGGCTGCTAGACTAGGGACCGAATCTCCCTAGTGCTGGTGCAGTACGGTGCAGAAAAAGAACATCATCATAAGGAGTTGAGAAGAGTGAGTGACAAGGTTTTGAAGGCATACTGGTGTCGAGGGTCTAAGTCATGGTTATGGTACTCTTCAATTGAAGATCTATAAGAAGGATTACTATCGGGTTTTCGTCTCCAAGAGGGAGAGGTTTTGGCCCTGGCTTGCTAGCCTAAATTTTGTGTCTCTTGTGCATTTGATAATTGACTTGATGAAGAATGTAATAATCTAATGAAGATAAGATCTAAATAAAAGAAGCATAACAAGTATAACACAAGCAGTTGTCAAGAAAGAGAATTGAATTAAACACTGTCCTACTAAATTCTCAACATGGAATCAGAGCTAAGGTGTTGAAGACAAGAAAGGGCTATTTGACAAGAAGACACACAAGTATAAAGAGATCAAAGATCATTTTTCTAGAAGGTACCAAGCGAAAGTCAGAGATTTACATTGAAGATTCAATCTTCAGATCTAAGAAGATCTTCATTCATTCAAGGAGCAGTTTGCAGAAATTGAAGAAACCCTCAAGTCATCTCAAAAGGATCAAAGACCTTACTTAAAGGACTTAGACATCGAGGTCCTTACAAAAAGAAAAACAAGATCAAGGAGGTGATCTTTATCTTCAAAGAATCTAAAGCTATCTCGTGATTCAAACCTAGTCAACATTGTTGGAGCCATCATGAAGCCATCCTTATCCAAGGTGATCTACCACTTTACACCTCTCTTGAAGAACTCTATCTAAGAGGGAGCTCCTGCTACTATCTACATCATCATAAACAAGGAAGTTCGTTGTAGAAGAAAAGCATCTCTTCAAGTAAGTATATTTATGACTTCATCTAAATCTGTCAAAATGTCTTTTTGCAAAGAAAGAAACAAATTGGTTGGGGTTACAAACTTTCTTGCATGGAAGAAAAGGGCAGATCCAAATTTGATTGAAAATAAAGTCATGGACTATATCAAAGGGTCAGTGACAAAACCTTCAAAAGAAGATACTCAAGCATATGCCAAATACATGAAGGGAGACATAAGAGCCTAGAGGATTCTTATAGAATCCATAAAGGACTCTCTAATCCCCTATATATCAAAACTAGAATCTTCAAAAGAAATATATGACAAATTGGTGGAGCTATTCTCGGTGAGTACTGCAGGGGAAGTAATATCTTTGAAACAAGAACTATACAAGTTGAAGTTGTCAAAAGAGGAAGGAATCACTTCATATTTTATGAAGATTTCTGAAATGAGAGATTAACTACAAGAATTGGGAGAAGTAATGTCTAATAGAGAAATGACTACAGTGGTGCTAAATGCTCTACCGGAGGGATGGGGAAACTTTTCGTCAAGCATCTATGGGAAGAAAGAAGCAACACCATTCTAGAATCTATGATCTCTATGTAAGATAGAAGAGACTAGATTAAAAGCTAAAATTGATGTAGAACCAAATGAAGACAATCAAGCCTATGCTGCCATATCAAGAAGGAAAGGAAAATTTGGTAAGTTTGGTCCTTTGAAGAAAAGGAGAAACATGGATAAAATACAAAGTTATGGATGTAATAAACTTGGGCACTACAAGAAATATTGTCCCAAATCCTCAAATCTAATAAGGACAAGAGGAAAAAGGAAGAAGCCCATGTCGTCGGAGAAATAGAAGAACCAGATTCAAAGAAACCTAAGAAAGAAGAAGTGAAAGATCTCTACTATGATTGAAATCATCTTCCTCTTTAAGAGGTGTCTATCAACTGTAAAATAATATGTTAGGAAGCATTGTACATTAGATAGATGCATCATTTTAAAATTAACATCATGATAAAAGCATTATAAGTAGGAGTACTTGTCATAGGAAGATGTCTGAAAACATTTATGTAACATATTTGCTATGAGATAAAAACGACTCTTGGTTACCTCATTGTGTATAACATTCATAAGAAGGCAGTTATCTAGATCATGGCTCATCATTTATTAATCAATAAAGAAACAGGTGCTGACATTTTTCTAATGAAGTCCTTTTTGGATCTAATGGTTAGAAAGAAAAAAAAAAGGTTTCATCAAGAATTCTAACTTACAGAATTCTAGGATTAGAATATGATGACATATTGATAAAACAGGTTTAGAGAATGAAAATCTTTCATTCTAAGGAAACTTGCTACAAGATGACTCAAAAGAAAAGAAAAATGAGGTACATGTATATTTATGCTTACACTGGATGCTGTGAAGTCATGTCATATGGTTGCAGGTAGTATACTTCCATCTTTAGAAGTATGAACAAAAGAAAATAGAATTTCCTCCGATGCACAGGTTGCCAAAAGGCATGATCCACAGTAGATGAAATCAACATAATATATCCTCATACACAAAATGAGGAGGTTGAACACAATCAAGGAACTATATACTGAAGCTCTTGGGAATGAAATAAAATTGTGTGGAGAAAGAAAGGAAGAGATCTTGAAAAGTGCAACCATGATCAAAAGTAGTCAACATCCAAGGAAGCCAAGAAGAATTGACTAGAAAAATCACACTTCAGCAAAGGATAAAAGGAAGAAAAAGCACAGAAATAAGGTCTCCTGTTTTGGGTTGAAGTTTGCAATAAGTGTATGGATTGCAGTAAGTAAAAGAGGAGGAATATACCACAGCAAGGAAGGTTGTTCAGCGGAAGAAGGGAAGGATATAGCATCTATGTTTTGGGTTTGTACCTACCTCGCTCATCTGAGGTAGGCCGAAGAAAGGACTGTGTCATCAAGTGTATAAAGGAAGTGTGAAGAAGAAGATACTACAACAAAACAAAGGATCTTGCTCTATAGTATCTTGGGCGTAAAAGAAGACTGAGGAAGAGTCCACTAGAGGCCGAACACCGACCATAAAAGAAGCAAAGGAAAGCACATCAGTTAGGGCTGCTAGACTAGGGACCGAATCTCCCTAGTGTTGGTGTTGTACGGTGCAGAAAAAGAAGATCATCATAAGGAGCTAAGAAGAGCGAGTGACAAGGTCTTGAAGGCATACTGGTGTCAAGGGTCTAAGTCATGGTTATGGTACTCTTCAATTGAAGATCCATAAGAAGGATTACTATCGGGTTTTCCTCTCCAAGAGGGAGAGGTTTTGGCCCTGGCTTGCTAGCCTAAATTTTGTGTCTCTTGTGCATTTGATAATTAACTTGATGAAGAATGTAATAATCTAATGAAAATAAGATCTAAGTAAAAGAAGCATTACAAGTATAACACAAGCGGTTATCAAGTAAGAGAATTGGATTAAACACTGCCCTACTAAATTTTCAACACCTTAGAAGTGTTCAACAAAGCACCATTAATGGCAATAGCGAGCAAGGATCTATGCACATGTAGAGAAGGTACTTCAATAGAGATTCCATACAACAATTTTAATGATAGTAGTAGTATGCTAGGGTCATAGTTGTTGAAAAGTAACTAGGTTCGGTCTTCATAATGACATGCAATTGTGATTTTTTTGTAAATGATGTAAAGAAGAAAAATAAAATTATTATTGTAATGCTTGCTTCATGGGTTTCATGAGCAAGGAATTTTAATTTTAGATGGCTCCAATTGTGAGCCTTTAGGATTTGTTATCTAGTCATAAAATTCAAAGAGAGTCAATGTCATGTATGAAGAACCCTTCTTAGGCATGTTACAAATGTATACAAGTCAATAGGATTGTCAAGTAGCCGTCCAAGACAAGCACAAGTTATCCTTATTCAAGTCGCCTTCAAGATGAAATGTAGAACTCATGTCAGCTCACCTAAATTGGAGACACAATTCTTCATATGGCCATGTCGGCTAATATGCATGGACAAATTACTATAAATAGGAATCTCGGCCTATTCCACGGAAAAGCCTTTCGAACATCTTTGAAATTCGAATGATAATTGCAGAGACAAAAGTTTGATGAAAGAGCTTGGGTAAGGGTACAGAAACTAGGCCTTGTTGCAGAAAGAATTTCGGATAATCTCAGGGTGTAGTTCGGATAGATCACAGGGATATTCTCTGCATAATTTTATGAGATAGAAAGCGGATTACAGTGAAGACCAAGAAGGCAAAACTTCGGTAATATATCATAATATATGTTTCATGTTATATCTCGGTACCTCCACAGCAAATAAGTTTGGTGCTATCACAGTGATAAGGGTTCAGAGCTACTACAGTGAGAGGATTTCGGTGTTACCACAACGAAAGGATTTCGGTGCTATGAAAACAAAAGGATCTTGGTGCTACCATAGTGAATAAGATCTCAGTACTACCACAGTAAGAAGATCTCGGTGGTGATAGTGTCTCGGTGCTAAGAAGGTTGAAGTGGAAGAGGAATCGAGAAGAGGAAAGGAGCAAAAGGTTGATTGTCAAGAGAACTTGTGTCTTGGTCTTGGAGTGGAAAATAGGTCAAGGGTCGTGGTCTTGGAATTCGTCAATTAGAATCTTTATAAGAAGAATTTGTGCGGATTTTCCTCTCAAAGAGTGAGAGGTTTTGGCCCTGGCTGATAGCCTACTTTTTGTGTCTCTTGTCTACTTATGTTCATGCATTGGTAGTTGTTTGATGAAGAATAACACTCATAACCTAAGTAAAGGAAGATCCTAATCTAGAGAAGTAAAAATCTTTCACAAGCAGAGAAATCACTTAATATCTTTGCCCTAGATTTCTCAACATGGTAATAGAGCTAAGGTGACTAAGACAAGGAAGGGAATCTAATCAAGGGACACTCAAGTATCAAATCCCAAGGAAGGCATCAAAGCAAAGATCACCTTGAAGTCAAAGGAAGCATCATAACCCTAGATCAAAGAAGTCTACAAAAAAGTATTGGGATCATCATCAAGACAATAAGGCCAAAACACTACATCTACTCAAGTCGAAGAGATCTATGAATCAAGTCAAAAGACTATTCATCCAAAGGAAGCTAGATCAAAAAGCGATGTCATCAAGACTCTCTCTCGTTGAAATAAGAAGTCATCACTGATCTTCATCAACAAGACTTCACCATCAAAAGGGACCTCCCTCTCTGTGAGATCAAGGATCATTATTGAAGAAAACTATCTTCAACTATTAGAAGTTTTCTATTCTCTATATCATCATCAACATCAAGGAGGAAGCAAGGAGAAAGGAGCATCTTATCAAGTAAGTATATGACCTTATCTGAATCTGTCAAAATGTCTTTTTGCAAGGAGAGCAACAAATTGGTTGGGGCTTCAAACTATCTTGCATGGAAGAAAATGACAGATCTAAATCTCATTGAAAATGATGTCATGGGTCATGTCAAAGGATCTATAACCAAACCAGGAGAAGAAGATGCTCAAGAACTTGCAAAGTATATGAAAAGGGAAGTTAGGGCTCAAAGGATTCTCATAGAATCTATCAAGGATCCCCTCATCCCATATGTATCTAAACTCAAACCTTCAAAAGAAATCTATGACAAACTAGCAGAATTGTATTCCGTAAGCACTGCTGGAGAAGTCATCTCATTAAGACGAACTCTAGAAGTTGAAGATGTAGAAATTTTGACCCAACCCCGGTTATCAGTTTCTCCATGCAGTTAAATGCCCATTCCCATAAACATACATTCAACAAGCTGGAAATAATAAATATTTATGAAAACACAAATTCTGGAAATTTCAAAGTGCTAGAAAATGTAGAAATAAAACTCAGCAATAATTTCAACCACACACACAGAAAATGACACGTTGATTTTTGGTCAATATGACCCTGGAAAAACCCCCTACAACTCTTGGGGAAAACCAGTTCGAAAGCTCCTCTTTATTTCTGAATATTTCTTTTACAGTGAGACAGAAAAACACAATAAAAATTCCAACAAACCAAAATTACAAACTTATCTAGATTTCCATGCTTGCACATCGCCTCGGAAATTGTGCCTAATCAGCAACTTACAAAAAAGAAAAATTTTCAGCATTAATGACAGCAATAAATGTTGTACAACCACCTCGAAAAATGTGCTAGAATCAGTGGTACAGAATTGTATGGATTTGTACAGCAACCTTCCTCGAAATCCGTGCCCAGAAATTGCCTCAAAATCTGCGCTGAAGCTACTATCCCTTTTCTCGATTTTTGTGCCGAAAATATCAGTTGCACTTCTCCTCAATTTTTGTGCCCAGATTTCTGTCTCGAACTTCGTGCTTAATGTTGCTACCCTCTTCCTCGATTTTCGTGCCTCCCTTTCTTGGAAACAGTGCCTCTCTCTTGTTGTACGGATTTCTGCCTTGGGATTTGTGCCAATAAGGTGTTGTACGGATTTGCTGAAGTCTCCTTGTTGTTGCCCTCTTTCTTCTCACTGCTCAGAAATATCTCCTTGCTTTCTTCTCCTCCTCTTTCAATCTGCTCATGAAAGAATGTATGATCTTTTCTCTTCTTTTCCTCCTTTAACCTAACCCTAAGTGACTTTTGGGGAATCCCTAAATCCAATGCTTGAGATAGCTTTAGATCTAGGGCTGAGATTAAATGTGCATTTAAATCTCACTTTCTATTTTTTAATTCACTCCACTTTAATAAAGACCCTCTTAGCCTTTTATTTCTATACTCACTTTTCACTTTCTAATTTCACATTGACTTTATTAAAGTCACTTTAAAATTAGACTTAGTAACTTTATCACTTATAAAGTCACTTTTAAATTAGATTTGACTTTACCACTTATAAAGTCACTTTAGGAGAAAAAGTTAAATACATTTGGACATTTTTCCCTAGGCCAAAGATCAAAGCCTTGGGGAACCACTTGTCCTCTGGCACCCAAATTTTAACACTCCCTCTTACCGAGGAAAGTGTTCCTCACCACACCCATCTTGTCTCTGAAGTAGACATGCTTGCCCCGTGATAAGGCTTTGGTGAATATATCTGCTACCTGCTCATCTGTGGGAATATACTCAAGCTTCACAGTTCCCTTCTGAACATAGTCTCTAATGAAATGATATCTGATCCCGATATGATTTAACCTGTCATGAAATACTGGATTTTCCGTGAGTTTAATGCAACTCTGATTATCACAGTAAATCACTGAAGGTCTCAACAGTTGACCAAATAAGCCAAACAACATCTTGCGAAGCCATATCACCTCACAACTAGCTAGACTGGCTGCCATGTACTCTGCTTCTGTTGAACTCAATGCTACTGACTGTTACTTCCGGCTAAACCATGACACAACTGCCGAACCCAACCCAAAACAACACCCTAAAATGCTCTTCCTATCAGAAGCACAACCTGCCCAATCAGAATCAGTGTACCCTGCCAATCTCACTCCATCTCCCTGTCTATAATCCAGACCATAATCCACTGTCCCCTGCAAGTACCACAAAATGTGTTTTGCAGCAACCCAGTGCACTCTCCTGGGCTCACACATGAACTGGCTCATCATGTTGACTGCAAAACATATATCTATTCTAGCGTTGACCAAACACATCAAGGAACCAATCAGCTGTCTATACAATGTGGGATCCACCAACTCGGAATCTGAAGCGTGAAGCTTCTTCCAATTAGTGATCATAGGTGTCAACATGGGTCTACAATCCTGCATGTGAAATCTGCTAAGGATTTCCACAATATGCTTCCCCTGTCCCAAGAAGAAATGCCCCTCCTCCTGCCACACCTCCAAACCCAAAAAGTAATGCATCAAGCCAATGTCCTTCATCTTGAACTCTGAAGCAAGATCTCTCTTGCAGCCCTCTATGAGTCTAATTTCTTTGTAAGCATGCAATTCATCAACATACAACACCCGAATGGGGCTCTCATCTATACCAATAAATTATAAGGAGGTTCGGATCTGCATCACTCTTTGCAGAGCCATCACTGCAAGTACATAGCTCAGTATGTGATTACAGGCTCTGGGAGCTGCCTTAGGCCACTGGAAGATACCTTCTTGATCTGCCATACATGGGCTCCTTCCCACGCCTCAAATCTACTAGTTGCTCGATGTGCATCTCCCTACGCATGAGCCATTGAGAAATGCGGTCTTCACATCCATCTAGTGGATCTTCCAACCCATCTCTGCTGCTATCAATATAATGGAGCGGATCGAAGTATATCGAGCCACGGGAGCGAAGGTTTCCTCATAATCAACTCCCTCTACCTGGGAGAACCCTCTAGCCACAAACCTTGCTTTGAATTTCTCAATGCTGCCATCTGCAGCATGCTTTACCTTGTAAAGCCATCTGGAAGTAACCATGGATTTGCCCTCAGGCCTCAGCACCACCTCCCAAACATCATTCTTCATGATAGAAGAATACTCCTCCTGCATGGCCTCTCTCCAGACCTGCTGGCTAGCTACCTCCTCATAGCTAGAAGGTTCGGAGTCAACGATGTTGGCAACCATTGTCATATAGCTACAGAATCGCTCAGGTGATCTGCTCTCTTTGACCGGTCTCTTCGGCCCAGCAACAAATGTGGCCTCTCTCAAGGTATCCTGAAGCCACTTGGGCTTCCTCTTCCCTGAGCACACCTCTCCCACCGAAGTGGAAAAGTCCTCATCCTCATCAGAAGCCTGAACTCCTGAATGTCTATCTGTTGTCCTCTTGCTTGAACCCGTGCCTGTAGATGCTAAAGTACCATGTGAATTTTCCATCTATGGACTACCTAGTGAACTGCTCTGCATGCTACCCGAAGCACCACCCCTCTGACTCTGTGAGCCATTGCTCACTAATGGACCTGACACCATAATCGATGTACCTCCTAATCCCTATCCACTGGATCCCTGTGACTGACCCAGCGGCTTCGAGGGTCTGGTGAATCCAGATACTCTAATTCCCGTGACCTCCTGAAATTCGTGTCCTCCTCGAACTTCACATCCTGCCTGAGAACAACTCTCCTCCGTGCAGGAATATAAATCCGAAAGGCTTTCGAGGTCTCACTGTAGCCCACAAAGATGCCCTTCTCTACAGTGGGCTCTGGCTTGGTCCTCTTCTCCTTGGGAACATAGGAGTATGCAATACACCCAAACATACGAAAGTGACCAACATCAGGCTTCTTCCCAAAAAAAGCCTCCTCCGGATTCTCATGCCCCAAGGCACGATGTGGACTCCTGTTCTGCAAATACACAACAATGTTGCAGGCCTCTGCCCACAAAAACAACAGTAAACCCTGATCAGGTAGCATGGCTTTGGCAACACCAACGATGGATCTATTCTTCCTCTCCACAACCCCGTTATGCTGGAGGGTTGTAAGGAACTGTGAACTCCCTCCTGATGCCTGCCTCCGCACAATAATCAACAAACTCACCAAGGGTGTACTCCCTTCCATTGTCTGACCTGAGGGACTTGATGTTCCGACCTATCTAAGTCTCCACAAGAGCTCTGAACTCCTGAAACCACTTGAAGACCTCACTCTTGGTCTTCAAGAAATAAATCCAGGTGTTCCGGGAGTGATCATCAATGAATAAAACATAGTACTCATATCCACTCAAGGAAACATGAGACATCCGACTGCTCACATCGGTATGAATCAAATCAAGAATCCCAGTCGATCTGTTGTCACTGCTGGGAAAAAGGGATTTGGCAAACTTCCCCATAGCACATCCTCTGCATGTACCAATGTGATCAGAACTGAAATCTGGCACATGTGTAGTGATCTCCCGCAACGTCCTCAAGGCCCCATGATACATGTGCCCCATCCTGCGGTGCCAAATCTCGCACAACTCTGAACTGCTTGCTCTGATGCTGGTACTGCTGCTCAATGCCATAAGGAGCTGAAACGCAAACTTGTACACCTTGGCATGGCGTACACCAATCACTCTAGCTAAATCAACTGGAGCGCCACTGGGATATATAAGCACCTGTCCTCTCCTGAACAATACCTCGTACCCTCTGTCCTCCAATGCTGAGACAGATATAAGGTTCTTCTTCATCCCTGGCACATATAGAACATCTGACACTTTCAAGGGAGGTTTGGGTTCCCTACAAATGTCAATGTCCCCACACCGACTGCTCTAATAATGCTGTCGTCTCCAAGTACTACCTCTATATCAGTGCCACTTTCTTAAAGCTCCGAGAAGTACTCATGGAATCCTCTCATATGAAGGGAAGCCCCACTGTCAATATACCAAATACCTGAAGATGCTCCGCTAGTGAAGGGAAATGCACACTCCCTCTCAACCTTCGTGGCAAGTGATCCTGCACTAGTGGACTCACAAGCAATGAACCCAAACTCCTAGTCAAAGCTCTCCAAAAAGTCGTCTATCTCTGCTGATGCTACCATGGTCCTATCCTTTCCCTTCTTCTTCTTCTCCAGACACACAACTGCATAGTGTCCTAACTTCTGACAATTCCAACACTTCACCTTGGAATAGTCCTTCTCCTTGTTCAGTTGTTGCTTACCTTTACCTTTGCCTTTGCCCCCACCACTGCTTGTGGAAGCTTGCTTCTTTCCCTTGCCCTTCTTGCCCCTTGCTAACAATGCTACATTGTCATCCTCCTCAACTGGTTTGGCTACCTCAAGATGGTTCTTTCTAATTTCATTCTGAATGCAATCATCCCACAACCTCTCCCAAGTGGGAAGGGTCTCCCGTGCAACAATCCCATCTGCAAAATTCTCCCATGTATTGGGAAGGCCATTCACTGTAATATGCACCAACTCAGTGGGTGGAATGGCCTCTCCAATAGCTGCCAACTCATCTCTCACATTAGTGATCTTTGTGAGGTATGCAGTAACACTATCAATCTTTGCCATCTTAATGGCCTTCAGCTTCTCCCTTAGGACCATTTTTCTGTTTTCATTGGTACTCTAGTAGAGATTGGTCAAGGCTGTCTACATCTCATGTGCAAATCTCTTTCCTCTCACATGAGGAACGACATGGTCTTTAATACCATACAGAATCAGTCTCTTTCCCTTGGCATTCTTCTTATTAAAATCTACCAGCTGAACAGGGTTAGCAGGCATTACTACTATGTGTTGTGTGGTATGTACCATTATGCCCCAGACTTCTGCCTCCTCAAATATTCTCTGGATTCTCTCCCTCCATGTACTGCAGTTGTTATGCCCATCCAACCTATCCTCCACCCTCAAGCCCAAAGACATGCTTGTTGTCGTAACAAACTGAAAATTTCAATGATGTGGTAAAGGTTCAGTTCCTGTGTGAAATATAAGCTTGCTGTAATTTTTCACTTACTGTCCCAAACTGCACTTTTTCAGCCACCCAGGCTCTGATACCATGTAGAAATTTTGACCCAACCCCGGTTATCAGTTTCTCCTTATTACTCCCATGTAGTTAAATGTCTATTCCCATAAACATACATTCAACAAGCTGGAAATAATAAATATTTCTGAAAACACAAATTATGGAAATTTCAAAGTGCTAGAAAATGCAGAAATAAAACTCAGCAATAATTTCAGCCCCACACACAGAAAATGACACGCTGATTTTTTGTCAATATGACCCTGGAAAAACCCCCTACAACTCTTGGGGAAAACCAGTTCGAAAGCTCCTCTTTATTTCTGAATATTGCTTTTATAGTGAGACAGAAAAACACAGTAAAAATTCTAGCAACCAAAATTACAGACTTATCTCGATTTCCGTGCTTGCACACTGCCTTGGAAATTGTGCCAAATCAGCAACTTACTAAACAAAAAAAATTTCAGCATTAATGACAGCAATAAATGTTGTACGGCCACCTCAGAAAACGTGTCGAAATCAGTTGTACGAAACTGTACGGATTTGTATAGTAGCCCTCCTCGAAATATGTGCCCAGAAACTGCCTCGAAATCTATGTTGAAGTTGTTGTCACTTTTCTCGGTTTTTGTGCCAAAAATATCATCTGCACTTCTCGATTTTCATGCCCAAATTTCTGCCTTGAACTTCATGCTTAATGTTGTTGCCCTCTTCCTCAATTTTCGTGCCTCCCTTTCTTGGAAACAGTGCCTCTCTCTTGCTGTACAGATTTTTGCCTTGGGATTTGTGCCAATAAGGTGTTGTACGGATTCGCTGAAGTCTCCTTGCTGCTACCCTATTTCTTCTCACTGATCAGAACTATCTCCTTGCTTTCTTCTCCTCCTCTCTCAATCTGCTCATGAAAGAATGTATGATCTTTTCTCTTCTTTTCCTCCTTTAACCTAACCCTAAGTGACTTTTGGGGAATCCATAAATCCAATGGCTAAGATAGCTTTAGATCTAGGGTTGAGATTAAATGTGCATTTAAACGTCACTTTCTATTTTTTAATTCACCCCACTTTAATAAAGACCCTCTTGGCTTTATATTTCTATAGTCACTTTTCACTTTCTAATTTCACATTGACTTTATTTAAAGTCACTTTAAAATTAGACTTACTAACTTTATCACTTATAAAGTCACTTTTAAATTAGATTTGACTTTACCACTTATAAAGTCACTTTAGGAGAAAAAGTTAAATACATTTGGACACTTTTCCCTAGGCCAAAGATCAAAGCCTTAAGGAACCACTTGTCCCTTGATACCCAAATTTTAATAGAAGATGTCTAAGGAAGATGGAATAACCTCATACTTTATGAGGATATCTGAGATCGGGGATCAACTACAAGAATTGGGAAAAGTCATGTCTGATAGTGAAATGACTACAGCGGCATTAAATGCACTATCGGGGGAGTGGGGTAACTTTACTTCAAGTATTTATGGGAAGAAAGAAGCTACTCCATTCCAAGATCTATGGTCACTATGCAAGATTGAAGAATCTAGACTAAAGGCCAAATCTGATGTGGGAGCAAGTGAGCAAAATCAGGCTTATGCTGCAATGACAAGAAGAAAGGGACAATTTGGAAAGTTTGGTCCTCAGAAAAAGAAAAAGAACATGGTTAAAATCCAATGCTATGGGTGTCAAGAATATGGACACTACAAAAGAGATTCTCCTAAGATCAAGAAGGACAATAACAAAAGAAAAAGAGAATAAGCTGATATCACCGAAGAAGTGGAGGAAGCTAAAAAGAAGAATTCCAGGATAGAAGAAGTAAGAGATGTCTACTATAATTGAGATAGTCTTCCTCACCTTAGTTCTTTTCAAATTCCTAAGTCTTCTATTGTAAGGTATGGCTATCATGTTTCACTAAATAAGATGCATCAAGGCATCATAGAAGCATTGGGAACAAGAGCTCCGGACATTATCATAGAAAAGCATGAAATATGGTTAGAATTTATGGAAGTCAAGGATATAGCTCGTAGGAATCTCATTGGAAACATAAGTGGCAAATTCATCTAGTACAAGGTTCATCATACATCTGTCAAAGGAATCATCTGCTGATGGGGATACTTCAGATCCTCAATATTCTCTGATGGAATTTTCATTGAAAGGTTCACCGATCGTGATGGAAAGCAAGTGTTTTCATGGGATGGTGATGTGATGACATAAAAGTGAAGCAGATCAAGGGATTAAAGCTCTTTCAATCAAGGAAACTGCTGCAGGAAGCCTGGATGACCCAAAGGAAAAATGAGGTATGTATGATGGAATTCATGTCATATGGTTACAGATATCATGAACCAATGCTCTATCTTAAGAACATGATCAAAAGGGAAGAATCTCCTCCCTCAAAGGAATGCAGGAATGCATGGGTTACACATTCACTAGATGAAATCAACATAATATATCTTCATATGAAGTATGAGGTGGTTGACAACAATTGAGGAACTCTTAATAGAAGCTCCAGTGAAAGAAATGTGTGATGAAAGGAAAGAAGATATTGTTGAATATGCAACCATGGAAAAGGAAATCAACATTCGAAAGACCAACAAAGATTTGACTAGATATCTGACAAGATATCTCCATGAAAGATATAAAGACTCTGATGAAGTCTGAAAAAGAAAGAGACCCTTGACAATATATATCTTTGGGAGATGTGTCGATATGTATGCAGGATGTTGATGCAAACTAGAAGATGTCATGATGAAAGACCATCACAAAGGTAATGTTGATTTTAAATGTTCATTCCTTTATCTGGATGGGTTTATGCAAAGCTGCCAAGGGAAGATCTATGGATGTCTTCCACCATTGATGCACATGTAGTAGGATAAAAGATCCTTAAGTAAACATGGCATGAAGAAAGTAGCATGGCATGAAGGAAGGCCAGATATGGATTGATGGATCACTTTCCAATGATGACATGGCTGACTCATGAATGAAAGTGATGGATGGTCGGTGGTTTATGTAGAAGTCCCAAATATGAAGACTCCTAGATAACGAATAGAAATTCATGACATCGTAAGGAGGAGTTCTTCAAGCAGCTGGTTGTCCAACCATCTCCACCTGAGGAGCTGTTGTAGGTCCCTAATTAAGAGGGAGCTTGGAAACAAGTTTCTTACTTGGAAGAAACTTAGAAATTCCTAAGCCAAGAGGGAGCTTAGGTACATTCCTTTATTGGAATATATATACCTCTCTAATTAAGAGGGAGAGATAGACACATTATTCTTGTCTTCACTTAGGAAGACAGAACGTAGGATTGGGTAATCATCTGGCATCCGATGCTCTTTGAGGATGTACTAGGGCATCCAAGATAAAGGTAGTCGCTGAGGACCGATATTCTTTGAGGACTGGGAATCCAAGATAAGAATAGTCCTGGTGGAACACACCCTGAGAACCCAAGTGGGGTATGTTCCGAGAGAGACAATGATGAGGGTGTCTATACATCATTGGTCTCATCAGCATTGTGCTCGTATCTCGTGGAGAGAAAGAGTTATTAGTCAAGGCCTTGCTATGTGACAATGTTGGTTGATATGATGCTATACAAATGGGTTACCAATCTGATTCTTCTTATGAGAAATTATCTGACGAAGTACCATTATGAACACCTCCCTAGTTAAGAGGAAGTGTTGAAAAGTAACTAGGTTCGGTCTTCATAATGACATGTAATTGTGATTTTTATGTAAATGATGTAAAGAAGAAAAATAAAATTATTATTGCAATGCTTTCCTCATGGGTTTCATGAGCAAGGAATTTTATTTTTAGATGGCTCCCATTGTGAGCCTTTAGGATTTGTCATCTAGTCAGAAAAGTCAAATAGAGTCAATGTCATGTATGAAGAACCCTTCTTAGGCATGTTACAAATGTATATAAGTCAATAGGATTGTCAAGTAGCCCTCCAAGACAAGCACAAGTTATCCTTCTTCAAGTCGGCTTCAAGATGAAATGTAGAACTCATGTCGTCTCACCTAAATTGCAGACACAACTCTTCATATGGTCATGTCGACTAATATACGTGGACAGACTATTATAAATAGGCAGCTTGGCCTATTCCACAGAAAAGAAATTCGATCACCTCTGAAATTCGGATGATAATTGCAGAGACAAAAGTTCGGGTAAGGGTACAAAAACTCAGTGTTATTACAGAAATAATTTCAGATAATCTCAGAGTGTAGTTCGGATAGATCACAGGGATATTCTCTGCATAATTTTTTGAGATAGACAGCGAATTACAGTGAAGACCAAGAAGGCAGAACTTCGGTAATATATCACAGTAAATGGTCCAGTGCTATATCTTGGTACCTCCACAGCAAACAAGTTTGGTGCTATCACAGTGAAAAGGCTTCAGAGCTACTACAGTGAGAGGATTTCGGTGTTACCACAGCGAAAGGATTTCGGTGCTATCACAGCAAAAGGATCTCGGTGCTACCATAGTGAATAAGATCTCAGTACTACCACAGTAAGAAGATATCGGTGGTGATAGTGTCTCGTGTTGGGAAGTGTAACTAGGTTCGGTTGTCATAATGACTAGTAATTATGAATTTCTGTAATGAAGAAGACAAAGATAATAAAATACAAGGTCACCAGTTCGAAACCTATGGGTGATTAGGATTAGTCTAAATTACCAAACTATATTTATATATTTGTAACACTTGTTTCATGGGTTTCATGAGCAAGGAGTTTTTATTATAGGTCAAAGACTTCTTCCTGATGTCTTTTAGGGTTTGTCATCTTGTCATAAATGTATAATTTAGAGTCATGTATATGAAGTGTTGTTACACTTGTAAAGTCAATTCATTGATGTAAATATACCCCCAAAACCTTGTCTTCATTGCTGGAAGATAAGCCTCTCAAGTCGGCTTGAAAATGCTGGAGAATTCCCTTGAAAAGTTGGCCTATAAACAGTCACAACTATTCATGGACAGGTTGGCTAATTACCTATGCCCAACCACTATAAATACCTAGGAAGAATGCGCAAAACAACAGACATCACAGTTCGGATTGTCTGAGCTTTTCGGACATATATTACAGTGGAAAGGTCTGCACTTTGGTGCGGAATAGAAAGCAAAGTGAAGGAGAAATAGTGTCATTGTATTGGGTCTAACAACTTTGGATATCTCTGCCATAAGAGGTGACACATGACAGTTCGGAAGTGCATCATAGAGGTGGCATATCACAGTTCGGAAGTGCATCAAAGAGGTAAGGGAGAACGCAGGTGCTAACACGGTGCGAGGTTCTGGAAGATGATGCGAAGAGAAATACAATGAAGTAAGGGAGTTGTTACACTTGGTTTTGGGTCTATCTAAAGGACTACCAAAAGGAGCAAAGAAGGGACTGGATTCTAGATAGACCAAGGGCTAGAAGAAATGGCATATCTCTGAAGTATATGCTACAACAAGTCTCTAAAGGAGGTCAAGGATAGTTTATCTAGGAACCGAGATTTCCTAGGGTCAAGGAGTGCATAAAGAAGGAGGAGTATAGTTAGAGACCGAATTCTCTAGTCCTGGTGCAGAAAAGTAGATCAACATAAGGAGCCAAGAAAAGAGTCATGACAAGGTCTTGGAGGCATACAAAGGTCAAGGGTCTGTGTCATGGCCATGGTACTTGTCAACTGAAATTCTATAAGAAGAATTACTTGCGGGTTTTCCTCTCCAAGAGCGAGAGGTTTTCGCCCTAGCTTGAAGAGCCTAAATCTTGTGTCTCTTGTGTTTTGATAATTGACTTGATGAAAGACATATTAAGCTAATAAAGAGAAGATATAAGTAAGATAAATAAGTTCACAAGTAATTATCAAGTAGAGAATTGAATTAAACTATGCCCTTCCAAATTATCAACATCTTGGTGCTAAGAAGGTTGAAGTGGAAGAGGAATCGAGAAATTGTCAAGAGAAATTGTGTCTTGTTATTGGAGTGGCAAATAGGTCAAGGGTTGTGGTCTTGGTATTCGTCAATTGGAATCTCTATAAGAAGAATTTGTGCGGGTTTTCCTCTCAAACAGTGAGGTTTTGGCCCTGGCTGATAGCCTACATTCTGTGTCTCTTGTCTATTTATGTTCATGCATTGATAGTTGTTTAATGAAGAAGAACACTAATAACCTGAGTAAAGGAAGATCCTAATCTAAAGAAGTAAAAGCTCTCACAAGTAGATAAATCACTTAATATCTTTGCCCTATATTTCTCAACAATGGCCTCCCTAACCCCTAATAGATATATTGTTATGTAACAAGGGGCATTATTAGTAAATAAGGCCAGTAATAGTGTGAATGCAACTCTTGTAAGAGGGCTCAATAGAAGGTTCTGCCTACTAGAAAGTTCCTATTTTAGAATTCTCTAGAAGTATAGTGTTGAAAAATGTAACTAGTGTCGTTCTTCATAATTGTATTTAAGTCATGATGTAATGTATTGGTCAAAAGAAAGAAAATATATATTTTATTATAAAATAAATTGACTTATTAAAGCATGGTTTCATGCTTGGTTCAATGATTAATAGGTCAAAGCCTCCATTGTAGGCTTCTAGGGTTTATGTCAAGAGTCCTTGTCCTTGTCATCATGTAAAGACCCTTATTGGGCTTTATCTATCAAAGAAGAAATTTGTTTTGATATAAATTAGGTCAATTAGGCCTCCTCCACCAAGTCGGCCTCATCAAGAGATTTCGGCCTCATGGAAGTAATATAAATAGAGGGAGCTCGATTCATTTGGAGACACACTCAAGTTTGATCTTCATAGAGAAAGAGGATGAAAAAAGAGAGCAAAGTGTAGGAAAAGAGGACCTAATCAAAGAAAGATGAAAATCGATGTTTTTTGGGCATCTCTCTCACGTGCGAAGGGCCGCAATTTCTGAATTAGTCCAAGGACCGAAATTCTAAAGCTGCAGGAGGGTCAAAGTTGCAGACCTAAAGCTGGGCCGAAATTTTGAGGTAGTAGGGCCAAAATTATGTCTTTGATGCAGTATTGATGCAATGTTGATGTTGTATTGATGCAGTATTGTTGCAGTTGATCTTTGAAGTTTGGAAACACAGTTTGAGGGTTGACTTGGTGGAGGAGGAAGGTCTTTTGGTTTAAGGTCTTGGTCTATCTCAATTCGATTTACTAGTGGAATAGTTTGACTGGGTTTTCCCCTCTAGAGCGGTTTTAGCCATGGTTGAGTGCCTATATCTGGTGTCATTGATCTTCATGTTTTGATTTGATGATTTCTTGATAAAAATAAGATAAAAGAAGAACATAAAGAAAATAAATAAGACTACAAGAATATGATAAGTAATTATCAACATATGAGAATCTTTCTGCCTTTCTGATTTTCTAACATGGTATCAGAGATAAGGTAAAGAAGGAAGGAAAAAGGCAGATTGAAGGTCAATTGAAAGAAGGGTTAAGGAGGAAGGAACAAAAGAAGATCATATAAGAAGATAATATCTATAGAGACTATGTCAACCACAATGAAGACAAAAAACAAGCTAGAAGGAGACTCCAACTATAGGGCATGGAAAAAGATGATAGATCTTATTCTCGCTAAGCATAAAGTTGTTGAAGATTGTAACTAGGTTCAGTCTTCATAAATTATATTTATTGTACTTATTAAAAGAATTAAAGAAAAGAATTTATATTATTATTAAATGACTTATTAAAACATGGGTTTCATGGTTGAGTCATATTATTTTAGGTCAAAGTCCCCATTGCGGACTTCTAGGTTTTATTCTAATTTATAGAGTCATTACAAATTTATATTGACCCATCTTGGGCTTTTGAATCATGTAATTAGGTTTAATATTGAGTCAAAAATGAATTATAGTACCTCCACATCAAGTCGGCCTCAAAGGGACCTATTCGACCTCACCTGGAGTCTATAAAAGGAAGGAGATCAAATTCATTTGGAGCATCACTTCTCAAGCCAATTCAATATCTACTACTGCATAGGAAAAATTGCGAAGTTGCAGAAAGAAACTAAAAGCAATGTGAGTTGGGTCAAGAAGATAGAGAAAGGAAAAATCGAAATTTTGGTTGTGGTCTCTCTCCATTTCATGCCCTCTCCTGGGAGATCAAAGTATTTTAGTGTTTATTTTTGTTTTTGTTGTCAAAACTGTTGCCTAGTCAAAGTTGTTGGAGGAAAAGTTGTTGTTGTTGTTGGGTCGAAGATCTGGAAGGCTGACTTGGTGTGGAGGGAAGGTTTGGTCTATGTCTAGGGTGAAGAGTCTCAAAGAATACTATTGAAGGAAGAGAATTTTGACTAGGTTTTCCCTTAGGAAAGGGGTTTTGCCCTGGCACAGTGCCTACATCTTGTCTCTTGTGTTCTTGTGATCTTTGTAGATACACACTTTGGTAATTGCTTGATGAAAGATAATCTAATAAAGAAATAAAATAAGCCAACTTAATTCACAAGTAATTATCAAGAAAGAGAAAGCAAACCCTAATCTACTTACTTTGATTTCTCAACATGATCTCAGAGCTAAGGTCAGGAAAGGACAAAGATCACTTTGTTGGCTCAAAGGGTTTGATCATGGATTCTCCCTCTTTCATAAGCTATATAAGAATGGGTATCAAAACTACTGGAAGATGGATCAAGAAGGTCATCCATTACTTATTCATCAAAGTCAAAAGTCAAGGATTTTTGGCTACGCTTATAAGATCTCTTAATGATGACAATGCATGGATCATTTATAGTGGAGCATCAAGACACATGACAGGGGAAAGTAAACAATTCCATACACTATCAAAGGAGTCATCTTCTCATGCAGTGGAATTAGGTAACAACAAAAGTTATGCTATTAGAGCCTTGGGATCAACATCGTTGGAATTGGAAAATGGATCGAAATTGCACCTCAACAACATACTATATGTTCCAGGTTTGAAAAAGAATTTTCTTTCTATTTCTTATTTAGAAGATAAAGGAGAAAGAATTGTTTTTGTTGATGGAAAAGTATTGGTTTGGGGCAAATAATCTAGCATTGACAAAGCTAGAGTTATTCGAGTTCATGAAGGAAGTTTGTATAGGGTCACTACTCCAGCTCCTCAAGCTTAGGTTTATATGGAAATTAGTCCTATTGAGCTATGGCATAGGAAGTACGGTCATCTACACTACAAGCTTATTCCCACTCTTAATCAATTGGTTAATGGCATCCCAATATAAAGGAAGACCATGAAGGTGTGTACAAGAGATGCTCTTTGGGAAGATATAAAAGAAAACCATTTCAAAATAGCGAATCTAGGTCCAAAGAAATATTAGACCTTATTCACTCTAATGTGTGTGGGCCTATGTCTGAAAAATACCTTGGAAGTCATTTCTATTATGTAACATTCATAGATGATCATTCTAGAAAGACATGGATCTATCTTCTCAAAACAAAGGACGAAGTATTTGAGAAATTCAAAGAGTTTCGAGCTGAAGTGGAAAACCTCACCGAAAGAAAGATAAAAACTCTAAGATTCGACAATGGTGGGGAATACACTTCCAAGGAATTGATTGCATATTGTAAGGAAGCAGGACTTAAGAGGGAGCTCATTGTTCCCTACTATCCCGAACAAAATGGAGTTGTTGAAAGGAAGAATAGGTCTATTGAAAAAGGCATTAAAACAATGCTACTTGACCAAGACCTACCAAAATTCTTATGGGGAGAAGCAGCCATGAAAGTTGCGTACATTCAAAATAGAAGTCCCCATAGAAGTCTCAAGAATATAACTCCCGAAGAAGTATTTACAAGAAAGAATCTGAGTGTGGATCACCTTCGAATATTTGGAAGCCCTGCCTACATCCATGTTCCAAAAGACAAGCGAAAGAAGTTGGATTCTACAAGCATCAAAAAAATATTCGGTGGATATAGTCTCTATTGATTTGGAGTAGCATCGGATGTGCTCTAAGACTCAAATTTTGTGGAGAGGCTTAGACACATGTATTCCAGATAACCCAGAAATCATTTGGGGAAATTCCACCCAGAAATGATTTTATTTAATAAATTAATTATTTTTAATGAGACCCTAAGTCTAAACTTAGGAAATTAAAATAATTAATGGGTATTAATCTAAAATCTAGGTGTAACTTCTAGAAGAAGACAAGGATCAAGCCAAAGTGATCTTAGCCATTGATTAGCTTTTAATTTGGGTCGTTGAATGTCAACGAGAAGATTATTTAAGAAAGGCTTCAGGGACATTTGGAAAATACACTAAGAGATCAAGAGATCAAATTTTCTAAAGTAAGCAATGCTTAGAGGAAAAATTTGATCGAGAGATTCTCATGCAATTGAGGGGCAGAGACAGTTTTGGTCAAAGGATTTTCTCCGGAACCAAGAATACTCAGCAGAGAGGCAAAGAGATATGCAGAAGAGGCAGCGCAGTGCCCAGGGAGTGTGACGCAGCACCCAGAGAGGGTGACGCATGGCCACGAAGGCCACACGCAGAGGCGGCACAGTATTCCTAAGCAGAAGTTCGAGATTCAACTGGGAGATCGAGATTCTAAGCCGGGAGGGTTGGAATCAAGTTTCCTGAGTGCTTATCGATCCAGCAGAGGAGGTGACACAGTCTTTCGAAGCCCTTGACGTAGCCTGCAGGCCCACGTACTTACTGTGCAAAGGGTGTTGGGGGGATGTTGGTTCAACTACTGGATCAGCCGAGACTTGCAGTGTAGAGTGAGGTAATCTCACTAATTTCTTCTTCCGAGTGATATTCTCTATACTGGATTGCCAACAAGGCATCCAGAGTTTGTATTCAGAAACAAATGTTGCTTAATAATAAAACCCTCATATCTGTTGCACCGGTTTTCCTGCATTGGGTTTTTTCGGGGACATTTGTCCAAAAACAACGGTGTCCTGTAGGCTGTGTGATATTCTTTTCTTTTGCTCAGTTTCTTGTTTCAGCATATTAATTTAATTAAGTGAAGGTTACTTCAGTAATTGCTTCAGTATTTACAGAAGAAATCTGTAAATAACTTGTTAATGTAATTCACAAGGTGAAGTAAATTCAGTTGGTTGTAGTAGTATTCCAAACTTGGAATTTTCACATGGTATCAGAGCATTGCAGGTGAGACAAGAAGAGCAAATCTAGCGTTGAGTAGGTGGCTGAAATTCGAATAGTTGCAGAAGGCAGCAGTTCGAATTGTTGAAAAGTGTAACTAGGTTGGTCTTCATGTTGACTATGTAATTATGTAAAGAAGATGTCAAAGATAATAAAATATATAATTTTTTTTGGTGTACTTGCTTCATGGGTTTCATGAGCAAGATTTTATTATGTAGATAGACTTCTTCTTGATGTCTATTAGGATCATAGGAATACATATAATTAGGTGTCATATATACATGAAGGATTTAGTTTAGTATGCTCCAAAGACCTTGTAAAGAAGCAAACAAACAGCCCTCAAAGAAGATGGAAGAGAAGCTCTAAAAGGCATTGAAAGTCAAGCTTCTATACAGTGAAGACAACCCTCCAACATGTTGGAATAAACACCTCATGAAATACTATTTATGTCGGCCTACAAACTGTGGACAAGTCGGCCTAAAGTCAACTTGGTGAGTCGGCTTACAAACCAGGAAACATACACCTATATATAGTTGCTCTGCAGTTCATTGAGTGCATAAATTTCGGACAAGTTCTGTGAGTTTATACGAAATGCAGGTCTGAAGGTTAAATACGCAGTGCTGAAGGTAAAATACACAGTGTTGAAGTTAAATACGCAGTGCTAAAGGTAAAATACGCAGTGTTGAAGATAAATACACAGTGCTGAAGGTCAAGGCAAAGTGCTGAAGGTTAAATGCGAAGAGTTGAAGGTTAAATACAAAGTGCTGAAGGTTAATGCGAAGTGCAGTGCAAGACTAAAGTGTAATGTTATCATAAGTTAACAAAGAGACAGCATGTTATGCAGCAGGAAAGGAAATTGAGGAAAGTATAGCGATACAAGCTAAGTTGTGGACAAGTGCAGGAAAGTGTTAATTCAGGGTTGCTGATCTGAAGAAATAGTTTATTAAAGATAAGACGATCACCTTAAGGAGAAGAGGCAGCAAGCAAATTGCTGAAAAGAAGAATTAAAGTTGAAGAAGCAAGGTCTTGGAAGCATATCTAGGTCAAGGGTCTAAGTCTTGGTCATGGTACTTGTCATTTGAAGATCTATAAGAAGAATTATTTGCGGGTTTTCCTCTCCAAAAGGGACAGGTTTTTGCCCTGGCTCTAAGAGCCTAACTTCTGTGTCTTGTGCATTTTGATAATTGACTTGATGAAAGATTAACTAAGCTAAAAGAAAAGAAGACATAAATAACACAAGCACGCTCACAAGTAATTATCAAGAAGAGAATTTGTAGTGACCTACAGCCCTCCAAATTCTCAACACGAATCCCCAAAGGGATGGTGGAGTCCAGGCCAGGAGGGCTGAATTTTCAAGGAAAGTCTCACTCTGAGTGAGTCGATAGAGAGGAAGGGCATCTAGGTCGAAATTTTTCCACGACAAAGGGAGCAGCACAGAGCCTCAACGTTAGTGCTAGTGGGACGTAGTTTTCTGCAGGCAGATCCTCTTTTGTTGGGCAGAAAGTCGTCCGAAGGAAGAAAAGAAGCACAGTGAGGGAATTTTCTTCCTTAGGGAATTCCTCGCCGAGGAATTATATTTCTCAAGACCTGAGCAGCAAATCTAGGTGGCTGATCTACCATTTGAGCAAAGAGTGCGTAAGCCAGTCCAGCGTTGCGCATAGGAGAGAGAGAGGGAGCTAATTCGACATCTTTTTCAGACGACAGAGATGGCAGCCAGTGGGTTGCATGAAATTGAGGGAATTTCTTCCTCAGAGAATTCTGAGCCAAGGAATTTGATTTCTCGTAGCAAAGCAGCAGTAGCCGGGAGCTTATCTACTTACTCCAACGGGGAGTGCGTAGAGCCAGTCAACAGTTGCGCAGAGGAGAGGAGGCATTCAACATTTTGGCAAGATCATTTTTTCCTCCAGTTTTGACGTTCCAGATTTTTTCAGCTCTGCAGGGATGATCGTACGAGATTGCTAGAAGAGGTTGTGTGAATTAGCCAGAATGCGGATCTGGGTAGCAGATCGACTTCTAGTTGTTGGGGACAGTTGTCGGAGGCAGAGCGAGTTGTCTAGTATGAGTTGCAAACAAAGGAAGGGTCCCAACCAAGGACTAGGCTTGAAAGGAGACAGTGGAACACCAAATCCAGGAGGAGTATAAGACTCCAGTGTGCCATATTGGGCAGGATCCTTGAGGAGTCCACCTCTTGAATCACGACCTTGCTACGGGAGCCCAAGATCAGTAGTAGCAGGCTGGAGGAGTTTTCAGCTGGTGCAAAGGAGTCTTGGAGCGACAAATGCAGTGACTGGAGCGCTAAATCTGAGCAGCACAACGCAGAGTTGCAGCAATGCGAAGAGGCACAGTGCAGTAGCAGTAGCAGCGCAGTGGTTTAGAGGGACAACATGGGATTAGCAACAGTCAGCACTTCAGAATCGAGATGCATCCTGAACACTTGTTCAGATTTTTGGATTTTTTCAGTTGCATCTCTCAGCAACTGAGTTGCAATGTAGAGTTAGCAGTGGCAGTGCTAGCAGCAGCATAGATGCAGCATTTGAGAGGAAGTTGTAGTGTGGATGCAGTGTTAGCAGTGGCAGTGTCACCAGCAGTACAGTTGCAACAGCAGCACAATAGTTGGCAGACAGCATGTCAAACATCAGCAACGCAAAGGGAGATGCTTCAAAGTCAGAGTACTATGCAACAAGGTATATTGTTAGAGCACATTCCTCGCTAAGAGGGAGTGTTGATTTGGGGTAGCATTGGATGTGCTCTAAGTCTCAAATTTTGTCGAGAGGCTTAGACACATGTATTCCAGATAACCTAGAAATCGTTTGGGGAAATTCCACCCAGAGATGGTTTTATTTAATAAATTAATTATTTTTAATGAGACCCTAAGTCTAAACTTAGGAAATTATAATAATTAATGGGTATTAATCTAAACTGTGGGTGTAACTTCTAGAAGAAGACGAGAATCAAGACAAAGTGATCTTAGCCATTGATTAGCTTCTAATTTGGGTCATTGCATGTCAACATCAAGAAAGTTGCAAGGAGAAAGGAGCATCCTATCAAGTAAGTATATGACCTTATATGAATCTGTAAAAAGGTCTTTTTGTAAGGAAAGCAACAAATTGGTTGGGGCTTCAAACTACCTTGCATGGAAGAAAAGGATAGATCTAAATCTCATTGAAAATGAGGTCATGGATCATGTCAAAGGATCTGATCTATCACCAAACTAGGAGAAGAAGATGCTGAAGAACTTGCAAAGTATATGAAAGGGGAAGTTAGGGCTCAAAGGATTCTCATAAAATCCATCAAGGATCCCCTCATCCCATATGTATCTAAACTCAAAACTTCAAAAGAAATCTATGACAAACTGGTAGAGTTGTATTCCGTAAGCACTGCTAGAGAAGTCATCTCATTAAGACAAGAACTCTACAAGCTGAAGATGTCTAGGGAATATGGAATAGCCTCATACTTTATGAGGATATCTGAGATCCGGGATCAACTACAAGATCTGGGAGAAGTCATGTCTGATAGTGAAATGACTACATGGTATTAATGCACTACCGGAGGAGTGGGGTAACTTTAATTCAAGTATTTATGGGAATAAAGAAGCTACTCCATTCCAAGGCCTATGGTCACTATGCAAAATTGAAGAATCTAAACTAAAGGCCAAATTTGATGTGGGAGCAGGTGAGAAAAGTCAAGCTTATGCTACAATGACAAGAATAAAAGGAAACTTTGGAAAGTTTGGTTCTTGGAAAAAGAAAAGGGATATGTCTAAGATTCAACTCTATGGGTATCAGGAATCTGGACACTACAAAAGAGATTGTCCTAAGATCAAAAAGGACAATAACAAAAGAAGAAGAGAAGAAGATCATATCACCAAAGAAGTGGAGGTAGCTGAAAAGAAGAAATCCAAGATAGAGGAAGTAAGAGATCTCCACTACGACTGAGATAGTCTTCCTCTCCTAAGTTATTTTCAGATTCCTAAGTCTTCTATTGTAAGATATGGCTATCATGATTCACTAAGTAAAATAATGGGATGAATCAACGCATCATGGAAGCATTGAAAGCAAAAGCTCGGGACAACATCATAGAAATGCATGAAATATGGTTAGAATATATGGAAGTCAAGCATATAGCTCTTGGGAATCTCATTGAAAACACAAGTGGCAAGGTCTTCTAGTACAAGGCTCATCATAAATCTGTAAATTGGAAACATCTGTTGATGGGGATACTTTAGATCCTCAAGATTCTCTGACGGAATCTTCATTGAAAAGTTCACCGATCATGAAGGGAAGCAAGTGTTTCATCAAGAATTCCAAATTTGTGGAATTCATGGGATGATGGTATGATGACATAAAAGTGAAGCAGATCAAAGAATTGAAGCTCTTTCAATCAAGGAAACTACGGCAGGAAGTCTAGAATCTAGATGACCCAAAGGAAAAATGAGGTATGTATGCTTACATTTGATATTGTGGAAGCCATGTCATATGGTTGCACATAACATGGATAAATGCTCTATCTTGAGAGCATGATCAAAAGTAAGGATCTCCTCCCTCAAAGGAATGCAAGAATGCATGGGTCACATATTCACAAATCAACATAAAATGGCTTCATGTGAAGTATGAGGTGGTTGACTACTATTGAGGAACTCTGATTGCAAGGTCCTGGGAATGTAATGTGTGAAGAAAGGAAGGAAGAGATCATGGAATATGCAACCATGGTAAAGGCAATCAACATCCGAAAGACCAAGAAGATTTGACTAGGATATCTCAATGGAAGATACGAAGACTCTGATGAAGTCTGAAAAAGAAAGAGACCCTTGACAATTTATATCTTTGGGAGATGTGTCGATATGTATGTAGGATGTTGATGCAAACTAGGAGATGTCATGATGAAAGACCATCACAAACGTAATGTTGATTTTAATGTTCATTCATTTATTTTTTTAAATATGGATGGATTTATGAAGAGCTACCAAGGGAAGATCTATGGATGTCTTCCACCACCGATGCACATGTAGTAGGATGAAATATCCTTAAGTAAACATGGCATGAAGGAAGGCCAGATATGGACTAATGGATCACTTTCTAATGATGACATGGTTGACTCATGGATGCATGTAATGGATTGTCGGTGCCCTATGTAGAAGTCCCAAACAAGAAGACTCCTAGATAACAAATAGAAGTTCATGACATCGTGAGGAGGAGTTCTTCAAGAAACTGGTTGTCCCATCATCTCCACCTGAGGAGCTGTTGTAGGTCCCTAATTAAGAGGGAGCCTGGAAACAAGTGTTCTTACTTGGAAGCAACTTGGAAATTCCTAAGTCAAGAGCAAGCTTAGGTACATTCCTTTTGTAGGAATGAGTACATTCCTTTATTGGAATAGATATGTCCTCCTTAATTAAGAGGGAGAGTGTTGGAAAGTGTAACTAGGTCGGTCTTCATAATGACTATGTAATTATGTATTTATGTAAAGAAGAAGACAAAGATAATAAAATGTGTTTTTTGTTGTACTTGCTTCATGGGTTACATGAGCAAGATTTTATAGGTCAGTAGACTTCTTCTTGATGTCTACTAAGATTATCTTCTAGTCACAAATGTAATTAAGTGTCATATGGATAAAGGGTCTAGTTATATGCTCCAAAACCTGGTCAGGATACCTTGAAGAAATGGCTTCTGGAAGATGCTCAAGATACCTTCATAAACGCTGGGATAAATGGACTACAAGTCGGCCTATATTCTCAATAGTGAAGTCAGCCCTCATACAAGATGTATGGTCGACCTTAAAACAGAAGATGTGATATATATATATGAAGAGACTGTGGTTCAATTGATCAAGGAACATTGCGGATCTCTTGGAAGTCATATAGCAAAAGGAATATTGTGGATCTCTCAGAAGTCATACATCAAAAGGAATATTGCGGATCTCTCGGAAGTCATACAGCAAAAGGAATATTGTGGATCTCTCGGAAGTCATACAACAAAAGGAATTGTGGATCAATCTGAATTTAAGTGTGGATCACATAGATTATAAAGCGATGGACACGAAGCTTTGAAAGGATATAAATGTGGGTCAAGGATAGACTATAATGCAGATACATCTGAGGTAAGGAAAAATGTGATGAAGTCTGGTTAAAAATGCGGAAATAAGACAGGGTTTAAAGAACCAGTGTAGACAATATCTATCTGTGTTTGAAGCGGGCTTAAGACAAAAATCTATGCGGACTTAAGATAGAGAACCAGTACAGGAATATCTGAGATATAACAAAATGGTGTAACCTGGATTTAGTGCAAAATTAAGGCAGTAATGAACTATGAAAACATGTAGTCAATCTGAAGTAATATGTGGATCTAGTAAAGTGATATGCACTTGTAAGTACAAGTATAAAAGGAAGGTAAATCAATGATTTACCTTCCTATCCTCAGTAAACAAAATAAATGTATGTCAAGTGAAGATGAAGCAAGAAGAAATGTTTTTGGTGAACAAAGACAAAATCAAGAGACTGAGTTCTCTAAGGTCAGTGCAGGTCAATGTAAGTTGGCGCAGAAATGAAGGATCGGCGTTGGAAACAAACAAAGAAGCAGTGACAAGGTTTTGGATGCATATATATAGGTCAAGGGTCTGAGTCTTGGTCATGGTACTTGTCATTTGAAGATCTATAAGAAGAATTCTTTACGAGTTTTTCCTCTCCAAGAGGGAGAGGTTTTTCCCTATCGCTAGGAGCCCAAGTTTGTGTCTTGTTTATTTTGATAATTGACTTGATGAAAGACTAAACAAGATAACGAAGAGAAGACATAAGTAACTCAAGTAAGCTCATAAGAAATTATCAAGAAGAGAATTTGTATTAATCATCAACCCTCCAAATTCTCAACATGGTATCAAAGCTAAGGTGCTAAAGACAAAGGGCTATTAGACAAGAAGACACGCAAGGATCAAAATTCAGTTCTTTAGAAAGCATCAAGGCAAAAGTCAAAGTGTACATTGAAAAGTCAAATCAATTTGCAAGGAAATCCTCAAGCCATCTCAAGAAGACTCTCACCCTTATTCAAGGAATCCACACATCGAGGAGGTAATCTCTAACATCAAAGATTCTTTATATTGAAGACGTAGTTGGAAGACACATCATTAAGCATCACTCAACACTATTGAAGACATCTTCATTATGAAGTAATCCTTGACCATCAAGGATACAAGATCACCTACTTTGAAATCAATCTAAGAGGGAGTTCTTGCCATCATCTTCAACAAGGAAGCTGACAAAAGAAGAAAAGCATCTACTCAAGTAAGTATCTCTATGACTTCATATGAATCTATCAAAATATTTTCTTTGCAAAGAAAGCATTAAACTGGTTAGGGTTTCCGACTTTCCTAGAAGACAAGGACAATGAAGTCATGCCAAATACATGAAGAGAGATATAAGAGCCCAAAGGATTCTTACAGAATCCATAAAATACTCTCTTATCTCCGATGTACCAAACCAACAATCATCAAAAGAAATGTATGAGAAATTGGTGGAGCTATTCTCTGGGAGTACTGCAGGAGAATCAATCTCTCTGAGATCATCTGCAGGAAGTGGGAGAAGAAATTTCTGACACTGAGATGACTGAAGTGGTGTTGGAAGCTCTGCCAGATGAATGGGGAAACTTCACTTCAGGTTTATACGGGAAGAAGGAAGCCACACCATTCCATGATTTAGGGTCTCTATGTAAAATAGAGGAAACAAAATTGAAAGCCAAAGGCGTTACATGATCAAGTGAAGGGAATCAAGCCTTGGCAGCCATGTGAAGGAAGGAAGGAAGATTCAGTAAGTTTGGTCCTCAGTATAGTATGGACAAAGCACGATGCTTTGGATGTGATGAACTTGGGCATTATAAAAGAGATTGTCCTAAATCTGAAAAGGACAAGAGAAATAAGGGAAGAAGCCCTTATCTCAGAAATGAGAGAAGAACCTGATGCAAAGAAATCTAAGAAAGAGGAAGCGAGGGATCTCCACTATGATTGAGATCATCTTCTCCTTTAAGTGATTTATGTTGGTTGCATTATAGGAAGCAGTATAGCATCTTGATCAAAGCATGGTAGGAGTTCTTGGTAAAACAGCTCCTAGAAAACCTATCTGATAACAATATCGATGGAAGGTAGTCATCAAGATCAAGGGTCATCATGAAAAACAGAATTCTGGGATGTGATGACATATTGATGGAACAGGCCAAGGGAATGAAGCTCTTCATTCTAGTAAAACTGCTGAAGGATGACTTATATTCTGAGGTATGAGGTATGAGGTATGTATAAATTTATATGCTGACACTGGATGTTGTGAAGTCATGTCATATGGTTGCAGGTAATAGACTTCTAGATTTAGAAGTATGATCTATGAAAGAGGATCTCTCGGAGCAATAACAAATGAAATCAATATATATATGTATAGAAAATGTGTAAGTTCTTGGGAATGAAGAATGTGCTGAAAGGAAGAGATCATGAAATGCAACCATGTCAACAGGCAGTTATCATCCAGAAGCCAAGAAGATGTGACTAGGAAATCTCCTGGGAAGATATGTAGACTCTGACAGAAGTCTAGTAAAGAAGAAGACCCTTGACAAAACATATCATTAGGAGATGTGTCAATCTGAATAAAGGATACCGATGGCTACAATAAGATGTCATGGTGTAAGATCATCACTGAGGCAACTTTTGTTTTAAAAGTTCATATGTATATGTTTATCTAGGTGAATTTGTGCAGGGCTGCTAATCATGAGAAAGGATGTATGATCCTTGGAGATGATTCGAAGGAGAGCAGCATGGCATAACGGTGAACCAGATGAGAAAGACAGATGAATCACTTTCTGGTAGATGACATGACTCATGAATGAAAAGTGATGGATGATATGTGCCCTATGAAGCTAAAGTTGAAGATTCCTCAATATTGAAATCCATGACATCAAAGGGAGAAATTCTTCATGAGCAACTGGGTGTCTCACCATTCCTGCTGCAGGTCCCTGATTGAGAAGGAGCCTGGTGATCAATTTCTTACTTGGAAGAAACTGGGTAATTCCTAAGAATGAGCTTAGGTACATTCATTATACAGGAATGAGTACATTTCCTCGTGGAATAGGTCCTCCCTGGCTGAGAGGGAGAGATAGATGCATCATTCTGGTCTTCACTTGGGAAGACAGAATGGAGGATTGGGTAATCATCTGGCATTCGATACTCTTTGAGAATGTGTTAGGGCATTCAAGATAAGGGTAGTCAGGGACCGATATTCTTTGAGGGCTAGCTACCCAAGAGAAGAATAGTCCAAGAAGGTCATACTTTGGGAACACTCGGGTGGAGTATGTACCTTGGAGAGACAATGACTATGGTGTTTATAAGTCATGTGTCTTGCCAGCATTGTAGCCCATTGTCTCGTTGAGAGATGGGGTTGTTAGTCAAAGCCTTGCACTAGGACAATGCTGGTTGATATGATGCTATACAGATGTGATTACCAATCCGATTCTTCTTATGAGATTCTTCAGTTCGAAAGTGACCATGTACCCATATGAATACCTCCCTAATTAAGAGGGAGTGTTGGAAAGTGTAACTAGGTCGGTCTTCATAATGACTATGTAATTATGTATTTATGTAAAGAAGAAGACAAAGATAGTAAAATGTATTTTTTTTTGTACTTGCTTCATGGGTTACATGAGCAAGATTTTATAGGTCAGTAGACTTCTTCTTGATGTCTACTAAGATTGTCTTCTAGTCACAAATGTAATTAAGTGTCATATGGATAAAGGGTCTAGTTATATGCTCCAAAACCTGGTAAGGATACCTTGAAGAAATGGCTTCTAGAAGATGCTCAATATACCTTCATAAACGCTGGGATAAATGGACTACAAGTAGGCCTATATTCTCAATAGTGAAGTCAACCCTCATACAAGATGTATGGTCGACCTTAAAACAGAAGATGTGATATATATATATATATATATGAAGAGACTGCGGTTCGATTGATGAAGGAACATTGCGGATCTCTCAGAAGTCATATAGCAAAAGGAATATTACGGATCTCTCGGAATTCATACATCAAAAGGAATGTTTCGGATCTCTCAGAAGTCATACAACAAAAGGAATATTGTGGATCGCTCGGAAGTCATACAACAAAAGGAAGTGCGGATCAATCTGAATTTAAGTGCAGATCACACAGATTATAATGCGATGGACACGAAGCTTTGAAAGGATAGAAATGCGGGTCAAGGACAGACTATAATGCAGATACATCTGAGGTAAGGAAAAACGTGATGATGTTTGGTTAAAAATGCAGAAATAAGACAGGGTTTAAAGAACTAGTGTAGACAATATCTATCTGTGTTTGAAGCGGGCTTAAGACAAAAAATCTATGCGGACTTAAGATAGAGAACCAGTACATGAATATCTGAGATATAACAACATGGTCTAAACCTAGATTTAGTGCGAAGTTAAGGCAGTAATGAACTATGAAAACATGTAGTCAATCTGAAGTAATACGTGGATCTAGTAAAGTGATATGCACTTGTAAGTACAAGTATAAAAGGAAGGTAAATCAATGATTTACCTTCCTATCCTCAGTAAACAAAATAAATGTATGTCAAGTGAAGATGAAGCAAGAAGAAATGTTTTTGGTGAACAAAGACGAAATCAAGAAAGAGACTGAGTTCTCTAAGGTCAGTGCAGGTCAGTGTAAGATGGTGCAAAAATGAAGGATCAGTGTTGGAGACAAACAAAGAAGCAGTGACAAGGTTTTGGATGCATATATATAGGTCAAGGGTCTAAGTCTTGGTCATGGTACTTGTCATTTGAAGATTTATAAGAAGAATTCTTTGCGGGTTTTTCCTCTCCAAGAGGGAGAGGTTTTGCCCTATCTCTAGGAGCCCAAGTTTGTGTCTTGTTATTTTGATAATTGACTTGATGAAAGACTAAACAAGATGACGAAGAGAAGACATAAGTAACTCAAGTAAGCTCACAAGTAATTATCAAGAAGAGAATTTGTATTAATCATCAACCCTCCAAATTCTCAACAGAGAGATAGACACATTGTTCTTGTCTTCCCTTGGGAAGAAGAATGGAGGATTGGGTAAGCATCTGGCATCCAATGCTCTTTGAGGATGTATTAGGGCATCCAAGATAACAGTAGTCCTTAAGGACCGATATTCTTTGAGGATTGGGAATCCAAGATAAGAATAGTCATGGTGGAACACACCCTGAGAACCCGGGTGGGGTATGTTCTAAGAGAGACAATGATGAGGGTGTCTATACATCATTGGTTTCGCCAGCATTGTGCTCAAATCTCGTGGAGATATAGAGTTGTTAGTCAAGGCCTTGCTATCATGACAATGCTAGTTGATATGATGCTATACAAATGGGTTACCAATTCGATTCTTCTTATGAGAAATTCTTCAAATTGAGAATGACCAAGTACCATTATGAATACCTCCCTAGTTAAGAGGGAGTGTTGAAAAGTAACTAGGTTTGGTCTTCATAATTTATATTTATTGTACTTATCAAAATAATTAAAGAAAAAGAACGTATATTATCATTTGACATTCATTTTATTATTAAATGACTAATTAAAGCATGGGTTTCATGCTTGGGTCATATTTAGTATAAGGTCTCCATTGTGGACCTCTAGGTTAGTCATTACAGATTTATATTGACCCTTCTTAGGCTTTTGAATCATGTAATTAGGTATATTTTTGAGTCAAAATGGTTTAGAAGCCCTCCACATCAAGTCGGCCTTAAGGAGATCAGTCGGCCTCAAAGGGACTAATTCGAACTCACCTGAAGCCTATAAAGAAAGGAGATCAAATTCATTTTGAGTATCACTTCTCCAGCCAGTTCGATATCTACTGCATCAAGGGAAAAACTGCGAAGTGGAAGGAAGAGGCAGAAAAGAGTGCGAATTGGGTCTAGAAGCAAGAGGAAGTGAAAATCGAAATTTTGGTGAAAGAAGCTCTACATTTCGTGCTCTCTCTTGGGAGATTGAAGCCTTCTAAGGTTTGATGTTGTTGTTGTTGTTGAATCTGCTACCTAGTTGAAGTTGCTGGAGGACAAGTTGTTGTTGTTGCTGGGTTGAAGATCTGGAAAGCTGACTTGGTGTGGAGGGAAAGTTTGGCTATGTCTAGGGTGAAGAGTCTCAAAGAATACTATTGAAAGGAAGAATTACCTTGACTTGGTTTTCCCCTCGAGGGAGGTTTTGCCCTGGCATATTGCCTATATCTTGTGTCTCTTGTTTTTTATCTTCATATACACGTAATATGGTAATTGCTTGATGAAAGATAGGATAATAAAGAAGTAAAAGAAGCCAACAAACTCACAAGTAATTATCAAGATCGAATAATCAAACTCTAATATAACTGCATTGATTCTTCAACATGGTATCAGAGCTAAGGTCAGGAAGAATTGAAGATCACTTTGTTGGCATGGATTCTCCCTCGTTGATGGACTACATAAGAATGGGTATCAACACTACTGGAAGCTAGATCAAGAAGGTCATCCATTACTTATCAAAGTCAAAAGTCAAGGACTTTTTGCTGCCCCTACAAGATCTATCCATGATGACAATGCATGGATCATTGATAGTGGAGCACCAAGGCACATCACAGGAGAAAGTGTTAAATTTGGCAACTAGGGCCAAACTCCATGTTGCACTACTCATATGATGGAGATGATATTTTTGTTGGATTCCTCTTTCGGAGAGGTGCAAGATTGATCTAAAGATCGTCTTGTTTGAATAAGTAGAAGTTGGATTTTGAATTTATTTTCCACACGTGCAATTTGTCAAGGTCAGTCAGAATTGTAATGTAGGCTCACAAGCCGCAAAAGATGTGTCACACACCCTCAGTGAAGGATATAAAAAGGAGAGACATAAACCTCATTTGATCATCAACTCATCTCACACATTCTCTCTCATCTGATTGGTTTGTATAGCCTTAGAGGCCTTTCTCTGTCCTCTGCACTTGTGAAGGACAAGCTGGAAATTTTGGATTGTGTTAAGGGTTTCTGTGCAGCATTGACCAGTGTTGACTTTGGGTCAACCTTGGCTGTTTGACTTCGATATTTTGGACAGTCTGAATGTTTGGGAGGCTGAATTTGGTGGCACGGAAATTGAGGTAAAAGGAGTTGATTTGACTGTTGTGTTGACCACTGATTGTTGAAGTTTGACTACTGTGTTGACTGAGTTTGACTGAAGAAATTCGTATTGTTTTGAGTTGACTTTGGTTGTGAGAAGAGGCCGAGTTTGATTGGCTTTGTCCGAGCTCCATTGGGAGGTATTTTGCTGGTTTGACCAGCGTTGACTTTGTTGGCTAGGGCATCCTATTGACTGCTGTAAATTGTACTTTCTCAACTGAATTTGAAGAATAATAAGAAGATTTGATCAAAGGGTTTTCCCCGCATTGGCATTTTTCCCTGGCATCCGCCAAATTATTGTCTCTCTTGTCTTGGCTTGTCTTCTGTCGATTTATTTATGTTCAATCAACATTAACATTAATATTGTCAATGTTAATCTGATTGCATAACTGGAAATTGAATCGGGCTAATAAGATAGATTGAAGTAAATTGCCCTAAGCATAGAACATACCATGGTCAACTAAAATTAACATGGTATCAGAGCTGAGGTGAAGACAAAGCCCAAGCAAGAGTGAAAAGAGCAATCACTGAAAGTTTGAATAGACAAGGACTAGGGTCAATGGCTTCTTCATCATACTTCAAATCTGATGACAAGATGAATGATAAGTCTGATTATCATGCTTGGAAAATGTCCTTGGATCTGACATTGGAGGAACAAGATGTTATGGATTATGTGCAGGGAAAGATCACTAAGGCTCCATCAAATGCACCTGCTGCCACTAAAACAAAGTACAAGAAAGGGGAAAACAAGGCAAAGAAGATCAACAGGGATTCTATTCATAAGCACTTGGTTGATTATATCTCTGAGTTGGGCACATCTAAGGAGATGTATGATAAGTCGGTTGGCATGTTCAGGGCCAGCAATGCTAATCAAATTCTCTTTTCGAAGAACAAGTTGAAGAACATCAAGATGGACAAGGGAGAGTCCATCCAATCTTATTTTATGAGGCTCACCGAAATCAAGAATGATCTCTTAGCAATTGGAGAGGTCATAGCTTACTGAGAACTCACTCTCATTTCTCTTTGAGGACTTCCCCAGCCATGGTATGTATTTAATACCATTATTCTCAATAATAATGTAATTCCTAATTTTGATGAATTGTTGACGAGATGCACTCAAGAGGAGACAAGGATGATGGAGAGAGACCATCCCTCAAATGGGAATGGAAGTAACCCTACTGCCTTTACTGCTCATGCAAAGAAGAAGAACAATGTTGGTCCGAGAAATCAAAATCATGGAAGAGCGGGTCCCAAGGGAAGGAAGGGAAGATTTTACAATTGTAACAAGTTTGGTCACTATGCTAGAGAGTGCCCTAATAAAAGGGACCCTCCCCGAGATGATGACTACAACAACAATAGCAACTTCAGGGGGAATGGAAATCAAAGGAACAACAGGTTCAAAGGAAAAAGGAAGGCTCCCTCTAACCGAAATGGAAATGGAAATGGTCAACCTTTAGAAAGGTCAAGGAACTCCAGGTATGATGAATCTAATGTTGGATAATAAGAGAAATGAATATATTCCTATATCTTCCCTCTCTGCTGCATCTCCTACTGACACCCTGGATAATTGGTTGATTGATAGTGGTGCCTCAAGGCACTTCACTGGATATAAAGAGGCCCTCTCTGATTTGATTGAAAAGGATACTAATTTGGAAATTATCGTTGGAGACAATGCCACCTATCCCGTGAAAGGGACAGGGACTGTGACCCTTCATCTAAATCAAGGTCAAGTCCTCTGTTTGCAAGATGTGTTGTACGTACCTGACTTGAAGAAGAATCTAGTGTCTATCTCAGCAATGGTAGACAAAGGATTTAAGGTGGCATTCATCGATGGGAAGGTACGCATTTGGAAGAGGAACTTCAAAGAAGCATTCACTCTTGGATTTAGGGTGGATACACTCTATCAGGTTGGAGGAAGTCCGCTGGGAGCCATGACATGTAACACAACTCTTCAATCTAAGCTACGGCACCGGAGGTTTGCACACCTTCATTATAAAGCCCTTCCCGAAGCAAGGAATGTGGTCACATGTATGCCCGATTTCAAAGATGATCATGAAGGTGTATGTCAAGGTTGTGCCGAAGGAAAGTATACAAGGGGACCATTCCCCTCAAGTGTCACTAAAACATCTGATATTTTACAATTGATTCATTTTGATCTATCTGGTATGTTGCCTGTAACATCCTTGGGAGGATGCTTATATTATATCACTTTCATAGATGACTTCTCCCGCAAAACTTGGATATACTTTTTGAAGAAAGAGGACAAAGCATTCAAACGGTTCCGCACCTTCAAGGCCTTGGTTGAAAATCAAAAAGTGAAGAAGATCAAAATTTTGAGGACCAATAATAGAACTGAATATGAGTCAAATGACTTCAATGACTATTGCAGGGAAGTTGGCATTAATAGGAAGACCACTACTGTGTATACTCCCGAACAAAATGGTGTTGCTGAAAGAAAGAATAGAACCATTTTGGAAGCTACCTGTGCCATGCTTTATGACCAAGGTATTCTGAAGTTCCTATGGGGAGAAGTTGCCAACACCATTGTGTATGTTCAAAATAGATGCTCACATTTTGCATTGGACTCCAAAACTCCCGAAGAAGTCTTCTCTTGTAAGAAACCTGATGTTTCTCATTTTAGAGTTTTTGGAAGTCTCGTATATTTTCATGTGCCGAAAGAAAAGAGAAGCAAATTGGATGCTTTTGGAAAGAAGGGAATGCTTGTGGGCTACAATGAAACCTCGAAGGCATATAGAATCTATGTGCCTGGTCAAAGAGAAGTAGAGATATGCCATGATGTCACCTTCGACGAAGATTTTGCCCTCAAGAAGGTTAGAGATCTTCCTATCTCAAAGGAAGACGAAGAAGAAGAAGCAGGAAGGCAGGAAGAATCGAAGGATGAACCAATGCCCGATGTTGAAGGACCAATGGATCTTATAGATCCACCTTCTTCAAATAAAAGAAGGACCTCATGGCTTAGAGATACTCTTGAAGATGCCAAGAGACATGCTGCTCCAAGGGGAACATTCCGCAAAAGTAAGAAGTCGAATAGGTACCAAGGGTACCTAGCAGCCATGAGCACTATTGTACAATCTAAGCCTGGAACGTTTGAAGAAGCCGTGAAGGAGCATGTTTGGAAGGATGCTATGAACAAGGAATATGAGTCGATCATGAAAAATGATGTATGGGATGTGGTCCCTAGATCGAAGGACAAATTTGTTGTCACCTCGAAATGGCTCTACAAGATCAAGCATGGAGCCAATGGAAGTGAAGAAAAATTCAAGGCAAGATTTTTGCCCGAGGCTTCTCTCAAAAGGAAGGCATAGATTATGATAATATATTTGCACCTGTTGCTCGCTACACCACGATCTGTTCAATCATTTCCCTTGTTGCATCGCAAGGATGGAGTCTACATCAGATGGAAGTCAAGGTTGCCTTCTTACATGATTCGATCAAGGAAGAGGTTTATGTGGAACAACCTTTGGGGTTCGAAGTTTGAGATAGAGATACATGTGTATGCAGGTTGAAGAAAGCCCTCTATGGGTTGAAGCAAGACCCTAGGACTTGGTATGAGAGGATAGATAGCTACTTGATGAAGTTGGGCTTTACTCGAAGTGATGTTGATCCAAACCTTTATTTTAAGGTTGATAATGACAAGCCTCTCATTATGATTCTCCATGTGGACGATCTCTTCCTGACAGGTGTTGACCCTCTTATTCATCAATGTAAGAGGGAGCTAGCTTCTGAGTTCGAGATGAAGGACCTAGGTCTGATGCACTATTTCCTAGGCTTGGAGGTCAGGCAAAAGCGAAGTGAGATTTTCCTGTCTCAAGGAAAATATATTGTGAAGCTGTTGGAGAGATTTGGGATGGTGGACTGCAAGTCCGTGACTACTCCGATGGAGCTCAACTTTAAGAAGTTGTGTGGAAGTGTTGTTGGGCCTGATTTGGGAAATCATACCAGTATCGTCAACTCGTGGGGGCCCTGATGTTCTTAGTGAACTCACGTCCGGACATATGTTTTGCAGTGAACACATTGAGTCAATACATGGTCGAGCCTCATCACATTCACTGGATTGGTGCCAAGAATCTCTTGAGATATCTTCGGGGCACAATCAACCATCGGCTGAGATACACTAGTGGGAGTATGAGGCTCCATGGATATACCGATGTCGACTAGGCAGGTAGTGTGGTGGATCGTAAGAGCACATCTGGATGTTGCTTCACCTTAGGTTCTCCTTCGATCTCCTGGATGAGCAGGAAGCAGAAATTGGTTACTTTGAGCACTGCCGAGGCCAAATACATTGTAGCAAGTATGGCCTGTTGTGAAGCTGTTTGGTTGAGAAAGCTCTTCAGTGAGCTATTTGGGCATGTGTTGGATACCACCATGATCCTTTGCGACAACAAAAGTGGGATTCGACTTTCAGAGAATCTCGTGTTCCACGACTTTTCCAAGCATATTGATATTAGGTACCACTTTGTCTGAGACATGGTATAGCGAGGCACCGTAAGGCTCCATCACATTGAAACTGATGAGCAGGTCGCAGATACTCTAACGAATCCCCTAGGTAAGGTAAAATTCTTAACCTTCCGTGAGAAGCTTGGTATCGTGGACAGACCCTATTATGAGGGTCTCGCTTGAGTTGGACTTTGAGCTCTGGGAGCTCCAAGGGGCTTGGGGATAGCTTCTTGGAGGTATAAGCAACCACAGGGCTAGGTTTGCCTTACCTTGTTAGTGTGTTATTTCCCCACTGTTATGATATTGAGTTGGTTTACCCTCTCTTTGATCTATGCCCCACATGCATCCTACCCATGTAGTCCAGGACTCATGGAAAGTACCTCTTATCTGGCCTATGAGTTGGGAAATGAGGATAGAGACCATAGCATTACCGATGAACGCATCGTGTATTTTCATACTCTTTATGTCTAGGATAGGTCATGTCCAACAACTTGATCTAGGATCAAGTCTGGTTGAGGTTTTTACCTCTAAACTGACTTCGGGTCAGTGGAGAGTGGCAAGGTATTTGTGACTCACTCTCGATCATATCTTCATTATTTCTTCTACAATAGAGCAGAGCTAGCAAAGTACAGAGATTGCAAGATGATATATGATAGTACATGATGGTACTGGATGACAAGATTGCACAGGTTGACAGATGGATGGAAAGGTGGAGTTCTCCCTAGTTGAGAGGGAGTGTTAAATTTGGCAACTAGGGCCAAACTCCATGTTTCACTGCTCATATGATGGAGATGATATTTTTGTTGGATTCCTCTTTCGAAGAGGTGCAAGATTGATCTAAAGATCATCTTGTTTGGATGAGTAGAAGTTGGATTTTGAATTTATTTTCCACACATGTGCAATTTGTCAAGGTCGGCCAGAATTGTAATGTAGGCTCACAAGCCACAAAAGATGTGTCACACACCCTCAGTGATGGATATAAAAAGGAGAGACATAAACCTCATTTGATCATCAACTCATCTCACACATTTTCTTTCATCTGATTGGTTTGTACTGCCTTAGAGGCCTTTCTCTCTCCTCCGCACGTGTGAAGGACAAGCTGGAAATTTCAGACTGTGTTAAGGGTTTCTGTGCAGTGTTGACTTTGGGTCAACCTTGGCTATTTGACTTTGATCTTTTGGACAATCTACGTTTTTGGGAGGCCGAATTTGGTGGCACAGAAATCGAGGTAAAGGGAGTTGATTTAACTATTGCATTGACCACAGCATTGACCACAGATTGCAGAAGGTTGACTGTGGTGTTTGTGAAAATTTCTGAATGTTACTTATGCAGAAATCTTACCGTGAGATTTGGTAATGCTCCTCCTACTTAATTAAGTTATTAAGCTGAAAATTCATATTAATATCAAAGCAAAACACATAACAGACTCTCACCAATTCAGATCTAGAAAAAATAAATGCACACATAGACAAAGTGACACAAGGATTTTCTAGACAATAGTCCCTAGAAAAACCCAATGCGGCAAAACTGGTCTGCTGGCTACTGGAGGGTTTTATTATTAAGAGTTTTCTGAATACAGCAAATCTGAGTTCCAAATCTGGAAAACCCAACAGAGAAAATATGGATCTGCAGCTCACATGTTGTTCTGAAACCAAAATATTGACTAATCCACACCCTCAAACGGGATTTATAGGACTCAGCCAAATCTTGGCCCTAGAAACCCCAGCGCTGCCCTTGAAGCCCTTGCGTCAGGCTCTGCATCCCTCTGCGCTAGCATGGAGAGGGATGCATAACCCCAGAATGGGTGACGCAGACCCTATGATGCCCCTAAGGGTCTCTATGTAACCCCTGAGGGTCTCCTGCTGCCCAACGCTGCCCCGGGAGAGACTGCATAGCTGAAGTTGCTCCTGCGTTGCGCAGCTGCTGCCCTCTCTGCTGTTGCTGCGCCTACTACTCTGCACTACCTCTGGAAGCTTCTCTTTGCCTCTTGTTGATTCTAGGCACTGGGATTAGACCGTCCCCTTTGCCTAAACGCCCCTCTCTACAACTGAAACACTTCTGAGAATTCTTAGCAAACCCTACCCTAGAATCTCAGTTTAGCTTCAGTGCTCTACCTCTGTGTGTCTTTATAAATGACCCCAAGCCTTTCCTTTCTACTTTTCTCGTTGGGAAATCAACGACCATGATCAGATATTGAATCAATGGCTAAGATTAAAAGAAAGCTTGATCCATGTGACTTGAGATAATTTCATCACATGTTTAATTTAATTAACTTTAATTATTTAATTTTCCTAAGTTTAGACTTTGGAAATACATTAAAATAATTAATTAATTAAATATCTCCCAAACCTGATGAAATTTCCCAAATCCCTTTCTAGGCCTTGTAGATCAGGTGTACTCTAGTCCCTCCATTAATTTTGGGAGCTAGAGCACATCTGATGCTACCCCAATACACAAAATCTCAACACTCCCTCTTAGCATGGAGTGTGCTCTAGCAATACATCACACCATGTATCACAAGATTTTGGGCACTAGTTACTGTGTCGTTGATGCTTGGCTTGCTTGGCCTGCTGCCCTTCAACACTGCACTACTGCTGCCATTTTGTACTTGTTGCTCATGACACTATCACCGCCACTGCCACATTTGTACTGCAACTCCCTCTCAATCTACTGCCCATAGCACTGCCACTGCTAACTGTTGCACTGCAACTTCAGTTGCCAAGACCTTAAAGAAGCAACTGAATCTCCTGCCCAATCTTTGACAGACAAGTCAGTTGGGCTGCAACCTCATCACTAAAGCTCCACCGACTGCTGATTTGTGCTGTCATCTGGAGGATGATGCACAGTTACAGCCCTACTCTGCATAAGCAGAATCACTTTGCACTGCTTAAGTCATATCAGCTCCTTGTGCTGAAGTCTCTCATATTGTTGTTGTACTGTGCTGACCTCCTGAAGCCCCCATGCTGCTGCAGTTCTTCTCTGCATAAGCAGCTCTACTCTGCGCTGTTGAAGTCAAATCAGCCCCTACGTTGTTGCTGCATCTACACTGCGCTGCTCCTACCAGCCTTCAGATCTGCCTCTCCTTCACCCATGATCTATGCACCCAGTGCTCCAATTGTCTCGCTATTGTCTTAAGGCTCCCATAGCTCAGATGTGATCCAAGAGATAAGTTGCTCAAGGATCTCGCCCTCATTTTGTAGCTGCTCTACAAATCCATGTCGCCCCATTTTCATGGTTCATGAGCGCTCATGGTTGCATCATCTTCTAAACCATCATCCGCCACAGCAGCCTTGGAAGAAGAAGAAGCTTCCTTGTCCTTTTTCTTCTGAGGACAATTGTTGGTGATTTGTCTTAGTTCGCCACACTGGAAGCACTTGATCTTTGATAGATCCTTCTTCTTCTTTCCATGTTGCCTCTTTGATGCCAAGGCTACATCTTCTTCACCTTACTCGATCCTGTGTTGTACTGCTTTGTGGTGAATCTGCGGAGTTCTTCTTGACGCATGACTGCCCACAATTTGTCCCAGTCGGCAAGGTCCGCTCTGCCCAAGATACTTTGGACAAAGGTTTCCCACTCATTTGTGACCGCATCGAGAGCAGTCCTGACCATCACATCATCCTCCACCTTTGCACCTATGGCAGTCAACTGGTCCCTGATCGACTGTAATCTGAAGAGAAAATGTTCCATGTCTTCCCCCTTGGTCATCATGAATGACCGCATCTGAGTCTCCAGAAGCATCTTCCTCTGGAAGGACTTTCCCTCATATAGGGATGTTAAGGCCTTCTACATCTCATTAGCTATCTTCTTCTCAGCTATGTGTGGGACAACATGGTCCTTAACTCCATCCATTATCAGCTGCTTGGCATGTCCAGCAGCTTCATTATGCTTCCTCAAGAGATCTACATCAGTCGGCGTGTCCAGAACTCATTTTGCATGGTCTCTTAGATGATATGCCTCTAAGACTATCAGGATTCTAGCCTTCCAAACTGCAAAGTTGGATAGGCCATCTAATCTATCATTATCACGCAGTCCATGAGGAGCCATCTGCTCATAAATCTGTCGGAGCTCCTCTTCTCTCTACTAGAGATTTGGATCTAGGGTCCTTTGCGAAATGGGCACCCTTTGCTCCCTCTGACAACTGATTTCCCTCCTTGGAAATCCGCCAAATCAACAATGATTCAGCTCTCTTCAATCCTCTGATCGATCTGCAAGTTTCTTTGGCTAGAAACTCTCTGAGAAGCTGATCTCCTCCCGCTCTTTGTCACTACTGCTTAGGCTAAAATTCTAAAAACTTCGGAAATTTAACTCCACCAGCACCTTTTGAAGTTCTGCAGCTCTGCTTCTAAATCAGACAGATTCAGATCCGCCTCACCCTGGTTGGCTTCAGACAATCCCAGTGTTGTCTCTGCGTTGCCTCTATGCAGTAAGTACGTAGGCCTACGTGGAGACAGCGTAAGACTGCGTCTCCTTGCCCTCTGCGTAACTCTGCTCTCTCTGAAACTCTGTTGTCCTTTCAGATCTGCCCTTCTATTGTTGTTGTTGCACTTCCTGTTGCTTTCTGCAGCAAGATCCTTCAGTCTTCTGCTGGTGAACCTCCTAGATCTGCAATTGCTCTGATACCATGTGAAAATTTCTGAATGTTACTTATGCAAAAATCTTATTGTTAGATCTGGTTATGCTCCTCCTACTTAATTAAGTTATTAAGCTGAAAATTCAGATTAATATCTATGCAAAACACATAACATACTTTCACCAATTCAGATCTAGAAAAAGTACATGCACACATAGACAAAGTAACACAAGGATTTTCTAGACAATAGTCCCCGGAAAAACCCAATGCGGGTGTTGTCGCACAGAAAGTCTAGGCACCGCGACAACGGCTCAAATCGGGGGCTGTCACCCTGATCCCATCTCTCTATCTAAGTTGTCTCCTTGCAAGCTAAGGGAGGTAGACCCTAACAAAAATGAAGAAAAAGAACTGGTTAAAAATCAACCAATTCAGGAGACACAGCTAAAAGACCAAGTATTTGTTAAGATTAACGAGATTTTATAGATCCAATTAGATTTGAAGCTTTAAAACCAATGCCTTGTGGAGTCAAAATATCCCGTTATGAAATTAAAGTCAAGTATCTGATATGTAACTGCTGCTATGAAAAATAAATTCACCACAATGATATTCAATAAAACGCACCACAACTATGCATTAAAATACTTTGAACCCACAGCAATGTTATCATGAGATGACCATCAAATTTAAATGCCAGATATTAGCAATATTTCCGAATTTATGATGTTCCAAGTAATCCCAATCCAGAAATTAAAAAATTTTCTATAGTCAAACTTCAGATAAAAATTTAAAAGCTCACTTTGACTATGAAATAAAAAATTTTGAGAATTTCCTAAAGTTGAAAATTTAGAAAATTTTGGGCCTTTTTTAATTTTTTATTTATTTCTAAAATTAATCTAAAAAATAAAGTTAAAGCCTAAAAATAAAACAAAAAGGTAAAAGGTAAAAAAAAATTATTTTATTTTATTTTATTTTTTATTTTTTTATTTTTTTATTTTTTTAATTTCTAAAACTAAAAGAAAATTAAAACTAAAGCTAAAGTAAAAACTAAAATCTAAAAGTCTAAAAATTAAAACTGAACTAAAGCAGATTTAAATTAAAACTAAAATCTAAAAAATTAAACTAAAGCATATTTAAATTAAAAGTAAAATCTAAAAAATTAAACTAAGGTAGATTTAAATTAAAACTAAAATCTAAAGCTAAGTAAAAATTAAATAAACAAATCGAAAACCTGAACTAACACTTGCAAAAAAAAATCTAAAGATCTATGTTAAAAAAAAAAAAAAAACCAAACAAAAAAAATGAATCGCATAACATGAATTCGTTTTTGTTTGTGTGCAAGTCAGGGAATGTCTGTAAGAAGCCGTACGGACGTACGGACAGCGTGGAGGATGATCTGCAGGACGAAGAGCAGAGGCATAGAGGGAGCGAATGGACGTCAAGGAAATGGGCAGCGTTGTATGGACAGCAGAGTAATTCGAGTGTTTGGATCAAGTGAAGGACGTTGTACGGACGACAGTGAGGTTGTGGCAGCGTTTTAGAAGAGGAGAAATGAGGGATGAGAGCTTGCAGATCACGCACAGACAGAGATAAATGATTCCCAATTTTTTGAATAATTCTTCCTCACCCAGCAATGAAATTTTGCCAATATAACTCAAATCTTCAAAATATGAATTCAAATGCAACTGAGATTTATTCTTTGCAATGAAATAACACTCAAATTTGCCAGCAAAAATGATCCTGAGGCCAGATCTTACCCTTCAGGACCTAGATCTGGCTCAGATCAAAAAAAAAATTCTGAAAATCCCTGTAAAACCTGCACAAACCAGATCAGATCCAAAACTATACAAAAATAAACCCTCAAATCCTAAAAGTAAATACAAATTCACAATGTTAATTTACAGATTTGAGACCCTCATGGCTAGATTTAAAACCATTTCAGCAAAATTTAGAAGATAAAAAGTTTTAAGGGAGGCACAAGCCCTAGAAGACCCTGCAAAAAAAAAAAAAAAAAAACAACTTCGTAAAATAGCTTTGGGAATTAGGAAACAATGAGATTTTTCAGATTTACGAAATCTGAGAGTCGGCTGGTCTAACTGAAGACTTCCCCAAATGCTCAAACCTTAAAAATGATCCCTGCACACTTAGATCTGAACTTCAGATTGAAAGAGATTTAAGAAAATAATCATGAGACCTTTCAGAAAAATAGATAACTAATCTTTCCGTCAAATCAAAAATGTCATTTTAGAAACCCAGAAAACTGCACAAAATACATGTATGCAGATTAATCCATAAAGACCATCAACCATAAAAGTGCCAAATAAAGTAGCAGACTTTAGAGACAAATCACCACAAAGATCTGAAAAAGGAACACCAAAGTTTGTAACTCCAAAGTATTTATGCTTTATTGATCAAAAAAATCACAAGAGCTTCCAAGAACAAGTGCACGATTCAAAGATCGAATGCAAATGTCATACCAAGACCTCTAATTTATAAGACAAAATCTCCAACGGCTAGTTTGGTTAATCCACGTCAAAATAATCTCGACCGTCAAAAAAATTTGATCATCTTTTAATCCAGACCGTCGAAATTATAAATTTGAGGAAAAACGAATTTATCATTTATTTCCATTTTAATTAACTCAAAAATAATATTTTTGAGTTAATTACCTCAATATTTTAACTTTGACTTAACCACCTAGGCCCAAGGGTCCAAAACTTCTTGAAATTCTCAATATTCCCTTGGCCTGGAACCTTTAAAAATTCATTTTTTAAGGACCAACGAATTTTTCCTTTGAAGAATTTTAATTCACCTAGGACTTAAAGTTAATTAGATTTCTGGCTTAGAATTTTTAATTAATTTGGCCAGAAAATTTAATTAATTCACTGAGAGGGGATTTAATTATTTTTTCCAACCCTCTTTACATAAGATAAATACATTTAGACACATAAAAGGGAAATACCCATTCGTATAGACCCTCAAATAGCTACCCAGTTCTGCGACTCAAAACATGATCTAGTAGACCAAGCAGCTTGTAATAAAATAATCTAGCCAATTAGCTAGGATTATTCCCAAAATACTTTTACAAAGACTCGATAGAAAACACTAGGACTTACTTAGCATATTGATGACAAAATCCACCCTAGCTTTGGGGTGAGGCTGGAGGGGAAAACTCTGTCGATCACTTGTGTCAAAAAACACAAGTAAATCAGTGAGACAAAAAACCTCCTAGGATAGAAACCGTCACCAAAATACTAGGCTTACCTAGGTTGTTACATACATGATGGTCTTACTTAGATCATTTACATCATAAACATGCAGAATGAGTTTACATCATTTATAAAAATGTCAGCTACTGATGGAATCTGAATGGCGTGAACACGTCGAACATGATGAATCCCATTTGAAAAAATGGTGGTGTACTGCTATGGGGTCGTTGACAAAGTGTGGTCAACATCTGGCTCTACTTGGGGACACGTTGCTTCACCGGAGGAATGTGAGAATCCAGAATCTGTATCCAAGCAAGACACAAAATTACATAAGTAGCGTCCATCCAAATATCATCATACAACATTAAGCACATGAAAAATAGAAGCTCTTCTAACATTTATTATTCTACTTGACATGAAAAGTAAATCTAATCTAACTACAAAATGAAATGCTGAAAGGACAAGGAGTAGGGTTAGAAATACAATACAAAGGATGCCCAATGGCATCAAATGTCATCTTTGAAGAACAACTTGAGCAATTGGCCATTCGCAAGTAATTGAGGTGGTTCGCCTTCCAACGTGCTCAAGTGGAATGAGTTTGGTCCAGCAATGCCTCTGATAATATAAGGTCCCAGCCACAAACTGTCAAATTTCTTATGTTTTCTGGGCTTTTCATTTTTTCGGTCCCAAAGTAATACCATGTCTCCAACCTGCAAAGATCTAGATCGAGATAATTTATCAAAGCTTTTCTTAATGTTAGATTGATTTTTACACATATTATCTAAAGCTTTCCTACGAGTTTCATTCAACTCCACAATCTGATCAATTCTATTTTGAACAACATCCTTATCAGTGGAAAAATGTTGAAGGAGTCGGTAAGCTGGTAATTTAAGGTGAACAGGCAAAGTTACATCCAAGCCATAAACTAATTCAAAAGGACTTTTACCAGTAACTTTCTTTTTAGTAATTCTACCTGCCCACAAAACATACTTGATTTTGCTATCGCAAGATCGCTTATTATCTCCTACTATCTTCTTGATAATGTTTATAAGATTTTTATTACTTGATTCAGCTAAGCCATTACCCTGAGGATAGTAGTTAGATGAATGAGATAAAGTAATGCCATACTTAAAACAAAAAAATAAAAATTCAAAAGAACTAAAAGCCTTGGCATTATCAGTAGTGATCTTGGCAGGGACACCAAATCTAGTAATGATTTGATTTTCAATAAAGTCCATAATGACCTTTTCATTGGCATTCTTAGCAGGAATGGCTTCAACCCATTTTGTAAAATAATTAGTTGCAGTTAAGATCCAGGAGTAGCCATTGCTAGAATTTTCATGGAATTTCTCGATGAAATCTAGACCCCAATGCTGAAAAGGTGCCTCAACAACCACAGGTTGTAGGGGCAGGGCAGCTAGCTTATGTTTCCCAGTGAATAGTTGACAGGCTTGGCAGCTTCTGACAAATTTATGCACATCTGAAAAAATCAAAGGCCAAAAATAACCAGCTCTCAGAATTTTGTGGGCGGTAGTTCTAGCAGCATAATGACCACCACAAAATCCTGAATGAAACTCAGAAATCAACATTTTAGACTCAATCTCATCAACACACCTAAGTATTATCCCCTCGAAATTTCTCCATCCAAGGCCATCCTTCATGAGGCAATACTTAGTGGCTTTTAATCTAAGAGTCCTTCTTCTATAAGCAATTAAATGGTTAGGACATGTAAGATTTAATAAATGATAAATAATGTCCTTATACCATTCATGCTCTCCTAACCTTTGCAGCTCAGGCTAAGACGCATCATTAAAACAGATCAAACCAAGCGCTTTCTCATTACCTTCAGTCATCATTTCAGCCAAGCCTTGACCTTTGACTAACTTGGTGGGCTTAATCTCTAAATCATACTCTTGAATTTTAGTAACCCACCTAGCACGAGTCCCTAAGCAATCAGTTTGAGTTAAGATATCTTTAATCGCGAAATGCAGGATGAAAGCAATGATTTTAGAATAACCCACATAAGTCCTAAAATGCTTAAGAGACTTTACCAAAGCATAGGCTTGCTTTTCCATAATAGTATAATTTAATTCAGAATTTTGAAGCGCTCTACTCATGAAAGCAATAGGCTATTCGTGACCTTCCTTATTCTTTTGTAACAAGACACGAGCAATAGTATCTTCAAAAGCGAAAGAGAAAATCATAAAATCCTTTGAATAATCAGGACTCACCAAAACAGGAGCTTGAGCAATAGCACCCTTAATCCCTCCCTTGAAAAGCCTTTTTACCATCTTCTTTCCACAAAAATTTTATATCTTTTTTCAAAAGACTTTGAATGGGCTTAGCTATTTCTGCGTAATTTGGAATAAATCTTCTAAGAAAATTAATTTTTCCTAGAAAATACTGAAGGGATTTAAGATTATAAGGTAGAAGAATCTTTTGGATTGCCTCAACTCTTTCAGGATCAATCATGATCCCATCTTTGGAGATGATGTGACCGAGTAATTTCCCTTCAGTTACACCAAAAACAGATTTAGCAGGATTCAAAGAAATCCCGAATTCTCTACATCTATCAAAGACCTGCTTAAGATGACCTATGTGAGTAATACCATCTTTAGAAAAAACAGTAAGATCATCTTGATAAATTTCAATAATTTTTCCAATCAAACCCTTAAAAGCATAATCCATAGCCCTTTGAAAAGTAGCCCCAGCATTAGTTAACCCAAAAGGCATTCTAATGTATTTGAAAGTACCCCATGGTGTGGTGAATGTAGTTTTGTGACGATCTTCTTTTTTAACCCAAACTTGATTGTATCCAGAAAAACCATCTAGCAATGACATCATTCCTGAACCTGTTACTCTTTGCAACATAGTCTTCATCATTAAGGGAATTTTGAGGTATAAAATGGGCATCCTAAGGAAATAATAAAATAATAGTTAAACCAATAAAATAATATTTATGAATTTGAAATTCACTTTTTGCACCACAATCCATGTAACCATAGTTAAATTCAATTCAAAAGTTGTATCAAAATAAAATTAATAAAAAAATTGTTTGATGTGACTATAAATAAGAATGATCTTTTCAAAAAAAGTCATTATCATTTAACAACTAATTAATTTGTCCTTTGTACTTAAATAACTTAAAATAAAATATAAATATAAATTTATAAATTCTTAATTATTATATGCTATTAATTAAAATTTATATTATTTATATTGTATAATAACATGTAATTAATATACCATATAAAAATAATATAATATAATAAATGTAAGGGATATGCATTGTTTTTTTCAAGAAATATGGAATGACAATAATATATTTTTATTCAAAAAGTGTGAAATGACATTTATTATGAGTACTTTACTTTGACTTTAAAAGTACTTAGAGCACTACCATGGTTAACAATGAGTTTTTATCCACCATTGAGAATGTGACAAGTAAGTACCTCTCACTCAATCAATGCCACCTCAACCATTAGGGATGATGTCATCCCCTAAAATGTGATTGGTTCTCATAAAGTGAATTTTGATTGTACATTTTCCTTAGGAAGCCCATTTGAGACCTCAAAATTCCCCTAATGTGTTGGGAAAAGGGTAATTATCCTTTTTACATGCTAGATTAAGGTTTCTAAAATCAACACAAAGTCTAATGGTACCATTATTCTTCCTAACAATCACCAGGTTGGAACACCATGTTGAATGTCTAGTTTGAGCTATGATTCCAGCTGCGAGCATTTTTGAAAGCTCTTTCTGAACCAAAGGGGCTAACTTAGGATTTATTTGCCTAAGCTTTTGATGAAAAGGTTTAGCATTCTCATCTTTCAAAGGGATAATGTGTTGCCTGACATCTTCCCTATATCATTTTAACTCATCATATGAAAATGCTAAAACATCCCTATATTCATGAAGTAAGTTGGTCAACTTTTTCCTTTCTTCTTCATTAGTACCTTTACCTATTTTGACAATCTTAGGGTCCTTAGAATTACCAAGATTTACTTCAATGAATTCACCCAGATCCATTTTATTCTCCTCTTTCAGCTTTGTGGCATCATGCCGATCAAAGTGTTGCTCTAAAGCAACAATATTCCCAGGAGTAGGATTTATAATATCATCATAATCCTCAGATCCATCCTCCTTAGAACTTATCCGAAAATTTTCAAACTCATCCAAATTATTAAGAAAACGAATGGTCTGATTTTCATCATTAAAAACTTGCCAATGCTCTAAATTATCCAGGACTGAAGGTCTGAAAATAATTTCATTTTTATCTTTTCCTTAATTAATTCATCAGATAATTGTAAAGTAGAAGCGGCCACAGCGAGCTCATCCGCTAAGGCATTCTTTTCTCTTGGGATAGCTTCAAGGTTAATGGCATCAAAGTGTTCCATAACATCCCACACAACATTTCGATAATTCCTTAACCTTTGATTTTTACATGTAAATTTATTCTTAACTTGCATGATAACCAGATCAGAGTCACCCTTGATACTAAGCAACTTAATTCTTAAAACTTTTGCCAACTCAAAACCCAACAACAAGGCTTCGTATTCAGCCACATTATTGGTTGCATCGAACTCAAGTCTATAGGCAAACTTTAAAACATGACCAAGGGGAGACTTCAAAACAATTCCAACACCCTTACCATACCTAGATGCCGCACCATTAAAATGCATGTACCAAACCTGATCCTTTAGGTCCTCAAATTTCTCATCAACCTTGTTATCTAAGGGAACCATGAAATTAGACATAATAGCATAATTCCCCATGTCAGGTTGTTCCTTAATTATTTCATTATGAGGTCTTTTAGGATCTTCTACATGGAATCTTCTTTCAGGTTCTCTATTAAGCTTCACAAACCCTTCACCTCTAGGGGAAGGAATCATAGCATAAGCCCAGTTCATTTGAATACTTCCTCCTGGATCAGAGGCCCACTTTCTAGATAACAACATACCCCAAGCATCCTGAACATCAACTACAACTATGTCCATAACAATCATGATGTCAGGGTACACTGATAAATGAACTTGTAAATCCTTGATTAGCCCATGAACTTCAATTTTCTTGGAATCCATGGCACATATGTTATAGTATGGTCTAGAAACTCTTAAATTAAGCTGTTCCATGACCCTCTTGGTCATGACACAAGCTGAAGCACTAGAATCTAGCATACAATTATTCAATTTATATCCATTAACCATTAAAGTAACAAAAATGGCTGATGATCCTTGTTATCTGACTCCATTTTTTGCAGATATATAGGGACATCTTGCTAAGAAACTTCAGGAGTCTTATCTTGAGCAACATGCGAAACTCCAAGAACATCTAAAACTTTAGCTCTCTGAGTAGGAAGCTTTAAAATCTCAGTAACAGGCACCAAGATCTTAACATTATTCAACCATGCACCCAAATCAATATTCAAACCAAGACTAGGATTAAAAATTCGAGGGGGAGTTTGACTATGACCTTGCTCTTTATCCCTTCTTTGATAAGTTAATCCTTTGTCCTTAGCAATTTCCAAAACTTGATCAAGAGAAGGCTTTTCACCAAATAATTCAATCATTAAATCCATCTCATGATCAAAATTATTAATACTATGCGAAGATGTGGAAGGCCTAACATCTTGACTATTTTCCTTAACTGTCCATCCAATCTTCCATAGACAAAGAGAACTCCTTACCAACGACATTTATCTGATTACTTGCCCCAAACATTCCACTATTCATGATTCTTTTAACGGTGGGACAAGTAACCTCCTCATGAAAAGCATCACAAGCTCTACAATAAGGTGGAGCTTCATCAACCATATTAGTAGATTCAAGTGGATTAGGAGGTCTCTACTCACTTGACTGACTTTTTTTCTGCCAAGTATTATTACCTCGATTATTATTATTATGATTCCTAGGTTGGGAATTTTGCGTTTGAGCCTTTTCCATTTGGACCAACCTAGACTGTAAAGTGCTTATTTCCTTAGCATGGTCAAAGATTAATTTCGCTTGGTTGAGTTCCATGCTTTCAAGCTTTTGCATTAACTTTTTCATAAGGTTGTCATCATCTTCTAGAGGTTCTTTACCTTTAGGCCCTTTTAATTTAGTCGAAGCCCTATCAAAACCAGGAATTTCAAACTTCCCTGATGCCCTTTTATCCTTTTCAAGTTCTTCAGCTAAAGATTGGCAAGCCTTATAATTGGCAGTTTTAGCACGCCTTAACTCATATGAAGTATCAGAATTAAAAGCATCAATGTAAAAATTCAGAAGAAATCCATCAAGAGGTTTATGAGTTTGAGATATTTCTCTAAGGATACCATTAAATCTCGTGTTAAATTCTTCAATCGTTTCATTTTCTTTCTTTTTTATGGTACTGATCTCTTTCACCAAATGCCTATCTTCCCTTTTATCACCATACTTGTCCTTAAAGGCAGCGACAATTGATTCAAAGGTATCGAATGAATCATCGGGTTTTTCAGTAAACCATTCTATAACATCTTGGTCAAAAGTAAGAACAAAGAGCCTCATCTTTACATCATCGAAATTGTTATTTGCAACCGCAAATCTATTCCACCAATTAGCGAAAGCAAACAAATGAGATTTGACACTAACTGTATTATTTCCTTGAAAAGAAGGTAATTTATCCATTCCAGTTTGAGGGAAAGCATGGGGATAACCCTGAATATTAGGAAAATTACACGGGGCATATAATTCCATGATATCGTGTTGAGGCGGATCACAAAAAAGAGAATGGATATCAGAGAGAGCTTCTTGGCCGAGATTAACAAGAAGTGTACGAGAAAAGAGCTTGTGTAAACGGACTCTGAGAACCCTTTCAGGATCTGGAGTAGGATTAATCAAGCTACTTGGATGTCTTCTAGTACAAATTCTTGTGGAAGATGAAGCCAATGGAGTCACCACTAGGACAGGAAGCTAACTCAAATACCTGAGATGAAAAATGAATAAAGAGATGAAAGTCGTAAAGCCAAAGTCCAATAAATTGGTCCCCGGCAACGGCGCCAAAAAATGTTGTCGCACAGAAATTCTAGGCACCGCAACAACGGCTCAGATCAAGGGTTGTCACCCTGATCCCCAATCTCTCTATCTAAGTTGTCTCCTTGCAAGCTAAGGGAGGTAGACCCTAACAAAAATGAAGGAAAAGAATTGGTTGAAAATCAACCAATTCAGGAGACAGCTAAAAGACCAAGTACTTGTGAAGATTAACGAGATTTCATAGATCCAATTAGATTTAAAGCTTTAAAACCAATGCCTTGCGAAGTCAAAATATCCCGTTATGAAATTAAAGTCAAGTATCTGATATGTAACTACTGCTATGAAAAATAGATTCACCACAATGATATTCAATAAAACGCACCACAACTATGCAATAAAATACTTTGAACACACAGCAATGTTATCATGAGATGACCATCAAATTTAAATGCCATATATTAGCAATATTTCCGAATTTATGATGTTCCAAGTAATCCCAATCCAGAAATTAAAAAAATTCCTATAGTCAAACTTTAGATAAAAATTTAAGAGCTCACTTTGACTATGAAATAAAAAAATTTGAGAATTTCCTAAAGTTGAAAATTTAGAAAATTTTGGGCCTTTTTTAATTTTTTATTTATTTCTAAAATTTATCTAAAATCTAAAATTAATCTAAAAAATAAAGTTAAAGCCTAAAAATAAAACAAAAAGGTAAAAAGTAATTTTTTTTTTTTTTTCCTAAAACTAAAAGAAAATTAAAACTAAAGCTAAAGTAAAAACTAAAATCTAAAAATCTAAAAATTAAAACTAAACTAAAGCAGATTTAAATTAAAACTAAAATCTAAAAAATTAAACTAAAGGAGATTTAAATTAAAACTAAAATCTAAAAAATTAAACTAAGGTAGATTTAAATTAAAGCTAAGTAAAAATTAAAAAAACAAATCGAAAACCTGAACTAACACTTGCGAAAAAAAAACTAAAGATCTATATTTTAACAAAAAAAATCAAAAGTCTAACATTAAAAAATTAAAACCAAACAAAAAAAATGAATCGCATAACATGAATTCGTTTTTGTTTGTTTGCAGGTCAGGGAATGTCCGTACGAAGTTGTACGGACGGCGTGGGAGGATGATCTAGAGGACGAAGGGAAGAGGTATAGAGGGAGCAGATAGACGTCAAGGAAATGGGTAGCGTTGTACGGACGGCAGAGGAATTTGAGTGTTTGGATCAAGTGAAGGACATTGTACAGACGGCAGTGAGCCTGTGGCAGCGTTTCAAAAGAGGAGAAATGAGGGATGACAGCTTGCAGATCACGCACGGACAGAGATAAATGATTGCTAATTTTTTGAATAATTCTTCCTCACCCAGCAATGAAATTTCACCAATATAGCTCAGATCTTCAAAATATGAATTCAAATGCACCTGAGATTTATTCTTTGCAGCGAAATAACACTCATATTTTCTAGCAAAAATGATCCCGAGGCCAGATATTACCCTCTAGAGCCTAGACCTGGCTCAGATCAAAAAAAAAATTCTGAGAATCCCTGTAAAACCTGCACAAACCAGATCAAATCCAAAACTATACAAAAATAAACCCTCAAATCCTAAAAGTAAATACAAATTCACAATGTTAATTTACAGATTTGAGACCCTCATGGCCAGATTTAAAACTATTTCAGCAAAATTTAGAAGATGAAAATTTTTAAGAGAGGCACAAGCCCTAGAAGACCTTGCAGAAAAAAGAAAAACAACAACTTCGTAAAATAGCTTTGGGAATTAGGAAACAATGAGCTTTTTCAGATTTACGAAATCTGAGAGTCGGCTGGTCTAAATGAAGACTTCCCCAAACGCTCAAACCTTAAAAATGATCCCTGCACACTTAGATCTAAACTTTAGATTGATAGAGATTTAAGAAAATAATCATGAGACCTTTCAGAAAAATAAATAACTAATCTTTCCGTCAAATCAAAAATGTCATTTTAGAAACCCAGAAAACTGCACAAGATACCTGTATGCAAATTATTCCATAAAGGCCATCAACCATAAAAATGCCAAATAAAGTAGCAAAGTTTAGAGACAAATCACCACATAGATCTGGAAAAGGAACACCAAAGTTTGTAACCCCAAAGTTTTTATGCTTTATTGATTAAAAAAATCACAAGAGCTTCCAAGAACAAGTGCACGATTCAAAGATCAGATGCAAATGTCATACCAAGACCTCTAATTTATAAGACAAAATCTCCAACGGCTAGTTCGGTTGATCCATGTCAAAATAATCTCGACCGTCGAAAAGATTTGATCATCTTTTAATCTAGACCGTCGAAATTATAAATTTGAGAAAAAACGAATTTATCATTTAATTCCATTTTAATTAACTCAAAAATAATATTTTTGAGTTAATTACCTCAAAATTTTGACTTTGACTTAACCACCAAGGCCCAAGGGTCCAAAACTTCTTGAAATTCTCAATATTCCCTTGGCCCGGGACCTTTAAAAATTCATTTTTTAAGGACCAACGAATTTTGCCTTTGAATAATTTTAACTCACCTAGGACTTAAAATTAATTAAATTTCTGGCTTAAGATTTTTAATTAATTTGGCCAGAAAATTTAATTAATTGACTGAGAGGGGATTTAATTATTTTTTCCAACCCTCTTTACATAAGATAAATACATTTAGACACATAAAAGGGGAATACCCATTCGTATAGACCCTCAAATAGCTACCCAATTCTGCGACTCAAAACATGATCTAGTAGACCAAGCAGCTTGTAATAAAATAATCTAGCCAATTAGCTAGGATTATTCCCAAACTACTTTTACAAAGACTCGATAGAAAACACTAAGACTTACTTAGCATCTTGATGACAAAATCCACCCTAGCTTTGGGGTGAGGCTGGAGGGGAAAACTCTATCGATCACTTGTGTCGAAAAACACAAGTAAATCAGTGAGACAAAAAACCTCCTAGGATAGAAATCGTCACCAACATACTAGGCTTACCTAGTTTGTTACATACATGATGGTCTTACTTAGATCATTTACATCATAAACATACAAAATGGGTTTACATCATTTATAAAAATATCGGTTGCTGATGGAATCTGAATGGCGCGAACATGTCGAACATGATGAATCCGATTTGAAAAAATGGTGGTGTACTGCTATGGGGTCGTTGACAAAGTGTGGTCAACAGCGGGAAAACCGGTCTGCTAGCTGCTGGAGGGTTTTATTATTAAGAGTTTTCTAAATACAGCAAATCTGGGTTCCAGATCTAGAAAACCCAACAGAGAAAATATAGATCTGCAGCTCACCTGTTGTTCTGAAGCCAAAATATTGACTGATCCACACCCTCAAATGGGATTTATAGAACTCAGCCAAACCTTGGCCCTAGAAACCCCAGCGCTGCCCCTGAAGCCCCTGCGTCAGCCTCTGCGTCCCTCTACGCTAGTCTAGAGAGGGTTGCGTAACCCCAGAATGGGTGACGCAGGCCCTACGCTACCCCTAAGGGTCTCTGCGTAACCTCTGAGGATCTCCTGCTGCCCAACGCTGCCCTGGGAGAGACTGAGTAGCTTAAGCTGCTCCTGCGCTGCACAGTTGTTGCCCTCTCTGCTGCTGCTGTTGCTGCTTCTCTGCCATGCCTCTGGAAGCTGCTCTCTGCCTCTTATTGATTCTAGGCACTGGGATCAGACTATCCCCTTTGCCTAAACATCCCTCTCCGCAGCTAAAACACTTCTGAGAATTCTTAGCAAACCCTGCCCTAGAATCTCAGCTTAGCTTCAGTGCTCTGCCTCTGTGTGTCTTTACAAATGACCCCAAGCCTTTCCTTTATACTTTTCTCGTTGGGAAACCAACAGCCATGATCAGATCTTGAATTAATGGCTAAGATTAAAAGAAAGCTTGATCTGTGCGACTTAAGACAATTTCATCACATGTTTTATTTAATTTTCCTAAGTTTAGGCTTAGGAAATACATTAAAATAATTTATTAACTAAATATCTCTCAAACCAGATGAAATTTCCCAAATCCCTTTCTGGGTCTTGTAGATCAGGTGTACTCTAGGCCCTCCACAAATTTTGGGAGCTAGAGCACATTGATGCTACCCCAATACATAAAATCTCAACTCTCCCTCTTAGCACGGAGTGTGCTCTAGCAATACATCACACCATGTATCACAAAATTTTGGGCACTAGTTACTGTGTTGTTGACGCTTGGCCTGCTGCCCTTCAACACTGCACTGTTGCTACCATTTTGTACTTGCTGATCGTGACGTTGTCACTGCCACTGCCACATCTGTACTGCAGCTCCCACTCAATCTGCTGCCCATAGCACTGCCACTGCTAACTACTGCACTGCAACTTCAGTTGCTGAGAGAAGCAACTGAATCTCCTACCCAATCTTTGACAAACAAGTCAATTGGGATGCAACCTCATCACTGAAGCCCCATCAGCTATTGATCTGTGCTGTCGTCTGGAGGATGATGCACAGTTACATCTCTGCTCTACATAAGGAGACTCCCTCTGCACTACTGAAGTCATATCATCTCCTTGTGCTGAAGTCTCTCATGCTGCTGTTGTACTGCGCAGACCTTCTAAAGCCCCCACGCTGCTACAGCTCTGCTCTGTGCTGTTGAAGTCACATCAACCCCTATGTTGTTGTTGCATTTGCATTGCGCTACTCCATCCAGCCTTCAGATTTGCCTCTCCTTCATCCATGATCTATGCACCAACTGCTCCACTTATCCCGCTACTGTCTTAAGGCTCCCGTAGTTCAAATGTGATCCAAAAGATGAGTTGCTCAAGGCCCTCATTTTGTAGCTGCTCTACAGATCCATGTCACCCCACTTTCGTGGTTCATGAGAGCTCATGGCTGCATCATCTTCTGACCCATCATCCACCACAGCAGCCTTGGAAGAAGAAGCTTCCTTGTCCTTTTTGTTCTGAGTACAATTGTTGGTGAAATATCCTAGTTCGCCACACTGGAAGCACTTGATCTTTGATAGATCCTTCTTCTTCTTTCCATGTTGCCTCTTTGATGCCAAGGCTGTAACTTCTTCACCTTACTCGTCCTGTGTTGTACTTCTTCTTGGTGAATCTGCGGATTTCTTCTTGACGCATGATTTCCCACAAGTTGTCCTAGTCGGGAAGGTCCACTGTGCCCAAGATACTTTGGACAAAGGTTTCCCACTCATCTGTGACCACATTGAGAGCAGTCCTGACCATCACATCATCCTCCACCTTTGCACCTGTGGCAGTCAACTGGTCTCTGATCGACTATAATATGAAGAGAAAATGTTCCATGTCTTCCCCCTTGGTCATCGTGAATGACCGCATCTGAGTCTTCAGAAGCAGCTTCCTCTGGATGGACTTTCCCTCATATAGGGATGTTAAGGCCCTCCACATCTCATTACCTATCTTCTTGTCAGATATATGTGGGACAACATGGTCCTTAACTCCATACATTATCAGCCGCTTGGCATGTCCAGTAGCTTCATTATGCTTCCTCAAGAGATCTGCATTGGTCAGCGTGGCCACAATTCGTTATGCATGGTCTCTTAGATGATATGCCTCTAGGACTATCGGGATTCTAGCCTTCCAAACTGTAAAGTTGGATAGGCCATCTAATATATCCTGATCACGCAGTCCATGAGGAGCCATCTGCTCAAAAATCTATCAAAGCTCCTCTTCTCTCTGCCAGAGATCTAGATCTAGGGTCCTTTGCGAAATGGGCACCCTCTGCTCCCTCTGACAATTGATTTCCCTCCTTCGAAATCTTCCAAATCAACAATGATTCAACTCTCTTCGATCCTCTGATCGATCTGCAAGTGTCTTTGGCTAGAAACTCTCTGAGAAGCTGACCTCCTCCCGCTCTTTGTCGCTAGTGCTTAGGCTAAAATTCTAAAAACTTCAGAAATTTAACCCCACCAGCACCTTCTGAAGTTCTGCAACTCTTCTTCAGGCACTTCTAAATCAGACAGATTCAGATCTGTGTCACTCTTGTTGGCTTCAGACAATCCTAACATTGTCTTAGCATTGCCTCTGTGCAATAAGTATGTGGGCCTGTGTGGAGACAGCGTAAGACTGTGTCACCCTACCCTCTGCGTAACTCTGCTCTCTCTGAAACTGCGTTGTCCCTTCAGATCTGCCCTTCTGTTGTTGCTGCTGCACTTGCTGCTACTTTATGCAGCAAGATCCTTTAGTCTTTTGTTGGTGACCCTCCTAGATCTGCAATTTCTCTGATACCATGTGAAAATTACTTATGCAGAAATCTTACCGTTAGATCTGGTTATGCTCCTCCTAATTAAATTTAGTTATTAAACTTAAAATTCAAATTAATATCGAAGAAAAACACATAACAGACTTTCACCAATTCAGATCTAGAAAAAGTACATGCACACATAGACAAAGTGACACAAGGATTTTCTAGACAATAGTCCCCGGAAAAACCCAATGCGGGAAAATCGATCTGTTGGTTGCTAGAGGATTTTATCATTAAGAGTTTTCTAAATACAGCAAATCTGGGTTCCAAATATGGAAAACCCGACAAAGAAAATATAGATCTGCAGCTCACCTGATGTTCTGAAGCCAAAATATTGACTGATCCACACCCTCAAACGGGATATACAGGACTCAGCCAGATCTTGGCCCTAGAAAGCCCAGCGCTGCCCCTGAAGCCCCTGCGTCAGCCTCTGCGTCCCTCTGCACTGGCCTGGACAAGGCTACGTAACCCCAGAAAGGGTGACGCAGACCCTACGCTACCCCTAAGGGTCTCTGCGTAACCCCTGAGGGTCTCCTGCTGCCCAACATTGCCTCGAGACAGACTGCGTAGCTGAAGTTGCCCCTCCATTGCCTAGCTGCTGCCCTCTCTGCTGCTGTTGCTCCTTCTCTACGTTGCCTCTGGAAGCTGCTCTTTGCCTCTTGTTGATTCTAGGCACTGGGATCAGACCATCCCCTTTGCCTAAACTCCCCTCTCTGCAGCTGAAACATTTCTCAGAATTCTTAGTAAACCTTGCCCTAGAATCTCAGCTTAGGTTCAGTGCTCTGCCTCTGTGTGTCTTTACAAATGACCCCAATCCTTTCCTTTATACTTTTCTCATTGGGAAACCAACGGCCGTGATCAGATCTTGAATCAATGGCTAAGATTAAAAGAAAGCTTGATCCATGTGACTTAAGTCAATTTCATTACATGTTTAATTTAATTAACTTTAATTATTTAATTTTCCTAAGCTTAAACTTAGGAAATACATTAAAATAATTAATTAATTAAATATCTCCCAAACCAGATGAAATTTCCCAAATCCCTTTCTAGGTCTTGTAGATCAAGTGTTCTCTAGTCCCTCCAGAAACTTTAGGAGCTAGAGCACATCTGATGCTACCCCAATACACAAAATCTCAACAACGTTGACCGAGTTTGACTAAAGAAATTCAGATTGTTTTGAGCTGACTTTGACTGTGAGAAGAGGCCGAGTTTGACTGGCTTTGATCGAGCTCCATTGGGAGGCATTTTGTTGGTTTGACCAACGTTGACTTTGCAGGCTAGGGCATCCTATTGACTGCTGTAAATTGTACTTTCTCTCTCTACTGAATTTGAAGAATAATAAGAAGATTTGATCAAAGGGTTTTCCCTGCATTGGGATTTTTCCCTGGCATCCGCCAAATTATTGTGTCTCTAGTCTTGGCTTGTCTTTTGTCGATTTATTTATGTTCTATCAGCATATACTATCAATGTTAATGTGATTGCATAACTGGAAATTGAATTGGACTAATAAGAAAGATTGAAGTAAATTGCTCTAAGTATAGAACATACCATGGTTAACTAAAATTAACAGAAAGTAAACAATTGCATACACTATCAAGGGAATCATCCTCTCATGCAGTGGAATTGTGTGGTGACAACAAAAGATATGTTCTGAAGGGCCTGGGATCAACCTCACTGAAATTAGAAAGTGGATTGAAGTTGCACCTCAACAACATACTATATGTTCCAGGTTTGAAAAAGAATTTGCTTTCTATTTCTTGTTTAGAAGATAAAGTAGAAATAATTGCTTTTGTTGATGGAAAAGTATTGGTCTGGGGCAAAGATTCTAACATTGACAAAGCTAGAGTTATTGGAGTTCGAGAAGGAAGTTTGTATAGGGTTACTACACCATCTCCTCAAGATTTAGTTCATATGGAAATTACTCCTATTAAGCTATGGCATAGAAGATTTGGTCATCTACAATACATGCATATTCAAACTCTTAACCAATTGGTTAATGGCATCCCCAATATAAAGGAAGATCATGAAGGTGTGTGCAAGGGATGCTCTTTGGGAAAGCATACAAGAAAGCCATTTCCAAATAGTGAATCTAGGGCCAAAGAAATTTTGGACCTTATTCACTCTGATATGTGTGGGCCCATGTCTAATAAATCTCTTGGAGGTCATCTCTATTATGTGACTTTCATAGATGATCATTCTAGAAAGACATGGATCTATCTTCTCAAGAAAAAGGACGAAGTATTTGAGAAATTCAAGGAGTTTTGAGCTGAAGTGGAAAACCTCACCGAAAGAAAGATAAAGACTCTAAGATCCGAAAATGGTGGGGAATACACTTCCAAAGAACTGATAGCATATTGTAAGGAAGAAGGAATTAAGAGGGAGCTCATTGTTCCCTACTATCCCGAACAAAATGGAGTTGTTGAAAGAAAGAATAGGTCTAATGAAGAAGGCATTAAGATAATGCTCCTTGACGAAGGCCTAACAAAATTCTTATGGGGAGAAGCAACCATGACAGTCGTGTACATACAAAATAGAAGTCCCCATAGAAGTCTCAAGAACATAACTCCCGAAGAAGCATTTACAGAAAAGAAGTCGAGCGTGGATCACCTTCGAATCTTTGGAAGCCCTGCCTACATCCATTTTCCAAAGGACAAGCGAAAGAAGCTAGATTCTAGAAGCATCAAAGGAATATTCGTTGGATATAGTCTCTCCTCAAAGGCATATAGAATCTACATCAAAGAAAGAAGGAAAATTGAAGTAAGCAGAGATGTCATATTTGATGAAAGCCAAGCCTACAAGAAGTCCAAAGATATTCCCATAGATTCTGATGACGAAGAATCTCCTATATTCGAAGAAGAAGAAGGACCAAGTGAGCCTATTCAACCTGTGATCATCCCAACCGCAAGGAAAAAGCCAAATTGGTTAAAAGATACACTACAAGATGCCGAAGGACATGAAGCTCCCATAGGAACCTTCAAGGAAAGTAAAATACCGAAGAGATACTCTGGCTATGCTGCATATATGACAAATATCATTCAAGCTGAACCATCTACATTTGAAGAGGCTATTCAATAGGATGTCTGGAAGAAGGCGATGCAAGAAGAATACCAATCCATTATGAAGAATGGGATTTGGGAAATCATTCCTAGACCTAGTGACAAATCAGTTGTCACATCCAAATGGATCTACAAAATCAAGCATGTTGTTGAAGGAAGCATAGACAAATACAAAGCAAGGTTCATTGCAAGGGGCTTCTCTCAAAAGGAAGGAATAGATTATGAAGAAACCTTTGCACCTACAGCAGGGTATAATACCATTAGATCTTCGGTTTCACTGGCTGCCACAATGGGTTGGAATATCCATCAAATGGATGTGAAGACCGCATTTCTAAATGGGACCATTGATGAGGAAGTATACCTCGAACAACCTAAAGGTTTCGAAGTAAATAACAGGGACTCTCACGTCTGCAAACTCAACAAAACCCTATATGGCTAGAAGCAAGCTCTTAGGGTATGGTACGAGGGAATGGATGCATATCTCCTAAGAAATGGGTTCGTGAAGGGTACTGCTAATCCAAATCTCTACATCAAGGTTGTGAATAATGATCCTGTCATTATTCCACTATATGTGGATGATCTATTCATCACTGGTGTGGAGCAAAGAATTGAAGAATGTAAGAAGATGTTGGCAGCCGAATTTGAGATGAAGGATCTAGCAATCATGCACTACTACCTGGGTCTCGAAGTATGACAGAAACCTGGGGAAATATACTTGGGACAAGGAAAGTTGTTAAATTTGGACAACTAGGTCCAAACTCCATGTTATGATGCTCAGATTAAGAGGCTAATATTTTTGTTGGATTCCTCTTTCGGAGAGGTGTAAAATCCATATATAATATGTCTTAATCCGATGAGTAGAACATTTATTTTGAATTTATTATTCTTAATAAATTATATGTGCAGGTCGGCCTTAAGGTTTCACACCCCCAGCAGATGTGTCACACGCCCCAATGATGGATATAAATACAGGCAAAGTTGGAGAGCATTTCAACACAACACAACTCACAACAACTTCTCTCATCTGATTTAGTACGAGCTTCTTGGAGGACGAGTTCAGCCACACGTGAAGGAGAAGAAGGACAAAAACAGTACGGCTGAATTGAAGGACGATTTTCTGCAGTTAGGGTTTTGCAGAAAGTTTGACCAGCGTTGACTTTGGTCAACGCATGGTCCGATTGGGCTGAAAACTTGTGGGAAGTTCGATTTTGGAAGGCCGTACTACTTGGCACAGAAATCGAGGTCAAAGGGTTGACCAATCTGCTGCTGCATTGACTTTTAGCTTGCTGCCCTGCGTTGACTTTTTCAGGACAGCGTTGACTTTTTTGGAGTTGACTTGGGTTGACTCGTTTGCTGATTGGAGGACTGTTGTGACACATTCTGGGTTGGCTGACCAAGGAGACTTTGCTGGTTGAAGCAACCTGTTGACCGCCGTAACGCACCACCACATTTTTCCTGTTTCTAATTTGTCTTCTATAAGATCCACTTATATGTTCTATCTGCATTTTACTTAATTATTTGTATGATTGTTGTGAGAAAAGTAAAGTTGCTCCAAGCATAGAACATCTACTAAAATTTACATGGTATCAAAGCTGAGGTGAAGACAAACTCTATCTTTAGCAATCACCACCGGAAGAAATGGGTTCCACAAGTCTTGAATTCAAGGAGAATGACAAGCTGACTGGAAGGGATGACTTCCATGCCTGGAAGATGATATTAGATCTCAAATTGGAAGATCATGATCTCTTGGATCATGTGACGGGTAAGATTCAAGAACCTCCATCCAATGCTACTGCTGCTGTTAGAAACAAGTATAAGAAGGGAGAAATCAGAGCAAAGCTGTTGATCAGGGAATCCATACATAAGAGTCTGGTTGCCTATATATCTGAACTAGGTACATCCAAGGAGATGTATGACAAATTGATCCTCATGTTCAAAGTAAACAATGTGAACCAAGTGCTATTCCTCAAGAACAAGTTGAAGAATATGAAGAAGGGCCGGGATGAGTCTATTCAAACTTTCTTCCTGAAATTGACCGAAACAAGGAACAATCTGCTAGCTATTGGGGAGACAATAGCTGATCGTGAGATGGTTTTCACCGCACTTGGAGGACTCCCATATGAATGGCAAGTATTCACAACTACCATTCTCAACAATAATACCATTCCTAACTTTGATGAGCTTCTGTCTAGATGTATGCAAGAAGAAACAAGGATGAAGGGATTCGATAATGACAGAAATGCTGCCTATGGTGCTCATTCCCGAAAGAAGAACTCTGGTGGTTCTAAGGACAAAGGAAGAACGAGGACTCAAGAGAAGAAGGGTAAATGTTTCACCTGCCATAGGCCTGGTCACTATGCTAGAGAATGCCTCTTCAAGAAGGATTCTCCCGATAGTGATGATAACAACAACAACCGAAGGAATGGGAATCGAAGAAATGACAAATCCAAAGGAAAGAGGAAGGCTCACTTTGGAGGTAACAATCAACCTTCTAAAAGGTCCAGAAATACCAGGTATGAGGAGTCTAATGTTGTTGATAAAAGAAATGAGTATATTCTTGTATCTGCTCTCTCAGCCGCATCTCCGCCCGACACTATGGATGTCTGGCTAATTGATAGTGGTGCCTCCAGACACATCACCGGATTCAAGGAAGCACTTTCTGACATGGTTGAAAGGGATACTAATCTAGAAATTATCCTTGGGGATAATGCCACTTATCCTGTGAAAGGGACAGGGACTGTGACCCTTCACTTGTCTCAAGGACAAGTCCTACGTTTGCAAGATGTACTCTATGTACCTAAACTAAAGAAGAACCTTGTGTCTGTATCTGCCATGGAAGACAAAGGATTCAATGTAACTTTCTCTGATGGAAAGGTGCTCATGTGGAAGGAGAGCTTCAAGGAAGCTATCTCAATTGGCTTTAGAGTTGGTACACTCTACTAGGTTGGAGGGAGTCCGTTGGGAGCTATGACTTGTGATACTATCCGACAAACCGAACTATGGCACCGAAGATTTGGACACCTTCATTACAAGGCCCTTCCCGAAGCAAGGAAGGTGGTGACAGGGATGCCTGACTTTGGAAATAATCATGAAGGTGTATGTAAGGGCTGTGCTGAAGGAAAATATACAAGGGGACCTTTCCCCTCAAGTGTCACAAAGACATCTGATATATTGCAACTGGTCCATTCTGATCTATCTGGTATGTTGCCCGTGACATCCCTGGGGGGATGTTCTTACTACATGACATTTACTGATGACTTCTCTCGCAAAACCTGGATATACTTTTTGAAGAAGAAGGATGAGGCTTTCATGTGGTTCCGTACCTTAAAAGCCTTGGTGGAAAATATGACCGGAAAGAAGATCAAGATTTTGAGGACCGACAATGGCACTGAATATGAGTCAAATGAGTTCAAAGACTTTTGCAGAGAAGCTGGCATTAAGAGGGAGACTACCACCGCATATACTCCTGAGCAGAATGGTGTTGCTGAACGCAAGAATAGGACTATTGTGGAAGCTGCCCGTGCCATGCTATGTGACCAGGGTCTACCGAAGTTTCTGTGGGGAGAAGCTGCAAATACTGCTGTGTACATTCAAAACCGATGCCCTCATTCCGCTCTGGACTCCAAAACTCCCGAAGAAGTTTTCTCTGGTAAGAAACCTGATGTCTCACATTTTAGAATTTTTGGATGTCCTGTCTATTTTCATGTGCCGAAAGAAAAGAGAAGTAAGCTGGATGCTACTGGGAAGAAAGGAATGTTTGTGGGCTACAGTGAGACTTCTAACGCATATAGAGTCTATGTACCTGGTCAAAGGGAAGTAGAGATAAGCCATGATGTCACTTTTGACGAAGATGCTTCCCTGAAGAAAGTAGTAGATCTTCCTAGATCTGGAGAAAATCATGAAGAAAGGTCTGGAAATCTGGAACAACCACAGGATGAGACTATGCCTGATATTGAAGGACCAATGGACCCTATTGATCCATCTCCTTCACTGGGAAAGAGACCATCATGGTTCAGGGACACCCTCGAAGATGCTGAGGGTCATGCTGCCCCAAGGGGGACATTCCGAGAAAGCAAGAAGCCGTGTAGATACCAAGGGTATCTAGCTGCCATGAGTACTATTGTACAATCTGAACCTGGATCTTTTGAGGAAGCTGTAAAGCATCAAGTCTGGAAGGATGCTATGCACAAAGAATATGAGTCCATAATGAAGAATGATGTCTGGGATGTGGTCCCGAGACCGAAGGACAAATCTGTTGTCACCGTAAAATGGCTCTACAAGATCAAACATGGATCTGATGGGAGTGCTGAAAAGTTCAAGGCAAGGTTTGTTGCCCGTGGCTTCTCTCAAAAGGAAGGAATAGACTATGATGACATATTTGCACTTGTGGCACGATATACCACCATCCGATCAATCATAGCCCTTGCTGCTACGCAAGGATGGAGTCTTCATCAGATGGATGTCAAGACCGCTTTTCTGCATGGTGCAATAAAGGAAGAGGTGTATGTGGAACAACCTCTGGGATTTGAAGTTCAGGATCAAGACACTCATGTCTGCAGGTTGAAGAAAGCCCTCTATGGGTTAAAGCAAGCACCCAGAGCTTGGTACGAGAGGATGGATAGTTACTTGATGAAGCTGGGCTTCACTCGAAGTAATGCTGATCCGAACCTTTACTTCAAGGTTGTCCAGGGGAAGCCTCTCATTCTAGTGCTGTATGTGGATGACCTCTTCCTGACAGGTGCTGACCCTCTCATTCTTCAATGTAAGAGGGAGCTCGCTGCTGAGTTCGAGATGAAGGACCTAGGACCGATGCACTACTTCCTAGGCCTGGAGGTCTGGCAGAGACTTGGAGAGATTTTCCTTTCTCAAGGAAAATACATTGTGAAGCTTCTGGAAAGATTTAGTATGGTGGACTGTAAGTCCGTGTCGACACCGATGGAACTCAACTTTAAGAAGTTGAGTGGCAGCGCTGCTGGGCCTATCTTGGCCAATCCTACTGAGTATCGTCAACTCATAGGAGCTTTGATGTTCTTAGTGAACACCCGACCGGATATATGTTTTGCAGTGAACACTTTGAGTCAACAAATGGTTGAGCCTCATCATTTTCACTGGGTTGGTGCCAAGAATCTTCTGAGATATCTTCGGGGCACGATAAACCATGGGCTGAGATACACTGCTGGGAGTGTGACACTCCGTGGATATACTGATGCCGATTGGGCTGGAAGTGTGGTGGATCGTAAGAGCACATCGAGATGCTGCTTCAATCTTGGTTCTGCTTCGATCTCATGGATGAGCAGGAAGCAGAAGTCGGTGGCTTTGAGCGCCGCGGAGGCCGAATACATTGCTGCTAGTATGGCCTGTTGTGAAGCAGTTTGGTTGCGGAAGCTCTTTAGTGAGCTGTTTGGACATGTGCTAGATACCACTGTGATACTCTGTGATAATCAGAGTGGGATTCGTATGACTGAGAATCCCGTGTTCCACGACCGATCCAAGCATATTGATATCAGGCACCACTTTATCCGGGATATGGTACAGCGAGGCGCCGTAAGGCTCGATCATATAGGAACTGATGAGCAGGTCGCGGATATTCTCACTAAGCCCCTGGGGAAGGTCAAGTTCCTAACCTTCCGTGAGAGTCTTGGTGTCGTGAAAAGACCCTATGATGTGGGTCCTGTTGGACGATGAGCTCTGGGAGCTCTGGGGGGCTTTGGGGATAGCTTCTCGGAGCTATAAGCACTCATAATGCTTCTGCCCCACCCTTGTGATTACTGAGCTGGTTCGCCACTCATTTATCTGTGCCCCGTATGCATCCTACCCATTGAGTTCAGGGCTCATGGGAAGTACCTCTCATTTGGCCAATGAGGTGGGAAAAGCTAGAGACTATTAGCAAAGACCGATGGACGCATCAGAGATTGCCGTACTCTCTATCTAGGATGGCACGGTCCAACCACTTGATCTGGGATCAAGTTTAGTGAGGTCTGGGACCTCTGCCTGACTTCGGGTCAGATGAACCAACTCTGGGTTGGTTGGATACTCTTCATGAGTTTGATAGAGGTTTTGAACCTCTGGACTGATTATGTCAGTCGGGGGATGATGTCTTTGTGACTGACCCACTTCTGTTCTGAAATAAAGAGGCCAGCAAAGCAAGTTACGGCGGGATGACGCACGATGTTTGATTGCACCGATGGATGGAGTTCTCCCTAGTTGAGAGGGAGTGTTAAATTTGGACAACTAGGTCCAAACTCCATGTTATGATGCTCAGATTAAGAGGCTAATATTTTTTTTGGAATCCTCTTTCGGAGAGGTGTAAAATCCATATATAATATGTCTTAATCCGATGAGCAGAATATTTATTTTGAATTTATTATTCTTAATAAATTATATGTGCAGGTCGGCCTTAAGGTTGCACGCCCCCAGCAGATGTGTCACACGCCCCAATGATGGATATAAATACAGGCAAAGTTGGAGAGCATTTCATCACAACACAACTCACACCATCTTCTCTCATCTGATTTAGTACGAGCTCCTTGGAGGACGAGTTCAGCCACACGTGTGAAGGAGAAGAAGGACAAAAACAGTACGGCTGAGTTGAAGGACGATTTTCTGCAGTTAGGGTTTAGCAGAAAGTTTGACCAGCGTTGACTTTGGTCAACGCATGGTCCGATTGGGCTGAAAACTTGTGGGAAGTTCGATTTTGGAAGGCCGTACTACTTGGCACAGAAATCGAGGTCAAAGGGTTGACCAATCTGCTGCTGCGTTGACTTTTAGCTTGCTGCCCTGCGTTGACTTTTTCAGGACAGCGTTGACTTTTTTTGGAGTTGACTTGGGTTGACTCGTTTGCTGATTGGAGGACTGTTGTGACACATTCTGGGTTGGCTGACCAAGGAGACTTTGATGGTTGAAGCATCCTGTTGACCGCCGTAACGCACCACCACATTTTTCCTGTTTCTGATTTGTCTTCTATAAGATCCACTTATATGTTCTATCTGCATTTTACTTAATTATTTGTATGATTGCTGTGAAAGAAGTAAAGTTGCTCCAAGCATAGAACATCTACAAAAATTTACAAAAGTACATCATCATGATGTTACAGAAATTTGGAATGATGGACTCCAAGCCCATGACTACTCCTATGATCACCAATCTCAAGAAGTTACAAGGTTCTGACTCAAGTCTCGTGAATCCTACCTCCTATCCACTGTTGGTGTGCTCCCTAATGTATTTGGTAAACACTAGGCCATATATATGCTATGCAATGAACATCCTTAGTCAATTTCAGTTGGAACCTCGTCATGAACACTGGATAGCTACCAAACACATATTAAGATATCTTTGTGGTACTATACACCACTACCTAAACTACAAGAGTAAGGAATTCAATCTAATTGGCTTCTCAGATTCTGACTAGGGTGGCAATGAGTCTGATGGAAGAAGTACTACGGTGGATGCTTCAACCTGGGGTCTGTTATGGTATCATGGATGAGTAGAAAGCAATATCTTGTTGTTGTAAGTAGTGTTGAAGCTGAATATGTAGCTACATGTGAAGTAGGAAAGGAGGTTGTATGGTTAAGGAAGCTTCTGACAGACTTGTTCGAGAGTTCTCTAAGTCCTGCTAAAATCAACTGTGATAATCAAAGCTGCATCAAGATGTCTGGAGATCCCGTGTTCATTCTAGGACGAAGCACATCAACAATAAGTTCCACTTCATTAGGAACTTGGTACAGGATGGGGTCGTAACGCTGCAGTGTGTCCCGACAGATGAACAAGTAGCAGACATACTGACGAAGGCTCTTCCTAACAAGAAGTTTGAATATTTAAGAGACAAGCTTGGTCTGGTAAATATTGCTAATTGTATTGATGATAATGGTTTGGAAGAGATATGTGGAGGCTTTGCGAGTGAAGTATTGCCTAGAAATACATCGGGTCTGCACTTTATGTTGATGTCTGGTAGGGAGGGTGGCATCGGGTGGATGTGCACCTAGTTCCCTAGGTTGGTGATTAGTAAGTCTGATAGTACCTATAGAGGTTGAAAGCTTCAGTCCACCTTAGTCCCAATCGGATAGATTGTCTTCATTAGGAATCTAGTCCATGGCACTGCGGTGCCTAAACTATTGAGTGACCAAATGGATAGATTGCCCTGGTCAGGAATCTAGTCCATGGCATTGCGGTGACTAAACGGTTGAGTGACCAAATGGATAGATTGCCCTGGTCAACAATCTAGTCCATGGCATTGTGGTGCCTAAAATTATTCATAGTTTCACATAGTTTGAGATCTTCCTGTTGTATATTATGAATACCTCCCTAGTTAAGAGAGAGTGTTGAAGATTGTAACTAGGTTCGGCCTTCATAATTTATATTTATTGTACTTATCAAAAGAATTAAAGAAACAAAAATTATATTATCATTTGACATTTATTTTATTATTAAATGACTTATTAAAGCACGGGTTTCATGCTTGGGTCATATTTAATATAAGGTCCCCATTGTGGACTTCTAGGTCAATACAGATTTAAATTGGCCTTAATCATGTAATTAGGTTTACTTTTGAGTCAAAAATGGTTTAGAAGCCCTCCACATCAAGTCGGCCTTAAGGAGATCAAGTCGGCCTCAAAGGGACTAATTCGAACTCACCTGAAGCCTATAAAAGCAAGGAGATCGAATTCATTTTGAGCATCACTTCTCAAGCCAGTTCGATATCTACTGCATCAAGGGAAAAAGTGTGAAGTGGAAGGAAGAGGTAGAAAAGAGTGTGAGTTGGGTCTAGAAGCAAGAGGAAGTGAAAATCGAAATTTTGGTGAAGGAATCTCTACATTTCATGCTCTTTCTTGGGAGATCGAAGTCTTCTAAGGTTTGATGTTGTTGTTGTTGTTGAATCTACTGCCTAGTCGAAGTTGTTGGAGGGCAAGTTGTTGTTGTTGCTGGGTCGAAGATCTAGAATGCTGACTTGGTGTGGAGGGAAAGTTTGGCTCATTTCTAGGGTGAAGAGTCTCAAAGAATATTATTGAAAGGAAGAATTATCATGACTGGGTTTTCCCCTCGAGGGGGGTTTTGCCCTGGCATAGTGCCTATATCTTATGTCTCTTGTTTTTAATCTTCATATACACATAATATGGTAATTGCTAAAATGAAAGATAAGATAATAAAGAAGTAAAAGAAGCCAACACACTCACAAGTAATTATCAAGATTGAAGAATCAAACCCTAATATAATTGCATTGATTCTTCAACAATCTAGTCATAAAATTCAAATTTAGTCTATGTCATGTATGAAGAACCCTTCTTGGGCATATTATATTTTGTATGAGTCATAAGATAAGTGTAATTAGCCCTCCAATACCAAGCAAAGCCTCCTCATACAAGTCAGCATCAAGAAAAATAAAAATATCCTCTCAAATGACCCCTCGGCTCACATACTGTCATGTCGACTTATATACATGAACATACAACTATAAATAGCCATCTCGGATTCCATTTCAACGCAGAATTTCAGAGAAGCATATTCAGTAGGGGTCTGCGATTAGAAAAGTGCAAGGTACAGCAGGTCATTTCAGTGAAGGTTTGCAACAGAAAAAGGTCATTTCAGGGAAGGAAAAAGAGTATCAACCGAGCTCCTTTTTGAGTCTGTTTTGGGTTGTTCTTTCTCTGCACGTGTGAGGAAGTAAGAATTTTGCTGCAGCAAAAGGAACCTAAAAGAATTACAGTACTATTGAGCAGCAGAGTTGGAAGTAGGGCAAGGTTAAGAGGAAGTCGTGGTAAACTAGAAGGAACCACCAAGCAAGGAAGGTCTAATTCAAGGAGGCCGAAACTAGTGATGGTCTGAAGCAGCCAAAGTTGAAGAGAAGTCGAGAAGAAGGAAGAAGCAAAAGGTTGACTATCGTTGACTCAAGGAAGGACTTCATCAAGAAAATTGTCTTGGTCTTGGAGTGGCAAATAGGTCAAGGGTCTTGGTCTTGGTGTTTGTCCATTGGAATCTCTATAAGAAGAATTTGTTCGGGTTTTCCTCTCAAAGAGTGAGAGGTTTTGGCCCTAGTTGATAGTCTATATTCTGTGTCTCCTGTCTCTTTATGGTTTATGCATTGGTAGTTGTTTGATGAAGAACACTAATAGCTTAAGTAAAATAAGACCCTAATCTAAAGAAGTAAAAAGTACTCACAAGCAGTAACTAATAGAAAGAAATCACTTAATTTCTATGCCCTAGATTTCGCAACACGGAGGCCCTACTTCGTGGTTGTCACTACTTTTTGACAGCTCTATCACACTTTGATGCTTATCCCATGGCCTTTGTCAACACTTTTTGTTGTTTTCTTTCTGCAACCCTATATATGCTTAATCTCCCTATCACTAACCCGAGCCACTCCAATCTACTTCCTCATCTACACTGCGAAACCCTATTCTCTGCTCCAACCTGTCAACCCTGTGCACGCTTGTGACCTTTGTTAGCAGCCCAATTTGTGTGCATCGACAACTACCATCCTGCACTCTACCTGCCTCGCGGCTACTAGATATGATATGTGGAACTTCCACTTAGTTTCCACCCGCTCCTCGCATCACCTCTAATGGTGTCTTCTCCTCCACAAGCCTTGACGAGACGCTGCCTCTATGTCTTGAACCCACGTGTGGCACAACTCGTCCTTGCAACCCTAACACCAGCAACCAACCAAAGAGAATTTTCTTTGTGCTAGTAGCTTTCGAGTTGACTTAGCTGATCTGGCTCCTACAACTGTTCCTCGACCTTCTTTACACGACTAAACCTTTGTTGACTTACCTTTTTCTTTGTCTTCATAACATCCTGTCGATTACCCTTGCATTGAACTTGCTTGTTATTCCCTGCTCGTGGTTTTTCAAAGTCTAGTTGGTGGCCTATTAGTGCTCCACTTTCGCCACTTGCCTTTGCCTTGGCTCCCCCAGTAGTTTGTGGCCACTGGGTGGGTCATTAGGCTTATTGGCCACTTAGTCGACCCCCCCAATAACTCGTTTTTATATATTTTTTCATTAAAAAAAATATGCCTAGGCCACTGTTGATTTCAGCCCCCTAAAAAAATTACCTCATATGATTGTGGTTGAATCTGGCCTTGGCAATCTTGTACAAATATGTCACCTATAATTCCGAGATTGGTTTTCAGAGATGAAGCTCTGACACCATATTAAATTTTCGTTAAGCCTAGCACCCGGTAAATCATTAACCTAGCAGAAAGCAAATCTACTAAATAACTTACACAGTTAGGTTCTTAATGTTAGAATTCCATGCACCCTAGGTCTAGTTTATGTTTTAGCTAGAAAACACATATACACTAAAAACGCCTAAATATAAAACTTTTGCACAGCAAAATATACTAGCAATTAGACCAATGTATAGTGCACAAGAATTAATGCCCAAATTTGATTTCTTATTATTCCTTTAACAAGAAAATCCATAGGGATCTCGTTCCAGGGAAAGTAACCCTTTACAATCCCTATACAATGCCAAAAAAAAGACAAAACACTTGTCCTAAATACTTGGGTTGAAGCTGAGTCCTTTTAGCTCTCAGCTTCCTTCAAACACACTGACCAGTCGTTGTCCTTTGCCACCAAAAAGCTTACACCCACCTATTGTAGCACACAGGGCACTCCTTGCCCTCCTTAACTGCCCAACCAGTTCCCTTTAGGCCATAACAACAATGTTCTTTCCTTTCAACTGATATAGCAGCCCTTATCCACCTGGTGACTTGGTAGCCCTCTTGGCATGCCTTGCTCACCTTTTCTTTCACAATTAACATATTGTAGCAATTACCAGACCTCAGCCTAGTCCCTTAGGCCCTCCGTCTCCCTTCTTTCCCTTGCAGCCAACTCTTTTCTCCTTGTTGTAGCCCTTGGTTCCCTGTTCTAGCCTTCAACCAACCTTCTCAAGCCCTCAGATGCACAAAAATCCTACGACCTATCTCCTCAGCCTCCTTATCTCATCTTTGGTTGGTTTCTTCCTACCTGCAGATCCTTTCCTTAGGCCCTGATTTCCACACAGTTGTTACTAGTGGCATGCTTCTCCTCCTTTCTCCTGCGACTAGACCATCCAACCCTCAAACTAGGGATAAGCCTCCTTTTTCCAAACTACTAGCCCTCCTTAGGGCACAACTTTCTTCCTTCAGCCTGTAGCTAGGTCACTTCTAGCCTCTTCCACTTCACAAGAAGAATAACCCTTCATGGTCTTTGTCCTCAAGCCTCTCCATTGGCTTCTTATTTATACTTTTCCTTAAGTTGCCTTGGAAGCCCTTTTGTCTTTCAACAAACCTCCAACACCAAACTCAGTATTACATTAGAATAATAAATGTTTTCCTTGGACACAAGACGCCATCACTTTGGGTACAAAGCCCACAACTTGGGTACAAATAACATACACTCATACTTTGTGGGTGTTTCTCTCTCACAAGCCTAGCACCAAGGACATGTGAGAGTACCTTGCAATGCTACCCAATTTCAACACTTAACTCAGTTAGTGGAAGCAAAAATAAATAACTAATCTCATAAAATGACATAGATTCTTTGCCAACAATGTTTTCTTTTAATAATCCAATCTTTCTTGGGCTCTCGTCCTAGGATAATGGCCCAACTGAGAAAATATTGAATACAAATAAACCTAGATCTACTCCAGCAAGTTTTCCCTAGATTGGTGTCCGATCTTCTCTATAGATCTAATATCCATCTTCTCTGCACTCCCTCAAACCGAGCACACATGCTCACTGAGATGGCTCTCTCAATCTCGTGTTGTTGTAGTGTGTCTCTCTCTTCTCCTTAGCTCTGCTTTTATAACTTTACATTGAGTTAAATTCCTAACCCTAATCTCCAAAGTGATTAACGACCGAGATTAGATCTCACATCACTTGAGATCAACAACTAAGATTAAAACATAATCACTAAAGCAAATTATTTATTTTTCCTAAGTTTCTTTTAGCTCAATAAGCCAACATTTTTTTTTCTAAGTTAGACTTAGGCTAAGTTACATTAGCAATCATGCTCACACTAGAGAAAGTACCTAAGAAGACTACGAGCGACTTCTACATGCCTATACACAAAAGGCTTATGCAGAAGTACCTACCCAAGCTACAATCATCAACAGTGAACACAATTCTTGTAAAAGGGTTTACTAGAGGGTTCTACATACTAGAAAGTTCCTCCTCTAGAATGTTCTAGAATGATAGAAAGTAGTATATCTATAGAGGTAGAAGCATTGTAAAAGATGTCTTGGAAAATTATTGTAACAGAACTCTGCTCTATTCGAGTTTGCCCCCATGAAAAGGCAAGTGAAGATTGTACCCTTTTTAATAAAAGCTTCTTATTTTGGCTCCTAATAACATTGTGCTCGCTATTTGATTACTCTTCTCCTTACTATCTAGATGTTATTTGCTTTTATGCTATGAATATTTATTGGGTACACTACTCAATAGGATATCCTCTTTTAGCAATTCTATACAACAGTGATGTAAGTGTAGGGGCATTTATGGAGAAGAGAGAGATTGAGAGCACATGCATGCCAAGAACATGCATGCACCATCATCAGTTCAATTCCAATTTAGATATTTCACAATTAGTAGTTTAGTTCTATTTCCAAATTTTGCTCTAATTAGTAGTTACATGCAAGGTTACTTGGGAGCGGGAGCAAAAGCAAGAAGCGGGAGCAGAACAGGGAGCGGGGAGCGAAATTTTCAAAAGCTCCCGGTTCAGGAGCGAATTTTTATATAATATATATTTTTATATATTTTGATGCATGTATGTCAACAAAAGCATGTAGAATGATGAATTAGATATAAAAAAACATAAAAACATGGATTGAACCATATAACATCAGTCATCTAGAAGTTATAATCTCCATCAACCACGTCCACAAGCTAGTAACGTACAACATATCGAGTCTCATGATTCATCAATCTTCAAGTTTCAAGCTTTCAAAATTCAATCTATAACATTTATCATCATTGATCACTAAAGTTGTAACTTGCACTTGTAGCCATTACCATCACCAAGTAACCAAACGATAACAAAGAATATCTAACATGAAATGAAATGTTTCAACTTTCAACTTTCGCGAAGCATCATATTCATAATTCATTGCCAATGAGTTATAAATGCGAACTTCAAACTTCAAACTTAAATTGTCATATATTATTTGCAAAAAATACCATAATCAATATGAAAGTGTCAATAGTTATAAAAAGTACTAGAAACAAGAAAAGACAAGTAAATCTATTATCTACTGCTTGACCCTCTTGCCATGAGAAATTTCTAATTTCTTGTCTCATGCTTTATTGGGAGTCTCCTCCTGCATAGTTGAACGACCATGGTGTTCTTGATTAAATACAAGCTCCATACCCTACTACCCTAGGTGCTCTTAATTATTGGGAGTCTCCCCCACAAAGAGGGTTTGGTGCTCTTGAATAAATACAAGTTCCATACTCTAGTACATGACAAAACACAATGGAAACATTGCAATCCCCCACAATCCTGAAATCCTGAAAAAATGATAACTCTATTGGATTTTGAGTGAGATCTAAAATTCTACTTTCTCCATATGAAATCCAATGAGGTCAAAACCCCTCTCCAACATCCTAAGTCATTTCATGGTAATGTTAAAAATTTAAGTAAAAGGATGAAAATGAAAAATAAAGGAAAATGTCACTTGTACTTTAAGAATTTAACATTCCCATGACTTGCATATCAACACTAGGGCCATAGGCTTGAACATTAGGCTGCCCCACTCAAAAAAAATTGTTTCCAATCTTCAATAGCTCCTTAATAGGCAGGGAGCGAAAAAAATTTACGGAGTGCGCTCCCGCCCGGAGCGCGCTTCAAGAGCGGATTCGATAGGGGGAGTCGCTCCCCCGCAACCCTAGTACATGCACAGCTAATTGTTGATTTTTCATGATTTTCTAATCTGATATTACTTCCAATGATTTTTTCATTAATTCTTCTTATGTTGCATACATCATTTAGCAATTATACATAGAAAATATCAGCAGTAAAACAATAATGACAGGAGAATCATGAAGAGACAGTCAAACACAAGACACAAACTTTTACCCTAGAAAACCCCGCAATCTTTTCTTAGAGAAATTTCCCAATTCAACAAGAGATTCAATCTGATTTTTCCAGTCAAACTAGGTCAAACTGACCAGCAAATAAACTCAGGTCAAACCTGGTCAAACTGTTCATAAATAGCCTCAGTCAACCTGCAGTCAAACTGCCCATGAACAGGCCAAATTTTGGCCTCCTTCTGCTGCCCAGAATATCCACAGAAGATTCGGTCTGCTGCCCACACGTGCGAAGTCAACAGAAGTAAAAAACAGAGATGAAATAGGCTCAGTCAACACTGGACAGACTTGGTCAAACTTCGGACTTCTTCTCTCTCTCCTTCGTATGGATGAGCATAAAATCAGATGATTGAGTGATCTGAATTTTTCTCCAAGTGAAGAGGACAAATGGTAATATATAGTGGATGAATGAGCCCGAATTGGTGTGTCTTTAGGGCTGGCCAACTTGTACTTTTGGAGGCAAATTTAGTTTTTCAAAAATTTAATTTTCCCTCTTTTGGAGCCGCCGACTTGAATTCAATTTTATATTTTCATTTTCTTTTAATTTTGTGGGCTTATACAATAAATGAATACCAACTGCAGGTACCAAAATTCAACACTAATTAGGGTGCATTGCAAGTGGAAAATTTCCAAGAATAGACAGGGTGCATAACCCTAGAATAGAAAGATGTATGCAGCATGCATACATACGTCTGCTCTTTTCCAGTGGGCACAGTTTCCTAGGATAGATCTAGGGTTTAGGTTTATTTCAGTTTAGCCATTGTTGTCCATGTCTACCTTTTCATTGGACCTTTTCTTCTTGGTATATAAAGGAGAAAGAAAGGGTATGAATTTTATTCATTTAGCTTTTCAGAGTAGAAAGCAGTGGGTGAAAAGTGCATTTAAAGCTTTCAGAGTAATTCATGTTTTCAAGAGTAATAAACAATGATGTGATTTGAGTTTCAGATCAGTCTACTTGCTGCTACTTTCTTCAGGTTGATGTGTTTCAATTCCTAGTACAAATCAGATTGCAGTTTTGAGAGAAAATTCATTTTTCTGTTTTCCTTTGTAGGTAGGTTACAAATCAGACTTTCATTATTACAATGTGCTAAAGAATTTCAAGTTCAAAGACAAGATTAATATATTTTTGAGTTCTCAGAAAGAAGTTAAGTGCACAATACTTTTCAAAGTTTCATGCCTCAACCTCGAAGATATCAATATAACAAAAGGTCAAAATTTCAAATATTCCACAGCCACTAGATGATGAGGGCTATATTATTCTAATTCTAGAACACATTTTGGCCATTCAGGAGAAGAAATTTAAAAACAAAGTATCGTTGTTGACATCATTGGTGGACGGATTTGACTTTGGAGGATTCTAGGTAGGAAGGCACAGAAATACTTCAACACCTAGCACTATGATCAGTTTGGGCCAAAGTAATTCAAGGAGGGGGCACTGCCAATTGGTTAAAGACTATGCTATTGCTCTCAACTGAAAAGAAAAGTCAACATTCTTAACCACAGTGAAAAAAATGAATTAAAGGAGCCCAATTTGGAGTCAGATGGGCTAGCATATGGTTTAGGAGGAATTTAAGGTTATATGTTAGAGGTAGACAACTTAGCGACACCAAGGTAAAAAACTAACAGAAGATAAATAGACAAAAGAGAAGTGAAAGCTTTCAATAAACCTTTAAGTCATATAATAGAGCATGGTGTGGAAATTTTGTTGGAAGTAGTCTATGAGATAGTCATTCCTGGGCCAAGTGCAACATCCATGGTATACTTGGAACCTCTTAGGCTCTATATTGGCATCCATATCTTCTCAGGAAAATTATTTCTCAGTAGATTTCAGATTCAATGTGCTTTAACTTGAATTTATTTCTTATTTATAGGGATATAAATATTAACAATATATCATATGCCATTCTAGCAATCTGTGTTTTGAAAAGTGGTCTGAGTGAACTCAGACTCAGTGAACTTGGCCAAATTGACTGAGGACCGCTTTGACTAGGGCTTCAGCTTGGCTCAGTGGGCCAGTTTGGTACCATACCAGACAAGTCAGAGCATAACTCGGCCAGTTTGGTGCCAAACTGGCCCACTGAACCAAGCTGAAGGCCTAGTCAAAGCGATCCCCAGTCAATTCGGCCAAGTTCACTGAGACTGAGTTGACTCAGACCACTTTTCAAAACACAGATTGCTAGAATGGCATATGATATATTGTTAACATATATTGCAAAACCAGGCTACCTGAACGAGTCTGTGGAAAATTGTTATAAAAGACAACCGCCCACACACCCCCCAATTTGCCTTACACCTCTCTCATTGAGCATTTGGAGTTTTGGATCAATGCTGAAATCTTGAACAGCAGATGTGAGGCCTGAGCTTGGAGCTGATTTAGCAATTGTCTCACACCTGACACCTCTCTTATTGAGCATTTGGAGTTTTGGAGCAGCCTTGAAGAGCAGTGATCTGTCCCATCCACGTATATCCATATGTCTTTAAAGGTTTTGTACTTTCAACTTGCTGATCTTGTTGATGAGTAGATTTATTGAAAATATTGCAAGGGAGAGGGGTGTAATGGTGGGAGGGAATTTTAGGTTGAAAGAGCACTTGGCTGGTATAAGAGGCCAGGTTACCCCATGCATGGCCCCATTAGAGGAGACTGGACATATTAGATTGGAATTGAAAAATCAACTCACAAAATTTGAAGAAGAAAAGTCTAGGTAAAGGAGATGGTTGTAGCGTGTTTTTCAGACTCTAGAGTCTACAGGCCATTTAGAGCCTCATTGATTAATAGTTATGTATTTTGTGCTTTACATGTATTTCACTTGATGTCATTTTGAATTTTTTTTATATATTCAATTTTACATGGTATATGCAAGAGCAGACGTTACATATTTTGTCTCTAATGGTTTGGAATCTTTAAAATATGTTTTTTAACTAAAACCTAAGTATTCTATGTAATTTTAAGTAAGCCGAATCATTGAAATCAGATTGGTCCAAGTCAATCTCAGTCCAAGTTGACCCTCAACCAACTCCGACTCTGGTTCCAAGTTTAAAAACCATGCTAGCAACTCAATTGGTACCTAAGTTTCTAGTTATTTTGAAGAATTAAATTTTAGTTATAGAAGCAGATTTCAGATGTGTTCACCAATTAGTATCTAATCAGGGCCACAACATTCCTTTTTTCCATGTTCTTCGCAGCAAAGTTGCCAGGCTCTACAAGGAAAACGACTCAATGAGATCGAAGAGTATGAGTAGATTTGTTGAGCTCAAAAAAAAACTCACAAGTTGACTTGAGAAATAAAAATAGAAAAACCCCTATTTAAGAGGAAACAAAGATGATATTATTCTTTAATATAACACTTTACAATGTCTATACAACACAATTTTCCAATAATAACTCATTTCAGAAGGACATACAATAAAACATCATGGATTTTAGACAATTGACAGGTCTATTGGTTGTCTACTGTGAAATCGGATCACATAACCAAACAAAACAAATCTTTCACCTTTTATAAGAAAACAAACAAATCTGGCTCACTCCTGACTCGAGATTACAAGTCATACTCACAAGTATGACTCGAGGCCAAGTCGTACTCAAAAGGGAGCTAACACAACTCAGTTTCGTCACAGAAGAGTGGAGTCAGACTCAAGGAGTCTAGTAACGTTGCTCTAAAGTGTGTAATAGTAGTCATTAGTGTTTGGGAAGAGTACTTTTACTAATACTGACAACATCTAAGGAATATCCGACATTCTGTGGTTCGGAACTCCCAAGTGCCTGATGCAAGCCTCCCAAACCATAGAGAAGATATGGGCGCCCATATTAAGCATCAAAATAAGTTTAAGCCATGAGCTTCTCCAGCACAAAGTCATGAAAAAGAACAGTTTCCTAGGGTAGGCAAGAATTAGCAAGGAGAGGCCAAAAAATTAAATTGAAACACGGAAGATGAGAACCAGAGCTGGGAAGTTAGCTGTAAGGGCAAAGGCAATCACTGTTGCATTATAGACTGGTTGATTTGAATAATCATGTACTTCAACACTCAGTTTTGTCTTTGCAGCCTCTTCTCTACAACTAGATGTTACTCATATTTGCATCTGAACTATGTATTTTTCTTTACTACAAAATGATTAAGGTAACTATCAACATCTAAAGAGGCAACTATTACTGATGAGTTAAGAAAGGTATAGTTCAAACTTACAATGTGTGATGGTGGGAGAACATAACTCCTCGGATCTTGAAATATGAGAAACTAATCAAGATTCAAATTTTATATGATAGTAAGTGACCACAAGAAGGTGACCATATATTCATACATAATAAGTGAGCATGTTCAGATGGATAAATGTACAGTATATAACAGGGAAGATAAGCAAAAACACTAGTCTTGGATTGCAAAAGCAAGCTTGTTGCAACTTGTAGGAACCACTCACAGTCTGAAATGATGAGGGAAGCAACAACTAACGTGATACAAATGCCGCACAAGATTTGAGCAACTTCAATCCACTCAAGCATTTGGATAGCTATCTCCAAGCAAAGTCGCAAATCAGATTACTATTTCCTTCTTAATTTCTGCACAAATGTTGTTGTCTGTGGTGCCTATTTCTTGTTAAAATTTGGGTATCAGAGGACAAGTGGTTCCCTAAGGCTTTGATCTTTGGACTAGGGAAAAGTGTCCAAATTTATTTGTACTTTTCTCCTAAAGTGACTTTATAAGTGGTAAAGTCAATTTATTTAAAAAGTAACTTTATAAGTGGTAAAGTTACAATCTAATTTTTAAGTGACTTTATTAAAGTCAACGAAAAATTAGAAAGTGAAAAAGTGACTATGGAAATAAAAGGCTGAGTGTGTCTTTATTTAAGTGGGTGAGTTAAAAAATAAAAAGTGAGAATTAAATATATATTTATTCTCATCCCTAGATCTAAATGAATTTCAGCCATTAGATCTTACGGTTACCCAAAAGGTCACTTAGGGTAAAAGGAGAGGAGAAGAGAAAAATATCACTTTAGTCTTTCATACGCAGATTGAGAGAAAGAGCAAGAGAGAGCAAGGAGAATTTCTGAGCAGGGAGAAAAAGAAGAGCAGAAACTTGGCACGCATCACAAGGCATTATTTCAGTAGCCTATACAGCAAGATAGAGGCACGATTTTCAAGGCAACTTGGCACGAAAATCGAGGAGAGAGAAGACCGCATTTATTGCAGCAATTTAGGCACGAATTTCGAGGATCATACAGCTGTTTTTCAGGCACAAAAATCGAGGCAGCATTCAGCACTTTTCTGGGCACAAATTTCGAGAAATCCATACAACTGGTTTTGGCACGAATTTCAAAGTTGTCCGTACAACATTTAATGCTGTAATTTTTGTTGTATTGATTGTGTTGTGTTGTTGGCACGTTTTCCGAGGTGAAGGCTAAGCACGGATTTCGAGATAAGTAAATTTGTGGTTGCTGGAATTTTTTTGTGTATTTCTGTTTCAATGTAAAAGCATTTTCCAGAAATAAAAAAGAGCTCTCAAACTGGTTTTCCCAAGAGTTGTAAGGGGTTTTTCCAGAGTCATATTGACCAAAAATCACAGTGTTATTTTTCTGTGTGGCTGTTATATTTTCCTGTGTTTTTTGTGTTTTCAGAAATTTATTTCATTTTCAAAATTTTGAATGTATGACTATGGGAAAGGGCATTTAACTATATGGGAGTGGTAAGGTGAAACTGAAAACCGGAGTGGAGGTGAAATTTCTACATGGTATCAAAGCTTGGTTGGCTGAAAAGTGCAGTTTGGGACAGCAAAGTGAAAATCACAGCAAGCTGATTTTTACACCGAAAACTGAACCTTTACCACAGATTTGAAATTTTCAGTTTGTTAGGACAGCAAGCATGTCTTTGGGCTTGAGGGTTGAAGATAGGTTGGATGGACAAAGCAACTATAGTGCATGGAGGGAGAGAATCCAGAGCATCTTTGAGGAAACAAAAGTCTTGGGAATAATGGTACATACCACACAGCACCCAATAGCTGGACTTGCTGAGCCTGATGAGTTGGCAGAGTTTAAGAAGAAGAATTCTAAGGGAAAAAGACTGATCATGGATGGTGTTAAATACCATGTCATTCCTCATGTGAGAGGAAAGACATATGCACATGAGATGTGGACAACCTTGACCAATCTTTACCAGAGCACCAATGAAAACAGAAAAATGGTCCTAAGCGAGAAGCTGAAGGCCATTAAAATGGCTAAGACTGATAGTGCTACAGCATACCTCACAAAGATCACTTCTATGAGAGATGAGTTGGCAATTGTTGGAGAGACCATTCCACCCACTAAGTTGGTGCGGATTATTCTGAATCGTCTTCCCAAGACTTGGGAGAGTTTTGTGGATATCATTGTTGCACGAGAGAACCTTCCTAGTTGAGAGAGGTTGTGGGATGATTGCATTCAGAATGAGATTAGAAAGAACCATCATGGGGAAGCCAAACAGGTGGAGGAGGATGACAATGTAGCATTGTTGGCAAGGGGAAAGAAAGGCAAAAGAAAGAAGCAAGCTTCCACAAGTGGTGGTGGGGGCAAAGGCAAAGGTAAAGGTAAGCAAGGAGAAGGATTATTCCAAAGTCAAATGTTGGAATTGTCAGAAGTCAGGACACTATGCAGTTGTGTGTCCGGAGAAGAAGAACAAGAAGGGAAAGGACAAGACCATGACAGCTTCTGCAAAATAGAGGACTTCTCAGAGAGCTTTGACCGGGAGTTTAGGTCCATAGCTTGTGAGTCCACTAGTGCAGGATCACATGCCACACAGGTTCAGAGGGAGTGTGCACTTCCCTCCACTAGCGGAGCATCTTCTGGTATTTGGTATGTTGACAGTGGGGCTTCTCGTCATATGAGAAGAGTCCGGGAGTACTTCTCAGAGCTTTCAAAGAGTGGCACTAATATTGAGGTAGTACTCGGTGATGACAGCATTGTTAGAGTAGTCGGTGTGGAGACATTGACATTTGATAGGGAACCCAAACCTCCCTTGAAAGTGTTGGATGTTCTACATGTGCCTAGAATGAAGAAGAACCTAATATCCATCTCAGCATTGGAGGACAGAAGATATGAGGTGTTGTTTAGGAGAGAGCAGGTGCTTATATATCCCAAGGGAACTCCAGCTTCTTCAGCTAGAGTGATTGATGTGCACCATGCCAAGGTGTACAAGTTCTCATTCCAACCCCTGATGGCATTGAGTGGCAGTACCGACTGCAGATCTAGCAATTCAGATTTGCGTGAGATTTGGCACCACAGGATGGCGCACATGTATCATGGGGCCTTGACGACATTGCGGGAGATCACCACAGGTGTGCCAAATTTCAATTTTGATCACCTTGATACATGCAGAGGATGTGCTATGGGGAAGTTTAAAAAATCCCATTTCCCCAGCAGTGACAACAAATAGACAGGGATTCTTGACTTGATTCATACCGATGTGAGTGGTTGGATGTCTCATGTATCCTTGAGTGGCTATGAGTACTATGTTTTATTCATTGATGATCACTCCAGGAAGACCTGGACTTATTTCTTGAAGACCAAGAGTGAGGTCTTCAAGCGGTTTCAAGAGTTCAAAGCTCTTGTGGAGACTCAGACAGGTGGGAAGATCAAGGTCCTCAGGTTGGACAATGGAGGGGAGTATACCCTTGGTGAGTTTGTTGATTTTTGTGCGAAGGCAAGCATCAGGAGGGAGTTCACAGTTCCTTACAACCCCCAGGAGAACGGGGTTGCGGAGAGGAAAAACAGATCCATCGTTGGGGCTGCCAAAGCCATGCTTCATGATCAGGGGTTACCTTTGTTTTTGTGGGCAGAGGCCTACAACACTGTTGTGTACTTGCAGAACAGAAGTCCACATCGTGCTTTGGGCAATGTGACTCCGGAGGAGGCTTTTTCTAGGAAGAAGCCTAATGTTGGTCACTTTCATATCTTTGGGTGTGTTGACCACTCTGTGTCAACGACCCAATAGCAGTACACCCCCCATTTTTGCAAATGGGACTCATCAAGTTCGAGGTGTTCACGCCATTCAAATTTCATCGACAGTCGACAATTTTATAAATTATGTAAACCCATTCTACATGTTTATGATGTAAATGATCTAAGTAAGACCACCATGTATGTAACAACCTAGGTAAGCCTAGTATTTTCGTGATGATTTCTATCCTAGGAGGTTTTTGGTCTCACTAATTCATTTGTGTTTCTCTATTAGAAATTGTGAGAGAGTAGAAACGCACAGGATTCACACACAAATAATTAACTTCTATATTATAATAATCAGAGATACATCAAATATATATAGTTGAACTAATTATAATCTTAGAGAGAGAAGTTGAGAGAATCTCTCAACTTCCTCAACAACCCAATCCAAACTAAGTAGGCATAATAATTGAGACATTATCTCAAACACCCCCCTTTAATGCCTACATTACAGAAATGGAGAACACACTAATTTAATACAAACATTTGTCTGCCCTGGTCTTCATTAACATTTGTACCCACTCTGAGATCTCATAGAAAACGTTCTTTTCTCCACCATTTTCGAGTTACCATTCAACCCATTTAAAATACATTTGTTTCTGACCAGCAATAATGAACTTTGCAAGATCAACAGTATTGACAACTCGGCTCGTCGGGGCTTCCGCGATAAGAGCTAACAAGTGATGAACCATCCTATGGACCAATCACCATCTGTCGGATATTTCGCTTTCGGCTATCCATCAGTGGCTAGGCAAATGGTCTGAATACTGAATGTGTTCAAGAGCTAATCTAACAACTTGACCTGCTTCACACAAATGGATCTCATACTGTAACCTGTAACTGATGCTCTTGGCCTGTAGCACAACAATATCAGCATATAACAAATTCACACAATCAAATTAGCCAATTGTTCTCTCGTCCTTGTAGAACGTCGAGAACGACTAATTTAAATAATGCTAAATTGTTCATAGTTGGTTCTGCACTACAAATCTCACAACAACAAAATTTATGAAATTCTACATATGATAGCGATTCATTCATTCAAGGGCATTTGGGTTTGCCCTTGGCATTCTTCATATCCTGATAGCAAGGACACGCGTTTTTGTTGCCATATGTCCCTGGAGGAAAGTATTGGCACGAGCTGCAGCAGATCCTGCAGTACTCCAAGCACCTTCCAATTTGACCAAACGACCGAATTCCATTGATATAGTCCCTGTCAGGCTGTTAACTGCAAGTTCAATCCATTGCAGCTGCGTGCAATTATACAGAGAGTTTGGAATAAAACCCCATAGTAGATTATTATGGATGTCAAGCGTTAGAAGTGCTTTAAGATGTCCAATCTCAGATGGAATTCTTCCCGTCAAATTATTGTCTGAAAGATCGAAACTGTAGAAAAGGGAGAGGTTGCCAAGATAGGGCGACAGAGTACCTTGCAATTTTAACCCTTCAAGCGTGATGGCAATCACTCTTTTGGTGTGTAGTCTGCAGAGAATACCATTCCATGAGCACATACTCTCTGAGTTGTTCGCCGTCCAACTGGAGAGAGATCCATATGGATCGAACGTGATGGCCAAATTAAAAATTGGAGAGAGCAATTATGTTTGCAACATCCAGATTAAAACAGCTCCCGTGAATGTTCTTTACAAATTTTGTTTTTACCGCGGCTGCCACTCAACCGCTGCACAAAACAATAAAAAGACCATAGGCTTCGAACAAAAAAAAAAAAAAAAACAGACATTCACTTTCACACCTATGTACAGACCATCCATTACGCAGACTCTCACATTTTTCTGGGCACTCCCGTCAGGGATTAAGCCCAGCCAGGCTCCGATACCATATTAGAAATTGTGAGAGAGTAGAAACGCACAGGATTCACACACAAATAATTAACTTCTATATTATAATAATCAGAGATACATCAAATATATATAGTTGAACTAATTCTAATCTTAAAGAGAGAAGTTGAGAGAATCTCTCAACTTCCTCAACAACCCAATCCAAACTAAGTAGGCATAATAATTGAGGCATTATCTCAAACATTCTCGACACAAGTGATCAACAGAGTTTTCCCCTCCAGCCTCACCCCAAAGCTAGGGTGGATTTTGTCATCAAGACACTAAGTGAGTCCTAGTGTTTTCTATCAAGTCTTTGTAAAAGTAGTTTGGGAATAATCCTAGCTAATTGGCTAGATTATTTTATTACAAGTTGCTTGGTCTACTAGATTATGTTTTGAGTCGCAGAATTGAGTAGCTACTTGAGGGTTTATACGAATGGGTATTCCCCCTTTATGTGTCTAAATGCATTTATCTTACGTAAAGAGGATTGGCAAAATAATTAAATCCCCTCTCAGTCAATTAATTAAATTTTCTGGCCAAATTAATTAAAAATCCTAAGCTAGAAATTTAATTAATTTTAAGTCCTAGGTGAGTTAAAATTCTTCAAAAGCAAAATTTATTGGTCCTTACAAAATAAATTTTTAAAGGTCCCAGGCCAAGGGAATATTGAGAATTTCAAGAAATTTTGGACCCTTGGGCCTTGGTGGTTAAGTCAAAGTCAAAATTTTGAGGTAATTAACTCAAAAATATTATTTTTGAGTTAATTAAAAATAAATTAAATGATAAATTCGAATTTCCTCAAAATTATAATTTCAACAGTCCAGATTAAAAGATAATTAAATCTTTTCGACGGTCGAGATTATTTTGACAAGGATCAACTGAACTAGCCGTTGGAGATTTTATCTTATAAATTAGAGGTCTTTGTATGTCATCTGCATCCGATCTTTGAATCGTGCACTTGTTCTCGAAAGCTCTTGTAATTTTTTGATGAATAAAGCATAAAGACTTTGGGGTTACAAACTTTGGTGTTCCTTTCCAGATCTGTGTGGTGATATTGTCTCTAAACTCTGCTACTTTTATTGGCATTTGATGGTTGATGGCCTTTATGGATTGATCTGCATACAGGTATCTTGTGCGGTTTTCTGGGTTTCTAAAATTGCATTTTGATTTGACGGAAATATCAGTTATCTGTTTTACTAAAGGGTCTCATGGTTATCTTTTAAATCTCTATCAATCTAAGATTCAGATCTAAGTGTGCAGAGATCATTATTCAAGATTTGAGCATTTGGGAAAGTCTTCAGTTAGATCCGCTGACTCAGATTTCAGAAAATCTGAAAAAGCTTATTGTTTCTTAATTCCCAAAGTTATCTTACGGAATTTTATTTTTACAGGGTCTTCTTGGGCTTGTGTCTCTCTTAATTTCGCTTTTTATTTAATTGTGCAAAATGGTTTTAAATTTGGCCATGAGGGCTCTTTATCTGTAAAATAGCGTTGTAATTTCTGCAAATATTCACTAGGGTTTAAGGGTTTATTTTCTGTGCATTTTTTTGGGATTCCTTGTTTTTTCTGGTTTTGTGCAAGTTTTACAGGGAGATTCCCAGAAAAATTTTAGATCTGAGCTAGATCTAGGCCCTGGAGGATAAGATCTGGCCTCGGGATCAGTTTTGTCTGCAGATCTTGGTGTTATTTTGCCTCAAAAGCGTAAATCTCAAGTGCATCTAAATCAATATTTTTAAAATCTGAGTTATACTGGTAAAATTTTATTGCTGGTTGAAAAAAATTATTCGAAATTCGAGTGCCTGTAAATTTTTTGCTCCCTGTCTGTCATTGGTTCCTGGCACGTTATCTGTACGCTGCCTATCCGTTGCATTTTCTTTTGTCTGCAGGTTCCTTTATCCCGTACGCTCCTCTTTCATCGTTGTCCACCTTCACCTACACGCAGCTCCCTTGTTTCCTGTGTGTGGCTTCTGCCCCTATGCTCCTGTCCGCTCCATCCCTCCGTCCTGCTCTTTCCGTCCAAACCTGCCACACGCATTTGCTCACTCTGCCCACAGCCTTCAACGCATTTCTATGTCCACGCTGCCTCCTATGCATACCTTGCTCCACCTCACTCAAGCCTTGTCGTCCCTCACCTGCACATACAAGCAAAAAACGTACGACAGATCTGATTTTTTTTATTTGGTTTCAGATTCTCGGTTATTTTTTTTGTTTAGCTTAGGTTTTAACTTTTAAGTTTTAGATTTTCGACTTCCTTTTTTACTTTAGTTTGAGCTTTAGTTTTAAATCTTAGTTTTTTTTTTTAATTTTCGATTTTTTTTTTTAGTTTGGTTTTAAACTTTAGATTTTAGATTTTAGAATTTTTTTAAATTTGCTTTAGTTTTAGTTTTAAATCATTAGACTTTAGTTTTAGTTCTTAGTTTTAGTCGTAAATTTTATATTTTTCATTATTCTAAAATTGTCTAGTTAGCTAGCATTAAAGTTTGACTTAATTCTAGGATTTGATTTTTTTAGTTTTTAGATTTTGAAAATTTTAAGATATAAATAAATAAATAAATAAAAATAAAAATAAAAATGCAAAATTCTCAACTTTTTTTCATTTTTTAGAACTTTAGCTTTAATTGTATATATATTTTTGTTTTTAGTTTTATTAACTTTAGATTTAAAAATAAAATATAAAAATATATATATAAAAAATAAATAAAAATAAAAGAATAAAAAAATTAGAAAAGGGTCAAAAAAAACTTTAATAAAGTGGTTTTGGATCTAATTTTTTCATAGTCAAGGGTGAGCTTTAAATTTCTATCTAAGATTTGACTATATATTTCCGAATTGGAATTATTTAGAATATCATTTTAATTCAGAATTATTGGAAATGTCTAACATTTAAATTCGATGGTTCTCTCATGATAATAATTTTGTTTCGAAATTCAAATTGTTGGTTCTAAGTGTTTTCATGCTTAGCTATGGTTGATGATCGTTGAACTATCTTTAATTGTGGTTTTAAGTTGCTTGAAATTGGTGATTAATCAACTTTGAGAATATTTCAAGTAATGATAAATTGCATGTATTTATCAAACATTGTTAATGCATAATTGTGAAGGTGTTTTATCGAATATCATCGTGGTGGATTGGTTTTTCATAGCAGCAGTTACTTATCAATTACTTGATTTTAATTTCATAACGGGATATTTTGACTTCACAAGGCACTGGTTTTAAACTTCAAATCTAATTGAATCTATAAAATCTCATTAATCTTAACAAGTACTTGGTCATTTAACTGTGTCTCCTAAATTGATTGGTTTTCAACCAGTTCTCCTTCTTCATTTTTCGTTAGGGTCTACCTCCCTTAGTCTGTAAGGAGATAGCTTAGATGGAGAGATTGGGGATTAGGGTGACAGCCCCCGAGCTGAGTCGTTGTCGCAGTGCCTAGACATTCTGTGCGACAACATTTTTTGGCACCGTTGCCGAGGAACAATTTATTGGACTTTGGCTTTACAACATTCATCTCTTTATTTATCTTTCATCTCAAGTATTTGAGTAAACTTCCTGTCCTAGTGGCGACTCCATTGGCTTCATTTTCCACAAGAATTAGTACTAGAAGACATCCAAGTAGCTTGGTTAATCCTACTCTAGATCCTGAAAGGGTTCTAAGAGTCCGATTACACAAGCTCTCTTCTTGTACACTTCTTGTTAATCTCGGCCAGGAAGCTCTGTCTGATATCCACTCTCTTTTTTGTGATCCTATTCAACAAGACATCATGGATATCTTTGCCCCGTGTAACTTTACTAACATTCGAGGTTATCCTAATGATTACCTTGAACATGGCATGGAAAGGTTACCTAGTTTTCAGGGAAATAATGCGGTCAGTGTTAAAGATCATTTGTTTGCTTTCGCTAGTTGGTGGAATAAATTTGCGGTTTTAAATCACAATTTCGAGGATGTAAAGATGAAGCTTTTTATTCTTACTTTTGAGAAAGATGCTATGGAATGGTTTACTAAAAAACCTGATAATTCACTCAATACCTTTGAATCAATTATAGTTGCCTTTAAGGATAAGTTTGGTGATAAAAGAGAAGATAGGCATTTGGTAAAAAATATTAGTACCGTAAAAAAGAAAGAGAATGAAAAGATTGAAGAATTTAACAGGAGATTTAATGGTATCCTTAGGGAAATATCTCAAACTCATAAGCCTCCTGATGGATCTCTTCTAAATTTTTATATTGATGCTTTTAATTTTGATACTTCATATGAGCTGAGGCATGCTAAAACTGCTGATTATAAGGCTTGCCAGTCTTTAGCTGAAGAACTTAAAAAGGATAAAAGAGCATCAGAGAAGTCTGAAATTCCTGGTTTTTATAGGGCTTCGACAAAATTGAAAGGGCCTAAAGGTAAAGAGCCTCTAGAAGATGATGACAACCCTATGAAAAAGTTAATGCAAAAGCTTGAAAGCATGTAGCTTAACCAATCGAAATTAATCTCTGACCATGCTAAAGAAATAAGCACTTTGAAATCTAGGTTGGTCCAAATGGAAAGGGCTCAAGCGCAAAATTCCCAACCTAGGAATTATAATAATAATAATCGGGGTAATAATACTTGGCAGAAAAAGGTCAGCCTAGTAAGCAGAGACCTCCTAATCCGCTTGAATCTACTAATCTGGTTGATGAAGCTCCACCTTATTGTAGGGCTTGTGATGCTCTTCATGAAGTTACTTGTCCCACTGTTAAAAGAATCATGAATAGTGGAATGTTTGGGGTAAGTAATCAGATAGATGTTGTTGGTAAGGAGATTTCTTTGTCTATGGAAGATTGGATGGAAGTTAAGGAAAATATTCAAGATGTTAGGCCTTTCACATCTTCGCATAGTATCAATAATTTTGATCATGAGAAGGATTTGATGATGGAATTATTTAGTGAAAAGCCTTCTCCTGATCAAGTTTTGGAAATTGCTAAAGACAAACAATTAACTTATCAAAGAAGAGATAAAGAACAAAGTAATGATCTAAATCCTCCTCAAATTTTTAATCCTAGTCCTGGTTTGAATATTGATTTGGGCGCATGGTTGAATAATGCTAAGATCTTGGTGCCTGTCACTGAGATGTTAAAGCTTCCCACTCAGAGGGCTAAATTTTTAGATGTTCTTGGAGTTTCGCATGTTAATGTTGCTCAAGATAAGACTCCTGAAGTTTCTTATCAAGATGCCCCTATATATCTGCAAAAAATGGAGTCGGATAACAAGGAGCATCAACCATTTTTTGTTACTTTGATGGTTAATGGTTATAAATTCAATAATTGTATGCTAGATTCTGGTGCTTCAACTTGTGTCATGACCAAGAGGGTCATGGAACAGCTTAATTTAAGAGTTTCTAGACCGTACTACAACATGTGTGCCATGGATTCTAAAAAAATTGAAGTTCATGGGTTAATCAGGGATTTGCAAGTTCATTTATCAGTTTACCCGGACATAATGATTGTTATGGATATAGTTGTAGTTGATGTTCCGGATGCTTAGGGTATGTTATTATCTAGAAAGTGGGCCTCTGATCTAGGAGGAAGTATTCAGATGAACTGGTCTTATGCTATGATTCCTTCCCCTAGAGGTGAAGGGTTTGTGAAGCTAAATAGAGAGCCAGAAAGAAGATTCCATGTGGAAGATCCTAAGAGACCTCATAATGAAATAATTAAGAAACAACCTGACATGGAGAATTATGCTATTATGTCTAATTTCATAATTCCTTTAGATGACAAGGTTGATGAGAAGTTTGAGGACCTAAGGGATCAAGTTTGGTACACACATTTTGATGGTGCAGCATCTAGGTATGGTAAGGGTGCTGGAATTGTATTGAAGTCTCCCCTTGGTCATATTTTTAAGTTTGCCTATAGACTTGAGTTTGATGCAATCAACAATGTGGCTGAATATGAAGCCTTGTTGTTGGGTTTTGAGTTGGCAAAAGCTTTAAGAATTAAGTTGCTTAGTATCAAGGGAGATTCTGATTTGGTTATCATGCAAGTTAAGAATAAATTTACATGTAAAAATCAAAGGTTAAGGAATTATCGAAATGTTGTGTGGGATGTTATGGAATACTTTGATGCCATTAACCTTGAAGCTATCCCAAGAGAAAAGAATAGCTTGGCAGATGAGCTTGTTGTGGCCGCTTCTACCTTACAATTATCTGATGAATTAATTAAGGATAAGATAAAAATGGAAATTATTTTCAGACCTTCAGTCCCGGATAATTCAAAGCATTGGCAAGTTTTTAATGATGAAAAGCAGGTCATTTGTTTTCTTAATAATTTGGATTGAGTTTGAAAATTTTCGGATAAGTTCTAGGGAGGATGGATCTGATGATCATGATGATATTATAAATCCTACTCCTGGGAATATTGTTGCTTTAGAGCAGCACTTTGATCGGCATGATGCCACAAAGATGAAAGAGGAAAATAAAATGGATCCGGGTGAATTCATTGAAATAAATATTGGTACCTCTGAGGACCCTGAGATTGTCAAAATTGGTAAAGGTACTAATGAAGAAGAAAGGAAAAAGTTGACCCATTTAATTCATGAATATAGGGATGTTTTAGCATTTTTGTATGATGAGTTAAAAGGATATAGGGAAGATGTCATGCAACACATTATCCCTTTGAAAGATGAAAATGCTAAACCTTTTCGTCAAAAGCTTAGGCAAATAAATCCTAAGTTAGCCCCTTTGGTTCAGAAAGAGCTTTCAAAAATGCTCGCAGCTGGAATCATTGCTCAAACGAGACATTCAACATGGTGTTCCAACCTGGTGATTGTTAGGAAGAAGTATGGTATCATTAGACTTTGTGTTGATTTTAGAAACCTTAATCTAGCATGTAAAAAGGATAATTACCCTTTGCCCAACATGGAGACTATGTTGCAAAGAGTAACAAGTTCAGAAATGATGTCATTGCTAGATGGTTTTTCTGGATAAAATCAAGTTTGGGTTAAAAAAGAAGATCGTCACAAAACTACATTCACCACACCATGGGGTACTTTCGAATATATTAGAATGCCTTTTGGGTTGACTAATGCTGGGGCTACTTTTCAAAGGGCTATGGATTATGCTTTTAAAGGTTTAATTGGAAAAATTATTGAAATTTATCAAGATGATCTTATTGTTTTTTCTAAAGATGGTATTAGTCACATAGATCATCTTAGGTAGGTCTTTGATAAGTGTAGAGAATTTGGGATTTCCTTGAATCCAGCTAAATTTGTTTTTGGAGTAACTGAAGGGAAATTACTTGGTCACATCATCTCCAAAGATGGGATCAAGATTGATCCTGAAAGAGTTGAGGCAATCCAAAAGATTCCTCTCCCTCATAATCTTAAATCCCTTCAGTCTTTTCTAGGAAAAACTAATTTTCTTAGAAGATTTATTCCAAATTACGCAGAAATAGCTAAGCCTATTCAAAGTCTTCTAAAAAAAGATGTAATTTTTTGTGGAAAGAAGATGGTAAAAAGGCTTTTCAAGGAATTAAGGGTGCTATTGCCAAAGCTCATGTTTTGGCAAGTCCTGATTATTCAAAGGATTTCATGATTTTCTCTTTTGCTTCTGAAGATACCATTGTTGGTGTCTTATTACAAAAGAATAAAGAAGGTCACAAACAGCCTATTTCTTTCATGAGTAGAGAGCTTCAAAATTTTGAATTAAATTATACTACTATGGGAAAGCAAGCCTATGCCTTGGTTAAGTCTCTTGAGCATTTTAGGACTTATGTGGGTTATTCTAAAATCATTGCTTTCGTCCCGCATTCCGCGATTAAAGATATCTTAACTCAAACTGACTGCTTCGGGACTCATGCTAGGTGGGTTACCAAAATTCAAGAGTATGATTTAGAGATTAGGCCCACCAAGTTAGTCAAGGGTCAAGGCTTGGCTGAAATGATGACCGAAGGTAATGAGAAAGCACTTGGTTTGATTTGTCTTAATGATACTTCTTTGCCTGAGCTACAAAGGTTAGGAGAGCATGAATGGTATAAGGACATTATTTATTATTTGTTAAATCTTGCATGTCCTAACCATTTAGTTGTTCATAGAAGAAGAGCTCTTAGATTAAAAGCCACTAAGTATTGCCTCATGAAGGATGGTCTTGGGTGGAGAAATCCTGAGGGGATAATACTTAGGTGTGTTGATGAGATTGAGTCTAAGAAGTTGATTTCTGAGTTTCATTCAGGATTTTGTGGTGGTCATTATGCTGCTAGAACTACCGCCCACAAAATTCTGAGAGCTAGTTATTATTGGCCTTCGATTTTTTCAGATGTGCATAAATTTGTCAGAAGTTGCCAAGCCTGTCAACTATTCACTGGGAAGCAGAAGCTAGTTGCCCTGCCCCTACAACCTGTGGTTGTTGAGGCACCTTTTCAACATTGGGGTCTGGATTTCATCGGGAAATTCCATGAAAATTCTAGCAATGGCTACTCCTGGATCTTAACTGCAACTGATTATTTTACTAAATGGGTTCGAAGCCATTCCTTCTAAGAATGCCAATGAAAAGGTCATTATGGAATTCATTGAAAATCAAATCATTACTAGATTTGGTGTCCCTGCCAAGATCACTATCGACGATGCCAAGGCTTTTAGTTCTTTTGAATTTTCCTCTTTTTGTTTTGAGTATGGCATTACATTATCTCATTCATCTAACTACTATCCTCAGGGAAATGGCCTAGCTGAGTCAAGTAATAAAAATCTTATAACCATTATCAAGAAGATAGTAGGAGATGATAAGCGATCTTGGGACAGCAAAATCAAGTATGCTTTGTGGGCAGATAGAATTACTAAAAAGAAAGCTACTGGTAAAAGTCCTTTTGAATTAGTTTATGGCTTGGATGTAACTTTGCCTGTGCATCTTAAATTACCAACTTACCAACTCCTTCAACATTTTTCCACTGATAAAGATGTTGTTCAAAATAGAATTGATCAGATTGTGGAGTTGGATGAAACTCGTAGGAAAGCTTTAGATAATGTGTAAGAATCAATCTAACATTAAGAAAAGCTTTGATAAATCATCTCGATTTAGATCTTTTTAGGTTGGAGACATGGTATTACTTTGGGATCGAAAGAATGAAAAGCTCAGAAAACACAAGAAATTCGACAGTTTGTGGCTGGGACCTTATATTATCAGAAGCATTGCTAGACAAAACTCATTCCACTTAAGCATGTTGGAAGGCGAACCACTTCAGTTACCTGCAAATGGCCAACTTCTCAAGTTGTTCTGCAGAGATGACATCTGACGCCATTGGGCATCCTTTGTATTGTATTTCTAACCTTACTCCTTGTCCTTTCAGCATTTAATTTTGTAGTTAGATTAGATTTACTTTTCATGTTAAGTAGAATAATAAATGATAGAAGAGCTTCAATTTTTCATGTGCTTAATGTTATATGATGATATTTGGATGGATGCTACTTATGTAATTTTGTGTGTTGCTTGGATGCAGATTATGGATTCTCACATTCCTTCAATGAAGCAACGTGTCCCCAAGTAGAGCCAGATGTTGACCACTCTGTGTCAACGACCCCATAGCAGTACACCCCCCATTTTTGCAAATCGGACTCATCAAGTTCGAGGTGTTCACGCCATTCAGATTTCATCGACAATCGACAGTTTTATAAATTATGTAAACCCATTTTGCATGTTTATGATGTAAATGATCTAAGTAAGACCACCATGTATGTAACAACCTAGGTAAGCCTAGTATTTTGGTGATGATTTCTATCCTAGGAGATTTTTTGTCTCACTGATTCATTTGTATTTCTCGACACAAGTGATCAGCAGAGTTTTCCCCTCCAGTCTCACCCCAAAGCTAGGGTGGATTTTGTCATCAAGATGTTAAGTGAGTCCTAGTGTTTTCTATTGAGTCTTTGTAAAAGTAGTTTGGGAATAATCCTAACTAATTGGCTAGATTATTTTATTACAAGCTGTTTGGTCTACTAGATCATGTTTTGAGTCTCAGAATTGGGTAGCTACTTAAGGGTCTATACGAATGGGTATTCCCCGTTTATGTGTCTAAATGCATTTATCTTACGTAAAGAGAGTTGGAAAAAAAATGAAATCCCCTCTCAGTCAATTAATTAAATTTTCTGGCCAAATTAATTAAAAATCCTAAGCCAGAAATTTAATTAATTTTAAGTCCTAAGCGAGTTAAAATTCTTCAAAGGCAAAATTCATTGGTCCTTAAAAAATAAATTTTTAAAGGTCCCAGGCCAAGGGAATATTGCGAATTTCAAGAAATTTTGGACCCTTGGGCCTTGGTGGTTAAGTCAAAGTCAAAATTTTGAGATAATTAACTCAAAAATATTATTTTTTAGTTAATTAAAAATAAATTAAATGATAAATTCGAATTTACTCAAAATTATAATTTCGACAGTCCAGATTAAAAGATAATTAAATCTTTTTGACAGTCGAGATTATTTTGACAATGATCAACTGAACTAGGCATTAGAGATTTTATCTTATAAATTAGAGGTCTTTGTATGTCATTTGCATCCGATCTTTGAATCGTGCACTTGTTCTCGGAAGCTCTTGTAATTTTTTTATGAGTAAAGCATAAAGACTTTGGGGTTACAAACTTTTGTGTTCCTTTTCCAGATCTATGTGGTGATATTGTCTCTAAACTCTGCTACTTCTATTGGCATTTGATGGTTGATGGTCTTTATGGATTGATCTGCATACAGGTATCTTGTACAGTTTTCTGAGTTTCTAAAATTGCATTTTGATTTGACGAAAATATCAGTTATTTGTTTTTCTCAAGGATCTCATGGTTATTTTTTAAATTTCTATCAATCTAAGATTCAGATCTAAGTGTGCAGAGATCATTATTCAAGATTTGAGTGTTTGGGGAAGTCTTCAGTTAGATCAATGGTCTCTCAGATTTCAGAAAATCTGAAAAAGCTCATTGTTTCCTAATTCCCAAAGTTATCTTACGGAATTTTGCTTTTACGGGGTCTTCTTGGGCTTGTGCCTCTCTTAATTTCGTTTTTTATTTAATTGTGCAAAATGGTTTTAAATCTGACCATGAGGGCTCTTTATCTGTAAAATAGCACTGTAAATTCTGCAAATATTCACTAGGGTTTAAAGGTTTATTTTCTGTGCATATTTTGGGGATTCCTCGTTTTTTCTAGTTTTGTGCAGGTTTTACAGGGAGATTCTCAGAAAATTTTTAGATCTGAACCAGATCTAGGCCCTGGAGGGTAAGATCTGGCCTTAGGATCAGTTTTGTCTACAGATCTGGGTGTTATTTTGCCTCAAAAGTGTAAATCTCAAGTGCATCTAAATCAATATTTTTAAAATCTGAGTTATACTGGTAAAATTTTATTGTTGGTTGAAGAAAATTATTCGAAATTCAAATGCCTGTAAATTTTTTGCTCCCTGTCTGCTGTTGGTTCCTTGCACGTTGTCCATACGCTGCCTATCCGCTGCATTTTCTTTTGTCTGCAGGTTCCTTTATCCCTTATGCTCCTCTTTCATCACTGTCCACCTTCACCTGCACACAGCTCCCTTGTTTCCTGTGTGTGCCTTCTACCCCTACGCTCCTGTCCGCTCCATCCATTCGTCCTGCTCTTTCCGTCCAAACCTGCCACACGCATCTGCTCACTCTGCCCGCAGCCTTCAACGCATTTCTCTGTCCACGCTGCCTCCTACGCATACCTTGCTCCACCTCACTCAAGCCTTGTCGTCCCTCACCTACACATGCAAGCGAAAAACGTACGGCAGATCCAGTTTTTTTTATTTGGCTTCAGATTCTCAATTATTTTTTGTGTTTAGCTTAGGTTTTAAGTTTTAGATTTTCGACTTCCTTTTTTACTTTAGTTTGAGCTTTAGTTTTAAATCTTAGTTTTTTTTTTTTAATTTTCGATTTTTTATTTTTAGTTTGGTTTGAAAATTTAGATTTTAGATTTTAGAATTTTTTTTAATTTTGCTTTAATTTTAGTTTTAAATCATTAGACTTTAGTTTTAGTTCTTCGTTTTAGTCGTAAATTTTAGATTTTTCATTATTCTGAAATTGTCTAGTTAGCTAGCGTTAAAGTTTGACTTAATTCTAAGATTTGAATTTTTTAGTTTTTAGATTTTGAAAATTTTAAGATATAAAATAAATAAATAAAAATAATTTCAAAATTCTGAACTTTTTTTCATTTTTTAGAACTTTAGCTTTAATTGTATATATATTTTTGTTTTTAGTTTTATTAACTTTAGATTTAAAAAAAAATATATATATATATATATATAAAACAAAAAAAAACAAAAAACAAAAAAAAAATTAGAAAAGGGTCAAAAAACTTTAATAAAGTGGTTTTTTATCTAATTTTTACATAGTCAAGGGTGAGCTTTAAATTTCTATCTAAGATTTGACTATATATTTCTGAATCGGAATTATTTAGAATATCATTTTAATTCAGAATTATTGGAAATGTATAACATTTAAATTCGATGGTTCTCTCATGATAATAATTTTGTTTCGAAATTTAAATTGTTTGTTCGTGTTTTCATGCTTAGCTATGGTTGATGATCGTTGAACTATCTTTAATTGTGGTTTTAAGTTGCTTGAAATTGGTGATTAATCAACTTTGAGAATATTTCAAGTAATGATAAATTGCATGTCTTTATCAAACATTGCTAATGCATAATTGTGAGGGTGTTTTATCGAATATCATCGTAGTGGATTGATTTTTCATAGCAGCAGTTACTATCAATTACTTGATTTTAATTTATATTTTGACTCCACAAGGCACTTGTTTTAAACTTCAAATCTAATTGAATCTATAAAATCTCATTAATCTTAAGAAGTACTTGGTCATTTAACTGTGTCTCCTAAATTGGTTGGTTTTCAACCAGTTCTCCTTCTTCATTTTTCGTTAGGATCTACCTCCCTTAGTCTACAAGGAAACAGCTTAGATAGAGAGATTGGGGATCAGGGTGACAGCCCCCGATCTGAGCCGTTGTCGCGGTGCCTAGACATTCTGTGCGACAACAGGATGCATTACATACTCCTATGTTCCCAAGGAGAAGAGGACCAAGCTAGAGCCCACCGCGGACAAGGGCATCTTTGTGGGTTATAGTGAGACCTTGAAAGCTTATCGGATTTATATTCCTACGAAGAGGAAAGTTGTTGTCAGGCGGGATGTGAAGTTCGAGGAGGAGAGAGCTTTCAAGAGGTCACGAGAGTTAGAGTATCTGTATTCACCAGCCCCTCTGGAGCAGTTGAGTCAGTCATAGGGATCCAGTGGACAAGGGTCAGGAGGTACATCGATCACAATGTCAGGTCCTTCAGTGAGCAGTGGCTCTCAGAGTCAGGTGGGTGGTGCTTTGGGCAGCATGCAAAGCAGTCCATAGAGCAATTCATAGGGTAGTCCACTGATGGACAGTTCACACGGTACTTTAGCATCTACAGGCACAAGTTCAGGCATGAGGTCAGTTGGTAGGCCTTCAGGAGTTCGAGTTTCTGATGATGATGATGATTCTTTCACTTCGGTGGGAGAAGTGTGCTCAGGGAAGAGGAAGCCCAAGTGTCTTCAAGACACCTTGCGTGAGGCCATATCTGTTGCTAGGCCAAAGAGACAGGTTAGAGAGAGCAAAGCTCCTGAGGGGTTATGTAGCTATATGGCATTGATCACTAGCATCGTTGATTCTAAGCCTTCTAGCTATGAGGAAGCAGCTAACTAGCAGGTCTGGAGAGAGGCCATGCAGGAGGTGTATTCTTCTATCATGAAGAACAATGTTTGGGAGGTAGTGCCGAGGCCTGAAGGTAAATCAATGGTTACTTCCAGATGGCTTTACAGGAAAAAGCATGCTGCAGATGGCAGCATCGAGAAGTTCAAGGCTCGGTTTGTGGCAAGAGGGTTCTCACAGGTAGAGGGAGATGACTATGAGGAGACCTTCACTCCCGTGGCTCAATATACTTCCATTCGCTCCATTATATCGATAGCAGCAAAGATGGGTTGGAAGATCAACCAAATGGATGTGAAGGCCGCATTTCTCAATGGCTTCATACAGGAGGAGGTTTATATTGAGTAGCCGCAGGGCTTTGAGGTGCACAGGAAGGAGTCCCATGTATGCAGACTGAAGAAGGCACTCTATGGCCTAAAGCAAGCTCCTCAAGCTTGGTACTCGAGGATTGATACATACTTGTAGGAGTTGGATTTCACAAAGAGTGATGCAGATCCAAACCTATACTTTATTGTGGTAGGTGAGGAGCCTCTCATTCTGGTGTTGTATGTGGATGACTTGGTCATTACAGGTGCAGAGAGACTCATTGAGGGCTGCAAGAGAGATCTTGCTTCAGAGTTCGAGATGAAGGACATTGGCTTGATGCATTACTTTTGGGATTGGAGGTGTGGCGGGAGGAGGGGCATTTCTTCCTAGGACAGGGGAAGTATATTGTGGACATTCTTAGCAGATTTCACATGGAGGATTGCAAACCCATTTCTACACCTATGATCACTAACTGGAAGAAGCTTCACGCTTCAGATTCCGAGTTGGTGGATCCTACTTAGTACAGACAGTTGATTGGTTCCTTGATGTATTTGGTCAACACTCGACCAAATATATGTTTTGCAGTTAGCACGATGAGTCAGTTCATGTGTGAGCCCAGGAGAGTGCATTGGGTGGCTGCAAAACACATTCTTCGTTACTTGTAGGGGACAGTGGATTTTGGACTGGATTATAGACAGGGAGATGGAGTGAGACTGGCAGGGTACACTGATTCAGATTGGGCAGGTTGTGCTTCTGATAGGAAGAGCACTTCAAGGTGTTGTTTTGGTTTGGGTTCGGCAGTTGTGTCGTGGCTCAGCCGGAAGCAACAGTCAGTTGCATTGAGTTCAATGAAAGAAGAGTACATGGCAGCCAGTTTGGCTAGTTGTGAGGCCATATGGCTTCACAAGATGTTGTTTGGTCTATTTGGTCAGGCATTGAGACCTTCAATGATTCACTGTGATAATCAAAGTTGCATTAAACTCACGGAGAATTCAATTTTTCATGACAGATCAAAGCATATCGGGATCAAATATCATTTCATCAAAGACTATGTCTAGAAGGGAGTTGTAAAGCTTGAGTATGTTTCCACGGATGAGCAGGTAGTGGACATTTTGACCAAAGCCTTACCACGAGGCAAGCATGTCTATTTCAGAGACAAGATGGGAGTGGTGAGGAACACTTTCCTCGGTAAGAGGGAGTGTTAAAATTTGGGTACCAAAGGACAAGTGATTCCCTAAGGCTTTGATCTTTGGCCTAGGGAAAAGTGTCCAAATTTATTTGTACTTTTCTTCTAAAGTGACTTTATAAGTGGTGAAACCAATTTATTTAAAAAGTGACTTTATAAGTGGAAGTTACAATCTAATTTTTAAGTGACTTTATTAAAGTGAATGAAAAATTAGAAAGTGAAAAAGTGACTATGGAAATAAAAGGCTAAGTGGGTCTTTATTTAAGTGGGTGAGTTAAAAAATAGAAAGTGAGAATTAAATGCACATTTATTCTCATCCCTACATCTAAATGAATCTCAGCCATTAGATCTTAGGGTTACCCAAAAAGGTCACTTAGGGTAAAAGGAGAGGAGAAGAGGAAAAGATCAATTCAGTCTTTCATGAGCAAATTGAGAGAAAGAGCAAGAGAGAGCAAGGAGAATTTCTGAGCAAGGAGAAGAAGAAGAGCAGAACCTTGGCATGCGTCCCAAGGCATTATTTCAGCAGTCCGTACAGCAAGATAGGGGCATGATTTTCGAGGCAGCTTGGCACCCTCGAAAATCGAGAAAGAAGACCGCATTTATTGCAGCAGTTCAGGCACAAATTTCGAGGACTGTACAGCTGTTTTTCAAGCACAGGAATCAAGGTATCTTTCAACACTTTTCTGGGCACGAATTTCAAGAAATCCATACAGCTAGTTTTGGCACGAATTTCAAGGCAGTCCGTACAGTGGTTCCAGCACAGTTTTCAAGGTTGTCCATACAGCATTTAATGCTGTAATTTTCGTTGTAAAAATTTTGTCATGTTGTTGGCACGTTTTCCGAGGTGAAGGCTAAGCACGGAATTCGAGATAAGTAAATTTGTGGTTGTTGGAATTTTTTTGTGTATTTCTGTTTCACTATAAAAGCATTTTCCAGAAATAAAGAAGAGCTCTCAAACTGGTTTTCCCCAAGAGTTGTTGGGGGTTTTTCCAAGTTCACATTGACCAAAAATCAGTGTTATTTTTCTGTGTGTGGCTGTTATATTTTCCTATGTTTTTTTTATTTCTGCATTTCCAGCACTTGTGAAATTCCCAAATTTGTGTTTTCAGAAATTTATTTCATTTCCAGAATTTTGAATGTATGACTATGGGAAAGGGCATTTAACTATATGGGAGTGATAAGGTGAAACTGAAAACCAGAGTGGGGGTGAAATTTCTACATTTCTCTAGGGTTGAAATTGCCAGCCAATTCTGGCAAACTGACCCTGATTTCAGAAAGATTTGACAATTTCAAACTGTTGAAATCTGTGTTCTCATTTGAACCATGTCTATCAAGAAAATATATCATTGCATAGACGATGGCCAAATTCACTTTCTGTAAATTTTTGAAGATGTTCAATGCTTGATGCAAATTTACTTCAAACCTGATACCAAATAGCAATCACATAAACATGAAAGTAAAATGTTGATAGAACATACCAATAGATTGACGGAAGACAAGCAAAATATATGTGTTGTGATGTGTTACGACAGTCAACAGGATGCTTCAACTAGCAAAGTCTCCTGACGGTCAACAAACCAAAAGTGTCATACAACCCTCAAGACAGCTCCACAAAAGTCAACCCAAACTCAACGAAAGTCAACGTTGTCCAATCAACACAAAACAATAGCAACAAAAAGTCAATGCAGCAGGTCAAAGGTCAACGTCTAGCCTCGGTATATGTGCCAATGAATGCGGCCTTCAGAAATCAAAAGTTTGGTGAAGGCTTGAGGTCAAAAGGACCAAGCGTTGACCAAAGTCAACGCTGGTCAAACTTGCGCTAAAACCCTAGATAGATCCGTACCAAAATCCCTAGTTGTTGTTTCACACGTTTGAGAAGAAAAGCCTCCAAAAGGTGATCGAACCAATCAGACATGAGAGAAGTGTGCGATGAGTGGATGATGAAATGACCTTCAAGTCTATCTAATTTATATCCATTTGTGAGGGTGTGTGACACATTTGTTGGGGCTCCAAGCCTACATTACAATTTTGGCCAACCTTGCACATAAGTGGAATAAATTCAAAATAAATTTTCTGCTCATCCGATCAAGATGATCTTTAGATCAATCTTGCACCTCTCCGAAAGAGGAATCCAATAAAAATATTGGCATCATCATCTGAGAAGTACAACATGGAGTTTGGACCTAGTTGCCCAAAATTAACACTCCCTCTCAACTAGGGAGAACTCCATCCACTTGTGACATCCAAACATCGTGCGTCATCCCGCCGTAACTTGCTTTGCTGGCTTCTTTATGTCAAATGGTGAGTCACAAAGACATCACTCCCGGCTGACCCGAAGTCAGCTGAAAGGTCTGAAACCTCTATAGGACTCAAAGGAGTCTCATACTAACCCGAAGTTAGTTTAACTGACTTGAAGTCAGTTGGAGACCCGAAACCTCACTTGGACTCAAAAAGAGTCATATACTAACCCAAAGTCAGTTGGAGGTCCGAAACCTCACTAGACTTGATCCCAAATCAAGTGGTTGGACACGTGCCATTGTTAAAATTGGACAACTAGATCCAAACTCCATGTTCTGATGCTTAGATGAAGATACCAATATTTTTATTGGGTTCCTCTTTCGGAGAGGTGTAAGATCAATCTAAAATTGATCTTAATCCGATGAGCAGAACATTTATTTTGAATTTATTTTTAATAATTTCAAATATGTGCAAGTCGGCCTTAAGGTTTTACACCCCCAGCAAATGTGTCACACACCTCAGTGATTGATATAAATAGATTCAACGTTGGAGAACATTTCACTCATCTCATCCTCACACATCATCTCTCCTCTTCTGATTGGTTCGAGCTCCTTGGAGGCAGTTTCAGTTTACACGTGGGAAAGAAGGACGAAGAGGAAGTTGTTGTCACTGTTGTCGTTGTTGTTGTCGTTGCTGCCATTGTTGTTGCTGTTGCTGCCATTGTTGTTGTCGTTGTTGTTGCCGTTGCTGTCGTTGAGGCAGCGTTGACTTTTCTGGGGTTGACTTTGAGTTAACCGTGTGGTTGTTTTGAGGGCTGTTGTGACACATGCTGGGTTGGCTGACCAAGGAGACTTTGCTGGTTGAAGCATCCTGTTGACCATCGTAACGCACCACCACATTTTTCTGTTTCTGGTTTGTCTTCTATAGATCCACTGGTATGTTCTATCAGCATTTTACTTGATTGTTTATGTGATTGTTGTGGTGAAAAGTAAAGTTGCGTCAAGCATAGAACATCTACATAAATTTACATGGTATCAGAGCTGAGGTAAAGACAAGCCCTAAATTATAGCAATCACCGAAGAAGAAAATGGGTTCCACAAACTATGGCTTCAAGGAGGATGACAAATTGACTGGAAAGGATGACTTCCATGCTTGGAAGATGATATTGGATCTCAAATTGGAAGACCAAGATGTCATGGACAATGTGCAGGGTAAAATCCAAGAACCTCCATCCACTGCTACTACTGCTGCCAAAACAAAGTACAAGAAGGGGGAGATCAAAGCAAAGCTGATAATCAGGGAATCCATTCATAAAAGTCTGGTGGCCTACATCTCTGAGTTTGGCACATCCAAAGAGATGTATAATAAATTGGTTCTCATGTTCAAGGCCAACAATGCGAATCAAGTACTATTCTTCAAGAATCAATTGAAGAATCTGAAGAAAGGTAGGGATGAGTCTGTCCAATCATACTTTCTGAAGCTGACCGAGATCAGGAACAATTTGCTGGCTATTGGAGAGACAATAGCTGATCGAGAGATGGTACTCACCGCACTTGGAGGGCTCCCATCCGAATGGCATGTGTTCAACACTACCATTCTCAATAATAATGTGATACCTGACTTTGACGAGGTACTGTCGAGATGCGTTCAAGAAGAGACAAGAATGAAGGAGTATGAAAATGAAAGGAATGCTACCTACACTGCTCATTCTAGAAAGAAGAACTTTGGTGATCCAAAGATCAAAGGAAGAGCAGGGGCACAAGGAAAGAAGGGAAAGTGTTACACTTGTCATAGGCCAGGTCACTATGCTAGAGAATGTCCTTTTAAGAAGGATTCTCCCGATGGTGATGATAACAACAACAACCAGAGGAATGACAATCAAAGGAACAACAGGTTCAAGGGAAAGAGGAAGGCTCCCCCCGGCGGAAATGATCAACCTTTCAAAAGGTCAAGAAATTCCAGGTATGAGGAATCAAATGTTGTTGATAAAAGAAATGAATTCATTCTTGTATCTACCCTCTCTGTTGCATCTCCACCCGACACTATGGATGTTTGGTTGATAGATAGTGGTGCCTCAAGGCACATCACTAGCTTCAAGGAAGCACTCTCTGATATGGTTGAGAAGGATACCAATCTAGAAATTATCCTTGGAGATAATGCCACATATCCCATGAAAGGGACAGGGACTGTGACCCTCCACTTGTCTCAAGGTAAAGTCCTCCACTTGCAGGATGTGCTCTACGTACCTAATTAGAAGGAGAACCTTGTGTCTATATCGGTCATGGAAGACAAAGGTTTCAATGTGGCATTCACTGATGGAAAGGTGCACATGTGGAAGAAGAGCTTCAAGGAAGCTATCACGTTTGGGTCTAGAATTGATACACTCTATCAAGTTGGAGGAAGTCCACTGGGAGCAATGACATGAGATGCTATCCGACAGACCAATAATGGCACTGAATATGAGACGAACGAGTTCAAGAACTTTTGCAGAGGAGCCAGCATCAAGAGGGAGACCACAATGTTTGTGGGCTACAGCGAAACTTCGAAGGCCTATAGATTATATGTACATGGTCAAAGGGAAGTGGAGATATGCCACGATGTCACCTTTGACGAAGATACTTCCCTGAGGAAAGTAGTCAATCATCCGAGATCTGAGGAAGATCATGAAGCAAGGCCTGGAAATCAAGAAGAATCGAAGGATGAAACAATGCCTGATGTTGAAGGACCGATGGACCCGATTGATCCACCCAATTCACTGGGAAAGAGACCATCATGGCTCAGGGACACTCTTGAGGATGCTGAGGGACATGCAGCCCAAAAAGGGGGACATTCCGTGAAAGCAAGAAACCGAGTAGATACCAAGGGTATCTAGCAACCATGAGTACTATTGTACAATCCGAGCCTAGATCCTTTGAAGAAGTCGTAAAGCATCAAGTCTGGAAGGATGCTATGCATGAAGAGTATGAGTCCATTATGAAGAATGATGTCTGGGATGTGGTTCCAAGACCGAAGGACAAAGCAGTTGTCACCTCGAAATGGCTCTACAAGATCAAGCATGGATCTGATGGAAGTGTTGAAAAATTCAAGGCAAGATTCGTTGCCCGTGGCTTCTCTCAAAAGGAAGGCATAGATTATGATGACATATTTGCACCTATGGCCCGATACACCACCATTCGATCTATTATAGCCCTTGCTGCTACGCAAGGATGGAGTCTTCATCAGATGGATGTGAAGACCGCATTTCTGCATGGTGCGATAAAGGAAGAGGTATATGTGGAGCAACCTCTGGGGTTCGAAGTCCAGGATCGGGACACCCATGTTTGCAAGTTGAAGAAAGCCCTCTATGGGTTGAAGGAAGCACCCAGAGCTTGGTACAAGAGGATAGATAGCTACTTGATGAAGCTGGGCTTCACTCGAAGTAATGCTGATCCGAACCTTTACTTCTAGGTTGTCAAAGGGAAGCCTCTCATTCTGGTGTTGTATGTGGATGACCTCTTCCTAACAAGTGTTGACCCTCTCATTCATCAGTGCAAGAGGGAGCTCGCTGCTGAGTTCGAGATGAAGGACCTAAGACTGATGCACTATTTCCTAGGCCTGGAGGTTTGGCAGAGACCTGGCAAGATTTTCCTTTCTCAAGGAAAATACATTGTGAAGCTTCTGGAAAGATTTAGTATGGTCGACTGTAAGTCCGAGTCGACACCAATGGAGCTGAACTTTAAGAATTTGAGTGGCAACGCTGCTGGGTTCGTGCTAGCAAATCCTACTGAGTATCTTCAACTCGTAGGGGCCCTGATGTTCTTAGTGAACACCCATCCGGACGTATGTTGTGCAGTGAACGCTTTGAGTCAACACATGGTTGATTATAACATTCACTGGGTTGGTGCCAAGAAACTCTTGAGATATCTCTGGGGCATGATAGACCATGGGCTGAGATACACTGCCGGCAGCATGACACTCCTTGGATATACAGATGCCCATTGGGCTGGCAGTGTGGTGGATCGCAACGGCACATTTGGATGTTGCTTCGCACGTAGATCTGCTTCGGGCAGGAAACAAAAGTCGGTAGCCTTGAGCACCACTGAGGCCGAATACATTGCAGCATGTATGGCCTGTTGTGAAGTCACTTGGTTGCGAAAGCTCTTCACTGAGCTATTCGAGCATGTGCTAGATGCCACCGTTATCCTTTGTGATAACCTGAGGGGGATTCGATTGTCATAGAATACTGTGTTCCACGAACGATCCAAGCATGTTGATGGCTGGTACCACTTTATCCGGGATATGGTACAGCGAGGCGTCGTAAGGCTCGATCATATAGGAACTGATGAGCAGGTCGTAGATATTCTCACAATGCTCTTGGGGAAGGTCATGTTCCTAACCTTTCGTGAGAATCTTGGAATCGTGGAACGACCCTATTCTGAGGGTCCTGTTGGACGATGAGCTCTAGGAGCTCTGGGGGGGCCTTGGGGATAGTTCCTCGGAGCTATAAGCACACACGGGGCTAGGCTTACCGAACCTTGTGGTGCTTTTGCCCCACCTTTATGATATTTGAGTAGGTTCACCTCTCATGATCTGTGCCCCGTATGCATCCTACCCACTGAGTTCCAGACTCATGGAAAGTACCTCTCATTTGGCCAATGAGGTGGGAAAAGCTAAAGACTAGTGGCAAATACTGATGGACGCATCAGAGATTGCCGTACTCTCTATCTAGGATGGCACGTGTCCAACCACTTGATCTGGGATCAAGTCTAGTGAGGTTTCGGACCTCCTACTGACTTCGGGTCAGATGAACCAACTTCAGGTTGGTATGTGACTCTTTGAGTCCATGTGAGGTTTCGGACCTCCAACTGACTTCGGGTCAGTGAGACTAACTTCGGGTTAGTATATATGACTCTCTTGAGTCCAAGTGAGGTTTCGGACCTCCTAATGACTTCGGGTTGGTATGAGACTCTTTGTGAGTCTTATAGAGGTTTCGGACCACAGGGATAAATCTGTCAGCCGGGAATGATGTCTTTATGACTGACCCATTACTGTTCTTAAATAAAGAGGCCAGCAAAGCAAGTTACGGCGAGATGACGCACGATGTTTGATTGCATAGGTGGATGGAGTTCTCCCTAGTTGAGAGGGAGTGTTAAAATTGGACAACTAGGTCCAAACTCCATGTTGTGATGCTCAGATGAAGATACCAATATTTTTATTGGGTTCCTCTTTCAGAGAGGTGTAAGATCGATCTAAAATTGATCTTAATCCGATGAGCAAAACATTTATTTTGAATTTATTTTTAATAATTTCAAATATGTGCAGGTCGGCCTTAAGGTTTTACACCCCCAGCAAATGTGTCACGCACCTCAGTGATTGATATAAATAGATTCAACGTTGGAGGACATTTCACTCATCTCATCCTCACACATCATCTCTCCTCTTCTGATTGGTTCGAGCTCCTTGGAGGCAGTTTCAGTTCACACGTGGGAAAGAAGGACGAAGAGGAAGTTGATGCCGTTGTTGCTGCCGTTGTTGCCATTGTTGCTGTCGTTGCTGTCGTTGTTGCTGCCGTTGGGGCAGCGTTGACTTTTCTGGGGTTGACTTTGAGTTGACTCTGTGGCTGTTTTGAGGGCTATTGTGACACATGCTGGGTTGGCTGACCAAGGAGACTTTGCTGGTTGAAGTATCCTGTTGACCGCCGTAACGAACCACCACATTTTTTTGTTTCTGGTTTGTCTTCTATAGATCCACTGGTATGTTCTATCAGCATTTTATTTGATTGTTTATGTGATTGCTGTGGTGAAAAGTAAAGTTGCATCAAGCATAGAACATCTACATAAATTTACAGCCATCCTAGACATAGAGAGTACGGCAATCTCCGATGCGTCCATCGGTCTTGCTATCGGTCTCTATCCACATTTCCCACCTCATTGGCCAAGATGAGAGGTACTTCCCATGAGTCCGGTACTCCATGGGTAGGATGCATACGGGGCACAAATCAAAGAGAGGTAAACCAACTCAATATCATCACGGTGGGGCGGAAGCACACGAGCTCCCAGACCTCATTGTCCAACAAGACCCTCAAAATAGGGTCGTTCCACGTGTTGTGGCTCATTTGCATTTACTTTTGAAAATTTCTCAAAACACCAAAAAAAGCATATATGTTAGCAAATGTAAAAAAAATTGTATGCCGAAAAAGAATTTTTGATTTATATGTTGGTGTATTAACATTATGTGCGGAGATGTGAAGGCGGGTCAAGTCGTGCTTATTCACATGCAGAACAGTGCAAGAGTCGGGCCGATTGATGCGTTCAGAACATTACATGCCAAGGTTCAGTCGAGTGTTCTGCCTGCAGAACACTGCACAACAGTTCAGCCAGGGCACCTTTATTTCATCTCCGCTCCCTATCCACACATCCAACGACCCACATTCTATTTCGGCTCCCCCTCATCCTCCGAAGGTTAACGTCGCGGGGGGTCCGAAATGGGTGGTTTCAAAAACTAGCCCCAATGCCATGTGTCAACCCCCAGTCGTTTCACATCCCCCCCCCCATCCAATACCACATACCATTCACTCCCCCCTCTGAAAAGTTGTTTTACTGTTGCCAAACCACTGCCTAAAACCTTGGTAGGACCCCTTACCTTTATCGCAATCGGAGTTTGCGAAAAATCTTTTCCATATTCATTTGTTACCACTCCCGACCGCCGATGCGATATTAAATGGGACCCTCCCCACCACATCACCTCTTCTCCCCGTATATCGCAACTTCAAATTCCATTGCTGATCTCCAATCCCCGATATGTTATGAACGTCGATATGCGATTTGCAATAAGTTTTATACTGCCGATTGCGATTTGCGATCGGCCCCACCTCCACTTGCCATGTCATCCCTACCTTTATCGCACATCGCACATAGCAAGCTCAAGAGGAATGGCGCTCATGAACCATGTTGGAATGTCGAAATGCGAAGTGCGACAAGGGCCGAATGCGATGCAGCTCAGAACTATGATTTAATATATTCCATTCGCATATCGCAATCGCAAAGCTCAGGAGGAATAGCTCACAAAAGAAACGCCAAAGGCCGATATGCGATAAAGGGACGGACGCGATAGTTTTCAAAGGAAATTTTGAATTTATTTAAAGTCCAGGATTATGTGCAGTTGCATTGCTTTATGAAGAAACGTGAACGCAGGCAGTAGACTCGGGTAACACCCGACCATGTGCAAAACAGTGTTATATGTGTTGCGCCTTGTAAATAAACGAAAGCTTCAACACAACAATGGTGGACTCAGGTAAGTGACCCAACACAGAGCAAAGGAGAAGAGAAAACGGAACGTTGCGAGAACGAGCAAAAGAGGCAGAGTCGGGCAGAAGGGGACATGATAACATTGTTTGAAATGTAGAGGCATAGGCAGAGTCGGGAAAAAGGAGCATATGGTGGCACTGTTGGAAATGCAACAGCTGGGTCAAGTCGGGCAAAGATGCGTTATTGCAAAATTGTTCGAATACCACATCAAAAACAGAAAAGACATGACAGCAAGCAAAAAAGACAAATATTGAACTCTGGAAGAAATACAGGGCAAGGATGTATGATCTGTCAGGGAGACACATCAGCACTTCAGGGAGACGCATCAACAACAAATCAGATTCAACAAAAAGAATAATATTCAAGTTTTAATTTGTTTTCTTTGTTTGTTAAGATCGAAACTATAGCGATGTCCTCAATTGCAATGTAATAAGTAGTTTTAACAGTTTAGGTAGTCGAAATAGTTTCAAGAATTTCTAGCAGTTACGAACTGTTGTTGATGTATTTAAGCAAGATAGAAAGAAAGAAGAGGGGTTCCCAGTTTTGGACCTTTGGAAGACTAAAACTTTGGTACTTACTTTTCTAAGGAATTAATGAAAGAAGCATCAAGTTTCCTGCAACTGTTGATGGTAATTCATTTTTCCTGTGCCATTTTGTGTTCCTTCTTCCTTGAATGAAGTGAAGTAAAGTAGTTGTCGGTCTCTTAATTACATCTGTGAGTAAGAGTTAAACAACTTTAATTTGCGCTCCTTCACTCCAGTTGTTCTTTCTACATAAATTCATTCTGAAATTTAAAGTGATAGATTTTGCGTTACAGCATATCATTTTGAGTTTCTTCTACAGTTCTTCTTTTCCATTCAGATATCAGCAGTTAATGGCATTGTAAAGTCTTTCATTATACCAGATTATTAAGGGTTTTAAAAAATTAGATTCCAAATGGATTGAACAAAGACCACCTGATAATAATTACTTTTGTGACACATTTTTAAAAAATGTCTTAAACATTGATTCCTTTCCACAGCCAAGGAATTGTCTCTTAAGAACCAACATTTTCTAACGCCGTTGTCGGGGACAAAGAGACGAAGTTTATTTTCCCTGGGTTTTTCATATTATTTCCTCTAGTTGTTCAGTGAGGAGGAAATATTTGGCTGTGTTTGTTATTCTCAAAATTCTAACTCACAAAAGACCTCACATGAGGTCGGATACCTCACAACAGAAGGTCTTTGCTTTGTCAGACCCTGAAAGATTTGTTTCTAAAAGGGTTCGGAAACCCAAAACCCCCTCAACACCTAGTCCTAGACTGTCTGCTCCTAGCAGTAGTTCTAGTAATCCTTTGTTTGAAGATATCTCAAAAGTACTTCCTTTCTTGGAACAAGATTCACCTTTCACACCAATTTATTTTCAAGAACCTAAGTTGGAAGAACACTCCTTTGAGTCTATTTCTTTTACTTTTACTCAAGCTCAACAAACTCCAGTTGTTGGTCCCTTTGCCATTGTCCATCAACCCACTCCCATATCAGTTTTACCTCCACCTCTGTTCATTTTCACAGCAGGTTCATCGATTGCATCTAACCAAGGAACAGTCAATCAAGGTGCAAACATGGTAACACCAACCTTTTTGTTGAACAGATATGCTCCACTTAACCTTCCACAACCAACGAATGAATGCCTCATGAGTATCTTAAATTACTCCCACGTTTTACCGGAGAAGATGAAATAACTGCAGAAAAACACTTGCCTGTGTTTTGTAATTTTTCTAAAATTTGAATGTAGAACATCTTGATGTTGTAATGAGGCTTTTTGTTCAGTATCTGGATGGAGAGGCTAGAAAGTGGTTTAAGGGATTGCCTAATAATTCTATTAATACATGGGAAGAACTGGAAAATCAATTCACTCAGAGATGGGGTGAAAAAAGGGATCATGGATATTCACTAATAGAATTCAATGCAATCAAAAGAAAACCAGATGAGAATATATCAGATTTTATCAAAAAATTCAATAAATTGTATAACAGTTTACCTATAGAAATGAAGCCCCCTCCTTTTGGAGCAAAGGTGGTTTTTGTTGGGGCTTTTGAAGCCGATTTTAGTTTCACACTTAGAGAAAGGAGATCCCCTACTCTAGAGCAAATACAGACAGATGCTTTAGAAATTGAAGCTAATATGACTACAGCTAGGAAGGCGAAAGGGAAACAGCCAGTCCAAGAGAAGGGGAAAGCAAAAGAAGAATCATCACAAGATCAAAGAATTGAAAATATGACAAAGGTGATAAAAAATTTGTCAAATAAGTTAGTTAAGATGGAATTGAAAATTAAAAACTCCCAAAGACAAGAACAACAAAACCGAGGATTTAACCCTCAATTCAGAAGACAACCCCTGCAAATTTTGCAGAGGGAAAGAAAAGATCAAGACCAGGTTCAAGCACCATTGTATACAGAAGCAGCACTCGGAGAGTCAGCAGAAGATGACCAAAAGGAGAATGAAGATCAAATATCTGCTATGTACACAATAGAAAAGGATGAAGAGGAAGATTGCGAAGGAGAATATACTAAAGCTGAAGTATCTTTTGCTGAAGATGGGATGAATGAATACTGTATACAATTTGCAGATTTTATGCAGGCTGAGTTGCACAAGAAGTATAATTTGAGATCAAGGAAAAGATCAAGGGTACAAGACAGTGAGGGTGAACAACAAGACTCTGACCCTCCTCCAATGGCGACTCCACAACAAAAGGACCCTGTAAAACAAGTCAGTAATGGGAAGCAACCTGTAAATTCAGTTAATAGAACAGATGTGTAGCAGGGTGAACCTTCCCAGAGCAAATCAGTTGATACATATTTTGGAGAGAGTTGTTCCTTTACCCGAACAAGCAGGAAATTCTAGAAGGAGTGAAGAAGAACCTGAAAAGAATGTTAAAAAAACTCATGCTTTCAGTTTGACAAAAGAGTTGGAGAAGGTAAAAATTCAGGTACCTCTTCTAGAATTAGCTAAAATACCAATCTACAAGAAAAAAAATTCAGAATTTATTAATCTCACACATATTGAAGATATAAGTGACACTGTGAACTTACAAGAAGAGAAGCCAGTGGTCACCTTTGGTCCTCATGTAGAAGAAGTAGATCCTTCTGTTCCACCATTTTATATTTCTCTATTGCTTCATGATTTTACTCTCCATAATTGTATGTTGGACTTAGGAGCATCCCATAATCTCATGCCATTGTCTGTTATGAAGAAACTAAACTTGTAAATTAACAAACCTTACAGGGATATGTATTCGTTCGATTCCAAAAGGGTGAAATGTGTTGGGTTAATTAAAGATGTAGTAGTTTCTTTGGCACAAATTCCAGAAAAGAGTATAGTCATGGATGTAGTTGTTGCTGACATTCCAGCCAGGTTTGGAATGCTCCTATCAAGATCTTGGGGAGCAAAGTTGGGAGTGTTCTAAAATTAGATTTCACTTATGCTATCATTCCTGTTTTTAATGGGGAAGAAAGGTGATTGTACAGGGAAACAAGGTTCGTGAAGACCACTACCAAGAAAGATGCAGAAAATTCCCCTATTTATAGTCAAGAAACAGAAGATCTTTCATGTTTCATGCTCCATGAAGATGCAGAATTTGCTGAAGACACAGGGAAGAAGCTCTCTTCAACAGTTGTAAATAATGAGTTGCACTCAAAAAAGACTTGGAAATGTTACTTTGATGGTGCCTACTCCAAGGAAGGCGCAGGAGCTGGATTCTTGCTAATATCGCCAGAAGGTGACCTCATGCCTTTTTCTTTCAAGTTAGAGTTTGATTCAACAAATAATGTAGCTGAGTATGAGGCCTTGATTATTAGCCTTCAAATTGCTAAACAGATGGGAATTCATTGTATTTTGATTTTTCGTGATTCTGAATTGATAATAAGACAGATAAAAAATCAATGTCAAACCAAACATCCAAGATTAAGAACATATAGAAATGAAGTTGGGGACTTGATAGAGAACTATTTTGAAGCCTTCAATATTCAGTTTATTCTAAGAGAAGAGAATAGATTGGTTGACCCATTAGCAGTTGCAACTAGCACCTTCAAGCCTCCAATTAATCCAAGGCTAAGGTATGAGATAGAAATCAAACACAGACCCTCTATCCCTGACAATGTTAAACATTGGCAGGTGTTTGAAGATGATAAGCAATAAATCAGTTTTTGACAATGATGACAAGTTTGAAGATGCTAAGATAAATCAGGATGAAGAACAAACAGAGCAGAAAACAGAGGTAAGACATTTCAAAAATTCAATAGGTGATCAGAAGATTATTCAGTTGAAAGATAATGTACTCCCTACAGGTTTGGTTCCTCTTGAGAGACTGTTTGATTCAAATGATGTTGTTGTTGATTCAAAGAAAACACATCAAGAGGAAGAAATGGAAGACTGTAATTTGGGAACTCAACAGGAGCCAAAAGTGATGGAATTATTCAAAGGTGTTCCGAAAAACTATAAAGATAGGTGTATTGATCTTTTCAAAAAATACATGGATGTGTTTGGTTGGTCGTATGAAGATCTGAAAATATATGATAAAGGCATAATACAACATAAGATTCCATTGAAGGAAGGAGTTAAACCACATAGACAGAAGGTCAGACAAATTAATCCATTATTGTAGGCTCTAATAGAAAAATAAGTGAAGAAATTACTCCAAGCAAAAATCGTAGTCCCTCTCAGATATTTTGATTGGGTTTCTAATCTGGTTCCTGTAAGGAAGAAAAATGGAGAGATAAGATTGTGAGTGGATTTCAGGAACCTAAACAGAGCATCTCTAAAGGATAATTATCCTTTACCTAAGATGGATTATGTCTTACAAAAAGTGACAGGAGCTTACAGGATGTCCATGATTGACGGATTCTCTTGGTATAATCAGGTATAATCAGGTGGCAATAGATAAAGAAGATCAAAAAAAGACAGCTTTCACAACCCCCTGGGGTACTTTTATGCATGCAAGAATGCCATTTGGACTTATGAACGCAGGTGCAACTTTTCAGAGGGCCATGGACATAGCGTTTGTTGGAGACAAGTATGTGGTTATATATTTGGATGATGTAACTGTTTTTTCAGGACCAGATGATGAACACCTGGAACATCAGCAAAGAACTTTTGAAAAATGCAAGAAGTATGGTCTGTCACTAAATCCCAAAAAAAAATTGTTTTCCTTGGAGGAAGGTAAATTATTGGGTCACATAGTTTCAAAACAAGGGGTAAAGATTGATCCAGCAAGGGTGGAAGCAATTCAGACAATTCCTTTACCTAGAAGCAAGAAAGATATTCAGATATTTTTGGGAAAGATAAATTTTTTGAGAAGGTTTGTACCAAATTATGCAGAGATTGTGATAAACATAACCAATATGTTGAAAAAGGAGGCAGAAGTGCAGAGGAATAGAAAAGAAAAAGAATCAGAATAAAGGAGGCTCTCTAGGAAGCTCATGTTCTAATTAGTCCAGACTATCAGAAGACATTTCAAATATTCTCATTTGCTTCCCCCTCTATTATTGTTGTTGTGTTATTACAGAAAAATGAGGAGAATAAAGAACAGCCAGTGGCATTCTTCAACAAAGTTCTCAGAGATGTTGAACTCAAATACAATATTTTGGAGAAACAAGCATATGCATTGGTTAAAGCACTCAAAGCCTTCAGAACTTATGTACTACAGTCTCAAATAACTGCATATGTGTGTAATTCTGTTGTTAAAGATGTGCTAGTTCAGAGCGATGTAGAAGGAAAGACAGGAAAATGGATAGCAAAAATTCAAGAGTATGATCTGGACATTAAACCTACAAAGTTGATCAAAGGGGCAAGGTTTGGGAATCAATATGTTAGCACCAGTAGATGAAGTTGTGAATGAAGAAGGTCAAAATAAGCCTAAACCAGGTATTCAGTACAAATATTTATGCTCTGATTGGTACAAAGCCATTGTTCATTATCTATGTTTCTTCTCTTGTCCAACTTCACTGAATAGAACAGAGTATAGAGCCCTCAAGCTTAGATCTCAGCCATATGTCATAGTAGAAGCAAAATTGTACTAGAAAGATCCGGCTGGTATCTTATTGTTGTGCTTGACCGAAGGTGAATCCACTGAAGTTACCAACGAATACCATGAAAATCTCTGTGGAGGACATTATAGTTGGAAGGTCACAGCACATAAAATCCTCAAGTCAAGTTTTTATTGGCCTACACTGTTCGCTGATGTGTACAGACTGGTCAAACGTTGTCAGAAGTGTCATTTGTTTGCAAAAAAGAAGAGACTTGCTCCATTACCTCTCATTCCAATATTCATAGAAGAGCCTTTCAGGCAGTGGGGACTGGACTTTATTGGAGAGATCAATCCACCATCAAGTGGGCAGTTCAAATGGATTCTAACTGCTACTGATTACTTCACAAAGTGGGTTGAAGCAATCTCCACCAAGAAAGAAAATGACCAAGTGGTGATGAAGTTTTTGGAGGAGAACATCTTCAGTAGGTTTTGCTGTCCAGTAAAGATTGTAACTGATAATGCTTAGGTATTTAATTCTGCTGGATTCATTAATTTCTGTCAAACGTATAATGTAATTTTGTCACATTCCATAGCCTACCATCCACAAGGGAATGGATTGGCAGTCTTCAAACAAGACATTGGTCAGGATTCTGAAGAAAACAATCACTGAAAATCAAAAAGACTGGGACTCAAAATTAAAATTTGCTCTTTGGGCAGTTCGAGTAACTACTAGGAGGTCCACTGGCAAATCACCTTTTGAGTTGGTATATGGAACTCAGGTATTGTCTCCTAGTCAGTTGGCCAAACGAGTGATTGCTTTCCTTCAAGAAGCTCATGAAGAACCTAATGCTCTGGTAAGAAGAATGAATAAGGTGATTGAGTTAAATGAAAACGGAGACAAAAATAGAGATAATTTGATTACTTATCAGGCAAAAATGAAGTCTATTTTTGACAGGAAGGCGAAATAAATCCTCTTTCATGCAGGAGATTTAGTACTGAGATGGGACACTAGAAAGGAGGATAAAGGAAAGCATGTTAAGTTTGACCCTCTCTGGTATGGTCTGTGTTGAAATTTGGTACCGGAGGACAGGTGGTTCCCTATGGCTTTGATCTTTGGCCTAGGGAAAAGTGTCCAAAAGAATTTAATTTTTCTCCTAAAGTGACCTTATAAAGTTATAAAGTCAAATCTAATTTAAAAGTGACTTTAAGTGATAAAGTTACTAAAGTCTAATTTTAAAGTGACTTTAATAAAGTCAATGTAAAATTAGAAAGGAAAAGTGACTTTGGAAATAAATGACTAAGTGGGTCTTTATTAAAGTGGGGTGAATTAAAAATAGAAAGTGAGATTTAAATGAGCATTTAATCTCAGCCCTAGATCTCAATCTATCTCAGCCATTAGATTTAGGGATTCCCCAAAAGTCACTTAGGGTTAGGTTAAAGGAGGAAAAGGTCATTCATTCTTTCATGAGCAGATTGAGAGAAGGAGAGCAAGAGAGCAAGGGAGATTTCTGGGCAGTGAGGAGAAGGAGGCAGCAGCTTGGCACACATTCCAAGGCAACGTTTCAGCAAGTCCGTACAACAGAGTTTGGCACACATTCCAAGGCAGGTTTTGGCACGATTTTCTAGAAGACCGTACAGCAGCCTTTTGGCACGATTTCCAAGAGGCCGTATAGTAGTTTGGCTCAGTGTTCGAGGCAGCAGGGAGCTGTTCTATTTGGCACGAATTTCTAGGCAAGCCGTACATCAAGTGGCTGTCCTTTTGCACGGAAATCGAGGCAGATTCCGTACAGCAAGTTTCTACTGTCCTTTTGGCACAAAAATCGAAATCCGTACAGCAGCATTTATTGTTGTTTTGCATAGAAATCGAGGTGGTCGTACAGCTGCATTTATTGCAGATTTCTGGGCACGAAAATCGAGGAAATCCGTACAGCATTTATTGTTGTTCCTATTTTGCTGTTTGCACATTTTCCGAGGCGGTGATTAAGCACGGAAAACGAAATAAGTTGTAAAAGTTTGCTTGCTGATTTTTTTGCTGAATATTTCTCTCACTGTAAAAAGCATTTTCCAAAAATAAGAAAGAGCTTTCGAACTGGTTTTCCCCAAGAGTTGTAGGGGGTTTTTCCAGGGTCATGTTGACCAAAAATATCTGTGTCAAAATGTGTGAATGACTGTTTTTATGCTTGCTGATTTTTAATTCTGCATTTTCCAGCATTCTGAAAAATTTCCAGAATTTGTGTTTTCAGCAAAATTTATTTTCAGTTTGTTAAATGTATGGATATGGGAAAGGACATTTAACTATTTTGGAGTAATAAGGTGAAAACTGAAAACCGGGGTGGGAAACTATAAATTTCTACATGGTATCAGAGCTTGAGTGCTGAAGGGCAGTTTGGGACAGCAAGGAGGAAAATTACAGCTTGCTGATTTTTCACTCAGAAAATTCCAGCAAGCTGATTTTTCACAAACAGCAGTTTTACCTTTACTACAGCAGTGCTATTTTTCAGTTTTAGGACAGCAGGATGTCTTTGGGACTGAGGGTGGAGGATAGATTGGATGGGCATTCCAATTACAGCATTTGGAAGGAGAGAATGCAGAGTATCTTTGAGGAGGCAGAAGTCTGGGACATTATGGTGCATACCACACAGAACCCTGTAAATGTGCCTACTGATGCTACTCAGTTGGCAGCATATAATAAAAAGAACAACAAAGGTAAGAGACTGATTCTAGACGGAATCAAAGACCATTGCATTCCTCATGTGAGAGGGAAGAGAAATGCTCATGAGATGTGGACAGCATTGTCCAATCTCTACCAGAGTACCAATGAGAACCGAAAAATGGTCCTGAAGGAGAAGCTGAAGACCATTAAGATGGGTAATGATAGTGCAGCTGGATATCTCACAAAGATTACTAATGTGAGAGATGAGTTGGCAGCGATTGGAGAGGCCATTCCTCCCACTGAGTTGGTGCGGATTGCAGTGAATGGCCTCTCCAGTTCATGGATGAACTTTGCTGATGGGGTTTGTGCACGTGAGACCCTTCCCACATGGGAGAGGTTTTGGGATGATTGCATTCAGACAGAGATCAGGAAAGGTCAGCTTAGGGCAGCCAAGCCAGTTGAGCAGGATGAGGATGTAGCACTGTTGGCAGGACACAAGAAAGGCAAAGGGAAGAAGCAGGCTTCCACAAGCAATGGTGGGGGCAAAGGCAAAGGTAAAGGTAAACAGGATAACACACAGAAGGACTATTCCAAAGTGAAGTGTTGGAATTGTAAGAAGATGGGACACTATGCAGTTGTGTGTCCGGAGAAGAAGAAGAAGAAGGGGAAGAACCAGAGCATGGCAGCTTCAGCAGAGGTTGAGGACTTTGCAGATCGCTTTGACCAGGAGTTTGGGTTCATTGCGTGTGAGTCTTCTAGTGCAGGATTATCTGCCATAGAGGTTCAGAGGGAGCATGCATTTCCCTCGATTAGCGGAGCATCTTCGGGTATCTGGTATGTGGACAGTGGGGCTTCACGTCACATGACAGGAGTCCGTGAGTACTTCTCAGAGCTTTCAGAGAGTGGCACTGATGTAGAGGTAGTACTCGGTGATGACAGAGTTGTTAGAGCAGTCGGTGTGGGAACATTGACATTTCAGAGGGAGTCTAAACCTCCCTTGAAAGTGTCAGATGTTCTTTATGTGCCAGGGATGAGGAAGAACCTCATATCTGTCTCAGCTTTAGAGGACAGAGGATATGAGGAACTGTTCAGGGGAGGACAGGTGTTGATGTATCCCAGGGGCACTCCAGCTGATTCAGCTAGAATGATAGGCGTACGCCATGCAAAGGTGTACAGGTTTGCACTCCAGCCCCTTTTGGCATTGAGCAGCAGTACCGACAGCAGAGCTAGCAGTTCTAAGTTGTGTGAGATTTGGCACCGCAGGATGGGGCACATGTATCATGGAGCCTTGAGGACTTTGCGGGAGATCACTACAGGTGTGCCAGATTTCAGTACTGATCACTTTGATACTTGCAGAGGATGTGCGATGGGCAAGTTTGCCAAATCCCCTTTTCCCAGCAGTGACAGCAGAGCGACTGGGATACTTGATTTGATTCATTCCGATGTGAGCGGTCGGATGTCTCATGTTTCCGTGAGTGGATATGAGTACTATGTGTTATTCATTGATGATCACTCCAGGAGGACCTGGATTTATTTCTTGAAGACCAAGAGTGAGGTCTTCAAGCGGTTTCAGGAGTTTAGAGCTCTTGTGGAGACACAGACAGGTCGGAAGATCAAGTCCCTGAGGTCGGACAATGGGGGAGAGTACACCCTTGGAGAATTTGTTGACTATTGTGCGGAGGCAGGCATTAGGAGGGAGTTCACTGTTCCTTACAACCCCCAGCAGAACGGGGTTGCGGAGAGGAAGAACAGATCCATCGGAGGGGCTGCCAAAGCCATGTTACATGATCGGGGGTTGCCATTGTTTTTGTGGGCAGAGGCCTGCAACACAGCTGTTTACTTGCAGAACAGGAGTCCGCATCGTGCCTTGGGGCACATGACTCCGGAGGAGGCTTTTTCTGGGAAGAAGCCTGATATGGGTCATCTTCGTATCTTTGGGTGCATGACATACTCCTACATACCAAGGAGAAGAGGACCAAACTAGAGCCCACCGCAGAGAAGGGTATCTTTGTGGGCTACAGTGAAACCTCCAAGGCCTTTCGGATTTACATTCCTACACAGAGGAAAGTTGTTGTCAGACGGGATGTGAAGTTCGAGGAGGACAGGGCCTTTAGGAGGTCACAGGAGTTAGAGTATCTGGATCAGCCAGACCCTCAGCAGCAGTTGAGTCAGTCACAGGGATCCAGTGGGCAGGGATCAGGAGGTACATCTATGACGATGTCAGGTCCAGTCGGTGGGGGTGGCTCATAGGAGTGGAGAAGGATGGTGCTGGCGCATGCGAAACGTCCTGAAGGCGGTTCTTTGGGAGTCCAGCGATGCTGGATGATTCTGCGAAATGCCTCAGCATCTACGAGGTTCGAGTGGGGGCGGGAGGACGGCTGACAGACGATCGAAGGTTCGAGCTTAATGTGAGGAAAGAAGAGTTCTTCTCCCGAGCGGAGGAAGTGCACTCAGGGAAGAGGAAGCCCAAGTGGCTTCGGGACACCTTGAGAGATGCCACATCTGTTGCTGAGCCTAAGAGGCCGGTCAGAGAGAGCAGACCACCTGAGAGGTTTTGTAGCTATATGGCAATGGCTACGAGCATCCTTGACTCTGAGCCTTCTAGCTATGAGGAGGCAGCTAGCCAGCAGGTCTGGAGAGAGGCCATGCAGGAGGAGTATTCTTCTATCATGAAGAATGATGTTTGGGAAGTGGTGCCGAGGCCTGAGGGCAAATCCGTGGTTACTTCCAGATGGCTTTACAAGGTAAAGCATGCTGCAGATGGCAGCATTGAGAAATTCAAAGCGAGGTTTGTGGCTAGAGGGTTCTCCCGGGTAGAGGGAGTTGATTATGAGGAGACCTTCACTCCCGTGGCTCGATATACTTCGATCCGCTCAATTATATCGATAGCAGCGGAGATGGGTTGGAAGATCCACCAGATGGATGTGAAGACCGCATTTCTCGATGGCTTCATACAGGAGGAGGTGTACATTGAGCAGCCACAGGGCTTTGAGGTGCATGGGAAGGAGTCCCATGTGTGCAGACTGAAGAAGGCCCTTTATGGCCTGAAGCAAGCTCCCAGAGCTTGGTACTCCAGGATAGATACATACTTGCAGAAGATGGGTTTCACAAAGAGTGAGGCGGATCCGAACCTTTACTATATTGTGATAGGTGAGGAGCCTCTCATTCTGGTGCTGTATGTGGATGACTTAGTCATTACAGGTGCAGAGAGACTCATAGAGCACTGCAAGAGAGATCTTGCGACGGAGTTTGAGATGAAGGACATCGGCTTGATGCATTACTTTTTGGGTTTGGAGGTGTGGCAGGAGGAGGGGCATTTCTTCCTGGGGCAAGGGAAGTATATTGTGGACATCCTTGGCAGATTCCACATGGAGGATTGTAAACCCATGTCGACACCGATGATCACCAACTGGAAGAAGCTCCATGCTTAGGATTCCGAGTTGGTGGATCCCACATTGTACAGACAGCTGATTGGTTCCTTGATGTATTTGGTCAACACTAGACCAGATATTTGTTTTGCAGTCAACACGATGAGTCAGGTTATGTGTGAGCCTAGGAAGGTTCACTGGGTGGCTGCAAAACACATTTTGCGGTACTTGCAGGGGACAGTGGATTATGGTCTGGACTACAGGCAGGGGGATGGAGTGAGATTGGCGGGTTACACTGATTCTGATTGGGCAGGTTGTGCTTCTGATAGGAAGAGCACTTCAGGGTGTTGTTTTGGGTTGGGTTCGGCAGTGGTGTCATGGTTCAGCCGAAAGCAGCAGTCAGTAGCATTGAGTTCAGCAGAAGCAGAGTATATGGCAGCCAATCTAGCTAGTTGTGAGGCCATCTGGCTTCGCAAGATGTTGTTTGGCTTATTTGGTCAGCCGTTGAGACCTTCAGTGATTTACTGTGATAATCAGAGTTGCATTAAACTCACGGAGAATCCAGTGTTTCATGATAGGTCAAAGCATATCGGGATCAAATATCATTTCATCAGAGACTATGTTCAGAAAGGAGCTGTGAAGCTTGAGTATATTCCCACTGATGAGCAGGTTGCGGATATTCTTACCAAAGCCTTACCACGGGGCAAGCATGTCTACTTTAGAGACAAGATGGGTGTGGTGAGGAACACCTTCCTCGGTAAGAGGGAGTGTTGAAATTTGGTTACCGGAGGACAGGTGGTTCCCTAAGGCTTTGATCTTTGGCCTAGGGAAAAGTGTCCAAAAGAATTTAATTTTTCTCCTAAAGTGACTTTATAAAGTTATAAAGTCAAATCTAATTTAAAGTGACTTTAAGTGATAAAGTTACTAAAGTCTAATTTTAAAGTGACTTTAATAAAGTCAATGTGAAATTAGAAAGGAAAAGTGACTTTGGAAATAAATGACTAAGTGGGTCTTTATTAAAGTGGGGTGAATTAAAAAATAGAAAGTGTGATTTAAATGAGCATTTAATCTCAGCCCTAGATCTCAATCTATTTCAGCCATTGGATTTAGGGATTCCCCAAAAGTCACTTAGGGTTAGGTTAAAGGAGGAAAAGGAGAAAAAGGTCATTCATTCTTTCATGAGCAGATTGAGAGAAGGAGAGCAAGAGAGAAAAGGAGATTTCTGGGCAGTGAGGAGAAGGAGGTAGCAGCTTGGCACACATTCCAAGGCAGCGTTTCAGCAAGTCCGTACAGCAGAGTTTGGCACACATTCCAAGGCAGGTTTTGGCACGATTTTCTAGAAGACCGTACAACAGCCTTTTGGCACGATTTCCAAGAGGCCGTACAGCAGTTTGGCTCAGTTTTCGAGGCAGCAGGGAGCTGTTCTATTTGGCACGAATTTCTAGGCAAGCCGTACAGCAAGTGGCTGTCCTTTTGCACGAAAATCGAGGCAGATTCCGTACAGCAAGTTTCTGCGGTCCTTTTGGCACAAAAATCGAAATCCGTACAGCAGCATTTATTGTTGTTTTGCACAGAAATCGAGGTGGCCGTACAGCTGCATTTATTGCAGATTTCTGGGCACGAAAATCGAGGCAATCCGTACAACATTTATTGATGTTCATGTTTTGCTGTTTGCACATTTTCCGAGGCGGTGGTTAAGCACGGAAAACGGGATAAGTTGTAAAAGTTTGCTTGCTGATTTTTTTGCTGAATATTTCTCTCACTGTAAAAAGCATTTTCCAGAAATAAGGAGCTTTCGAACTGGTTTTCCCCAAGAGTTGTAGGGGGTTTTTCCAGGGTCATGTTGACCAAAAATATCTGTGTCAAAATGTGTGAATGACTGTTTTTATGCTTGCTGATTTTTAATTCTGCATTTTCCAGCATTCTGAAAAATTTCTAGAATTTGTGTTTTCAGCAAAATTTATTTTCCAGTTTGTTAAACGTATGGATATGGGAAAGGGCATTTAACTATTTTGGAGTAATAAGGTGAAAACTGAAAACCGGGGTGGGAAACTATAAATTTCTACAGTCTGTACATAATTTTTTAAGCCAGATCAAACAATACTTTCATCCTAGAAGATTTAGATGGAGAATCTTTGCAGCTGCCTGTGAATGGGCAGTATTTGAAGCATTATTTTGAGCATTAAAAGTCAACATTCCACAATTGTAAATACCGGATTGCTCATTGTTCATATGTCGCCAAACAATATTTGACTCCATGCCCGAGGTGAAGGCACTAATTTGCGGTTCTTAGCGCTTTCGTGGAAAAAAGCACTATCCCCAAGTGGAGCCAAATGTTGTGGCTCATTTGCATTTACTTTTGAAATATTTCTCAAAACACCAAAAAAAGCATATATATAATATGTTAGAAAATGTAAAAAAAATTGTATGCCGAAAAAGAATTTTTTATTTATATGTTGGTGTATTAACATTATGTGCGATGTGAAGGCGGGTCGAGTCGTGCTTATTCGCGTGCAGAACAATTCAAGAGTTGGGTCGATTGATGCGTTCAGAACATTACATGCCAGGGTTGAGTCCGGTGTTCTACCTGCAGAACAGTTCAGCCAGGGCACCTCCATTTCATCTCTGCTCCCTATCCACACATTCGACGACCCACATTCTATTTCGGCCCCCCCTCATCCTCCAAATATTAACATCGGGGGGGGGGTCCGAAATGGGCGGTTTCCAAAACTAGCCCCAACACCAACCCCCAGCCGTTTCGCACCCCCCCCCCCATCCAATACCGCATACCATTCACTCCCCCCTCCGAAAAGTTGTTTTATTGTTGCCAAACTACTGCCTAAAACCTTGGTAGGACCCCTTACCTTTATCGCAATCGGAGTTCGTGAAAAATCTTATCCATATTCATTTGCTACCACTCCTGACCGCCGATGCAATATTAAATGGGACCCTCCCCGCCACGTCACCTCTTCTCCCCATATATCGCAACTTCAAAATTCCATTGTTGATCTCCAATCCCCAATATGTTATGAACGTCGATATGCGATTTGCGATAAGTTTTATATCGCCGATTGCGATTTGCGATCGGCCCCACCTCCACTTGCCATGTCATCCCTACCTTTATCGCACATCGCAAGCTCAGGAGGAATGGCGCTCATGAACCATGTTGGAATGTCGAAATGCGAAGTGCGACAAGGGCCGGACGCGATGCAGCTCAAAACTATGATTTAATATATTCCATTCGCATATCACAATCGCAAAGCTCAGGAGGAATAGCTCACAAAAAGAAACGCCAAAGGCCGATATGCGATAAAGGGACGGACGCGATAGTTTTCAAAGGAAAATTTGAATTTATTTAAAGTCCAAGTTTATGTGCAGTTGCGTTGTTTTATGAAGAAACGTGAATGCGAGCAATAGACTCAGGTAACACCCGACCACGTGCAAAACAGTGTTGTATGCGTTGCGCCTTGTAAATAAACAGAAGCTTGAACACAACGGTGGTGGACTCGGGTAAGTGACCCAACACAAAGAAAAGGAGAAGAGAAGACGGAACGCTGCGGGCACAAGCAGAAGAGGCAGATTCGGGCAGAAGGGGATATGATAACATTGTTTGAAACGTAGAGGCATAGGCAGAGTCTGGCAAAAGGAGCATATGGTGGCACTGTTGGAAACGCAACAGCTGGGTCAAGTCGGGCAAAGATGCATTATTGCAAAATTGTTCGAATACCATATCAGAAACAGAAAAGATATGACAGCAAGTAGAAAAGACAAATATTGAACTCTGGAAGAAATGCAGGTCAAGGATGTCCGATCTGTCAGGGAGACACATCAGCACTTCAGGGAGACGCATTAGCAAGAAATCAGATTCAGCAAAAAGAATAATATTTCAAGTTTTAATTTGTTTTCTTTGTTTGTTAAGATCGAAGCTATAGCGATGTCCTCAATTGCAATGTAATAAGTAGTTTTAACAGTTTAGGTAGTCAAAGTAGTTTCAAGAAGTTCTAGCAGTTACGAACTGTTTTTGATGTATTTAAACAAGATAGAAAGAAAGAAGAGGGGTTCCGAGTTTTGGACCTCTGGAAGACTAAAACTTTGGTACTTACTTTTCTGAGGAATTAATGAAAGAAACATCGAGTTTCCTGCAACTGTTGATGGTGACTCATTTTTCCTGTGCCATTTTGTGTTCCTTCTTCCTTGAATGAAGTTAAGTAAAGTAGTTGTCAGTCTCTTAATTACATCTGTGAGTAAGAATTAAATAACCTTAATTTGCGCTCCTTCACTCTAGTTGTTCTTTCTACATTAATTCATTCTGAAATTTAAAGTGATAGATTCTGTGTTATAGCATATCATTTTGAGTTTCTTCTACAGTTCTTCTTTTCCATTCAAATATCAGCAATTAATGGCATTGTAGAGTCTTTCATTATACCAGATTGTTAAGGGCTTTAAAGAATTAGTTTCCAAAGGGATTGAACGAAGACTACCTGATATAATTACTTTTGTGACACATTTTTAAAAAATGTCTTAAGCATTGATTCCTTTCCACAGCCAAGGAATTGTCTCTTTAGAACCAACACCACGATTCCAAGATTCTCACGAAAGGTTAGGAACTTGACCTTCCCCAAGGGCTTTGTGAGAATATCCGCAACCTACTCATCAGTTCCTATATGATCGAGCCTTATGACGCCTCGTTGTACCATATCCCGGATAAAATGGTACCTAATATCAATATGCTTGGATCAATCGTGGAACACGGGATTCTCTGACAAATGAATCCCACTCTGGTTATCACAAAGGATAACGGTGGTATCTAGCACATGCTCGAATAGCTCACTGAAGAGCTTTCGCAACCAAATAGCTTCACAACAGGCCATACACGCTGCAATGTATTCGGCCTCAACGGTGCTCAAAGCTACAGACTTCTGCTTCCTGCTCATCCAAGATATCGAAACAGACCCAAGTGTGAAGCAGCATCCAAATGTGCTCTTGCGATCCACCACACTGCCAGCCAAATCGGCATCAACATATCCATGGAGTCTCAAACTCTCGGCAGTGTATCTCAGCCCATGGCTTATCGTGCCCTGGAGATACCTCGAGAGATTCTTGGCACCAACCCAGTGAATGTGATGAGGATCAACCATGAGTTGACTCAAAGTGTTCACTACAAAACATATGTCCGAACGGGTGTTCACTAAGAACATCAATGCTCCTACGAGTTTACGATACTTGGTAGGATTTCCCAATGCGGGCCCAGCAGCATTTCCACACAACTTCTTGAAGTTGAGCTCCATCGGTGCCGACACGGACTTACAGTCCACCATACCAAATCTCTCCAGTAGCTTCACAATATATTTTACTTGAGAGAGGAAAATCTCGTCAGGTCCTTGCCAGACCTCCAAGCCTAGGAAGTAATGCATTAGTCCTAGGTCTTTCATCTTGAACTCAGAAGCGAGTGCCCTCTTACACCGATGAATGAGAGGGTCAGCACCTATCAGGAAGATATCGTCCACATAGAGAACCAAAATGAGAGACTTTTCTCTATCAACCTTGAAGTAAAGGTTCGGATCAGCATTACTTTGAGTGAAGCCCAGCTTCATCAAGTAGCTATCTATCTTCTCGTACCAAGCCTTGGGGGCTTGCTTCAACCCATAGAGGACATTCTTCAACCTGCATACATGAGAGTCTCTATCCTGGACTTTGAACCCCAGAGGTTGCTCCACATACACCTCTTCCCTTACCGAACATTGCAGAAAAGCGGTCTTCACATCCATCTGATGGAGACTCCATCCTTGCGCGGCAGCAAGGGCAATATTAGATCGGATGGTGGTATAGCGGGCCACAGGTGCAAATATATCATCATAGTCTATGCCTTCTTTTTGAGAGAAGCCTCGGGCAACGAATCTTGCCTTGAACTTTTCAGCACTACCATCAGATCCATGCTTGATCTTATAGATCCATTTCGAGGTGACAACAGCTTTGTCCTCCAGTCTCAGAACCACATCCCAGACATAATTCTTCATAATGGACTCGTACTCTTCGTGCACAGCATCCTTCCAGACTTGATGCTTTACGGCTTCTTCAAATGATCCAGGCTCAGATTGTACGATTGTACACATGGCTGCTAGATACCCTTGGTATCTATTCGGCTTCTTGCTTTCACAGAATGTCCCCCTTGGGGCCATATGTCTCTCGGCATCCTCGAGAGTATCCCTAAGCCATGAGGGTCTTCTCTTCATTGATTGAGGTGGATCAATAGGGTCCATCGATCCTTCAACATCGGCATCATCTCATCCTTCGGCTCTTCCTACTTCCCTGATCTTACATCAGGGTCTTCCTCGGAGCTCAAAAGATTTATCACTTTCTTGATGGAAGCATCTTCATCGAAGGTGACATCGTGACATATCTCCACTTCTCTTTCGGCAAAACCTTGACATACACCTTCATGATCATTTTTAAATTCGGGCATCCCTGTCACCACCTTCCTTGCTTCGAGAAGGGCTTTGTAAATCTTCAGTGCCATAATTCAGTTTCACAAATTGTATCACATGTCATAGCCCCCAATGGACTTCCTCCAACCTGGTAGAGTTTATCAACTCTAAAACCAATAGTGAGAGCTTCCTTGAAACTCTTCTTCCAGATGCATAACTTTCCATCGACGAATGCCACCTTGAAACCTTTGTCTTCCATGGCCGAAATAGACACAAGGTTCTTCTTCAAATCAAGTACATACAATACATCTTGCAAATGGAGGACTTGACCTTGATATAAATGGAGGGTCACAGTCTCTGTCCCTTTCACGGGATAGGTAGCATTATCTCCAAGGATAATTTGCAGATTAGTATCCTTCTCAATCAAATCAGAGAGGGCTTCTTTAAAACCAATGAGGTGCCTTGAAGCACCACTATCAATCAACCAGACATCCAAGGTGTCGAGTGGAGATGCAACAGAGAGGGCAGATACAAGAATGAATTCATTTCTTTTATTGTCAACAATATTAGATTCTTCATACCTAGAATTTCTTGACCTTTTGAAAGGTTGCCCATTTCCATTTCGACTAGAGGGAGCCTTCCTCTTTCCTTTGAACCTGTTGTTCCTTTGATTGCCATTTCCCCTGTTGTTGTTATCATCATCACTGGGAGAATCCCTTCTATTAGGGCATTCTCTAGCATAGTGGCCAAACTTGTTACATGTGTAACATCTTCCTTTCTGTCCTTTGGCCCCTGCTCTTCCATGGTTCCTCAGACCACCATTGTTCTTCTTCTTAGCATGAGCAGTGAAGGCAGCGTTACCTTCATTTTCATATTCCATCATTCTTGTCTCCTCTTGAGTGCATCTCGACAATACTTCATCAAAATCAGGAATCACATTATTATTGAGAATGGTAGTAATGAATACATGCCATTCAGAGGGGAGACCTCCAAGTGCAATGAGAACCATTTCTCGATCAGCTATTGTTTCCCCAATAGCGAGAAGGTTATACCTAATTTCAGTCAACTTCATAAAATAGGATTGAACGGATTCATTCTTGTCTTTCTTGAGATTCTTCAATTGGTTCTTAAAGAAAAGAACTTGATTGGCATTGTTAGCCCTGAACATATTGACCAGCTTATCATACATCTCCTTAGATGCACCCAGCTTAGAGATGTAAGCAACCAAACTTTTGTGGATGGAATCTTGGATAATCAGCTTAGCTTTGATTTCCCCTTTTCTATACTTCGATTTTGTGGCAGTGGAAGCAGATGATGGAGGCTCTTGGATTTTTCCCTGCACATAGTCCATGACCTCTTGATCTTCCAAGACGAAGTCCAAAGACATCTTCCAAGCATGATAGTCAGACTTGCCAGTCAACTTATCATCAGCTTTGAAGCCATTATAATTTGAGGTACCCATGGGTCCTTGACAAATGCTACTACTTCAGTGATTGCTCTCAACACAAACTTGGGCTTTGTCTTCAACTTAGCTCTGATACCATGTAAATTTTTGAAGATGTTCTATGCTTGATGCAAATTTACTTCAAACCCGATACCAAAGAGCAATCACATAAACATGAAAGTAAAATGCTAATAGAACATACCAATAGATCGATGGAAGACAAGCCAAAAATACACTTAACTTGATCAGCAAAATATATGTGTTGTGGTGCGTTATGGCGGTCAACAGGATGCTTCAACCAGCAAAGTCTCCTCACGGTCAGCCAACCAAAAGTGTCACACAACCCTCAAGACAGCACCACAAAAGTCAACCCAAAGTCAACGAAAGTCAACGTTGTCCAATCAACACAGAACAGTAGCAGCAAAAAGTCAACGCAGCAGGTCAAAGGTCAACGTCTAGCCTCGGTATATGTGCCAATGAATGCGGCCTTCAAAAATCAAAATTTTGATGAAGGTTTGAGGTCAAAAGGACCAAGCATTGACCAAAGTCAACGCTAGTCAAACCTGCGTTGAAACCCTAGACAGATCTGTACCAGAAACCCTAGTTGTTGTTCCACACATGTGAGAAGAAAAACCTCCAAAAGGTGATCGAACCAATCAAACACAAGAGAGAAGTATGTGATGAGTGGATGATGAAATTACCACCAAGTCTGTCCAATTTATATCCATTTGTGAGGGTGTGTGACACATTTGTTGGGGCTCCAAGCCTACATTACAATTTTGGCCGACTTTGCACATAAGTGGAATAAATTCAAAATAAATGTTCTGCTCATCCGATCAAGATGATCTTTAGATCAATCTTGCACCTCTCTGAAAGAGGAATCCAATAAAAATATTGGCATCATCATTTGAGCAGTACAACGTGGATTTTGGACCTAGTTGCCCAAAATTAACACTTTCTCAGTAGAAACTTTTGTTGTTCGTCATCATTTCTATATTTCTAATGCTGCTTAAACAAACTTTTGTCCAGTCTTTCATACACATAAACAAATTAGACCAATTTAATGCAGACCAACTTGCTATTACCAAAACTGCAAACTTTGCAAATCTTTTAAGTGGAAAAAGTATTGCATTCACAAGTTCAATTGAGGGAGACAGAGACCTTGAGAATGTTAGCAGGCCAAAAATTGTCTCACACCTGACACCTCTCTTATTGAGCATTTGGAGTTTTGGAGCAGCCTTTAAGAGCAGTGATTTGTCCCATCCACGTATATCCGTATGTCTTTAAAGGTTTTGTACTTTCAACCTATTGATCTTGTTGATGAGTATATTTATTGAAAATATTGCAAGGGAGCGGGTGTAATGGTGGGAGGGATTTTTAGGTTGAAAGAGCACTTGGCTGGTATAATAGGCCAAGTTACCCCATGCATGGCCCCATTAGAGGAGACTGGACATATTAGATTAGAATTGAAAAATCAACTCACGAAATGAAGAAGACAAATCTAGGTAAAGGAGATGGTTGTAGCATGTTTTTCATACTCTAGAGTCTACAGGCCATTTAGAGCCTCATTGATTAATAGTTATGTATTTTGTGCTTTATATGTATTGCACTTAATGTCATTTTGAATTTTTTTGATATATTCACTTTTACATGGTATATGCATGAGCAGACGTTACATATTTTGTCTCTAATAGTTTGAAACTAAGTCACTTGATACAGGGATACGGGGATTCGAGGAATCGGATTCGGGTACGGTGACCCCTGGAACAGGATATTTCTGGGATATGATACGTTGTATATATATATATTTTTTTAAAATATATATATATATATATATATATATATATATATATATATTTTAAATATATATATATATATATATATATATTAATATATTAAAAATTAGATATTTTTTACACAAATTCATACAAAATTCATTGATTCAAACATAGATTTCAGATCTATCATCTTAGATACTCATACATGATCATTGATACATTGATACATCTTACATTTGTCAAATTTACTCAGAAAGACAAGATTGAAGATAGTAAGATACTGTAGTTTTCTCATTAAGTCATCAGAATCAAAATGTATTACATAAGTACACTACCAACGGCAAATAGAAAAACAAAATACAAAAAAACTACAGTCTACAAGAATACAAGCCTGAAGCGTCAATGAGTCAGAGACTCAGAGTCAATGAGTCATCAATCCTCATCATCATAATCAGCATCATTGTCCTCATCCCGATCATCATGCTCACCACTGCTCTCCTCTGGCTCTGATGGATCCTCCTCCTCTGCCATCTCTGCATCTGCTGGTGTGGAGGATGACGCCTCTACTCCATCATCAAATGTGACAGGCTCTAGCACTGGCGCATTGAGATCCAAGTTGGCCAATGCCAACTCAACACTGTTGTCCAGACCCATATCATCAGGAAAGACATCCCACATCTTTGTCTTTCCCTTCAACCAATCCTCCCTCTGCCTGTAGATGAGATGAAGGTTGGTGTGCACATACACCATTGTCTCTGCCCTGGACTGCTCAAGCCTTCTCTTCTTCACACTATACAAATTCCCATATGTGCTCCAATTCCTCTCGCAACAAGAGGATGAAGTCACCTGAGAGAGGAGCCTCATGGCTAACTGTTGTAGAGGAGGGCTTGTTGCCCCATGAGTTGCCCACCAAGAATAGGGCTTCTTAGCCCCCTTGTCTCGAATCACATCATAGCTTGCAAATCGCTCAGTGCCAGTGGAAAAATCTGCAAAGGCATCCTCCACCTCATCAAGGGATGCCCTCTCCTGAAAAATCCTCCTCAATGCATCTTTCCTCCCCTGTGAGATTTCACCATCCATGTGAGGAGGGAATCTGTGAGAAGGTCCACCATTCAACCACTCATGGCTGTAGTATTTTGGGTTCAAGGAGTGAGCCAAACAATGTAAAGGTGTGCAATTCTTGTCCCATCTGCTGACAAGAATATCTTGTATGACGGTGAAGAAGGCCTCAAGTGATGTCTCATACTCTGGGCACTGACTCTGTAAAATAATGGTCCTCACAGACTCAATCATGGAATCCCATCCCTCATAAACCTCTCCTAGGATGGGTTGGTCTGTATCTGCAAATCTGAGCAAGGAAATGATAGGCTCCATGATTTGAATAATTAGATCTACCTTCTCCCACCATATATCATCCAACACTATGTCCTTCACCTTCTTTGAGGCTGCTTGATCCGTCTTTCTCCAAAAATACCAAAACTCTGAAATAACCATAGACCCAAGAGCGGTCTTGACCTCCCTCAACCTCTTCAACATGATGAATGAAGAGGCAAACCGTGTATCTGCAATCTTCAACAATGATAGATTGTTGTACTCCTTGTAGATAGTGAGGGAATTTGTATGGTTTTGTACAAAGTTGCGGATATGTCGTGCATCCTCAATAACGGCTCCAATCCAAACCACATCAGAAGCAATAGATTTTAGTGCCAAGTTCAATGAATGGACAATGCAAGGTGTCCAAAATATTTGTGGATATTTTGCTTCCACAATCATGCCAGCAGCCATGCAAACAGGTGCATTATCTGTAATGATTTGCACACAAGAATCGACAACTACATCTTCAATAACTTTAATAAATAACTCACCCATATATTGTGCATCCTTGTACTGTCCAAGTGCATTCACTGCTTTCAAGAAAACTGGACCATTCAAGGATGACACCATGAAGTTGATGAGTGGGTGGCGTGCTGGATCTGTCCATCCATCAGAAACAATGCTAACCCTAGATGTTGGCGATGCTGATTTAATAGGCTCAAGCATTTTGTCCACCTTTTTCTTTTCCTTTGTCAACAATGTGGTTCTGAGCTTCTCTGACCCAGGAGGCACATACCTTGATGGAGCCCCGTGACTAAGAGCTCGACACATCTCAATAAATAGAGGTGACCATGCAACACTAAAGGATATGAAGTTCTGATAGAAAAAAAAATGCAATGGTGAGATCAAGCTCTTCCCTCTTCTCTTTTTGAAAAATCTTGTCCATTGGACCAACTGCAGTTGCCTTTCTCTTTGCTGATTCTCCCCTACTAAAAGTCTCAAAAGGGAACTTGTTGCTGCTTTTCCTTAAGAATGGAAGGGGGTCATCATTCTTGTTTTTTTATTATTTTGATGCCACATTTGCCTCACAAATATATTGCTCTTTCTCCAATTCCTTCCTCTGTGCCGATTCAATTGTTGTACAACATTTAATGCCACAACCTGGAATACCCAACAAATGAGCTTTCACACAGAAATATGTGCAAGTGAAATGGCCGTTGCAAAAATTGCATTTCCATGAACAATTTCCTCCTCCTCACTTTTTCCCTGCCCCTCCCTCTCTTGTCACATATTTCCACAATGGGTATTTGGGGTCAACAGTTTGTTTTCCCTGCACATTTGAAGTTGTTATTGCAACCCCACTTCCAATGGATGGAATACTTGCAGACCTTGATGAAACAGGGACAGGAGGGGCATCTCCAATGGGGACATTCTTCCCCTTTCTTTGCCCCTGTCTTGCTGCCTTTGATTGAGCCATGAATACTGTAAAAAATAACCAAATATATAAAACATATGCACATGCAAACACTAACTGCAAACTAAATGCAAAATATAGAGGGACAGTGCACTTACCGGATGCTCGAATCTCTTCGAAAGAACTCTCTTTCTCCTTGCTCACACTTGCTCCTTGCTCACTTGAGAAAATGAAATCGGTGAGAAAAACCAAAAAACGCACTTTTATAAAAAAAATATGGCAGTTTTTTGGGTGGACGTGTCCGGCGGTACCCGATTCACCGGGTACGGCCGTATTCGTACAGGGTGCGGTCGGGATACGCCGTACCCTATATGGATATGGCCGTACCCGGTGAATCAGGTACATATCCGATTCACCAGATTCGGGATTCGTTCACCTTGGGGGACGAATCCGGTTTCTTTGGTTTGGAATCTTTAAAATATGTTTTTTAACTAAAACCTAAGTATTCTATGTAATTTTAAGTAAACCGAATCATTGAAATCAGATTGGTCCAAGTCAATCTCAGTCCAAGTTGACCCTCAACCAACTCCGACTCTGGTTCCAAGTTTAAAAACCATGCTAGCAATTCAATTGGTACGTAAGTTTTCTAGTTATTTTGAGGAATTAAATTTTAGTTATAGAAGCAGATTTCAGATGTGTTCACCAATTATTATCTAATCAGGGCCACAACATTCCTTCTTTCCATGTTCTTTGCAGCAAAGTTGCCAGACTCTACAAGGAAAACGACTCAATGAGGTCGAAGAGTAAGAGTAGATTTGTTGAGCTCAAAAAAAAACTCGCAAGTTGACTTGGGAAATAAAAATAGAAAAACCCCTATTTAAGAGGAAACAAAGATGATATTATTCATTAATATAAAACTTTACAATGTCTATACAACACAATTTTCAAATAATAACTCATTTCAGAAGGGCATACAATAAAACAGAACGGATTTTAGACAATTGACAGGTCTATTGGTTGTCTACTGTGAAATCGGATCACATAACCAAACAAAATGAGTGTGATTTTTTCACTTTTTATAAGAAAACAAACAAATCTGACTCACTTCTGACTCGAGATTACAAGTCATACTCACAAGTATGACTCGAGGCCAAGTCGTACTCAAAAGGGGGCTAACACAACTCAGTTTCGTCACAGAAGGGAGTCAGACAGAAGAGTGGAGTCAGACTCGAGGAGTCTAGTAACATTGCTCTAAAGTGTGTAATAGTAATCATTAGTGTTTGGGAAGAGTACCTTTACTAATACTGACAACATCTAAGGAATATCCGACATTCTGTGGTTCGGAACTCCCAAGTGCCTGATGCAAGCCTCCCAAACCATAGAGAAGATATGGGCGCCCATATTAAGCATCAAAATAAGTTTAAGCCATGAGCTTCTCCCGCACAAAGTCATGAAAAATAACAGTTTCCTAGGGTAGGCAAGAATTAGCAAGGAGAGGCCAAAAAATTAAATTGAAACACGGAAGATGAGAACCAGAGCTGGGAAGTTAGCTGTAACGGCAAAGGCAAACACTGTTGCATTATAGACTGGTTGATTTGAATAATCATGTACTTCAACACTCAGTTTTGTCTTTGCGGCCTCTTCTCTACAACTAGATGTTACTCATATTTGCATCTGAACTATGTATTTTTTTTTACTACAAAATGATTAAGGTAACTATCAACATCTAAAGAGGCAACTATTACTGATGAGTTAAGAAAGGTATAGTTCAAACTTACAATGTGTGATGTTGTGAGAACGTAACTCCTCAGATCTTGAAATATGAGAAACTAATCAAGATTCAAATTTGATATGATAGTAAGTGACCACAAGAAGGCGACCATATATTCATACATAATAAGTTACCATGTTCAGATGGATAAATGTACAGTATATAACAGGGAAGATAAGCAAAAAGTTAAAACACTTGTCTTGGATTGCAAAAGCAAGCTTGTTGCTACTTGTAGGAACCACTCACAGTCTGAAATGATGAGGGAAGCAACAACTAACGTGATACAAATGCCGCACAAGAATTGAGCAACTTCAATCCACTCAAGCATCTGGATAGCTCCTATCTCCAAGCAAAGTTGCAAATCAGATTACTATTTCCTTCTTAATTTCTGCACAAATGCTGTTGTCTGTGGTGCCTATTTCTCTAGGGTTGAAATTGCCAGCCAGTTCTGTCAAACTGACCTTGATTTCTGAAAGATTTGACAATATCAAATTGTTGAAATCTGTGTTCTCATTTGAACCATGTCTATCAAGAAAAGATATCACTGCATAGACAGCGGCCAAATTCACTTTCTCAGTAGAAACTTTTGTTGTTCGTCATCATTTCTATATTTCTAATGCTGCTTAAACAAACTTTTGTCCAGTCTGTCATACATAAACAAATTAGACCAATTTAATGCAGACCAACTTGCTATTACCAAAACTGCAAACTTTGCAAATCTTTTAAGTGGAAAAAGTATTGCATTCACAAGTTCAATTGAGGGAGACAGAGACCTTGAGAATGCTAGCAGGCCAGAAATTGCTCCAACATGCACCAAAGGATCCAAACTTCAGAACAAAATGCCACAGCATGACTACTGGAACCATATAAACTTGTAGTCTTGCACCTCAGACATCAGCAACTGCCAGGAAGTTTGTTTTGCTGAAAAATCCCAGTCAAGAGAGTACTCGTAACTCAACCAAATTACAAGGACTTTGAGGATCCTCTCCAAAAACATATAATCCTTCAGACCTAGCTTGATCGCAAATTTCAAAAGTTCAGCAGAAACCAAAAAGCATACAAGCAACGTAATCACGCCTTCTCTTCCGATGAATAAACCTGATAGGTATTTAAGTGCTTCTAAACACCTGAAACAACCCACTAACATTCCATTAACAACATATTCTTAAATCTTCCAAAAATGCTGTAAACACATCTTGATTACCATTCAGCAGACCTTTTGCTGAACATTCATTTGGGTTCTAATCTTTCTGCAAATTGCATCTTCCTTTGCTTTGAATTGAGTATCTCAGCCACACATATCTGTGGAATGCTTCGATCTCTTTGTATGCTGCAAAAACACCTCCGCAAGAATGGATAATCGTTTCACACGCATGTTTTCTGAATGTTGATTAACTCTTGAAGAGTGTTCTCTTCAAATACCAGAAAGAGATTACTTCTCAGTATGCCATTTCAATTAACAATTTTGGTATTCTTTGCTTTCTGCTAACGGTTGCATCCATGTCTTTCTCTCTTAACCTGCCCTCTTCTTGCATCACATCGGCTAATACAACATCAAGACCATTAAAACAAACCGTTTCGCCTTTACGTGAGGAAAAATAATCAATCATATTTCTGGGCCCTGATATGTGCTCCAGCTCGTCAGCAAGTCTGGAGGCATAACTAGTAACTGAGAACCAACCGTTAGCCATTGTTATACTAAAAAAAAAAGCAGTTTTGGCAATTTTGGGTCATGCAACAAGACATAAATGCAAAGAACCACTGCAGCGGCAGACAGAACTTCGGCTGCTTCTAAAGTATCTGGCACATGCTGAGTGGTGAAAACATCTCATGCCCAGATGTTTCAAAAGCATTTGCTATTTGAAGAGCCAAATTTCTTGTTGTTTCCATCGAAGAATCATACATTGTCCAACTGTCTTATAAGGAATGCCCAAGAATGAGATGAGACATTTTTCAAGCACACCCAGAGCCATTTCATCTGGTTTTTTCAACATTTTAGAAAATCATCATGCACACTGTCTTCAAAAATTACCCGCACCTTCTCTTTTGTTGTCCGAGACCAGCCTCATCTATTCTCATATCACATAAATCCTTTGTGATAATCTCCGGAACCTGAAAGTAAATCCCTTTGAAGACACTGAATTTTGAAGGGCTGTTTGAGATTCAGCATCATCTATTCTCATTTCATGTGAATTCTTTGTAATAATCTCTGGAACCTGGAAGTGTTTCCCTTTATGACGTGTTGGAGATACTAAATTTTGAACTAGGGTTTGAGATCAAGCATCATCTGTTTTTGTCATTACACGTTTATCCCTTGTCATGATCTCTGGAACCTGTAAGTGATTCCCTTTATGACAGACTGAAGATACTGACTTTTGAACTGGTGTTTGAGATCCAGCGTTCTCTATTCTCATTTGATGTGAATATTTTGTCATAATCTCTGGAACTTGGAAATAATTCTCTTTATGACACCTGCATTAACAACTATCTTTCTATGATTTACTGCGGCCATATATACTTCCACTTCCTCAATTCTTCTTGCAGTATTGTGATCAACTGTGGAGTGTGCTGATGAAAGAAAGCTGGTCAGTTTCTCTCTAAGTGAAAAGGTAATAAAATTGCATGACAATATTGGTTCCGGTGACCGGACGACACCATTTCTTATCAATATTTCATATGACGCAATTATACCCTTGCCAAATAAGTTCCTTCCTATTTGGATCATAATGTTCCACAGGAAGAAACTAAAAATCCAAAACAGATTTTGTAATTATTGATATACTTTGGTATAGAATGCACCACAAGAAGAATTGCAGGTTCGATCTCCATGATATTGTTAATTTTATCAGTTAAAAAAGAGTCAATCACATTCGCCTCTACATGCTTGCTTGTACAACACTTCAAGAGCCAATCCATGATCGTCCACCTTGAACTAACATGACATTGAAGGATCTCATTTGGCAGGTGATGCGTACAAGAAATAAATTGCACAATATCAGGGATAAGCGTTTCACATTCAGGTGCAACCAAGAAGTTATATGCAAACCTTGCCTGTTACCTTCTCTAATTACCCCATTTGGCATATTTGAGGATAAATCTAATTTGGTTTTCCATCTCGGGTGTAATCCTAGACACCAGGTACTGGATGGAAGTACACAATACATAGAGTTGCGAAACATTCCTAAACCCCTGAACCCTAAAAACCACAGTATTCCCCCAACAAATCCTTCCATATCAATTCAAACTGAAGAATGCAATCCACATTCTGCACTAAGCGCATGAGTTCCCTTCCAAGAGAAATGCAGTGTTGGAAGCTTTCCCTCAAAACCTTAACACATAATTCAATTTCGTTCTTCTTCGAAACATTCAACAACTGGTGACCCAACCCCAATTACTATGTGGCACAGAAAGTAACTTCAAGGGCTAACCACACGTTTTCCCAAGTCAAATCGGCCTCCGCCCGGCCCCCCTTAAAATCCACTCAGTTGGGTGGTGAGGAACAGAATTTTCAAATCGGGCACGGCCCTACCATATCACTTTGTTATTTGGACCTTTTTTCTTTTTCTGAATTTTGTTTGATGTAAAATTGGAATTTTAACAATGGTAAATTGTAATATGTTGATTAATTTAATACAAAGACAATATTTGCAAAACAGTTGTATTTACTTCTTCATGATTTGTAATTTGTTTTAAAGTTTGATTTTGGAAAAAAATTATATTACAATTTGTTTAACCAGTAATAAAATTTCAAAATTTGATAGAAAAGTAAGAGAATGCAAAAAGTCATATTGCACAAAAAGGATATAATACAATCATTCTAGATTAAATTTTTTTTCATTCAAAAAGAAGTTTGCATTTAAAAAAATTTAATCTCAAAATGGATTTAGGCTTGAGCTAGAAATTTATTTATAGAATTCATGCACCTAAAAACATGGAAAATGAAACATAGCATATAGATGAAAAGCATGAAGTATTAAACATAATTTATAAGGCGTAAAAAACCATTAACCAATAATAAGTCAATATCATTATCAATACGTGCATGGACAATGCTCAGAAAGAATGTGACTCACACCATACAACTATAATGAATTTAGTAATCACAAAAAATTACATAACTCGGGTTAAAAGCTCATGTAATAAAAGTTTATAAAGGCAAGAATTTAGTAATCACAAAAAATTACATATCTAAGGTTAAAAGTTCATGTAATAAAAGTTAATAAAGGCAAAAATAAGACACTTATTCCAAGTTGAATGTTGGGCAAAGATACCTTAATGGGCATCACTGGATGTGTTTATGGCTAAAGGGAAATTGGCAAAGGCAATGGCTAAGGCATTAAGGAGGCAAAATGTAATTTTGGCACATTTATTTATGAAATCAAGGAAATTAGGAGAAAATGAAGGTGAAAGGTCACACGTTGCATGTGACGAGGAAATTGAAGGAAAATAATGGAAAATGAAGAAAATGGAGGCCTCATTGATAAAAAACCTTTTGAGGATAAGTTGGTACCTTTTGTCAGTTTAGTTTTCGATCTCTCTCATTATTCACTCTCTCTCTCACTCTTGGACACTTAAGAGTTTTCTTGAAGCATTCTAGCATTGAACCAAGAAAGAGGAAAGCAAGGAAATGAAAGGAAAGGAAACTAAAGATCAAGCAAGGAAGAGAAGGATCAAGCAGTTTCAGTAGGAATACTTGCATGTAACATATTGCATGTGTGATTTCCTAGCTTGTTATTGGTGGCATGGTTTTGCCTGGTTTTGACAGTGGTTTTGAACCTTGCCTTGCCTTTTTCCGGATAGCCATGGTGTGATGGGATTGATCTCGGTTTTGAGCTTTGGAATTGCATGATGGTTTTCAGAATCTGGGGCGGAGGTGGTCTCAGGAAATTCTCAAAGTCCTAGGAATCCCTTGACCAGTTTTGGCACGATACACGGTAAAGCCTAACGGTGGTGTCTTGGTTTAAGGCCTAGTGATCCGGTGTGGATTGCATAAAGCCTAAGAGACAAGGAGACAAAAAATTCCTCAAGGATAGTGATGGATTCCGAAGGCATTCCAATTTCGGTTTGGTTTTGTGATCTCGGCGTCGGTTTAGGTGTGATCACAATATGGTGAGCGTGGAGGTGGTTTAACCTTTGGATTCCCTTGGTTGTTTTTGGATTGGTTTATCCATGAGATTCCAGACTCATGCTTGGAATATGGCACGGGGGTGACTGGCTGAATAGAGATTTGGCTCAGTCATGTCTATGGTCGGGTGGTACGTGGAAGTCCTGAACCTGGTTGGCTTCTGCCTATGTTTAATAAAAGCTAAGTTCTCTTGTTTTTGTACTTGTTAATGTATTGATTTAATGGTTGTTATTTCATTGTTATTTACATGGTTTTATGTTGGTTATAAGCATGGTTATATGATTGGTTCAAGTCACAGATATTTCATGTATTTACTTGTAATTGTTAAGATAATGGATGCAAGACCTAATTGATGTCATAAGAGTTCAAGGAAGAGGGTAGTAATCCTTCTTGTCATGTCTCATAAGAGTTTCCAGTCATTCATGCTTTGTCTTATATCATAGACCTGTAGATTGCATTGATACGAAGTGTTTGACAAAATGTTAGTCCCATTTAGGGATGGTCAGGCCTAGTCCTGGAGTCAGTTTTTGGTTCATTAGCCTTGTCATGATGTGTTTGATGGATTTTGGAAGCTACATGAATTTTTGGGCAGTGAATGGCATTATGGGCTTAAAAAGTGGCACAAATCCCGCGGATGTTGGCACCAGTCTGAGGGAAAAATTCCCTGGACGCACACATGCCCATGTTGTGGGAGCGTCCAAAGCCTCCCAGACGCACCCTTGCCCATATCAAGGGAGTGTTTGGGGGATTTCTTCACTAAAACTCAGTGGGACCCAGGTACAAGTCGGGTGGATGACTGAGATAGCCTCTGGAGGCATTGTAGTAGGTACAAGAGGTCTATGTTCTGGGTTTCCATCGATTCCACTTCCTTACAGTCACCAAGGAGGTTGATTCTAGTCATAACTACCCCTCATCTCATGTTTACCCTGGTTGGTCGGTTACTTGGGTAGATGTGAGGGGAGGTGATGTTACAGAGTAGTATCATAGTGTGGTCGCTCTCTCTTTGGGAATAGTCTGATGTTGTCAACATTATTGTCGTCATGCCTTTTTGTTGGTTCCATATGTGTTTCTCATACTTGTGGTCTATGTACTTGTTGCATCTGCATGGAGTTGATCATGGTGGTAGTGATGTCACCATGGGAGGGTTGATAGTGTTGTTTTGGAATGTGTTATCATGAGCATATGACTGGTTATATACATCAGGTGCTTACATGTTTTCAAGTGTGCATTGGTATGGTTAATGTTGTCATGAAAAAGGTCATGGTCTGTAGTTGATATGGTCATGCATTGATGACTGAGCTCTAGTTAGAATGATGTTTATGTGTTGATACACCTATGCATTATAAGTCTATATGTTGTTATGATTATGTCTATACATGTATTACGTTGATTGGTTGATCTTGTAGATGAGATATCCTCCCCAGATTATGCTAAGGTACATTGGTTTATTGTGATTTGGTTTAAGATGACATGAGATGCCTTGTAGGAAGAAATCAAAGATGACTAGCAAGATGGTAGAATACAAATATTCTCCCTATGAATCAGATGAGCAACTTGGTGTTGGGAACTCCTTTGATTAAGTAGACACGTTGAGAAGTTTGAAGGAAGAAATAAGGAGTTGTGAAGTAGATAATGACATAATCATACAGGCACGGGAAAAACAAGCAGAAGTAAATGCAACAATCCTTCAGAGTTTTTCAGATTTGTGGTGACAGGGACCACTCCGGATAAGCTATGGATAAGAGGATGGGACTAATGGGGCATATGGCAGTAGGTCTCCCCGTGGTCACAGATCGGATAAAGATGACACGATTAGAGAAGGCAGGTTCTTGGACACTCTGGTTCTGATAGGCACTATGATCGTCAACATTATCATCCTTACAGGAGAAGTGACAGGGAATATTTGTCGGATGATTTTAAGAAAGCAAAGCCACCTACATTTTATGGATAGATGAAAAAATCATAGGATGCATAGGCATGGTTCCTTGGTATGACGAATTTCTTCAGGTTGCATGATTACTCATAAAACATGAAATCCAAATTAGCTACATTCAACCTTAAAGGTAAAGCAGATATTTGGTGGGAAGATGTGAATAATGTCAAGGGTATTTATGAGAAGGAACTGACTCGGAGTGAGCTCGAGAGGCTACTCCGAAAGAAGTATCTGTTGGAGAGGTACTATGATTGCAGAGTTAAGGATTTTTATGGGTTGCAGATGGGTTCCATGACATATGATGAGTATACTACTAGGTTCTTGGAGTTATTGAGATATGTTCCTTACCTTAAGGAGGAGAAGGCCAAGGTTGAGAGATTCATCAATGGGCTTCCAGTGGCTACAGAGACCAGATTGAGTTCGATGAGCCTAGATCATTGGAGGAGGTCATTCGAAAGCTGAAGCATTGTTATGAGCAGTCAAAACACAAAGTTGATCCTAAGCATGATTTGAAAGGAAAAGAGAAAGTTAAAGGAATATGGCGACCAAAGCAGAGAAGACTGCGAGATGCAGGTGAGAAAGAAAATGTGGTTCCTCACAAGAAGTTTAATACGACTGATAAAGTACACTGAGAGAAAAAGACTAGAGGTGATGGTAGAGCATCATTGCAGTGTTGGATATGTGGTAAGGATCATCTTAAGAGGGATTGTCCGTAGTATCAGGGTCGTAGACCCTAGATATATAGTGCATACGAGGCGCAGATAGTTGGGGATGTTGGTTATAGCATTCCTCATATTTATGCAGTTGTGGACAACAGGCAAGCAGATCATCAGGTATCTATCATTGAGATGGACGGTAAGCTTTGTGATCAAGTTATTTATATTTTTATTGATCCTGGATCTAATTATAGTTATATTAATCCTGAATTGGTGGATATGTGTGGTTTGAGAAAAGAAGTGCATGCAAAATCTTGTTTAGTGCAGCTGGCTACAGGTACAAAGAAAAGAGTTCATCATTGGGTAAGAGCTTGTGCATTTGAGTCGAATGGCATGTCTACAACAACGCACTTGAACATATTTCCATTGGGATCATATAGTATGCTATTGGGTATGGATTGGCTATACCTTCACAGGACCAAGGTGGATTGTTATGACAAAGCCATTGAGTGCTTGGAAGACAATGGGGAAAAGAGAGTCTTACAAGGAAAGAAGAAAGCCACATCAGTTAGGATGGTGACAGATATGTAGGCCAAGCACAATAGTAGGAAAGGTGTGTGTTATTTGTAGTAAATATCTCTAGTCAAAAAGGTAAGGTAGTTAAGGATGAAATTTTTTTGAGCAGGTACCCAGTCCTACATCAGTTTCAGGATGTATTTCCTGCAGATATTTCAGACTTTCCACCTCATAGGGAAGTAGACATTTCTATTGAGTTGGTACCATGGGTAGCTCCAACATCAAAAGAAACTTACAAGATGAGCACACCTGAGTTGGTAAAGTTAAAGTTGTAGTTCAAAGAGATGCTTGACAAAGGATACATTAGGCCAAGTGTATCACCATGGGGCGCACCAGTATTGCTTGTAAAGAAGAAATATGGTACTTTAAGACTCTACATTGACTATAGGCAGTTGAACAAAGTGACCATCAAGAACAGGTATCTGTAACCGAGGATCAATGATTTGTTTGATCAGTTGAAGGGAGCAACAATGTTCTCTAAGATCGACTTGAGATCAAGATACCATCTGGTACGCATCAAAGAAGAGGACATTTACAAGACAACTTTCTGGACCAGGTATGGGCATTATGAGTTTGTTGTAGTTCCATTCAATTTGACTAATGCCCCATATACATTTATGTGTTCTATGAATAGTGCGTTGCATCCTTTTCTGGACAAGTTTGTTATTGTATTCATTGATGACATCTTGGTATATTCTAAAAATGAGGAAGAGCATGCCGAGCATTTTGCAGCGATGTTGAGATTGTTAAGAGAGCATCAGTTGTATGCCGAGATCAACAAGTGAAATGATCCAGATTTATGCAGGAACACAATGAAATAAAAAAATACACATAAAAGCAGAGATGCAACATAAATACAACTTCATTTCATTAATAACAAATAATGAAATATGCTTATAGACATAATGGATATAAAATAGCTAGGACGTTGGTAGCTTATCTCTAAAAGAGATGTGGAGTCTACAGGCCTCTAAACTATGTTACAATGAGGTTCAAGGGCCTATTTATGATTGAGAAACAATAGAAAACGATAAACATCCAAAAACCTAACCCTAGGAGATGAAGCACCAAAAATATGGACCCTGTTTGGATAAATTGGTACATTAATCTTCATGGGGACGTAACTTTGGTAGACGATCTCCATTTGACACGCACAATACATCGTTAGAAAGATATATACGAGGACTACAACTTTTGAAGTGAGAAACATGAAAGAAACTTCCATGTTGCTCCCGATTTTTCCAAAAAACATCGTTTAGGGCCCCAAAACAGCTCTGAAAGTTCAGGACCCGAAAAAACTGCTAAAAATAGTAAACTGTGATATAATTAAGGAAACTGAAAAACTGAAAGAAAAAATGGTGGGGCCCGAAGTGGAATAGGCGAGTGGCCAGCAATATCCACCTGGATCATTCCTCCCCCCTTAGGAAGCAATGGTCCCCATTGCGTTGAGTTCCTCCATGAGATGAGGAAACTTATGTTGAACTTGGTCCCTGGTGAACCATTTGCCTTGGTGCAGGAGTTGGCCAGCTTTGACAACCTGATACAGTTGGATCTTCTGTTTACGAGTGTTCTTGATTTTCATGTCCATGATACAATCTGTGGTGCCATGTTCATGTAGTCTGGTTTTAACTCTATTGGTGTGAGATGTTCTGCAATGTCAAAGGTGTCCAGTAGAGGTGGGAAGTGGGGTCGAAGGCGGTCCACATTGAACATTGGGTGCAGACCAAGGAATGGTGGAATACTGAGCTAGAAGGTATTGGCCCCTATAGCCTTGGTGATGGTTTACAACCCATATTGAAGTGGGTGAAGTTTGCAGTGGGGTCCAACGAGGCACTCCTTCTGTAAATGTAGCCACACTTTGTCGCCCACTTGGAAGTTGTGCGGCACCTGATGTTGATCATGTTGTTGCTTGTACTTAGCATTGGCTCTATCTAATATGTCATGAACCTGTTGGAAGATGTGCTCAATGCACTCAATGAAGTTGTTCACCTTGTCAACTTTAGATTGGACATTAGACAAATCAACTTGAGTAGTCGTAAATGGCATGGCTACATCAATGGGACATAGTGGCTGGAATGCCAAGCCCACCTAAAAGTGGTTGTGGCTGGTTGAGCTATGGAGAGCCTATTTATAATTGTGTTGTATATAGGTAAGGCTCTCATCCCATGTGTGTCGATGCTTTGAATTGTACATGTGCAGAATGTGTACGATCATCCTGTTGACGACCTCTATTTAGCCATAAGTTTGGGGATGGAAAGCTATGGACTTGGTGAGATTGGTGTCCAGCATTGACCAGAGGCTAGACCAAAATGTGTTGAGGAACCTATTGTTCGATCTAAGATGATATACTATGAGATCCCAAAGTGCACCCACACTCATTCAAAAAAGAGTTTAGCAGTGGCTTATGTTGTGATATTCTTCTTGCAGGCCGCCATAATGGTCATCTTCAATAATTTGTCAATGACAATGAAAACATAGTCATTTCCATGCTTAGTAGAAGGAAGGCCTCACATGTAATCCATGGAGATGGATTCTCAAGGTCGAATAGGGGTAGGTAGTGAAGTATAGAGGCCTTGCTTATTGATGGTCGGTTTGGCAATAGCACAAGCAGTGCAAGATCTAATGTACTTCTTGACATCCTGACGAAGGTTCGGCCAATAGAATTACTTCTATAGTACTGCCATTGTTTTCTCAATCCCGAAATTCCTAGCGACTCGACTGTCATGCGCTTCCCAAATCATCTTGGCACACTCGCTTGAAGGAACACAAAGGTGTCCCAGGTGACATAGCAGTGCATCCTGAAGGTGAAAATTTGGAACTTGCGTACCCTCCAAGAGTGTCGTGTATGTGTGGCCAAATTCCGGATCACTCTTGTAGAGAAGCGGCCAATCAGAAGTCTCGTGCCCACAAGAGTTGAAAACGGTGGTTAGCACCCCGATTTGTGGTCGACTGAGGCTGTTTGCAACATTATTGGTGTTGCCCTTCTTGTACTTGATGTTCAAATGAAACTGTTGCAGATATGTGGACCACTTCTAATGGCGATCATTCTGAAGCTTCCCTTGTGTCTGTATGAATTGCAAGGGTCGGTGTTCTATGTGGATGATCATTTCCTTCCCCAAAATGTAATGCTTCCATTGTCGGCAAGCCTGCATAATGGAGTATATTTCTTTGTCATAAGTGGGATACTCATGGACTGTGTCAGACAGTGTCTCACTGTGAAATGCCACTGGATGCCCCTGTTGAGTAAGAACTACCCCAATAGCATAGTTAGAGGCATCTGTCTCGATCTCGAATGGTTGTTACAAGTTTGGTAATGTGAGCACCGGGGCAGAGCAAAGGCGATGTTTCAATTCTATGAACACGTTCTATTGAGATTCCGACCAAAAGAATTTTCCTTTTGCTCCTCCCTTGGTGACTTGACTTAAGGGCCAAGTGATATGAGAGAATCCCAACATGAACCTACGGTAGAAATTAGCAAGACCTATAAAGTTGCGAAGCTCTGTTAGAGTGGTTGGAGCTGGCCAATCCCGAATGACTTGGATCTTGGTTGGATCCACATGCACCCCCGCTCATCAATAATGTATCCCAGATACTGAACCTCGGTCATGCCAAAAGTGCACGTCTCCAAATTGGCACACAAATTGTGTTGCCGTAGTGTTTGGAGGACCTGTTGGATGTGGTGGAGGTGCTCTTCCTAAGTCTGGCTGAAGATCAGGAGGTCATCCAAGTACACTACTACAAATGAATTGGTGAATGGCCGCAAGATGTTGTCCATCAGCCTTAGGAAGGTTGCGGGAGAATTAATTAACCTGAAAGGCATGACCAGCCATTCAAAAAGGCCCTCATTGGCTTTGAAGGCAGTCTTCCACACACCGGCGAGTTTGATTGGTACTTGGTGATACTCGGACTTCAAGTCGATCTTGCTGAAATATTTCGTCCCTTTGAGTTGGTCTAGAAGGTCATCAATCCGTGGGATTGGGTACTTATTCTAGACAATGATATTGTTCATCACCCGATAGTCAATACAAAGTCTCCAAGTCCCATCCTTCTTCTGCACCAACACGATCAGGCTCCTACAGGGTGATGAACTCGGCCGGATGTGACCTTTCTACAACAGCTCCTGAAACTGCCTCTTGATTTCATCGTTCTCCAGAACAGAGCGCCGATAGATCGGTCCATTGGGAAACAATGCACCTGGGGTTAGATCGATGGGGTGCTTGACCTGACAGTGCATAGGCACCCCTGTGGGTGAGGTGAAAATGTCCCTGTACTCCTCCACGACCTTGTTCATTTGTTGTTGTCATGTGGAGGAGCCCTGTCTGGAGGTCATGGCCACAATATTCTTCTTTCCCTGAGGGCAAATCATCAGGAAAACAAATTTCTCGGTTTTGGAAGTGAGCTTACTACATTTTTTTGCAGTAACCAAAGAGATAGCAGTAGGCGATGGTACCTATGGTATCTTGTACAACTTATTGCCCAAAGTAACAATAACATCGCTAGGCCGGGACTCATACATAGCATGTCGCTTCCACAAGTATGGTTGGGCTAATAATACATCACAAACATCAAGAGGAGTAATGTCACATAATACCTCATCCGTGAAGGGCTTGATGTTGTAGGGAAGGCGACATTTCTCGCTGATGTGGAGATCCCTTCCTTGGTGAAGCCACCCGATGTTGTACGACTTTGGGTGTGCTGTGGTTGGCAAGCCCAACCGCTTCATGACCTTTTCTGAAATGAGGTTCTTTTGGCTCCCACTGTCAACAATGAACTGTAGCGGGGAAACCTTTACCCACATCTAGGATCTTCTGGTTCCTCCTTTTGGATCTTCATGGTGGCATTGAGCTCCACATCGATAATATGTTTCCCTTAGTCATTCCCCTTGTTGGGTTCTGATTCAGAGTCCAAGCATGAATCTTATTCAGAAGCCTTCATCTCGGCCACCAATGAATGTTTGGCCCGACACTCACTTGTATTGTGAGTGGAGCTCTTATGGAACTCACACCACTTTCCCATGTCCTTCTTTGGCTTCGCAGTGTTGTTCTTTGCTTATAGCTTTGGCAAGTTTTCTTGGGCTGCCATGCCTTGGCTTTATCCTTTTTTCTACGATTTGGGGGCACCTTTCCCTTGCTTTTGATTCGCAGATCCAAATTCTCGCTTCTTATTTTTGAATTTCTGCTCAATCTTGGCAGCATACCGGTATGTCGTATCAAGAGAGGAGATGTCGAGGAACTCCATTTCCTCTAAATGTATATTTGTAGACAACTGTGGTACTTCAACACCAAATGTTTCTCCGAATCTTTGATACCCAACTTTGTGCGCAGGGTATGGAACATATTCATCAGCTCATGCACATCTTAATCCCTTTGTTGCCGCAACATAGTCCATTGTATGTACTTGTCCTCATAGCTCCCCATGGGATAATATTGTTCCTTGATGGAGTCTCAGAAAGAATCCAAGTGGGTACGACCGAAAACAGAGAGGGTTCCTCCTCGTCCTTTTTCTCACAATAGGTTACCTGCCAATCCTTGACATGGGGGACAGCTTTGAGGAGAATAAGTTGGATCGACATCTGGTCTTCTTCACTTCCTGCGCAGGTTCAGATAGAATAGTTGGCTCTTACGAAAAGCATTTCTTTCCCAGTGCGAGTGAGGGGTGCAACGAAAAATGCGACTACCAATAGCTTATTGTCGACTCCACCTGTAGAGTAAAATTAATATTTTCTCGGTCAGAAAAGTCATAAACCGAGAAATATCATTCTAATAGATTCAACCATCTATCTACGATGTCTGCATCTATTTGGCCCTCAAATATGGGAATGTAAAAGTTTACTTGTACCTTAAAAGGTGTGGCGCCTCCAAAGTGATTGTTGGATGTAGACGTGTCGTTGGTGGGCAGCGGTCGAAGGATCTGGGTGAAGTTGTCCATCATCGCGTTCCTTTGTTTCTCAAGCGCCTCCTCGAGAAATATTTTGACAGGATCTCTTGCTCCCTCATCTTTCTTTTCTTCCCTGATGGGCGACCATCGGGGTTTGCGAGGCTGATCTTGCAAAGGTTCAACCAGATTGAGCCCTAACTCCTTATACCCCGACCTCGTTGGGGACATGCAAAGAAGGATCAAGAAAGAGAAACCACTTTGATACCACTGATCCATATTTATGCAGGAACACAATGAAATACAAAAATACACATAAAAGCAGAGATGCAACATTAATAAAATTTCATTTCATTAATAACAAATAACTGAAATATGCTTACAGATAGAATGGAAATAAACTAGCTAGGGCACTGGTAGCTTATCTCTGAGAAGAGATGCGGCAACTACAAGCCTCTGAACTATGTTACAATGAGGCTCAAGGGCCTATTTATTATTGACAAACAATGGAAAACCATAAACATCCAAAAACCTAACCGTAGGAGATGAAGCACCAAAACTATGGGCCCTGTTTGGTACATCAATATTCCCGGGTACGTAACTTTGGCATACGATATTCTTCTGTTGCACACAATACATCATTAGAAAGATCTATCCGAGGACTACAACTTTTGGTGTGAGCAAAATTAAAGGAATTTCTTTGTTTCTCTCGTTTTTTCCAAAAAAACCTCGATTAGGGCCTCAAAATGGCTCCGGAAGTTCAGGACCCAAAAAACTGCTAAAAATAGTAAACTGTGCTATAATTAAAGAAACTAAAAAACTAAAAGAAACAATGGTGGGGTCCCAAGTGGAATAGGTGGGTGGTCACCAATATCCACCTGGATCATGTAGTTTCTTTAAGACTGAGGTACATTACTTGGTACATGTTGTCTCTAAGGAGGGCATAACAGCAGATCTAGAAAATGTAAGAGATACATGGAGTGGGCAACTCCTATAAATGTAGATGAGGTGAGACCCTTCATGGGATTTGCAGGTTATTACAAGAGGATCATCAAGAAGTTCTCACAGGTTTCTTATCATATTACATCATTGCAGAGGAAAGGTAAGAAGTTCAAATGGACAGAGGGGTGTGAGGCCAGTTTTGAGCAACTTAAGCAGTTGTTGACACATGCTTCAGTGTTAAAGATCGCAAATCTGAACAAAGAGTTTGTAGTATGTACATATGCTTGCAAGAGAGGGCTTGGTGGAGTCCTTATGCAATAAGGACAAGTGGTATGTTATGAGTCATATAAAATAAATGAACACGAGCATAACTATCTGGCGCATGATCTTGAGCTAGAAGCGACAATCCATGCATTGAAGATGTGGAGGCACTAACTTCTTAGCAGGAGGTTTGTACTGATGAGTGATCACAATGGTTTTAGATACTTGCTTGACCAACCGAATCTGAATTCCAAGCAAGCTAGATGGTTGGCTACAATCAATGAGTTTTATTTTGAGATCAAATACGTTAAAGGGAAAGAGAATAGGGTCGCAGATTCTCTTAGCAGGCAGATACAGGTAAATCACACTTAGCTATGAGCTCCTATGGGATAGATTTACAGGATAGGACCTTGCAAGCAGGTCAGTATGATGTCAGGTTTATGGAGCTTAGGCGTAGATTGCAGCAGAATAAAGGTACATATACAGACACATGTGCAGGTACATGTATAGTTACAGGTACATGTAGTGTTACATGTGCAAATGTACAAGATGTGGACTATCATCTCACGACAAATGGATTGGTCAGGTTTAGGGATAAGATATATGTGCCAGACATCAGTGAGCTCAAGAAGGTGATCTTGAGGGATTTTCATGCGAAACCATATTCAAGCCACCCAGGATATCATAAGACATTGATGGCGGTGAAGAATTTCTACTATTAGTTGAATCTGAGGAAGGAAGTGGCAAAGTTCGTGGCTAGATGTTTGGACTATCAACAGGTGAAGGTAGAGTGTAGGAATATAGTTGGACTGCTACAACCAATTGTGATTCCAGAATGGAAATGGGAGGTCATTTCCATGGACTTTATCATAGGTTTTCCAAATATAGTGAGACAACATGATTCCATCATGGTTGTATTGGACAGGTTGACTAAGGTAACACACTTCATTCCAGTGAAGACTATGTATTCAACGAGTGATTTGATAGAGGTATTCATCATATATGCGGTCAAATTACATGGTGTTCCAAAGGATATTGTGTCAGATGGGGATGCAAAGTTCACTTCCATGTTTTAGAAGGAGTTGTTTGTAGGTTAGGGTACAAAGTTGGCCTTCAATATAACTTATAACCCATATATAGATGGACAGACTAAGAGGGTCAACGGGATCTTGGAGGACATGTTAAGGATGTGTGTTATGCATTAGCAGTGGAAGTGGTAAGATTTTCTACCATTGGTTGAGTTTGCATACAACAATGGGTATCAGGAGTCATTGAGGATGAGTCCCTTCGAGGCACTGTATGGGAGGAGTTGTAATACTCCCATCAGTTGGAGTGATATGGCTAACAAGGTGTTGATTGGAAAAAACATGTTGGAAGACATGGAACATGAAATTCAGGTTATAAAGAAGAATATAAAGGCAGCACAGGAAAAACAGAAGAGTTATGCAGACCAACACGGGGCATTTAAGGAGTTTTAGGTTGGGGAGCATGTGTATTTGCACATCAAGCCTGAGAAGAGCTCCTCGAGGATTGGATCATGTGCCAAGTTAGCACCACAGTATTGTGGGCCTTTTTATATCCTTGAGAGGATTGGACCAATGTCCTATCGACTTGCACTGCCTCAAACAATGAAAGTCCATGATGTCTTTCATGTTTCATTACTTAAAAGGTATATAAAGGATGTTTATCATGTTATTGATTGGGTTGTATTGTAGGTGGAGCAAGAAGGAGAATTCCAGTTGGAACCTCTATGCATATTGCAGCGGAAGCAAATCATGCTCAGGAACAGAGCCATTGAGAAACTTAAAGTTCAGTGGAAGCACTTTGGGCCCGATGAAGCTACATGGGAGATGGTGGATCAGATGTAGGCTATGTATCCTTCATTGTTTACCAATTGAGGAAAAACAATTTTGGTGTGATGTTTGGTATATGTTTGGCATATTTTTTGGATATGTTTTGGTATATGTACATATCCATATGGATGTAAATATCACCATGAGCTAAGTTATAGATCTCCAATAAGCGGTATGGTTGTTATATGCTCATGTTATCATGGTGTTTTTCTTTGAGGACGTCATTCATTGTAAATATTGCAACGAGCTAAGTTATAAAGCTCTATGGGAAGTATGCTTTCTTCTCAGCAATTTTTTTGAGGTGTAGGTGTGGTTTAACACCAAGGATGGCGTTCCCCAAGGGGGAGGGTTCTATAACAGACTCGGGTAAAATTTCATGTAATAAAAGTCAATAGAGGAAAAAATAAGACCATGGTTAAGGGACACTTATTCCAAGCTGAATTTTTGGCAAAGTTATCCTAATGGGAATCACTAGATGTGTTTATGGTTAAAGGGAAATTGACAAAGGAAATGGCCAAGGCATTAAGGAGGCAAAAAGTATTTTTGGCACATATATTTATAAAAGAAAGGAAATTAGGAGAAAAGGAAGGTGAAAGGTCACAGACTGCATGTGAAGAGGAAATTGAAGGAAAATAATGGAAAATGAAGAAAATATAGGCCTAATTGATAAAAAGGATTCTAAGGATCAGTTGGTACCTTTTGTCGGTTCAATTTTGGAGCTATCTCATTATTCTCTCTCTCTCTCACTCTTGGACACTTATAGTTTTCGTGGAGCATTCCAACATTGGAGCAAGAAAGAGGAAAGAAAGCAAAGGAAGGACAAGGAAAGCAAAGATCAAACAAGGAAGAGCAGGATCAAGTAGAATCTGCAGGAATACTTGCAAGTAAAAATTTTACATGTGTGATTTCGTAGCTGGTTTGGATATGCATGGCTTATGGATGTTGGTATTTGGTTCTCTTGTTGTCAATGGCATGGTTTTTTTGGGTATTTCCAGTGGTTTTCAACCTTGCCTTTCCATTTTTTGGATATCCATGGTGTGATGGGATTGACTCGGTTTTGAGCTTTGGAATTTCTGGATGGTTTTCAGAATCTGGGGCAGAGGTGGTCTCAGGAAATTCCCAAAGGCCTAGGAATCCCTTGATCGGTTTTGGCAGGATACATAGTAAAACATTAGGGTGGTGTCTCGGTTTAGGGCCTAGTGATCCGATGTGGATTGCAGTAAAGCCTGTGAGACAAGGAAAAGGAAAAAACCTCAAGGATAATGATGGATTTTCGAGACATTCCAAGTTCGGTTTGATTTTGTGATCTCGACATCAGTTTAGGTGTGATAATGGTATCGTGAGGTTGGAGGTAGTTTAACCTATGGATTCCCTTGGTTGTTTTTGTATTGGTTTATCCATGAGATCCCACATTCATGCTTGTAATATGGCACAGGGGTGACTGGTTGAAGATTTGGCTCATCCATGTCTATGGTTAGGTGGTACGTGGAAGTCCCGAACCTGGTTGGCTCTTGCCTGTGTTTAATAAAAGCTAATTTCTCTTGCGTTTGGACTTGTTAATATGTGGATTTAATGGTTGTTATCTCATTTTTATTTACATTTTTTTATGTTGGTTACAAGCATGGTTATATGACTGGTTCAAGTCACAGTTATTTCATTTATTTACTTGTAATAATGGATGCAAGAACTAATTGATGTCATAAGAGTTCAAGGAGGAGGGTAGTGATCCTTCTTGTCATGTCTCATAATATTTTTCAGTCATTCATGCTCTGTCTTGTATCCTAGACCTGTAGATTGCATTGATGCCAAGCATTTGATAGAATGTCAGTCCCAGTTGGGGATGGTCAGGCCTAGTCGTGAATTCAGTGTTTGGTTCATTAGCTTTTTCATCACGTGTTTGATGGATTCTGGAAGCTATAGGAATTTTTGGGCAGTGACCGGGAATTTGGGCTTAAAAAATGGCACAAATCTCGTGAACTCTAGCACAGGTCTCTGGGAAAAATTCCCTGGACGCATGCATCCCATGCTGTGGGAGCATCTAGAACCTCCCAGATGCACCCTTGCCCATATCAAGGGAGCGTCTAGGGTATTTTTTCAATAAAACTCAGTGGGACCCAAGGAAAAGTTAGGTGGATGACTGGGATAGCCTCCTGGGGACTATAGCAAGTACAAGAGGTCTGTGTTATGGGCTTCTGTCGATTCCACTTCCTTAAAGTGACCAAGGAGGTTGAATCTGGTCATAACTTCCACTTATCTCATGTTTACCCTCGTTGGTCGGTTACTTGGGTAAATGTGAGGGGAGGCGACGTTACAGGTTCAATATTATTACATTAGTCAGGTATGTTTTTTTCTTTTTCTTACATTATATTTTCTTAATATGTGTTGCATACTAGTTACAAGGAAAAGTATAATGAGCTTTCAACATATAGTATGTATACAAATCAATGATATCTATAAAAACATGAAGTATATGATTGGTTTCATTTAGCAAACTAACTAATTTGGACACCATGTTTTTTAGTTAATATAATTAAAATTAAATATGGGCAAACTATGAAAGAAATGGCCAGTTCCCAGGTGAAATTGGTTCAACCTGAGAGTGTTTTCTCATAGGCCACTTCATTCATCAGCTAAAACGTTCATACAATTTATAGGATTGGGAATGAGTTGAGGAGTTGGAACAAATTCCTCATAAATAGGATCTGAGCCTAATTAAGCACCACAATCTAGATACAACTCAACAAGAAACTAATAATGATAAAGTCTAGAAATACCTACATTTATCCATTATTCTAGGTCTCCCCCTTCGTGGAGAAATGTGTTTTCTACATAACAATGCATGTTGTTCTAAGTCTCAACAAGGCATACAATTTGACTTTAACAATTTCATCTTGACCTTTCTTGTTGTTAAATAGTGATGGTGCTTCTTCCTTGGTTTAATTTTCTTTAACTCCATGATGCAACTAGGTTGTGGTCTTACTCTCATCATTTTCAATACGTCATCAGGTTCATGGGACCTATATTTGTCTTAAATGCTCACAAATTTTTCTTTACATTCATAAGTGGATTATTGTGCTTTGTCATTACATTCATATATGCCTTGTTTGGTATATTATTGTCACATTAGCTTATAATAATGCCTAATTTCTTCAGGACTCCAATGCATTAGAATACCATGAACTTCTTCATATGTATCCATGGTTGTTTCAATTTCTATATCTGAATCATTCATTAATTATCCATTTTTCACATTTTCAAGAGCCTTCACACAGTTTTTTCTTTGATACCTACATCAATTTGTTCAACAAAAGGATTCTCAAAGCGTTCTTCAATAAGCTTTATCTGTGCATCATAATCAGTTTCAACATCTTCAAGATTGCTTGTTCCCTTAATTGCTACTATTGTTGGGTTTGTGTTATATTCTTTCCACGATTAGTCAGGCGCAGGAGGGTAATAGGGGGGGTGGTAGCCCCCCTTGTCGGGGTTCGGGGTAGTGCCCCAGAAAATATTTTTGGTCCTTATTTTCCAATGGGAGGACCCGCCCATGGTTTTGTGCATGGGTTTGCACATGGTTTTGGGGCATGATGGTTTTCGGCCCCTGGTATTTTGTAGATCCGGTCAAGGGAACTACGGTTATGTTCTAATCCAGGGTTAATGGATTGGGGTTTATGTATGCTTCGGCATGTATATATATGTGTTGTAACACTAAAGGAATATAATGAAAAATCAAGCTGGTCATCCCGATTTGGGACCGGGAAATCGGTTATATCTGCTTTTATGTTTTATGCTCACTATTGCTTTATTTTAGAGATTGAAGATCTGCTTGTAGATACTTCACAGACATATGGTTAAAACTCTAATCACAAAGTTTTCTTCTTACGTTCTTTTCATCTTCTGTTATTTGTAATAAGGCTCATTATATCTTCACTTCTTCTTACCTGCTAGGTGAGTATTTCACTATTTATCTTCTAAAATCATAATTTGTCAATAACTTCTTTTAGTGATAACGCAATTTATTCCACATGCAACAAGCATCCATCACAAAATTCTGAGTTTTTTAGCGATGTACCTCTTTAGCATTAAAATTCATAGTTGTTGAACTACCACTCATTTCAAAGAGATATTTCTGTATACTTACCTCTCCCTTAGCAGGTGAATTGACAACTAAACTCATTTAGGCGCTAAGAAAGCTGCATCAACTCCTTGTGTGACTTTATAAAGGAATCGATGTGGAAAATCATAACAAAGACTCCCTGCACCTGCTACAGGACCCCCATAGGCTATCCCAACCATCAAGATGACTTGTCCCTGGGTCCCACTGAGTTTTTCTGAAGAAAACCCCCAGACACGCCCTTAATATGGCAAAAAGTGTGTCTAGGAGGCTCTGGACACTCCCACAAGATATGCATGCATGCATCTAGGGACTTGATTTCCCATACTTGTTCCTGCGTCTACCGAATTTAAGGCACTATTTAAGCCCAGAATCCAGGACACTGCCTAATATGAAAATGGAGGAGGTGTTCTCTTTCCTCTTCCTCAGAGTCACATAAATAAATAAGGATCATTTTGACGCTTTTCAAGGTGAAATTGGGTCTTGATAAAAACATGCTTTTCAATGTCTCTTCAAGTCATGAATTATTCTTCCCATGTAAACTTGAAATAAGCAACATAAAATCACATAACTCATGGAGGCATAATGAATAACATAACAAAATATTTTTTGACGGAGTTCACGCCTCCTGGTTACATATTTGGGTCTGCCAACATAGCTAGACCACTCATATATTCAGTAGTAAAATGAAGTACATAAATTTTTTTTGATGGAAACATGTGGTTATTACCCCTACAAACTAATGTTCTCCTGCAAAGAACTCTCACAACCAACAACAACATAAAGCATCTCCTACAAAGATGTCATACTCCAACTGAAATGAGTTAAAATGAGCATATGAGCACTTCAATTCCACATTGAAGCACATAAAAAAAACTTCCCTAAACATAATATAATGAGAAAATTTAACCTGAGTTGAACCATGTAATTAACAACTGTTGCGGTGGAATTCTGAAGGTGAGAAACCCCCTACAAGGCCTTCTTCATGCTCAAACACCTTCTAGAACTACTTCTAAACCCTAATTGATCCATACACCTTTTGTATCAAACCTGAAAATTACTCCTTATATGTGCTCAAATAAAAAATTAGAGGTCACCATTTTATTCAAAACATCCAAAAACCCCTAAGTGGACTCTTTCCGAGCTCCATTTGGTCAAAGACTCAAAAATATACGCTCAAAATCCTGATTGATCCATACAACCTTGGTTTTCAACCTGAAAAAAATACTCTTTAGGTGTGCTCAAATAAGAAATTGGAGGTTAACATTGGATTTAGAACATCCAAAAACCCCTAAGTGGACTCTTTCTTAGCTCAATTTGGCCAAAAAATGAGAAATATATCGCTCCAAAGCTCTCCCATGAATTTTACAATTAATCGTCCTACAAATTCGACCAACTATCTAACAGTCCTACAATTTTGCCTTGTTTTTCACTAACAGAGCTAAAAATTCACTCCTTATCAATGCATTTTTTAGGATTATTAATTTCTCCACTAACCCCTTAAGTCCTAAAATCATGGCCATATTAAATGGCACGACCGAGAGGGGATAGGGGCTTAGCCTTGACCCCTTCCTCCAAAGGGCGCTTTATTAAGCTTCATATTGAAATTTTAACATATGGTTATTAAGAACCATAGCGTGGCCCAATTGTAAGCCACTCCATTGTTGGAATAGAGGTCACAGGTTCAAATTTGGTCCAGCCTCTAGCCAACCCATGCCAAATCTTTAAACGACCTCGGGGTGCCATGTGGCAGCCCATGACTAGGCCATGTGATAACCCATCATTGGTCCACGAAAAAAAACCATCAACCAATAAGATGCACCAAAAAACCAACGAATCAAAACCTGCCAAGTTTCAACCTATCATTGGGCCATACCCTACACAGTCACCTTGCTGACGATAGTAAGGAATCCCAGTTAAATGCCCAACTCAAATTTTAGTTGTTTCGCCAAATGGTCAGCACACGATAACTTGAGAATACGGTGTTGAATTTAGGTGAAGTGAATGTTGTTGGATTCAGAACAATGAACACTAAGATTTGGCGTTGGTTTCAAGACTTTCTAGGCATTTCATTTTTGAGCTAAAAATTGATCACCTAATCACACCTCCCCACTAAGAACTTTTAGACTCCAAAATTGTATTTCCTTAATCAATATAAAGAGGTTGGAACTCAAAACACCCAAAAACTCAATCCCAAATGCAAAATTTTCCAATTGGTGCCCTTCAAGCCCCAATCAAGGCACTTCATTTATCATCTTCGAGAATACCTACTGTCCTGTTAAGAATTGAGCCAAAATTCTTATCACTGATGCAGGAACAAAATACTGATGAGTGGAATCTAAACATTATCTTTAATCTCATATTTACATGGCTCAAAAATAAATTCATCTTGAAGTTAAATTGTTGAAGACAGAATTGACTCCATCTTGGAATTCAGAAACAACATAAACTTGATTTAACGTCTTCAAGCAGAGCTTGTACATGAAGAGTACACAACTGCAAAATTTTCCATGATATGATTGGAATTTCATACAAAAAATAGTCATCTAGTACAATCTTGAAAACAAAGATTCTATTCACACAATTTTCATACCGAATACTTGTATCAATGAACACATGACAAACTTATAGACAACTTTTAACGACAATCTTGTACATTCACAAAAGTCCTTGAACGCGTGGACTTATAAACAAGCCAATACATACATCAATGAAAAATACATATACTTGTTGTACATAGTGACAATGATTGTTCACTTTACAAAATTACCTAAATAGGTAAACAACAACAAGTAATTACAAAATTTACAAAGCAACTTACTAATAAGTCTACCCAAACTTTGCCTCTCCTAGGCTTAAGGGTTATGTTTTTGCATCATATTTTCCTTAAAGGTCGCTTGGAATTGTTGTGAGTCCTATTTTACAACTCTTGCTTCTCTTACATTCAATTGCACAATCACTTTTCCTTTCTTAGAATGAAAATTTGGATGCAACTTCTAACATCATTCACTGTCAAGCCCATGCATATTGCAATGGGAACATAAGAAATTTTTCTTGTTTTCCGACAAAGAAGTTCTCTCATGCGAAAGACAATCATTATTCTTGATTCCTAGAATATGCTCCATTCTTTTAACCATTATCATATGTTTCTCACACACAACCATGCAATGGTCAAATGCATCACAAAAAGTACAAGGGTATTTATTCCACAAGTAGTCAAAATTACCATGCATTGGAAAACACCCATGGGAATTATACCTGTCTCTAGGGCTGCATCTTTGACGAAGTGGAGTGGACGATGACATTTAAGGTCCCTTCAAGTATTCATCTCGCTTGGGAGATGAATGAACATTGTCACAAGGTGGTGACATCTCATCCTTAGATGGTTGATGTACCTCAAGTCATTTAGAGAACTCTCCATACTCCTTTCGACCATATCCCAATCCCATATACTTCGGTGTCTCCTCAACCATGATTGGATTGGTAATACCTTGGCCATTTACATCGAGGCCTCCACCTTCATAACCCATCTTGGAAATAAAATTCATACATGTGCCTTTGGTATGTTGCTCAAACCCTGCAAAATAGTTGGTATGAACATAAATGGAAGGAATGGTACTTGAAATGATAATTACCTCCTTAAATTTTAATTCATCTTCTCAGCTTATGATGATGGCCAACTTGTATATGACTCTAGCCACCCACTCTTATCAACTGACATATAGTGTTCTTCTTGAAGATGCTCACAAAATTCACATGCATCATCTTCCACATATGGTCCAAAACCATTATTTGAACCTTGACCACATACTGGCTTCATTCTGAAGCTTATATTGCTGGTACAGGAGTAGAAATTTCTACAACTTGTTCATCAAGCACTTGCTGCAATACAAAGCGCATGTGCCTCTTCTCCTCTTCAACCATTTCCAACATCCTTCTCAACTCAATTTTTTCCATACGAAGAGCCAAATTTTTCTCCTCTAGCTATTGGAAACTCTTTTTATTGTCAATTCTTGCAACTTGGTCAAATATAGTTCTGATACCACCTGATCTAAAAATTGAGGAGATGTTATTTTTCCTCTTCCTCAGAATCACATAAACAAATAAGGACCGTTCTGACGCTTTGAAAGGTAAAAATTGGTCTTGATACAAACATGTTTTTCAATGTATCTTCAATTCATGAATTAGTATTCACATGTAAACTTGACATAAGCAACATAAAATCATATAAATCATGCAGGCATAATGAGGAGCACAATAAAATATTTGTTGATGGATTTCACCCCTCCTAGGCAACATCTTCGGATCTGCCAACATAGCTAGACCGCTCATATATTCAATATTAAAATGAAGTACATAAACATTTGCTGATGGAAACATGTAACTATTACCCCTACAAGGTAAATTTCTCCCGCAAATAACTCTCACAAACAACAACAACACAAATCATCTCCTACAAATATGTCATACTCCAATTGAAATGAGCTAAAATGAGCATGTAAGCACTTCAATTCCACGTTAAAGAACAAAAAAAAAACTTCCCTCAACATAAAATAATAAGAAAAGTGAACCTGAGCTGAACAATGCAAGTAACAACTGTTGTAGTGTACTTTTAAAGGTGAGAAAACCCCTACAAGGCCTTCTTCATGCTCAAACACCTTCTAGAAATGCTTCCAAACCCTGATTGATCCACACACTTTTTATCTCAAACCTACAAAAAGTATCCTTAGATGTGATCAAGTAAAAAATTATAGGTCACCATTGGATTTAAAACATCTAAAAACTCCTAAATGGACTCTTTCTGACCTTCATTTGGTCAAAAACTCAAAAAGGTATGCTCAAAAGCTTGATTGATCCATACACCCTTGGTATTCAACCTACAAAAAAGGCTCTTTAGATGTGCTCAAATCAGAAATTAGAGGTAGAAATTAGATTCAGAACATCAAAAAACCGCTAATTGGACTCTTTCTAAGCTCAATTTGGTAAAAAGCTGAGAAAGATATGGCTCCAAATCTCTCCTATGAATTTTACAGTTAATCGTCCTAAATATTCGACCAACTTTCTAACGGTCTTACAATTTCGCCCTGTTTTTTTGCTAATGGAGCTACAAATTCACTCCCCGCTAGTGCATTTTGTAGGATCATTAGTTTCTCCACTAATCCCTTAAGTCTGAAAATTGTGGCCATATTAAATGGTGCGACCATGGGCTAGGGACTTAGCCCCGACCCCTTCCTCCAAAGGGCGCTTTATTAAAATTCATATAGAAGTTTTAACATATAGCTATTAAGAAACATAATGCAGCCTAACGGTAAGCTTCTTTTTAGTTAGAATAGAGGTCACATGTTCGAATTCGGTTTGGCCTCTTGCCGACCCATGCCAAACTTATAAACGACCCCGGGGTGCCACGTGGCAGCCCGTGACTAAGCCATGTGGTGATCCATCATTGGTCCATGCAGAAAAACCATCAACCAATAAGATGAAACTAAAAACCAATGAACCAAAACTTGCCAAGTGTCAGCCTATCATTGGGTCATACCCTGCACAGTCACCCTACTAACTCAACAGTACGGAATCCCATTCAACTGCTCTGCTCAAATTTTAGTTGTTTCTCCAAACGGTCAACATGCGATAACTTGAGCATACGGTGTTAGATTAAGGTGAAATGAACATCGTTGGATTCAGAATGACGAGAATTACCATTTGGCGCTAGTTTCAAGACTTTCTGGGCACTTTCATTTTTGAGATAAAAAATTATAACCTGATCACTATCGAGAACTTCCTATAGCTTTCAGAATCAATCAAACACATGACGAAAATTCAAAATAACCAAAACTGACTCCAAGACTAGGCCTGGCCATCCCCAACTGGGACTGACATTTGTGAAACACTTGGCATGAATGAAATCTACAGGTCTAGGATAGAAGACATAGCACGAATGACTGAAAAATCTTATGAGACATTACAAGAAGGATCACCACCCTCTTCCTTGAATATATATGACATCAATTAGTTCTTGCATCCATTATTTTAACAATTAAATTAAATACATGGAATAAACATGACATGAACCAATCATTTAAATATGCTTATAACTAACGTAAAACCATGGAAATAACAATGAGATAACAACCATTAAATCCACACATTAATAATTACAAAATCAAGAAAACTTAGCTTCCATTAAACATATGCAATAATCGACCAGGTTCGAGACTTCCATGTACCACCCTATCATAGACATGGATGAGCCAATTCACTCTTCAACCAGTCATCCCTGTGCCATATTCTAAGCATGAATGTGGGATTTCAAGGATAAACCAATAAAAAACACAAAAAAAGGAATCCAGAGGTTAAACCACCTCCACCCTCACCGTACCGTGATCACACCAAAACCAGTGCTTTGATCACAAAATTGAACCGAACTTGGAATTCCATCCGGAGTCCATCACTATAGTTGAGGAATTTTCCATCTCCCCATTTCTTAGGATTTAACGCAATCCAATCTCAGATCACTACGCCCTAAACCGAGACACCACCCTCAGGCTTTACAGTGTATCCCGTTAAAACCATTCAAAGGATTCCTAAGCCTTTGGGGGTTTTCGTTGAGACCACTTCTACCCCGGATTTCAAAATCCATCCATAAATTCCAAAGCTCAAAACCAAGATCAAATTCCCAACACACCATGGAATCCAGAAAAAAGGCAAGGCAAGGCTGAAAACCACTGTTAAAACGTGACAAAACCATGCCACCGATAGTAAGAGAACCAAATACCAACGTGCATAATTCATCCATGTCCAAACTAGATAGGAAATCACACATGCAATATGTTACCTGCAAGTATTCTTGTTAAAGCTGCTAGATCCTGCTCTTCCTTGCTTGATATTTGCATTCCTTTCCTTTTCTTGTCCTTCCTTTGCTTGATTTCCTCTTTCTTGGATCAATGTTGAAATTCTCCAAGAAAAATCTAAATATCCAAGAGTGAGAGAGAGAGAGATAATAATGAGAGAGCTCCAAAACTGAACTAATAAAAGGTTACCTTGACAAAAGGTACCAAGTGATCATAAGAATCCTTGTTATAAATGAGGCCTCTATTTTCTTCATTTTATATTATTTTCCTTCATTTTCCTCCTCACATGCAACCTGTGACCTTTCACCTTCCTTTTCTCTTATTTTCCATTATTTTCATAAATAAATGCCAAATAATGTCTCTTTCCTTTCCAAAGCCTTTTCCACTGCCTTTTTCAATTTCCTTTAGCCATAATAACCAAAATGAACACCCACTGGGATATTTTTCCCAACATTCATCTTTGAATAAGTGTCCCTTAACAATGGTATTATTTTTTCCTTTATTAACTTTTATTACATGAACTTTTAGCCCAGGTCTATTACAAAACCCTCCCCCTTGGGGGAGCACCGTCCTTGGTGTTCAATAACACCTACAAACCAATAAGACCATTGAAAACAAAACATACTTTCCATGGAGATTTATAACACAATTTGTTGCAGTATTTACAATGAATAACCTGCTCAAAAGCAAAAACCATCATAACAATCATACCGTGTACTAGAGCTTTATAACACAGCTCATTACAATATTTACAATAATATACACATAAGTACATTTTCTCAATGAGAAAATAAAAGGATACGATGCCTGCATTTGCATTAAGGGAATCTAGTGGATCACACCTCCACCCTCAAAGTAGTACCAGGATTCACTTCCTTTTGAGGAATTCCATAATCTGTTGTCAGAGCCAAAGCTGCATCTAATTCCCAATGCTACAATCCTGCGTTACTATACCCTTAGTGAGCAGTTACTAGATCATTGTTCCAGGGCACACTACCAATGTGCATCTGATTCCATCTGGCAATGCTAATGACCAAAACAAATTCATCCCTGACCTTCCCTTCTTTGTTACATAGTCCCTCAAGAAATCAACTCATCTCCTTCCATGCAGTCACTCACATTCCAATTTCCACAACATCCCATATCCTAGGCGATCCATCCCTTGGCAAGGCTTCCTCGCATCGAAAGGTACAAAAACCAAGGCATATACCTTCCTCAAACCAAGGCATATCCCTGCCTCAAAACCATCATACTGGTCATAGCATGCTCATGGAAATCAATGGACACTATTGGGTACCAATGTACCACAATGGCCCTGCTCCTGAAGTGCTTTAACAACATACTGTTGCCTGTTTTAATTCCTTTTGTTGTTTCTTCTAATGCTTGCAATTGATTTCAACCATCCAACTGGGAATTTCCATGTTTTTATGTACCAAGCACATAATCCCCATTAGAATCAAAACAAATTGATATAAACTCAAATCATACCTCATTGGTAGCTCGTCAATAAGGTACACTTGAAATGTTGTTTACTTCGTGTCACAACATGTCAAATAAGAAATTTGACCAAATCATCATGAATAAAAATATCACATCTGGTTAGCTCCAAATGCAATCATCATAAATCAAAATCATGAATCGCATGAAATCATCATAAACGATAATAAAAAGTTACATGTAACCATCATAAATTAGAATCATAGATCACATGCATAATAAAGATGAAATAAAATATTGATACTTATCCTTTATCGGTCCTTACTTCTGCCTTTGTTCTTTGTACACACATTGGATCGGTTTTCACATCCGGAAAACACCCAGTTCCTTTGTTTCCCTTCAATCACGTACACATATACATAATGTGCATCACACACATACAACCACACACAACATACAACACCATACAATACATGCACCTGCACCTGACATACAACACATACACCTACACCCGGTGTACAATACAACACAATACATATGCCTACACCGACATTCAACACACACACCTACACTCAAGCGTTCAACATAACACATACACCTGCATCTGGTGTACGACACAACACAATACATACACGTGCACCTGGTGTACAATGCAATACATATACATATACCACATTCCCACAACACAATATGTATGACATGCACAGAATACCACATGTATACCATTACCACATGCACCGCATGTACACAGTACCACCTGTAGACAACACTACTCGCACAATGTGTGCACAACATCACATGTACACGAAACCACCTACAAAACATGTACACAACGCCAAATGTATACCGCACCTACACAACACCACATGCATGACATATACACCCACACCACATGTACACAACACCATTAGGGGAATTTTGAGGTCTAAAATGGGCCTCCTAAGAAAAATGTACAATCAAAATTCACTTTATGAGAACCAATCACATTATAGGGGATGACATCGTCCCTAATGGTTGAGGTGGCATTGCTTGAGTTAAAGGTACTTACTTGTCACATTCTCAATGGTGGATAAAAACTCATGGTTAACCATGGTAGTGCTCTAAGTACTTTTAAAGTCAAAGTAAAGTACTCATAATAAATGTCATTTCACACTTTGTGAATAAAACTATATTATTGTCATTTCATATTTCTTGAAAGAAATAATGCATATCCCTATACATTTATTATATTATATGATATTATATTATTTTTATATAGTATATTAAATACATGTTATTATACAATTTAAATAATATAAATTTTAATTAATAACATATAACATATAACATATAACATAATTTATAGATTTATATTTATATTTTATTTTAAGTTATTCAAGTACAAAGGAAAAATGCATTAGTTGTTCAATGATAATGATTTTTTCTTGAAAATCTCATTCTTATTTATAGTCACATCAATACAATTTTTTTATTAATTTTATTTTGGTACAACTTTTGAATTGAAATTAACTATGGTTACATGGATTGTGGTGCAAAAAGTGATTTTCAAATTCATAAATATTATTTTATTGGTTTAGCTATTATTTTATTATTTCCTTAGGAGGCCCATTTTAGACCTCAAAATTCCCCTAATGCACATGCATGACATGTACACGACACCACCTGCACACAACACCACATGTACACAACACCGCATGCACACAAATCACATGTAAAATCATGCACACAACACCATATGTACGTAGCACCATATGTACAACATGCACACAACACCATATGCACACAACACCGCATATCCAACATGCGCACAACACCATATGCACACAACACCACATATCCAACATGCGTCGTTATGCAACCAACTCACAAAATACAAGAAAATATAGATCAACAACTTAGAAATCGTCCTATTCGAGGGGGAAACCTCCTTTAAATTACATAAATGAGAAATCCTAGGATGATCCAAATGGAAAAACCTCCTTTCTATATAAAGGATTCCAATGGGTCACAATATAATCCTAGGCGACATAACAATAACAATGTAAGGGCACAAAAATAACAATAGTGGGCTTCTATGTGGCACGATAATAATAATATGGGGACTATATGGTACATCAATAACAATAAGGGGGTTATTATAACAATAACAATAAGGGGATACACTAGCATTATAGGAACCTAGCATGGCCCTCTCCTTCAAAAAAGTGTTGTTCTCAACGCTTGAGTAGTTATGGATGCTTCTGTATAAATTTTCGTCCTCCCATGTTGAATCTTCAGCAGGTAAGTTCTTCCACTTGATGAGATACTCTAAAATTGATCGATTTCGTAGCTATCGAGTTCTTTTTTCTATGACTGCTTCTGGTTCCAATATGATTTTTCCTTTTTCATCAAGTTCTAGCAATATTGTTTGAACTAGGAGCTTGTCACCTATAACCTTCTGATGAGCTCCATCATTAGATATATTTGGAGGGGTTAATGGTAACCTTTTTTCCTTCTTAGATCCTTTTTTCTTGCATTTTTATTATTATTTGGTTTTATGATGATTAAGGCTAACATACTCTGAAAGCCTAATATGAGGTTGAGTGTAGAAAATCAAGAATTATTAGCATTTTTATAAGGATTTTAGCATAAAGACTTGGAGGAGACAGCAAGGAGAAATTATATGAGGATTGTCCACCCTCCTTAACTCTCAAAGGAAACCAAAGGATCCCAAAGACTCTCTCCAAAAATTCGACTCCAAAGGCAGCCAAAGGATCCCAAGGATTCTCTACAGTAATTTGAATTCTAGAGGCAGCCAAGCAACTCAAAGAGGAGTGCACTCAATCTTTGTTTACTTGGATTCAAGAGGACTTAGTCACTATTTTCTAGGGAGTTGTTGGGAGCTACCCTGTAGAATAAATAGAGCAAAGCTAGAGCTAGAAAAAGGTCGATTCTAGTCAGAACTTTGTTACAAGATATTGAGCTTTTTATTACTTTACTCAGTGATCAAAATTTCAGAAATGTATGAGGCTATTTAATCCAGGTGGATATTCGTGGCCACCCACCTATTCCATTTGGACCCGCACCATCAATTCTTTTAGCTTTTCACTTCCAGCAACTTACTATTTTTAGCAGGTTTTCGAGTCCTGTACTCTCGGAGCCGTTTTGGGGCCTTAATGATCTAGGTGGATATTGTTGGCCACCCACCTATTCCATTTGAACCCCCTCCATCAGTTCTTTCCATTTGTAATTTGCAGCACAACTTACTATTTTTAGCATTTTTTTCGGTTCCTGAACTTTCGGAGCTGTTTTGAGGCCCTAAACAACGTTTTTTGGGAAAACTGGGAGCAACATGGGTCCATGGAATAATGTTTCCCACTCAAAAGTTGTAGTCCTCAGAAAAATATTTCTAACGAGCTATTGAGCGCGTCAAATGGAGATTGTATGCCAAAGTTACGTCCCCGGGAAGTTGAAACACCAATTTACCCAAACGAGACCCATAGTTTTGACACTTCATCTCCTAGGGTTAGGTTTTTGGACGTTTTGGGTTTTACATTATTTCTCAACAATAAATAGGCCTTCGAGCCTCATTGTAACATAGTGGAGAGGCCTGTAGCCATCACATCTCTTTTCAGGGATATCTTACCAGTGCCCTCGCCCGCTCATTTCCATTATTCCTGTAAGCATGTTTCAATCATTTGTTTTATAACACAGTTCAGAGGCCTGTAGCCACCACATATCTTCTCAGAGATAAGCCTACCAGCGCCCTAGATGTTTATTTACATTATGTTTGTAAGCATATTTTAGTAATCTGTTATTAATAAAAGGAAGCATTATTTCCGTTGCATCTCTCTGTTTATGGTTATATGTGTATTCTCTCGCGTTCTCCCATAAAATTCGGATCACTATTATTTTATGAAATGAGAAGAATGATTTCAATTTACTTATTTAAGTTTCAGAGAGCTAGGCTCGTGGGTTAGGGCCCAATCCATGTGCCTCAGCCTCTCTGCTGTATTTGTTCTCTGCTTTCTGTCATTTCATTAGTTTCGATTCTGATAATTTTGTTCATGTTTCAAATTGATGTTTAGTTTTTCTTCGAGTGTGTTGTTATAGTTCATTTTCTTGTGAGTAATAAAATAGAGGAGAAAAACAAAAAATCTGTGGATCAAGACCCGCTTCTCATCTCTGTCAATAGAGTTCAAGGAGGGCAAACCTTCCCACAGACCCAAAAATTGAATTCTGTTCACTGTTTCTAACATTAAAAATAGAACAACATTGTCATTTTTCAGTCTTCCTCTGCCCTATATTTTTATGCATTTTTTCGTTTTGCTGCACATAAGTTAGCAGGTTGATTGCAGGAATTATTTCTAAAATACCAAAGCAGCTCCGTGGTGCTTCACGTTTCATTCTCCATCTCTGTTTTCATGCTTCCAACCCCCTCGGTTACGCTTTATTCCCTCCTTCTTTCATTGCAACTGTCGCTCCTTTTATTGACAAAACACTTGAAAAACCTTTAAAGTTGACCTCCACCTTTCCTCCTCGAAATTCTCGCTATCGCATTTCACACTTCGCAAATTTTCCTGGACAACGCTTCTGCTACCCCTCAAACTTTGTGATATTGCGAATTGCAATATCACATTTCGCATTTCACAACTTTTACCACAACATTTGGCCTGTCGCACTTCGCATCGTTTTCCTTTTTTCTTTAAGACTTACCGCTCCTTTTCGATGATTGCGATAAATCTGCCGCATCGCACATCACACTTTTCATCATTTTCCTTTTTTCTTTAAGAATTACCACTCCTTTTTTCTGATTATGATAACTCCACCACATCGCACATCACACAACGCACTTCGCATTGTTTTCCCTTTTTCTTTAATACTTACCGCTCCTTTTTGTCGATTGTGATATTGTTATCGCACTCCACCGTCGGTCCCACTGCCACGTCACCCATCGCACTTCACACTTCGCAAATTTTCCTAAACAACACTTCCGCTATCCCTCCAACTTTGCGATATTGCGATTGCGATATCGCATTTCGCACTTCACAGTTTTTATCCCGTTGCATTTTTCACTTCGCAGTTTTTTCCCCATCGCACTTTTTATTTTATTCCTTTAACACTTACCACTTCTGTCTGTCGATTTCAATATTTCCCCTTAATTCGCCACTGGTCCCACCGTCACATCATTCGCCGCATCGCACATCGCAAATCACACTTTTTATTTTCATCCCGATGACCTTTACCACTCCAAACGCCGATTGCGATCACCCTCCATCGCAACTCTGCCATCAAACTTTTTAAATCATTCCACTCCAAAGCCTTTTTGCGCCATAATAAAGCTTTAATAAGGTTTAAACCCACTATTTTCACTTCTAAGACTGGTTTCATGTGTTTATCCCTCCATTAGCACCTTCAACCCTTTCTTCTCAAAGCTGCAAATCAACACCTTTTCAATTAGAATTAAGTCATGGATAACTTAGCTGCATGGATAAAATCTTGGTAGAGAGAGCATAATATAAGTAGGGTGTGTTTAGCTGATTGGCCAAGTTAAGTGTGGTTTAAATTATTTTCCTTTCTGCAATTTAAATTAGTTTCCTTTCTGCCATTTCTTTTCAGCAATTTAATTTAGTTTCCTTCTGTCATTTCCTTCCAACAATTTACTTTCTGGTTCTTATCATAATTTAAGAAATCGCACCCTTTCGTAAAGCAGAAGAGGATGACATGAGAAAAATGCATCTGTCGTGTATATAGAAATTTCACCTCCAAGTTTGTACGAACCCCGGGTTGATAAAGTAAAGTAGGAAATCCCCTGGGAGTTGCAGCACTCTTGGTGCAATACCAAGGCTCACCAGTTTTTGGCGCGGTTGTCGAGGAGGTGTCTTGTAGACATTTTGATTTTTTTTTATCATTCTTTTCTGCTTTCTTTTCTTTTCATGTCATTTCAGAGATATTAAAAAAATACAAAAATATCTGATTTACATGCCTTGTAGGAGTAGGAATACTCAGAAAAATCTTACCTAAAACCTCCACATCACCTCCTAGCCACCCTTCACTCTTCTTTAGTGGTAGTGAGATTGAACCCCTATATGAGAGCCTTCTGAATATTTTGAGGATCCTATTGGGGAAGAAGAATAAGAACTTGATTCACCTATCTTAACCATGGTCGGGATCTAGAGAGCCTTTCCCATAAGAGAGGTAGATGGGGAAATTAAGATGAAAAACATTAGCCCCTCAACTCTTCCACACTTCCATGGAATTACCTCTGAGGATCTTGACATATTCATGTTTGAATTTTCTGTTGTTTGTAGGACTTATGACTACACTTCTGATGATTATAAGTTGAATCTATTCCCATCCACCCTTAAGGATGCAGCCTTGCGCTGGTTCATGAGTCTGCCTGGGGATAACATCACTACTTGGGAAAAAATGGAAGAGACCTTAAAAAAAAAATAAAGAGACTACTGTAGGTCCAAGGAAACTAATTATGAAATATTTAGGATGACTCTAGGACCTAACGAATCCCTGGAAGACTATGAAGAGAGGTTTCAATTAAACTATAAGAGAGCCAACTATACTCTCGATCCTGCATCACTTAAAATTGTACTTCTTTGAGGGATCAGTGAAGAGATGATAGAAACCTTGAATATGCTCTTAGGAGGAGATATCTACCAACAACCCTATGAAACAATTAAATATGTCTCCTGGAACCATTCTAGGGTGTTTAGGAAGAAGGGAAGAGCTAGCCAAAGTACATCCAATATCCCTTCCTCTTCCACCGTCATAAAACATGAGATTGGAAAAATTCTAGAGGACTTCAAGAGTGACATGTTGCACACCTTTTCTTTGCAAATGGACACAATGCAGGTCAAAATGAAGCAAGAGGAAGCAAAGAGAGCCCTGGCGATATTTTTTCCTACATGTACCAGGAAGCACCCAAGAAATTAATGTCCACTGAATGTCATAGAGGTTTTCTTAGTCTGTGAGGAGAATCATGACACAGAAAAGTGTCCCTCCTTACCTGGACTGAAGGCTATGTATCAAGGTGGGGAAGCAATGCCAGAGCAACTCTGTTTCATCAACGAGAGAAGGCCTCAAGGCCTTAGGCCATATCAACAAGGTATGCTAGGTGCACCTTACTCTTATTATCACAACAATCAAAGCGCACCCATGCAACCTTGCTACACCCCCACTCCTCCATCTTGGTCTACACCTCCTACTTGGACTTACAACCCTTTGTATCATCCTCAACCAGTAAACCAACCATTTCTGCAGTATGTTCCACAACAACCTCAGTGGAAGAATCCATCCCAAGGGTGGAGGCCTCAACAAAATCAACCACCTGCTCTAATTACTCCACCCCAACCTCAACATCAGCACACTCATACTGCTCCACCTAGGCTGCCTATACCTGCACAACCCAATCCAAACCTGAACAACAGATAGGAACAATAGGCTCCCAATGGAGAAACATCCTATTTAGCTTATGTTGTGGAGATACAAGAGGTTAATATCAGGTCGAGAAGAGTACTCCCAGACAACCATCCTCCATCTCCACCTATAGAGGTTGAGGAGGAAAAGGAAGAAGGTAACACTCAGATCCAACAACCTCCTTTTCTTGAGCGCTTGATCCACCCTAGTCAGCACACCCCAGAGGAGACTGAAATCCTAGGAGAATTGGAAAATTTGTGTGTAAATATACCACTTCTCTAGGCCATTAAGGATGTCCCTATCTATAATAGGATCATCAAAGAAAAGTGCTCCAAGAAATCTAGGAGAATGAAGAGAGATACCCCAACAACTGTCTGACCTAATGATGGGGCAGGTGGTATTCCCAAAGTACCTGGACCCTGGTAGTCCAATTGTTGATGTGCATATATATGGTGTCCTAGTCCCCAAAACTCTGATTGATCTAGGGGCTTCCATCAATATCATGACCAAGGAAACTATGTTGAAACTTAACCTCCAAGGGACTTTGAGGAAAACCACAACAGTTCTGCAACTTGCAAATCGATCCACAGTAAATCCAGAAGGAATTGTTGAAAACGTTATGGTTACCATTGACTCTTGGGAATATACTACAGATTTCCTGGTCCTGCAACCAAAAACCAAGTTTAATGGTTACCCCCTCATCTTAGGGAGACCTTGGTTAGCCACTGCAGATGCTTATATTAGTTTTCGGGCCGGAAACATGACTATAAAAAATGGGCATGTGTCTAAACATCTAGTGTTATATCCTCCAGCCCAACCTTCCATTGATCATGATCTCTCTATATGGTTGGAGGATGAAGAAGATGAGTTATATAACGCTGCCCTTATGTGTACCATATATGCTATCCTTAGAGGGGGTAGCTTGATGAAGATGAACTCATCCACCATGCCATTCAAAACCAGTCCTCCACTAACATTCCTCTCAAAACCTTAGTCAAAGAGTCTGAAAGCCAAACTTGAATGGAAGTGAACTCAGTTGAGTCAACCTCTGAATCCACCAAGGCTATTGGGTTTGGCCCGTCCATATCTCTGAAAATCAAACCAAACCTCTCGAATGAAGAAGAGAAGGAGCTATGCCAACTTTTGAGAGAGAATCTAGAAGCATTTTCTTGGGATTACGAGGACATGAATGGGGTGCATCCTTCAATGTGAAAACATCATATTTACATCAAAGAAGGATGCAATCCTGTGACACAACCCCAAAGAAGGATGATCCCGACTCTGAAGGACATAGTCAAAGAAGAGCTGCAGAAACTATTGGATGCATGGTTCATATATCATATATCCGATAGTGAGTGGGTATCTCCTCTTGTCATAGTCCCAAAGAAGAAGGGGAAGTAGCGAATTTGTGTTGATTATTGAGAACTTAAAAAATCCACCAAGAAAGACCATTCCCCTTTCCCCTTTATAGACCAAGTCCTGGAAGGACTTGTAGGGAAGAAGTTATTTTCTTTCTTATATGGGTTCAGTCCGTACAATCAGATTCAAATAATCCTTAAAGACCAAGATAAGACTACTTTCACCTGCCAATGGGGTACCTTCACTTATAGAGTCCTACCCTTTGGGTTGTGCAATGCCCCAACTACCTTCTAAATAGTTGTCCTGAGCATACTTTCTGAGTTAGTCCATGACTCTATTGAAATATACATGGATGATTTCACACCGCATGGGGATGACTTCCAGGAAGCTTTTTCTAATTTGGGTAAAGTACTAAGAATGTGCATTGAGATGCATCTCTCCTTGAGCCCAGAAAAGTGTGAATTCCTGAAGAAAGCAGGGGTTGTATTAGGACACTCCATATCCCAAGCAGGAATACAGGTAAACCCGAAAAAAAATCACTATCATCAAAAGGGTACCTGCTCCTCAAAATCAAAAGGATGTCAGGAGTTTCTTAGGCTTAGCTGGCTAGTATAGAAGATTCTTCAAATATTTCAGCAAGATGGCTTCGCCATTATTTGGGTTACTGGCCAAATATTCTGAGTTTATTTGGTTCGGTCCTTGTCAAGAGGATTTCGAGCTCATTAAGGAAAAGTTGACTACCACCCCCATCCTCTGAGGTCCAAATTGGATTCTGCCTTTCCACATCCACATTGATGCATCCGAAAAATATATAGGGGAAACATTAAGACAATAAGAGAAAAAAATCCCCTATTCCATTTATTTCATCAGCAAGAAATTGTCCAAGGCTGAATTGAATTATACTGTTACTGAGAGGGAGATGTTAGCCATTGTCCATGCTTTGAACAAATTCAGGCATTATGTAACTAGATATCAGACCTTTGTTCACATTGACCATGTAGCCATCAAGTATTTAATGAACAAACCAGAAGTTAATGCTAGGATAATTAGATGCTTGTTACTTTTGCAACAATTTGATTTGACAATTGTTGATAAACCTAGAAAGGAGAATGTTGTTGCAATTTTTTTGTCCAGGTTAGCTCTCCATGCAAGTGAAGAAGGAATGGTGGATGAGCAGCTGCCAGATGAGCATCTCTTTGCTATAACTGCACTCCCACCATGGTTTGGTGATATAGCCAACTACTTGGTTGCTGGGAGACTCCCTCCTAGTCTTTCATTCAGGGAGAGGAGCAAAATCATCAGAAAAAGCACCCCTTTCACATGGATTGGGGGAAACCTTTTCAAGCTAGGCCCTGATCAAATCCTAAGGATATGTGTGAGGGAGAAATAATTTTTTGATATCCTCTCTAATTGTCATGAAAACCCATGTGGAGGCCACTTTTTTGCAAATAGAAATGCTTACAAAGTTTTGCAGGCATGATACTATTGGCCTACCCTTCACCAATATTCTAGAAGATACACCAGTAGGTGTGACCAGTTCCAAAGGACGGGCGAACACACGCAAAGGGATGAGATTCCTTTGCACCCTCAGGTGGATCTTGAGCTATTTGACAAGTGGGGCATGGACTTTGTTGGACCTATCGATCCACCATCCAGGCAAAAGAAGTATATCATAGTCTACACTGATTACCTGAAAAAGTGGGCTGAAACAAAAGTAGTGAAGGTAGCAACCGAGGAAAAAGTAGTAGAATTTCTGAGGGAGAATATGTGTTACGATTTTGGATACCCTAGAGAAATAGTCACTGATCAAGGAGCACAATTCACCTCTCACCTCATTGAGAATATTTCGAGGAAGCACAAGATTAAGCATATAACTTCTATTGCCTATCACCCTCAGGTGAATGGCCAAGTATAAGTAACTAATCGAGATTTAGAGAGCATCCTTACCAGGGTTGTGAGCAACAACATAAAATATTGGGCAGACAGATTGGTAGAAGCTACTTGGGCCTACAACACTACTTGGAAGACGACAATAAGATTCACTCCTTATGAACTAATCTATGGTAAGAAGGCTCTACTTTTAGTTGAGTATAAATTCAATAATTTAATAATGGCAGCTGAATTAAATCTAGATCTATCAAACGCCAAAATAGAGAGTTTGCAGTAACTAAATGGATTGGATGAGTTCAAAATGCAAGCTCTTATTCACATGGAGGTAGTTTAGCTGCAAAGGAATGTCTGGCATGACAAGAAAATCAAAGAAAAGACCTTCCAAGAAGGAAATTAGGCGTTGTTGTATGATTCAAGGTTTAAATATTTCAAGGGAAAGTTGATGACAAGATGGTTGGGACCTTACATAGTGGATTTTTTTTTTGATAATGGCGCAGTTCAAATTAGAACCATAGATGATGAAGGAATCCCCTTGCTTTTCAATGGTCATAGACTTAAAATTTACAAGAAGCCTTTGTCAAGGACAAAGTTCATAAATTCAACAAGAAGAGAGGTGTATGTGATGGGAAACTCCATAGTTTCCCACACATCCTAAAAAAGGAAAAGAAAAAAGAATAAAGATCCATGGGTGAAAACCTCTTTGAGGCACCCAAGGCAAGCTTGTGGGTTGAAAACCTCGATGAAGGCAAGTCACTTGCTCAAAAAAAAGAGAAAAGAAGAAGAAAAGGGAATAAATATGCATGGGAGAAAACCTATGTGAGGCGCCCAAGGAAAGTTAGTGGGTTGAAAACCTCCATGGGGGAAACCCACTTTCTTTAAAAAAAAAAAAAAAAAAAAAAAAAAAAAATTACATCTGCATCTCTGTGTTTTCTGTGTTTGATGTTTTACAGGCTATTAATAGTTTCTAGAAACACGGGGAAGCATTCATCTTCCCCCCCTTCTATTTTACCATCCATCCCATCATTCACTCCATTCATTTACATAACTCCTTACATCACCTCCATACACCATATTCCACATTCCTGAGCACAATCTAGCAAAATAAAGCAAGCCACAAATTGCTACAAAGATCAAGAAGTTCCTTCAAAAACAAAGTTGTTCATAGACTACAAAGAAAAACAAGGAGGACCTCATAAATCAGGCCCCAGGAAAGACAAGAGTGCCACCCAATGCATCTGGAGAACTCCCACGCAACATCTACAACGAGAAGAAATAACAAAGCAAGTTTCTCACTTAGAAAACAGGAAAATAAGGAAGAACACAGCGTATAAGAGGCTTGTCTCCAAATTCCAGCTCCTGAAAATGCCTTGAAAACAATAGGTAAACTGAGGTATAGATTCTCATCCCTCACTTTGCATCCATAATAACCAGAAATAATTAAATTTGCGGACTTAGAGTTTAAGGGGCATAAAGGTGGCCAGCTAGCTTGGCCACCATCGTGAAGTATGACTAGGGAGAACTGCAAAGTCACGCCACCTGGGCATGCAAAAGAAAAATTTTAAATCAAGTGGACTATAGGAGAACGAGGGGAGGAAACTTGCAGTCCATCATTAATTAACAGAGAGAAGAAAACCACGGTCTGTAATGAAAACTGGAGCTAAGGCCGAGTTACATAAGCACTCCAAAATTAGTTGCGCAATCTAATAAAAAGAGATCTCGTCTCATCCAAACCAGTGAATTGAGAATTTTTGAGGGAAAGAGACTGAAGGGAGCCCACAGCACAACAGTACCGAGAGTGGGCTACGTATTTGAACAACGTGCAGCAAGAGCGGCATAACAACATCACCAATAGTCGAGCTAGCTTCCGAAGTATACCGCACATCAGACACAGTAGCAAGGGAGAAAGGGAAGCTTTTATAGCAACCCAAACAAGGCAGAATTATACTCCTAACCTTAGAGAAGAAGAACCAGAAGAAGGAGAGGAAGAGACAAAGGGCCAAGGAAAAATGAAAGAGATGGCAATAGAAGTCATAGAGGTAGTAGAAAGCGAGCAAGAATCAGACTCACAACACAACACCACATCCTCTCAAGGAAAAGAGGTAGTTGCCACCTTAGCTCCTCTGGGCGCAAAGAGAAAAAGGCATACCTATATGCATTTCAGAGCTGACAAGAGTCAGAGGATAATTCAGAGAGAGCCAGTAACTGCTCCCACGAGCCTGATTATGATTGAAGAATCACCAAGGGAGGAGGAAAGAATTGAAGAAATAGTTCCGAATGAGCAGCTACAGAAGGTACAGGCAGATAATGTAGCATTAAAGGATCAATTGTAGCAAAAAGGGCAACAATTAGCCACCATGTCAGACTTATGCACTGAATCCCTTCAGCACATATTCCCTTTTCTCATATGCTGTGTACCTCAAATAGCAATGGCTCTTATTTCAAATCAAAACTCTAGCCTCCCATGGATCCCTACCTTTCCAAGATTGTAGGAAATTCATGGATTTCTACAAGCAAGCTAACATGGTTGATCAGGCAAAGATGTCAGATTTTTATGTGCATAACCTTGTGCTGACAAATTTGGACACTTGGGACCCCAATCCTATAATGGGGGATATGCAGTTGATGGCTTCAGTATCTTGGATGATGAATGAGGACACTAGAGCGAAAGAGATATGGATGGTCATGGGAAGAAGAAATAGAGAACCCTTATATATCAAACCAGAATTGTTCAGCCCAAGAGGAGTCATCCTTAACTGTCAAGATATTGAAAGGGACCTTGCACTAGTTGAAAGCTACTTTCAGACTCAAACACAGGTAATAGGCCACTTTGATGATGTTTCTAGGCAGATAGAATATGAGTGCATTATGGGTAGCTAGAGGAGATGGAACAACCTCCCTCACAACCTTAAGAACAAGGAGTAACATACTCCAAAAAGACTGAGGGGTGCATTGGAAAGGACACCATTATATAAGAGGGCCATGTAGGCCAAAAAGATATGATGGTTGGTGTTGAAGAGGTAAATCCCCTCTACGGACAGAGGCGATCCCTACTAGCCCAGACCGGGTCTAGCAACAATCGTCACACGCTATAGCGCAGGTTCCTAATTGAAAATAAACCAACTAGCGATGAAGGCTTACCTAGAATCCAACGCTGTCGCTTGTAGAGAAAGTAGCGCTCCCGTTCCTTAGCTCTGGTAGATCACAATCCCTCACGATCTCCGTGACCGGACACCTGCACATGCGAGAAACAAAACAAACGCAAGCGTAAAATCCAGTATATGCAACTATATGTTAGTCAGAGAAGACATAACTCATCATCATAATTAACAACAGGAGTGGAACCATAACCAATAATCGCTTATTATTAATCAATCAAAGGAGGATACAACCTGGCTCTGACGCTGAATTCTCCTTCGGAAGGTCGCCAACGGAACACGTCTCGAAAAATCCTGTCAGGGATGGGACAAGCCTCTCTCTTCGGATGTTTCGACAATAATCTCCTTGCTTGGATTTGGCCTTAAGGGAATGAATCAAGGCTCTTGCAGCATAAGGCTCTGATGGCTCTTGGAAACTAGCTTGCAAAGGAGATGAGAAAGCTTTTATAGATGGAGGAAGGGGAGTTGGGATCCCTATAATCATGGGATTGGCCCTATCCTTAAGGAAGCTTCCATGAGAGGTGGCAAACCACTTCCTCTACATGAAGATCCGGAGCCAAACCACCCAACTCAAATTAGATACCAGTTTATGAATTGGTTAGGACGAAACTTCCGCCATTTATTTTTAAAAAACACTCCTTAAAATGGCTGGCTGAGTGCGACTCTGAGACAGAGCGCCAATTGGCATGCCCTATTTGAATGATTTCCCCCATTTGCGCGGGTACTGAACTTGCCTCCCGCGCCAATGCAAAAAGGGGTGTTTTTAGGGTTTTTCACAGGGAGTTGTCTTCAGGGCAATGAAAGCTCATGTGCAGAGGGATGTCATGAAAGTGGTTTCAAGTCATGTCACTGCTCACAGGTCATGGAATAATCCCTCCAATTGTGCGGGATGGGGAATTGCAGGGATGGTGACAAATTGCTGTGTAACAGATGCCCCCTAAAGCATGAGGCCCGAAAGAGAGAGAGGGGTGAAATGCTTTACGAGAACGTGTCCAACTGAAAACACCGCCATCGGAAAACCTGCGTAGAGAAGTACAACTGATATCTCAGATACATGATATATACGTGGTATGGGCACAACCATCCATAACAGAGTATACAATAATACATATCCAAGGCATGGACATAGCCATCCAATAAGGATCGATAAAGAGACTCAGGTATGGTCGCAGCCATCCAATCAGTGAGTCATGTAACCAATCATAATAATCCACAAAATAGCAGCCTAGATTCCAACAGAAAAAATCCAGGGTCTTGCGCTCCATCTCGACCCGAAAAAAGTACAAGTTCAAGCATGCGAATAAGTGAGCTGAAGTCAAACATGCAAGAACATCGCCTGATTACCAGCTAATGATGAAAGCTGTTAACAGACGCGAGAGGTACCACTAATAATGACAATGGTCCGCAAGGTACTATAGGTACAATCCATGGCGTGTGAATCAATGAGCTGGCATCGAACACCCGTAGAATCACTCGATCAGAGGCCAATGATGAAAACCTCACGTCGAATGCGAAGAACCTGCCATTGAGGCATGCAGGCTCTAAGGTACCAGAAGGGAGTCTCTAGATCAACTTCTTGGATAATGAGCTGAAATCGACAGGAAGTGACCCTGATCGAAGGTGGGCCATAATGTTTCCCACATCATCGACACAAGACAGAGGAACATAATGTCTTTGTGAATTAATATCAGATGAGAATCAGAGGAAGTTTGAAATCTACAGAGGTCAACTTCTCTTGAACATATCGGCGGCACGACAGTGGATTTGGCAGTATTTGACATCAAAAGATCAAGGGTCATGATGACAAGGCAAAGAGAAGATGAGAGGTCAAAAGGGATCACCCAAACCCACGGAGGCAAGTGGAAAACGAGATGAGATATCCCTAACCCGACACGAATGCAGACAAGTTCCATGTTCAAGAGAGACATACTGCCGACACGACAATGATGTTGGTTCCATTTTCCCCACCATTTCTGGCGAGTACCTCTTTATTTTTACACAAGCTTGAAGAGGATACCATATGCTTGCTGTATAAGCCCATCCTAATACATTTAACGAGCCCTAGGAAGGAGGAACTCGGATACCGTCATTACGACTGAATCCAATGTCATCAGGGTTTAACGATTTTGACAAAGGAAGAACTCGACATCTTTTCATGCTTAGAGAGTTTGAAAAGACAACGGAAAAGTAAACTCCAATGGTCCCTTTTCGTAAATAGTTCCTCAGACCTGAAAAGGTAGAAAACAAAATCTGAGAAAACCTCCTAGTCACGATAGGCTAGGGTATTCCTTTTTCGTAAATAATCTATCCCAGCCCGAAAAAGGGGTAAACGTATACTGGGTAGATGTCATTTCATGTCCACTTTAACGAGATCGAAAACTACAAGAGACTCGGCAATCTTTTCATGTTTAGAGAGTCAGAAAAGAGCTGAAAGATGACTCCACCTAGAGGAACGAGTGGTATAAAGGGTAGCAACTGGTTTCGGTAATGGTGGAACTGCTAAGAACAAATAAAGGTTAAGAGGCTGGCCAAAAAGACCACTCATCGCAGCAGTTCCTCAGGATTGGCTGAAACAACCAAGTGAAGGCATATGATCAGCCATGCAGATACTGACGATGGAATGAGAAACCAAGGCTCATATGGCAAAGATAGGCCAATAAGATGGCAATCACAAGAGGTAAAATGGGAAAGGTTTCATTTTTACACAAGCTTGAAATCAAGAAACTCTTCTTGAAGTTGGTTTCATTTTTACACAAGCTTGAAACAAAGATAAACTATGCTTGAAACCGGCTGCATTTTTACACAAGCTTGAAATGGAAACAAACTATGCTTGAAAAAGTAAGCATGCCCCCAGCATGGTGACTCAATTCGAGGTACATGCCCCCCAAGCTTCAATCCATATGAAAGGTAGATGGAGTGAAGGTTCAAGTTACGAGATCAAGAGAAAGACTCGACTGGGATTTTACGAGATCTCATCAAAGAATCGAATTGAACGGGAAAGTGTTTGATTATTTTAACGACGTTGACACATTAAAAGAACTATCCTCAGGAAACCTTGTTTCATGGTTTAAGGAGCTTGGCACAAGACAAGGAACTCTGCTCCGACAACCTTGTTTCATTTTTTAAGGAGCTTGACACAGGAAAATAACCATGCTTCGACGAGCTTGTTTCATTTTTTAAGGAGCTTGACACAAGAAACGAACCATGCTCCAACAACCTGGTTTCATTTTTTAAGGAACTTGACACAGGAAAACGAACTCTGCTCCGACAACCTGGTTTCATTTTTTAAAGAGCTTGACACAGGAAACGGACCATGCTCCGACCGACCTCATCATAATGCACAAGAAGTCATCGCTTCCAAGAGTTCCACTCCCGATGGAAGGAAAACATCTTGGAAGTCAGGACCCAATGCCCCCAGCACTTGATGCACAACAGCACTATCACTGAGTACAGGCACGGGGTAGGTAGCCACATAGTTGACCTGCGGTGGGGCAGATACAACGGGTGGATAAAAACCAGGAAGGGATGATGGCGGGCTAGCTGCCACATCAGGACCAAAGAACGAAAGCTGATCAATGGTCACGATCCATCCTTCATGTGGAAAACAGACCACACGAAAAAGGGAGGAGACAAGTGCTCCCATGGCATAGGTGTAATCGCGCCCCAAAATCAGATTGAAATCCAAGGGGCCTGGAACAACCATCACGTCCATATGGACAGTTTTACCTCCCAAAGTAATAGGTAACCTTGGAAGGATCCCTAACAGTTGACTCGTTCTTCTGTTAAATGCCAATAGATTCTGCGTAACAGGGGCAAGTGGCGGCGATAAAAAAGCTTGCCAAGTAGTTGAGGATAGAACACTAATAGACGCGCCTTCGTCTATAATGGTGTTGGGTACGACCAGACCAAAAGCCTGTATTGTGATCTCTAAAGGCACATAAGACGGAAGGCGGTATCCTGCTAATCGATTCCAATCAAAGGAAGCGACCAAACTACTCGGACGGGCTACCATCGAATCGAGATGGTCTTCCCCTGGTGTTACGGGAGCAGAAGGAGCATCCTCCACGACCTCCATCTCGAAGGCGAGAGGAGTATCCTCTGGGACCTCCATCACAGGAAGCGGAGGAGCAGCTTCTTGAGATGTAAGGACAGGAGAATCTTTCTCCAAGTCCGAGGAATCTGAACAAACAAGAAGAACCTGAGGGGTGTGAGGTCCACTCTCGATGGAAAAGACAGGGTGCACCGCAGACGAGGCCAGCTCAACCGATCCCACGAACAATGGTTGGTCGGGAACAAATTCTTGAATTTGAATTTACGAGGGAGAGGGATCGACCAAGGATGACTCTTGACCAATCATAGGATCAACTGGTGGAGGGCTCAAAGAAATTTGTTTATAACCAGCCGGAAGGTACGGCGCAGAAACAACCGAGTTGTCCAAAACTCGCTTGGCTTCATCCATATACGGACAAAGGTGAATGGCATGGTGCCCTTCACACAACTTACAAGGATTAGTAATCGTACCCTGCTTCTTAGGAGCTTTACCAGTACCAGTTGAAAGCGTGCCCCCAACTTGACTCTCGGAAGCCAAAGGCAACGGTGGGCGACCGTTGGACCATACTTCGAGCACCTTGGGAATGCCAGGGCAGTCTCGAAGAAGATGGTCTCCTGTGCACAACATGCAAGGAAACTTGACTTTCCATGGAGGGTTGGGAGGTTTATCGAGGGAAGCCTTCTTAGGCGCAATAGCCACAGAGCTAGCCTCTCCTTTATCTACCTTCTTCTTCTTTGTCTTCTTCTTCTTCTTCTTCTTAGGCACTTGGTTACTTGAATCCAGACTTTCACTAAGCGAAGTAGAAGAGGAGGACGCAAAAACAGGCGAAGAAGGGGAGAGTTCCACCTTAGAATCAACATGATGTTGTTCAGGCAGAGGAACTGATTGAACAGTAGCTGAGACATTTGGGACCATAGAGGTTGAAAACAACCACACAGGCAACTCAACAGTTAACCCAGGAAGGGACAACGTTGCCATAAAAGGAGCACCAACATTTCCAAAAGGAGGAAAATGACCAAGATTCCCATCGGAGGGGATTCCTTGGTCGGTGGACTCTGGAAAAGTTGCCATCAACAACTCGAAACCGCACAGATAGGCTAAAAACCAAGGCACACAATCAAACGGCCAACAAGCAAATTCTAAAAGGGCGTGTGATCGCCGGTGATTTATTTTACTACATTGAAACTTAGAAACTTCACCGTTTCATGTTTTAAGAGTTGAGAAACGGATGAAAGGTGACTCTATCTCTTTCAGTTTTGAAGCAAGCGTGAAAGGACAAGCGCTTGGTGATCCTTTCAAATTTAAAGAGTCAGAAAAGATCAAATGACTACTCGGGAATACTAGGCAAAGGGTGTACCAAATAACCGTGAACTGCAATATACACCTTGGCTTCAAAATGAAAAAGAAATCAACCAAAGACTTAATGTACGTGTAGGCGATCTCCCCGAATGCTGTGTCCGGTGTATCACGGGTATAGGGCGGCAGACTCAGCTTCCTATGGGTAAAGGATAGAAACCTAGTGGGGTCTCCCTTTATATACGCGACGGTACGGGGAGCACAAGTCCGTACTAGCGCTATCTAAAGCCAAGAAGCGAACGACAACTACTAGGTTTAAAGACGCTGGAACACGTCTCTAGCCTAGACCTCTAAATATTTCGTTAATGTTTCAATGCTGCCTTAGTGTAAATTGAATAAATTTTAATGTTGATCTTCAATTACGTCTCAGTTTTCAGGTCCTAGCAAGTGTTATGTCTGAAAATCTCCTAAATGCAGCTATATGAGAAAATAAATCTTTCAATTCGATGAATGCTATCTAGTTAAAGGAAGAGTTTCAAACAATGATGCAACAAACAACAACACTGCAAACGAAATATTTTCCAAAATAGATGACTTTCACTATCCAAAAGTAATCTCAAACATTCAACGATGCGAATAATGCAATGTAATCTATGCAAAATCCTCTTTTCCGAAAACTATGCAATTGCAATCTATGCACAATTTCCTTTTCCTTTTCAAATTATGAGAATGCACTCAATGCATTTTTCGATGAAATGAGAATCTACTTAATGCATGATTTTAATAAAAGAGAATGCAATCAAAACGATTTCTAGTTTTCAATCATTAAACAATGTAATCTAAGTTCAATGATGGATCTCAAAAAATACTTTTCAATGCAATGTGATCTAATGCATTTTAACGAAAAGAAAACTATGAGATGAAAACTAAAAGAACACAAATCTCCTTAATGAAGGATGAATGCAAAAGAGATGTAAACAAACACTAAGAATGCAATCGTTGTTTCAAACACTTTGTAACGAAATCCCTCAAAAGGCAACAAGACATATGAGGTCAAACACAAAGAGGACTTCCAAAGAAAGAGATCAAAACAAGGCATTCATTCCTTTTTACACCAAACAATCACGGAAAGAAGACATTTAAAACAATGAGCAATGTAATCTATGCTCATACAGTGAAAATACCGGAAGGGAAAGACACACTGGTGAAGGATTTAGGGAAAAAATCTCAATTTTCACACACCCTGAAATTGGCCCGACTTTATCATTGACAACTAGCGCCAAATGGCGCGACTTGCTCATTGACAACTAGCGCCAATGGAAAATTGGCGCGGGTTGCTAACTAACAACAAGCGCCAACGCCTGAAAATGAAAAAACAAAGAATTTCTCCCAACCAAGACCAGACTCACCACTTCAAGCAGAATCTCCAAGACTCAAATGAACCATGTAATCTAGGCTCAAAGCGAGACAAAGCGGAATTCGAATGAAGAAAAAGCCAATCACTCAAATAACACAATGAAACGATAAACAACCACTAAACGAATGTAGAGGAGCAATCACAAAGTTGGCTGAACAGATAGAAACCAAAAGCTCCCAAGGGAGGCTCGACACACAATAGCACCTAGATGCCCTAGGGCTAGAATGTAAAATTGATAGAAACAGGCAAACAACCAAAGGACGAAGGTCACAGCCAGTCAAAAAAGGCTCCAAAACACTCAAGCAGTCGAAAAAACAAGACCAAACACACTGATCAAGCTCAGGAAGCTCAGAACAGAGCAAACCCTAATACCTCATAGGATTGGCGCGACTGTGAGGCTGAAACTAGTGCCAGAAACGAATTGGTGCGGGTAATACACTAGCAACCTGCGCCAATGGGCGCGACTGTCAGGCTGTAAAGTGCGCCAGTCAATTTTGCTATGGAAAAATAAAAATAGGCAATCCAACAAGCAGACCAGTGATGATCAAGCTGACCAAAAGCCAAAATCACAAAAAGAGCCAGCCAAAAGAGCCGATCAAGCAAGTAGAATCGAGAAACAACCGAAAAGACAAGACACTACTCCAAGTGTTCAGTTCATAAACTAAACCAGAGATTGACTGAAGTAGCTTTGATCTACTTCGCTAATGCAGAGCAATAGCATTTCGAAGGCTATCTGGCTAACTTCAGGCTCCATCTGTAGCTTACAAGGCAGAACAACAACAAGCTAGATGATCCCCAGTGGAGTCGCCAATTTTTTGAAGAGGTGAATCCCCTCTGCGGATAGAGGCGATCCCTACTAGCCTAGACCGGGTCTAGCAACAATCGTCACATGCTATAGTGCAGGTTCCTAATTGCAAATAAACCAACTAGTGATGAAGGCTTACCTGGAATCCAACGCTGTAGCTTGTAGAGAAAGTAGCGCTCCCGTTCCTTAGCTCTGGCAGATCACGATCCCTCACGATCTCCGTGACCGGACACCTGCACATGTGAGAAACACAACAAATGCAAGCGTAAAATCCAGTATATGCAAATATATGTCAGTTAGAGAAGACATAACTCATTATCATAATCATCAACAAGAGTGGAACCATAACTAGTAGTCGCTTATCATTAATCAATCAAAGGAGGATACAACCTGGCTCTGACACTGAATTCTCCTTCGGAAGGTCGCCAGCGGAACACGTCTCGAAAAATCCTGTCGGGGATGGGACAAACCTCTCTCTTCGGATGTCTCGACAATAATCTCCTTGCTTGGATTTGGCCTTAAGGGAATGAATCAAGGCTCTTGCAGCATAAGGCTCTGATGGCTCTTGGGAACTAGCTTGCAAAGGAGACGAGAAAGCTTTTATAGATGGAGGAAGGGGAGTTGGGATCCCTATAATCATGGGATTGGACCTATCCTCAAGGAAGCTTCCATGAGAGGTGGCAAACCATTTCATCTACATGGAGTTCCGGAGCCAAAATTCCCAACTCAAATTAGATACTAGTTTATGAATTGGTTAGGACGAAACTTCCGCCATTTATTTTTAAAAAACACTCCTTAAAATGGCTGGTGCGAGTGCGACTCTGAGACAGAGTGACAATTGGCGCGCCCTATTTGAATGATTTCCCCCATTGGCACGGGTACTGAACTTGCTTCCCGCGCCAATGAAAAAAGGGGTGTTTTTAGGGTTTTTCACAAGGAGTTGTCTTCAGGGCAATGAAAGCTCATGTTCAGAGGGATGTCATGAAAGTAGTTTCAAGTCATGTCACTGCTCACAGGTCACGGAATGAGCCCTCCAATTGCGCGGGATGGGGAATTGCAGGGACGATGACAAATTACAGTGTAACAGTTGGGACTAAAGCTCAACCCACCTTTGCTACTGGGGCTGGATGATGAAAAGGACATAGATGCACAAGATCAAGAATGGAATACTGTAGAAAAGAATAATGGTTTTCACCCCCTTGGGGAAACTCCCACACTTCTTCCTTAGGAAATCAAGGGGGTTGTCAAAGCCTTGAAAGAAATGCAGGAGGAGGATTAGTTGCTCAGAGGATGAGAAACGATTTAGTAGGGGGGTGATGATGAGCTCCATCATTAGACATATTTGGAGGGGTTAATGGTCACCTTTTTGCCTTCTTAGATATCTTTTTCTTTCTTTTTTATTATTATTTGGTTTTAGATGCTAGTATAGGTGGTGATTAAGGCTAACATACTCTGAGTGCCTAATATGAGGTTGAGTGTAGAAGATCAGGAATTATTAGCATTTTTATAAGGATTTTAGCATAAATACTCGGAGAGGACAACAAGGAGAAATTATAAGAGGATTGTCCACCCTGTTAGTGTTAGTATTTGCATACTTCCACTAGGGATCAAAACACATTTTTCATGTGCATATTAGGTGTCCCACTCTAAAGAATTTTCAATCATTCCATTAGGTCATGATATAATATTGTTCCACTGGTGGTTGTCCTTGTCAAGTGTCCCATTTTTCTTCACAAGTATATGCCCGCTGACCCTCTTCCATGTCTTCATCATGCTGGAAACAAGTCTACTCTCATTCCACTTTTAGTTAGAGTCACTCATTGAGTCAATTTCTTTCATTTCTCATTAGGTCACTAGGGTTTCATTAGGTCAAATCATTGCATTGTCTCATTTTCAATAAAGGGCAGCAAAAGGTGTGAGATTGATCCCAATAATGTCTCTTTACCATGTAAAGATGATCTCTAAGACAATTTCCAAAGTTGTAATTTGATTTCAAGTATGAGTTTCATTCCAAGATGTAATTTTATTTTTTCATGTAATTTTATGCCAGTTCAAATGTAATAAGTACTCAGTCTCCCAAGGCTACCAACTCAGAGTTCCACATTCCAACACATCAAGTGTCAAATATAAAAATTGTCTACTTCAACAATTTATCAAATATCAAATGGAGTTGTGTTTTTACAAGGGTGCCTAAGTCATCATTTTCCACAAGCACTAAACCTTAATTTCCTCTCCCATTGAACTAGGGTTTTCTATGGAACCAGAGACATATGAGCAGAGGAGGCATAAGGTAGGTCATATCAGTAAGTATGAGGTCATTCCAAACTCATAAACATCATGTCTCCGTCATTTTCAAGGAAATCATTCCAAGAGTCAAGCCATTTTCCACTCATAGGGCCAGTTTTACTTAAAACTATGTTTCTGACCAAACAGAGATGAATTTGAAAAAAGTGAGAGAGTTTTTTGTCCATCATAGGTCCAAGAATAAAAAACTCCTTCATATTTTACACAGGTGTCATGGTTTTAGAGAAATGTCAAAAACACAAGTGCCACAGGAGAGTTGCTACCTGGATTTACCTTGGGAAAATCAAGTTTTCTCATAGATGGAGTGTCCATATAACTTTCTTGATAATTTAAATTACAATTAGAAAAATAGATATTTCCAATGAGATATCATGGGATCAATTTGGAGTTGAGGAAGGGCTCCAAAAGTTTCTTTCAACATCACTTTGCATCTCTGCACCCTCATTCAACACTTTTTGACCAATCTTGGGAAAATCAAATTTTGACAAGGAAAATAAACTCCAATCAGAAAACCAAAGGTATATTTAGAAAGTAGACATGATAAGCTTTCCAATGAGCTATACTAGGCCTAATTGGGACACCAGGAAAGCCTCCAAATATGGTCTAAAAAATGGTGCTGCAGGGATGCTGCATGTTTGGCTGAAATTACAGTGTATTTTTCAACGGTGCTGCGCGTTTTCTAGGGACACTGCGTGTTCACCCAGTTGTTTCAAAAAATTTCCTGAAAGGTTTCAAAACTTCACAAATTCATTTTTAAATCTTCAACAGTGATTCATCATGACTCAAACAAGTTAGTAAGCTACCATTTGCTTCACTCATCTTCATCAAATGTCTTTTTGGATGCATAAGATTGTTTAGAAGAAATTTGGTGTTTTATTCTAATGCAAAACCTTGGTTTCCCTAAAAACCTAATTCAAACTTCAATTTAAATCCCTAAACCTTCATAACCCTTCCCCCATTTCAGTCTACCCTTTCCCAAACCCCTACAGTGACATTCCCATTCCTTAAGCCTTCATTTCCTTAAAACCCTAAGCCCTAGGTACACTAGTTACCTAGGCTCCAAATTCCCTACACTTGTGATAAATCCCTTATCCAAAAACCCTATATATCCCTACTCCCTATCACATTCCCTATATATTTTCACTTGTGTTCATTTTTGCGTTTTTTAGTACTTTTGCACGCATAATTTTTTCCAAAGGCACAATGACCTGGATATTGTGCTCTTTTTTAAGGAATCTAAATGAAAAATGGCCACAAAAATCAGGTTCATAATTATGATGAGATCAACCCTAGCAAGTTTCATAATATTTGGTGGAAAAATGGTCCCTCAAACATGCAAAAAACCACCTAAAAATCATGTTTCTGCCTCCTTTTTGACCTGGTTGCTAGGCGTTTACTAGTCCCGGGAGATTGGATTTTGACAGGGAAAATCAAAACCATTTTGAAAAATTAAGATAGATCTAGAAACTAGACTCAGATATATTTCCAATGAGCTATCATGGAGCTGATTTGGACACTGGGAAGACACTCAAAACCAGCTTGCAAAACAGGCTATTTTTCCTGCTTGGATGTTGCACGTTCGCTAGAAAATTGCAAATTTTTACAACCTTCAAAAAATATTCTCCAGTTTGACTTTTTCACTTTGGGAAATGTAATTTTACTAATGTAAATGTTCAAGATGAATGTAAAAGTCATGTTTTTACTTTAATATAAGGTAGATACATTAGGTAAGTCATCAGTTGAGGTCAAACGGATAAGTTCTTATATATAGGAATGAGTCACTTTCCTCATCCTATACTCTAGCTTGTAGTTCAGATTTTCATGTAAACCTCCCTCATCTCATGGATTCGACCCCTTGAGGTTAGGATGAGTTGTTTTGAGGTCTATGTATTCTTTTTCTTTCTCATTAGTAAGGGTTGGACTCAGTTGGATGCTTGGGCTTTAAAGAGACACATTTTGTATCAGTTCTGAGCAGGAATATTAATCAAATTTGTAGCTATTTTATGGGATCCCTGTGGTATGGTGTTTAGCTCAGTTTATCCTTTTTTTTTCATTTGTTGAAATGTATTGTTAATTTTCTTAATCATTTCATAACTTCTAAGTGAATGTATGCAAGTTAGATGCGCAGAATCCATTCTCATATGCTCTGTTTTGGGTAGACATTCATAGTCTCTAATTTCTTCAGTTTAGAAAGAAACCATGATTTCACCATGCTCTTTCTAGCTCCTCACCTGTCTTGATTATCCCACCATTGAAATCCTAAAGTGCTAAACCACTGTACCTACCTTGCCCCATAGAACACCCTGCAAATTTTAACCTAATTTCCCTTGCCCTGACTTTTTTGCTTCTTCTGATCCAACACAACCCTATACAATCAAAATCAAAACCCTGAGCTACTATACCTAGCCTAATATCTTCTTTCCTCAATCATCTTGGTTGTGATCCTTACGGAGAGAGCCCTCTCCTTGCCTAGTAGGGCTAGCTACTTGGCTAAGTGTAGTTTGTGGTTACCTCGAAATTTCCTTCGTCAGCCTGAGGTGCAATCCGAGTGATAAAATTTTGGAGACCATACTGGGTAAACAAAATATCATATCTTCCCTGGGAGAGAACGAAAAAGTTTAGATCTGATTGCTGATGGTGGACAACAATCAGATGCATATGAAGGTTGAACTCTTCACCTGACAACTCCAACTTGATGTAAAGACTCCAATGGAGGATCGACCTTGCCAGTAAGAAAATGGAAGGATCTTACACAGAGGTCATTTATTCAAAGTGGAATTGTATTCAAGATCTAATTTTCTTTCTTTTAAATTAATACTTTTCTTTTCCCGAAACTATCCTAAAAGTTTGCCAGAGTTTGTTGTATGATAAAGATGATCAAAATCTTTATTATACCTATTAGAAAAGTGTAAATACCGAGTTTTCCTTTGATCTTGGTCCACATCATTTTTCTGAATCTTATGATGACCATCTTAAAATTTATGAGCCTAAAGAGATCAAGACTAATCATACAACTTCTACACATACTCCTACACCTTTTATAGTTTCGGATAGATATAAACCTCTCGTCTTACCTCCTATACTCCCTGCTTTCCCTGAAAATAATTACCTATATCTGTTGAGGTTTAATGGTGAATATGACAACATCACTGCTGAGAGACATACACATAATTTTGAGACTTTCCTAGACCTTTTTGAAGTTGACAAAGAGGATGTTAGTATCAGGTTATTTGCTCTTTCTTTGCAAGGCAAAGTCAAGAGTTCGTTCAAAAAATTGCCTGCCGCAAGCATCTCAGATTTCCCACAGTTCGTCAAAGTTTTCCTCGATAGGTGGGTGGTCAAACAAAACCCTTTCCTAATTCTAAAAGAGTATGACCAGCTGAAAAGACAGCTAGGGGAGACAGTACAACAATTTTCTGCCAGATTCAATCAAGTCTATTATTCGACACCTGGTGATATAAGACCTCCTCCTGTCTCAACTCTCTTACATTACCCGGATGCCTTTGATCCGGAAATGGAGTTTCAACTGAGAGAAATAAACCTTTCAACACTTGAAGAGATGCAGAATAGTGCAGTAGATGTAGAGGCTAATCTGCTGATCAGAAGGGAAAAGATGAAGGAATAAGAGAAGAAGAACATTGCAAAGCATCTGACATCTTCAGAGGTAAAGCTCGACATTTTGGTTAGTACAATAGAGGAAATGATGCAAAGGATCACCATGAGAGATGTATTTTCCGTTCAAAATCATCATGACCCACTTATCCCAGAAAAAGAAGAGATTGCAAGCCCTAAAAATTTTCCTGCTAATCCCAGCCACCATAGATCAGAAAATGGATTTGTAGATCAATATGAGGAGAAAAAATATGACAATATAATGTGTATGATTGGTGACATTACTTATATTGATGATTTTCCAAAGTTTTATTAGTATGATGATGATTATGTTCTCCAACATAAGCTAATCTTGCAGAGCAATCAGTAGTTGGTTTGTGGGAGGAAGTTCAGTTTCAACAGTGTGAAAACAGTGAACAACTGATGCATATCAAATATGATAGTGATGAGGAAAGTCTATAAAATTTGGAAATAAGTGAAGGATCTTTCCCTCTTTGTTTTACTTCATTTCAGTTTATCAGAGATAACTTTCATGCGATCAGAAATCAACACTCTTTGAGTTTTGATCTTGACAATCAAGAGGATAATCAAAATTTTGATCATATATCCTTATCTTTGTGTTTCTCCTCACTTGCAAAAATAAGAGAAAACAATAAACAAGCAAATAAGCGAGTGGTCAACACTATAAATGATGAACATTCTCCTGAATTGTTTGAGGAAATAATTTCCGACATAGAATCCTCCTTAGCTCCAGATTTGCAGCCACCAAATTCCATTGAATGTCAGGATGCAGATGAAGGTTTGGAAGTTGAAACACATGATCAAATGATGCAAGATGATTATGTACCACTATGTTTTGAAGCATTTCATTTTTTAAAGAAAATTTTTCATAATATCTCTAAAGAAAAGGATGAGTAGCCTATAGAGTGTCATGCAATCTCATTAAAACCCATGGATATGTTTCAACAGTATTTTCAAGTTTTTCATGACCCAATAGCTGATGTGTTAGATGATATCTGCAGTGAAAGTCCTTCTCCATTAGCTAACTGTGAGCCTAAAAAGAGTGTTGATATAAACTTGATCTGAGAGCCGACTTCATTGTCTTGTTCAATAGGTGTTTCATTACGAAGCTCATATCAATATTTGCAATCATATCAGGAGAGTAATGAAGAAGATTGTAATATCCCCAAAGGGAAATATGCAACAATATTAAACAATACTACAGAGAAATAACGCAGTTCAAATAAGTAAGAGCAGGAGGCCAATACGGAGGCTCAATATTTACATTTACATCAGCAAATCAGATTTATATTGAAGCGCATAATATTTAGAACAGGAAATAGAAGACTTTTACATGAAGAAATCCCCAAAATGAGGTGCTGCAACCATATATTATGACTGAATGAGCTTGACAACATTATTTTATTGGATGAAAACAACTATAGATTACACTTAAGATCTAGAGCAGATCTGCATACAAAAATTTAGATCTATATTAGATTTGTACACTAGATAGACTCCTCTTCAAATACCCCTTGGGGTATTCAGCAACAAGTGAAGTACAAGGAGTAGATCTAAGCTCTAAATCTGCAGATCTGTAGAATGATTCAAATTTTCAGAAATAGATACAAAAACATTCAGATCAGATCTGAAATGATAAGAAATAGATCTGCAATGCATGGATCTCCATAGTGAAGGGCAAATCCCCAACACTAGAAATATCTCCTCCAAAAGTGTGCCAAAAGACCCTGCAACTGTTCCCTTGAAAATAACGCAGTCCTGGAAGGAAAACTGCGCTATAGGCTCTAGAACATGTTTGGCCTCAAGACAAGATCTAAAAATGGTGCTCCAATCATCCAATACTCTATTTCCAATGGAATATAATCCTTCCCCACTGAAAAGAGGCACTAGATTGGCCTATATCTGAGCAGATCTAGCCTCCACTTGCTACAACTTACAAAGAAAACCAAACCCTCAACAGGATCTGCGTTGTAGTTGGAAGAAGAGCTTGGCCAAATGCCTGATAGTGGACAAGAAATTCAAGACTCTTCCAAGAGGCCTCTCAAGGAAAGAGGTGGGATTCCTGATCAGGAACACCCAGTGCTAAACAATACTATTCTCTGCTAAACAACAAGGAGAATAAGAAATGTCTAAATAGAAAAATCTTCAGAAATAACATAATCATCAACAAACTCCTCATGCTGTCCTCCTATTCCTTTTATAAGTTTGAGAGCTTGCAAAACCCTAAACCATCTCAATGAAATAACTCTTTTCCCATGAGCCACCTCCAACTAAAACTGTGTTGTGCCTCCATGATGATCACTCCTTCTAGAAAACGTTGTTGATTTGGTCATGGTTGACCCAGTCAAAAGATTCAGTCCCTTTCACACATAAGGGTGTTCATTTAAATAGCCCAGATTTAGCTTTGTTCACATGTGGCATTGGTTTATTTGCTGTTTTAGGAGTTTTTATTGTCCTCCTTTACACATAAATTCATGCAATAGAAAAATGAAAAAAAATTGAATATTCCCATTAGCTTGGGCTAATTGGGAATTTTACAGTCCTCCCCTCCAAAATGTTGTTTGTCCTCAAGCAACTGATAAGGTGAGTGCTTCAACACTTCTCCTCCTCATGAATTAAGCTTCCTTCATAAGCTAAGTGCTCACCAATCATGAATTAAGCTTCCTTCATAAGCTAAGTGCTCACCAATCCAACCCTCCATGAATTGTTCCTCCAAAGTCATCATGAGATGTACATAGTCCATCCACAAGGAGTAAAAAACTCAAATGAAACAAACATGGCTGAACCAATACTCTCCCTGAAACATGTAACATATGATACATAGAGAGTCTCCATCCCATGTGGTACATACATGCCTCCCATCCTCCCTCCACACACTCCCATAAAAAGTACAAGTATATCATCAATGTATGGAAGCAAAACTAAATATACACAAACATAAATTTGAGCATGTGGAGGTGGGTCATAGTCCCACATATGGTACCAACGCAGTGCATCTCCTGCTTGCATCATATCAAGGTATGGTAAGTGGTTTCCCCACCACTTTCTTGTTGCCCATGTTATCTCACTATGGCTGAAAGTGTGAGATATGTTTGGTGCTTTAGGAAAGAATCCATCATGAAAGAAAATCTCCCTTTGCACATCAAGGGAGTGGCCAAATTCAGAAATTTTTGTGGCCCAATGTTTGCCATGAGATTTACATGATACATTACTCCTCCTTGGAGTCATGGCATGCATAAACATGGTGAAATAATATGTACAATCAGAAAATAAAACATGCTTTACATGATCAGATTCTTCACCAACAATGCTCCTCATACACATGGAGTTGTGCATGGATCTTTCTCCTCTTTCAAAAGAAGGAAGAGATGGCTGAAATAACCCCTTAATGGAGTCATATTTCTGCCCCAACTCCAGATAGCTCATGCATTCTTGAAAATGTTGATATAGTTCTTCTTTAAAGCCTTCCCAATCAAAGCTCCTCATGATGATGTTGTAGATCCTCATGGAATACATATGGCTGAAACAAAACTCTTTGTAAGCTCTTTGTAGCAACTTCTTCTTGAGCTTGGAGGCTCTAGACAAGAAGATCCTACCATGATGATAGATGACTCCTCCTTGAACTAAATAGCTCTCTTCATGCAGCTGGTCATCAAGTATCATACAAGTGTGAAGATATTTGGAATAATCCACCAACAGTTGGGATTTCCAATACAGATCTAAACTGCTCAACAATGACAGCGCTGATGATGTATCAACAAGAATGTATATCATGTTGCTGCTCTCCTCTTTGACATATCCCATGCCAAGGGTGTGTGTTGGAAGGCCATTCCTTCCATTCTTCTCCTCCCACAGTGCAGATCCAGAAATGAGAGTGGGTGATGATGATAAGCGAAGAAGATCTCCCTCATTCTTGAGCTTACCCCAGTCTCCCAAAGCTGTAGCTTTGTCTTCAAGTGCTCCAATCGCTCCTGGATCTAAGCTTGGAGCAACATGTTTTGAGGTCTTCCCCACCAAATCTAAATCAGGTGGCCTCCCAGGTGGTTTTCCACTAGATAAGAGTGTCCCATGCAGAAATCTCATGAAAATAATAGATGGGACTATAAGGTCCTTGCTTCCACTGCGAAAATCCATCTTTGTTTCTTGTGTGGAAGTGTTATGTGAGGGGTAGGTATGCATGCCTTTGATCATTTGAGATTCACCACTCTTCTTGTCCACCCATTCCATTTGTAAAGCCTCCCAATCAGTGGTGATTTCCCCCAATGTAATCAACCATTGAACACCCAAAATCACATTGGTGTCCGGTATGTCAACCACAAAGAAGTGATCAACCAAAGTGTAGGTACCCATGGTGACTAAAAGTGATGGGAAATAATGCATGCATTGCATTGTTCTATCTCCTGGGACCAAAACAGATAATCCCTCAAAAGTATCAGTGGGTATTGCCCTCCTTTGCACAAGATGGGCATCAATGAAGTTGTGGGTGGCCACACTATAAATAAATATAGAGACCCTCTGATTCATGATTGAACATTGAAATCTTAAGGTCAAGTACTTAGATAATCCTCTAAAAGATTCAAGAGTTCCTCCAATAGGAGCAAATGCTCCATTTCCATCTCCTGATGGTGTTGGATCTCCTTCAACAATGTCAGCGCTATGACCCCTTCTTGGTTCATCATCTTCTTCTTCTTCAACATCTGAGAAGACCTCTATGTAATGTGATTTTACAGCAGCACATATATGTCCAAGTGCCCATGGTTCTTGGAAAGTGAAGCATAGCTTCTTCTTTCGTAGATCTCTCCAGACTTTAATATCAAGAGGCTTCTTGAATGAGTTCTCCTTTGAAGGAGCAGCTTTCTCTTCCTTTCCTTTAGAAGAAAAAGAGGGATTGTGCTGAAAGCTTTCCTTTGCTTTTGGAAAGGCATCTTGAAGGTCTCTAGCCCTCTCAATGGCTTCATGCAAGGTAGTGGGATTGGTAGAGTTTACCAACCCATGAAGAGGTTCATCTAGACCATCGATGAACATGTACACCCTTCTTGCTGCAGACAAATCAAGAACCATAAAAAAAAATCTCAAAAATTCAGAAATATAAGACTCTATATTACCTGATTGCTTCAACTTTGAAAGGCTCATAAATGGTGCCTCTGGATAAGAAGTCACATTTGCATGACCCAATGTAGACAAGACATGGAACCACCAGTCTTGTGCTTCACCTTCAAAGTGCAGCGCTATAATCTTGATAGCTTCCATATATGGAACCTTGTTCATATGAAAGTAGATGTCAAATTTTTCTACCCATGTTTTAACATAACACTTGGATGACCCATCAAAATTAGGTAGAAATAATGTTCCCATAGAGTGATGTCGATCATGATTATGAGTGAATCCACCATCTCTATGCTGATGCCTTGGTCTTCTTTTGTCCTTGAGGTGGCAAAACTCTTGAAAACTCAAGTGATCTTTGAATCTCTGATTTTGAGACTCATATTCTTCAAAGTAGTCTTCAAGGGATGCTTTCTCTTGAAACCCTTCATTTCCCACAGCCAAAAAGGTAGGCATGGTCGAGCGTTGGGAAAATTGTGGCTGATGCACTGGTTGATCATTCAAGTGGTGAGACATGCCAGAGCTTTCTCCAAGATGAAATCTCTTAGGAGATTATTTGATTCTGTCCATTCTCATCTATTTGATCTCTCCAGCAAGATCTTGCATGGATCTCAAAAGGATGTTTGTAAATTCCTTTTCTTCTTCATCACTTCCAGATTCAGGGGCTTTACCCTTGTCTTTATCACCATTTGTGTAATAAAATTTATTCTGTCTTCTTTTAAGATATCTCTTCTCTCTGTCAGTAAGAGGCTCCTCTTATTCTAAAGACATATTTGCTTCTTACAGGCTGTGCCAAGATGATTGCTCTGATACCACTGTAATATCCCCAAAGGGAAATATGCATCATTATTAAACAATACTGCAGAGAAATAACGCAGTTTAGCTAAGTAAGAGAAGGAGGCCAATATGGAGGCTCAATATTTACATTTAAATCAACAAATCAGATTTATATTGAAGCCCATAAGATGTAGAACAGAAAATAGAATACTTTTACATGAAGAAATCCCCAAAATGAGGTGCTGCAACCATATATTATGACTGAATGAGCTTGACAACGTTATTTTATTGGCTAAAAATAGTTGTAGATTACACTTCAGATCTAGAGCAGATATGTGTACAAAAATTTAGATCTATATAAGATCTGTACACTAGATAGGCTCCTCTTCAAATGCCCCTTGGGGTTTTTAGCAAAAAGTGAAGTACAAGGAGTAGATCTAAGATCTAAATCTGCAGATCTAAAGAATGATTCAGATATTCAGAAATAGATACAAAAACATTCAAATCAAATATGAAATGATAAGAAATAGATCTGTAATCCATGGATCTCCATAGTGAAGTGCAGATCCCCAACACTAGAAATCTCTCCTCCAAAAGTGTGCCAAAAGACCCTGCAACTATACCCTTGCAAATAACATAGTCCTGGAAGGAAAACTGCGTTGTAGGCTCTAGAACATGTTTGGTCTCAAGCCAAGATCTGAAAATGGTGCTCCAATCATCCAATACTCTCTTGCCAATGGAATAGAAGCCTTCCCCACTGAAAAGAGGCACTAGATTGGCCTAGATCTGAGTAGATCTAGCCTCCACTTGCTACAGCTTACAAAGACAACCAAACCCTCAACAAGATCTGCGTTGTAGTTGGAAGAAGAGCTTGGCCAAATGCCTGATAGTAAACAAGAAATGCAAGACTCTTCCAAGAGGCCTCTCAAGGAAAGAGGTGGGATTCCCGATCAGGAACACCCAGTGCTAAACAACACTATTCTCTACTAAACAGCAAGGAGAATAAGAAATATCTAAACCGATAAAATCTTCAGAAATAACATAATCATCAAAAACCTCCCATGTTTTCCTCCTCTTCCTTTTATAAGTTTGAGAGCTTGCAAAACCCTAAACCATCTCAATGAAATAACTCTTTTCACATGAGCCACCTCCAACTAAAATTGCGTTGTGCCTCCATGATGATCACTCCTTCTAGATAGTGCTGTTGATTTGGTCATGGTTGACCCAGTCAAAAGTTTCAGTCCCTTTCACACATAAGGGTGTTTATTTAAATAGCCCAGATTTAGCTTTGTTCACATGTGGCATTGATTTATTTGTTGTTTTAGGAGTTTTTATTGTCCTCCTTTACACATTTATTCATGCAACAGAAAAATGAAACAAAATTGAATATTCCCATTAGCTTGGGCTAATTGGGAATATTACAAAGATTCTTGTTTTGTTGTTGATCATCAAGAAAAATTAGTCATTCACAAGTTTCAGGATCCTTTTGTCAACTTGTTGCAGTCATCAAAGAAAGAAAGCACAGATGTTAGGAAAATTTTAAAACCAAGGTATGAAGACTACCTAGAGCACAGCAGTAATGTATTAGATGGGCTAGAAATCAATATGTATTCCTATGAAGATCCTTTCGCAGCATTCTTGAGGTCATTCGATGGGCTCGTGCTTTTCAATTTCATCAAGATTCAGTCTGTTGACAAGTTTTCATGGGAGTTTCCTTTTAGTAGTTCTTTCTTCTTGCTCATAAGCAAGCACTTGCGAAGAATTCAAACAGTAGCTAGAATACTTACATGGTTGCATTGGTTGTTCCATTTCACTTGATCAAGTGATGAATGGATCAACTCGAGTAGGTTTTGTTGAATAAGCTCAATTTTGAGCATCTTTTTCAGTTTTTCAGTTGTGTTTTAGTCTGAGTCAGTTCAATTTATTGAGTCAAGTTTCTTTCAGTATTCAGTTAGTCTTTAGCTTTTGACCCCATGCCCAACGGATAGGCACTTGGTATACGGTGTTCTTGGCACCTCCAAGGAGCTACCATCCCCATCTGGAGCCAATGTTAGTTTCAGTATTTGCATACTTCCAGCAGGGATCAAAACACATTTTGCATGTGCATTTTAGGTGTCCCACTCTAAAGAATTTTCAATCATTCCATTAGGTCATGATATAAAATTTTTCCACTGGTGGTTGTCCTTGTCAAGTGTCCCATTTTTCTTCACAAGTATATGCTTGCTGACCCTCTTCCATGTCTTCATCATGCTGAAAACAAGTTCGCTCTCATTCCACTTTTAGTCAAAGTCACTCATTGAGTCAGTTCTCATTAGGTCACTAGGGTTTCATTAGGTCAAATAATTGCATTGTCACATTTTCAATAAAGGGAAGCAAAAGGTGTGAGAGTGATCCCAATAATGTCTCTTTACCATGTAAAGATGATCTCCAAGATGGTTCCAAAGTTCTAATTTGATTTCAAGTATGAGTTTCATTCCAAGATGTAATTTTATTTTTTCATGTAATTTTATGTTAGTTCAAATGTAATAAGTATTCAGTCTCCCAAGGCTGCCAACTCAGATTTCCACATGCCAACACATCAAGTGTCAAATAAAAAAACTGTCTACTTCAAAAATTGATCAAATGTCAAAGGGAGTTGTCTTTTTCCAAGGGTGCCTAAGTCATCATTTTCCACAAGCACTAAACCCTAATTTCCTCTCCCACTGAGCTAGGGTTTGCTATGGAATCAGAGACATATGAGCAGAGGAGGCATAAGGTAGGTCATATCAGTAAGTATTAGGTCATTCCAAACTCATAAAAATCATGTCTCCATCATTTTCCAGGAAATCATTCCAAGAGTCAAGCCATTTGCCACTCATAGGGCCAGTTTTACTTCAAACTATGTTTCTAATGAAACAAAGATGAATTTGAAAAAAGTGAGAGAGGTTTTTGTCCACAATATGTCCAAGAAGAAAAATTCCTTCATATTTTACACAGGTGTCATGGTTTTAGATAAATGTCAAAAACACAGGTGCCACATGAGAGTTGCTACACTTCTGGAGTTACCTTGGAAAAATCAAGTTTTCTCATAGATGGAGTGTCCAAATCACTTGCTTGATAATTTAAATGATAATTAGACAAATAGATATTTCCAATGAGATATCATGAGATCAAATTAGAGTTGAGGAAGGCCTCCAAAAGTTTCTTGCAACATCACTTTTCATTTCTGCACCCTCATTCAACACTTTTTGACAAGTCTTAAGAAAATAAAATTTTGACAAGGCAAATCAACTCCAATAAGAAAACCAAATGTATATTGGGAAAGTAGACATGATAATATTTCCAACGAGCTATCCTGGGCCTAATTTGGACACCGGGAAGGCCTCCAAATGTGGTCTGCAAAACGGTACTGCAGGGATGCTGCACGTTTGCTAGGGACGCTGCGCATTTGGCTGAAATTACAGTGTATTTTTCAATGGTGCTGTGTGTTTTCCAGGGACGCTGCGTGTTCACCCAGTTGCTTCAAAAATTTCCTGCAAGGTTTCAAAACTTCACAAATTCATTTTTAAACCTTCAGAAGTGATTCATCATGACTCAAACAAGTTAGTAAGTTACCATTTGCTTCACTCATCTTCATCAAATGTATTTTTGGATGCATAAGTTTGTTTAGAAGAAATTTGGTGTTTTCTTCTAATGAAAAACCATAGTTTCCCTAAAAACCTAATTTACACTTCAATTTCACTCCCTAAACCTTCATAACCCTTCCCCCATTTCAGTCTACCCTTTCTCAAACCCCTACAATGACATTCCCTTTCCCTAAGCCTTCATTTCCTTAAAACCCTAAGCCCTAGGAACACTAGTTACCTATGCTCCAAATTCCCTACACTTGTGATAAATCCCTTATCCCAAAATCCTATATATCCCTACTCCCTGTCACATTACCTAATTCATAAAATCCCTACCCTCATCTCCCTTAAATTACCCTATCCTATTCCCTAGTCCTAAAAAATCACATTCCACCTCATCACACCTCCCTAGGGTTTTGACACTAAGGCACTTATGGAAGAAGAAAGAAAGGAGAGGAAGCCAAAAAGAGGAGGAAGATAAATTCTAGGAGGAATATATACAAAAAATAATGACATACAAAGGAGGATGGAAAACACTACTGCAAGAGACAAAATTGCAAAGGCCAAGATCAAATGAGCCTATGCAAAAATTCAAACTTTGACTAAGCAAAAGAAGAAAGAGAAGTTAGAAATAATTGTTGAGGTGTCACTTCATTCCTCAAACACTTAATGAGCAAGTATCCTCACAAAATTTGATAAATTTTGGCACACTTTTCACTTGTGTTCATTTATGTATTTTTTAGTACTTTTGCACGCAGAAAGTTTTCCAAAGGCGCAACGACCTGGACGCTACGCTATTTTTTGGGGCCTCTAAATGAAAAATGGTCACCAACAACAGGTTTGTAATGATGAGGAAATCAAACCTATCAAGTTTCAGAATATTTGGAGGAGAAATGGTCCCTCAAACATGCAAAAAACCACCTAAAAATCATGTTTCTGCCTCCTTTTTGACTTGGTCGTTGCGCGTTTATCAATCCTCGGAGATTGGATTTTTTACAAGGAAAATCAAAACCATTTGAAAAAAGAAGATATATCTAGAAACTAGACTTAGAGAGATTTCAAATGAGCTATCATGGATCTGATTTGGACACTGGGAAGACACTCAAAACCAGATTGCAAAACAGACTATTTTTCCTGCTTGGATGCTGAGCGTTTTCGAGAAAATTGCAAATTTTTACAATCTTCAACAAATCTTCTCCAATTTGACTTTTTCACTTGGGAAATGTAATTTTACTTATGTAAATTTTCAAAATGAATGTAAAATTCATGTTTTTACTTTAATCTAAGGTAGATACATTAGGTAATTCATCAGTTGAGGTCAAATGAATCAATTCTTAGAGATAGGAATGAGTCACTTTCCTCATCCTATACTCTAGCTTGCAGTTCAACTTTTCATGTAAACCTCCCTCATATCATGGATTCGACCCCCTGAGGCTAGGATGAGTTGTTTTGAGGTATATATATTATTTTTCTTTCTCATTAGTAAGGGTTGGACTCAGTTGGATGCTTGGCCTTTGAAGAGACACATTTTGTATCAGTTATGAGTAGGAAAATTAATCAAATTTGCAGCTATTTTTGTGGGATCCCTGTGGTATGGTGTTTAGCTCAGTTTCTCCTTTTTTTTTCATTTTTTGAAATGTATTGTTAAGTTTCTTCATAATTTCATAACTTCTAAGTGAATGTATGCAAGTTAGATAAGCAGAATCCATTCTCATATGCTCTGTTTTGGGTAAACATTCACAGTATATAATTTATTCAGTTTAGAAAGAAACCATGATTTCACCATGCTCTTTCTAGCTCCTCACTTGTCTTTATTATCCCACCATAAAAATCCTAAAGTGCTAAACCACTGTACCTACCTTTCCCCATAGAACACCCTGCAAATTTTGACCTAATTTCCCTTTCCCTGACTATTTTTCTCCTTCTGATCTAGCACAACCCTATACAATCAAAATCAAAACCCTGAGCTACTATACCTAGCCTAATATCTTCTTTCCTCAGTCATCTTGGCTGCGAAACTTATGGAGAGAGCCCTCTCCTTGCCTCGTATGGCTAGCTACTTGGCTAAGTGTGGTTTGTGGTTACCTCGGAATTGCCTTCGTCAGCCTAAGGTTCAATCTGAGTGATAACACACCCTCCTTAACTCTCAAAGGAAACCAAAGGATCCCAAATATTCTCTCCAACAATTCGACTGCAAAGGCAGCCAAAGGATCCCAAGGATTCTCTCCAACAATTTGAATTCCAGAGGCAGCCAAGCAACTCAAAGAGGAGTGCACTCAATCTTTGTTTACTTGGAGTCAAGAGGACTCGATCACTATTTTCTAGGGAGCTGTTGGAAGCTACCTTGTAGAATAAATAGAGCAAAGCTAGAGCTAGAAAAAGGTCGATTCTAATCGGAACTTTGTTGTAAGCTATTGAGCTTTTTATTATTTTACTTAGTGGGTTAGGGCCCAGTCCATGTGCCTCAACCTCTCTGCTGTATTTTTTCTCTATGTTTTGTCATTTCATTAGTTATGATTTTGATAATTTCGTTCATGTTTCAAATTGTTATTTAGTTTTGCTTCTAGTGTGCTGCTGTAGTTCATTTTCTTGTGAGTTATAAAATAAAGGAGAAAAACCAAAAAGTTGTGGATCAAGACCCCCTTCTCATCTATATCAATAGAGATCGAGGAGGGCGAACCTTCCCACAGACCTAAAAACTGATTTCTGTTCACCGTTTCTAAGATAAAAAATAGAACAACATTACCATTTTTCAGTCAACTTCCTCTACATTGTATTTTTATGCATTTGTCTATTTCATTGCACATAAGTTAGCAGGTTGATTGCAAGAATTATTGCTAAAATCCCAGAGCAGCTCCGTGGTGCTTCTCGCTTCATTCTCCATCTCTGTTTTCATGCTTCCAACCACCTCGGTTAAGCTCTATTCTCTCCTTCTTTCATTGTAGCTGTCACTCTTTTTATTCACAAATTGCTTGAAAAACCTTTAAATTTTGACCTCCGCCTTTCCTCCTCAAAATTCCTGCTATCGCATTTCGCACTTCACAAATTTTCCTGGACAACATTTCCGCTACCCCTCAAATTTTGCGATATTGCATTTCGCATTTCACAAATTTCACCACATCGCAAATGGAAAATTGCAACTTTTTCCCTGTCACACATCGCACTTCGCATCATTTTCCCTTTTTCTTTAAGACTAATCGCTCCTTTTCACCGATTGCGATAAATCCGCCGCATCGCACATCACACTTCGCATCATTTTCCTTTTTTATTTAAGACTTACCGCTCCTTTTCACCGATTGTGATAACTCCGCTGCATCGCACATCGCATCGTTTTCCCTTTTTCTTTAAGACTTATTGCTCCTTTTCGCCGATTGTGATACTGTCATTGCACTCCACCATCGGTCACACCGCCACATCACCCATCTCACTTCGCAACTTTTCTTGAAAAACACTTCCGCTATCCCTCCAACTTTTCGATATTGCGATTGCGATATCATATTTCATACTTCACAGCTTTTATCCCGTTGCATTTCACACTTCACAGTTTTTGCCCCATCGCAATTTGCAAATCACAATTTTTATTTTGTTTCGATTAACCTTTACCGCTCCAAATGCTGATTGCGATCACCCTCCATCGCAACTCTGCCATCGCACTTTTTAAATAATTACACTCCAAAGCCTTTTTGCGCCATAATAAAGCTTTAATAAGGTTTAAACCCGCTCTTTTCTCTTCTAAGCCTAGTTTCATGTGTTTTTCCCTCCATTAGCACCTTCAACCCTTTCTTCTCCAAGCTGCAAATCAATACTTTTTCAATTGGAATTAAGTCATGGATAGCTTAGCTGCATGGATAAAATCTTGGTAGAGAGAGCATAAGATAAGTAGGGTGTGTTTAGCCGATGGGCCAAGTTAATTGTGGTTTAAATTAGTTTCCTTTTTGCAATTTAAATCAGTTTCCTTTCTGCCATTTATTTTTAGCAATTTAATTTAGATTCCTTCTGTCATTTATTTCTAGCAATTTACTTTCCAGTTCTTATCATAGTTTAAGAAATCGCGCCCTTTCATAAAGCAGAAGAGGATGACATGAGAAAAATGCATCTGCTGTGTATATAGCACTGTCACCTCCAAGTTTGTATGAACCCCGAGTTGATAAAGTAAAGTAGGGCAGCCCCTGGGAGTTGCATCACTCTTGGTGCAATACTAGGGCTCACCACCTTCTTTAAGCAGGAAACATGGAAAACTGGGTGCACTCGGGAAGATGCAGGAAGCTCCAATTTGTATGTGAAAGTACCAATCTTTTGCAACACATAGTAAGGACCATAATACTTAGGTGATAATTTATTATCCTTCTTATCTTGCTTGAGGGACATTTGTTTGAATGGTTGTAGCTGTAAAAATACCCAGTCGCCTACATCAAAAATTATTTCGTTGTGATTTTGATCTGCCTGTTATTTCATTCGATTATGTGCCAAAGTGAGGTTATCCTTTAAGAGTCGGAGAACTTGTTGTTGATTCTCGTTGTGATGTTCCACTGCTTGAACCTTAGAATTTTCTCTTAAAGATGATGTGATGGACAGTGGATGATATCCATAAAGTGCCATAAATGGGGTCATTTTTGCTGCAGTATGGAAGGAAGTGTTATACCACCATTCAACCAGAGGTAACCACTTGACCCATTGTGTTTTTTTATCAGATAAAAGAAACGAAGATATCCTTCCAAACATTTTTTCACTCTCTCAGTTTTCCCATCATATTGAGGATGATATGATGAGCTATGAGCTAATTGAGTACCCAAAAAAGGAAATAATTCCATCCAAAAATTTCCCGTAAAAATGGGATCTTTGTCACTTACAATGATCCATGTAGCTTTTGAATTGTTTCCATAAATGCAATAGCAACTATACTGGCTTTAAATGGATGAGATAATGCACAAAAGTGTGCATACTTAGTAAGTATGTCAACTACCACCATGATAACAGTCTTTCCTTCGGACTTGGGTAAACCTGTGATAAAATCCATTGAAACCTCATCCCAACAGTGAATTGGAATGGATAAAGGTTGTAACAGACTTGGGGTCTTAATTGTTTGAACTTTATTTGATTGGAAAACCAAACATTCTGCCACAAAATTTTGAATATCATATTCAAGTCCATCCCAAAAAAATTCCTTGTTGACCCTGTGGTAAGTTTTAAAAATCCCGAGTGCCCTCATAAGGGAGAGGGGTGCAATTCCAAAAGAATATTTTTTTTGAGTTTGGAATTCTTATGAAGACATAAGAGATCTCTGTACCATAATGAATCATTTTTCCAGCTAAATGTTTCATATGTACTAGGATCTTGCTGTGAATTTTGAATGAGTGTCCACACCTCTTCATCATTCTTCCATTCATACCTTGCTTTGGTTATCCACTTAGGTTGGATAATAGAAATGACACAAAGCAATGCTTCCACATCCTCATCCTCTCTTAAGAGTGCATCTGCAATAATATTTTGCTTCCCTTTTTTGTAGATGATTTCAAAGTCATAACCCAACATATTTGTGACCCATTTTTCTAGTCTTCTAAATATAATCTATGTTCCAAAAAGTATTTAAGGCTATCATGATTTGTTTTTAACTTGAAGTGTCTTCCCATTAGGTAAGGTCGCCATTGCTTTAGTGCATGTAGTATTTCCAACATTTCCTTCTCATAAATAGGTTTATGTAAATACTTTCCTTTGATTGGATGAATTTCAAAAGCAATGGGTCTTCCTTCTTGCATTAAAACCACAGGAAATTCCATTTCTTGAGGCATCACATTCCACAATAAAAGTTTTTGTGAAGTATGGTGTAGCTAAGGCGAGTGCTTGGCACATTTCCTCTTTAAGATGTTCAAGGGCATTAGTTTCTTCTGGGGTCCAAAAAAATGCATCTTTCTTTAGTAATGATGTTAGAGGTGTCGATATTCTCCCATAATTCTTAACAAACTTGCGATAATACCCTGTTAACCCCGAAATTCCTTGAATATGCTTTATGGTTGTGGGGATTTTCCATTCCTTAATGGATTTAATTTTGTTAGGGTCTACCTTAACACCCTCATGAGATACAATATGACCAAAATATTCCACCTCTTGTACTCCAAAGAAAAATTTGGAGATTTTTTCATATAATTGTTTCTCCTCCAATTGTTTGAGCAACCTGTCAACATGTTAAACATGATCCTTCCAAGACTTGTTTTAGATTAGTATATCATCAAAAAATACTAACACAAATTTTCTAAGGAAGAGTTTGAAAATGGAATTCATCAAACCTTGAAATGTTGAAGGTGCATTAGTAAGGTCAAAAGGCATGACCAAAAATTCATAATGACCCTCAAGAGTTCTAAATGTTGAATGTCTTTAGTCTTCATTCTAATTTAATGATATCCAAAACAAAGATCAAGCTTTGTGAAGTAAATTTCTCCATGTAATTCATCCAATAGTTCATGATCACGATCATGAGTCTCAAACACCTTGGAATTATTGTCCAATACTTTTTGGATATATTATGGAGAAATAGATGATTTTGATGTTTGAACCCGTACTGAGCATAATTGTGCAATTATGCCTTGTTGTTATTTTTTCAAAATATTTTTCATGAAATTAGAGTTGATTATATTTCCTAGCTTCGCTGCGATACCCCATAATTCAACTTTCTTTCCTTCCAATTTTTTTTCAAGAAAAGTTCTTGAAAATTAAAAGCTACCATCCCCAAATATTGTAACCATTGTACTCCTAGTACAACATCAACACCACCCATTGGAATGTAGAGCATTGGACTATTCAATACATATTTCCCCATGGTTAGCTTGATATTATGGCACTTTCCAGAGAAATTTATAGTTCCTCCATTTTCAACCATCACTTGACACTCTAGTGCTGGGTATAGGAAGCAATTCAATTCCTTGGATACCTTACAATGAATAAAATTATGGGTACTACCCGAATCAATCAACATTATTACATTTTTCTTCGTGATATGTCCTTCTATCTTGAGAGTTTGAGGAGTGGTAATTCCTGCCAATGCATCACAGGATATGGTGAGATGCATTACAGTAGAGTATGCACACAACACCACATATCGAACATGTACATAGCACCATCTATACCTAGCACTGCATATGTAGTATACACATAAAACCATATATAAAATAGATATACAACATCATATGTACACGATATTGCATATGTTGCATGTACACATCACCAAAGGTACAATCACTAAATATACAATATGTGCAACATATACAAAACATTAGTATTGCACATCCATAGACCACACAATGACCCAACAAGAAACATTTATTATAGTGTCTTTCCACTATCCATGCTTATCCTAGCATGGCACATATCACACTACTTTCACTTCTCTGATGTACCCCTCAACATTATCTGTCCATAACATAAATATAGGAATAGTACAAGCATGTAACATTAAATCATATCCACATGATAAGGACCTCATAAATCTGTTAAGGCTACTCTGCCACTTTATTCCTCATAGCTAGGAACCTCTTCATGCCATTCACTTGCATAAGAAATCATTCCTCCACAAGAATGATCCCTGAAAACCTTGTTAGATAGTGACATAGATAGATAGATAGATACATATATAATCATTATAAAAAACGATCATCATCCTGTCAGACAATGACATACATACACACATATATACATATAAACATATAACATCAAACAAACATGATCCATGACGACTTTGTCAGACACGACATACATACATACATACATATATAAACACCACCATAATCATGATCACATCATAATTATCGAATAACATAAGCTCAAGGTTAAGATAGCTTCCTTTATCCATGCACAACAACAGTCTCCAACATAGCCAAGGCATATAACACCTCATATCCACTTTATTTACCTTTTTTGTTGCCTTTCTCATGTCTGTACTGCCACCATCCAATTACCACAATGGACCCAACTAGTCCAACTGATTGTCATATTATTACCTTCTATTGCACTTACTCATGCACTAAGATTCATCGACGTCTTTCATTATCTATTAGATAACACACAACTCTCCTTGATATCCATTACTTTCCTATTTCCCCAACCAATTCCCAAGGCTCTCAAACAAAAGGAAAGAACACGAAACAACAAGAATAAAACCATCAGAATCAATAATAATATAAAACCAAAACAAGGTGGTATGGCCATACACTAGACATAAACAAAGAAACAAATCAAGCGCATCAAACCACAAGAGACCAAAAACACAAGACTGGAAATAACCACCATGACTCAATCCCCATGGGTCCCCAGTGATTTCGAAGGAAAACTCAACCTGATCCTTCTCCAAGATTTCATGGCAGTCTCTTTTTACATGCAATCCCTACATCATACTACCATAACCACACAATTGTTAGTGCATAGATAAATATAACAATATACCAGTTATCTTACCTTGTTGTGCCAAGCATGCTGACCTGTAACTGAACACGCATTTCAACCGTATGTAACAAATATCAAGACAACATATCTATCAATTTGAAATCAAATTTGACCAAGACTAACAACCATGTCATATTCCACAATCAACTCAGATTCATCGGTAACAATACATAATGCTACAAATATCACCTACTTACACTCAAGTGCATATCATCTGTCCCGACACATATGTGTTAATACAACCATCTTAAAACACGATAGTTTATTCATGCAATCTTATAAACACATACTCATACCATGTGATTAATAAAAAATTCAAACAAACTATAAACGTACCATGTTAGATAAATCAACTAGATGACATAATAGACACCAAACACAAAACACCAGATATATGACATAATCAAACAATTAAGCATCAAGTAGTCTACACATAAATAACCTCATACCTTAATGTATCTCATGGGAGGCTACCTTGTCTGCACAATCAATCTAGATTAGCATGATATAACTTCATAACACATCAACTCAAACATAAATAAGGTCATGATATCCATAACAGTAACTAGCTAACACGTTCACATCATAGGCTCATAAACAATTGTCTATCTTGCATAACAATCACATATGCACAATCAGTCTAGATTAGGATGCCATAATATCAAAACACATTAACTCATACTTGAATGTCATAACCATAACCATTTGCATAGGCTAATCAAAATTAACACGATACATATAACATCAATATATTAATGCCATAAGCTTAATCATCAAGTTAACTAACATATAAAAACAACAAGTCAACATATAACATACGCATCAACAACATATAACATAATAATCAAGTTTAACTAACATAAACAACAACAAGTTACTACCATGCATGACTATGCGACGAACATACATCTGACCACACTGATTCACTAGCATCTATAATACATGTAACCACAACAACAATAAAATGACAAACATGTATATAAGTAACCTTAATTCTTATAACAACCATCAACCACATACCTGCATGCCAAACATACAACCTGGATGACACTGCTCTTACCCTGAATTCTAGTGTTGCAACTTCACTTCAATGATCTATATATCCTGTTCTATCTTAGCCAACATATCATCATCATATCTTATCAACAACATCATGATGACCTAAAATGCATACAATGACCTCATGAACAATAACCTTCACCATGACAATGCATGCATAACAACATATTGAAATTGACATGCATAACAAATGCATATACAACCAACATCCACTCATGGAAACCACATCCAATCACAATTAACTTTCACATGGTGACACCACTACAACTATGGACAACGCCATGCATATGCGACAAGCACATAGAACATAAGCATGAGGAACACATATGCAATCGACACGAATGCACGATCAATGCACCGCCCAAGGAGAGCACAAACAATTTCTACCACTTGTAACATACGCCTCCCCTCACATCTACCCAAGTAACCGGCCAACCAGGGTAAACATGAGTTTAGGGCAGTTAAGAGCAGACTCAACCTCCTTGGTGACTTTAAGGAAGTAGAATCAATGTGGAAAACCATAACATAGAATCACTGGACCTGCTACAGGATCCCAAGAGGCTATCCCAACCATCAAGCTGACTTGTCCCTAGGTCCCATTGACTTTTGTTGAAGAAAACTCCCGAACACTCCCTTGATATGGGAAAGGGTGCGTCTAGGAGGATCTGGACGCTCCCCATAGCATATGCATGCGTGCGTCTAGGGACTCAATTTCCTAGACCCGTGCCTGTGTCTGCGGGATTTAAGGAACTTTTAAAGCCTAGAATATCAGACACTGCCATAAATTCCTGTAGCTTTAGAATCCATCAAACACATGACGAAAATGCCAAATAACCAAAACTGACTCCAGGACTAGCCTTGACCACCCCCAATCGGGACTGACATTCTGTCAAACACTTGGCATGAATGAAATCTACAGGTCTAAGATACAAGACAAAGCATGAATGACTAAAAAATATTATTAGACATTACAAGAAGGATCACCACCCTCTTCCTTGAATAGATATGACATCAATTAGGTATTTCACCCATTATTTTAACAATTACAATTAAATACATGAAATAACCATGACATAACCAGTCATTTAAACATGCTTATAATGATCATAAAACCATGGAAATAAAAGTGAGATAAAAACCATTAAATCCACACATTAATAAGTACAAAAGCAAGAGAACTTATCTTCCATTAAACATAGGAAATAATCGACCATGTTCGAGACTTCCACGTACCACCCGACCATAGACATGGTTGAGCCAATTCTCTCTTCATCCAGTCACCCCCATGCCATATTCCAAGCATGAATGTGGGATCTCATGGATAAACCAATCCAAAACACAACCAAGGGAATCTAGAGGTTAAACCACCTCCACCCTCACCATACCGTGATCACACCAAAACCAGTGCTCCGATCACAAAACCAAACCAAACTTGGAATTCCATCCGGAATCCATCACTATCCTTGAGGAATTTTTCGTCTCCCTATCTCTCAAGCTTTACAAAAATCCAATCTCGGATCACTAGTCCCTAAACTGAGACACCACCCTCAGGATTTACCGTGTATCTCGCCAAAACTAGTCAAGGGATTCCTAGGCCTCTAGGAGTTTTCCTTGAAACCACCTCCATCCCAGATACTGAAATCCATTTGGAGATTCCAAAGCTCAAAATCAAGATCAAAATCCCAACACATCATGGAATCTAGAAAAAGGCAAGGCAAGGCTAAATACCACTGTCAAAACCAAGCAAAACTGTGCCATCGACAACAAGAGAACCAAATACCAACATGCATAAGCCATGAATGTCCAAACTAGCTAGGAAATCACACATGCAATATGTTACCTGCAAGTATTTCTACTAAAACTTTTAGATGATGCCCTTCCTTGCTTGATCCTTTATTTCCTTTCCTTTTCTTGTCCTTCCTTTGCTTTCTTTCCTCTTTCTTGGCTCAATGCTGAAATACTCCAATAAAACTCTAAGTATCCAAGAGAGAGAGAGAGAGAGAGAAGAATGAGAGAGCTCCAAAAATAAACTAATAAAAGGTTACCATGACAAAAGGTACCAACTAATCCTCAAAAGCCTTTTTATCAATGAGGTCTCTATTTTCTTAATTTTCCATTATTTTCCTTCATTTTCCTCGTCACATGCAACCTATGACCTTTCACCTTCCTTTTCTCCTATTTTCCATTATTTTCATAAATAAATTCCAAATAATGCCTCTTTCCTTTCCAAAGCCTTTTCCATTGCCTTTGACAATTTCATTTAGCCATAATAACTGAAATGAGCACCTGCTAAGATGTTTTTCCCAACATTAAACTTGGAATAAGTGTCCCTTAATCATGGTTTTATTTTTTCAATTATTAATTTATTATATGAAATTTTAGCTCGGGTCTGTTACACTATTCAATTTCTTCAACTCATCAGCTATTGCTAAGTCCTCCACAAATTTTGATGTAGGGGAATTAGACACTAGCCAACAATGTAGGAGGTTTTGTCCACATGTTGTGGCTAGGAGGGTTCGAAAACATTTGAATTGTAACAGCTAGGTGTCAATACCTCAGCTGACTTCTTCATTTAGATTAGTTAGAATTTGTAGAAGTCGAATAGTTAGATTCGATCCATCTGTCATGTTTCAATTAGTTGAATTATTGTAATTAGGATTTTGATTTTCTAAACGGTCCTCATAGAGGAACCGAAGAGACACATTGTAATGTATATAAATTGTATCCCCCCAGATGCATTGAAGGGGGAGAGAGAAGGAGAAAGATATTCTGCAATAAAATCTGTGTGTTAACAATTGCTTCCAATTAAATAATTTCAGTGCTCATTGGCCATTGAATTCTCTCGAATCCTTATTTGTGAGGAAATTTGTTTAATTGTGAGGCGATTGAACTCTGTGCATATATAATTACTAAGTTGAACTATTGTATAGATTTTGCATCCCTCTGTCTATTGTTTCTCTCAAAATTATTCGAACAAACCCTGTTGAATTAATCCCACCCGCAGGCGAGGCCTGTGTAGAGAAACCGTGGTCGTGAACTCTGTTTAAATGATAGTAGAATTCCGCGTAATAACGAGATAAATTTGTTTTAGTATCAGAATCCTGACCTGAGTTAGTGAATACCGGGGTTAGCGTAAACCAAATTAACTTTGCTTACTCACTATTCCAAAACCGGAAGTGGATTTGCGAAACCCGCCTACCCATATCACACCGCTTTTGTGGAGTGAGCGGTATTCTCCAATCGCGAGCGATTCCATAGAACAGTTGACACATGGCGTTGGGCGAAGTTCCAAAACCGCCTTTTCCCATTTCCATCGCGCATTAATGATCGACCAAGGAGGCCGCGCGATATTGTTGAGCGCCGTCGATCTGGAGGGGAGCCATCGGATGGTGGTCGTATGAGGAAGATGCACGAAGGATAACCAAGGTATGGTGCGTGAATTTGATTGGACCATTGATTATAGATGTGGGGCCCGGAGCCAAAGGGTTATTACAAAACCATTTGTTTAAAAAGCGTTGGGTATTAATATAAGGTTCAGAGATATAAATTAACTTCAAAGGTCGTTGATAATGTTATTTATCAAATTCCACGAATTTGATAAATAAAATTCCGAGAAAAGGAAGAAGGCCACGTGGAGGTAAACTAAGTTAATGGAAAGGAAATGCTGACATAGCGACTACAGTAGACCAGCTCTCCTTAGGGGCGAATTTTAGTTTTGTTGCCGTCATTTGTGGTATCAGAGCTGTTTTTTTTAAGTTGTTTTTGCAAAGAACTGACATGGCAATCCGAGTTGGTAGAGGTGCTGGCAGAAGGAGACCTGTTGCCAACGCAGAGGTGTTGGAGATTTTGCAGAGGTTCAGGGCCAGAATGAATGCCATGGAGTGAAGATAGTCTGGAGATCCTGAAGACACCAGTGAACCTGAAATAGAAGAAGCGGAAGAAAATGTTGAGATTCCTCCTGACTTGAGGCTCCTCAGAACTGTTCTGGGGTCTGCAGTTAAGCCCAAGATTGAAGTATCAAATTTTACAGGAGGATTGAATCCAGAGGAGCTGGTGGACTGGATAAATGAAATGAACAAGTTCTTCGACTATGAAGAAATAAGCGAAGATAAAAAGGTCAAGTTTGCAGTGACAAAGCTGAAAGGACATGCCGCACTTTGGTGGGATGGACTGTAGGCAGAAAGGAGTAGAGTTGGCAAGAAACCTATCAAAAGCTGGACCAGAATGATGGCTAAATTAAAGGTAAATTCTTTCCTAGTGATTATCAGCTGACATTGTTTAGGCAAATGTAGAACCTGAGACAGAGGTTGCTGACAGTAAAATAATACATAGAGGAATTCTACAGAGTGAGCATAAGAGCTGGGAAATTTCAAGACACTCCAGAGAAGACTGCCAGATATGTGAATGGTCTCAAGCTGGATTTCCAAGATGAGATTAGTCTTCTATCTCCCAAGACAGTGGAATATGCCTACTAGATGGCCTTGAAAGCAGAGGAGAAACTCCTGAGGAAACAGTCTGCCAAGAAGAGAGGTACTTTCCGTGGAAAGGGAAGTCAGGGTGGTAGAGGAAAGCCTACTACACCCAGAGATGGAGCTAACAGTAGCTCACCTCAGAATGCATCTACAGAGGATGATGCAAGGGGCAGAAGGGGTTCTTACATAGGGAAATGAAGAGAAGGTAGAGGTAGAGAATTGAGGTGCTATAGATGTCAGTAAGTGGGACATAAGCACTATGAGTGCCCAGAGAATGTGGGTGTTGGTCCAAGAAATGCAATTGTTGCTCGGGCTAGAGAAGAGGCAGAAATTGAAGAAGAAATTCTACCAGAGAGGGGAGAGTCTTGGTGGTTAACAAGGTCCTGTTGAAGCAAACCAAAGAGGTCACTGAGCCTGCACAAAGGAAGAATTTGTTTAGGAGCATATGAAAATTCCAAGGGAAATGTTGCCAGCTAGTCATTGATAGTGGCAGCACAAACAATCTGGTTTCCACTGAGGTGATAGAGAAGTTGAAGTTGAAGACAAGGGAGCATCCAACTCCCTACAGGGTGTCCTGGCTGCATAAAGGGCACCAGCTGGTTGTAAAATAACAGTGTGAGATAGAGCTGCAAATGGGAAAATACAAAGATAAGGTCCTGTGTGATGTAATGCCCATGGATGTGTGTCATATACTACTGGGTAGACCTTGGCAGTTTGACAGAGCAGCAGTGCATGATGGCAAGAAGAACACTTACAAGTTCTTCAAAGATGGGGTACACCATACATTGATACCCATGGAAGAAGGAGAGCCATCCAGCAGAGTGATTGATCCAAAGACTTTGTTGCTGAGCGGGAAGGAATATCTGCAGCAGATAGAAGAAGAAGAGGTAAGTTTTGCTTTAGTTTGCAAACCTAAGGTAGTTCTTACTTCTACAAATATTTCTGATTTGCCAGTAGAAATCCAAGAGATGTTAGACAATTATTGTGACATTATTGTGGATGATTTACCTGATGAGCTGCCACCTGTGAGGAAGATCAGCCATCAGATAGATTTTATCCTTGGTTCAAATCTGCCAAATAAGGCAGCCTACAGAATGAATCCCACAGAAAATGAGGAAATCAGGAGACAAGTACAGGAATTGGTGGACAAGGGACTGATCAGAGAAAGTTTGAGTCCATGTGCAGTACCAGCAGTATTGAGCCCAAAGAAAGATGGAGGCTGGAGAATGTGTACTGATTCCAGAGCAATCAATAAGATCACAATCAGGTACAGATTCCCTTTGCCCAGAGTTGAGGATTTGATGGACTGTTTGAGTGGTGCTAAATATTTTTCAAAGATAGACTTAAAAAGTGGATACCATCAGATTAGAATAAGAGAGGGTGATGAGTGGAAAACTGCCTTTAAAACAAATGAAGGACTGTATGAATGGATGGTAATGCCTTTTGGGTTGTCAAATGCACCTAGTACTTTTATGAGACTTATGAATGAAGTATTGAAAGAATTCATTGGTAAACTTGTGATAGTGTACTTGGATGATATATTAGTTTTCAACAGAACTAAAGAAGAACATTTAAGGCATCTTAATCATGTCTTGAAGAAGCTGCACCAAGAGAAACTGCTGATAAATTTAAGGAAATCCTCATTCATGAAAGAAGAGTTGGTGTATTTGGGCTTTGTTGTTTCTACAGAAGTATTGAAGATGGACCCAGAAAAGGTTAAGGCAATTGTGGAGTGGCCTTCACCCAGGAATGTTTTTGAGGTAAGAAGTTTCCATGGACTTGCCAGTTTTTACATGAAATTCATAAGAAACTTCAGTAAGATTAATGCACCCATAATTGAGACAATAAAGAAGATAAAACAACCATTTAAGTGGACTGCTGAAGCAGAAAGAAACTTTAAACTTTTGAAGCAAAAGATAACTGAGAAGCCTGTTTTGATCCTGTCTGATTTTACTAAATCATTTCAAGTAAAGTGTGATGCTAGTGGAGAGGCCATTGGAGCTGTGTTGAGTCAGGATGATAGGCATGTAGCCTATTTCAGTGAAAAGCTGAATGACACCAGAAGGAAGTATTCCTCTTATGAGAAGGAATTCTATGCAATTGTTCAGGCACTGAAAAAGTGGAGACATTATTTGATGTCCAGGGAATTTGTATTATATTTTGACAATCATGCTTTGCAGTATATTGTACAGCAGCCCAAGTTGAAGCATAAGCATGCCAAATGGGTTGAGTATCTCCAAGGTTTTAATTTTGTTTTGAAACACATAAGTGGCCAAGCAAATAAAGTAGCTGATGCTTTGAGTAGGAGGCACATGCTTGTTCAAGAAACCAATTTTGAAGTTGTAGGATTTGATTTTCTCAAAGAATTGTATAAGGAAGTCCAGATTTTAAGGAAGCATTTGAGGCATGTTGTAATCCTGTTCTAATAGATAGAAGCCAGTGGCTGGATTATTTCTTTCAGGAGGACTTACTATTCAGAAGAAACCAACTGTGTGTGCCAAAATGTTCCATGAGAGAAAATTTGATCAAAGAAAAGCATAGTGATGGACTTGCTAGACACTTTGGTACTGATAAGACTTATGAGCAGCTGAGTCACTTCTATTACTGGCCCAAGATGAGAGCAGAAGTGGATAAGTTCGTGAAGAATTGAAAAATCTGTCAATATGCCAAAGGAAGGAGCCATAATGCAGGATTGTACACTCCCTTTCCTATTCCAGACAGGCCTTGGGACATGGTGAGTATGGATTTTGTTCTAGGATTGCCCAAGACTTAGAGAGGGAATGATGCAATCTTTGTTGTAGTGGACAGATTCTCTAAAATGGCACATTTTATTCCATGCTATAAAACTAGTGATGCCACCCATGTTGCTAACTTGTTTTTCAAAGAAGTCGTTAGATTGCATGGGTTTCCCAAGAGTATTGTTTCAGACAGAGACACCAGATTTGTGGATCATTTTTGGAGGACACTGTGGAAGAAACTTGGTACCAAACTGAGTTTCAGCTTAGCTTATCATCCCCAGACTGATGGACAAACTGAGGTAGTGAATAGGAGTCTGGGAAACTTGTTGAGAAGTCTTGCAGGAGAGCATCCCAAGCAGTGGGATCATATTTTCCCCCAAGCAGAATATGCATATAATGACTCACCAAACAGAAGCACAGGGCAGAGTCCATTCCATATTGTTTATGGAATGCACCCCAGAGGAATATCAGAGTTAAGAAATCTGGGAAGGGCAGAGATGAGAAGTGCTGATGGTGAAGAATTTGCTTCAGAGATCCAGGCCATACATGAACAAGTGAAACATCAACTACAAGGCAGCAACATCAAATACAAAAGCAGAGCAGACTTGAGCAGAAAAGAAGTTCATTTTGAAGTAGGAGATCTGGTTTTGGCGCACTTGAGAAAGGAGAGATTCCCAAAGAAGCAGTATAAAAAATTGAAGTTCAAAAAGATTGGGCCATGCAAGATACTTAGAATGTTTTCTGCAAATGCTTATGATATTGAATTGCCACCTGATGTTGGAATATCTCCCATTTTTAATGTTGCAGATTTGTACAAGTATGAAGATGATGGTGAAGAAGAAATATCAGAACACAAGGAATAGATTGAGTGGAAGGAGCAGCTACCTCCAACACAACCATTGCAACCAGAGAAGATATTGGACAAAAGAGTGTTCAGGAAGACTAGAGGACAAGAGTACTTTTAGTACTTAATAAAATGGAAGGACAAGCCAAAGGAAGATGCCACTTGGATGACTGAAGGAATGTTGCAGAAGATAGGCAGATCAGTGGAAGAGCTCATGGACAGGAGCCCATGAAGAAAATTGCCTTCGGGAGTCTGATGCAGGGGCATTAGACACTAGCCAGCAATGTAGGAGGTTTTGTCCACATGTTGTGGCTAGGAGGGTTCGAAAACATTTGAATTGTAACAACTAGGTGTCAATACCTCAGCTGACTGCTTCATTTAGATTAGTTAGAATTTGTAGAAGTCGAATAGTTAGATTCGATCCATCTGTCATGTTTCAATTAGTTGAATTATTGTAATTAGGCTTTTGATTTTCTAAATGGTCCTCACAGAGGAACCGAAGAGACACATTGTAATGTATATAAATTGTATCCCCCCCAGATGCATTGAAGGGGGAGAGAGAAGGAGAAAGAGATTCTGCAATAAAATCTATGTGTTAACAATTGCTTCCAGTTAAATAATTTCAGTGCTCATTGGCCATCGAATTGTCTCGAATCCTTATTTGTGAGGAAATTTGTTTAATTGTGAGGCGATTGAACTCTGTGCATATATAATTACTGAGTTGAACTATTGTATAGATTCCGCATCCCTCAGTCTATTGTTTCTCTCAAAATTATTCGAACAAACCCTGTTGAATTAATCCCACCCGCAGGTGAGGCCTGTGTAGAGAAACCGTGGTCGTGAACTCTATTTAAATGATAGTAGAATTCCGCATAATAACGAGATAAATTTGTTTTAATATCGGAATCCTGACCTGAGTTAGTGAATACCGGGGTTAGCGTAAACCGAATTAACTTTGGTTAGTCATTATTCCAAAACCGGAAGTGGATTTGCAAAACCCTCCGGCCATATCGCACCGCTTTTGTGGAGCGAGCGGTATTCTCCAATCGCGAGCGATTCCATAGAACAATCGACACGTGGCATTGGGCAAAGTTCCAAAACCGCCTTTTCCCATTGCCATTGCGCATTAACGATCGACCAAGGAGGCCGCGCGATATTGTTGAACGCCGTCGATCTGGAGGGGAGCCATCGGACGGTGGTTGTATGAGGAAGATGCGCGAAGGATAACCAAGGTATGGTGCGTGAATTTGATTGGACCATTGATTATAGATGTGGGGCCCGGAGCCAAAGGGTTATTACAAAGCCATTTGTTTAAAAAGCGTTGGGTATTAATATAAGGTTCGGAGATATAAATTAACTTCAAAGGTCATTGATAATGTTATTTATCAAATTCTATGAATTTGATAAATAAAATTCCGAGAAAAGGAAGAAGGCCACGTGGAGGTAAACTAAGTTAATGGAAAGGAAATGCTGACAGAGCGACTACAGTAGACCAGCTCTCCTTAGGGGCGACTTTCAGTTTTGTTGCTGTCAAATTTTCTCTCTACAATCTCTGCATTTTTCTGTATATATGCTACTAAAGATCCACCTTCATATTCATCAACTTTCTCACTACATTTCATATTGTACTTCATTTCGGGTTGATTCAGATCTATATTTGGAATTTCATATTCCACCTCTTGCCTATGATACTTCTTCCTAAAGTGTTTATTCTCTCTATAATTTTTTAAGTTTCCTTTTCCTACCCATCACTTTTATGCATTCTCCTTTTGTCATCTCCAACAAATCTGCACTTTGAATGCATTCATTGTGTTTCTCTATCCCATTAACATATAAATTCATTCAAACACTTTAAAAATATATATATATATATATATATATATATATAAAGGCAATGGAATGCATCCAAATATAAGAGAATTGAAGAAGGATCTTCGAGTAGGGTTTTAACTAGTAGGATGAAGTCATAATTCAGTTTTCACTGTGCTTTCAGAACTCTCACAAACTTTTGGGCTGCAGTTCAAAAATTTGCAACTATTAGATATGCTTAAACATTGTTCAATGATGATGGAACACGCTATTTTTGTGTTGTTGGGTCTCAGTGACAAAGCCCCTGTCATCGTCCTCTTCCTCTTGAAAAACAAACTCGCTTTTTCTTGAAATGATCGCAGACAAACTCTTCTAACTCCAAAAAATTTTAGAACAGTATGATGTTGCACACAATCTGGAACGACATCGTTCAACGCATATTTGTCACTGCAAACGTAGCACTAATCATGCTCCCTCTTTTGAATCTCAAGAAACGGCCCTCGCTCTCCAAAATCTCCATAGAGAATACACAAACAACAAGAATCCACACATGTCAAAACCATAGGAAAATCCATTGCGACAGTCAATAAAAAAATTACAATTTTTAGTTGCTTTACCTTCTACTGGAAATTATCAAACAATAAGTCTTTCTCTTCATGGTTACAACACATCACACATAGAATCTACTCTGACGCCTCCACGCTCACCACACTAGGCCCAACCCTCAAGCACCAACTCAGAAAATTAGTCTTCCTCTCACACATAGCTCCACAGGTGGTTCAACGCACATAGTGATTTATATTTCCACATATCTGCAACTACAACACTCTCTGTCACCTGAAATTTATGTAACCACCACCTAAATCTTGACAATCCAACATAACAGTTATGGATTGACTTCGGCTCATGCATTGAATTGCACCTCACCGCACCAGTCTACTCCAATTGGCTCTAGTATCTCTAAAGATCCAATCAACTTAGTGAGGCAACTCGTAGTCTCAATTAAATGTTGCGACTCAATCTCAACTCGATGATGACCTTGTCAGTAGCGTCGGAAAGTCTCAACTCACTCCACCAACGCTCCAACATCAGTCATGCTCCACACACACAAGGATGAGCCGCCAAGGTTGATCGAACAATGAGGGATCCAAACAATGCTTTGTCCCACGTACATGTCAAACGCAACCTCCCAATTCACAAACAACATTGACCTTTACAAAAACCAACAACAACACTACTCACACACAATGTTCACATGCTCCACGCAATCAGTCCATATGGGAAGATTCCAAACTTGACAGAGGGATCAAAAAAATGCTTTGTCCCATGCACAAGTTCAATCTTCAGACTTGGCCTCCTCCAAGTGTTAGAAATTATAGAGCAATGGAACTTATAAAAATATGCGGAAATACAAACACAGAAAGCATATAAAATAAGATAGACACAAATATATGTGGTTCACCAACTTGGGCTACGTTCACGGAGAAACAACCAGTCCTTCCTTTATATTATTCAACAAAATGAAGAGACACAACCTATAGAAAATCCGCTATAATATCCTCTACTCTCTCACACAGTCCCCTTTTCTCTTTCTCGCTCAGAATACACACACTATACACAACTGCAATACTATACCCTCAGGTCAACCGAGGGGTTGTCTTCTAGGGAAAAAAACCCTAAATTAAACATAACTTCTACTGTCAGATCATTCTCCTAATGAATGGCCCAGATTGACTACGAAATTACAATATTTTACATGGAAATTTTACATCTAATTTTAGCTTCGGGGGTGCTACCCCCAGACACCCAACCGGGGGGGAGGATCAACCCCCCCGAACCTCCATGGGGGGATAAGTCCCCGCCACAACCCCGGTGTGGAGGGGTGTACAATATTCCTGGGGTATACATCTAGATGAAACAAAGACCTCTAAATCATGATGATAATCAAGCTCCACAACCAAGTCCAAGCGCAGGATAGACAACTCCTCCATGCTCAACACAACTCTATGTATCTCCAACAACATCGCTCAACAACTACACAAGCCTTAAAAGATTCATTCACATCTGTAACAAGATCTCCTTCTCCACATACATAGCAAGAAAATCCACCTCTACTCAAATCGATAGCAACTTAACAATATACCATCTTCCTCCTTCACACCATGCGACTCCTTAATAGGAAACACACCAATGCTCCTCAGGTCGATGCGTCACAACCCTCAACTCTCATAACCAGTGCTATGATACCAAATTAAAATTAAAGATGGAAAAAATATGAAAAAATGGTCAGCTCCCAGGTGAGGCTAGCTCAAATTGAGAGTTCCTGCTCATAGGCCACTTCATTCAAAAACTAAAACATTCATACAATTTGTAGGATTGGGAATCAATTGAGGAGTTGGAACAACTTCCTCATAAATAGGATCTAGAGCCTAATTAAGCACAACAATCTAGATACAATACAACAAGAAACTAATAATGATGAAGTCTATAAATATGTACATTTCTCCATTATTCTAAGTAATATCTTGCTTGCTATTGTCCCTATTTTGCGGATTAGGTGTCCAATAGGGACAAAATCAAAACAAAACAAAAAAAATCATATTTACACTAAACTAACACTAGAAGACTATAAAAAGAGATGAGCTAAAACAAGAGTTAAAAAGGCAAAACAATAACTTACTAAATAGTAAACAAGAGAGAAGAGCTAGAAATAAACAACAAAGTATTAGATATAAATTTGTTTCATATGAAATTCATTTAACAAAAGTGCCTCACATGAAGTTTAATTGTACAAAGTATATGACATGTAAGAAACTATGCTTCAAAAAACTTTTAGTTCTAGTCTTTGGAATGTCATGATTTCAAAAGAGAACACTATACAAGTGCAACAATTATATTTAATAGCTATACATTCTTTAATATAGTAGATTACAAAAATTCACATGCTAGTAAAACTTTTTTTCCCTTTCTTTGTGAAACTGTAATTTCATAGTGGTAGGTCTAGGTGAAATGAATCAGAAAACCTACACAAGGAGAGCAAAAAAGGACTACTAATTAGAAGCAAGGTGTGCAAAGGGAAAAAATGAAAAACAAAATCATGCATTTTTTTTTTAAGTGCATAATGTAAGTGAACTCACATTTAGATATTAAATGATGTCAATTTTTTTATGTCAACAATGATATTCTACATTGAGATTGTAAATGTCTCAGTCATTGATAACCCACCCACATAACATGGAAACAATGTTTGTTCGCATTCAGTGGGAATTAAAGTGAAATTGATTGCTACATTTTTTTAATATAAACTTTAGCGTTGGACACCTAATCCGCTAAGGGTTTTGGGTGTGGAATAAAAAGAGTCATTGGAGTCCTAGAGAGCACTTGGTATATTGAAACCAAGGGTAATAAGATATTGTATAAATGTATATCATTGTGAATAAATGAAACACATGCTTATCATTCATATCCTCTATATTATTTTGTGTTGTTTAATATGGTATCAAAGCCCAGGTCACGGCTTTGGTTCCATATTTAGAGATATTCTTGCCACTTAGTGTAAGTCCTTTGCCTTAGTTTAGTCAGTACTGCAACCCTCAGGAATGTTCCCTAGTCAATATTTACACTCATCTACTTCTGCTTACCCCAAGAGAATATATTTTTTGGATTTTTCCAACTATAATATTCTTTAGAACTTCCACTCAGCCCTTTCTCAGTTATTATTCCATTTCCCCCCTTTGCAGAACCAATGCCCTACTGAAACATACAGTTTTGGAATTCGTTAGAGTAGAACAATTTTCGGTTACAATCCTAGATCCCATTCCTTTAGGAATGTTCCTTGCGATCATTGTCTAATCTGACATTCGACCAAACATTTCTTTATCCCTCTAGCACCATTTGTTATAGCCTTGTCATTACTAATGAGACTTATGGCCACGTCGTTGAATTATGGCTACAATGTGTGACATCAAATGACACTTTTTCAAATTTCCTAGTTGCATAACTAGAGTTTTCCTTCTCACCATGTTATTTGGAAGTGGCTCGAGAGCCAAGGCCGGATGATAATAGTATATGGTTCCTTCAATTGCTATGTTTTTGGTCTATCATGCTGGTACAATTTACCTGCCAGGAAATGCAATTAATTTTTAATCTCCACTGAGGTAGTGTTGTTGTTGGAGTGTGTTTGGTGCATGTATGTACGAAATCACACCAACTTAAGGGGTGTGGTCTACCCACTTAAGTTATTGGTAACAGGCAGAAAAATAAGTGGAGTCAAGCAAATTAGTAGAACAAGCTAGAATCATAAGCATACTAGATGGAGAAATAACATGCATATATAAACTAAAACTAAACTAAAAACTAAAACAAATAAACACAAGCTTTGAAAAGAGTCAAACGAAAACAATAATATGAACGGTGGCTCTAGGCTCGTCTTATTGAGCACTGGTAGTAATAAGAGTGAAACTTTACCCTCTTTCCAAAGGTCCCATAGAACATGGATTCTAAGTCCTGATGCAAGTATTTTTTTATCCCAAGCTTGCCTCAGTGCAGTCTCCCTCTCTCTCTACTGTGTTGGATTGAACTTGTTGGATGGCCAACAATTGAGTCCCCTCTATCTTCAGCTCTAGATCACACACTGCGGGTATTGCTTGGGAAATTCTGGCCAACATAACAATGTGTTCATAAATTCTTCATCTCATGGTGGCCTTATATAGGAGATTTCAAATCCTCCTTCCCTCTCTTGGTACATTTTGGAAGGTGACCCAAGAGAGGGGTATGATTCCTTTGTGTGCTCCAAATATTCCATTGTGTGCTCACTTGATGTCTAAGGAGGCATTGGTGGTTGTCCTTAGGTGGCTTCAAGTGTGTGAAATCATTGTCCTATGCTTTGTGTGGTCCCAGAAAGTGACATTTCACCACTCCCAGGATTGTGCGCATTTCGGGTCAAAAAGCGCACAAAAGGCGTGCTTATCAAAGGATTTTGTGCACAAAAGCATTTATGACTTGTTCAAATTTGATTTTTCCTCAGACCTTAGAGATTTTTAAATACTTTCTAGATTCTGTAATGTATTCCAACCCTGTAAATCCTTCTGTTTGACATTAGATAATTTCATCTTCTGCTGTATGATTTTTCAGTGTTAACAGTTGCCCCCAAATTTGTGAGGTCTAGGAAGAACTGTATAGCCTAAATACATTATATTTTCTTTTTTGTATATCATGCGTAGAGAGAGAGAGAGAGACCTGCGTGAAGCTTGAATTTGAAAACACCCTGCATCGGTTCCAAGAATGACCGCGTCCTAAGACTCGACCCATGTAAGAAAATATAATACAATACATATAAAATTTTTCTACGAGGCAGGCATTTCCATGCTCGTGATGCTGTGGCTAGTTAAAAAAATCTATTTGACAGATATATGTTCTGTCTGTATCATTGATATGGTAGTGATCTGGTGGTTGATGACGATGACTGTTGATGCCCTCCGGGGCATTTTTTCTTTGAAAATAGGTGGAATGTGGTACCCATATGCGTAAAATTGGTATGGCATATAGCTGCGCATTGTACACATAGGCACTGGTTGGGACCTTCCCGTGTAAGCATTGCTAAAAGAGACGCTTATGGAGGCACGAGTCTTTGACGAATTTGATCAAAGTGCAATGGTTGAAAGGTACGATACCATCTTGACATGAAAGATTTTGTTGTAGTCGAATGTCAGGAGGATCGATGAAATCTATGGGAAATGATGTCTCCCATAGTGCCACTCGAGGATGCCCCTTTTTTGGAGAGGGGTAATCCAAGGTACTGCTTCCTTTTTGGAAAATGGGTGTTGAAGTCGACAAAAAGGAAGCCTCAACCAAACGAGGGGTCGCCGACATGAGGGATCAGGGACCTGGATGTGATGGGTTTAACATAGGCATGTTGGCGAGGGGTGAGTGAAAACTGATGATGGGGATTCAGTGGCCCAAGGTCGGAGTATACTAAGCAGTTTGGCGGCAGTCGTAGTTATTTCTGATGGGGAAATCCCTAGAGTTGGTAGAAATTCCAGGGTGGGTATAAACCGGCTATGAATGTCATGGTGGCTTATGCGTGGCGGTGTAATACTCCAACCAAGGGTGTTCAGGGACTATTTCCATGGCAGAAAAGATGGATGGGAGGGTGAAGGGGCATAGTGCACCGTTCGAGGTCTTTGTACACTTACCAAAAGAATAAAATAATGGGGTTTGGTTTTTACAAAACACAGAGATGGATACCCCAAAACATGAAAATTTGTGCTCACTGATGTTGTGAGGAAGGTGTTTCGCTGAGGGTGGGGGTCCCATTGGTTGGTCTCATGTGTGGGGTTGATGAAGCGGATGAAAAATTATCGCAGATGGGATTATGCTGGTGGAGGTATGGTGGGCCAAATGCGAGGTGCGGTAATGCACTTTTGATCTGCTTACACAACCCGATCGTCTGAGAAGGGGGTTTTAGCTTGTATGGTAAACTTGACCTTATGCATGGTGAATGGATGGGCATGAGGTGATTCTCGGATTGAAGTGGTATGGCCATGGTGTCACTTTTGCTGTGATATATGGTCTACTGTGGGTGACGAGCGCCATGGAGGGGAGGCTCTATCGACCAATGAGGATGTTTATCATGTGCAGGGTGAGGTGGCGATAAACACGGTCGGATATGAGGACCCCATGGTTAATTTCTGATGGAGAAATGATGTTAGGATATGTAGAGTTTACTGGGACTCTATCATGCTGGGGGTAGAATGAGACCTGCTCTGGAACTTTCAGTATATGGAGTTGTGAATGGTTTGCGATCTTTTCCTGCAAAAATAACTACCTCAAGTGAAATCATCTTCTTTATCAAATATTATTGAAATTCATGAGCCTTTTTTTTTGAAAGAAGATGAGAGAGGGCATACCTGCTGGCACTGAAATTTTATTTTTTCGAGGGTACGAATGTGTGGCATTGCCTTTGGGTGTTATGGAGTGCTGATCACAGTGCTGCTTTCGATCTGGTGATCAGATACACTAAGCTCCAGTTTTACCTTGGGAGTTGTTACTTGGCTCCTAGTTTTGATTTCAGTTGGGGTTGCCCCCAGACTAAGATCATGGGGGGAGTTTTCAGTTACTGCCCCCTATACAAGATCTCCCTTTTGTTTGTTCTTCGGCTTCTTTTTGCAACATTTGGAGGATTGTTACAATTCTCCTGGTTGTATGGTTGCTGATGAGCTTAGGAAGGGTTGCACTAGATTGATCGGCGCATTATGTTGTGCCAGTGGTCTATTCTGTGTGGGGAGTGGGGGATATCGGTTCCCTTGTCCCTGGTTGAGTGCCAAGGTGAATTTCATGATAGCTAGGTTGTGATACGTTCTGAGTAGAATCGTATGAGTATCCAGGGTATTGATTACTACTGCCTAGGTGTCCTTGGGCCAAAGACCCGATCAAACTGTTTGCAAAATCGATGTTTATGGTACTACTTCTGCCTAGGTGACCTTGAGAAAAAGACCCAATCAAACTGTCTACAGGATCGATGTGCATGGTACTACTACTGCCTAGGTGATCTTGGGTCAAAGACCCGATCAAGCCATCTGCAGAATCTACCTACCTGGGTGTTACTGCTGCCTAGGAGATCTAGGGTCGAAGACCTGATCAAGCCGTCTGCAGAATTAATCTACCTGCTAACTCCCTGAGTATCATGGGTGTTACTGCTGCCTAAGTGATCTTGGGTCAAAGACCCGATCAAGCCGTCTGCAGAATCTACCTACCTGGTAAATCTCTGAGTATCGTGGGTGCTACTGCTACCTAGGTGATCTTGGGTCAAAGACTCGTATCAAACCGTCTGCAGTAGACGATGCGCCTGGTAACTCCCCGAATACATATTACTGTTACCTAGGTGACCTTGGGTCAAAGACTCGATCAAACCGTCTATATAATCTACCTACCTGGTTGCTCTAAGTGTAATGACTGAGGGTTTTAGTTCGGGAGACCCTAACTTCTGCCAATTTTTTTTGGAGATGATGCACGTGGATGCACCCTCGTCTATGACATATCGGTGGATTGAGATATTCTGGACCACTAGTATCTAGAAGGCGACCATGGAAGGAAGCATGGGGGTGGCTTTGTCTAAGTCAAAAGCCATTAGGCGTGTATCGGCAGGGTCGATAGTGCCTAACGTAGAAAGTAGGGCTTTTCGTTGTTTTGGGCATGACTTCAATACTTCCAAAGCTGACATAGCAGTGGGAGATTGTGCTAAATCGTCCACGATACTATAATTATGGGCCGATTTGGAGTAGTTTCCTGCTCACCTATTGGGTCCCTTCGCCGTTTTCGATTATGGTTCTATAGACATCTTTGAAATGGTAAAAGGTGCAGTCGATGCACTGTTACTTTCCCCTAACGTATTGGTGTCTGGTGGGGTGTTTTAATTGCAATTCTGTGTTTGGAAAAACATCTCTTTGCTAGTCATGTAGTTTTCATGGCTGCGTTTCCTGGAGTCGTCTATATTTTGTTGCTGGGTGCTTACCATCTCTTGATGGGGGAAAGGTTCTTGCATCACAACTGGTCACTGGGAAGATCCTCCTTGTCCTTGGTTACTTTGTAGCTTGTTCAGCTCAGGGAGTTCAGGACAGTGGTGAGTATAGTGGCCGTACTCACCACATATCGAATAAGAATGGTTTGTTTGAAGAGGTGGCCTTTTGCTCTGCTGTTGGGCATTGCTCGACTCCTGGCTCTGATTCCGGTTGGAGGCTGGGATCGTGGTGGGCACTGTTGGTTATTGCCCCCCTGTCTAGGGTTCCCTTTTGGCTTGTTTTTGGAATTTTTCTTCACCATGTTAGGAGGGTAGTTCTCCTAGTTGTATTGGTGTGGTTGGTTTTGGGACGACTGCACAAAGTTCACCTGTGCATTGGTCTGCATAGGCGGGTCTTGTGCTGGGGACTGAGCATAACGTGGTCCCTGGTTTGCACTTGGCTATTGGAGGGGAGCTCTTCCATCAACGTTTCTTTTTGCATACTGATTCCCCTGAGCCAGAGGATAAGGTCCTTCCTGGTGATACGCTGGTGCCCTATTGGTCAAATTTTGCTGAGGCATATGATGACTTTGAAAACTGGGTTGAGGTACGTTATGGGTAGAACTGTATGTGTAACTGGGGTTTTGACTATTGTTGCCTAGGTAACCTTGGGTCAATGACCCAATTAGTCCGTTTACAGAGTTCGACGTGCCTGGAAATTCCTAATAAGTTTGCAGGCGAGGGGCGTTAGGCAGGATGTTATAAATGTATCCTAACTGCGTATAAATAAGCTCAAGCTGCTAGGCTTTGCTGATAGGGTCCTCTTCGGATTTGGGTCTCTGTTGCACCACATCCTTTGAAATATCTGCCATAAGAGTTTTCAAGAACAAATCTAAAAGAAACCGATCGTCGAGTTTAGCTTTACATAAACTGCGACGCCGCCTCCATTCATGGAGATGGTCTGAGATATGGACTGTGGGGGTCTATCTGAAATGCATCAGTAATTCCATTCCGGAAACATGGTTAATGGGTAACTGAAAATATGTTAGGAACACGGTGTGAGGGTGCCAAAGGTTCCATGTGAAGCTGAGGGTTGCTACACATACCACTTCGCGGCTACTCCTGTCAGAGTGCGTTGAAATAATCTCAATCGAATAGTGTCGTCAATGATATTATTCGATGAGCACCACAGGTGGAAGGTCATGACATGATTACTCGGATCTTCCTCTTGCTTTCCTTCGAACTTTGGAATATCCGAAGGGAGCTTCGTGGTCATGGGAGGCCATGTAGGATTTTGTGCGATGGGGTCACTCGTCAGCTTGGTTAAATTGAATAGATTCAATGAAGCTAAGAAAGGTGACTAGGAGGTTGACGTCATTGCATTGTGAGAAAACACAAATTTCAGGTTAGGAAGAGGGTTAGTGTATGACGTACCCTGCTGTGTATTCAGATGGCTTCCTAAACGGGACACACTCCTCTGCCCTCTAGGGGTCGTGGGAGGAGTGGTCTGTGGTGTGGTGTTGAGAGACCGACTAGGGTTCCCAACTAAGGATGCCCCAATAAAGGACGAACCAATAATGGTGGTAGTGTTCCATCTTTGACGCCTAAATGGAGAAAGACTTGGAACCCCTCCCGGTAATGGGGGGAGGTCCAAAATATGCCTAGTTCGATGAGTTCCTGTTGGGTCCGTTTTGGTGTCGACCAGGTTGGGTTTTTGGAAAAATTTGAGAGGATAGAGTTTATGATCAATACATAAAACAAAGTGAAAAATAAAATAAATTTCCCTTTAAATTAATCTATGTGATCAAGCAATCAAAAAAGTGGTTTTTGTTTGTTTGCGTATGATACTCAAAATCCTAGAAGAATTATACGTCCTCATACACTCAAATGTAACTGGGCCTTGAGAAGATTTCTTGCGAGTGCTGGCACAATGTCCTGTAAGAGTTGGCAACGCCCCCAGTTAGCCGAAGAAAGTCCACTAAGGTAAGGGTAGAGGGTCTGGCGCATGCATGCACCGTTACCTATAGGAAAGGATGCCCTAATTTTTGGCCACTAAGAGCCACCGTCCCACGTGAGTGTTCAAGTCTTGGGCTTCTTGGTAAGTCAGCTAATAGTACTGAGTATCAACCAAGTCAGGTAGCCCTGACTGATACCTGCCCACACTGCGCCTAAGCCTAACCCCCTCTGAAATGGGTCTCTTCCGCGCTCGAGTTTTCTTTGTTGTGGGCTGATAGGTGTATTTGAATCTCCCTAAATAGACAAATTCTATGTTTCAAGATGAAGTATGATCAAGGTGGCTTATTGAATGCCTACCCCCTTGATCCTAACTTAAGCTATAAATTATTTTGTGGCCCCTGTGGGGAGAATTTAGTGAGTTTGGTTAAGTTAGTTTTAGGTGTCTTTGCTTCGCTTAGTGAGTGAATGTATGTGAAAACAAAGTAGAAAAGACATTTTGAACGTGTGGATATTCGATGATCCTTTACAAAATCTCCTATTTAAAATATGTTGTATTGTTCCTGGCTCAAAAGAAAAACATGTGCGGGTTATGGGCCGCTTTCTATTTTTCCTAGTTAATCTATGTGATCAACTATAGGGAGATGGAGAATATTGAATAGGGAGCGTTCATATGCTTACCTAGGATCACCAGAGGATGCAAAGGTAGCAGAGATTACTTTCTCTTCTATAAATAATTCAATCCTAGTCCCGAAATTCCTAGTGCAAAAATTGAACTAAACTAATAACTTTTACATGAGAAAAAAGAAACTAGCTATGCATGCGTGGTCTTGGGCCACTTAATTTAGCTAGTCATCTAGGTGTGTAAGTACCAAAATTTGCAAAACATAATTTTTATTTTTATTTTATTTGATTATTATTTTATTTTATTTGTATTATTTTATTTATATATATATATATATTTTTTTTTTTAATTTTTAATTTTTACATATTTTAATTAATTTATTAATTTTTTTTTTAATTTTTATTTTTTTTATTTTTATTTTTATTTTTTTATTTTTATTTTTTTATTTTTTCGGAATGTAAGTTATTCCCCCCCATACTTAAACTATGTGTGAACTTTGCAAAAATTAACTTGAAGTAAAACTGACACTAAGCCTACAAAAAGAAGCTAAGAGTGAGCTTTAACAAGTTGTGAGGTACTAAAACCGGTGCTGGCAGGTGTATTAGGGGCTGCCAAGCACTTTACAAGTAGGAAAAGACAGAAGCATGGGAGAAATTTCTCATTCTGTATTTTGTGCGTCTATGGGATGAAACCACATGCAAATTCCTGCAAGAAAATTTTGGAGCTGTTCTGCTTCAGTCTGTCACTTGGGATGAACTAGGGACTGCAAGAGAAATCAAGGGAAATTCAGCTCCACTCCATTGCACAGACAGAGTTCTCTGTAAAAAAGGCACAAGCACATAAAATTGGTAATAAACGTTAGTGGATTCGCCAATCCTGTTGGGGCGTGGTTGGTGAACGTATGTATGAAATCACACCAACTTAAGGGGTGTGGTATACTCACTAAAGTTATTGGTAACAGGCAGAAAAAGAAGTGGAGTCAAACAAGTTAGTGGAAAAAGCTATAATCATAAGCATACTAGATAGAGAAATAACATGCATATATAAACTAAAACTAAACTAAAAACTAAAACAAATAAACATGAGCTCTGAAAAGAGTCAAACGACAAAAATAATACGAACGGTGGCTCTAGGCCCCTCTTATTGAGCGCTAGTAGTAATAAGAGTGAAACTTTACCCTATTGCCAAAGGGCCCCTAGAACATGGGTTCTAAGTCAAGGTATAAATAGTGAAGGGATGAGAACCCATGTTGTACAAATAATCTATTGTGTTACATGCATGGTCTCATAAATGCAGAGGTAGGCCTTGGTCATGCAACATCACCCTCACTATTCCCACAATGCTACGATTATTTCTCTCATCCACCCCATTCTATTGTGGGTTGTGGGGTGTTTTCAACTCTCATTGAATGCCTTCTTTCGCATTGAAATTTTTAAATTCATTTGACATGTACTCACCTCCATTATCACTCCCGAGAGACTTCACCTTCTAGCCTGTTTCTTTCTCCACCAGTTCCTTGAATTATATGAAGTTTGATAATGTATCATCTTTCTTATGCATGAAGAAGATCCAATACTTCCATGAGAAGTCATCAATAAAAATGACAAAATATTTGTGTTTGAAAGTGGAGGTTGTGTCCAAAAACATCATAGTGGATCATTTTTGGGATTGTATTCGATTTGTTATCTTGATCATGGAATGTGGATTTTATGTACTTTCCAAAAGTACATACTTTGCGTACATCCTGCTGCTCGAGTGCTCCTTTGGGGAGGCCTATGGCTATTTTACACATAATATTCAAGGCACCATGATGCAAATGGCCAAGTATTCTATGCCAAAGTTCACTAAAATCATGGCTATGCACCTTCTCCGCCTTTATGCTTATTGCAACAAAGTATTCCACATATAGCTTATACAGGTTCTTCAAATGAACATCGATCTGCTTCACCTATCCCGTGGCTATGTGTCCCAGGAATTCCTTTCCTTTGTTGAAGATCACATCATAACCATGATATTTAAAAAATCCAATGGAGAGGAGATTTTTCTTTAGGCTTGGAATGAACATGACATCCTTGAGCCCGAGGGGGGATCCTCACTTCCTCTAAAAGGTGATTGTACCAACCTCGATCACGCTATACCTTTTGTCATCCCCAATCTCGATGTGAATCTGCAAATATTTTTATTCCAGGTCACTTAAAAAGTCTCTACACCTTGTCATGTGGAACAATACACCAGAGTCTAAGCACCACAAGCTCCCCATCACTATGTTGGTCATGCATGTGATAAGGGTAAAGTCAAGCTTGAACTGTGAAGCCAAGGCTTCACCCGCTGCTCCTCTTGAGGTCTTCTTGCTTTCATTTTTGTGTGTACACTTTGTCGCATAGTGCTTAAATTCATGACAGTGGAAGCATTTAATTTTCGATAAATCTTTCTTCTTGCCCCCTTGGCTGGAATCTGGTTTGGATTGAGATTTCTTTCCTTTTCCCTTATTTTCCTTTCCAGCCAATGCAAAATTTTCTTCATCCTTGCCCTCGGATGAAGTCCCATCTCTGGTATTTTGCCTTATTTCCTCTTGTACCAAATCAGACCATAAGTGCTCCCAATTCAGTAGTTTTTCCCTCCCATTCACCAAATATCTATAGTTATGCCATCTCTTGGGAAGGCCAAGAAGGGATAGGCTTACCAAGTCTTCTTCAAGAAAATTTACACCAACCCAACCAAGTTCATCATGACATTGAGTCAACTTTCTTAGATACTACGGAATAATTTCATTCTTCTGCATCTTGATACTTTGAAGTTTATCCTTGAGCACCAAATTCCTCTGGTCACTTTTATTCACGAACAATTATGTTAGTGCTTTCCACATTGCGAACGAAGTTTCTTTTCCATGGATATTTGAGACAATGTGATCCCGTAATCTCTCCAATATTATTCTCCTCACCTTGGCTACATATTTCTTCCACTGAGAAAGGTTGTGGACATCAGATTATAGTGGTTTTGCAACATTTGTCTTGATGTATTCTAGCAACCCATTGTCTTCCAATACCACCTACATGCGGTCGTTCCATGCAACAGAATTAGAGGTTCCTTCCGAGGAATAATCTAGCACCAGTCCATTCAAGGCCATATTCTCAACTTTGAAGAAATTCTGTTTCATTGAACTCCAAATTCGAACCTCTTGAGAAACAACTTCAAAATTTATGCTCTAATGTGAATTCTGCTTTGATACCATGTAGAAATTATGATGTATATTTGCAGCTGCTCATTAAATTTTAATCAAAATCACATGACACAAACCTACTCTATTGCTCTGTGGATATTAATTCACAATTTAGAACAAAAAATTTAGGTGCAAATGGTATTTTTCCTGGGGAAAGAAATCTGGTAAAAACCCCAATGCCTTATTGCATTAATATGATTAATAGATATTTATTACAATTTCTTTGCTCAAATGATAAACACCTGCAAGTGAATAAACTATCTCTCTACTCACTGAGAAGCTCTGACCCACTCTTTTCAATTTATGTCTTTGCTTGAGCTCATATTTTCTTACATTTTTCCTTGAGAAATTAGGCCCCTATTATTTAGGAATTTATCCAAAATGGATTTCCCAATTCCTTAGGTTGATCATCTGACTGCATGAAACACCTGTACACTCAATACTAGTCTACAAATGATGTTACACTACCTTGGAATCTCCACCAATCCGTGGGAACTCAAATTCTATACATGCACTAGCTATTTTGGGCTAATTGATTAGTTAGCTAGATGATCAGTGAGTTTGAGTGAAGTCCCACTGCGTAACTGACCCTCCACTACTTCCTTCAACAATTATAACTAGTTTAACTGAAAACAACCTTAGATAACTGACCCTGATTTCTACAAATTAGAAATAACACATGGTTAAATGAACTCTAACTCCCCCAACTTGAATTTATTTAGTAAACTAGGTGACACAAGCCATGTCACACAATTTAACTGCATCTAAGTTGTTTGGTGATGTGGAATTTCGATTTTTCTCAATTTAATCAAGGCAAAATCAAATTGTGAATTTCTTGCTGCATTTTTCAACAAAGAGAATATTTGCATGCATATGTAGAGATTCAAATTGCACTTCCCAAGTGCATCATCAAATATTAGGAAGAGCTTGTCGGTAACAAGCACAAAACCTATCTTGGATATGACAAGGATTTGTCCTTTCATATTCCATATTACTCAAATCACATCAAATATCAGTGTTGGGTTTCTTAAATGAAACTCCATTTCACGTGTTTCATGTCCCTCTCCTCTTCAACAACAACCACAAATTATGAAATTCCAACATTGTGACAGAGTTGGCCATGTGAAGGATTATTGTTTTGATCTTCACCCTTGTAAGCATTGTGGTAATTACACTCACCATTCAAATCGATGCTTCAAAAACAAGCCTCCTGCAAGAACGAATATTCAACCTAGATGGATTGCTTCTTGGAAATGGGCTTCAATAGCCAAGAATATATTTCAGTCATACCACATAATTTGTTCTTGATTATTAAAAATTCTTGCAGTTGAGTTTTCTTCATCTTCTCACCTTGTTCATGTATCTACTAGAGGGGGAAGCCATGGTCATCTACAAGCTTCAAAAATACATCAAGTGATTCTGAGACAACTTGAGTCTACTTCCCGATCCTAGAGCCATAATCAACCATACCCAAATTTAGAGTTGTATCGAGAGATAAAGAATCCCATGAGCATGCCTTTGGTTGGTGGCCTTCCTTAAACCACTACAAGTTGAGACCTCAATGGTATTCCATTTTAGAACACTTCCTCTAGTAGAAAACTTCAACTTATAGCCATATTTGGAAGAGTTCCAGGTTGAGACCTCAATGGTATCCCTTTTATAGAACATCCCTCTGGCAGAAGACTTTAGTTTCTAGCCAGATTTAGAATTGTTAGAGGAACTGTATCAAGCATTCTAGGTTGAGATCCCAATGGTGTCCCTTTTCAAAGCATTAGGGAACACTTCCTCTAACATAAGACTTCAAATTATATCCATAATTGGAAGAGTTCCAACAACTGCACTAAGTGTTCTAGTGTTGGTGGCCATCCTTAAACCACCATCGGCGACCTCGAGTTCTCCGACCTTATACTTTCATTTGAGAGAGCATATTCAACCATCTGATGTCATGCAGTTTTTAATTTTGGTATTACAAATATCTTCTTGGACTTGTATATACCTTTTTAGATTAAGGGGGGGAATGTTGGACACCTAATTCGCTAAGGGTTTTGGGTTTGGAATATGAACTTTAATTGAAGCCCAAGATACCACTTGGTATATGAAAACCAAGGGCCATAATATATTGTATAAATGTAAATCATTGTGAATAACTGAAACACAAACTTATCGTTCATATCATCTCTATTTTTTAACACTCAGGATCATCAAAATTATGCATTTCCATCAATGAATATGCATTTAACTCATTTATATATGACAACAATGATTCATTGCAATTAGTTTGGAAAAAGAGTCTAAATTTTTATATTTTCCATTGTCTCAATTCTATAGAAGTATATTAATTATGCAAAAGCACTAAGAGAGAATCAAATAAGAAATATCTAGGAGTAAAAGCGAAGTTGTTCAAGGGATTCAAATTGTATTTTTCCGAAACAACACTAATATCAAGTTCTTCATGTACACCAAATTTGATTATTTTAGCCTTATGCTTGTCTCCATCTTCTTGTTTGTTTTGTTCCTCAATCACATATATTTTTTGTCTTTTTCTTTATGTTATCTACCCACTATAGTCATATAAAACCACACAGAAAAAAAAGAGGAATGCATTTTTCTTTTTCTTTTTATAGATATGGGGAAAAACAATTTCTATTAATACCATTTACATTTTGGTAAAATTTGCATACCTTGTACCAAATGGAAATTGTCTAGAATTGCAATGAAACCTAGAAATATTGACAAGTTCCATCTTCGATACATAGATAATATATTACCTTGCAAGTAAACAATGAATCTACTCAAAACAAGCAAACATCCCATTGTTTCAACATGTTGAGAATCTGTTGTAGCTGCTACAACACCCTCCAATATTTCGCCCCTTTTAAATTTTTGAGCCCCTAACCTTTTGGTAAATATAGAGTCTAATCTAGGTTCACTCTTTTAAAATGCCAAGTCGCAAAGTTGTAGAACTGATTAAAACCTAAGAATTGCGACCCTGTGACCTTGCGACCCCAAGGTCGTGAAGTCGCAAGGTCGCATGTAAGTCCAAAACCTAAGAATTGCAAGCATGCAACCCTGCGACCTTGAGACCCCCAGGTCGCTAGGTTACAAGGTTGCAAGGTCGCACATCTCATCAACTTGACCTAAGTTGTGACCGAACGACCCTCATTAATTGACTGCACTTGCGACCCCTTTATAAATAAAAGGGTCACGTGGGTCGCATTCAACCTGCGTGATGGAGCAAGAAAATGCCTCTGATAAACCAGCTAGAATGCGTTTTCCCGGGTAAGTTGCCTAATACTCCTGATATTTCCTTTTGGATTAATTGTTGCCATTTCCCCCCTTTACCCCTGGCTTATTTATCACTGACTTGGCCCCATTCAAGCTCCCTGCCAGCTCTATCCAGGATTTACCTTTCTCCCTCATAACATATACCCTCTGTTCTTTTTCTCTGAAGCCACTCTTCGACAATGACGGTCTCAAACTCCTTTCCTAACATGCCTAGGGAAAACATCAAGGCATGAATGTGCTTTTTATCATTTGCATGAGCGTTATTTAACCTTTTCCCTCCTCGAAAGCCTTAATCACCGCATAACCCTTGAGAATTCCCTAGCGTGACCTCGTGACCCCGTGACTTGGTCACTGAGTCGCGAAGTCGCGAAGCACCTAACATCAGCTCCCCTCGCGACCCCGCAACCTAGCGACCCAGCGACCTAGTCGCAGGTTACCAAGTCACGTTTATTTGAGAAATTGCACTGACACGACCTAGCTGCAAGTCACCAAGTCACCGAGTCACGTTTCCCTTGAAAGAGTGAACTGGCACGACCTAGCGACCCAACGACCTAGTCGCAGGGTCACCGAGTGGTAGGTCTATTCATTTCCTTGGATAATAGTTGGCAAAGGTAGCAACAACCTAAACATTTATAATTATGACATCCATCTTATCGTGGGACTGTTTCATGAATATGACAAGAAACATCGAAGCCGAGCTAGAGTGTGTGTCCATCTCTTCGGCCTCAAGAAATATGGGGCCTCCAGCAGTTTGAAAGAGAAACAAGAGTCCTAAAATTGAAATCTCAGAAGAAGAAATGCCTCCTTCCCCTCCCCCTATCTATGGAGACACCGCCTGTGTGCTTGGAAAAGGGGAAAAGATGAGTTGGTACCAGATATACCAGGAATTCACAAAGCCTGAGTTCCTAGAAGATATTCCAGATTGGCAGGTTTACGTCTAGGTCAATAGGTCTAAACTCCACTACGCAGGTGCCCATGCACCTGTATTTCCGTGTGCAGAGATTGTTGAATAGATCCTCCAAAAGGTCGACTCCAGGATGTGAGTTATCCGCGATCACTCGGGGAAAAAATTCACTAACCTAAGGGAACAAGATGCAGAAGTACACTATGCACTTCCCCCCCGAGAACAGACCTTCAACACTGATTGTGCATCCACTCATGCAGTACCTGTAGCGAAAAATTTGAAGGGGTTGTGGGAGGACCTCGAAAATTTAAGGTTTAAGAAAGATCAGGAATATAAGACTGAGGGTCTAAGGAAATTTTACAAGCTGGTGGAAGCAATGTTATGCAGGATGTACGGCTGACTAGATGCCATTATGTTAAATGGTGCTTGGATCCCCCTCATGTACACCATCACTACATAAGGTACCAGTTTCAACTGGGCTAACCTGATAATAATAGCCCTCAGGTCAAACATTGATGTGGCACAGGTTCCCGATGAAGGATGTGCATCTGAGTTTTATATGGCTTCTTACCTTTTGGACGCAGCATGCGCAAGATGTCATTTTGAAGGATGGGAGCACAAATGGGATGTGGAGCGCGACAGACCTATCCATAAGGAGTTACAGGTGTTCTGGGCCTCCAAGTACAAACAAGATATAGAGTCAATCTCACACAAATTCATCCCCACACACTACGGAAAGCTGTTTGGTAAGGATGCCCCATGCATGTCCAGGCGGGCCATGGAGACAATAACACAGGTGGCCAATTGGTTTCCCGTTACAAATAGCACTTTCATAAGAGTTTTCGGGTCGTACAAGGCGCCCCACGCGCTACCCCAGTTCATTACTGATAAAATGCTCCTGCAAGAAGTATGTTACCACATGACGAGCAGGTTTTCCAAAGTTCTCACCAAGGGCAAGAAAAAACCATGGCCGACTCTCCCACTCGCTATCGATGCCTACACGATTAGAGATTTCAGGGAAGTAGAAGCAGAGGCTGAGGAAACCAGGGGTTTTCATTTTCCACCCGTATCACACTGGACATATGATCCTCAAAGAATCGTCCTGCGCATTGCAAACAAGCCAAATTCAAATGGATTTTCCAGCACACAGAATGCCCAGCCGAGGATCGTGTCAAGAACTGGTACAATAAGGAAAAGGAGGCTGCTCCAAAAGAATCAAATGATCAAGATGAACAAGATGATTAGACTTTAGAGGAAAGAATCAACACGCTAGGAGGAGCCTCATCTTCCAAAGCCAAAAGACAAAGGACTAATGCAGGTGATACTCTTTCCAAATAGAAACAGGAATGAAGAGACAAAGAGGCTAAGGCACAACAAGAAGTCAAGGAGAAGGCGAAAGAGGAGGAACTTAAAAGAACTCAAGATGCCCTAGCATAATAAAATGAGGGGGATAAGTGAAAGAAACAACTGAAGGAAGAGTAGAAGAAGAAACAGGCAGAAGAAGCTCGCAGAAAAAAAGAAGAAGAGGAACAAAAGAGGAGAGAAGAGGAAGAACAGAAAGAGGCTGAGCGCAAGATAAAAGAAGAGCAAGACAAAGCAGAGGTTAAGCGCAAGCTAAAAGAAGAACAAGAGAAAGTAGAAGATGAATGCAAGCTAAAGGAAGAGAAGGACAAGGTAGAAGCTGAGCGCCAGTTAAAAGAAGAACAAGTTAAAGCAGAAGCTGAGCTAAGGAGAAAGAAGGAAGAAAGTCAGAAATCAAGGGAAGAGTCCTCCAAGGATGTATAAGGCAGCAAGACACCTCCTCCAGAAACAGGGAAATATATAGAGTTGCCACACATCGAGGTGCCTCAAACAATCCCTACAACTAATGTGCATTTTTCTCTTTCAGAACTTGACACCTCCAAGGAATAGGAAGATGAAGTCTTGGATATGACAAGGCTAACCTATGACCAATTCACGCACAAGATCAGGCAAGAAAAGAGAAGATGTCTAGCGCGGAACCCTGCCGCACCTCTCGCGGCCACAAAGGAAAAGGATGTAGTCTTGGATACTAGGACCAATCCAATTATGATTGCGTCAGCTAGTACTACCTTTGTAGCAGCCACAGAGAAAAAATGTTAGCAGAATGAGCAAAGATATCCTCTCTTTACAAAACAGGCTACAAATTTCTGAGCAGAGAGCAGCCCAGGCTGAATAGGATAAGAAAGGGCTAGAGGAAGAAGTTCAGAGACTATAGTTCACAAGCGCCCAAGCCAACGACTTGCCACTCACCATTCAAAGGGAGTTAGGCACTCTAGAAGCTACTATGAAACAAGTATACGAAGATATGTTCACAATAAAACAAACCGTCGCTCCATTAATGAAAGCATAGGAGGAAACCAAAAGGAGGATTGCATAGTTAAAGGAGGCCTTGACTACTTTGGATAATATGCTAGAATGGTCAAACATATACCCACAGGCTCCTGACACTCTGCCTAGGAAGGACTGGCTCTGCACCCAGAATGACAAGGTTCAGATTCAAATGAAGATATAGTCCAAAGACAAGCTGGTCAAGGATCTAGAAAAGGTAATGTCTTCATATGAGCATCTAATCAGTGGCATCGATTCAATGGTAGAAACTCACCACATCCCTTCTCTGGGTACGTTGGACACTGAGAAAACAAGAGAAGAGGTTTCTCAGGACATTCAAACATTCCTGCAACCCATGAGACAAGCAGCTACCTCTCAGGATCTCCCGGCCTCATAGGAAAACCTTATTCAGTTCGTCATCACTCTGGTCCGAATCTACACCAAGATGGCTTCACTGTCAAATCAGATCACAGTGAAAAGGCGTACCTTGATCTCGAATGCTCTTGAATGTTTCCATAGACTGAAAGAAGATACTCCCTTGATAACTTCGGTTGTTGCAGATTACCTAGCATGGAAAAAGTACCTCAAAGATCAGCTACAAGTAGACATACCAGACCTCGCAATCACACAGTTGCTTCCTTGACCAAAGAAAAAGCACTTGTCGCAGGTTTCAAAAGGTGGGAAGTCGCAGTTCACAGGAGCCAAAGGGTTGCAGGTCGCATCAGGAGCTGGGGTCGCAAGTCGCAACTATCCCTCAGGTCGCAGAGTATGTCAACAGTCGGGAATGTGAAAAGTCAGGGACACCCAAGGGTCAATTTTGTTCTATAAATACTCCCTCTGGGGAATTGTAAAGGATCTTTTTTTCGGGACTCCAAAGGAGAAAAAATAATTTTATAACATTGTATACATATTTATGAGAATGAATACGACAAATGTTTTGATTCCACTGTTGGATCTGATGAGGTCTCATGTGTTAACACTATGAATATTATGTCTTATGTATCAGAAATTTTTTGATTAACTCATCTGCGTTTTCTGCTTATATCATTTCATACATTTCAACTCACTTAAACGTGTTAATGGTATAGGATTACTTAATTGGGAGATGTTAACAACTTTTTTATTAACATTATCTTATCTTTGTAAACGCTTAAGGAATTGAAGGGTGTTTTGACCATAAAGAACTATTTCTTTTGTGGTTTGAACAAATTTATAAGCATGACCCTAATGATGTGATGCTAACAACATTTCCTTTGGCCACGTGCTTAAACTCGCTTTTCTATTTAGTGTTTTGCGTTCATTGGGAATCATCAACCATTTTTCTTGTATTATTCGAATAATCATGTTTTCATAAGTCTTCAGGGCTTGTTTGTGTCTGAGAAAAGGAATATTCAGTGGTAGCCGGACCCACACCCCGGACGAGATCCCTATCACAAATAGTTTAGTGTCTAATTGAGACTTTATACCGGGGGGATCCCTTACTGTTGGCCGGACATTTCGTTCCGTCAACAGATTTGGAGCTAGAAGGAGGGCCTAAATGACAGGCTCCCAGCACAAAAGTAACATCTCGTTGCAAACCCCGCAAGGGGATATAATGTATGAAAATAATGTTCCTCTACCCCTTGAAAATTTCCTAAAATATGAACCCCCTTACTATGAGATCACCTCAGACCAGCTAAGGGCCCTGTGCCCGATCGCCCATGAGCTCATCATAAGCTTGGAAAACATCCCGGCCATCGATTCCATGGTTAACCCTCGAACTCCCGCAGCTAACTCCCATAACTAATCAGACTCGCCAAGGAGCCCTAGTCAATTCCCTACCTTAGCTGGTAGGTCATACGATTGAAGATTATGCAGACGCAGTTGAGCGTAATTCGGTAGAACCCCCTGACAGTCCTTAAGGGATTGAAGGAGGCGGCCTTGAAATCACTGAAACTCAATCAAATAACCAGCCTGGAGGAGCAACTGGGAGGGGTGGGGGAAACAAGGGCTGGGGAGATAGAGGCCATGGGCAAGGTCAAAATATGGGCCACCCTCACCACAACCGAAACCAAAATAAATTCCCCTTCCTTTATAACTTGAAAAATATTAGGAATGTAGGGAACTGTGGGAGGAACCAAGACATGCACTCTCACCATGAGGGCGAGGCCTCTGGATCCGGCATGGAAAGTGAATCTGAAAGTGAAATGGGGCATATCTACATACCACGTCACCAGTAGGCTAGGCGTGTGCAGCCGCTGGCTTGGATGGCACAGTCTCCCCTAGCTCTCCATGGTCCCCTCCATGACATGCCCCGACACCCTGAGAAGCACCTCCCTAAGTTTGACCCAAAGAAGGGTACGTTGGCTAAAGATCACATAAAAAACTTCTACTTGGCTTTGAAAATGATGAGAGTGCGGTCGGATGTTGTAACATGTCGTCTCTTTCCTCATACCCTAGAAAATAAGGCTGCTACATGGTATCGGTCCCTCCCTGTTGCTTCCATTTCATCCTGGGAGCAATTTCACTGTACCTTCCTCCAAAAGTTTTCGGAAGACAAGACTCCTTCCTTGCTCCTTATAGATCTCAACACTTTAAAATGCCATAAAAAGGAGAATTTCAAATACCTTAATCAACGCTTCGCTACTATATTGAAAAAATTCCCTCCAAACATGGCCTTAGATGATTGCATCACTATTGATTACTACACCAGGGCTCTCTCGCGGGATATCGCTGTGTTCATAAAACACGAAGCCAGAGCTACCCTAGCAGCAAATTACACCACTACCCTCACCGTTGAAAAGGAAATGCTGTCCATAGGATCCATTGACCATGATGGCTGAGACGACATGAAACCAACCACGAGAAGAACTCAATCTTTGACTCATAAGCCTGGAGACAAAGACAAGGACCCCTTCGATTTCGAAAGTATCACCAAGTCTCTCAAATTGTTAACAAATGAAGTCTCTGACCTTAAGAGGAAAAACAATGACTCCACATCAGGTACCAAAACTCAGAAACTGTTCTTTAGGAAAAATAACCTGCCGTCGACCAGCCTCCGTCAAACTCAAACACTGGTCTTAACGTGGAAGAAATCAACAAAGACAATTTCTACTCTTTCCATAAAGCCTCCCACTCGAAGAAAACTTTCCCCCAGTGGATCAACAACATGACTGCCATGGTAAATCAACTCTTAGAAGATTAGACCATAGGTGATTTAGAACAGGAGGCTATTTCAGATGATGACGAAGCCTCTCTCCCAGATGAAGAGATGGGATCCACTGTCCTAGCCTTTGAAGTAGTCCGCAGGGAAATCCCCCTTTCCACAACTGAAATAAAATTGGCCGACGACCCTAAATCCAAACCTACTCAAAACTATGGCTTGAGGAGCAAAGTCCTGGTCCTTGAACATTCCTTCAAGGAAAAAAAAGCTTTCTTAAGGAAAATCCTGCCACCAGACATAAAAACCACAAACCCTGAGAAATCTAGCCCAAACAACGCCCGAGTAAACCAAAAGGCTAGACCGTCATCGGGTTCTTTGAAAGCCTCCACCGAACCTATCTCACACCCATATTCCGGGTATAAAATTATCAAAGATATGAAGAAAACGCGGGCCAACATTTCCCTCTACGAACTCGCTCACATTGCTAATTAGCGAGATCTTATCCTCAAAGCATTTTCCAACCCACAGATGGCCAAACCCGTGAGTACCACATTTGCCCAAGCTGCTGCAAGTCCCCAGTCTATTGTGAACGCTGTTAATAAAAACTGCAGGGGATCCACACCCCCTTTCCTCCTATCCTTTGAGATCTTCAACTTCAATGTCAACAACTGCCTCGTCGATTCTGGTGCATCCACAAATGTTATGTCATTGTCCGTATGCAATAAGTTAAACATCCACCCCGAGAAAAATGATGCCAGGATCATTTAGCTAAATAAATCCCAAGTTCCCGTAGTAGGTGAGTTGAATAACGTCATCATCCACTTATCTTCTGACTTTAGGGTGTATCACTGCATAAACATAGTGATTGTGGACATCCTCGAAGCCTATGGTCTTCTTTTGAGTAGAGATTGGTCTAGCAAGCTACAAGGATACTTTGCCACTAACCGGTCGCACTTGTGGCTCCCATACAAAGGCAGGAAAAATCAAAACTAGGTCGAAAGCAAACCTTACATTAAACAAACGGTGACCGACCTGGACACAACTAATGAACCAGTCAGTTTCGCCCAGGAAGAACTCGACACGTGTTTCTTGGAATCCATGTTTGGGTGCTAGCAAACCCCCAAATCTCCGATCACTCAAGACGTCCAGTCAGAACTTTTGTTGGTCATTGACAACCACTCTACCTCAGCAAAAGACCCACCAGAAGATGCTCCCTTGAGAACGTCTCCTATTTTCTCGGATAGCCTTGTGAAATCAGAAGGTGAAATGTGGACCTTGTACTACGACGGTTCCAAGACCCATGATGGGGCCAACATAGGTTGTATTTTTTTGGACCCTCAGAAGAAAAAGTTTTTAATCTCCTGCCGGCTAGAGTTCCAGTGCACGAATAATACAGCCGAGTACGAAGCACTGATTCTCGGGCTCAAGAAAACCATAGATCTCAAAGTCAGTTGTTTAAAGGTAATTGGAGATTCCGAGATTATCACCCGTCAGGTGCATAACACCATCCATTGCTTGTCTCCGTATTTGAAAGGTTATCGACAAGAGGTATGACGCTTAATTTCTGCTTTTGAGGCTTTCGGTATTAAATTCGTACTTAGAATGTACAATGCAGCAACTGATACACTTTCCAATGCTACTGCTAGGTTCACCCCAGTTAGAGATGGATTTTCTATTGAAATTATTTACAAGCTGTCTGTACCAGACAATGTCACTAATCTACGCGTTTTCAATGATGATTAGCAGGTACTAGATTTCATGCTCAATACAGACGTGTTCATGGACGCACTTATAGAAGAAGAGGATCATGATTAGGCCTTGCACAAGGAACAAGAGGACTGTAAAGGAAATCCCATACCCAAGGGCATCGTGTCACTTGAAAAATTGTTTGATTTGCAGGACTGTTTTTGCGGACCTCCCAACATGAAGATGCAGAGTTCCACTTTGGCACATAAATAGCTAAACCTCGGGATGGAGAAGGAACCTAAATTCTTCAACCTTAGTACTGAATGCACCCCTCAAGAAAGGCAATCCTTCACTGATTTGTTCAAGAAGTATCAAGATGTTTTCGCCTAGACATATGATGAGCTGCAAACCTATGACACGCGAATCATCCAACACATGATACCCATGAAAGAAGGAGTGAAACCATTCCAACAAAATATAAGAAAGGTACACCCTAAGTTGGAGCCGATGATCCAAAAGGAACTAAAGAAACTATCATATGCTCGTATAATCTTCAAAGTCCGACACTCCACTTGGGTGTCAAATTTGGTTCCGGTACATAAAAAGTCTGGCGAAATTCGTTTATGCGTGGACTTTCGAAATTTGAACAAAGCTTCGGACAAGGACAACTACCTGGTGCCCCCTATGGAACAGATCCTTCAAGTGGTATCGGGGTCGGAAATGTTCTCGTTATTAGATGGTTTTTCAGGTTACAACCAAGTAATAGTGGCTGAGCCCGACCGACTGAAAACTAGGTTCAGAACTAAATGGGGAACATTCACGTTCAGACGCATGCCCTTTGGCCTAATCAATGCTAGGTCAACCTTACAAAGAGCCATAGACATCGCTTTCTGGGGCCTAATGGGGCAGAGTGTGGTAGTATACCTTGGCGACGTCACCGTATTTTCAAAGCGTAGGAGTGAACATCTACGCCACCTCAAGCAGATTTTTGAAAGGTGTCGAAAATACAGGATCTCACTCAATCCAAAGAAAAGCGTTTTCGCTGTCTCCGAAGGAAATCTGTTAGGACACATCATAACTTGGGACGGTATAGTAGTGGATCTAGAATGTGCGAAAGTCATCGCCCAGATTCCTCCCCCAAGCAGTAAGAACGCCATGCAGTCTTTCCTTGGGAAAATCAACTTCGTGCGAAAATTTATATCGGACTTCGCCCAAATAGTCAAACCTCTGCAAGGTATGATCAAGAAGAACGCAGGCTTCAAATGGAATTTTCCTGAGAAAGAATCATTCAATAACATAAAGTGCTCCATCACCGAGGCACCTGCCCTTCATAGCTCGGACTTCAGCAGAGGCTTTATCTTGTACACCTTCACCTCAGACTCATCTCTTGCAACTGTCCTCACTCAGAAAGATGCCAGCAATGATGAACGACCCATATCATTCATGAGTGCAGGTTTGCAAGGTGCCGAGCTAAATTACCCAGAGATTGATAAGCAGGCCTACACAGTGTACAAAGCAGCCAAACACTTCAGGCCATATATTTTGAGAATCATGTGACAGTGTTCGTGCCTCACCCGGTGGTTCGCTCACTTTTCATGCAGCAGGAGCTAGGCGAGAGACGAGGAAACTGGATGACGTGCCTTCAAGAGTATGATCTGGAATTTAAGCCAACACATACTATCAAGGGCCAAGGGCTATGCTGAATGGTTGCTGAAGCCGTAGACCTACAAGGTAGTGAAGAGGGGTGTTGGGACCACGAAATCGACATGTATCAAACTGATAATATACCTCGGTAGAATACCTCCTCATGGTACGTTGATTTTCATCAATATCTAAACCACAGTATCATGGACCCCACTTTAACCGCCCAATAGAAATGTGCAATAAGATTGAAAGCTACATCCTATCAGCTAGTGCAGGGAAAGTTGTTCTGAAAGCACCATAGCAGGGTTCTCCTATGCTGTTTGGAACATGATGAGGCGCATAAAGTCTTGACAGAGTTTCATGATGGCCCGGCCAATAGGCACTATGTGAGGGACACCACCACTCAGAAGACATGCGTGCTGGTTTCTATTGGCCCACTCTATTTAAGGATGCACAGGCTTATGTTAAGAAATGCCTTCAATGTCAAAAATTCGCCAACAGGGAAACATAGTCATCCGCTCCATTGCAGTCCGTCATAGTGGAAGAACCTTTTCAACAGTGGGGACTTGACGTGATCAGGGAAATATTGCCACACTCTTCCAAGAAACATAGATACATCCTCACAGCTATAGACTACTTCAAAAGATGGGTTGAAGCAATACTGTTGCGTCAAATCAACGATAAAGAGGTAATAGCTTTCGTCACTCAACACATCATGACCAGGTTTGGAATTCCAACCTCCCTTGTTTTTGATAACGCAACTTATTTTTCACCATTCAAATTATATGAGTTTTCTCTAGAAAATGGTATAGTGCTCAAACACTCCACCAACTATTACCCCCAAGGAAACAAGTTAGCCAAGTCAACCAATAAGAACCTTATCTCTATCATCAAAAAGACTCTACTGTCCCAATAATGAAATTGGCATAATACACTCCATAATGCCCCATGGGCTGATCGGGTCACACCCAAATCCTCTTTGTGTACGACAAAGAGGCTATCCTTCCTCCCAACTTGTCTCTCCCAGCCCTTCAATTATCTCAAGAAACTCATGGCACTCCTTGCCCTGCCTTACAAGCCCGAATAGACACATTGTTGAAACTGGAGGAGGAAAGGCTAAAAACCCGGGAAAAATTTGCCATCCAATAGAGTCGGATAAAATGATGGTTCGATAAGAAGTCTACCAGAAACAAGGTTTTTGAAGTAGGCGATCTTGTCCTCAAATGGGACAAAGCTCACGAAGATAAAGGGAAACACCAAATTTCAGGCCTTGTGGACAGGTCCCTTCCAAATCAAAGAAAAAGTCGACCCCCACACTTATAGGCTACAGACCCTTGAGGGGAGGATTGAGGTCGTCCTGGTAAATGGGCACGACCTTAAACATTATTTCACCTGACAGCCCCAAGGGGCCGTCACTATACCTTGTACCATAGTTTTGTTTTTTTTCTTTGTTTTTCATTGTTTTATGTTTTCAATAAATTTCTTGTTTCAATCAGGCTCTCGGTAAAACTTTCCCTTCGGTACCTCAAGTTGAAGGAGAAATGCAGAAGTTACTCAATTGGCATGCTGTGCCAAGATCTATGCCGGTGAAGAATCGCCCCTGGAATGCAAAAGTAGCACGAGCTTGCCTGTGATAGGCACCCAATGGGGAGAACATGACCAAGTCCTAGAAACCAAGCACACGTAGCTTACCTAGTATGTCGACTCAAGGGACTGCTGTATAAAAGAAAGCTTCAGAAAAATTGGTCGCTAGACGGAAAGGGAACAGGGTTAAATTCAGGTGACGAAAGGATATGCGGGAAAACCCAAAAGTCCTCGTATAGACCAGGAGCAACCTCTCTTGCAAGCAAAATAAGTCGGGATCCCTCATCCGCCTAGGCAATACTTGCCGCCGTCATATTAGTGCCTTGAGCACAGTCAAATAAGTGCCTTGAGCACATTTAAATAAGTGCGATTAGCACACCAATAAAAGGTAAAGGATTTAGAAAGGCTTCCTGCACAGAGAGTCGATGCGACGACTCCGCCGAGGTACTGACCAGGCTTGCCAGCAGCGGAGAAACGTCTGTGACTCCTAGGTAGTGACTCCACTGAGACCACCAGGTTCCCTGGAAACAGAGCAACACAATGAGGATGAAGTAACTATACCAGATCCTGGAAATCCTTGAAGTTACTCCAACCCTTTCCATTCGGTCTCCAGGAATGAAAACACTGTGAACCAACACCCTGGGGCATGAAAACAGGTGGAGAAAAAATGCAAGGTCCGAGGATGAAATTAGTGGGACCCACGGGGTGAAGGAACAACCTGCTAAGCCCCCCCCCTCAAGATGAAGCACTGACATAGATCCTCGGTGCTACTAGTGAATTAGCATTTGTTGTAGCCGCTACAACACCCTCCAAAATTTCGCCCCTTTTAAATTTTTGAGCCCTAACCTTTTGGTAAAGATAGAGTCTAATCCAGGTCCGCTCTTTTAAAATTCCAAGTCGCAAAGTCACAGAACTGATTAAAACCTAAGAATTGCAACCCTGCGGCCTTGTGACCCCTAGGTCGCGAAGTCGCAAGGTCGCATGTAAGTCCAAAACCTAAGAATTATGACCATGTGACCCTGTGACCTTGCGACCCCCAGGTCGCTAGGTCGTAAGGTCGCAAGGTTGCACATCTCATCAATTTGACCTAAGTTGTAACCCAACGACCCTCATTAATTGACCGCACGTGCGACCCCTTTATAAATAAAAGGGTCGCGTGGGTCGCATTCGACCTGCACGACAGAGCAAGAAAACACCTCTAACAAGCCAGCTGGAGCGTGTTTTCCTGAGTAAGTTGCCTAATCCTCTTGCTGTTTCCTTTTGGATTAATTGTTGCCATTTTACCCCCTTTCCCCTGGCTTATTTATCCCTGCCTTGGCCCCATTCGAGCTCCCCGCCAACTCTATCCATGATTTACCTTTCTCCCTCATGACATATACCCTCTGTTCTTTTTCTCTGTTGCCACTCTTCCCCAATGACAGTCTCAAACGCCTTTCCTAACATGCCTGGGGAAAACATCAAGGCCCGAATGTGCTTTCTATCATTCGCATGAGCATTATTTCACCTTTTCCCTCCTCGAAAGTCTTAGTCGCCGCATAACCCTTGAGAAGGCCCTAGCGTGACCCTGTGAGTTTGTGATCTCGTGACCCCGTGAATTGGTCACTGAGTCGCGAAGTCGCTCAGCACCTAACATCAGCTCCCCTCACGACCTAGTCATAGGTCGCCAAGTCGCGTTTCTCTGAGAAATCACACTGATGCGACCTAGCGACCTAGCGACCCAACGACCTAGTAGCAAGTCTTCGAGTCACGTTTCCCTTGAAAGAGCGAACCGGCGTGACCTAGCGACCTAGAAACCTAGTCGCAGGGTTGCCAAGTCGTAGGTCTATTCATTTCCTTAGATAATAGTTGGCAAAGGTAACAGCAACCTAAACATTTATAATTATGACATCCGTCTTATTGTGGGACTGTTTCATGAATATTCCAGGAAACATCGAAGCCGAGCTAGAGTGTGAGTCCATCTCTTCGGCCTCAAGCGATATGGGGCCTCCGGAAGTTCGAAATAGAAACAAGAGTCCTGAAATCAAAATCTCAGAAGAAGAAATGCTTCCTTCCCCTCCCCCTATCTATGGAGACACTACCTATGTGCTTGGAAAAGGGGAAAAGATGAGTTGGTACCAGATATACTAGGAATTCACAAAGCCTGAGTTCCCAGAAGATCTTCCAGATTGGCAGGTGTACGTCTAGGTCAAGAGGTCTAAACTCCACTATGCAGGCACCCATCCACCTATATTTCCATGTGCAAAAATTGTTCAATGGATCCTCCAAAAGGTCGACTCCAAGATGTGGGTTATCCGTGATCACTCAGGGAAAAAATTCTCTAACCTAAGGGGACAAGATGCAAAAGTATACTATGCACTTCCACCCCGAGAACAGATCTTCAACACTGATTGGACATCCACTCATGCAGTACCCATAGCAGAAACTTTGAAGGGGTGGTGGGAGGACCCAGAAAAGTTCAGGTTTAAGAAAGATAAGGAATATAAGACCGAGGGTCTAAGGAAAGTTTATAAGCCGGTGGTGGCAATGTTATGCAGGATGTACGACCGACCAGATGCCACTATATTCAATGGTGCTTGGATCCCCCTCATGTACACCATCACTACATATGGTACCCATTTCAACTGGTCCGGCCTCATAATAGCAGCCCTCAGGTCAAACATTGATGCGGCACAGGCGCTCGATGACGGATTCACATCTGAGTTTTATATGGCTTCTTACCTTTTGGACGCAATATGCACAAGATGTCATTTTGAAGGATGGGTGCACAACTGGGATGTGGAGCGTGACAGACCTATCCATAAGGAGTTACAGGTGTTTTGGGCGTCCAAGTACAAATAGGATATAGAGTCAATCTAACACAACTTCAACCCCGCACTATACAGAAAGATGTTTGGTAAGGATGCCCCGTGCATGTCCAGGAAGGCCATGGAGACAATAACCCAGGTGGTCAACTGTTTTCCCATTACAGATAACACTTTCATCAGATTTTTTGGGTCGTAGAAGGTGCCCCACGCACTAACCCACTTCATCACTAATAAATTTCTCCTACAAGAAGTATGTTACCAGATGACGAGCGGGTTTTCCAAAGTTCTCACCAAGGGAAATAAAAAACCATGGCCGACTCTCCCACTCACTATCAGTGCCTACACGGTTAGAGATTTTAGAGAAGTAGAAGCAGAGGCTGAGGAAACCAGGTGTTTTCGTTTGCCACCCGTATCACACCGGACATATGATCCTGAAAGAATCATCCCCGCACATTGCAAATGGGAAAAATTCAAATGGAGTTGGCAACATACATAATTCCCAGCTGAGGATTGTGTCAAGAACTGGTACAACAAGGACAGGGAGGATGCTCCAGAAGAATCAATTGATCAAGATGAACAAGATGATCAGACTTTAGAGGAAAGAATCAAAATGCTAGGAGGAGCCTCATCTTCCAAAGCCAAGAAACAAAGGAATGATGCAGGTGATACTCTTTCCAAACAACAACATGAACGAAGAGACAAAGAGGCTAAGGCACAACAAGAAGCTGAGGAGAAGGTCAAAGAGGAAAAACTTAAAATAACTCAAGATGCCCTAGCACAAAAAAAGGAGGGGGATAAGCGAAAGAAACAACTGAGGGAAGAGTAGAAGAAGAAACAGGCAAAAGAAGCCCCCAGAAAAAAAGAAGAAGAGGAAAAAAAGGAGGAGAGAAGAGAAAGAATAGAAAGAGGCTTAGTGCAAGATAAAAGAAGAGCAGGACAAAGCAGAGGCTGAGCGCAAGCTAAAAGAAGAATAGGACAAAGAAGAAGTTGAACGCAAGCTAAAGGAAGAGCAGGATAAGGTAGAAGCTAAGCGCCAGTTAAAATAAGAACAGGATAAAGCAGAAGCTGAGCTAAGGAGAAAGGAGGAAGAAAGTCAGAAATCAAGGGAAGAGTTCTTCAAGGAAGCAGAAGGCAACAAGACACCTTCTCCAGAAACAGGGAAACAGATAGAGCTACCACACATCGAGGTGCCTTAGACAACCCCTACAACCAATGCGATTTTTACTCTTTCGGAACTTGGCACCTTCTAGGAATAGGAAGATGAAGTCTTGGATCTGACAAGGCTAACCTATGACCAACTCACACACAAGATCAGGCAAGAAAAGAGAAGATGTCTAGTGCAAAAACCTGTCGCACCTCTCGCGGCCACAATGGAAAAGGATATAGCCTTGGATACTAGGACCAATCCAATTATGATTGCGGTAGTTGGTACCTTCTTTGCAGTAGCCATAGAGGAAATCGTTAGCAGAATGAGTAGAGAGATCCTCTCTTTACAAAACAGGCTGCAAATTTCTGAGCAGAGAGCAACCCAGGCTAAACAGGATAATTAGAGGAATAATTTCAGAGGCTATAGTTCACAAGCTAGAGGAGGAATTTCAGAGGCTACAGTTCCATTCAAAGGGAGTTAGGCACTCTAGAAGCTACTATGAAACAAGTATACGAAGAAATGTTCACAATAAAACAGATAGGCAATCGAATACTGAAAGCACAGGTGGAAACCAAAAGGAGGACTGCACAGCTAAATGAGGCTTTGACTACTTTGGATAATATGCTAGAATGGTCAAACATATACCCACAGGCTCATGAAACTCTGCCTAGGATGGATTGGGTCTGCACCCAGAATGACAAGGTTCAGATTCGAATGAAGATACAGTCCAAAGACAAGCTAGTCAAGGATCTAGAAAAGGTAATGTCTTCATATGAGCATCTGATCAGTGGCATCAATTCAATGGCAGAAACTCACCACATCCCTTCTCTGGGTACGTTGGACACTGAGAAAACAAGAGAAGAGGTTACTCAGGTTATTCAAACATTCCTGCAACCCATGAGACAAGAAGCTGCCTCTAAGGATCTCCCGACCTCATAGGAAAACCTTATTCAATTCGTCGTCACTCCGGTCTGAATCTACACCAAGCTAGCTTCACTGTCAAATCAGATCACAGTGAAAAGGAGCACCTTGATGCCAGATGCTCTTGAATGTTTCCATAGAATGAAAGAAGATACTCCCCTGGTAACTCCGGTTGCTGCAGATTATCTAGCATGGCAAGAGTACCTCAAAGATCAGCTACAAGTAGACGTTCAGGACCTCGTAATCACACAATTCCTTCCTTGAATAAAGAAAAGGCACAAGTCGCAGGTTACAACAGGTGGGAAGTCACAGGTCACAACAGCCAAAGGGTCGAAGGTCACATCAGGAGCTGGAGTCACAAGTCGCAATTATCCCTCAGGTCGCAGAGTATGTCAACAGTTGGGAATGTGAAAAGTCAGGGACACCTAAGGGTCAATTTTTTTCTATAAATACTCCCTCTGGGGAATTGTAAAGGATTTTTTTCAGTACTCCAAAGGAGCAAAGAGAATTGTATAGCATTGGATACATATTTCTGAGAATGAATAAGACAAATGTTTTGATTCCACTCTTGGATCTAATGAGGACTTGTGTGTTAACATTATAAATATTCTGTCTTATGTATTAGATATCTTTTGATTAAATGATCTGAGTTTTCTGATTATATCATTTCATACGTTTCATCTCACTTAAATGTGTTAATGGTATAGGATTACTTAATTGGGATATGTTAGCAACTTTGTTATTAACATTATCTTATCGTTGTAAACGCTTAATGAATTGAAGGGAGTTTTGACCATAAAGAACTATTTCTTGTGTGGTGTGAAAAGCTTTATAAGCATGACCCTAATGATGCGCTGCTAACAACATTTCGTTTGGCCACATGCTTAAACTCAATTTTCTATTTATAGTGTTTTGCATTCATGGGGACTCATCAACCATTTGTTTTGTATTATTCGAATAATCGTGTGTTCATAAGTCTGCAGGGTTCGTTTGTGTTCGAGAAAATGAATATTCAGTGGTAGCCGGACCCACACCCCGGATGGGATCCCTATCACAAACGGTTTAGAGTCTAATCGAGACTTTATATCAGGGAGATCCGTTACTGTTGGTCGGACATTTCTTTTCATCAACAGAATCCAAATATTATCTTGCTTTGGAGAATGGAAAATCATTATGGCCTCTCTAGTATGGAACTACAAAAACAACAATAATGATTGAATATCAACATAAACAAATAGTGACACTATAAACTTTCATATTTTTGCAAGGACACTCATGTTTAAGTTCACAATTAGTGGTGGATTATAGAAATAGTACCAATGAAGTAAACTAGTATATGCATTTCTAATATTGCATTAACAAGACACATTACACTTTGTCAATTTTATCACCTAAAGTCTGTTTGGAGGTAAAAAGGGTAATTTCCACTGCTCCGCATAAAGTGGGGCCAAACAGAAATATTTAATCTATAATCGTGTTGGGAAATTAACCTGGGTATTTAAACTTAGGTGTAAATGGTAAATAATAAAGTTGCGGTGAATGAATTAAAAAGAGGTAATAAATGATTATTTATCTTCTTTAGAATTTGATATGATTTTTTTAAAAGTTGTACCTGTTTGCTGGAATTCAAATAATTTTGATCTTATTTCTAGATGATATGTTATATTAAACAAGTTGTTTTTCATTTGAATAATTTTTTTAGTCAACATTCAAATTATGAATGGAGACTCTACACTAGTGCATTGTACCTATTTTTAGTGATGAAAAATAAATGCCATGAAATCTCTAATTCTTCTATTTGATTTCGAGATACTCAAAGAATCATGGATAGACATTTGATGTGACATTATTGTTGTCTTTTACATATTTTCAAGTTTATGTGAACCAAGCAATGAATAGATACTTAAAGAATCATGGATAGACATTTGATGTGACATTATTGTTGTCTTTTACATATTTTCAAGTTTATGTGAACCAAGCAATGAATAACTAATCAACTTTTTCCGGATTGTGTCTCTCTTCAAGTGCTAACAATAAAGTTTCATCTAAGTATTTTTATGCATTTCAAATTTATTTTTTTTCACTTGTTTGATAGACATCTTAAGGAATTAATAAGTATCATGGTTATATGAATTTTCTAGTCCTATAATTCTGTTTTGGGTTACATGGCGATAAATGAAGCTAATTTGATGCATGCACGACAAATATAGAGCCCAAAGTAGCTAATTGGGTTGAAATTCACATTAGTTATTTGATTGGAAGGATTTTTGAAATTTCATATCACCCACGTAGAAATATTTCCAATGTTGTTTATATGAAAATTTAGCGTAAAGTGAGTAATGACACTCTCACTCATTTGGTGGAAATATTTCTTTGCTTTCCTTGCATTTTTGGTGGGCTAGAGTTATTCCGTGTGTGAAAGAAGATAGTATCTCCAAATGTAATTCTCGTGTTTTTATTTGGTAATATTGGAGGGGAATTTACACTTCATGAGATAAATTTTTAATTTATGGAAACAAGGTTTATTAATTCCATTAACGGAAATATGTATGTGCATATATTAATTTCTATAGGCCTATGTGACAAGTATCCCACTTGGAAAAATCTTACTAAGTCTAAAACTGGTTGAAGTAAGACATGTGCAGAACTAATCTGTGTAGATGCAAGGCATGTGTATAGCTAAAGTATGTACAGATGTAAAAGGGTAGTGCTACTGCTTTGCACAAGGTGGGGCCAAAATGAAATATGAATTTATAATCGTGTTGGGAAAGTGGCTCAGATATTTAGACTTGGGTGTAAATGATAAATACTAAATTTGTGGTAAATAAATTAATAAGAGGTAATAAATGCTTATTTGTATTCTTTGGAATTTGACCCAAGTTTATTTTATTTGATTTGGTCTCACACCTAATATGTTGGGAGAAGTTAAGGCATATTATAGATATGTTAATAAATTAATAAATATCATGGTTATATGATTTATCTAGTTGTAGAATTTTTTTTTTTGTGTTACATGAAGAGAAATGAAGCTAATTCGATGCATGCTAGACAAATATAGAGCCAAAGGTAGCTAATTGGGTTTAAATTCACATTAATTATTTAATTGGAAGAATTTATTAAATTTGATATAGTCCACACAGAAATATTACCAATGGTATTTCTATGAAAAATTAGGGTAAAGTGAATAATCATACTCTCACCCATTTGGTGGAAACCTTTCCTTTTTTCCCTACATTTTTGGTGGGCTAGAGTTATTCCATGTGTGGAAGAAGACACTATGTATAAATGTAATTATATGTTTTTACTTGGTAAGAATTGGACAGGAATTTATACTTATGAGATAAACTTCCAATTTATGAAAACAAGATTTATTAATTCCATTAAATGAAATATGTATGCGCATATATTAATCTCTATAGGCCTATGTGATAAGTCTCCTGCTTGCAAAAATATTAGTAATTCTAATACTAGTGGAAGTAATTCATGTGTGGAGCTAAAGTCTGTGCAGAGACAAGGCATGTGTGGAGCCAAAGTCTGTGCATAAGTAAAGTATTTGTGAAGGTAAAGCATGTGTGAAGGTGAAAAGGTAATTTCCACTGAACCACACAAGGTGGGGCCAAAATGAAATATTTAATCTATATTCATGTTGGGAAAGTGGCCCAGATATTTAGACTTGGGTGTAAATGATAAATAATAAAGTTGCGGTGAATAAATTAAGAAGAGGTAATAAATTATTATTTATCTCCTTTGGAATTTGACCCGATTTGGACTATGTAATTGCAATGAGACTTCTCCATGCCAAGTTTTATATCATGAATCCAAAACTATCCCTCTACAATTGAGGGGATATATTAAATGTTTAAGGTGTATTATCTTATCACTAATGCACTGTGACTTGGGCTTGAAGCGAAGTGCTCCTTATGCTCTGCTACTTTCTGACAACGTAAATACTATTGCAAACCAACAATGTATTTTATCATCAATGTTCTTAAATGGCTAGAATACACTAGTGACATTAGTAGTGTATGACATGTTTTTTCACATAAATATACATAATTTGATACTGTACTTTTATCAATCAATTTTTTTAATGCAATATTTTTAATGGTTAGGCATTTGTCACATGCCACTTGGATTTTTTATTTTTATTTTCGAAATGGTTTTTTTTTTCTTGTCATGTCTAACCATTGGTAATTAGTTTTTTCAAGTGTTTCAAGCAATCACAAAAGTGGAATTTCATTTCTAAAAAATAAAAAAAATTAATTATTTTTATTTACAATAATTTCATAATCTTCAACAAATTTTTAAAATTCAATTACATTTACTTGAAATGTTGATTGGAAATCGATTTCTATACTCCTTGCTATGGCAAGGACTAAAAAAAATTATTGAGTTTTTTTTAAAGAGGGCATAATATATTATATTTAATGGGGTCTTCAATGGGGGTGAACATTTTAGATACCACTTTCTCATCAAATCATATTTAAGAGAGTACACAATTTGAGGTTCAAAATGGAAGCCAACTTGGATCTTAGTCGTGCATGGCATTAAGGTGTTTGTCGTTTCAAGAGGGAAGAACATTCACTCAAGCACTTATCCCCTACACAATAATTAACCTATAATCAAGATTGGAAATGAATATAGTGTTATTACCAAAGCATATCGTGGGAAGCATGACATGTTTTTGGGAATGTTTCTTTGGTTGGCATTGATATATATCTTGCACTATTAATAATCCCTCTAGCCCAATGAGTGGGTCTAGTAACAACCGTGACAACTAATGCAAGCTTTCATAATTCAACATCGAAATAACATAAGACAAGATATGGCTTACCGCACTCCTATGCAATCACTTCCTTAATGTTGATGCTGATCCTTTCACTTTCAGGCTCGCTCTTCGCTATACCTTTTGCATTCGATTACTTGCAAGGACAATAATATGAAAAAAAATGAAAGATACATAACATATATACATTTCAAATTAAACCTTATGACTGATCAAAGAGCATCATACTAAACCAATTAATATTAACAAGTTCATGGAAAGAAAAACACACTTTTTATTATTAAATAAACAAAGGGAATCTTACAACCAATGTCTTGATGTTGGAGGCCTCCTTCGGAATGGAAATCCAAGTCCAAGCCAATCTCTTCAATCTCTTTTCCTTTCTCATCAAATCAACAACATCTAGGTGTAAGCAGGTAGAAGAATGGAAACCAGCAATGAATAACCAAGACTAACTAGCATGACACTCTTTTATAGCAGAGATGGAGAGGTTATGGATACAAAAATGAGGTGGAAATTCTCTATCTAAAAGGGGGAAATATTTGGAGATAATATGAAAGGTTAAAAATGGGATAATTCGACCATATCCTCAACCAACAAGTACCATAATTTCATTCTCGAGAGTTCTAGAGGATGAAGATTCTACTCCATTTTTGGAGAACCTGCCTAAAGAGGACCAACACGACTTTACTGCTAAATTACCGTGTGGCCAACACTGTTCATAGGTTAGGGACAGGGTGAAAAGCGTAGGGATGTTTAGGGGAGAAACACATTGGGCTTGTAAATTAAGGTTTTTTACAAACTTTTGCAGAAAGGATTCAAGGAATTTCTCTTTTAGGACTTCAAGGATATTTTAAGAATGTTATCCAAAATGAATAAGTTTTCACAGCTTTGGTCGCTTTGATATGTTTGTGGCATGAGCGACATAAAAGAAGACACTTAGGATAAGAACTGAGGAATGTGAGAAAATACTGTGTAAAAAATCACCGCTAAAGCATGAAAGCAAAACCAGAAGTGATGGTTGAATTGCTTTATCAACCACTGTCAGGATACCTGTGATTCAAACACAATACAATATATGGAATCTTTGATATAAACATGCCTAATAACATATCTATGAATAGGCATCAAATAACACATGAATCCACGGTATGGATGCAACCATCCGTTTGAAAGGGATCATGAAAATGGATCTATGGTATGGTCGCAGCCATCCGTATAGAAAGGATCATGTGTACAATCATGAATACTCAATAAATCCATGCAGCTTGGATAATAACAGATGTGATCCAGGGTTTTCGTCTCTATCTCGATCTACCCATTGTATGGATCTAACCATGTGAATAGATGTGCTGATGTTGAACATGGTAGAAACCACCTGATTACTGGTCGATGAGGTAAATCATTAACAGGTGCGAGAGAAACTACCAATAATGACGATGGCCCTCAAGGTACGACAACACAATCTACAGGTGTGAATAAATGAGCTTAATCCAAACACTTGCAAAATCATTCAATCGAAGGCCAATGATGTGAACCTATCGTCGAACGTGAAGAAATTTCCATTGAAGCATGCAAGCTCCAAGGTACTGAGAAGAAGTTTTTGGACCACCTTCCTAGATAATGAGTTGATGCCGACAGAAAGTGATCCGTCGAAGGAGGTCCATAATTATTCCCACACCATCAACCTGAAACAAAGGATTCTTCAAGATGATAGGAGTGATTTAGGATTGTTGCAGAGAGGGTAAAATAGGTAGACGATGTTTGAATTTTACAGATAGGACTTCCCTTGAAAATATCGGGGACACGACTCTGGAGTTTGGCCAAAATTGACTTAAAATGGGATCAAAGGTCATGATGAAAGTAGATGATGATCGAATGAGAGGCAAATTTATTTCCCAAACCCAAGAAATAAAATGACTAATGAAGGATATCCCCAACCTGACACGAAATGAAAATGAGTGTCATGTTCAATAGCAACATGTTTCCTTTGATACAGAATACAAACATGCTTTACTTCCATTTACACCTACTATTTCTAGCGAGTACCTCTTTATTTTTGATAGAAATCTTGAAGATGATACCATATTCTTAGCTTATAATTTCACCCTTCGGATGAATCCATCCTAGTAAGTTTAATGAGTCCTAGGAAGGAGTAACTCGGTCTTGTCATGGTGACATTTCCTTTGTCATTTAAATCATACGAGTCCGACGAAGGGGTAACTCAGTATCTTTTTCATGTTTAGGGAGTTTGAAAAAGAGACGAAAAATAAAAATCCAAAAGGTCCCTTTTCGTAGATAGTCCCTCGAATCCGAAAAGGTAGAAAACAATATCTGAGAGAACCTCTTGATCATGTTTGACCAAGGTATTGTTTTTTCATACTTATTCCACCTCAATTTGAAAAAGAGGTAAACGTATACTAAGATGACGTTAATTAATTTATTTTAACGAGCTCGAAAGGATAAGTGATCGACAATATTTTCATATTTTGGGAGTCTGAAAAGAGCTGAAAGAGGAATCCTCATGGAGGAACGAGTGGTATAAAGGGTAATAACTAGTTCTGGTTATGATGAAACTGCTTAAAACATGTAAAGGGAAAGAGGTTGGCTAATAAAACCAATTTCAAGCACAATTTCCCATGTTTCAAGCTTGTGTAAAAATGAAACTAGTTTCTAGCATAGTTTGTCTCATGTTTCAAGCTTGTGAAAAAATGAAACCAATTCCAAGCATAGCTTCCCATGTTTCAAGATTCTATAAAAATGAAATTATTCTCATGCTACCTCTCATGATTTCCATTTTATCAGCCTATTTTTCTAGATGAGCCTTGGTTTTGTCATTCCATTGTCACTATCTTCTTGGCTAATTGTAGTCTTTCACTTGATTTTAACCCTTTCCTAAGGAACCATTGTGGTGAGTGGTCTTATTAGCTAGCCTCTTGACCTTTACATGTTTTGAGCAGTTCAATCATAACTATAAATAGTTTCTACCCTTTATACCACTCATTCCTCTAGGAGAAGTCCTCTTTTAGCTCTTTTCAGACTCTCAAAATATGAAAAGATTCCTGAGAAATTGTCCTTTCGAGCTCATTAAAATAAATGAATTGACGTCATCTCAGTATACGTTTACCCATTTTTGCGGCTGACATGGAATAATTACAAAAAAGGAATAACTTGGTCAGACATAATCAAGAGTTTTCCTCAGATATTTTTTTCTACCTTTTCAGATTCGAGGGACTATCTATGAAAAGGGACCTTTTGGAGTTTTCTTTTCCATCTCTTTTTCAAACTCCCTAAACATGAAAAATTTATTGAGTTCCCCTCTGTCAGACACGTAAAATTTAAACGACGAAGGACTTGTCACCATGACAATACTAGGTTACTCCTTCATAGGACTCGTTAAACTTACAAGGATGGATTGATCCAAAGGGTGAACTTATACGCTAAGAATATGGTATCCTCTTCAAGCTTGCTATAAAAAATAAAGAGGTAATCACTATAAATATTGGGGTTAAAATGAAGTAAAACATGTTTTGTATTCTGTATCAAAGGAAACATGTCACCCTTGAAAATGACACTCATTTGCATTTCATGTCGGGTTGGGGATATCCTTCATTCATCATTTTATTTCTTGGGTTTGGGAGATCCATTTGCCTATCATTCGATCATCATCTGATGTCATCATGAAATTTGATCCCATTTTGAGTCAAATTCTACCAAACTCTGGAATTGAGTCGGTGATATGTCCAAGAGAAGTCCTATCTATAAAAGTCAAACATCATCTACTTATTTTGCCTTCTCAAGAACAATCCTGAATCACTCCTATCATCTTGAAAAATCCTTTGTTTCATGTCGATGACATGGGAATAATTATGGCCCTCCTTTGATGAATCACTTCATGTCGACTTCAACTCATTATCCTGTAATGTGGTCCAGAAACTCCTTCTAAGTACCTTGGATCTTGCATGCTTCAATGACAAGTTCTTCGCGTTCGACGTCAGGTTCACACCATTGGCCTTTGACTGAATGATTATGAAAGTGTTAGACTTCAACTCATTCATTCACACTTATAGATTGTGTTGTCGTACCTTGAGGGCCATCATCATTATTGGTGGTTTCTCTTGCACCTGTTAATGGTTTACCTCATCAACCAATAATCAAGTGGTTTATACCATGTTCGACATCAACACATCTATTCACATGGTTAGATTCATAAAGTGGGTAGATCGAGATAGAGACGTAGACCCTGGATCACATCTGTTATTATCCAGGTTGCGTTGAGTTATTGAGTATTCATGGTTGTACACATGATCCTTTCTATACAGATGGTTGTGACCATACTGTGGATCCATTTCATGATCCCTTTCAGACGGATGGTTGCGTCCATACTGTGGATTCATGTGTTATTCGATGCCTATTCAGAGATATGTTATTAGGCATGTTTATATCAGGTATTTCATATATTTTATTTTGTTTTATTGGCAGGTATCCTGACGGTGGTTTTCCAAAGTCCTTGCCGTGGCTAATAAAGTGATTCAACCGTCACTTCTGGTTCTACTTTCATGCTTTAGGGGGCATCTGTTACACATTATTTTTTCACATTCCTCAGTTCTTATCATAAGTGTCATTTTTTGTGTCACCCATGCCACAAACATTGCAAAGCGACAAAAGCTGTGAAAACGTATTAATATTTGATAACATGCTTAAAATATCCCTGAATACCTAAAAGAAAAATTCTTGATTGTGCCTAGATGCTGTCGATTTGATGATAAAGGAGAAGAGATTGAAGAGCTTGTCTTGGACTTGGATTTCTATTCTGAAGGAGGCATTCAACATCAAGACACCGGTTGTAAGATTCCCTATGTTTATTTAATAATACAAAGTGTGTTTCTCTTTCCATGAACTTGTTAATATTAACTGGTCCAGTATGATGTTCCTTGATATATCATATGATTTAATTTGAAATATATATATAGTATGTCTCTTTTGTTTGTTTTTGTATGATATTTCTTGCAGGTATTTGAATGTAGAATTTATAGCAAGGAGCGAGCCTAAAAGTAAAAGGATCAACATCAACATCGAGGAAGCGATTGCATAGGGGTGAGGTAGGCCATGTCCTCTCTTATGTTATTTCGATGTTAAATTAGGAAAGCTTGCATTCTTTGTCACGATTGTTACTATACCCACTCATTGGGTTAGAGAGATCACTTCTTTCTGAGGAGGGATTGCCTGCATAACATGCAATCTATTAAATATTGACAATAACAAGGAAAAATATTTGCAGGTCACATCTTCGTGACAAAGCAAACTTAAGGAGCAGGTCCTCCTAGCCTCCTAGCCTGGTACCTTTACATATTTGACTCTGTCCTAGATATTGGTGCTCACTCTCAACCATCCATGCTGACTGTTGAAGCTTCATCACCTTCAACTCCTCCCAAGCACACTCCAATCAACATAGGATTAATGTATATCGTTGTTGAGCATTGTCTTATCTATTAATTTTCACTTGGCCACCCTACAACAAAACGACAACTAGTATCTACAATCAATATTGGTTTGTGGTTATTCTAGTTGTAAGTGCTTCTACACTCTCCCTCTCCTCTACTTGTTCTCTCTCCTTTGCCATTAAAATTCCTATAGAACAAGCCCAAGATCATCCTAGGGATGGGGGTCATCATCCTAATTCACGAATGAGGGCCCAAGCCCAAGTCTCAATGGATCATACACCATTTGGGATCCAATAAGAGATCATTGCTATTGAACAAGAATTGGTGGATGAGAAACCATAACTCAAATTTTAAAATTATGGCCAAGGTGGAACAATAGGTTTTAGAACAGGGCACTCCTAGAGAAAATCACAACCAACATTTTCACATAATGGAATTGTATTGGCACATCAAGAATTTTTTGGAAAAAGCACTTCTTGACTGCAATGATACAAGAGATGAGCTCCTCCTTCACATGGAAGAGCTCCACTTGGTACACCATATTATTGATAAAAGCATGCAAAGAATGGAGAATAATATTATGCATAATAGATACCAACATTCTCTTGCTCCATCAAATCACCTGCTCCAGATGTTTAACTTCATGTGTCTTCTTGACATGGGAACATTGAAAATATATTTGTCATTTTTTTGGTCTCTAACACATATGTTTACAATATTGCTTGTAGTTAGTTTTCTTTATGCTTATTAGGCTTCTATGGCTTTCACAACTAAAACTTTGCAAGTCTTGCTACTATGAGATTGGCATCCTACCAGCTCCATATGTCCGGTCATGGAAATTTTGAGTCAAGCCTTGATTAGAGTTCTGAGAGTAATTCTATATTATACTTAATCAAGTAGTCTATCTTCATAATGTACTATACATATTTGCAAATATAATATAAAGTATACAAGCTTACAAAAAATATATATTTAATGGGGATTTTTATCCTTGTTTTAAAAAATGGTGCTACAACAACAAATTTTATTTTAAAGGTAATTTTTTAACATTTTAAATTTTCTTGTTTATAAAGTATCAACATTTAAAAAAATAGTTTTTAAAATTTGTATATAATTTTAAATTAATTTTTATTTTTTTCCCCAATGTTATCACTCTCTCTCTCTCTCTCTCTCTCTCTCTCTCTCTCTATATATATATATATATATATATATATATATATATAATATTATTAGTTTGAATTTATTTTTACTTTTTTAATATATATAAACCAAAAAGAGTATTTGCATTGTATAATACTGTGTCTGGTTCACAATAAATACATCAAGCATTACAAATCTAATTCATCAAATGTTTCCAATTGTTTTCTCCTTTCCAATAGAAATACATGAATTTTCTTAAGGAGAATATATCTAAGCAATAAATAGAGGGTTTTTGTAGGTGAATACCTTACAAAACTACCCTAACAAAACACAAAATTTATAACACATAACATTACTAATTGATTATGAAATATTTCATGATGGTTTGTCTACATGGATGTGTTTTCTCGGGGTTTCTACGAAGTCACTTTAACCCCCCACATTTCCATTTTTATATTTTCTTGTACCAACCGATTTAACTATTTTTTTAATAGAATTCATCTACCATTAGGGAATTATAGCAAGCCTGATTTGGTCATTAATATTTAATTAAATTATCTTCAATTTATACTCCTCATTAGCATACTTTTGTGCTTCTCTATTGAATTCTCTTAGGACATGGAAATATGCTTTGGATGAGATATCTTCTGTGATTTTCCTGATTCATTTTCATGAGGTTTTTCATAGATTTCTCCTTTAGGAGGGAGCCTTTGACCAAATGATGTAGGATTAGGAGAGAATCTCCCATAACTGTAACTGTGTTCATATGATGTTCTTTGGCTAACAAAATTCCCTACTAGAGGCCATATACTTTTGCTTGATTAATCGTCACATGACTAAGGCCCCATGAGTACCTGAATATTTTTTCCTTCTCGAGGCCATAGAGTACCACTGCCCTTTCTGCCACCCCTTTGAATTTCATGTTTTTATATATTAATTAAATTAGAGTAATTTATTTTTTAAATATAATATAAAATATAACTTTTCATACTTCTTTATATTTACTTCAATACAAAAATAATTGTCACTGAGAAACACCAATATATATATAAACAAACACATTTTGATTTTTATTTATTTTTTTAACTTCAAATGACATGTCAATTAAACTATTTTTATGAGGATAACTAAACCAAAAAAAAGGGGGAAAAACAAAATCTTTTCGAAGTTTTTATAAATTTCAACATAAAAGATAATAATATTTAATGTTTTTCTTCCCTAAGAGTAATGAAATAAAATTTTAAGTAAAAATAACATAATAATAATGTCCATCATAAAAAAACAATAAATAAATAAATACTTATTATTATAATCAAATCTGTAATGGTGTAATTCACTTGGAAAATCATGTTATGTAAAATATTATGAGATCCTTGGTTTGATCCCCAATTAATCCACATTCACATTGGAGGTAGTGTGGTGAATTTTGTGGTTAGAATGGTAGTGGATGAAATGGACCTCGTGACCACCCCAATTGTTGATTCCACTAATTATGAAAAATACAAAAGTTAAAATCTTTGTTGTTGTTGTTGTTGTAAAGATAGACCATTCGTATTACATTAAAAAAACTAATACACATAATCGTCCCCAACTATTGGTCTACCAATTGGGAAACTAGACCAGTAACATAGGTTCAAAATTTTAAGATTACTAATATTGTTCACTATTTGAGAGTATGATAAATTTAAATTGTTTCTAACAAAGAAAATAAACTCTAAACTAATGGGAATACTAATAACATTAACATAAAAGAGATTCTGGTGCAAGTGAATGACTTGCCAGGGATTCATCTTGTACGTGTAATCTCTTGAATTGGTGGTTGCGGCTCATTGGCATTATCAAAGGAGGACAAGACTAGGTTTGTCATGTTCTTAACAAGGATCGTGACTTTGCTATTGAGCCTATAAAATTTGTCCAACAATTCTATCAAGCATATGATAAGTTCTTGTTGTGTATCTTTCCTATCAGTTAGGACTTTTCCCAATAGGTTATTTATAGGCCAATAAAAATTAACAATTTAATGTAATAAGTAGTCCTAACTCTAGTGGAATTCCTCATATAGGGAAACTAGTCCCTATTTTATTGATCCACATGTCTGCCAGGAATATAAAGTCTTGATTGTGAAACTTTCTCTTCCATGTTTAAAATGGCTCTTTGAACAATTGCAAGGTTTATGTCCCTATAGAATTCCATTACTTCTCGAGCTACATTCTAGGCTCAGGTTTAGGGGGCCAAAGAGGGACTATACTTTGAAGGAGGGGAGAGAATAGGACATCCTCATCTACCATTTCCTCGAGGAGTGAATAATCATTGCCTAGCCATAGTTGAAACAGATAGGAGGAACTAAAAGAAAGGATGATGAAAGGGAAACAAAAGGAGAACCTTAAGAACTAAGTGGGAAGACAAAGATAAGGGGAGGGGTAGGAATAATAAACCAGAGCATAGGAGAGGTAAAAACAGAAGGATGCGACTAGGGAAGCAAGGGAGGAGATCAAGTAGCAAGGAAAAAACAAAGGAGGAGAGGAGGACCAGGGGAAAAATGGAAATTCACTACGATTATAAAAATAAGAACCCCAGGATAATAGCTCCCAAGGAAGGGATAAAAAATAAAATCACACAAATCCAAAATCCAAGTTCAATGCAGTAAGGGATATTTCCAAAATTGAAGCATCATTCCACATTGAATTGATGATAACCATACTTGCAAAGGAATGAATATTATGAGTTTTTCTACTAAGTGAATTGCTTTGTTTGAAAAGGTTCCAACTAAGGAATATTTCCAGTCCTATGTTCCTCTAAGTCTCCATGGAACATCCTTCCAGAACAAGCAACGCCACACTAACTTCTTGCTATCCATGGTTGAAAAATTATATGCATGTATACAATGTTGTCCCTTGTATGTTTGTCCTTAGCCAATAATCCCTTATCATTATGTTGTTTTCATTCTCCTATTCTTTCCATAATGACTACGAAAATTCCCCTGCAAGTCAAGATCCAAGCAAGTTGTAAATCTCGCAATTTCCACACTATCAAATGCAGAAGCATTGCAGGCTCCCACAAGCAGGTTCACATTACTACCAACATGTGATGTACGTGAGACCATGCACGCCGCTAGTTGGAAAGAAAATTACTTCTTATTTTATGCCCACGACACTCATCCCGAGTTAGGGAGAGTGACCCTTTGTGTACACCCACCATGGGAAAAAATCAAAATATTACAAGTATAAATCGTTAACAATTTGCAAAATTGAGCTTGTTTTTCAAACACAATTTAAAATTAATCAACATAATGTATGCCAAATTCACCATCCTCAAGAGTCTTGTAATTATTTTCTTCCATGGTTTTTTGTGCTTCTTCTTTTGGTTCATTTTTATTTTCCATTAGATCTTTGATGTACACAAGTTCCTCAATGCGTCCCTTTCCAAACAATCCAGATAATGATCATTGATGTTCCTTTAACATTTTTTCCACTCGTAATTCACTAAAATATCCTTTTTTCAAACCAACTTCTTGTGTTTCATTTAGAAGAACCTTAATGACATTAATTATTTTATAGATAAAATTACATTGTAGTGGATAATTTTCAATGGCTATGCAATTTCTTCCTTTTAGTAGGCAACATGCTAGTGTCATATCTAATCACCAAATACAAAGGAAACAATTAAGTAAATTAGTGTAAACCCATGTAAATTGAAAAATAATAAATATCAAAGTTTTATTTCATATCATAAATTTTACCTGAACTTGATAATACATCCAAAACCCAATCTTCTTCATTTAAAAATGTATCTATAAGAAAATAACATTTTTGATAAATGCTAATGATATCTCCTTTCACATATTTTTCCTCATATGTTATTTTTCTTACAATAAAATTATAAACCAATATTTGTTTATGTTTCCCTCCACCTTTTCCATTCATAAGAACATAATTATAAGTATTATCTTTTATTCAACATGCAACATTTATGGACTTGGTACCACTTGCAAATACATCACTACTGGAGCTACTAATATTTAGATCTTGCCCATAAAATGAAATAGTAAAAATTCAATTAAATTGTACATAAATAAAATTTATTTTTAATTTTAATCAATGAAACATATAATTTAAATGTCTTATAAAAAATGGCACTTCCTTGAGTTTGTTTTGTCCTTGAAGCTTGATAGTACTAATCCTAATTGAGTGTTTGAATGAAAAAACACAAACCTTCAAAGTGGTGATGTTGTGATTTCTACAGAGCTCGTAGCCACTTTATTGAAAGCTTGGTAAGTATAAGACTAGCTATCACATCCACTTTTTTGGATATTAAAAGCATGAGGGATATATGCAATAACTAGGGAGTAATTTTTTTTTGGAGCAAGATTTTTAATATTTTCATAATCACCCAATATTAATTGATTATGGTCAACGCCAAACCCATTCCAAATGTCGTGATCAAGAGTGTTATTAATTTCAAATTTAATTTTTTGAATAAAACTTTTGAATGTCTCTGGTACTCCATCTATCTTCCTCTTCGACATATTTAATGAAATAGACACACACACACACACACACACACACACACACACACACAGATATACACTAAATTATAAATAGTTTACAAATGAATATAATAAAAACATGCTTTTTTTAATACAACAAAAAATTCTTTGAGTGTTGTTGTAGAACTTGAATCTAGATAATTGCATCTAACATCATTCCAAATTTCTTCATCCGAAAATTTAACTATTTTATTTTGTATTATCATATAAAACTTGTTTCTAAATAAATATAATAAATAATGTTATAGTGATATACTTAAGAAAATAATTACAAAAACAATAAGTTAAAATTCCCCAATGGGGGTGTTAACTATGGGTACGAAGGTGGAAGCGAGTTAGATGACCTCAACCTCGAGAAAAGGAGTACATCAATGTGATGGTCGGTTAGATTATTTAATGTATTATGCATTGGAAATTCTTCTCACCACCTTGCATGACATATAATATTAACTTTGCTAATGTCTCCTTGGCATACCGAAAATTTAATGGGGGTCATACTATTAGGTTCTTTGGTATGGCTTCCCATTATGCTTTGTCACCCTCCTCAATTTTGTTTCCTCTGCTCATCATGGATTTCTATGTTATTTCCCCTCTTTTCACATCCTTGCCTTGTTTTTATTCTGGCCTTTCCATTAGTACTCATCTAAACTTGATGTTGGTAATCCTCCACCTATGATCACTACTAATTCTCTGTTCGACTTCCTGGAAGGTCTCAACCTTTTTTCCTACATGCATTTTTTTCATCCTTCAAACTTGGGTCTACTAATTCCTTTACATATCTTCCTTCCTATGACATCCATGATCCATCAACATTCTCACAATCATTAGGATGATGGTGGTTATGATAATGCTAAATGCTCATGAATTCGATTTTGTGTTGAAGCTTTGGTGTATCATTTTCATACACACACTCCCCTTGAGATTCAATCGGAGCTAATCAAAGTGGAAGAATAAATGGGACACACACTTCTTTTAGGCATGTATATGTCCTTGTTGGAGGCCAAGGATTAAGTGTATGGTGGAGCCCACTGAGGGCCACATCAGATGAGACTCCTCCCTATCCTTTTGCACATGACTCTACACAAGATCTCATAGAGGCAACAAGTCGTAAGACTTTTGAACTCGACCAACATGCCATCCTTAGGTTGGGAGGTCCTAATTACACTTTGAACTCGCCAAACGTAAGCTTGAAACTCACAAAACAAGATCCTGGTGGTGCCCACCCCAGGGTTAATTATGTCAGTTGGTCCTGCTGATTGGATGGAAAATTTATGGGCTCGATGACCCGACCGTCATAGATCGGGCTAAGACTATTATGGCCAAATCATGCTGGGTCGGAACAAAAGGTCGCGACATGGTTTAGTGTACTTTGAACACACCCCAAGTCCTGCAGTTCCTAGGTACATCGAAGCCTACCAGGATTACGTTGTTTTAGGTCAGACCATTTCAACCGCATCACACAATGTTCTCTTAGGGCTTGATGCCCCATGATTGACAACTTCCCAAATTCACATTGCTTCAATTAGAAAATTTAGGTTTCCAAACCTCATTATATAATTGGAAGGGAAATAACAAATGGTCTGAGGGTCAATTTCTCAACACAAATTGAATGCTTGTTAAGCATATCTTCCACTGAGGGTGCTTGAACGCCTTGGTGGCTCATAGGCAGAGCGACCAAGGTTAAAATGGTTTGAAGCTAATAAAACAACTTTAATTAAATGCTTAAAGGAATTATAAGACCCAACTTGTGGTATTCTCCAAATTTGACAACATGATAGTGGGGAATATATGGGTAATAGTTATCGCCGAAACAAATTTGTTGAGGCCAGAAAAAGTGACGCATCCCAAACTAATTTTCATAAGTTATGTGTACGTAAGTTGTTCATGAAATGCCATATAGTTGCGATGATTACTTAAACAGACCACTCGAATTTAAACAAATAATGAAATGTGTTAATTTTCACAAGTTATATATATGTAATTTGTCCATGAAATGCCGCCCAGTAATGATGGTTACTTACACAAACCACTTGAATTTTAACCAAAGAATGAAAAGTGATAATTTTCGTAAGTTAATATATGTGTAAGTTATCCATGAAACACTATTCGGTTAATTAAAATTGGTATACACTATGGCGCGACGAAGAAAGGGCTATAACATGCGAAGTTTATATGTATGATTACCAGACAATGAAAAAGAGTATGAGAATATACAAGCCATTTATTCCATAAATCATTAATCATAAAGCATGAAATATCTGACCATTTCATAAACAAAGTATATCTTCTTGGATATCCAACCAATTCATAAATGAAATACTAGCTCTTTCTTTAGCCCAATTACACAATATAAATGATATAGGCTTAGCATCTATTCAACACTTAATTCAAACTGTATTCAATAAATCGAGGAATTATATATATATCTATATATATATATATATATATGAATGATATAGGCTTAGCATCTATTCAACACTTGATTCAAACTGTATTCAATAAATCGAGGAATTATATATATATTAAGTGTTGAATATATGCTAAGCCTATATCATTTATATTTTGTGTAATTGGGCTAAAGAAAGAACTAGTATTTCATTTATGAATTGGTTGGATATCCCAGAATATATACTTTGTTTATGAAATGGTCGAATATTTAATGCTTTATAACTATGAGCACACACAGTTAAATGTTCATAAATGCCTTAGCTAGTCATTCATCAAGCAAATAAATTGAGGAATTAAGTGTTCAAACATAATGTACAGATATATATATATATATATATATATATACATAAAAGCTATAACTTAACATTCATAAATAACATGCATAGACCAGGATACTTATTTGGTTGAGCTGATTTATGTTGGAAAATGGAGAAAGACCCTCTCTCTCCTCCTAACAGTAGGTCAGTTATGCTGAACTCTATCTCATACCCAACCACCCTTGAGTCATGTCCAAAGTTCTAGGAACACATTTCACTGGGGATCACAACGGTTGGATTGCGAGATTGATATCACTTGTAGGTGGTTATCAATAGTCTTCCAAGCACTGGTGGTTTTATAGCTGTTACAAGCACCAATGGTTTCACAACCAATTGCAAGCACTAGTGATTCTTTGTATGGGTGCTTTCACAACAATATATAAGCACTAGTTGTTTCATAGCCGCAACAAGCAAAAACAGTTTCACAGTCTCAAAAAGCACTCGATGTTTTCAATTTAATCTCTTTGTGCCCAAATTGGAAACACCAGGTAAAAATCGAGGACAAATTAGTAGCCCAATGTAGGTCAAATGATCTCCATGAGCTTCACACCCACATTGGCTCTCCATGAATTTCTACATAATCAAATCCAAACATTTTTCGAGTTTGGGCCATCATAATTATGGTCACACTGTTATATATGTTGGTATGGCTGAGAGGGAACTAGTTTTCCCCCATTGCGCCTTCCTTTATGTAACACCCTCCTCCCACACTTACCCAAGTTCATTGGTCAACCAGGGTAAATATGGGATGAAGAGTTACTATGACATGAATCATCCTCCTATATCACCTTAAGGAAGTGGATTCGACAAAACCAAACCTTACTAACTTCCCTCAGGTGTTACAAGACCCCCAATGTATAAACCACCCTTCCAAGTGCCAAAACCCTGATTTAATCCTCTTTTTCAATGTCTTGGACTCCTAGAAGTTGGAAAAACACTGCAAAAAATTGACTGTAACCAAATATTCGCATGCATAATCCTGCAAGGGAGCTACTGTAGTCTTTTTCACCCAGTTCTATGCCTGCAACCGCGAGATCTGAGCCACTTTTTCAACGCTAGTCTCCATAAAACTTCCCATAACTTAATGAAACTATCAGAAATGATAAATGACTCAGGGACACGACCTTCCATTCAAAACTTAGACAAGAACTTGACCTAACTAGGCTTAACCATGACAATCATTTCGTCAAACACATCATGAAAATGTAATATACAGGTCATAATTACATATCTAAACATAGGGATCACATAGTTATTTGAGAATAATCAATAAGGTCTAATTCCCTCTCACAATAGTCTGATTATCATCTATTAAGTCATATGAATATTAACCATTCATTTACTAATAAAAAAATGATGAGAGGCATAACTAAAATCTGTCATAAAACCATGCTTATAACCAACATATAACCAAAATAATAAAAATGATAGAGCAACCATCAAAGCCACATAATAACAAGTATAAAAACTTGTGAAATAATAGCTCTTATTAACATATGCAAAAGACAACCAAGTTTCCACGTACCACCCAACCATATATTAGGTTGAACTAAATATTTCTTTCAACCAATCATCCCCGTGCCATATTCCAAGCATGAATTTGAGACTCACAACAAAACAACCAGGGATTCCTTAGGCTTTACCATGTATCCTACCATTACCAGTCAAGGGATTCCTAGGACCGAAACCCTCATATATACAATTAGGCTTTACCGTGTATCCCTCCATTACCAACCAAGGGATTCTTAGGGCCAAATGACAAACATACACAACCAAAATTTACCACAATCCCACCAAAACCGGTTAAGGGATCCATAAGCCCTAAACAAGCATGGATGCCTCTAGATTTATTCACCAATACCTTGAGGATTTTTTTTCCCATCTCCACCCTTAAGCTTTACCGTGTATCCCACCATCACTGGTCAAGGTATTCCTAGGCCCTTGGGAATTTTCCTGAGACCACCTCACTTGGTTCCAAAGTGATCTGACAATCCAACTCAACTAAATGAAAGAAACCCATCACACAATGACTATCCAGAAATGGAAAGGAAATGTTAAAAACCATTGTCACACCTAGAAAAACCCATGTCAATGACAACAAGAGAATAAAATACACACATGCATGTACAATGCATGCCAAAACTAGCAAGTAAAACATACATGCAACTCGGTACCTACAACTAATCCTACTATAGCCGCTTTATCCAACTCTTCCTTTCTTTTTTTCTCCAATGCTAGAGTGCTCCAAGAATGTTCTAAGTGTGTAAGAGTATGAGAGAGAGCTACAAAAATTAACTGACAAAAGCTTAACCATCCAAAAATATGTGAACCAATCCTCATAAACCTTTTAATTAATGAGGCCTCCATTTTCTTCAATTTCCATTATTTTCCTTCAATTTCATCCTCACATTCAACTTGTGACCTTTCACCTTCCTTTTCTCCTATTTTCCATTATTTTCATAAATAAAATGCTAATTATTGCCTCTTTTCCTTTTCAAATACTTTTCCATTTCTTTTGCCAATTTCATTAACCATAATAAACTAAATGAACACCCATCTAGGATGTTTTTCCCACCATTCAACTTGGAATATGTGTCCCATGACTTTGGTATTATTTTTTCTTTATCAAATTGATTACATGGATTTTTAACCTAGGATGTTACAAAACCATCCCCCTTTGGGGAACACCATCCTTGGTGTTAAATGACACCTATAACCAACAAGACCGCTAAAAACCAAAAATACTTCCCATGGAGCTTGATAACTTAGTTCGATGCAATATTTACAATGAACCATCTGTTGAAAAACAAACCAACTCGACAACGATAACAACATGAAAACCACATGAAAACCATACTGCTTATTTGAGCTTTATAACACATCTCGATGCAGTATCTACATCATACATATGCACATATATACATAACCAGAACACAACACCAAAACATATACCAAAATACGTCTTCTCAACCAACGAATAGAGAAGGGTACATAGCCCACATCTGATCAGCCATCTCCCATGTAGCTTCAACAGGCCTAAAGTGTTTCCACTGCACTTTAACTTGCTCAATTGCTCGATTCCGGAGCATGATTTGTTTCCACTGCAAATGCACTAAGGTTTTGGCTGGAATTCTCCTTCTGGCTCCACCTGTAATACAAACCAATCAATCACGTGATTAATATCATTTACATATATTTTAAGAAATGAAACATGGAAAAAATCATGGAATTTCACTATCGGAGGCAGTGCAAGTGTGTAGGCCATTGGTCACTTCCTCTCAAGGATCACGAAAGGCCCACAATATCGAGGTGCAAACTTCACACACGACCCAATACTTAAGGATATTTTCTTGGGATTGATGCATAAGTACGCCTATTACCCAACCTGAAACTCCTTAAATACACTCAGTTGATCTGCATAACTCTTTTTCCTATCCTGTGCTACCATTAAATTCTTCTTAATAACCTGCATTTCATGTTCCATCTCTGCCAACATGTCTGGTCCTATCAACACCCTATTCAATGGATCAATCTAGCTGATGGGAGTATTACAACTCTACCCATAAAGTGCCTCAAACAGACTCATCCTTAGTGACTCCTGATACACATTGTTGTAAGAAAACTAAAATAGTGGTAGATACTCTTCCCACTTCTGATGCTGATGCATAAAATACATTCTCAAGACGTCCTCCAGAATCTTGTTGACCCTCTCCGCCTGTCCATATGTCCGCGGATTATAAGTTGTATTGAAGGCTAAATATGTTCCCAAAACTGCAAATAACTCTTTCCAGAACCTGGAAGTGAACTTGGAATGTCTGTCTGGCACAATATTCCTAGGAATACCATGTAACCTCACTATCTCTCTAATGAAAACCTGTGTTACTTCACTAGCTAAATGAGTAGACTTCACTGGAATGAAGTGAGCTACCTTAGTCAACCTGTTAGTCACAACCATGATAGAATCATGTTGTCTAGATGTCATCAACAAACCTGTAATGAAATCAATGGAAATGACCTCCCATTTCCACTCTGGAATAAAAATCGGCTATAGTAATCCACCTAGATGCTTGCACTTGTTGAAGTTTGCAACAAGAAACAATGAAATTTGCATTCGGAAACAACATCCTTGATCCTAGTGAAAATTAAGCACCTACACTAGGTGGGGCCAACATAGGCTATTTTTAGGTGTAAGTCTATTTTTAGAACATAAGATAAAATTCTATTTATAGCGGAAGTCTATTTATAGATGGTGAGAAAATTATGTTTATAGATGATGTTCTATTTTTATATGTATGTGCGAAGTCTACTTGTAGATTGCATATCTATTTATAGATGCATGTCGACTATTATAATCCCTTAATAATAGTTGGACAATAAATATTAATCTATTCTCATGGAGCACTTGAAATCAGTTAACTTAAGTGGCAAAACAATTCGCTGAAGGAATTTCGAGTTCAAAGGTTGGTTGGTGGGACATGCAAGTGGACTTAGTTGTAATTGAGTGATTCAAAGTTGTAACTGAGTTGGATGTGTAGTTATGTGAGTTGTAAAGTAGTTTAACTTAGTTAAGTGAGTTAAACTCTGCTGTGCTAGTTGTATCTGAAGATACACTAGTGAAAGATCAATGAATTAAATATTAAATTAATTCACATGGAGTGATATCACATGCAACTGAAGATTTACTACTGTTAACTACATGCATGTCAGATCTAGTGGAGACCCAGTTGAGAGGTAGGTGAAAGGGACATATGAATATCAGTTGTACTATTGGGTTGCACTATTGCAAGTCAAATACACATTGGAAATGATCATGAGGATTGCGTAGTCAAGGAGGGCATGATTGCATCAAATTGGTCTTTGTAATCAGCTTGGATTGTGCAGTGGAGGCAGGATGTTGTGAGGTAGAAAATTGGCTAAGGCATTTTCCAAATTTCTGCATGATAGTGTGAGACGATTGTATATTGTACTGAGAGCTCTTAGAGTAGGATTTTGTATGAGATTGTTTTATGATCCATGATATATACATAATATATGATAGTGGGGTTTTTAGCTTTAATATTTCTTGGTAAAATCATATATGTTATGTGTGAATGATATTTCTTCATGTGTTTTGCAATTGGTGATTGTGTTTTAAATTTCCACAAGAATTTTTGTAGAAGCGATTCTGTATTTAACAGTGGGATATAATTGTTAGATCAGGAGAATATAGGAAATACATATTTGTATTAAAATTTGTATATAGTGCGACTGAAATTGGTACCATTACCTTTCAGAGGGCATCATGTAAACTCTTTCATTTAAAAGATGTTATGCATGTTCCAGGTTTGAAGAAAAATTTAGTCTCAGTCACAATGTTAGAGGATAGAGGCTATGATGTTGTCTTTAGTGAAGGAAATTTTTTCCTATGACACAAAGCAATAGGGAAAGCTAAGAAGGTTGGGATTTGAGTTAAGAATCTCTATAGACTTGATGTAGATGGGATTTATACAGATTTTCCTACTGTTGGGAAGTGTGAGGGAGCCATGCAATTGACACTTGAGAGGGAGATGGATTTGCATGCAGGTAAGAGTGAACCTAGGGATGTGGAGAAGCCACAAGATGAGGATCATGGAGTGGGAGCAACCACTCATGTAGAGAAATTTCATTCCATATGGGCAGAGGGAGTGCATGCAGCTATACCACCAGGTGAGAGGTGGGGCGACATGCATGAGTAATCCCAAGAAGGAATTTCTGGGTAAGATTTATTGAGATGGTGTGGATCTCATGAATCGAACCTGGCTACAAGGAGCCCACAGAGCAGCAGTAGCAGGATCAGTAGGATTGATGCAGTTAGATGTCGTGAGGACATGAAATCAAAGTGATAGTGTCAGATGCTAGAGCACGGATCAAAGTTTACAGCAAGTGCAGAGTGCATTGATGCAGAGGTCAACAACACAGTGGCTCCTGAAGACATGTGCAGTTGGTACCAGCAGAAGTTAGAAGAATTTGATGACAGATGCATTATACCGATTCAGTTGTTTGGAGGCTATTCAGTTTCGGACTCTGTTGCATGCAAGTGTTTCATGTGCGAGAAACACTAGATAAGTATTGCATACAAGAGTTACAGGGCGCATGCATGGAGTTTCATGGTGCATACAAAGGTTGCAAGGCGCATGCATGGAGTTGCATGTCACATGGAAAGACATTCCTTTATTTTTGAGATGGAGTGTTGAAGTTTGCAACAAGAAACAGTGAAATTGGCATCTGGAAACAACATCCTTGATCCTAGTGAAAATTAAGCACCTACACTAGGTGGGGCCCACACATGCTATTTTTAGGTGTAAGTCTATTTTTAGAACGGATGAGAAAATTCTATTTATAGCAGAAGTTTATTTATAGATGGTGAGAAAATTCTATTTATAGATGATGTTGTATTTTTAGATGTATGTGCAAAGTCTATTTATATATCACATATCTATTTATAGATGCATGTCGACTATTATTATCCCTTGATAATAGTTGGACAATAAATATTAATATATTCTCATGGAGCACTTGAAATCAATTAACTAAAGTGGAAAACCAGTTAGCTGAAGGAATTTTGAGTTCAAAGGTTGGTTGGTGGGACATGTAAGTGGAATTAGTTGTAACTGAGTGATTCAAACTTGTAACAGAGTTGGATGTGTAGTTATGTGAGTTGTAACGTAGTTTAACTCATTTGTGCTAGTTTTAATTGAAGATACACTAGTGAGAGATCAGTGAATTAAATATTAAATTAATTCACATGGAGTGATCTCACATGCAACTAAAGATTTACTATTGTTAACTACATGCATGTCAGATCCAGTGGAGACCCGGTTGAGAGGTAGGTGAAAGGGGCATATGAATATCAATTGTACTATATTGGGTTGCACTCTTGCAAGTAAAATACACATTGGATATGCTCATAAGGATTACATAGTCAAGCAGGGCATGATTGCATCGAATTGGTATTTGTAACCAAATTTCTGCATGACAGTGTGAGACGATTGTATATTGTAATGAGAACTCTTCGAGTAGAGTTTTGTATGAGATTGTTTCATGATCCATGATATATACATAATATATGATAGTGGGGCTTTTAGCTTTAATATTTCCTGGTAAAAACATCTGTGTTATGTGTCAATGATCTTTCTTCATGTGTTTGCAATTGGTGATCGTGTTTTAAATTTCCGCAAGAATTTTTTTAGAAGCGATTATGTATTTAATAGTGGCATATAATTGTTATATCAAGAGAATCTAGGAAATACATATTTTTATTAAAATTTCTACATCACTCTACTTTTACCTATTGACAACCCAAATATCTAACAACAAACTATGCCACCTCTTTCTTCGAATTCGTCCAATGGTAGAAATTCTTAACCACTGTCAATGTCTTTTGATATCTCGGGAGACCTGAATAGGGCTTGACATGAAATTCCCTCAAGATAATCTTCTTGAGCTCGCTGTTATCTGACACATAGATCCTGTCCCTAAATCTTACCAAACCATCTGTTGTGAGATGATAGTCCACATCATATTCACCTGTATCCTGTTGCCGTAACCTGCACCTAAGCTCCCTATACTTGTCATCCTATTGTCCTGCCTGTAAGATCTGATCCTATAAATATGTCCCATATGAAATCATAGATGCTATGTTATTTACCTGTACTCTTATGCTAAGAGAATCTACAACCCTGTTCTCTTTACCCTTAATGTACCTGATATCAAATTCAAACTTACGAATCATGGCCAACCACCTAGATTTCCTGGCATTCAGATTTGGTTGGTAAAATAAGTATCTCAATCCACTATGATCACTCATCGTTTCCAACTCAAGTTCACACGTCACATAGTTCTACTTGTGCTCATTTAGTTTCCTTGACTCGTAGCATACCACATGTCCCTCCTGCATAAAGACTCCACCAAGTCCTCTTTTTCAAGCATATGTACATACAAAAAAATATTTCTTCGGATATGCAATATTTAGAACTGGAGAATTTGTAAGCAACTGCTTCAACTTCTCAAATCTCACTGCACATTCCTATGTCAATTCAAATTTCTTTCCTTTCCTCTGCAATGGTGTAATAATATATGCAATCTGTGAGAAGTTCCTGGTGAAACTCCTATAATAAACTGATAACCCCATGAATGATTTGACCTCATCCACATTCCTAGGAGCTTCCCATTCCATGATAACTCTGATATTTTCTGGATCCACTGTTATGCCTTCCTTGGAGACAACATTCCCCAAGTAATGTTCCTATGTCTGAAATATACTTCATTTAGTAAGCTTGGCATATAAATGATACTCTCTTAGCAATTTCAATACTACTGCTAAGTGTTTGACATGCTCTTCCTCATTCTTATAATATATCAATATATCATCAATGAATACGATCAAATTTTTTTCCAGATAAGGACGTAACAAACTATTCTTCAAGCACATAAAATTAGTTGGAGCATTTGTAAAACCAAAAGGAACCACAACAAAATCATAATTCCCATAATTTTTGAGGAAATAAGTCTTTTAGATGTCCTCTTATTTGAGGTGTACCTGATGATAACCTAATCTCAAATCAATCTTCGAGAACACCACTTCTCCCTTCAAATGATCCAACAAGTCATCAATCCTTGACAAAGAATACATGTTCTTGATCGTCACCTTGTTAAACTTCCTGTAGTCAATACACAACCTGAGAGTACCATCCTTCTTTTTCACAAACAATATTGGTGCACCCCAAGACGATACAATTTTCCTAATGTATCCCTTGTCAAGCATATCCTTCAACTAAAAATTCAATTCCATTAAATCTGGAGTGCTCATCCTGTAAGGTGCCTTTGATGCTGGTACTGCCACTGGTATTAACTCAATAGAAAATTAAAATTCCCTATGAGGTGGAAACTATGAAATATCTATGGGGAATACATTATGAAATTGTTGTAAAATAGAGTATACGCTTGAAGATTTCTACATCGTCAACATCCTTACCTTTATCACTAGAAATATGCACCGTGAATAACACACACCCTTTCCTATGGCTGTGCTTCACTTGCATACTTGTAACCATTCTAAATGATGTTTCCTTCTTCTTACCTTGTAAGGTTCCCTATTCTCCATTGTCATCTAAGCACTCAATAGCCTTCTCATAACAATCCACCTTATTCCTATGATGATACAACCAATCCATGCCTAGAAGCATACAATATGATGCCAACGAAAATACATTAAAATGTGCTGATGTAGGCATACCATTCAACTTAAATGCACAAGCTATTACCCAGTGATGAACTATTTTATTAGTATTTTTAGCCAATTTCACTAACCAAGAATCTTCATGCACTTCTTTTCTCAAACCAAACTTATCCACCAGGTCAGAGTTAACATAAATATAATTAGATCCAGGGTCAATCAAAATAGAAACAAATTGATCACAAAGCTTACCATCCATATCGATAATATATGCATGATGATTTTCTTGCCTGTTATCTAATGCTATATAGATCCAAGGAATGCTCTGTCAAACATCCCCAACTGTCTTCACTTCCTGTGCACTGTATATCTCAGGCCTACCACCCAGATATGATAGGAAATCCCTCTTGAGATGCTCCTTTCTGCATATCTAACACTGCAACTATCCATTACCATCACCTTTATTCTACTTCCCTCCATGATCCAGGTGGATATTGGTGGCCTCCCACCTATTCTATTTGGACCCGCAACATCAATTCTTTCAGTTTTTCAGCTTCAGCACAACTTACTATTTATAGCAGGCTTTCGGGTCCTACACACCCGGAGCCGTTTTGGGGCATTAATAATCCAGGTGGATATTGGTGGCCACCCATCGCGTCCATTTGAGCCCCCACCATCAGTTATTTCAGTTTGTAAGTTTCGGCACAACTTACTATTTTTAGCAGTTTTTCGGGTCTTAAACTTCCGAAGCCGTTTTGAGGCCCTAAACGACATTTTTTGGGAAAACAGAGAGCAACATGGGTCCATGGAGTCGATGTTGCTCGTTCAAAAGTTGTATTCCTTTGACAAATCACTTTGACAAATCTTTCTAACGAGCTATTGAGCGCATCAAACGGAGATCGGATGCCAAAGTTACGTCCCCGGGAAGTTGAACCACCAATTTACCCAAACGGGCGCCCACAATTTTGGCGCTTCATCTCCTATGGTTAGGGTTTTGGACATTTCGGATTCTACATTGTTTCTCAACAATAAATAGGCCCTCGTGCCTCATTGTAAGACAGTTCAGGGGGCTGGGAGCCGATACATCTCTTCTCAGAGATAAGCGCTACCAGTGCCCTAGCTCGCCCCATCTCCATCATGTCTGCATTGTAACACAGTTCAGGGGCTGGTAGCCGCCACATCTCTTCTCAGGGATACGCTGCCAGTACCTAGCTCATCTATTTCCATTATGTCCGTAATAGGCCTGCGAGCCTCAATGTAACACAGTTCAGAGGCCTGCGTACGCTACATCTCTTCTCAGAAATACGCTACCAGCGCCCTAGCTTATTTCCATTATGTTTGTAAGCTTATTGCAGTCATTCTTTTATTAATAAAATGAAGCATTATTTCCGCTGCATCTCTGTATCTATGGTTATATGTTTATTCTGTTGCGTTCCTGCATAAATCCGGATCAGTGGTATCAGAGCGGGTCTGCTCTTTCTCTGTTTTTCTCTTCATGTCCCCAACGCGGCCAGGGTTTAAGGAGTTCAACCTCGCAACCCCGACGACCCCCCATGGCGGAAGGAAAGAAAGACGAGGGAGCAGGAGATCCTGTCAAAATATTGCTCAAGGATGCCCTCGAGAAACAGAGGAACGCGATGATGGACAATTTTTTTCAGATCCTTCAATGGCTACCCACCGGTGGCACATCTAAATCCAACACCAAGTTCAGCAAAATTTTCCCCCCCATGGAGGAACTTAACGCAATGGAGACCATTGCTTCCTAAGGAGGGAGGAATTATCCAGGTGGATATTGGTGGCCTCCCACCTATTCCATTTGGACCCGCAGTATCAATTCTTTCAGTTTTTCAGCTTCAGCACAACTTACTATTTATAGCAGGCTTTCGGGTCCTACACACCCGGAGCCGTTTTGGGGCATTAATAATCCAGGTGGATATTGGTGGCCACCCATCGAGTCCATTTGAGCCCCCACCATCAGTTATTTCAGTTTGTAAGTTTCGGCACAACTTACTATTTTTGGCAGTTTTTCGGGTCTTAAACTTCTGGAGCCGTTTTGAGGCCCTAAACGACGCTTTTTGGGAAAACGGAGAGCAACATGGGTCCATGGACCGATGTTTCTCGTTCAAAAATTGTACTCCTCGGACAGATCTTTCTAACGAGCTATTGAGCGCGTCAAATGGAGATCGGATGCCAAAGTTACGCTCCCGGGAAGTTGAACCACCAATTTACCCAAACGGGCGCCCACAATTTTGGCGCTTCATCTCCTATGGTTAGGGTTTTGGACGTTTCGGATTCTACATTGTTTCTCAACAATAAATAGGCCCTCGAGCCTCATTCTAAGACAGTTCAGGGGGCTGGGAGCCGATACATCTCTTCTAAGAGATAAGCGCTACCAGTGCCTTAGCTCGCCAGATCTCCATCATGTCTGCATTGTAACACAGTTCAAGGGCCGGTAGCCGCCACATCTCTTCTCAGGGATACGCTGCCAGTACCCTAGCTCATCTATTTCTATTATTTCTGTAATAGGCCTACGAGCCTCAATGTAACACAGTTCAGAGGCCTGCGTATGCCACATCTCTTCTCAGAGATACGCTACCAGCGCCCTAGCTTATTTCCATTATGTTTGTAAGCTATTGCAGTCATTTTTTTTTATTAATAAAACGAAGCATTATTTCCGCTGCATCTCTGTATCGATGGTTATATCTGTATTCTGTTGCGTTCCTGCATAAATCCGGATCAGTGGTATCAGAGCGGGTCTGCTCTTTCTCTGTTTTTCTCTTCATGTCCCCAATGCGGCCAGGGTATAAGGAGTTCAACCTCGCAACCCCGACGACCCCCCATGGCGGAAGGAAAGAAAGACAAGGGAGCAGGAGATCCTATCAAAATCTTGCTCGAGGATGCCCTCGAGAAACAGAGGAACGCGATGATGGACAATTTTTTTCCAGATCCTTCAACGGCTACCCACCGGTGGCACATCTAAATCCAACACCAAGTTTAGCAAAATTCCCCCCCCCATGGAGGAACTTAATCAATGGAGACTGATTACTCAAGGAGGGAGGAATGATCCGTGATATTGGTGGCCTCCCACCTATTCCATTTGGACCCGCAAAAGATCAATTTTTCCAAGCTACCAAGACAACTTACTATTGGCAGCGGGGTGTCGGGTCCTACACACCCTGAGCCGTTTGGGGCATTATTAATCTGTGGATATTGGTGGCCACCCATCGAGTCATTTGAACCCCCACCATCAGTTATTTCAGTTTGTAAGTTTCGGCACAACTTACTATTTTTAGCAGTTTTTCGGGTCTTAAACTTCTGGAGCCGTTTTGAGGCCCTAAACGACGTTTTTTGGGAAAACGGAGAGCAACATGGGTCCATGGGCCGATGTTGCTCGTTCAAAAGTTTTACTCCTCGGATAAATCTTTCTAACGAGCTATTGAGCGCGTCAAACGGAGATCGGATGCCAAAGTTACGCCCCCGGGAAGTTGAACCACCAATTTACCCAAACGGGACCCACAGTTTTGGCGCTTCATCTCCTACGGTTAGGGTTTTGGACATTTCGGATTCTACATTGTTTCTCAACAATAAATAGGCCCTCGAGCCTCATTGTAAGACAGTTCAGGGGGCTGGGAGCCGATACATCTCTTCTCAGAGATAAGCGCTACCAGTGCCCTAGCTCACCACATCTCCATCATGTCTGCATTGTAACACAGTTCAGGGGCTGGTAGCCGCCACATCTCTTCTCAGGGATACGCTGCCAGTACCTAGCTCATCTATTTCCATTATGTCTGTAATAGGCCTGCGAGCCTCAATGTAACACAGTTCAGAGGCCTGCGTATGCGACATCTCTTCTCAGAGATACGCTACCAGCGCCCTAGCTTATTTCCATTATGTTTGTAAGCTTATTGCAGTCATTCTTTTATTAATAAAATGAAGCATTATTTCCGCTGCATCTCTGTATCTATGGTTATATGTTTATTCTGTTGCGTTCCTGCATAAATCCGGATCACTCCAGGCCGTGACCCATGTCCCTTTCCAATTGCATTAAAATCCTTGTAAGGAACAACATTTATTTTTCACCTACATCTTGAGGTCTTGTTCACTTTAGTTTCCATTTACCTTTAGCTTTTTCCTTCCCTTTCCAACCTTTTTGAGACTCTTTCTTATGCTTCGATTGTTAATAACAATTCTTCAACTTTCCAATGACTTCTTCAAGTGACCGAGGCTCATCATACTCAATCCGATATTTAAATGCTAATCGTAATCCAATGAAAAATATTTTAACTTTTTCCTTAACATTATTGAGATATGGTACATACCTACATAACTACAAGAACTTAGTCATGTACTCCTCGTCTATCATCGATCACATCTTCAACTCACAAAAATCCTTGGATTTTCCATCATAATACCTCTTTGACAAGTATTTCTTCCTAAAAATTCTCTTGAATTCATGCCAACTTAACTCCTTTGTCCTGATGTCTCTGACATGCTTCACATCTCCCACCAGATGTCTACTTTCCCTTTGAGGCTGAAAATAACTATCCCGACCTTCATGTTCTCTGTATATTCATGCAACTCAAAGAAATTTTTCATCCCAGGTAACCATGCCTCAACATCTTCCGACTTCTTCAAATCTTCATCAAATTTAGGTGGCTTGTATTTCTTGAAATCATATTATAAATATCCCTTTTGAATCCTTCTATAAGGATGATAACGATGATGAACATGATACCTTTTTGAACCAAAATTAGGGTAGAATGCATGCCCATCACCTCTCCTATCTGGTGTATCCAGGAACCTTCCATCTCTGACCCTGTCATCTCTATCCGACCTATGCAGACATACTGATGTATGCCCCATTAGTTCTATCCTCCTGTCCATAAATAATTAGTGGTTGTCCATGTCTCTGAAAGTTCAAAAACACTAAATAATAATTGCTTTGAAATCTATTTGTTTCTCTTATGCCTTGGAAATTCTCTCTTGTGACCGAGTCATTATCTGTGTTGCAACTTCTTATTTATGCCTTCAAAATTCTGAAAGTGTCTTCTATGTGAGGGGAGTACTCATCACCATGATGCTCATTTAATATGTAGGGCAAGTCTCATGAACTATAATCCACCATTTTTCTATTCATCTTTGATCTTATTTTTGCAAACATACAATGTCAACTAAACCAAAATATAAGAATAATCAACAAACCTTAGTGAAGTTCAGGGGAGGCTATCTCGTCTGCAAGATCAACTAGATTAACACAATACATGTATAATCATAATAATATCAATATACCAACATCATGTCAATCATCATCCCAGTTACCATACATGACAATACCAACTGCATATCATGACCTCATGCACGAAAACCATGACCATAATAATTCATGCATCACAAACATATAAAAACTAATATGCATAAAAAAATACATATACAACTGACATGCATTCATGACAAATAATCCCAACAAAAACATCATAAAATTCTACGTGACAACACAACCATAATAATTATCACCACCATGCATACATAATAAGCACATATATAACCTTCATGCATTCATGACAACCAAATTCTGCCCATCCAGTCCAAGTGTTGAACCATGCTCTGATACCAATCTGTAACACCGTCCTCTCACACTTACCCAAGTTCACCAGTCCATTGGGGTAAATATGCGACGAAGAGTTACTATGAGATAACTCAACCTCCTATATCACCTTGAGAAAATGGAACCGACAAAACCAAACCTCATTGACTTCCCTTAGGTGCTACAGGACCCCTAAGGGCTAAACCACCCGTCTAGGTGCCCAAAACCTAAGTTAGGCCTCTTTTTCAATGCCTTGGACTCTTGCACATTGGCATAGAATTGTAGAAATTAAACTGTAGCCCTCTAGTCACATGCATAATCCTACAAGGGAGTGACTTCAATATTTTTCACCTAGTTCTATACCTGCGACCTTGAGATCTGAGCCACTTTTCAGGGCTAGACTCTAGATAACTTTCTAGAACTTAATGAAACTCTAAAAAATGATAAATGACACAAGGAAAAGGCTTTCCATACAAAAATTAGACAATAAATTGACCTAAAAAGGCCTAACCATGAAAATAATTATGTCAAACACATCATGAACATGTAATCTACATGTCATAACTACATATATGAACATAGGGATATCATAATTATTTGAGAAGCGTCAAGAAGGTCTTAATATCTATTAGGTCATACATTCATTAACCATTCATTTATTAATCTAAACATGATGAGAGCCATAAATAAAGTCTATCACAAAACCATGCTTATAACCAAAATAATAATAGTGATATAAAAACCATCAAAGCCACATAATAAAAAGTATAAATACTCATGAAATACAAGAGGAAAATAACTCTTATTAACATATGCAAAAGCCAAACAAGTCAGGGACTTCCACGTACCACCTGACCATATATTGGGCTAAACCAAATATTTCTTTTAGCCAATCACCCCTGTGCCATATTCCAAGCATGAATTTGGGACTCACAACAAAAGAACCAGGGCTTCCTCAGGATTTATCTTATATCCTGCCATTACCGATCAAGGGATTCATGGGCCCAAAACCTTCATCTATATAACTAGGATTTAACATGTATCCTGGCATTACCGGTCAAGGAATTACTAGGCCCAAAACCCTCATCTATATAACCAAGATTTACTGTGTATCGTGCCATTACCAGTCAAGGGATTCCTAGGTCCAAAAAATAAACATACACTACCAAGTTTTATCGCAGTCCTGCCAAAACCGGTCAAGGGATCAATAGGCCCTAAATAAGCATAAATGCATCCAGATTTCTTCACCAATACGTTGAGGAATTTTTTTCCCGTCTCCACCCCAAGATTTACCTTGTATCTCAACATTACTAGTCAAGGGATTCCTAGACCCTTGGGAATTTTCCTGAGACCATCTCACTCGGTTCCAAAACCATCTGATAATCTAGCTCAACCAAATGAAATAACCCCATCACATCATGGATATTTGGAAATGACAAGGTAAGGCGGAAAACCACTGTCACACTTGGAAAAACCCATGCCAATGATAACAAGGGAACCAAATAAACATGCATGCCAAAAATAGCAAGTAAACTATACATTCAACTTGGTACCTACTAGTAATCCAACTGTAGCTTCTATTAGCCACCTATAAAATTTGTCATATCAAATGGTGGCTAAATCATTTTTGAAGTCTTCAAGAAACAAGTTTTATTGCAAAATTGTTAGTTCTTGAAGTCTTATGAAGACATCTTATCTTTTGATTAATCTTCACTGTTGTTTCCCTTTTAAATTCTGAAAATCTGCTGTTTTCATGAAGAAAAGGCTGCTGCAAAAATTCCCTTTTCCCCTCATTTTACCCCTCCTTTCACTCAAAATTAACCTCCATTTTATCCCCTTTTTCCTCATAAAATTCCTCTATTTTCCTTTATTTCCCACTTTCCCTTCATAAATCCCCTTTTATAAGGTTTAAAACTCTTTTTTAAACCTTATCAAAACCCCCAAATCCATTAAAAATCCTTGAAAAAATCATAAAAACTCACTTTTGCATTATGGGCCTAAGCCCCTTTAGGCTAAACCCTAAACCACTTCCCCTCCATGCGACTTGGTGCTGGAACCAAGCGCTATGTCCAAAAGCACTTATCGCATCGGAACAATCGACGAACACAAGTCTTTTTGTTTTATGAAACCTTCGATCCGATTGGCCCCTCTTATGCATATAACCCCCGATCTCTCCGCTTTTCTTCATATAACTCGAAGGCCTCGCAATCGGGCGCTAAGCATTATAAATAAATCCGCCCCAAAGCCATTTTTCCTATGTTTCAAAAGGTTCCGTCGGTTCACGGTCTGAACCAATCCTGACCGTTGATCTTAAATCAATCAACGATCAGGAGAATCTCGCATCGGAGATTTCATTGGTCGCATTTAAATATTTTATTCACCCTCCTCGATTGGCGATCTCCTGATGGCCTTTTAGCCATTGATCTCCCCCACCAGATCAAGATCCAACGACCCACATCGTTCCATCCCAAAGCCCTTTTCCCCACTGTGAACTCCTCCGATTCATTCTTCGCCGTCAATCTGATCCTCAGATTGATGGCCCATGTTCAATCGCTTCGGCACCCTTTCCTCTCTCCTCCTCCGATCGCAAGACCTCTGATTGCATCTGGGCCATCCCTACAATAAGATTCAACGGTCCAAATATTTTCTCGCCACCTTGGTTAAAATTCATGAACCCCGCTGTATAATGTTTTTGTGGCCAATCTCAATCGTTGATCTCTGCAGATCAACGGTCCACACTGACCTTTTCCTCCGCCTCATATTTTATTCCTTTGACCCCGAGAGTAATCTGGACCGTGCATTCCTTGATCCAACGACCCAGATTTATCCCGGTAGGCCCAACTCCATTGGGTCCTACCCGTCCCAGATTTGATCTCCGCCATTCATTTCTTAATCTAACGGTCCAGATTGAAACCACTTTCCCCTGCTCCCACCTGTTACCACATGCGCATCTGTTCGATATCACTCTCTTACCTCATCCATCCGATCTAAGACCCTAGATATGACGACAAACGCTCCATATTGCGTGATTTTTAGCCCGAACGATAATTCTCCAAATTCACGCGATATAGGCGGTATTGAAATGACACGTGTTGGCCTCTGACGCAATATTGCGTTCGAAAAGTGAAAACCGCCCATCCGCCCTTTTGCCGCGTGAAACCACTGGTTTTTATGGCCGAAACCATTTTCCCCATTTCTATAACATTTCGTCGCGTTCATTCCCCGCCGTTGATCTCTGCAGATCAACGGCTAGCATTTAATATCGCATTTATTAATCTCCCTCCGCCATCCTCCAAGGGATTTCACGTTCAACCTCAGTCGTTGATCTCTGAGGCCAATCTAATCCAACGACCCAGGATCGTTTGGAAACCCCAAATTTCATTTTAATACTTTAACCTCCACCAAAGGTTTTTTAACCTATTTTCTTTGTATTTTACACCTTTCCATTATAATATGGCCCTTGCATTATATTCCCCCGATAAATCCCAACCGCTGATCTTTGCAAGATCAACGACCCTAACTTAATCTTTCCACCATTCTTCCAAACTGCCTCCTTTTAACCTCTATGATAAATCTCCACCGTTGGATGCTTTCATCCAACTGCTGCACTCCAAACCTAAACCTACAAAGCAGTTTGACCCATATACGCAGGATTTTCTTAATATTTCTTTGTTTGTGCAGGTTTCAAAGGTTTTTCAAATGTTTTAAAAGAAAAATGAAAGCTGAGGGTGACGATCCTCCAGGCCTTCATTCATCAAAGAATATCCATCTACAAGGTTCAACGCCATGTTTTATCAGTGCCTCATGAGCAATGGCACCATTATAAAGCCCCTGTATCACCTGCACATCAACAAGACACAACAAAGTTTAATAAACCAAAGAGTATCAGTGTGAAAGGACCTAATCACAACAGAACTGAAGAATTGAAGGTTGAATCACAGTTTTGGTGGATTATGGCTAAAATCGACAATTAAAAGCCTAATCCACTAAATTAAACGCAGTTAAAGAATAAAAGACAAGATTTAGGCCTAATTATGCCTAACACATAGATCAAAAGCAAATTAATCCTGTTATAGGTCAGAACAAAAATATCTATCAGACCGAGAAGCCTCCATTGCCACATCAGAGGCTAATTGAATCCTCTCAGCTACCAAATGCCACCTGCAGCCTCAAAGCATTCAAAAGAGGCTGAGTTATTACCAAAACAGAAGATATTAGCATAAAGGCAACTCAATAGTTATTTCGAGCCAAAGAGACTTATTGAAAAATATCATCAGAGTTATTACAACGATGACACAGAGCCTTAAAGTCAACAAAATCTCCCCAGCGAGCTTAATACTTAATTTAAAGCCAATTAATACAAAGAAATATCTGTAAACTTCTCCATTGAGCCCCTCAAAGGCCGAGAAGCATTAAAACATATTAATTGAGCCTGTAGATCTTTTCTCTCTTTCGACCTCCTCATTCTTTCTATAAAATCTTCTTGAGGAGCTCATTGTAAAGGGTTGGTTGCAGAACTTTGAAATATACTTGTGCTTGAAACTTCTACATGTAAATAGTGTTCAGAGGCTCTTGAAGCTCTGTTTGTAATAAAATAAGTTACGCTGAGAAGTGAAGATGATTTCTGAACTGAAACATTGGATTTGAAGAATGTAATTGGATTGACATCAATATACAAGCTGATTCTTGGGATCCTGGTCTATATCACTGGTGAAGTGCTTCTTTCTGTGTTATTTTTTTCCTTTCATGTATGCCATTTTGTCCATTATTCTCTAATAAAGAACAACAAGCATAGAGTTAGGATTTACTGTTTACAGTACCCTTCTCTAACTTATAAGCTTTATCTCAATGTTTTCCTCCAAATTGTGTATTTAAGAATGATTCAATACCGTTCAAGTAGTTAGGAATGCTGGCGTTCCCTCGTCCTACTGTTTACTTTAAACATTGTTATTGAATGTTATTTTCATTATTTTCTTAGTAAAGTTAGACTAGAAGAGTGATGGTGTGCCCTGTTTTCTAGCTTCTTTCTCCAAAGGTAGTTCTGAAGGTTTCCCTAAGAGTATGTTGAAAGCAGTTTAGATTTAAAAGTATCTTATCTGATCTTAGGCTGCACCTTGTTTTTCTTATCTGTTTTCATCCCTTCTGAAAGTAATTATGAGGATTACTGGATTGTTTTTCTGTTGAGTTAGCTTTAATATGAACTTGTCCAAAGAAGTATATGGTTAGCCCTGTCCTTTGGTCAGTTTTAAACAATTACTTAAAAGGCTTTTCTTGTTTGGAAAGACTGATAAATCCTAGTTGAAATTATTTTCTGTTTCCACCCCTTCAACACTTTTATTGTTTCCATTCCATCATTTAATCTCAAAGATATTTTGATATAGATGACTTTACCCTTGGACCACTCTTGAAATTGTTACACAATTAAACCCTTTTATGACTCCATAGCCCAATGGACTAAAAACCAGCATTATATCTATCTAATCAGCCAAAGTTTGTTCTGATTGCTTGCAACTTCACACCTTTGAAACTCTTTCATTTTAGAACTTTCCACTCAACTAATAATCATGCTCAACCATCCAAACCAAAAAAAAACCCTTGTTCTTCATAACTAGCCTAATATCAGACCCATAAAAGCTTTAAAGATAAATAAATCTTTGCACTTATAGAGAGATCCCTCTCTGGATTCAGGAGGGCTAGATCCTAGAATCTCAAAGTGGTTCAAGTGTTCTCTCTGCAGTTTGTATTTGCCAATCTTGCAAATTACAGGGAGCTAACATTTCTGGCAACTCCACTGGGGATTTCTGAGTTAATGAGAATCTAAGAACACCTTAATATGCCAGAAAGCCCTTTATTCAATGACATTTGTTCTGTTAGCCAGTTGAGCCACCAGGCATAACATTTCTGGCGACTCCACTAGGGAATTCTGAGTAAAAAATCATCCTATATGCTTTTTAAAACCTCAGGAAACCTCTTCATTTAATGACATTTGTTCTGTTAGCCAGTTGAGCCACAAGAACTAACATTTCTGGCGTCTCCGCTGGGGATTTTGAGTCGATTTCATCTTAAATACTCTTAAGACTTAGAACACCCATAATCTCTTTAGATTTGTATTCATAATAAACATGGTGGTGGAACCATAAAACATTTTACCTCCTTAGGAGCTAAAAATTTTCCACCTGGCGACTCCACACTCTGAAACTCCCAAAAGACCAAATGACTCCATTGGTACAAGATCTTGAACTGGTTGAACAGATACAGTGACCTCTTTTTCTGATTTATAAACATGGATTTAGATATAGAACCAGAAGAAAAACATATGTTCATGATGGAAAAATTTATGTACATGCTTGGAAGAAGGGTGGATAGGTTTATGGATAATATAAACATTGGTGATCCAGAGCAACATATGCCTTTCCCTAAGCAAACACAAACTCTACCACTACAAGACATGTATGATGAACAAGATCATAGAGAACATAATCAAGAAAAATTTCTAACCATGATGGAAAAGATGATGTACATGCTTGGAAAGAGAATGGATAGGTTGATGGCTAATATGAATATCGATGATCTAGAGCAAACTATGCTTCTCCCTCATCAAGCACAAGCCCAATCACCTCAAGACCAAGATAGTGACCAAGATATGTATTATGATCAACACCTTATAGAAGACGATGAGAAAAATTACAAAGAAAGCAATAAATAAGGTTGTCAAGAAAATTTTGATTGCCTTCCTATGTCTTGTACTATGCTGATAAGAGATCTTCACAATCAAATTGCAAATACTAATAGTGAGCAGTGCTTTGAGGAAATAAGAAGCCAATTGGAAAACACAAAACCTGAAATTGAGGAAACACCAACACCTATGGAAACCCTTCCTTCGTGTTATAACTCATTTCAGACTATACAAGAAGAGTGGCATCTTGATAATGAAGAAAAAAAAACTCTTAAAACTTATATGCAAACTAAGTATCATAACAATCATGAGGAATTTTTTACGCAAGAAAATTTGGAAACAATATAAAATCCTCAAAATTTCCCTGCAAGTACAAGTCAAGATCCCTTAGAAGAGGCTCAAGAAAAAATCCTGCCTCAAAATCAGCCTTTACAAGAAACAAAGAACTGCTGTACTTCTGTTCAAAGGAACATAGAAAAATCTTCTCCGTTGACAGAAGAAGAGATAGATCAGACTATTAATAAACAGTCAGTCTCTATAACTTACTGCAAAACAAACACTCTTGCTCATTCACATAGAGAAATTTGTTTTAAAGATGCAGAAAGTTCTTTTGTTGGTCATAAGAAAGAGGGTAGCTCTTTTTCTGTTTATACTGAAAGGAAAATCTCTCCTTTAACAGAAGAACAAATTGATCAAATACTAAGCAAGCAGCTACCCTCCAAACCATCATCTCAATCAGACAGTCATGAACATGGTGCCTATTCCATAGAACAATCCAATGGCACTCAGGACAAAGAGGATAGTAAAGAAATTAATGATAATACTGAAACTAGTCCTTTTTGGAATATGAATTTTGATGGGTCATGTACTCAAACTAATGCAGGTGCAGGAATATGGCTTTACAATACAGGAAATGATCATTCTGAAGCCTATTCATACAAATTGAGTTTTCAATGCACAACTGGCATAGCAGAGTATGAGGCACTCCTCTTAGGGCTACATTTATTGAAGAAGTCAAGAGCCCATAAGATAGCAGTTCATGGAAATGCAGAATTGGTAATTAGACAAGTGAAAGAAGAATGCATGGTTGAACATCCTAGACTTAGAGCTTATAAGAATGATGCCAATGATTTCTTAAAAACTTTCAAATAATTTCAACTTATCCTTATTCAAGACCAAAACAGTTTTGCTAGTGGATTAGCCCTCGTGGCTAGTACATGTCTGAGACCTTGGGAAAGCAAAAAATATACAATTCAAGAAAAATTCAGACCAGCTGTCCCAAACAATAAAAGATACTGGAAAAAATTTGAAGGAGAAAAAAAAACAGAAGACTATCCTACTAAGGGTATACCATCTTTTCAAGAAGAAAATTCTCCCATCATTGATATCAATATGCCATTCAAAGAACCTGAATTTATATCAGAGGTAAGCATAGATTTAGAGAAAGAAGAAATTTCACTACTTTCTATTTTGCAGGTTAAGGATGATGATAATTCCAAGCCACATACTGACAACACAGTCCTCAAAGCTGAAGTCTTGGAAGCAGACAATCTACCAGACATGGAGAGCCAAAAATAAAAGAACCTTCATCTTTTCTTTATTGATCCTTTGGAAGAGTGCGTGGAAGTCCCAACTGGCTCAAATTATCAAGCATGGATCCCTTGCAAAAGCTAAAGACATAAAATGTTGTCACCTCCTGTGATAGCCTTGGTGTTGAAGATTAATCTTCAAAGCGTACTATGGATACCCCTAACAAACAACCAGAGTTTATTTTTCTTTTTTACATTACTCAACTGGCTACATTGGCAATTTTATATCATATAAGGTTGTAAATACTCCAAGTTAGAATAGGTTAGATAGAAATTTCAATAAAGCTAAGTTTTGAGAAATTAGATAGTTGTTGATTTTTGTCTCTGAAGAAAATTAAAAAATAAAAAAACAGTAAAAGAAAGAAAAGAGGGCAGATTGTAAAAACAATAAAGGTACAGCGCCATACCAAAAAGAGAAACAAAATCTGAAAGTGTGCAAGCTCAAATTCCACTCCTGAAAAACACACTTCTAGTTAGTCATACAGCCTAATCATGACTAATTAGTTTTAAATTTACTGCTGATAGGTTAGTGAAATCAGATGTGCCAAACTGCTTAATCTTGGCTTATCAGTTAGGTAGATTAGGCTAGAAAATAAAGGTTCAAACAAGCTCAAAATCTGAACCTAAGATTCCAAAAGAAGAATGACTCCAATCTGTTTAAAACTGTGCGTCAAAGACAGAAGTAAACTGGTTCTAATGAACTCAAAAACTTGAACCAGGGAACAAGGAAAAACAACTCGAACAAACTCAAAAACAGAGTTGAATAAAATAGAGGGTCGTGTTTAGAATTTTCAGATCTTAAGCCTTCACCATTTTGATTTAATTTTCTGCAAAATAATTATCTATGTGCAGCTTGTTTTTATGCCATAGATCAACAACAAGTTATACTGTTCAATCCTGACTTGTATGCTTTAAATTTTTTTTTTTAGAAATTAGTGAATAAAAATCTGTTAGACTGTTTAATCCTAACAGATAGTAGATTAGGTAGAGAAGCTTATGAACTCAACTGTTTAATCTGAGTTCACAGAGAAATAAGAAGTATACTTAGATTAGTTTTTTGCTTTCAAAAGAATAAAATGTTTGTAAAAGATTTTTCCAATCCAAGTGCACTCTGAAAGAAGAAAAAAATGTTAGATCAATAGGATTGGGTAGGTAGAAATCTTGTGTTGATGAAGTTCCATTGTTTTTTCATGGCTGCTAACATTTTCAAAACAGAAGAAGATCATCCAAGTAAGGAAGGTTGCAGCCCAATGGATAAGGCACTGATCAGCGCCCCAGAGAATACAAGTCTGAAGTTCTTGATGCCTTCAAGAAGGCACCATCCCCATGTGGAGCCACTGTTAGCCACCTATAAAATTTGTCATATCAAATGGTGGCTAAATCATTTTTGAAGTATTCAAGAAACAAGTTTTATTGCAAAATTGTTAGTTCTTGAAGTCTTATGAAGACATCTTATCTTTTGATTAATCTTCACTGCTGTTTCCCTTTTAAATTCTGAAAATCTGTTGTTTTCATGAAGAAAAGGTTGCTGCAAAAACTCCCTTTTCCCCTCATTTTACCCCTCTTTTCACTCAAAATTAACCTCCATTTATCCCCTTTTTCCTCATAAAATACCTCTATTTTCCATTATTTCCCACTTTCCCTTCATAAATCCCCTTTTATAAGGTTTAAAACTCTTTTTTAAACCTTACCAAAACCCCCAAATCCATTAAAAATCCTTGAAAAAATCATAAAAACTCACTTTTGCATTGTGGGCCTAAGCCCCTTTGGGCTAAACCCTAAACCACTTCCCCTCCATGCGACTTGGTGCTGGAACCAAGCTCTATGTCCAAAAGCGCTTATTGTATCGGAAAAATCGACGAGCGCAAGTCTTTTTGTTTTATGAAACCTCCGATCCGATTGGCCCCTCTTGTGCATATAACCCCCGATCCCTCCGCTTTTCTTCATATAACCCGAAGGCCCTTAAATCGGGCGCTAAGAATTATAAATAAATCTGCCCCGAAGCCATTTTTCCTTTGTATTTAATGAGAAACCCATTTTTCCTATGTTTCAAAAGGTTCTGCCGGTTCACGGTCTGAACCAATCTCGACCGTTGATCTTAAATCAATCAATGATCGGGAGAATCTTGCATCAGAGATTTCATTGGTCGCATTTAAATTTTTTATTCACCCTCCCCGATTGGCAATCTCCCGATGGCCTTTCAGCCGTTGATCTCCCCCGCCAGATCAAGATCCAATGGCCCACATCATTCTATACCAAATCCCTTTCCCCCACTGTGAACTCCTCCAATTCATTCTCCGACGTCGATCTGATCCTCAGATCGATGGCCCATGTTCAATTGCTTCGGCACCCTTTCCTCTCTCCTCCTCCGATCGCAAGACCTCCGATTGCATCTGGGCCGTCGCTACAATAAGATCCGATGGTCCAGATCTTTTCTCGCCACCTTGGTTAAAATTCATGAACCCCACTGTATAATGTTTTTTCGGCCAATCTCAGCCGTTGATCTTTGCAGATCAACGGCCCACACTGACCTTTTCCTCTGCCTCATATTTTATCCCTTTGACCCCGAGAGTAATCTGGACCGTTCATTCCTTGATCCAACGGCCCAGATTTATCCTGGTAGGCCCAACTCCATTGGGTCCTACCCGTCCTAGATTTGATCTCTGCCATTCATTTCTTAATCTAATGGTCCAGATTGAAACCAAATTCCCCTGCTCCCACCTGTTACCGCCCGCACATTTGTTCGATATCATGCTCTTCCCTCAGTCGTCCGATCTAAGACCCCAGATCTGACGGCAGACGTTCCTTATTGCATGATTTTTAGCTCGAACGATAATTCTCAAAATTCACGTGATATAGGCAGTATTGAAATGACACGTGTCAGCCTCTGATGCATATCGCGTTCGAAAAGTGAAAACCGGCCATCCGCCCCCGCACGAAACCGTTGGTTTCTATGTCCGAAACCGCTTTCCCCATTTCTATTACATTTCGTTGCATTCATTCCCCGCTGTTGATCTTTGCAGATCAACGACCAACATTTAATCTTGCATTTCTTAATCGCCCTCCGCCATCCTCCAAGGGATTTCACGTTCAACCTCAGCCGTTGATCTCTGAGGCCAATCTAATCCAATGGCCCAAGATCGTTTGGAAACCTCGAATTTCGTTTTAATACTTTAACCTCTGCCAAAGGTTTTTTAACCTATTTTCTTTGTATTTTCCACCTTTCCATTATAAAGTGGCTCTCTGCATTATATTTCCCCCGATAAATCCCAACTGTTGATCTTTACAAGATCAACGACCCTAACTTAATCTTTCCACCATTCTTCCAAAGCATCTCCTTTTAACCTCTGCGATAAATCTCCATCGTTGGATGCTTTCATCCAACGGCTGCACTCCAAACCTAAACCTCCAAAGCAGTCTGACCCATATACGCAAGATTTTCTTAATATTTCTTTGTTTGTGCAGGTTTCAAAGGTTTTTCAAATGTTTTAAAAGAAAAATGAAAGCTGAGGGTGATGATCCTCCAGGCCTTCATTCATCAAAGAATATCCATCTACAGGGTTCAACACCATGTTTTATCAGTGCCTCATGAGCACTGTCGCCGTTATAAATCCCCTGTATCGCCTGCACATCAACAAGACACAACAAAGTTTAATAAATCAAAGAGTATCAGTGTGAAAGGACCCAACCACAGCAGAACTAAAGAATTGAAGGTTGAATCACAGTTTTTGTGGATTACGGCTAAAATCGAAAATTAAAAGCCTAATCCACTAAATTAAACGCAGTTGAAGAAAAAAAGACAAGATTTAGGCCTAATTATGCCTAACACATAGGTCAGAAGCAAATTAATCCTGTTTTAGGTCAGAACAAAAATATCTATCAGACCGAGAAGCCTCCATTACCACATCAGAGGGTAATTGAATCCTCTCAGCTACCAAATGCCACCTGCAGCCTCAAAGCATTCAAAAGAGGCTGAGTTATTACCAGAACAGAGGATATTAGCATAAAGGTAGCTCAACAATTATTTCAAGCCAAAGAGACTTATTGCAAAATATCATCAGAGTTATTACAACGATGACACAGAGCCTTAAATTCAACAAAATCTCCCCAACGAGCTTAATACTTAATGTAAAGCCAATTAATACTGAGAGAAATATCTGTAAACTTCTCCATTGAGCCCCTCAAAGGCCGAGAAGCATTAAAACGTATTAATTGAACTTGTAGATATTTTCTCTCTTTCGACCTCCTCATTCTTTCTATAAAATCTTCTCGAGGAGCTCATTGTAAAGGGTTGGTTGCAGAACTTTGAATTATACTTGTGCTCGAAACTTCTACATGTAAACAGTGTTCAGAGGCTATTGAAGCTCTGTTTGTAATAAAATAAGTTAGGCTGAGAAGTGAAGATGATTGTTGAACTGAAACATTGGATTTGAAGAATGTAACTGGATTGGCATCAATATACAAGCTGATTCTTGGGATCCTGGTCTATATCACTGGTGAAGTGCTTCTTTCTGTGTTATTTTTTTCCTTTCATGTATGCCATTTTGTCCATTATTATTTGATAAAGAACAACAAGCATAGAGTTAGGATTTACTGTTTACAATACCCTTCTCTGACTGATAAGCTTTATCTAAATTTTTTCCTCCAAATTGTGTATTTAAGAATGATTCAATACAGTTCAAGCAGTTAGGAATGCTGGTGTTCCCTCGTCCTACTGTTTACTTTAAACATTGTTCTTGAATGTTATTTTCATTATTTTCTTAGTAAAATTAGACTAGAAGAGTGATGGTGTGCCCTGTTTTCTAGCTTCTTTCTCCAAAGGTAGTTCTGAAAGTTTCCCTAAGAGTATGCTGAAAGCAGTTTAGATTTAAAAGTATCTTATCTGATCTTAGGCTGCACTTTGTTTTTCTTATCTGTTTTCATCCCTTCTGAAAGTAATTATGAGCATTATTGGATTGTTTGTCTGTTGATTTAGCTTTAATATGAACTTTTCCAAAGAAGTATATGGTTAGCCTTGTCCTTTGGTCAGTTTTAAACAGTTACTTAAAAGGATTTTCTTGTTTGGACAGACTGATAAATCCTAGTTGAAATTATTTTCTGTTTCCACCCCTTCAACACTTTTATTGTTTCCATTCCATCATTTAATCTCAAAGATCTTGTGATATAGATGACTTGCCCCTTGGACAAATCTTGAAATTGTTGCACAATTAAACCCTTTTATGACTCCATAGCCCAATGGACTAAAAACCAGCGTTATATCTATCTAATCAGCCAAAGTTTGTTCTGATTTCTTGCAACTTCACACCTTTGAAACTCTTTCATTTTATGAATTTCCACTCAACTAATAATCATGCTCAACTATCCAAACCAAACAAAAACCCTTGTTCTTCATAACGAGCCTAATATCATACCCATAAAAGCTTTAAAGATAAATCAATCTTTGCACTTATAGAGAGATCCCTCTCTAGATTCAGGAGGGCTAGATCCTAGAATCCCAAAGTCGTTCAAGTGTTCTCTTTGCAGTTTGTATTTTCCAATCTTGCAAATTACAGGGAGCTAACAACTGCTTGATCCAAATCTTCCTTGCTTGATCCTTGCTTTCCTTTCTCTAATGCTAGAGTGCTCCAAGAATGCTCTAAGTGTGTAAGAGTATGAGAGAGAGAGAATAGAAAGAGAGCTCCAAAACTTAACTAACAAAATTTTAACCAACCAAAAGTTGTGAATTGATCCTTAGAAACATTTTTATTAATGAGGCCTCTATTTTCTTCAATTTCCATTATTTTCCTTCAATTTCCTCCTCACATGCAACTTGTGACCTTTCACCTTCCTTTTCTCCTATTTTCCATTATTTTCATAAATAGAATGCCAATTAATGCCTCTTTTCCTTTTCAAAGCCTTTAATATAATAAACCAAATGAACACCCCTCTCGGATGTTTTTACCACCATTCAACTTGGAATACATGTCCCATGAACTTGGCCTTATTTTGCCTTTATTAACTTTATTACATGGATTTTTAATGAGGGTTGTTACACTTTACATGCTACCTCTTCACTCATGAGAAGGGGAGGTCATGATAGCACCACCAGATGACTTGCCCCTTTTCCTTCCTATTAGTTGGTGGTCTTCTGACTCAAAGGAAATCTTCTCAGTTGCATTAATCAATTTGGTCAAAACAGGGAACGACTTTCCTTAACCGTAAGGGGTATGGAATTTAATTTCAACAGGGTGCAGTATGGCGGTCCACATTAAGAAGTTTAAATTCTAAATTCTCTTTCTTAGAATCTAACCCGTCGTCCCTTCTCTCCAACAAGTTTAAGTGTCAATAATAAAAATTAAATAAAAAATGTAATTGATATTTTCTTTTTTTAAATAAAACATTGATACATAATTAATAATTTTTGAATTTAATTAAAGCATTAATACATCTCAACACTTCAAATAGAGCACTAATGAATTTCAACATCAATAATTACATTATGCTTAAACACAATTTCTGCCAAGAACAATTATTATGTTGGATGTACAAATATATAAATGCTTATAACTGTAACAATCAACACAAGGGATGCTACAAAATTTTAGAATTGGAGTTTTTTATGGTCTTGTCACTTGGATTCCTGAAACATAGACCACCAAGGGAAGTATACACCATGGAACTATATTGGTAATTGAAAACAAGGCTGCTTGGAAGCAGGAGTGGAAGTGGGAACGAGGAGCGACAATTTTTAGAAGCTTCCAAGTCGGGACCGATTTTGGGAGCGTTATATATATATATGTTAGTAAAAGAATACCGAAAAATGAATAAGTTATAAAAATAATTTTTACACCAATTTTTGGTCATCTAACCTGTTACTATTATATGGACTAAAGTACACCATGTAAGACGAATTTTACCATAGTAAAATTGATTTCACTATGAAAAATAACTTAATAACCCATAATTTATTAAGTTGTTTATGGTCTAAACAGGAAACCCCATGAGGAATAATTGAATAAAACCTTATTTGCTTGATTTTCCTTAAGGGATAATTAATTAAACCACTGTTTAATTAATATTCCTGGTCATATTTTTTTTTTCTCAGTAAATCTAATTCTATTAATGAAACATAATATACAACGATTACAAGGCCTTCAGAGGCAAATAGTCAGCAAAATAATAGGAAATGAACCGCCCTCGAGGGGAAACCGGCCCTTAGATCGTTTGAGTGCTGCCTCAACAGAGGAAACTAGCCTTGACATGCAAAAATTAGACAAGAACTGACCCGAAAAAAGTTCTAAAATTGCCTCAACAGAGGCTCGCAGCATGGACATATCAAAACATGTAGTGACTAGAAACAACAAAAATTCATAGAGACTAAGCAGAATTACATGGATCAAGTTGTAGACGCTAGAGTCCATAGTCGCCTGAGGGCGATTCTTCTTCAATTCTGCACCATCCAACATCCTCGTCGTTGTGGCTCGGACCGCTTTGGAGTGCCTCAGCGCCAGCGCCACCTCTTGCAACCTGCAGTCCAACTTCCTGATGAACATTCGAGCAGCTTTCTCCAGCATTGTGGGTGACACTTTTTCCCACGGGCTGAGGGCCATGCAGGGAAGACGGTGGTGCTTGCGGGTGGATTGGGAGCACCGCCGGGGGGGGGGGGTTCCGGAGGGGCTCCAGGGATTTCTTTGAAAGACATTGTGATAGTATTGATGACCAGAGGACGATTGGAATCGCAGCGGTAATGAAAAATAGCGGTGGAGGGGCTATGGAGAGTGGCAGAGACAGCTGGGCGGGGTGCCAGAGGCGGCCTGGCAACAGTAGAACCTCGCAGAGGGGAAGAGGTAGAGCGCCTTCCATGGCCTCTTCCACGTTGATTACGCGCAGGGGGAGAGCTGCTCCGGAAAATTTCCGAGGAAGAAGACGGTGAACCAGAGGAGGGAGAGCGGTGTCTGATGGTGTCACAGCCCCAGGAACTATCGCGGCGACACCACAATCTATGTCGAAGCCTTGGCATGGCATCACAACGACTAGGAGAAGGAATTGGGCAGACAGAAGACAACAGAGGGAAGGAAGGGGCCAAGAGACCAGGCGAAGAAACTGAGAGAAGGGGGCAAAAGGGACTGTGAGACCAATGCAAGTCGGGAAGTAAATCAAAACAACAGCCCAAATGGCATCTTCGACCCACGGAGGTGCGCCGGCTTGGCAGTTCGGCGTCCTAAGAGCACCGGGAAGCCACTGGCTAGAAGAGCATCGGCATGAAATATTGCAGACAACAATTAGACCACACCAGGAACCCCAACACCGAGCTGCAGAATGAAAACGATGAGCCGAGCAGAGGCAAGTAATGAAGCTGGTTCTCTTGGCATCCCCACCGGCATAAATGCCGCGTAGGGTGACGGCGTCGGGAGAGACGCACGACGGTGCAACATAAATGAAGCATGAATGCTGAATGCAGGTGGTCAGGTGGGCATGCCACGCGCTACCTTGTTCGAACACGCCCATCATTTCAGAATTAAACACCCGCATCCGGGTTATTCCTGGTCATATTTAACCCAAAATAGGAAAATTAATTAGATAAATCATTATTTATCTTATTATTTTCTAGGAATAATTATTTAAAACATTATTTAATAATATTCCTGGTTAAATTTGACTAAATCATTTATAAATAATTGAATAAATCATTATTTATTTAATTATTACTTAACCACATTCTTAAAATAATAAATAAATTGTTTATTTATTTATTATTTCTAAATAAAGGTATTTGACCAAATTCATTTTTTTTCCCTCCAACAAAAATAATAAAATATTCCATAAAAGTTGGATCTAGATTTGGTTAATAATATTTTAATTATGCACTAATATCTAGAATAACTCAATATTTTGTTATAAATAGAAGGGTTTTTCCATTCATTCACTACCTTTTTTTTCCTAGAGATCACTCTTGATCTATACTTTTGGTCTGACTTTGATCCTCACATCATTGCCATATTTTTCTAATTTTTGCTTGTGAGCTCCCTTTGAGTTCCATTTTGTCTGGGTTTTCTGCACCATCAAGAGAGAGAGAGATATTAGATCTGAAGCGCTAAGGACACACAAGAACCCATCCCATTGAGGGGGGCTGGTAACACCTTTCTATGTTCCCTTCCTAGGTTTCATAATAAAAAAATTCCTTAAAAATTCTTGTATTGTTCATTGGATGCATGGAGAAACTCTTGCTTATTATTGCTGTTTAATGTCTTTAACTACATAGATCTGGATTTCTGTAACATTTATTCTGATCACTAACTGCAGATCTAAGGAAATTGACAACCATCTTTGATGTTAGGGCTGTTTGTTATGCACAACTAAAGTGAGATTTTTTCGTACACTTGCGTTTAGAATTCAAACTAACAATAATAAAATCATTGATTAAGCCATATATAACATCAATCATCTAGTAGTTATAATATTCATCAACCACAGGTCCATAAGTTACAACATCTCGATCCTCATCATGTTGGGTGTGGAGCCTGGTTATCTTCATGATTCAGAGGTCTTGTTTTGGTCGCGTTTGGATCCCAGTCCCTGATATGGGGATGTGAGGGGGCTTTCCAAACCACTACTGTAGTAGGGGGGGTGATAAAAACCTTCAAGCCCCCCTTGGAAGGGGTTCAGGGGTAGTTCCCTCGAAAGAAATTTTTGAGAAAATTTCCATATAAAATATTGTAATTTTGTACTCGTTGAAAATGCTGGAAATCCTTCAACCAAGGTGGGTTTCCCCGATGTGAAGTCCAAATTAGATCTCACATAAATTGTATTAGGACCCCGAACTATAAATTCAATCAATTTCCATAATCCTTAGGGATTTTCCTTGGTTTCCATTATTATCATAAGAGTTTGTACAAACATTATTTGAAACTAGCAAGTAAGTTGACACTGTGAGGCATACAATTGCAATTTGTATAAGGTAATTTCATTACAAGGAGAAATAGAGTGAACCTCTAGAAGAAAATTAATATTACCATTCTAAAAGAGACACACAAGAGCATTAGAGGATCATAAGTTAGTATGAAAATTAGTTCATAAGACAAACACGATCATAACACAAAATACAACATGCCTTCAATAATATAAGTACCAAAGCCACCGAAATAGTTCAATTTCCTTAGTACATATGAACCAAAAATATATCACGAAATAGTCCTATGAAATTCATGAAAATGTGTTGGTTCATTGAGCTTCAATATTAATTAGAAGTTCCAAGATATACAAGTACAATGTTTCCACACTAGCCCCAATAGTGGAACAATAAGTCACCACTTTCTCCTCCAAAGAAAGATCTTCTCTTCTATGCCAATCTAGCGAAGGCAAGGTGAAAATTTCAAGTCCCAAAAGTCCTTTTTATTGAGTTATGAGGGTGTATTTATAACAAATGAGGTGACTCTTCACCTCCCATGTGACTCTTGACCTCCCTCATGACTCTTGAGCTTCTACAATGACTTTTCGAATTCTTACATGACCTTTGAGATTTTATATGAATTTAGCAATTGATAGTGATTCTTCCATGTGGGACCCTTGGTCTTCCACTTATTTTACGTTTTCTCATTTTGGAAAATTACACAATTAAATTCTATAAATGAAGTGGCAAGACATTATGACACATGTGAATCTTGAGATGACTCTTGAAAATGATGACATGGAACTTCATGATGATGTGGCATTTCCAAGTTGCTCCTTTTGCTTCTTTCTTTGAATCTTCATGATGGATCTTGCATGTGATTTGTATTCATTGTATAAGGGGTTGATTGATATGGAGTCTTCATGCGATCCTGATATTTGATATTTTTTCATGAGCTACTGTCCCTTCATGTTATTTCTCGATTGCTTCTTCATGGTTATAGCTTCACAAGTGTCTTCTAGCATAATTTCCTTCTCTTCCTTTCTGAGCATCATCCTATCATGTTGAGATATAGTATATACAAGAGAAATGCATTCATGAAAATATGAAATCAATCCAAAAATATCCTAGTCTAATTCTCTTCATGAAATCCATTGATTGACTTGGAACTAGGTACTGGACCGGGAGGAAGGCTTAAGGATTGAACACTATGTAGTTCTATAGGGCAGGAGTAAGGGATTGAGGCTTGAAATTAATAAATGCATAATTATTGAGGCCTGAGAAGGAGGATTGTGCAGTTGAGAGTTATAGTGAGGTAGGATTTCCCATTGTGACTGAACAATGCATAGTTCTGGAGGGAAAATAGGCATATGGATTGCACAGTTCCAAAGTTTAGGGAGGTAAAGAGAGAGAGAATACTAGCTGGAACTGTACAATGCATAGAAAGAGGCTGATTGGAAGGATGAGGCTGATATTGAGCCTTGTGACTACATAATGCGTACTCCTTGCAGGCAGTGACTTCACATTGCACAGTTCCAAGAGGAAGGGTATGCTTCTTGTGGCTCGAGACTGCACAATGTGTAGTTCATGGAGGCTGTTTGAAAGGAGGTTGATCAGAGAAGGATCAATTGTATAAAATGACTAAGTATGGGACTGGAGATTAGAAATATTGGGATAGAACATGACTTGAACATGATCACACACTTATAAATGATCAACCACTCGAAAAGGAATCACTTACCATCCACAATCAACATGTCCTCATCGAAACTACAACAAAACAACACTTACCTCAAAGTGTGACACTTAGGATACACTTTGTAACGACAATGACGACAATAGTATGCCAATGCATGAAAATTTGGGGATGAGTCTAATACATGTCTATATTATAAGTATGACCCATCAACACCAAATTTTCCTCTTGAAATGAACCCAAAACTTCGCTTTCACAACATGCGACACTTCCCATGCCAAAAGAGGACACTTGTGATGACACTTGCAAAGCTAAAAGAAAGTGGAAGTGACACATGCTATAGAGAAGTGGACACAAAAGCACCACTTGTATAAGTGAAAGAAAGAAAAATTAAAGTCACAAAAGTGAAACCGATGCTAATAAAAATCAAAGGGTAAAAAAGTGATAGTTGAGAAAAATCACCTGAGAGATGATGCAATCGTAACCAAAAATGAGGGAACTGTTAATCTTGGGATTGTGCACTAATTGTCAACAAGGAATACACAATCTATGTCACCAGGAACTATGCAATCACTATCATTGGAGACTGCACAAACACTGCCTCTTGGGACTTGTGTAGTCATCAACCACAAAGAACTGCACAATGAATATTTTCAACATCTGTGCAATTACTATCAACTAGGATTGCATAGGGTTTGAATCTCTAATATACACATAGACTGCTAGGATTTCCTTCAAGAAAAGCACTTGTGAATGCATCGAAAGCTAGACATGTGTAAACAAGTGACCCTGATAGTTAAGAAACATTAGCCGACTATTAAGTGACTATGAGAAATCAGGGAACAAAAAATCATAGGATCACAAGTAAGCTTCAAAATTCAAGTGTAAGCAAAATTTTGGAGGGTGTTTTTGCATCTAAAACACTTGGAGACACACTCGTAGAACTATAACTTCTCTTTTTAGGTATTATATTTAAGTGTAAGGTATCAATGATTCAGAACATATTGATTCACCATGTGGATTGCCTCAGTTTTTCCAGTTATCTCGGTTAGAGATATATTTCCTTCTATTTCTTGCTCAAATTAAGACAAATAAACATAAGACTAGTTATACATCAACATAAGACTAGTTATACATCAAATTTCGATACGAAATTCAAGGATAATATGTATATCGAGATTTGTAAGCACATTCCCCAGTGTTGCTTCACTGCAAGCAAGCTTATTCAGTACCTCGACAAAGTCACCTCTAGGAAACAAAAGCATCGCTTTGCTGCCAACAACCCTGGACAATACCCCAATGAAGTTTCTTGCTTCACCTCTCTACACAGGAAGCATTTCTCTTCTTCATCCTTTATTTTATTTCCTTAAAGACATGCTTGAAGCACTTATTGAACATTTATATCATGGGTGGAAGAGGGATCTCGACTTATTGAGAGTAGGAGAGGTTTCTCCTTGTTTAAGGGATTTTAAAGATAACAAAAGTTAACATGCTCTTTTTAAAGTTTTTCTCCTTTCCATTCTCTACTTTATTGAGTCGACATGTAGAAACACCATTCAATACAAGGTTGAGTTGGAATGAAGCTCCTAATAAATATACAGGATTCGTAGTTTGGAAAAAGACTTTTTGTTTGGAACAAATAATATTTTTTGTCCAAACATCATCGACTTTAAAGAAATGTAAATCAAGACAAAGAAGATAATTGAAGATTAGCCAAGAGTTGTTCATTGTCACAATTTACCTTTTCAAGTTTTTCCTCATTGACTTTTGATCCAAACAAGAGAATTTTGATGTAGAGTCTTATTATATAAAAGCAAGAAAGAAAATGCAAGGTGTAACAATAAGACAAAGCAAAAGAAGAAGGGAAGTAAACCTTAACTAAAAGGAGCATGGGAAACAAAAAATACAAACAAAGCAAATACAAGGACTAGACAAGGGAAAAAATACAAGGTCATGCAATGCAATTGGAGAGCTAAAATTCACCTAAACCTACTCCTAACCTAATTGGCTAGAATTTTAGGGCCATGCATAATGGAATTTCCAATGTAACTACCCTAGACCTGCAATCAAATAGATACAAGAAATTAAAACTATTATAACATAATGTGCAACAAAAAAGATAAGAACTTGAGAGACATGCATAATAGATTGAAGATCTTGATTATCAATAGAAAGATGTGTCATACTAACTACCTTTAACCAGTTTCAAGATTTACCTTGTTGCTTGAAATGACAATGATACAAACCTTTAAGGCTTCTACAGAAGTACATCCATTCATGTTTTTAGTATTTTCAAACATCAAGAAATATAAAAACTTGTTATTTGTAGTGGAGATTGCCAAGTAATATTGCTTTAACCATTCAACGATTGGATCTTGATATTCAAAATAACTAATTTGAAAACTGTAAAATTCAAAACAAAATGAATTTTTGATCAACACAGTGGAATCACAAAGAGAATTTTTTGAGGGGAATTTGATATGATCTTGTTTAGAAGCCTTGCCAAGATGGTGAGGGCCTGACATAACCATCAACAAAAGATGAAGTTTCTCAACTATCTGAAAAGCACCTATATAATGAAATGATAAACCATGAAGATCAATGGGTTCAACAAAATAAATCAATGTAAAACAACTGTGATCAGGTATGCTGATGGGAAAATGATTAATTGAGTGGTAGTTGTTAGAACCATTATTATGATAATATTGGTGACTATAAGATCCTCGATTATCCATTAGTTCCATTTGTATTTGATTATACACCATGTGAGAAATATGGAAGTTTAAGGTATTAAAAATAATTGCTAACATTATAAATATGGGAAACCAATTAGGATACCAGGCTGACGAAAGATTGGAAGTAAGGGTCAAGTCAAACCAGGTATTCATATCAACACAAGGGTTTTGATTCACCGATTGAATCAAGAATTTACTATCACTCAAGAAGAGAGATTGTGCCAAAAATATGATTAAACTCATGACATACACAAAAGGGATAGGAAGGTGATTGATCTCAGACGTGTTTTATAGGGAGGAATATTCCAAACTAAAATGACCTTTGTCTTGATAATCAGAATGACATGATTTCAAGTTGTGTGTATCTGTATAAGATATGCTCCCCAATCCTAAATGTGATGCAAGAGATTCACATGATGAAGAAGTAACCAAAAAGAATTTTCCATTTGATAAAAGACTCCATATTGAGGGTTTAGGGGATTAACTTGAAAACAATGAAATTCCTTCAAGAATGAGCTCACTTATAGTGGATGAATATTAAGGAAAGAATTATGCATGAAATTTTGGATCCAAATTAGTTCAAAAATCTCAATGGGATTACGATAACTTGACATAACCATCAGCAGGGGCTAAAGTGCCGCAACTTCCTGATAGGTCTTTGAACTTTCTCATGATGGGTCATCAAATTTAGGTAGCTTAGAAAAATCAAAAAGTAGATATGCACCACTATTGTCAGATATATTAATGAAAATATTTTTAATGCCACTGGTTTGATCAGACTCAAGATTAAACATATCAGATTCTTGATGGGTAGAAAATTGAGATACATCGATTGGAAAACTCCCTTGATTTATTAGAAATTGTAATATCTTCTTCCTAACTTATGAAATATTTACAATTGAAAATATCATGCACAATAGATTCAATCCTTTCATCCTCTAATTGTAGGACCACACCATCCTATACTTGGTTTCAATCATGAATAGTCATATAAGCATCTAAAGGATTAAGAAAAGATGATGGTCTAACAGACTTATCCAACATATATGGGTACAATGAACAATGTGCTAGAGGTGAGGAAATATGAAGAGACTTAGTAGGAGAAACACCAATTGTAACTAAATCAGATTGAGATTGTAAGAACAAAAAATCAATATGCACGTTATACTCCATGAGATTATATTCATCATCATAATGATCAAAGAGAAACATACCAATGCAAAATTCAAATTGATCTTGCTTTTCTTCAACAAGGAATATTAAAGATTCCAAATCCTGACAACTTATTTATTCAAATTTGACATCTGAAGATGCATGAATTGAAGAAATTTTAGAATATTTCTTAATTGAAAGAGTATCCCATCCCATAAATGAATATTTCAAGCTATGAGAGGCATATTATGAATATATATTTCGCAAATATAAGCCTTTAAAAGAAGAAAATTATATCATTCGATGTACTTGGATATCCATCACTGCATGTATTAATGGAAACATGGATGCCATTGTAATGGTTTTACAAATTCTCAATTTTAATGGATGATTTGAAATCATTTGATAGGTTATCAAGATCGCAATATGGGTGATCAACCAAAGAGGCAAGATTGTCATCTTGAAAGAGCGAAGAAAGATGGAACATATCTTCACTGCTTTTCTCCTCTACACGTGAAATGATGATACCTTGTATATGATCAGTGCTTGAAACAACATGTTGAACATCATTTAGAGCTGAAGTCGATTGATCAAGCGGATCATGAAACAAGGAGTCATAAGACATAGATGGTGGAGGTTGAAGGGTATCCCTTAAGGGAATCCCACTTTCAATTAAATCAGATTCAAGGCTTGAATTATGTATATTTATGTGACCTTGAAAAAATATAGGATAAAACTTAACATAAATATCATTGTAGTTATTGAACCATTCCAATTTATTCCCCATAGGATCTAAAGCATGAGAAGGGGATGAAGGTGGAGGAGAGGGATCAACAACTTGTTTTTCAGATTTTCCAATTTTAACATCATCACAAGGACGAATCCAAATTAGTACTGAGAAAGGAGGAGGAAAAGGAAAAAAAGGCATAGTAGGTTCCTCCTAAACAATTTGGGGTGTCTCATGATAAACATAAGTTTGGAGAGAAAAATCGTCCAGGGGTTCAGATTCAAAATATTTCAAGGTAGGTAGAATTAAACTCTAATATTTTTCCATGATAAAATATAAATCAATCACTCCATCAGGAAGTTCATAGCAAAGGTGAAGAAACCGACTAAGAAAATCCTCTACAAATTCACCAGGTTTCATTCTAAGCCAATCAATTCTATCACAAAAATCATGATAACCATACCTGCTAAAGGATTGACGAAGCTCCATAGCGAGCTGTTCGAATGAATGAATGGAAACAACTGGAAAATTATGACACCATTTCTTAACTTTACCCTCAAGGGCGAGGGTGAATAATTTACTAGAAACATATTCATAATTGAATTCATAATATTCACAAAATTCAAGAAACAAAGATATATGTTGAGCTATGAATGTTTCACCTTGGCCATCAAACTTCAAATTTGACAAGTCATAAATTAATTCCATGGGGATTGAAATATTTGATCTATTGGTAAAAAATTTGAGATTATTATTTGGAAAAGAGCCATTTAAGATGAGATATTCATAACATACTCAATGGGAACAACTTGTCATATTCCCTCCTTTTAGTGTCAACTGTTGACAGTGCTAGAGATTTATCAACTAAGGGGGGTCTCCCCAACGTGAAACTCAAATTCGACCTCGCACCATTTAGATTAGGTGATCCAAATTGGATAATTATATTTTTTTTCATCCATCTCGATGCATTTAGAGTGGAAAAAGGATAGGAATCAATTCACAAGACCGTTTTTACCGGCAGGGACCTAGTTTGGAAAAACGGGGCCTAAAATGTTCCAGGAGCATTTTGAGGTATCAAACGACGTTTTTTGGGGGTAAAAATTTACTACTTTAGCACAACACCTTTTCATGCTATTCTACACTCAAATATATTTCCAACTAAGTAAGAAGCGTGTCAATCAGAGTCTGTATGAAAAATTTATACCACTAAGAAGTTGACCTTCCTGTTTTCACACTTATAATTCAAGAGGATGTCGCATCATCCCTCATTATTCGTGGAAAAGGGGCTAGCCACGTGATTTTGAGGTAAAATAATCTAGAAGATTCTATATTGTAACTCTAGTTAAGAGTTGATTTAGTCAAACTTAATCACCAGTAGGATATTAGGCTATGTTATAACAAGGCCAGTAGGAGGAACATACATTCCAGTATGTCAAGAGAATTTTGTTCCATAGCTGAGAAAAGATAGCCAAGAGAGATAGGAGGTAGAGCACAAAGAGAGGATCTATGCACTGTAGAAGCCCACGGTCCACATGCCTTACTTCTTTATCCCTGCATCCAGATTTCTAAATAGAGAAAGAGAGTAGAGCGGGCTCACCTTCCAGCTGGGTTTTCTCTCGAAAGGGTTTCCTAGAGAATTTATTATGTCTTATGTGTGTGCATGTGATATATATTTTATCATTCTCTATTTTCTACATAATTTCCATTCACATGCATGCAATAATTACAGTAAAATCTATAGATCTAGAAATTAAATAAAAATGTAACTATTGTAGAATTTCATATTTTTAATATAATATTGCCAGATATGCTGTGACGAACTTCCCAATGGAATATCCATGATATTTTACGAATTGTATAGGAATCAGAGCTAGTTTCTTTGGATATTTTGTGAAGATTATAGGGATCTAGATCGGCAGGGTTGAAAATAATAAAATCTTAATCATGGGTGATGAATCTGTAAACAACCCTCATGATCTTGCAGAGGCAAGGTTTATGCAGATGGAACAATAAGTTGTAGATATCAACCACAATGTAAACCTCTTCATGGCGGTCTTGAATAACAAGCTAGGGATATTTGGAGAAGATGGGGGTTCGAATGCAGAGGAAAAATCAAAACAAGGATCACAATATCGAGGTTTAAAGGAGAATCAGTTGAAGAAAGAACCGAAAAAGATCAACCCAGTTCAAATTTTGTGAACCAATCACAATCCCTATTTAAAATGGAAGCAAAAGTTGATATCAAGCCATACCACAAGGAGATCGATTCTCTAAATTTGAACCATTATTTTAGCAACTAGAAGTTTATTTCAATGTTCATCAGATTGAGGAAGGAGAGAATATATCATTCATGTGGCTGAAATTAGAGGGCCATGCACTGACATGGTGGGAAATCCAAACAAAAAATTTGAGGTTGGAGGGAGAAACTCTAGTGACTAAATGGGAATATTTCAAAACCCTCATTCATTCAAAATTTTATCCCATTGGGTACATGGAGGACCAATGGATCCTGTGGCATTACTTCAAGCAAATGTCGAGCCAAAGTGTGCGGGAGTACAACACAAAATTCAGAAAGATGGCTATAATGTTAGGTATATCTCCAAAGAATCCAAATGTACAAAGGTATTTGTGGGGTTTGCACCGCCATTTGCGTGAGCAAGTGATGCTGTTAAAGCCCAAATCAATGGACGAGGCTTGTGTAAAGGCATAATACCTGGATAACATAGGCTTGAAAAGAGAGAAATCAAGTGGATCGAAGCAGAAGGAGAAACATGGAACTTCTAAGGAGGGGAAGAAGTAGCAAAAAGGGGGAAAAGATAAAAATATGACAACCACATCACACTAGTGTAAATATCTTAGCAACCAATGGAACCACTGCAACATTGATGGCCATATAGAGGAGAAGTGCTAGAAGTTGAATTTAGAGCTACACCCGAAGAATAAAAAGAAAGATAATAAGAATAAGAATCTAATGGCCATAAATTCGAGCAACCAAGTTGAAAGAAACTCGGACATGGATGAGAAAATCATCTGTACAGTAGTGCATAAGGAGGTGAGTATGAATAGCCTTCAGCAATAGAAAGAGAAATAAATGACCAAACTCTTCCATATAAAGATACATGTCAAGAAGACAAATATTGATGCTATGTTTGATTCAGGATCGCAGGTGAATCTCATTGTAGCAGATCTAGTCAAGAAGTTCGGGCTGGAAGTTCGTGATCATCCAAACCCATATCCACTGGGATGGGTAAATAAGGATGCATAACTGAAGGTAATAAAACAATGAAAAATTGGATTTTATATCAGCGCTGATTTTATTGATGAAATAGATCTAGATGTGGTTCCCCTTGATGTATGCAGAGTCATGTTTGGGAGTCCATACATGTCCATGTGTGATGCAATATTCATGAGGAGAGCCAACCAATAACGACTCGTTAAGGATGGAAAATTTTTCATCATCAACGCACAAAAAGGAAAATAAAAAAATTCATTGGTAAGTGCCAACCAAACCAAGAAATTGATCAGTTCCAAAAAGAAGTATATTTTATTATTTTAAAGAGAAAGTGAGTCTGTAGAGGAGTAAATAAGAGGTAAGGCATCCCTATAGGGGTTTACTAAGTAATAGAAACAACCATTGGAGGATTTGTTACATGCATATAGGGATGTATTCCGAGAACCTAAAGGGGGTTCCTCCTAAGAGAGAATTGGAGCATGAGATCCAACTATTTCTAGACTCCCCATTTTCAAATATTGGGCCATACAAGAAATATGTTATAAAATCAAGTGAGGTGAAGAAATAGTTGTAGTAGATGCTGGAATAGGGTGTCATTCGATTGAGTACATCACCATGTGGATAACCCATCGTCATTGTGCCAAAGAAGGATGGGAATTTACAGATGTGTATAGATACAAGGCATTGAACAAAATCACGCTTAAGAACATATACCCCCTTCCTAAGATAGATGATTTGTTGGATCAAGGCCACCCACATCAAAGATCACAAAATTGAGGACTCTTATGCACATGGAGCTATTCACCCATGTTGGATATAGAAAGGCACATTTAGAAGATGAGGACTTAAAGGAGGTGTATCAACAGTTGTAGATTCAGAGTCAGGTGGACGATGGTGAAAACACCATTGACTACCATCTCTAGGATGGGTTACTCCACAGGTTGGATAAGCTATTTGTTCCTAAAGGTGAGCAATTGTAGCTGATTAGAGATGCTCACACCTGCAAGGTTTCAAGGAAATTTGGTATATGAAAGACCATGGCTAACTTGTAGATGTATGTGTATTGGCCCAAGATGCAAGAGAAGGTAGCTAGTTTCATAAGAGGATGCGTGCTTCATTGTACCAGCAAGCCTCACAATAGGAAACAAGGTCTATATCATCCCTTAACTATACCTACTAATCCTTGGGAAAGCATTTCCATGGACTTTGTGGGAGGTTTACCGACAACCATGAAGGGACATGACTAATTTTTCGTGGTAGTTGATAGGTTCAACACGATGTGTGTTCTGATGCCCTGTAAAAGTACCATCATTGATTAAGAAGCAACGAACTTGTTCTTTGGATATGTCTAGGATCACTTTGGGATACCAAGGAGCATATTTTCAGACAGGGATACAAGATTTATCAGTGCATTCTGGACTACATTATGGGAGAATATGGACACAAAGTTGAATAGATCTACACCATTCCATCCACAGACTGATGAGAAGACAAAATTAGTCAACAATAATTTGATGCAACTTTTGAGGGGATAAAACCAACAACATCCAAAGACCTGTGATGAAAATTTGGTATATATACACATTATTACAACATAACAGTTCACACTTCTACATGAAGTCCCAATTTGAGACTTGTTTTGGATATTATACACCTTCACCTTTGGATGTTGCATATGGGAAACAAGGAGGAGTGAGGAAAGATCTTACAAGATATTCCTGGGCGTTAAAAAATTCATATAGAAGATCAGGAAGATACATCTACAGGTACAAGAAACACCGCAGAAGTAGTAAGAGAAGTATAAGGCGAGGCATGATCAACACAAAATAGAGAAATCATTCAAGGTGGGAAACAAAGTATGGCTACAGTTGAACAAGGAGAGGCTATATGGGATTGGTAAGAAAATAAAGGCTATAAGTTATGGTCCCTTTGAGATACTGGAAAAGGTGGGTAATAATACCTATCGACCCAGTCTACCACCACATATGCACATTTAATTAGTTGTGAATGTAGAGAATTTGAAATTATATGAGCCTTCCATGCTAGACCAGGAAGAGGAACATGTCCTACCTTTTTTGGAGGATTTGGCACCAAATGCTCAGGAAAAGTTGACATAAGACACAATTTTGCAGAAGAGGTCTAGAGCTACAAGAGAAGGGTAAAATGACTTGTGGCATATTAGATTGAAGGGACAACTTCCAGGAAAAGATAAATGGTACACCAGAGAGAAGGTGGAGGAAAAAATTCCTCACTTAATTGGATCATTATATTTTTTTTCATCCATCTCGATGCTTTCAGAGTGGAAAAAGTAGAGGAATCAGTTCATGGGACTATTTTTACTAGCGTGATCCAGTTTGGAAAAATGTGGTCTGAAACCTTCTGGGAGTGTTTTGAGGCATGAAACACATTTTTTGGGGGTAAAAAATTACCTCTTTAATTCAACACCTTTAAATTCTATTCTACACACAGATATATTTCCAACGATGCAAGAAGCACGTCAATCAGAGTCTGTATGCAAAATTTATGCCACTCAGAAGTTGACCTTCATGTTTTCACACATATAATTTGGGAGGATGTTGCATTAGACCCCATTATTCATGGAAAATGGGATAACCATGTGATTGCGATGTAAAATACTCTAGAAAAGTCTATTGGAATCATGATTGTTGTTAGACCAAAACTCGTAGGCTTTAGTATCCGCTACAATCGCCAAAGTTAGGATCCACGAGAGGCGGTTAGTCCATGTCGTGAAACACACAGGGAGCATTGAACCCAATGTCCAACAATATCCCCCCCAATGCGATCCGGGTGAGTTTTTAACTCGAGACCTGTTGCTTTGATACCACATGTTGGAATCACGATTGCCATTAGACCAAAACCCGCAGGCTTTAGTATCCACTACAATCAAACTGTGTTATAACCAAGCCACTAGGAGGAAGATAAATTCCATTATGTCGAGAGAATTTTGTTCCATAGCTGAGAAAATATAGGCAAGAGAGATAGTAGGTAGAGAACACAAAGATGATATGTGCACTATAGTGACCCATAAGGCACAAGAATTTTGTACTTGCAACCATATTTCCAGACATAGAAAGAGAGTGGAGCGAACTCATCTTCCAGTTGGGTTTTCTCCTAAAATGGTTTCCCAAAGCATTTATTGTGTCTTATGTGTGTGTGTGAGATATATTTCACCATTCTCTATTTTCTTATAAATATTTCAATATAAAACTTAAATAAAAGTGTGAATATTCAATATAAATATAAATCTTATATAAAAATATAGAAAAAAATCTTATAATTACCTTATAAATATTTCAATATAAGACTTAAACAAAAGTGTGAATATTATTTTTAACTAATATATTTCAATATAAACTTCTTCTTCCCCGATCGGTGTGCGATGAAGCATATCATCCCTCCCATCAAAAAATATGGTAGTGGCTTTGGAATTGAAGCCCACCACCCTCCACATGAGTGGCAAGGGTGGCAGGAAGTACTGGTGCATGCATTGGGAGGTGAGGTGGTGGGAAGGAGTCCCACACACAGTGATTAAATCAAGGTGGAGGAAGACGTGAGGGTTTTTTTATGAAGGAGGACTCTGGTGTAGGCGCGATTGCAGGAAGACAAACCTCCATCAACCTTCAACCATGGTGAAATCCAAGTATGTTTATGGTTCCCCCTTCGTCTCTCATACCATGTTTCTTTTGTGTTAGTTGGAAAGGTCTCCTTGGGAGCTTAAGGGGGTGAATTTGGCCTTGAATGGGCTGTTTCTGGGTAGGAAAGAGCCAAACTGCTTCGGCTTTGGTTGGGGGATGGTCAGGTTGTTTTTGGGTCTCTAAATTTGTATCTGTAAAGGAATGGGGCATGGCCTTTACATGCGCCTGAGTGATAGTCTGTAGGGTGAGGGACATCGGCCTAAGAGGTTGGAGAGGGGTTGGGAAATTCATTCTGGGTATAGGGTCAGGCAGAGGTCTCGGGTCCCGTTTGTTATAGAGGTAGCACATGGTAGCTCCACCACGAGCCACCTAGGATTTGCGTAAGCAGAGACCGGGTGATAGAACTCGATCCAGGATGGGAATGTGGCAAGCAAAGACTCTTGTGTAATTTGGGAGGGTGGGTTGTACATTAAGCAGGCTAGAACCAGGTGGGGGGTCGGGATATTGACGGAAGGCTGGGGGTCTGAAGGGGATAGGAATGTTAGCTTGGGTGTACGTAATCAGTAGGGTATGTGGGTTGCAGAGGAAAAGTTTGGTGTGAATGTGAAATGCCCTCAAAGTGTTTGGGATGGGATAATTATAAGGATGCATCCCCCGAGGCACCACTGTTATGATAATTTTGCTGTATGGGATCAAAAGAATTTGCAATACATGGAATTACAACCCTGTTTGCTTCTTTGGATAAGTAACATTCTCAAAAATATTTCTCGAGACTATTGGAAGTCTCAGCCCAATACTCCAGCACACAGTGTTCATATCTATTAGGCAGAGGCCTCTATGATGATGGCCTGCTCAAAGGGCCCAACAGCTTGAAGCCGTTACTAGAAAGATAAGGGTAAGGAGGTTAAAGCTCAACCTAGCTCACCCCCGAGCAAGCCAAGGGGAAGGAGGCCGGTAGTGGAAGTCATCCATGAGGCAGAGAAAGTGTACCATGAAAACACAACGGAAGAAATTCAGAGGCTCATTGAAAAATGGGAGGCTACCATAAATAGATAGGCGAGAACAAAAATGGATATGGAGGAATGGAAGGGCCTTGTGCCTGATCCGAGGAAAACGAGAGGCAAAATGACACAGTTCAAGTAGACACTGTATCTCTACTATTCCATGAAGGGCATCCTTGGAAAAAACCCGGAGCAGATTTCTACGAGTATGGTAAACTTAGCCTAAGACTTCCCAGACTACAGGAGCGAGTTTGATAAAATCAAGTTCTTGCTGACAAAGCAGGATGGGTGCCTCGAGCGCATAAAGTACCACCTTCCATGCATTGTCAAGCCATCTGAGTAGGTTGGCACTTCGGTTCAGGATCCGACACCTGTGGAATCAGCCTTGGCACCCGAGGAGGGATAGTAGTCTCAGGATGTTTAAATATAGTAGGATTTTTTATTTTATCTATATGCGACTAGCATTTACATTTCCATTGTTAAGCAAAACTGGTAGTAATTAAGTGAAAAAAATATATATGTGTGAATATTCAGGCCTTGTTTGCTTGGTATGATAGACTAAAAACCTTATTTTTGGGATGACATACCACACCATTAGGTGGCCAACAGATTCGGTTTCTTGCTCAGGAAGAGTTGAGGCCACCAAATTGGGAAATTTGGCTGTATTCTGTTTATAAAAATCAATGAAAAAAGAGTCCTACCAAGATTACAAAAAAGAAAATAAACTTCTTATATATGTGTATACAGTGAGAGAAAGCACACACACACTTATATCATAATAAAATATTTCAATGTTTAGAAGTCCAAGAAATAATTAAAAGTGAAATTTAGTTTCTTTTCTGATAAGAGGGATGTGGAATTCATTCAATTTTTAATATAAAATTGATATGTGAGATTTAAATTACATTATTAATAATAAAAATATTCAATGTAGGTTATAAATATTTTTCTCACCATCCAAGGTTAAATAATATTGACATATATTTAAAAATATATTAGTAAAATAATATGGACAATGTGGTTTATAAATGAAATATGTCAATGTTCATATCAACTAAAATATTTCAATGTCAACTATACATATATGTATATATTATATAAAGCAATTAAAGCATTTAAATTCTTATTGCTAAAACATTTTAAATCATTTAAATATTTTTATTTAACAAAACACTCTAAAAGAGTTTCCATATCAATATTTTTTATCCCTCTTCAACCTTGGTAGATTAGTGGTTAAGATGGATCTATACTAGTTTTTTTAATTCCAACATATATCCATCTTAATTCCCGATCTCAATAGCCAAGATGACTCAAATATATCAAGATGCAAACCTCTTTTTGAATGCAAAATATGAGGAAATGGTTACACCTCTAGAGATTTGATTCCTCTGGCTCTTGGTAGATCCAAGTACACATTAATAAAATATTTTAACTATAAAAAGATATTTTATTTTCTCTCATTTTATATATGATATACATAGTTGACATTGAAATATTTTATTTCTGATTAGAATCTTTACATTAAAATATTAATACATGTCCATATTTAGAAGTAGAAAACATATATTCATAAATCATAATCTCTTTATTATTAATATAATTGATATATTTTAAAATGTTATATGTCAATTCCATATTAAAACTAAAGGGATCACAAATCTTCCCCATATCTTGAATTAGAAAGACCTAATAATGGCATATCACCCTTCTAGTTCTTTCTCTCAATGTTTCTATATATTTGATGTTAAAATATTTTACTCAACATGCATATTGAAATATTTGATTTATAATCCATATTATATATATATTTTTAAATGTTATATGTGAACTCCATATTAAGAATATATTAAATTAGACATCTCCGTGGGAAAGTGAAAATATAAGAATTTTATTAATTTAAATAAATTTATTATTCTCTATATAAAATTGACATAAAATTATGTTGTTATTCAATATCGACATTGAAATATTTTATTTATGGCTAAGAATCAAATGTTTTTTTTGATTAATATATTTTTATTTTAAATATTATGTGCCTACTCAACATATACTGGATTAGACATCATGTAATATCAATAATGTTATTTTTACATGTTATGTCAACTCCATATTTTTTTCCATAAGAAAAAATAGTAACTTTTATTTATAGAAATAAAAATTACATTTTGTAAACACAGATAATGTGTATGCTGTAAGAGGAACAAAAGAGCATGTCATTACATATGTGGGGGGAAATGGACATATACGAAACTATTAATTCCATGAAAAATCAAGATATTCCATAAAAGAAAAAGGAGAAAAAAAAGATATAGAATTTATGGATGAAAAATAGTGTTGCTTTTTTCATTTTTTCCCTTACTTATTTGCACTTGTTACCACCCATTGGGATCTCGATCACCTAGAAGCAAAACTAGTTCTTGACCCCCCTCTAGATGTGTGGGTTCTTTGTTAGAATCTGAACCCTCTGTGGAATGTGCTCATTTGGTCTCACTTGGGCTTGTCAAAGGTTGATGTTTTTCTATATATGGAGTTGTCGATGGTGAAGTGGAAAATCCATCCTGAACCGCACTGTCCCCCTCCATTTTATCTTTAGTTTTTTCTTTCCAAGTCTCTTTATTTTCCTCCTTCTCTTCTTCAAAAAGAGGAGGATCACTAAACTGCCATCCTTTTGGTCTAGTTGACTTCTTATTTTTCCTTTTTTGGATCTTCTTCACTATATGACATGTTTTCTATAGATGACCAGTTTGGAAACACACATGACATTTGAAGGCCGTGTTCTCATAATCTAAAGTTTTTGACCACTAAAAATTATTTTTCTTAAAAGTGATGTGATTTGGTAATCCTTTACTAAGATCTATCTCCACACAAACCCTAACAAAAGTGAATATTCATTTTTCCATTCTTTCCATATCCATTTTTTTGAATTTTCCTAATTTTTTCCCAATGTGTTCAAGGACTTGATGGTACCAGAAAGGAAGGGGAATATTTGGGAGTCTAATCCAAATTTGCATAACAGTAACCACCATGGATGTAGCATCAAAACCTGGAAAGAACAGTGTAATTAATAGTCCCGCTCTACCTGAGAACCAAGGCCTTTCATTTAGCACACAATCCAGTTCTTTTTGAGTATCAAATTGGACTTCAAAAATTCCTTTAGAGCAAAGGTAAATGTCATAATTAGGTGTCCATGAAAAAAACACCCACTCATGTAATGCTTTAGGTTTTTTCCAAAAGCCATTAAATTTGCAAATAACGGCTTTAGATTTTAAAGTTGTGAACAAGGAGGATACCTATGGGATATTGACCTTCATGGATGGAGCTTGTTCCATTTGGTCCATAATATATGAGCCTAGAATGTTCTGATTGAGATCTGTAGGGTTCAAAGTCTTCTCCGGAACAATATCCTTGGAAGTGCTTGATTTAAATACATCTTTAAAGGAGGTCGGAGGGCCATTGATGTATTGGCACTTAGAGCGCCCCCTAGTAATCTGGAGTTCAAAATGATTGTTGAGTTTTTTGTGATGTTATAATCTGTTATCTGTGCAGATCTTGTAAAATTTTCCCAACATATTGCAGACATTTAAATATTTTTGGAATCCCCTCATTCATTTTGATGGAATCCTTAAGTGAGGCCACATTTTTAGTGTATCTGATCCATAAAGTTTGGGACTTCCCGCTAAATTTTTAATAAAAATATGGAAACTATCATCCTATGTCTGGACAGTCTAAAGGAAAAAAAGAGATTCACACAAAGCAGGCAGGAGTCCTTAGTCCCACAAATAGGGATGACACAATATGCGTTAAGAAATGTGTGACTGGTCATATAAGATAAAATATACAATAATTCACAACGTAGAGACCACAAGACACTGAGCCATACACAACATATACCCATAGTGTCAATAAAACAAGATCCATAGCCTTAAAAAAGATCCCCACATAAACTTATGGAATGCATACAATGTAGTGACAATGTGAGCAGAGGAAGGATAATAACCACAGTTTTCGTGTGTAGCAAATTCACCACGACTAAATCGGTAGGGATGGGGTGTCGACAACACAAGTCGCTTCACAAATGATATGAAATTTGTCTGTGGGATCAAGTGATTTGAATGCACCATAGGAGGAAGCCGTCCGAGTGCCGCAAATCTCATCCTCAGCGCACTCCCTGGGAACAAAGATCCATACTCTAAAACACACCTTAGCGTGAGTGAACGCGACAAAAAAACCCTTTGCTAAGGCTATCCCAACAGACCCTTGATGCCTCAGATCCATAGATGCCCAGGAGACCTATAGAGAACCAACGTGTTGCAACCGAGCAAAACCCTTAGAACCAAAAAACAAAACCCTAGTTTCGACGATCTACATCCTCCACTAAAACACACACTTCTGTCAACTCCATATTAAGTAGTCAAGAAATTATATATCTCCGTTATACTAGAAACTATATTATTTTTTTTCTACTTTCAATTACTATATGTATATATAAAGTTAACCTAAAATTAAGATAAAAATCAAAATACTTACTTTATAGTTAACATTAAATTTTTTAGATTATAATATAAATATTATTTTAAAATCTACCGTTACAATATATCCCTCATATTTATTAAACTGGTCTATGAAGGAAATGATTTTATATTGACCATTCATCCCAAATATTTCTACAAAGCTTTCAATTATGAAATTATACTAAAATCGATCTTATCTTTAAGTGTGCCTAAGGTTTGGATCTTCAAAGACCCTATTGAACTAGCTCGATACGTTTATGGTCCATCCTTAGTGGTTGTGTTTATTAGAAAAGCCAGAAGCTTCCGGATAAGAAAATCAAAAATCTAAATTATATACACCATAGGGAGTCGGGTAATTTATGCACCTTATCTTTAACCAGGGTATTTCTATTATCAATCTAGTGCAATACTGCAACATTGCACATCCTTCGAAATATTCATTATGAGGTCGAAGTAATCATAATGAGTTGATAACTAGTTGGGTGCAGTTATTTACATTTTCAAATATAGTGAAAGGTCTATTAATTTCTTATACCATGCAAGCATTACGGAGCACAAAGGGAACTACTAACTTAAAAGAAAACGCAAATGACCCCATGAAATTTCCATACATAGTAACAACTTATCGCAGAAAATTGCAATATTTCAATTGATCAGGGTAGCACAAATGGAAAGAAAGATCAGAGTAAATACCTGGAACTTGAGAAATTGCATAGCTTTCCAGTACTTTAGAAGGTGATAAGCGTCATATTAGCATCGCACATGATCACCAACTCTTGTGCATTTTTTTAGTAACACACCTCATCGCATTGAAAAGTAACTTACCTGCTCATTGCGTTTTCTATTCTCTTAGATTTCTATTTTTCTCCGACCCATCTCTCGCCTATCATAACAAAACATAGATGAGATCTAATGATGAAGAATCCCAAGCTCTTTGAAAAGGCTTGTCATATCATAATTTCCTGTCTGGAATTGGGTTTTGTAAGCCAAAATTGGAGGGTGGGAATCCTCTGCACAAAGCAAGTGAGCTGAGAGTGATATGGGAAATTACTAGGTGGGCCATACAATTGTGAATTCTCTCCGGCTATAATTTTATTTTGCGAATCTAAGAAACGCGGAAAGAATGGTAATGAACTCGAGACACTATGAGAAGGATGCGGACCAACACTGCCACCTTCGACCTTGAATAGTGTCCACGTTAGAGGCATTATATCTCGGCAAGGATGTAATATGAGAGGAAATTATTGTCTCTATATAAAATTATATTTAAAAATATATTATTTGCTTTTAAAGTTTAATATTACAGTTAAATTAATAAAAATAAAAAAGTATGTGTTATAATTCTATCTTGGTAGAGATTAATACAATAATTACTATTTCATTGTTAAAAATCATTTTTTATTTTATTTTATTTTATAAATGGTTGTTTATTTATATAAGCTTTCAAAATAGGGAGATTATGTTTCATCATATATATTAAATTTTATTAATAATTAATTATTCATAAATTTCTAACAAAAAAAATTCTACTAATTATTTTTCACATATTTTTTTAAAGTTTCTATATTATTTTCTTTTGGTTTAAGTGGATAATATCTTCATTGTCCTCTTATTGGACCCATTAAAAAATATATAGATATACATTTAAGAAAAACTTAAAAAGTTCAATTATTTGGGTCGTAAATTGTTGGTGCTCTAATGTGAGAGGCTCCAATTTTTTTTGCATCTTTGTTAACCATTTTTCAAAGATGGAAATTTGTAAATCTTAGTCTTTGAACTTCATCCTTCATGGTAGTTTCTTTTCATAATTGGAGTGTGTATAAGTTTTTTAGTCATTTGATATTTTTTCTTGTTGCTTCTTCTAACTTCAAATCCAAGTTTGGAATTGACATGGTTTAATATGTAGTGGGCAATATAGAAGTCAAGGAGGTTGGGTTTTGTGTGAGAGGATCATAGGTATTTTGATGGATAATGCAAAAGTAAAGGAGCTTACAAAGAGCCACCTATGGGACAATGCCATTAGTAGAGAGGGGAGAGAACTAGGGTGTTATCCTTGAGTGAAACCCATAAATGTAGCCATCTTTTGTTAGTGCTTAATAATTCAGGTCAAAATTATCAATTTCACTCTTACACATCTTTTGTGAGTGTTTAAGAATTAATGCAAGATTTATCCTTGAAAAACCATGCAAACTAATAAGGAATACATGGAAGCAAAACATCACAACAGAGACAACACTTATTGCAACTCTAATAAGTATTTAGTATCTTCTTTTACCCAATCGAGACAACATGGGTAGGGATGACAAGTCATTGACATAGCCAATGCCTTTGAGACCATATTATTTTCACTAACATTGTCTATATCAACAAAACTGCATGATTTTCAATTTGGTTGTTGTGAGTAAAGATCATTACATGGGTAGAAGGACTCAAAGGATGAGACGTAAGTACTAGTTGTGATTATGGTTTAGTGGGACTCTCCACATAGATCACATCCTCATGAGGTGCACTAAAAGTGACCACATTAGAGAATAAAGTTGTAGTAGAGAATGTGTGGTGAAGTGGGTGGAAATATGTTGTGTTGTGATAGGTTGGTTTCTGAAAGTATTGACTAGTGTAGGGTGGAGAAGGTGAAACAATGGGGACAGTTGTTGGATTGGGAGACAATTGAGACTAATAACAAAAGTCAAAAGGACACTTACATTTTCAATGACAAGAACATTTTTGAATGCTAAGGAAAAATACATAATATGGACTATGGTGACTTCATGGCATAATTGAAATAATACACCCCAATTAAACTTTATAACAAATACATATTTAGAATCTTCAATAGGTAATTGCACTTGAATTTCAAATATAAAACTTCAATATATTGATTTACCCTTTACTTGAAAAATTGCTCCAACCAAAGCCACTTTGCCCATAATTCTTCACTTAGACAACAAGATAGAAAAACTTACAAAGAGTTATGTAGAATTCTTTCCAACATGTTATGGAATGATGAGTGTGATTAATTATTTTGTACTTAATTAAAAAATAAATAAATCCATGTATCTAATCTGTCAAGAATTTTCTCACCATTGAGTTCCTAATGCTTATATCACTCTCATGGCTGGATTTTTGTCCATGGGTTTTGAGCCAATGGAATTTTCACCATAGAGCACTTTAACAGAACAATCACTGGATTTTTGCCCATGGGTTTTGAACCAATTACCTTTTTACTATAGAGTGTTTTAACATAGTAATGGCTTTTTGCCCATAAATTTTGAACCAATGACCTTTTCACCATAGAATACTTTAAGAGAACACCTTATCATCATATACATTACATGACATAAGCTTCAAGTTCTGGTATCAATTAATACAAATAATATAAAATAAAAATTATTTAATACAAAATACAAATAGAAATTAAACAATAAGATTAAATATTTTATAAATAAAATTATTATCTTTGCCATGGAATTACCTTTCTTTATATATAGATTGCTAGACTAAACAACACTACATTGATTATGTCTAGTTTTTTGTTTTAATATCTTCCATCATATGATTGACAAGTGTTATTGATTCAAAGTATCCTAACCAGGGCATGGCTTAGTGTAGGCCAGGAAAGCATTTTATAGATTATTAGTGTTTGGCCAAGAGATTGTTTGATTGTCACAAGTTTCTTGAATCACCTGCCATTCACTTATATTTCCCCCACCTTTACCAAAAATAAAACCACAGGAAAATATATGAGAGAAAAATCATGTTACGACCAACACTAAACCACGGTGAATGCAGTGTATAATGCAATTCCATTACTTCTTCCTTTATCCCTAATATGTAAAGTGCAACTGTCTTCTCATGTTTTTCTATGTAATATTTTGGAAACCTCCATTATTTGTTCAAATAAATATGAAAATAGTGATGTCACCAACTTAATTCTTCTGCCCAAATCAATCTGACATTGTATTGTCTATATGGAAACCACTTGAAAACTGAATACAAGTTAAACTGGGGAGGATGTGATTACTACATACTGATACAACATTGATTGCATACTACCTGTAAATTGAATAATGGACATTTTTGTTGTTTAGTGTTTACATGGAGAGAATGCCACCTGATGATTGTTTTCTTGTGACCTCCCAGCTCAACAAAATACCCTTTAAAACTTTCTCTCATTAACGTAATATCCCTTGATGGTACGTTTATTGCACAAAATTGTGTGTATGAGTCTCTAGTTTCTGTTTGCTTGCTGGCCTTCATTTTCTGTGTACTTCATTAGACAGGACATTGTCATACGACTTTATGGACATTAGGTAGGGGTGGTGTTTTGCATTTTTTTTTTTCCATTGTACCTTCTGGCTTTTTCGTGTCAAACAGAGATGAGCGTGTGAAAAAGTTGATATGTTTTATCCTCAGATCTTCTCGACGCGTCCTTTCAAAATCACATCAAATCAAAGAATAGGGTATACTTTGGAAAAGCTAGAACGACAGCTTAATTTCAAGCTTGCTACAAATGATCGTCGTTGTCGTTTGCACTAACCTATAAATAAAATAAAATATATGCTTATAGCATGATGCTGGAAAATGAAATTCATAGTTTAAATCAATAAAATTGAGATCTTAATTGCAAATTCAGGTAGCACTAACATATAAATAAAATAAAATATGTGCTTATAACATAAACCTGCAAAATGAAATTCATAGTTTAAATCAATAAAATTGAGATCTTAATTGTAAATTCCGGTAATGGCTTATAACATAAGGCTGCAAAATGAAATTCATACTGTAAATCAATAAAATTGAGATCTTAATTGTAAATTCCGGTAATGGCTTATAACATAAGGCTGTAAAATGAAATTCATACTGTAAAACAATAAAATTCAGATCTTAATGGTAAATTCCGGTAATAAGGTAGGTAATAAATGTTAGACGATTGAAATGTTTTAGGCCATTAGATTCACAAGTTAAAGTTTTATATATGTTTTTTATAATGTTAGTTTTTTTTTAATAAGAAATTGAATTTAGGTTTTGGTGACTTTGTCAAATTACACAAAGATTTAAAAAAAAAATAAATTAAATAAAAATATTGACATATTGTAATGAACATTTTAACTAGGTCAAGTAAAAAATAAAAATAATACTAAACTATAAAAACAACCCATGGTATTGACTCATGGTATGCATGTGGAATGTGGTTTATGTAAAGGGGGAAATTAAGATGGCCTAACTCTAGATCTACCAAGAGCCAATAGGGATCAAATGTCTTGATATGCAAACCTCATTGATCCCTCTCATCAATAATATAGATCTAAACTAATTATTTACTAAACTATAAAAACAACCCATGGTATTGACTCATGGTATTCATATGGAATGTGGTTTATCTAAAGGGGGGAATTAAAATGGCCCAACTCTGGATCTACCAAGAACCAAGAGGGATCAAATGTCTTGATATGCAAACCTCATTGATCCCTCTCATCAATAATATAGATCTAAACTAATTATTTAATAAATTTATTTTTAAATGTTTATAACCATTATTCTTTTAAATTTTCACTTAATAAAATGTATCTAAATTTCATACATCCAAATATACATAGTTTTTCTTGTTCTATATTATTTTTATTACAACTATTTTATTATTCCAAAAATACATGGTTTTTTTGTTACATATTATTTATGTTACAATTGTTTTATTATTCATGAGTAGTATTTCTTAATATAGAAAAAATTAAATTAATAATGAATTTTTTAAAAATATGTGATCTTTTTAAATTTCCAAATTATTTCACACCACATGATTTATCTTGAGCAATAATGATGAATGTTCATAATTCCCATTTCTTAAATAACTCTAAATTTACCTTTAATTACTTAATTGTAATAGTTTGTAACTACATACATACTCTTCCTTCCGTTAAAAAAAAATATATACATATTTTTAATTACCTAATTTTAGCTTTTATAATTTTTCATATTATATGATGTCAAACTTACTCAACTTTTTATTATGAAATTTTAAACAATGTTTCTCACTACATAATTTTAGCTTTTATGTATATAATGTTATAAGGATCTAAGATGATAACAAAGTTTTGAATCATGATAACTAGGTGAAAACCAAAACTAAGTTGTAGCCACAAGCAAAAAATCACAACTCACAGAATATATCCAGGTTGCAATAAACCCCATACATTGTGATGGACCTCATGGGAATTTTAGTGCACATAGAACACCACCCTAATAATTCTATATTCTTGATCAATTTAGAATAACCTAGGATGTGTAAAATATTTTAATAAGAAACTAGATTTGTAATTATGATATATAAAACTATAACTTAAATTTGTGAATTTGCTTTGTATTTTTTTTTCTTATGTATATAGAGAAAGAATAAACCAAGTTTGGAGTTAAGAACATAAACCATAGCATAAAGAAAAATATCTCCTTCCAAAAATGTCTCCATATTAAAATGATATTCACTTTCTTGTATACCAAGAATATTGTTCTTCATATACAATTTTTGATAAGCATGCAATTGCCCCTCAGATATGTATATGAACTTGAAGTAAACTCTATTTTTATTGATAAAAATTCTCTTTATTGACATCTATGATAGATAGATTGTACTTGAATGTATTTAAAATATCTTATTTGAGTTACGTGTTGGGTTATTAATCACCAAAGGATTTTCACCCCCAATTTCCTATTTCAATATCTATAACAAAATTTGTATACATGTGAACATATTATGTTGGTTTACATATATATTTTCACCCCCAATTTCCTATTTCAAAATCTATAACAAAATTTTTTGGTTGATAACTCTTATCATCAATATCTTTGAAACCGCCATGACTTGCTTCCATGGAAGAAAATTTTTCCTGTCATTCCTTCACGACGACTTGTTCTCTACAACATCTTGTTTCTTCTAGGCTACTCTTTCCTATGCTATTTCCTTCTTATTTCTTATAGGTTACTCTTTCCTTTGCTATTTCCTTACAACGTTTCTTTTGCAACATATGGTGCAATTGCTAGTTATATATTTTGGAAATATTTCAAAATCAGCCAGACATGAGTGACCTTATTCTTTTTGTCCAATTCCGAAATATTTTTGAAATAGGCAATCTAGATAAGTTGAATTCTTATACACATACTTTACCGAGCTAACTCAAATTTTATAAATGTGTGCTAGGGTTTTGTCGCATTTGTTTGTAACTTGTTTGTGAAATAATTATTGTAATTATATTTATTAATTAAATGATTAATAATGGTATTTTAAAGCTGTAAAGGCACGGTAGTAAAATAAGTTTAGCATTTAAACCCTAACAGTAGTCTCAATGTTTGCAGACATGCCAGGAAATTTTAGAAAAAAAATGAGATCGATTCTAGGGTTACATCGAAATCTCTCTTGGTGATTAGTATCCATGTCTAGACATGAAGACATCTATATATGATTTTCGAAGTAAATCCCGCTGAGGAGTGGAATTGCTTCAGAACGGTTTTCCTCTCAGTACACAGTAGTTGTTCCTTAGTATAATGGTAAATGGGGAACTCCCATTGTGTAAGCCATCGAAGACTATGGCTGGGAACTTTTAACAGTGAACTCGAAGCCACATAAGTATTAGAATATGATAGGGCTTGTCTTATGTTCAAAAGCGTTGAAGGTCCTTGAAATCTTGTTAAGGGAAATCTTGACAGATAGAATAACAACTTTCCAGAGCTGTACACTAAGAACAAGTGGTCCAGATGATAAGAGAACATTCTTATGCAGAGAAATTTAACAATTTCATTCTTGTTAAATGATATGGGCAATGAAAGGCTAAGAGAAGCTATTTTTGATGGAGTAAGCAAACACATATTAACAACAATAAACATTAAGAATGAGTTATTACAATTAATAAGATAATCAACTCAAAAAATGATTATCTATATCTATAAAAATATAAATATAACCTTTTTTTAATAAATTTTTTAATGATAACACTCCAGAAACACCTACACAAAGAACTATAATGGATCTAAAAAACTCAACTCATGTAGAACTTTCCAACGAGAGAAATAATATTGCAGCAACAAAAGGGTCACGTTTGATCTGATTTCATGTTGGAGTCTTGGCGCACCAAATTGGAAATCATCTGAGACGCCGCACCTTAGGGATGAGGACGCAAATTGCTGGGATAGGCTCAAATATCGGTTAAAAATGATGGGGTTCATCTTCAATGGCAAGGGGGACTCAATTATGTGGTGTGGAAAATGGAAGGGGGGCGGACTAATGGTAAAGGACATATATGTTAAACTCTATTATGATAGCACCAGATCTCTCTTCTATGTGGTTTGGAAGCTTAACATTCCAACTAAGATTGTTATCTTGGGCTGGCTGCTTTGGAAAGACAAATTATTAACGTGGGCGAATCTTGGTAAAAGGGGTTTCTATGAGCCTGGCAGATGCCCATTCTGTCTATTATATGAGGAGTCTGCCCAACACCTTTTTTTTCTTGTTCCTTCTCACTCTGTATATGGAAGCACTTTGTTGATCTCTCTGGTGATCCATCTTGGTTGTCAATTGACTGTACTCAAACCATCATTACATGGATTGCTGCGAATTGTTCTTACAAACAAATCCTGTTTTATGTTTTCTAGGAACTCTGGGGTGCTAGGAACCGCTTGATTTTTGAAGAGACCCCTATATGTTTTTCATCGATTGTTGGGAACATAGAAAAGTGGATGTTGGCTCGTCCTATGATTGGTTCGGTTATGGTGGATCTATTTAACAGAATTCGTCCATATGAGGTGATGCTTCCGACTGTCTATTTTTATGGTGCTAATGTTGACGGTAATTGCAGGTGTGGAGCATGGATTAGACTTGATAATATGGACAGTTATCATATTGTTTGGAATGGTGGCGTCGACACAAACAATAAGGCTGAGGTTATAGCTGCATGGAGTGGTATTATGGTGGCCTATTTGCTCAAGTTATCATATATCCATGTATATGGTGACTCTAAGTATGCTGTTGATGGGATTTGTGGAAGGATTTCTGCTTCTATCTATGATGGCTCTGGATGGTTGGACCAGATTTCCTATCTGCGTGGAAAATTTAAGGGCTTCTCCATCCAACATATCTATAGGGAGCTCAATACTCGTGCGGATGCATTATCAAAAAGGGGTCTGCGGGTTCCATATGGTTCTATACAGATCTCACACTACAGGATGGATTCATTATTGGATTACCAAGAATATCCTATTCCTTAGTCTTCATCAAGCAAGCGTTGTTTTTTTATTTGCAGGTCCTTTTCTCTAGTCTTCTCCAGGCGAGCTAGATCGGATTTTCTGAGGGGGTGTCTTTCTCCCCTATAGCGCTGAAACTGTGCTATTATGGTGTGGTTTCTTTTTGCATATCGTTTTTTGTTGATGATGTATCTTTTTTGCTCAATTGTTGCATCCTTTATACATATTTTATTTCGTTGCTGGATGTCTGCTGATCCGGTATACTTGAATATATTTTTTTTATTCTGTTATTTGGCATGTATATGTCATCATCCGGTTATGTGCCTCGTACGATGTCATATGGTTAATGGTCTGTTTATTTACCCGATATTTGGGATGGATCTACTAACTTGTTGCTTGGTCACAAGTTTTTCTGATATTGCCTATATTGAACATATGATAATATTGTAATATGTACATGATCTTTCACGATCTTGATGAATATGAACGGTTTATAACAGTGTTTTTTTCTACTGAAAAAAAAAAAAAAAAAAAAAAAAAAAGAAGAAGAAGAAGAAGAAGAAGGAGGTCACATTAACCATATAGATAAGGTATTTTTTTCTCAAAATTTTTAGAAGTACAAGTGTTTAGTTGTTGATGTTTTTTTTTTTTTTTCCAGAAAGAAAAAAACTGCTTTGATATTAACATTAATAACAGTACATCATTCTTCCATTACATTCTCGACTGTGAATAGTGAGAAATCTTAATAGCAATGCCATAGTCTAAGAGAAAATTTTCTAGGTAAGAAAAGGTTTAATCTAACTATGACATATTACATCTGGAGGCTTAAACCAAACCATCCACATTTCCAGATTTTGGTCTGTCAGAATATCATCCTCCCCAACTATACTTGATAATTGTCGACGCACATAATACCTGACACTTCTATGTAAGCCATGTTTTATATACCTAGACCTGTCACCACTTAAGTACTCAGGCGCTTGTCCGATTAGGATACTTGTAAATCAGGCTCGCTTGCTTGTTGTTCATAATGCATAAGTATCAATTAGGCTCGCTTGCTTGCTGTTCATAATGATAATTGTCATTATCTCAGGAAGCTCATGTGAAAATCGTGTTTTTAGATTAATCGGGCTCGCTTGTTTACTCTTCCATCATTCGCTGCTATATTGTCTCACTTCTATTTCAATTGATAGAAAAATATAATCATTTACAGGCTCATGTCCCATATAGTGAGGAGACAGTCAACTAAGACCAGTTGATTAGCAGAATATTAAATCATAACATTTAATCAGTGAGTAGGCTCGCTTGAACAGGCTCGCTTGAGTTGATCCCGTCTGTTTGTAACTTCGTTATATTGAAGTGTACAGATGCAAAATTGTGATCCAGATATTATACTCACTCGCTTGATGATGCATCTCATAGAGGATATAGTGTATCATTCTGCATAAGATAAAATACAAAAACTAATACCAAAAAACAAAAAGATAGGGTGGACAAAGTAAAATTGCCTTCATGGTATGTCTATGTCCTTGGACCAGACACAAACATTTTCTCGAAAGTGTTCCATCCTGATGATGCCCTCTCCTATACTGAGTCCCTTCTTTGATAAATGATCAGCTCTGTAGTTTAATTCCCTATATATGTGATGTAGAGGAGGGTGCTTCAATTTGGTCCATAGATACTTAGTTCTCGCAATCCATCCTCGAGTAGCCGGAGCTAATAGGGAAAAGTTGCCATTTATCGCCCCAATAATTATATTAGAGTCACCATATATACCAGATATCTCAATTCGGAGATTGTACGCTGTATATAAACCGCTCCAAAGGGCCAATAGCTCAGCCAAAGTGTTGGTTCCACGTCCCGCATTCCAGCATATGTGATATCTATCAGTATTTGATGTTTTAATCCATGCCCCACACCCCAATGTTCCATTCTGACAAGCCCCATCAAAAAATATTGTAGGCACTGCGATGCAGTGAGGTCTCAGCCTGATAGACTTATCCACAGTTGGATTGCAAGGAATCTCACGGTGATAGATCCATTTCATTATCGCTCCATGAATGGCTTGAATTGAAAAAACTCTATTATCGGAAATGATTCTATTGCGGAATTTCCATATTTCCCAGATTGTGAAGAATGGTAATGACTGAAATTTGTTCCGGATTTTGTCCCATCTATTAGCTCCATCCATAAAATCATTGGGAATCCCAGGAGAGTCCATAAAGTGTGGAGTGAAAATCTTCCATACCTGAATAGCCACAGGGCATGTAAAAAATAGATGATTTACTGACTCTTCATGATTCCTACAGAGGACACACCAATCTGGTCCCTGAAAGCCCCTATGAATAAGTGAATCCCAGGTAAGTATTCTCTTTTTCCAGACCAACCATCCAAATAACAATATTTTTGTTGGAATGTGTCGGTGCCAGAATGGCCAGAACTCAGAGGATGTATCTTCACATGTACCCAGCATAAGCAATGATATGTATGTTTCCTTTACAATTAGCATTCCACATTTTTGGCCACCATTCCATGTTATCCTGTCACCCCTAGCATCATAACAGAGGCCTGTCGCTTTGAATCTATGAACATATGCAGTCCAGGCTTGTGCATCCTCACCACTTAGTCCCAACATATCAGCGTCTTTCATTACCGGAACTCCTATAGACTAGTAGTGTATGGCCTGGCTGAGAAAAAATATGCCTCTTCGCGCCAGTTTTAGAGTCATCCTCTGATCTGGTATTGCATTCTTTTCCATGCCACATATTCAATCCCTTCCAATGATGATATCCAGTCCATTTCCAAACGACCATATGAGCATGTCTGCAAAAAAATTAAATTTTTTTTGGAAGCCCTTCCATATGGCCGAGGCGAACCTGGGCAATCTTAGCTGTCTGATGTATAAAAGATATAAAGGATCATTATCCAGATATTTGGTGTATACAATATTGTTCCATATTCCTTCACCTTTAATTGCACGCCACAGCGATTTTGCCAATATTGCAGAATTGAAATACCGGATATTGAGTATGCCCCAACCCCCCATATTTTTGGTTATGCATAACTTCTGGAAGCTCATCAGATGAATTTTAGATTTGTGCTCCGTGCCCCCCCAGAGAAAGTTTGACATAATCTGGTTAATCTGGTCCACCGTCTTTTCTGGTAAGTAATATAAATGGCCCCAGTATACCACATACTGAGCAAGGACTGATTGTATCAACACCAATCTACCACCCAATGACAACCAGTGATGTGACCATTTGTGGATCTTAGCTTTGATCTTCTCAATAAGCCAGTACCAATCTTTTATCCCATATGCACAAGTTTTGATTCGGAAACCCAGGTATAATAAGCCCTCAGCCGCCCGCTTAACATTTATGCCCATAAACTTGGCAATGAACCGAATCTCATGTTCATCCCCAATATCAAATATAATAAAGGATTTACCCTTATTAATACATATACCAGAAGCTTTTCCAAACCGAATCAGTATATAGTGAATGTAAAAACAATGGTTCCTATTGATCTGGCAGAATATAAGTAGATCATCAACAAAAATGGAGTGTGTGATACATACCTCCGTGGAGAAAGAAAATTCGGATATATATCTTGAGCTTAACGCCATCCTCATGATTATGCTGAATCCATCCATGATGAGGATAAATATCAGGGGAGATAGCGCACAACCTTGTCTGATCCCCCTTTGGGCCTTGAAAAATTTTGTTGGGCGCCCATTTATAAGAACAACATATGTCACTGAGGAAATGCAAGCAATAATCCACCTTATAGATTATACAGGGAGACCAATTTTGAGCAGTACCAATCTAATGTGAGACCACTCAACTGTGTCATATGCTTTGAACAAGTCAATTTTTAGAATGGTTGCTTCCTTTTTTCTAGTATGCATAGAATGCATGACTTCCTGCGCTATAGCAATGACATCATGTATTGATCTGCCTTTGAGAAACCCATACTGCTCCTTGCATATGTGTCTTGACAATGTTTCTTTCATTATGTTGGCAATGATCTTTGAAGAGATCTTATATAAAATATTGCACAAGGCGATAGGCCTGAAATCATTAAACTGCCTGGGCTCGGAGGTCTTTGGTATGACAACCAAGAACATGGAGTTTAAATTAGTCGGCATGATTCCCATAACCCTACCATTTTCAATCATTTGGGTGATCTCCTCGGCCATTTCCTCAAATAAGTGTAAGAAAAATTCCACAGGCCAACCATCCGGGCCTGGACACTTATCCCGTGCAAATGATTTGAGTATTTGTTCTACCTCTTCCTTGGTGACTGTGGCATTTAATCTCTAAATAGCCTCTTCATCAAACATCCTCAGGTAATGTTGTATAACCCATCCCTGGCAATCCGCTGATAAATTGGTGTCTTCTTGATAAAAATTCATGTAGTGAGCATATGCTTCCTGCATAATCTCCTCATTTGAATAAACAATCCCACCATCTTGTTTTCGAATATGCCATATAGAGTTCCTGCTCCTTCTCTCATTTGCGGTTCTATGAAAGAACTTGGTGTTCAAGTCTCCCTCCTTTAACCATGTAATTCGACTCTTGAGCTTCCACGTGATTTATTCAACCTTCAAGATCTCCCTTTGCCGTATATGCAGCTGTTCAATATTCTTGTGGGCCTGTTCATCGAGTGTACCATCTTCAAATTTGGTATATATCATATTGAGAGTGCGGGATATCTCATGATGTTCCTCCCGAATCCTTTGTTTTTTCCTAATCTCCCATGCCTTGGTGAATAGTTTTATTTGATGCAGCTTTTTGTGCATAAGCGGCCATCCATTTAATCCTTCCGGATTCTCAAATTTCTTCCACTGGTCTCTAATGGAATCTGTGTATTCCTTATCCATCAACCATGCCCGGTTGAATTTAAAGGGTATTCCAGACCGCGCTACCTCCAATCTCCAAGATAATATCACAGCCATGTGATCCGAAATATCAGAAATATGTAAATGGGATCGCATGTCTCCCAAATAATTAATCAGCTGCCCTTTCACCATTGCCCGATCAAGTCTCTTCGCAATGAAGTCCTCTCCTTGTCTTTTATTTGACCACGTGGGCAACACCGGTTTTGGCCGGATATCATACATCTGGTGCAGTTCAAATAATTGGGTGATATAACCAGTGAGAGGGTCTGATCTACATTTCGGTCCCCAATTTTCGTCCAAATGGAGGGACGAATTGTAATCTCCAATTATGATTAAATTCCTCAAAGTCATTATACTAGATATGTGCATACGCCTCCAAAAATCATATCAGCCGCTGTATGGAGCATATAAGTTTATTATATTAATTTTTTTCCGGAATACCACATAAGAAACTTGATAATAAAATTCCACCAAAGAAACTATAGGCAGAGAATTTGATAATGGATTGATCCCAGAAAGCCACCAATCCCTCCTAGTGTCCAACATCATCAATGGCCGCAACATGCCACCCTGGTCGTATGGCAAGAACATTTTTGATAGCCTTTTGTCTATCACATAATGACTCTTGAATGAAAACAATGATAGGCATCTCTGAGTTGATAACATCTTTCAGGCAGTATTGTTTTGAGGGGTCGCCCATACCCCTTAAATTAATGGAAAGGATGGAGTTCATTTAGAACCCTGGAGGGGTTTGCTTGCTTTAAGCGCCTCGGCATCCTGAAAAGAGGAGATGGGTACCTTAGTCAGGTCCATAAATTTTTGTACACTCAAAATCTTGAAACTTGACTGCTGTAAAACTAGATTTACAAAAATTTCAGCTAAATTTTATCAAAATTCTGCCAAAATTTCCATAATTTTCCAAATAATTTTAAAGATAAATAGACTAAACTATAATAAACTGAAGATAACACCCAAAAAAATGGGAATTAAGTATTAATTTTGAAATGGATGTTAAGTGCTCATTTTGAAAGAGTAGTCAGGTCTACGTACTGACAAGGAAATGGAGCAGGTATGTTGAGCAGAAACATTTACAAGCTAGAGACATTTCTTTTACCTCCAGAAGTGTAGGGTTAATGGCTAGCTCTGTATCATTGTCACTCGTCGTCCAACTTATTCTCTATGACCTGTAGACACTATCAGATGCCAACATATAACTTGTTCTTCATCATCTCCAGCAGAGTGTAACTTTATTGCAGATTTAGAAAATATGGGCGAAGTTAATTTGTTTGATTTTGTTTATGTTTATTTCTGATATTCCCAAATCTGTAATTGAAAATATGGTGAAATTAATTGTTTGATTTTGTTTATATTTATGTTTGAGATTCCAAAATTTGTAATCAAATAAATTACTACACTAGACTTACTTCTAGACTTCCTCCTAACAACTACACTACTTCCAACATACTCTTCCAATTCAAATAAATTACTACTCAGAGTGTGTTAACAATGGAAAGACTGAATTTGGGGAGGAATCAAATATGGAAGAAAGACCATCGAATTGAGAAGGGAGGAAGAGAACACAGTTATTCTCAGACACATGAAACCCAAGATGACGATGGAGGAAGGTATCATGATATAGTTGCAGTTCAAAAGGTATCGGGCTCTTCACAAACGCCTTATCCTCCTAGAAAGAAACTACTAGCGGCATTATTAGATTCTTTGGTGTTAGAAATTGAGACGGCAGTCCAATCTCATTAGAAAATTTATACGTATTTGACGCCTCGCCAAGGAATTGAAGTGTATTTGTAAGTATTGTACTGAAGATCTGTCTGCGGCTCTGGAGAGTCGAAAGGGCTTTTGCCCACGTTTAAATAACTTCGATGAAATTCTGTTTCCAAAAAAATTATGATAATTAACTATCCATCGAGAAATTTTTTTGGTTCAGATATTTTTGGGCGTGAACAGTATGTATTCGAACTTTTCAAATAAAATGCGAGGTTTTTTCGCTTAATTCTGGTTGCAGGACATATCTTTATCTCGGTTTGCCACGACTTTTTCACCGAGCAGATATCATCTTGTATTATTTATTTGTTTTTTATATTGTAGTAAATCAAATTATATTATAATGGTAAGCTAATAACATTTATTATAATTAAAAACGCAATAAATTATAATCACATAAGGTTATTTTATATTTATTATTATTTTTATTTATAAAAATAATAACAAAACAATTTAGTGCTTAAATTTTTGAGAATTTTAAGATGTTTATTAAGATTAAAAGGTAATCTAGCTAACAGAGAAATATGGGGTAGATATAACCAATAATAACTAATCCTACCATACCATCATAGTGCTTGTACAAACTACTTCCAAACGAGATTTCATTTAGATAATTTTATAACTTGTCAACATAAACATAAATATTAAAAATAATAAAAAATAATGCTTCATATCAATATAAATATTAAAAATAATAAAAAATAAAAAGATAACTTTACAAAATCTTAAAAAAACTAAACACTAATAACTCTCTTGTAAAACCTTTTACTACATCTTTCACATCAAAGGAGAACAAAAGTATCTTATAAGTTATAACATTATTTAAAAGTTATTTATGTGAAATATTTTTAAATATATATTTTTAAATCTATAGAAAATAAATAATATTAATTTTATTAATTTTATAAATTTTAATTATAATTTGAAATGTAATTATATAATTTTATCAAGGTTTTCAAAATATTTTAATATTATTTTTGACAATATTAATCCATATAATTTAGTAAAATTAAAACTTATTATAATAATCATATAATTTGAAAATTTACCTTTGTCATAAAAATTCTCATTCAAATTCTAAAAAGTTAAAAATAATAATAAAATTTCTCATCTTTAAATTTTCAATATAATAATTTTCAATATTTATTAAGCTTTTTCTTTTACACCCCCTTCTTAGCTAGCTTTTCCTTTTACAAAGCATTCTTAATTTATATGCTACAAATAATTAAAAAAAAAATGGGCTTTTTAAATAATTCATTTACTTTAAGCATTCTAAACCCATATGTTGCAAATATTTTTTTAAACATGCAAAAGGAATTTTCCCAAAAAAATTGGGCTTTTAAAATAATTCATTTACTTTAATCAATATTATAATTTTATTTTATCATTTTTAATTAAATTGTTTTCTCAAAACATTATTTAATTATTTTTAATTAAATTATTTTCTAAAAATTTTATTATTATTATTATTTTGATTTTTTTAAAAATATTATTTTAAAATATTAAGTGTGTTTAAGTGGATTGGAAGTTTTAACTAAAAGTTACTATTTAAATTTTCACTATTATTATCTTTAAAATAAATAATTAAATTTCAATAAAATAATAAATAAATAATTTGTGATATATTTTATTAAAATTCCCTTTAATGCTTTATTATTGTTATCTTTAAAATAAAAAATTTTTAATAAAAAAATGTGTGATATATTTTATTAAGACTTTTTTATTAAGTTTTATTTTTAATTATTTACTATATTTAATTATTTGGGTAGAAGAATTAAGTTGGTGACAACACTACTTCCATATTTATTTGAACAAATAATGGAGGTTTCCAAAATATTACATAGAAAAGCATGAGAAGACAGTTGCACTTTACATATTACGGATAATGGGAAGAAGTAATGGAACTGCATTATACACTGCATATTCTCACCCTAGTTTAGTGTTGGCCCTAACATGATTTTTCTCTCATAGATTTTTGTGTGGTTTTATTTTTAGTAAAGGTGAGGAAATATAAGTGAATGACATGTGATTCAGGAAACTTGTGACAATCAAACAATCTCTTGGCCAAAACAATAATATCGATAAAATGCTTTCGTGGCCTATACTAACCCATGCCCTTGATACTATACTTTGAATCAATAACACCTTTCAATCATATGATGGAAGATATATTAAAACAAAAGGCTATGAATCAATAACATCTTTCAATCATATAATGGAAGATATATTAAAACAAAAGGCTAGACATAATCAATGTCATGTTATTTAGTCTAGCAATCTATATATAAAAAAGGTAATTCCATGTGAAAGATAATAAATTTATTTATAAAATATTAAATATTCTATTTTTATTTTTATTTTGTATTAAATAATTTCTATTTTATATTATTTGTATTAATTTATTTTAAATTTTGAAACTTATGATATGTAATATATATGGTGACAAGGTGTTTTGTTAAAGCATTTTATGGTGAAAAGGTTAGTGGTTCAAAATCCATGGGCAAAAATCCAACAATTGCTAGCTAAAGCACTCTATGGTGAAAAGGAATTTGGTTAAAAACTCGTGGGAAAAAGTCCAACCATTGTTCTCTTAAAGTGCTCTATGGTGAAAATGTCATTGGTTCAAAACCCATGGGAAAAAATCCAGCCATACTAAGGGCTGGTGTGACCTAGACATAATAGTGATAATTCTAAGTCACCATAGTCCATATTATGTATTTTTCTTAGCATTCAAAAATGTTCTTGTCATTGAAAATGTAAGTGTATTTTTGAATTTTGTTATTAGTCTCAATTGTCTCCCAATCCAACAACCACCACCATTGTTTTACCTTCTCCACCCTACACTAGTCAATACTGCAATTTTCAGAAACCAACCTATCACAATACAACATATTTCCACCCACTTCACCACACATTCTCTACCGCAACTTTATTCTCTAATGCGGCCGCTTTTAGTGCACCTCATGAGGATGTGATCTATGTGGAGAATACCACTAAACCATAATCATAACTAGTACTTATGGCTCATCCTTTGAGTCCTTCGACCCATGTAATGATCTTTACTTACAACTACCAAATTGAAAATCGTGTGGTTTTTTTGATATGGACAATGTTAATGAAAGAATTTGGTTTCAAAGGCATTGGCTATGTAAATGACTTGTCATCCGTACCCATGTTGTCTCAATTGGGTAAAATAAGATGATCAATACATATTAGTGTTGCAATAAGTGTTGTCTCTATTGTGATACTTTGCTTCCATGTATTCCTTATTAGTTTGCATGGTTTTTTAAGGATAACTCTTGCATTAATTCTTAAACACTCACAAAAGATGTGTAAGAGTGAAATTGATAATTCTCACATTAATTCTTAACCACTAACAAAAAATGGCTACATTTATGGGTTTCACTCATGGATAACACCCTAGTTCTGTCCTCTCTCTACTAATGGCATTGGTACAATTTTGCATTACCCATCAAAGTACCTCTTATCCTCTCACACAAAACACAACCTCCTTGACTTCTATATTGCCCATTACACATTAAACCCTTTCAATTCCAAGCTTGGATTTGTAGTTAGAAGAAGCAACAAGGAAGAGATCAAAAGACTAAAAAACTTATACACACTCCAATTATGAAAAGAAACTACCATGAAGAATGAAGTTCAAAGAGAAAGATTTACAAATTTTCATCTTTGAAAAATTGTTAACAAATATGAAAAAACAAAAATTTAAAGCCACCATAAAAAATTAACAACCCAAATAATTTAACTTTTTAACTTTTTCTTAAATGTATATTTATATATTTTTTAATAGGTCCAATGAAAATATCATCCACTTAAACCAAAAGAAAATAGTATATATATATATATATATATATATATATATATATATATATATATTTATTTATTTATTTTCAATATGTGAAAAATAATAATTTTTTTTTTTTTAGAAATTTATGAATAATTAGTTATTAATAAAAATTACCAAATATTATGAAACATAATCTCCCTATTTTGAGAGTTTATATAAGTAAAGAACCATTAATAATTTTTTTTTTTTTTTTAACAATGAAATAGTAATTATGGTATTAATCCCTACCAAAATAAAACTATAACACATGCCTTTCGTTTTTTATTAATTTAACTGTAATATTTTTTTTTTGTAAATCTGTCTACTTCTATATTAGTACAAAAATATGTTACATAGAGGCTGAGGCCTCACAGAGCTAGCCCAGAGAAGAGGCATACATATCATAAGACCATAACTGTTGACTATCTGAGATGAACTTTGAAGACCAGGACCTTGTCCTACTGTCGAAACAGCTGGTTCTGAAAAACAAAATGATGTTTGGAGTGCTAGACTCGCTACAATAAGTAAGACCGAGACAGACATAATCCATGACAAAAATTACAAGCATACAGAAGGATGCGCTGAAACTTTGTCTTGAGCCTGAAAGCATAGATAGCAGTGCGTGGGGAGCTGCTAATCGACTAAGGAGAATTACATTAAAAAGCCTGCAAAAACTGTGAAGAAGAAGGGTGAAGAACCCCTTCTGAGTACCTGAAAGCAAAAACTGAGGAGCGAGAGCCATTTAAGCGTCGTTAGAGGGCGAGGGCGCTTCTTCCACCACAGGGCAAGCATACGGACTGAATTCAGCATCTGCAGGGGGCGACGGAACATGACCTGAAGGAGCGCAAGGCCTGGCTTGCGGGAGCTCGGGCTGAGAAGCCGAAAGACCCTGAGAACTTTGCAGACTGACCCCTGGAGGGCAAAACAGTATTCCATCTTCAGATTCCTGAACAAGGCCGGAGGGAGCTGAAGGCGGAGCTTGGGCTGTCGGGTTGAGTCTGAATTTGATGGAGACCGAAGCTATGAAATCATGGCGGTTGAAGGAACAAGGATAATTGAAGCGAGCCGAATGGAAGTGCTCAGAGGAGGTGAGGCGCACATGAGCTGCAGAGGTGGAAGGGCGTCTGCCACGCCCACGACCCCGTCTTCTGCTGGGTGCCACAGTTCGACCAACCTCAGTATCCGAAGAATCCGACGAGGTGGCAGAGGAGGGAAATGCAGGTGGCGTATTAACCGGCCCACGAGAAGAACCTCTTCTGCTCAACATTCTGGGCCTCAGACGAGGCATATTGAGAATGAAAGGATATTCTGTCCAAGCAGTCAAGAAAGGAATGGAGAGCGAGCTCTGAGACTGAAATAAACCAAAAGACGGGCCGTGGAAATTACAGAACTGACCAAAAGAGACGTGAAAACCCTCCGCTAGCTCGAAGCAGCAACTTAAACGACACCTCTTACCATTGCTGGTGCGCAACCAAGGTTCGAAATCAACTTGAGAACAACTGGAATTCAACGGAGAGACACACAATACTGAATGAATAGGCGCCATTGCAGTGTAATGGTCGAGAAAACGAGGCGGAAGGAGCTGCATTAATGCATCAATAACTGTATAAGCTGTCATATATGAGGTGAGCTCGGAGCGCGAAGGGGTGGCGGTGGTGGTAGACCACGTGCCCACCCGCCCCCTTGTCAGCGAATCATATCGCATCCCGTACACCCGCATCCGGGAAAAGGTAGTGGGCTTGGCCCGGTTTAGACTAACTACTCGCACGACGAGCTACGACCTTGCTCGGGATCGAACACAAGACCGGTCCGTCATTACGAGGCCGACTTTACCACTACGCCGCCTCCATGACCTTAATTTAACTGTAATATTAAACCTTAGAAGTAAATAATATAATTTTTAATATAATTATATATGGAGACAATAATTTCCTCACTTATTATATCCTTGCCGAGATACAATGCCTCTAACGTGGACACTATTCAAGGTCGAAGGTGGCAGTGTTGGTCCGCATCCTTCTCATAGTGTCTCGAGCTGACTACCATTCTTTCCGCTTTTCTTAGATGGAGTTTGATTCGCAAAATAAAATGATAGTTGCAGAGAATTCACAATTGTATGGGGCGCCACCTGGTAATTGGCCATATCACTCTCAGCTCACCTGTTTTGTGCAGAGGATTTCCACCCTCCAATTTTGGCTTACAAAACCCAATTCCAGGGAGGAAATTATGATATGACAAGCCTTTTCAAAGAGTTTAGGATTCTTCATCATTAGATCTCATCTTGTGCTGATGGGGTCCGGTAAAAATAGAAACCAAGAGAATAGAAAACGCAATGAGCAGGTAAGTTACTTTTCAATGCGATGAGGTGTGTTACTAAAAAAAATGCACAAGAGTTGATTCTCAAGTTCCAAGTATTTACTCTAATATTTCTTTCCATTGGAAATATTGCGATTTTCTGCGATAAGTTGTTACTCTGTATGGAAATTTCATGGGGCCATTTGCGTTTTCTTCAAGTTAATAGTTCCTTTTGTGCTCCGTAGTGCTTGCATGGTATAAGAAATTATAAGAAATTAATAGACCTTTCACTGTATTCAGTGAAAACGTAAATAACGGAGCCAACTAGTTATTAAGTCATTATGAATACTTAGACCTCATAATGTGCAACTAGTTATCAACTCATTATGAATATTTCGACCTCATAATGTGCATAAATTACCCCACTCCTAATTTTGTTTTCTGATTTTCTAATTATCCGGAAGCTTCAGGCTTCTGTAATAAACACAACCAAGCTTCAGGCTTCTGTAATAAACACAACCACTAAGGCCGGACTATAAACGTATCTAGCTAGTTCAATAGGGTCTTTGAAGATCCAAACCTTGGGCACACTTAAAGATAAGATCGATTTTAATAATGGTCAATACAATGGGCACACTTGTAGAAATATGTGGGATGAATGGTCAATATTAAATCATTTTCTCCATAGGCAAGTTTAATATGAGGGAGATATTGTAATGGTAGTTTTTAAAATAATAATAAAATATTTATATTATAACTTAAAAAATTAATGTTAACTATAAATTAAGTATTTTATTTTTTTTATCTTAATTAAAAAAAAATTAATATTAACTATAAATTAAGTCTTTTAATTTTTATCTTAATTTTAAAAAAATTAATGTTAATTATAAATTAAGTATTTTAATTTTAGGTCAACTTTATATAGAGATATAGTAATTGAAAGTAGAAAAAATTAATTTAGTTATTAGTATAGGCGAGATATATAATTTCTTGACTACTTAATATGGAGTTGATAGAAGTATGTTTTTTAGTGGAGGATGTAGATCGTCGGCGCTAGGGTTTTGATTGTCAGTTCTAAGGGTTTCTTGGTTGCAATGCACAAGTTCTTTGCAGGTCTCTAGGGCGTTTATGGATCTGAGGCATCAAGGCTTTGGTAGGATCGCCTTAGCAAAGGGTTTTTTGTCGTGTTCACTCACGCTAAGGTGTGTTTTAGAGTATGGCTCTTTGTTCCATGGAGTGCGCTAAGGATGAGATTTTTGGCACTCAAATGGCTTCCTCCTATGTGGAATTCAAAATGCTTGATTCCACAAACAAATGTCATACCATTTGTGAAGCAACTTGTGTTGTCGGTGCCCCATCCCTGCTGATCTAGTTGCGACGAATTTGCTACACACGAAAAGTGTGGGTATTCTCCTTCCTCTCCTCACATTGTCACTACATTGTATGCATTCCATAAGTTTATGTGGGGATTTTTTTGAGGGCTATGGAGCCTGTTTTATTGAATCGATAGGTATATGTTGTATATGGCTCAGTGCCTTGTGGTCTATGCATTGTGCATTATTGTATATTTTATCTTATATGACTAGTCACACATTTTAGATTGATTTGGGCAGAAGAATTAAGTTGGTGACATCACTACTTCCATATTTATTTGAACAAATAATGGAGGTTTCCAAAATATTACATATAAAAGCATGAGAAGACAGTTGCACTTTACATATTACAGATAAGGGGAGGACGTAATGGAATTGCATTATACACTGCATGTTTTTCGGTCATTAGTGCTTTCTCACCCTGGTTTAGTGTTGGCCCTAACATGATTTTTCTCTCATATATTTTCCTGTGGTTTTATTTTTGGTAAAGGTGGAGAAATATAAGTGAATGGCAGGTGATTTAGGAAACTTGTGACAATCAAACAATCTCTTGGCCAAACAATAATAATTGATAAAATGCTTTCGTGGCCTACACTAAGCCATGCCCTGGATACTATACTTTGAATCAATAACACCTTTCAATCATATGATGGAAGATATTAAAACAAAAAGCTAGACATAATCAATGTCGTGTTATTTAGTCTAGCAATCTATATATAAAGAAAGGTAATTCCATGTGAAAGATAATAATTGCATAAGAGTGATAAATCTAAGCATTAGGAGCTCAATGGCGAGAAATTGCTTAACATATTAGATACATAAATTTATTTATTTTTTAATTAAGGACAACATAGGAAATCACACTCATCATTCCATAACATGTTGGAAATAATTCTACATAACTCTTTGTAAGTTTTTCTATCTTGTTGTATATAGTGAAAAATTATGGGCGAAGTGGCTTTAGTTGCAACAATTTTTCAAGTAAAGGGTAAATCAATATATTGAAGTTTTATATGTGAAACTTAAGTGCAATTACCTATTGAACATTCTAAATATGTACTTGATATAAATTTTAATTGGGGTGTATTACTTCAATTATGCCATAAAGTCACCATAATCCATATTATGTTTTTTTCTTTAGCATTATTTCAATTATGTCATGAAGTCACCATAGTCCATATTATGTATTTTTCTTAGCATTCAAAAATGTTCTTGTCATTGAAAATGTAAGTGTCCTTTTGACTTTTGTTGTTAGTCTCAATTGTCTCCCAATCCAACAACTGCCCCCAATCTTGAATCACCTGCCATTCACTTATATTTCCCCGCCTTTACCAAAAATAAAACCACAGGAAAATATATGAGAGAAAAATCATGTTAGGGCCAACACTAAACTAGGGTGAGAAAGCACTAACGACCGAAAAACATGCAGTGTATAATGCAATTCCATTACTTCTTCCCCTTATCCGTAATATGTAAAGTGCAACTGTCTTTTCATGCTTTTTTATGTAATATTTTGGAAACCTCCATTATTTGTTCAAATAAATATGGAAGTAGTGATGTCACCAAGTTAATTCTTCTGCCCAAATCAATCTGACAAAGTTGGGCAAAAGACAAGATCATGAAAACACCTTTCCAGATTAATCAAATCCATATTGGTAAGTTGTTGATATATTAACAAGATAATATATCAAGCTCATGCTTGAATGAAAAGATTATGTGAATAATAAAATCCATATTGGTGAGTTGTTGATATATTAGCAAGATAATATATCAAGCTCATGCTTGAATGACAAGATTATGTGAAATACATACATTCATTTCTAAGCCAATAAGAACATTCATAACACAACATCAAATCTAAGTATTCATAACACAACATCAAATCTAAATTCTAAATATATTCAAGAAGATTTACTAAACATGCACTAAATTAAAAGATAGGAAAAACGCCACTCATTTTTCTACAAACAATAATGACTTATGTCAAGGATACCATTCAAACAATCATAGCACTCAAACTTTGAAGTGATATATCTTCTACCAACAAAACTATATCTTTGTTTAAGGGAACCTAAAGAGTAAGTCTACATATTTACTTGCTATATGGAGGAGCATAAATAATATCTTTTGTAGGTCTAAATAAGATAATAATGATTTCTCCATTAAAAGTGTGGGAGATTCATTTTCCAGTTATTAAATAAAAAAAACCTTAAACAACAAATAAAACACTAATGTTTACCAAAAAGATTAAATTGCAACCCTAGTACACATCCATCATATTGATAGTCAATACAATGTATACTCTTTAAGCATATATGCATATTTACATCAAATCTAATTAAAAAAATGAAAATTCTCAACTTAAAAGTGCATTCAACATAAAATGTATAGCCCACACAACAACAACATATTATTACAAATATAATTAAGCTTACAAGAAACATCTTGTATTATAAAAGAAAAAAATTCAAATAACATGGTGTAACTAAATTGAAATGTTTAATAATATGTTTTGAATCCTTCTTTTTAATTTGATAATTTCATATAAATTTATATTTTAAATTTATAAAAACTATTGATAACACTTTAATTATAACTCTTTTGGGATATCACATAAGAATTTTAAGGGACCGATCGGTTTCGAACTACCAACTATAATTCATCATCAGGATGAACTACAGTTGATAGTTCGAAATGTGTAGATTCCTTAAAATTCTTATATGATGTCCCAGAAGAATTATAATTAAATTGTTATGGATCACAGAAGCTTGCACTCTCAACTATTGATAACACTTTTAATAAAAATTACAATGTTTAAAATTCATTTTTAATTTATAAGTAGTAAAATTAATAGCAAAATAAAAAAAATAAATTAAAATTTAATTAAATAATAATTAGTGTTAACGTTTTATAAACATAATACTCATCTTATAGAGTCCTGACTCACTAAAAATTAATAAATGAAATTCCAACCTTCTCTCATATCTTTCCAATTAAAATAAAATTTCATAATTAATAGATGAAATTCCAAAATTAATACGGCCCATGGGCGAACATTTTATTCTTAATCACCCATTTCAAATATTAGTTTCGCACAACTTTTTACACATTCGATTAACGTTGTATTCAGAAAACGTTGGCATAAATTATGTTATGTCAGTCTTTGTCAGGCAAGCTAATATGGACAACCGTTACGACACTCTCGTTAGCGAGGACCAAACAAACGAGCTGCTTTTTGATGATAATACTAACCATTGATTACATATCACCCAGAAAAACAAATTTAAGATTCAACCATGGTAAATAAAGCTGTTAAATATCACATCATTAATGAGTGGGTCCATTGTTAAATTCACCCAAAATTTTAAAAAAACATGGTCCTTTCTATGTCTGCAAATCAGATAGATTGATGTTATGTTCCAAATTTTGAGCCTGATATTTGATATTTATCATGATTTTTGATGTGATTTATCAAAAACACCTGTCCAAATCTCAGTGTAAAAAGATCGACTTTTTCCCAAGCTTTTCTCTGGTTGACACGAAAAAAAACCTCAACGTACAATGGAATATTTAACCATTGCACCTGGACAAAGGTCCAGATACAACATTGAAAACGAAGGAACAACTGGCATGAGAATACAACACTGAATGAGATTAGATGCGCACACACGCAGCCTGGTTGGATGGCCGTATCATTAAACGCTAAACAGATTAACCCAGAGCAAACGTCCTTTCTCCTGTTATGTTCATGGCAGTAGCCTATCTATTTTAGGTTTTGAAGTTTTTTCAAATATGTTTGGTTAATTTGGTCTAAAATTGGGTAGATTTATGTTAAAATTGAGATAATTTGTCTCATATTTTTATAAAAACATATTTGATCTAATTCTAACTAAAAAATACATCAAACTATCTATAATTATATCACTAAAATCCAACCAAGAACACATTACTACGGATACTAATACATAACACTTACACGATTTAAATCTAAGACTACGAATTCTAATACATAACATTTACACAATTTAAATCTAAAACTTTTGTGATTCATAACAATATAATTAATCAAAAAGACATTTATCTACATAACACTTATTTTACAATTTCAACCAAAAACACACAACTACTTATTCATCATTGTATCACTGAATTCCAACAAAAACATACACAACAATTTACTACACCTTCTTTTCTGTTAAAATAACAATCTTTTTATGCTTTTTCTCACTAAGGAAAAGATGAACAATCCTTAAAAACAAACTTTGTTGCAAACTGAATTACTGCGTTCTTGTTCAAACCTGTGCAGTCTAAATGACATAAATGATTGAGGTTTCAGATGCTATCAGTTTCCATCTATTTAGTCAACTTTTTTCTTTTAATGACTCAACAGTACTGATAGTTGATGTTAATCAGAATAATTGCTAAGAACTGATGTTCATCCAAATGGTTTTTAAACAAATTATACTTTTCAAGAAAACCAAATTGCCCACTAATTTGTTCCTTACAACATGAACTTGAGCAGAGCAAGAACAACCATCTGAACTGAATGGGTAGTCAGATGTCTTTGTAATTACGATCCCATTAACGATCACTGTCATAATTAAGCAAATAATTTATGCATAATCGGAATGTCGTTCCTGATCACTGTGATATTTTGCAGTGCAGGACAATAATTTATACATAATCAGAATGTCGTTCAGGGACGCTATCAAGCAAGCAAAGTACAGGAAATCACAATGATTTTTCAAAACATCTGCTTTCAGATTTAGCTTAAGAAACTTCATAAACATGCTTGTTAAAACAAATATGGGCTCAAACTCTTCATTGCCCAGCACGTAGGGATTTTTCGTTGGTCTAAATGCAAGACAAGACACAAAATAATGTGACACCTAAACTCATACCTAATTATTCCCACAATTCCAGCTATGTCTGTTCGTTGTGTAGTACCACGAAGGGATAGGCCACATCAGGAGAGAAAGGAATCAAGTAGGTACCTGGATCAGGAACGAACCGCGCCCACTGTTGGTTGTCATAAATATGAAATTGAGCGCAGGCGTCCTGTGTATCTGGGAGGACCAAAGTAATGAAAAAACAATCATCAGGTAGCATTCACTGGCCATGTAAAAGGCCAAAGTTAGCAACAAAGCAGCCCATTATTCAACTTACAAATATCTTATTCAATCACCGCTGCCTTTAAGCTTTATGTGTATTCTCATCCTCTGCAGTACGGCTGGAATTCAGTTTTCAAGTGAAATTCGGAAACTAGACATCAGAGCTGCTAAAATGGTTTCTAGATTTGAGTAGAAGAACTTAGTTGGCAACTATGACTTACGAAACAAAAATGGGAGGTTTCCAAAAATTTGCAAAAAAAAGCACCAGAATACAGTTAACCTTCACATAATACGGAAAAAAAGCAAGTGAGTGCAGACATTATAGAAACTGCATGCTTTTCTGTCTTTAGCGCTTTAGAGTTTTCAGGAACATGATTTTTCTCATGTTTTTTTTTTGGTTTTTTTTTTTTTTTTGAATTGTATATAGGTGACTCAGGTGAATGGGAAGTTTGTGACAATCAAATACATTTCTGGGCCAAAGAGTATAAATGGATATATGCTTTCATGGCGAACACTAAGAGGCCATGTTCAGGATCCAGTGCATCAACAACTCCAGGATCCATTATTCCTTTCAATCTTAGAACTGGAGTATTGGGTCAGTCAAAGAGTGGAATTGCTTCAAGACAGTTTTCCTCAGAGTACAAAGGAGTTGTTCCTCAGCATAATGGTAAATGGGGAGCTCAGATATATGTAAGCCATCAGAGACTATGGCTGGGAACTTTTAACAGTGAATTTGAAGCTGCATTAGCATATGACAGGGCTTGTCTTAAGTTCAGAAGTGCTGAAGGTCCTAGAAATCTTCTCAATGGAAAACAGTGCCAGATAGAAAACAACTTTCAAGAGTTGTACACCAAGGAACAAGTGGTCCAGATGATCAAAGATCATACTTACCCAGAGAAATTTAACTATTTCATATCAATAAAGAGTAGAGTTCCAACTGAAGCTGGGGAAAGCATTGAAAAAATCAATGGTGTTAGACAGTATGGACAATTGATGGTTAATCCAGAGCATCTATTTGACAAAGAGGTGACTCCCAGTGATGTTGGAAAGCTTAACAGATTGGTGGTTCCAAAACAGCATGCAGAGCGAAATTTTCCCTCGGAATCACAAATCAATGATAGAGATGAAACTCTTGTGTTTGTGGATGAGAACAACAAAGAATGGGAGTTCAGGTACTCGTTTTGGAAGAGCAGTCAAAGCTATGTCTTGACCAGGGGATGGAGCAGGTTTGTTAAGGAGAAACAATTGCAAGCTGGAGATATTGTTTCCTTCCAGAGGTGTAGGGCCAATGGCAGACTCTATATCAGTGTCACTCATCGTCCAACTTATTCAAGGCCCACTGCAGATTCCATTGCATGCCAACATATAGGTTATTCTTCTCCTTTTGCACACTTGGTTGTCAATCCCCATGATCAGAAGCCTCTGCATTTTTACAACAAGAGTTTTCTTCCAGTTCACACGAGTTACTACTCAGAGTGTGTGGATAATGGAGGTACTCAAATGGGGATGGAGTCAAATGTGGAGGGAAGACTATCAAATACTGATATGAGAAGGCAGGCAAGAGAACACAGTTTATTCCCAACACATGAAAGCCAAGAGGAAGATGGAGTAAGGGATCATGTTACAGTTGCAGGCCAAAGTGTATCTAGCTCTTCTCAGATGCCAAAAAAGGAAAGTGCAAGTGGTAGTATCAAACTATTTGGTGTTGAAATTGGAACTGCCAAGCAAAATAGTTAAAAATTTTGTATGTTCTGCATCTCTTCAAGCAACTCTGAGCAAAGAAATGTGAAGATATTGAATCTATGTCTACAGCTCTGGAAAGGATTTTTGCCAGGTTTACCTACGTTGTGTACTTTCTTAATAGAAGATATAACTTTTATGAATTTCTATATTTCAAAAGTGTCGAAATTTATGTCTCCAGGTCTGCAACTCTGGAAAGGGACCTTTTCCACTTTTACCCACCATGTCTGCCATCTTAACAGAAGTTATAACTTTTAATAATTTCTGTATTTCAAGAAATTTTTGGTGTCTGAGAATGTCTCCGTGTTGAAATTATCCATTAGTATATTGCTCGATATTTACATCTTATATTTTTTGTGTTTCACTGCATAGATTGGAAGGTTAATGCTTATTTTTCTTGTTTCACTACATAGATAGGACGGTCAGCGCTTATTTTTTCTTGTTTCACTACATAGATGGGAAGCTTAACTCTCTAAGGTTTTGTGTATGTTGTCTATTTTTTTAGCATTTAAAATTGGGTATTAGATTGTTGATTTTGAAAATATTTTGTTTATGAACTTGGCTTTTAATAGTTTTATTCCAGGATATTCCTTAAATTTGTATTCACAAAAGTTCAGTTATTCTTTATTGTTTGGCTATAGAAATGGGAAGCTTAACTCTGTCAGCTTTTGTGCTTTCCAAAATATTTTGAAATTTTATGATAAAAACCATTGATATATCAAATTTTAGAATATTTTCTAAATCTGCAATATCTAAATGTCAAGTAAAACTCACTTCTGCACTTTTGTATCAGCTTTTCTTTGAAGTTTAACGTTGTATGGCACATCAGGGTTTTCTGTGAAACACGTGTATGTTTCTAAAGGTTCTCTTTTCTTGATGCATCTGAATCTGAATTCTGCCGGAGATATGGATTCCGTGCACATGAGATTCCTGCTATCTTCAAAGAATTTTGATTCATAAAAAGTAGCAAAAAAAGGCAGTCTCGCCCAACGATTTTTTTATTCACTTCAATTTCTCCATAACGCTGTTTCTGTTTCTCCTCACGTTGTCCTTCAGCTTTAGTTTTACTCATCTCAGCTCAGGCGCTGACAGGTCTGCTCTGCTTAAATTGTGGCTTTTGCACAGAATGTTTGCTGTGCGCGCGCGCCGCGCCTGCAGGCCTGTCAATATCCACTCCGATAACCATGTACGACCTTATCCAAATGCATGTAAAATTTAGCTAATTATATTTGAAAATATTACATATATTGAATTGTTTATTTTATTTTTAATATAATTGTATTTATATCATTGGTTTTATTTTATTTTTAATATAATTCTTTATATATCACTGGGTCACGGCCAGATGCAAATTCTAAGATTTAAATGGGATGGGATATGCAGAGGGTTTTATTTGTATTTATTTTATTTTGAACAAAGGTTTTTCAATATCACTTACGGTCAGACGCAAATTCTAAGATTTTTTTTTTTTTTTTTCATTTAAAATGATTAGTTAATCAAAATATGTATATGATGCGATACCGATCATTGCTTTAGATCATAATCTACTAGTGTTTATTATATTGAATTAGCATCGTGAGTTAAAGATGGTTTTAATTTAAACAAAAAGGTTGTTATTTATTGAATAAAGTATAATTAATAAATATAAATTTTATTTTAAATAAATTATAGCTAATAAATATCAATTTTAGTTATCATTTTAATTTGCAATTTGATATAAAATAAGTTTGTTTATAATTTTTTATAAACAGAAAGCGTGGCATTTTGGAAGGTCCTTTTCCACAAATAAGTTTGTGTTAAACATATATTAATAATTTTTTGGTGCATCATTGATTTACAAATTGCACATTAATTATTTTTTCATCACGAAGTAATTTATTAAATGATTGTGTAAAAAACTAATTATGGTAGATAGTTTTATATGAGTTGAATTATCAAATAGACTAAACAATATTCATACTAGTGTAAAGAATTAAGCAGTTTATAAAATTGTTGAAATTAAAAATTATTATTATTAGTATAGATTTATTTTAATTTTAGATTTAGATATGATTTAAATGTGTTAAGTTATAAATTTTGTTGACTATCAAATTTGAGTAAATGTTGGAGAGATTTGATCTTTCTTGGAGTTTGATAGATCCAAAATTAAAATAAATGGTGGTTGCAAAATTTGAATAAAAATTTGCACTCAGAGACATTTGATCATAGACCTAGAGTTAAGATATATATATATATATATATATATATATATATATATATATATATATATATGGGGGCTGTTTAATTTGTAGAATTTGAGTGTTCAAGAGGATTTTGAGTGTGCTGAATTTATTTATGCATTAAAAAATGTAAGTCAAACAACAAAGAATATATTTTTGTATTTAGGTGAAAGGGACTATTTTGTCTATAAGTTAGACCCTACCCACACCCATATATTTCTTACATATTACTTTTTTTTATAAGCTTGGTAGAACTTTTCATATTTTTTTTTTTACTCCATCTTCATCAACATGTCCAAATACATCACCTCCATCGTGAAAGGAAATTGAACCTGTGATGAGTGCCATAAGAACCCACCTCATCACAGTTTATATTATTATTATTAATTTTTATTTTTGTGTAATTTACTAGAATCAAAATGTTTAGATAACATAACATAACATTATAACATTACAATACAACTTCTGCACTAAATTAGAAGAGAATCAAATTATTATTATTTTAAAAAATATCTTATTTTTAAAATTAATAAAATTTGGTTTCACACTTCAATGTTTAAAACATAATTATTTGATAAAAAATAAATAAACTTCAATAATAGTTGGCTTGATACCTCTTCCACTGTGGAAAATATTTTTATTTTTTAGGTTCTCTTTCCCTTTCCCTTATGATCTTCAGACCCTTAAACTTTCTAAGAGGAACATAAATGCTTCAAGGAGAGTACAAATATGACCTACCATATAGTAGTATATGCATGGAGATTCATGTTCACAAAACGTTCACAAAATGGATTATTGGAAAATCCCATTTGAGGGCAATTTTTACAATGTGCATGGGTAATTTACAAAAATATTGCAAAAAGAAAAGCACTCTTAAAAATCCTAATTGAGGAGGAGAGAATTAAGGGGTCCCAAACCCTTAAATAATAATGGGAATTCAACACTAATAAGTGGCCTGGAAACATCAAAAGAACTAATGGTCAATGGTTCATATCAAGGGTTTGGAATTTTAAAATATGTTGACAATTTTGAACGTTGAAGAAGAGAAGGAAATCTTAAAATTTCAAATCTAAAAAAAAAGGTAAAACACATATAAAAAAATGAAAGGAAATATGAGGAACCCAAGGAAAATCTAAAACCCCATGAATAAGTCTAAAATGAATTCAAATGAAGCAACAAACCATTAATATTACTAAGAATAAAATCAAGAATAAGACACTGAATTCTCATACCTTCATTGTGTTAGTTTTTGAGTTTGATAGAAACACAGAGGTGTTATAGTATCACATGATGTCTAAGAGGCTAAGGAACATGTGATCTCAAAAACCCAAAAAAGGTTTCACGAGAAAAGACTTGGAGACGCCTTAGTTAAATTAATTAGCTGTAATTTAAATATTTCCTAAGTCTAATTTAGGAGAAGTGGTTTATTAAAGTTGATTAATTAAGGAAGTTTGATTTTTCTCTAGAGGCTTCTATTGACGAATTCAAATATACCTTAGTCATCAGTTGAGATGTAATCGTGGCCATTGGGACTCCAATGAGAGATTATACGAGCAAGTCGAAGGGCTTGGAGATGGCATCAATTATGAATTGAGCAGTTTAACTACCCAGTTGCATGTATTAAAAAAGGGTGCAGTTGAAGCTAGGGAAAACATCATAGTAAGGGTTTCAATAGAGATTCAGGAGTAGGAGCATGAAGTAATTTTCCTCAGTATTTTCCAGTGATCGGGAGATAGGAAGAGGAGGCTAAATTAATCTATTGAGAGGGACGCTACAACTAGTGCGAGTTGTCTAAGGAGCCACATTTAAATTTCTAGTTTCCAGATCAGTGTCCCAGACATAGAATGAGTGGATTTCAGAGGCAAAGGGAGGCTAAACGATTTTATTGGAGGTATTTTTGGGGCTGTATGGTTTTATCTATGCATGTAGTGCACATTTTTGGATTGCAGAGTGAGTGACAGGAGAAGTGCGAGTTTACCAGAGAGGGCTAGATCAGCTGCAAAGGGACACAAGGGTGTCTTCCAGATCATTTTTCCAGTAAAATATTGCTGGAGATTTTCCAGATTGGCAAGAAAATCATTATACTCTTGAATTGCTTAAAAATAATAAAACACTCATCTGCTACATTGGTTTTCCCTTCGACATTTTCCGAGGGACAACTGTCCAAAAAAAAAGTGTTATATTTTTGTGTGTGTGTGTGTGCATCTATTTCTCAGTTCTATATTTTATATCTTTGTAGAATTTTTGTTGTGAAGATTGCAATAGTGAATTCATTGTTATTTGTTGAATATTAATTTAGAAGACAAATAAACTACTAACAATTAGAAGATAAATATGCAGTTTATTGTATTTAAGGAATCTTCACATGGTATCAGAGAAACACAGTTTAGATTAAAGGCTCTAGAAGTGAAGGAAGCAAGATTATGCAGTCCAAAGGGAGATATGAAGCACAAAATTCCAAATCTGAGCAGGCCTATCTAGGTAGTGCGATTTTCACAAGAGGAAGGAGATTGATTCCCAGTCTATTCCAAAGGAAAAATTCGATTTTCCTCAGAGCACTAACATTAGGCATTTTCGTTACTAGAAGGGGATTCTGGTGAGTAGATTAGTCATTTCACAGAGCAGATCTAGCACAGTGATTTTGTAGCAACATATCAATGCAGGGAAAGGAAGAGAAAACACACAGAGTGGTAATTTCTAGAAATTATTAGAGTGTTTCTAGTTTTCCAATATCGGGAAAGGAGATTGTAATTTCTAGCAGAAGAACACCATAGTAGGAAAATTGATTTTCTAGTGAAAGCTTGCCAGTTGAGCCAATGTGTGATTCAGGGTTTGTAGTGTGTGTTCCAGTGCTAAAGAAGGACATCCAGAGGTAGAGCAAGTTTCCTAGGAGAGAAGTACTAGGTAGTGCGAGTTCTAGGAAGGAGTCTAGAGGAATGTGCAAATTACCTAGCAACAATATGCACATTCCAAAAAGTAGTGCGAGTAGTAGGGAGAAGGCCAAGTTAATTAGCCAAAAGGAGAAGGAGATTTCCATGTTGATTTCTCCAGTTTTTGAATTTCACAGAGATGGCTGCAACATGACTTAAAGATAAAGATAGGATGGATGAAGGCTCCAAATTTGGCATCAGGAAGGCCGGGATGCAATTCCTAGTGGATGAGCACAATCTAAAGGAGTTTGTGACAATAGTTTTTGCTGAGAAAATGGATCCTATCTAGTACCATGGGTACAAGAATGATATGTCCAAATCCAAGAGGATGTTCCTCAACAGAGTTAGAGATCATATCATTCCACATATTGCAGAAAAGGTGACAACAAAAGACATGTGGGATGCCATCGTGAAGCTGTACTATGATATGTTTTAGAATCGAAAAATGATTCTCAAGGAGAATATGAGAATGGTCAAGATGAAGAAGGGCAAGAACGTTACATCCTATCTCTCTAGGATTTAGGGTGTTAGAGATGAACTTGCAACTGTTGCAGAGAAGCCATCAGCTAGTGAGATAGTGTGCACAATACTCAATGGGTTTACGAAGGAGTGGCGTACATTTGTCCAAGTGATTTCTAGGTGAGACACACTTCCTTGTTGGGAATGCCTATGGAGTGAATTCACTCAGGAGGGGCTAAGGCTTAGTCTAATATACGGTACCAAAAACAACAGTGGCAAGGGATTGAAGGTAGAGAAGGAATAAGAAAACATCACTCTTGCAAGAGAAGGGAAAGAAAAGAAGGGTCCCAACCAGGGAGAGGACTCTAAAGGAGAGATGAAGAATAAGGTCATGTATAAGGTCAAGTTCTTCGATTGTGGTGAGTTTGGTCACTACGTTACCCAATGTCATATGAGGAAGAAGGACAAGAATGCGAAGAAGACAACAAATTTGACATAAATTGACGACTTGTCTGCTAGATTGGAAGATGAGTTCACTATGTTTGAAAAATTATCCTCAGTTGGAGGAGGACTATGATAATCCAATATGCTAGATCGAGTAGGGTCCAAGGGGCCATGAAGAGATTGATCAATCTAGATCAAATCCAGTTTCAGAAGATTCCTCAGTTGGACCAATACCTTGCTATGAGAGTCCATGTATTTTTAGTAGTAGGAGGATCAGAGTGTAAGTAAGGCATAATCATATACTTAAGAGACAATTTAGAGCCAAGGAAGCATAGTCAGAGACTCAAGGTACAATTATACAACCATTTGTAGTGACACATTAGATCAGTGATACTTTGAGACTCAAAGGGAGTCTATCTTTAGAGGGAGAAGCCCTATGGGAGATTGGACCTTTAGGTTCTGAGAGATCAATACATGCAAGTGTAGTGGTTGAAGAAAGGTAGTGTAGAGGTATAAATAGTGTGAGATTAGATTATGCGTAGTAGCATGGTGGGAAATGACTACTAGAGTGTTGTTATTCACAAAGATTTCAAGTGAAAGGTATTGAGATCAGTTTAAATATGTGAAGGAAGGAGGTATCTCAAATTTTAGACACTAGCAGCATGGATCATTTCAACTACAATATGTTCCCATAGACCAAGAAGTATCTGATATACCCACGAAGGCCCTGGGGAGGGCCAAGTTTATCTATTTCAGAAAAAAAAATGGGTATAGTGGAGAACACCTTCCTTGTTAAGAGGGAGTGTTAGTTTTTTAGTTTGGTAGTAGTGAAAAAGTTTTCTAGTCTCATATGATGTCTAAGAGTCTAAGGAACACATGATCTCCAAAACCCAGAAAAGGTTTCACGAGAAAATACTTGGAGACACCTTAATTAAATTAATTATCCATAATTTAAATATTTCATAAGTCTAACTTCGGAAAAGTGGTCAATTAAAGTTAATTGATTAAGGAAGTATAATTTTTCTCTAGAGGCTTTTATTGATGAAGTCAAATTGATCTTACCCATCGGTTAAGATGTAATCGTGGATGTTGAGACTCCAACGAGAGATTATAAGAGCAAGAAAAAGGGCTTGGAGATGGCATCCATTACGAGTTGAGCAATTTGACTACCCAGTTGCAGATATTCAACAAGGGCGCAGTTGAAGCTATGGAAAGCATCAAAGAAATGGTTTCAAAAAAGCTTCAAGGGTAGGAGTCCAAAGTAATTTACCTCAATATTTTCGAATGCACAGGAGACAAGAAGAGGAGGTTGAATTCATATGTAGAGAGGGTTGTTACAACTAGTGTGAGTTAGCCAATTTACCTTGTGCGAGTTACTAGTGGAGACACATGTTAGTTTCCAATTATTGGATCAGTGTACCAAAGAAAGAGTGAGTGGTTTTTATAGGCAGAGGGATGCTAGGAAAATTGCCTAGAGGTATTTCCAGGGCTGTATGATTTTATCTGCACAGGAAATGCATATTTATGGACTATAGAGCGAGTATTAGAAGAAGTGTGAGTATGCCAGAGAGTTCCAAACCAGTTGCAGAGGGGGAAAAGGGTGTTCTCCAAATTATTTTTCTAGTAGAATATTTTTGGAGCTTTCCAGATTGGAAAGAAAATCATTGTACTCTTGAATTGCTGAAGAATAATAAAACCCTCATCTACTGCACTGGTTTTCCATTTGGGTTTTTTTGAGGAACAATTGTCCAAAAAAAACAATGTTATATTTTTGTGTGTGTGTGCATCTATTTATCAGTTCCATATTTTATATTTCTGAAGCATTTTTATTGTGAGTAAAGCGATAGTGAATTTATCGTTATTTTCCAAATATTAATTTAGAAAAAAAATAATCTACTAACAGTTGGAAGATAAATCTCTAGTTTATTGCATTCCCTTTCTCCTAATGGAATATCAAGGAAACCTTTGGGAAAAAAGTAATTTAAAATAGGTAGAGGAGAGGAGAGGAAGAGATTAATTTTTTTTAAAGGCATGTAGGAAACAATTCACTAGGTAATTTTAATGAGGCATCGAACAAAACCTAAACTAAAGTAATTAAGGTTATTCCTCACAAAAATACAAAGGGGCCAATGCTAGCTAGAAAGTGAGAATTAGATAGTTAGCTATCATTTTTTTTGGATTTGATGCTTCTTTATAGAATAATAATGGTTAAATGAGTTTTCATTGACATTGAATTCTATAGAGAAAATATCAGATCTGCATAAAGGAAGATAAAGAACCTTGAAGAGGATTAGCATTCACTCAGAATATAATAAAATTACAAATGAAAACTAAGGTATATTCATAAAATTGATTTTTTTTTTTTTTTTTTAAATTTAAATTGATTTATTTATTTTATTTTATTTTATTTTTAAATAATAATAATAAGTACTTACATATCGTTGACATCTATGCCCAACTAACAATTGGAAAGAAAAAAGGAAATGTTGTTCCTCTATACAAAATTTTGATTTCAATTTGTAAAGACAAAATATAATTTTATCATGATATTTTAACCTTACTCTTGACATTAAAGGGAGGATCCCAAGAAAGGAATCCATGTCGTGAATTTATGAAATATACATTACATTGTGGAATATTATTGATTTTTCAAATCAAGAAAGTGTAAGTATAATTATGTTGGACACGGTTTAGTCTGTATGTGTGTTGTGTTGAGCACTAGTTCATGGGATGTTGCAATGAGAGATTCTCGACATGGACAATATATCTCCTATGGATGTGCATAGACATAATACATGGGATAGTAGGATTATTATTTATTATATTTAATGGTCACATGGTTAATTAATATAAGGAGATAATAGATGAGAAACATAGCTAGAGGGAATGTGAAGACTACTAGGGCTTAGATATGCTCACAAGAAAAAAATATTATTTCCATTAATTGATTTGTCTTCTTTGCATTTACTCTAATTTGGAACTATCTAGTGAATGGTGTTTCTCCCCATGGGACACAATGTGTAAAGGTGAATCATCATGGTTCTCCATTAACTTGAAAAATCAATTGTCAAATTAGTGAAGGTTGGAGCATGGGTAATTGTCAATGACAATATCAATGACCATGGCTTTCAAACCCCCTTGCGAATTCATCTTGAAATTTTAGCATGAGTTAATTATAAATTTGAAATTAAAATTCCTATTGATAATATTTTTGACTAAGTCTTTGTTACCTGTGATAAATTCAATCAGTTTACTTTGATGGGAAATTTTTGGGTTTGATACCACCCATATTTACCACATAGGTCTATATTAAGTAGGTCTGGGATCCTTATGGATGGAATTATTCAACTCATGTATCTTGACAATGGGTACTTTGTGTTCTCCAAGTTTAAGAAATCATCTTGTACTGACATCCTTGATCTGGGCACTTGTATATTTTGAAACACATTATATTATTGTCCATGGGAGTAAGGGTTCTTTGCAAAACAAAATTCCCAACTTTTTTTTCATCTACAAAACAATTTTCTTAGGATTTTGATGCAATTTATGGAGTTTATGCAATATCTTTTAGCTCTTATATAGGTTTTTTCATGTCATTATCCAACTAGGTATTTAAACCACACTACATAGGATGGGGCATAGAATTTTTTAGGGTTATCCTAGAGAAGGATATTAAGAAGGTTTTCTACATCTAGGTTGGGAGCATCGTGTAGAATTAATCTCTCAAGTATTGTTAATATTCAAAATGTGTTTTTAGATGCCAAAGTATCAACCATTGCATGAAGGATAATCCCTTTAGATTCTAAGTTGATACCTCACCCACTTAGGATACTTCAATACCATAGAATCAGGATGGAAATGCCTTAGTTTATGATGTCTAGGTCCATGTGGTCAACACATAATCATATCAACCTAAACCAACAAAATACCTAAGGTGAAACATGCCAAATGCAACAATAATTTTTCAGATGCAAGGAAAACCTACCAGCAGTTTTGGGCTCGTACCTTCCAAGATGATAAGGAAAATAACATGTCAAACCCTCTAAGGATACTTCTCTTGAGAGTGGTTTTTGAAAAAAAAATTCCCTTCCTCTACTGTTTCATCCATAATCCAACCTATATATTAAGGAGTTTCTCAATAATCCTCAACCAAAAAACACAGACTAAACACTCCTTTAAGTGAAAAATGCTTTTGATATCTTGAACCAGTTACATGGTTAAGAATGCATGTATATTCACATATTTGATGAATTATGCAAGTAGTATGTTTTAATGTCATAGATCTAACAAACCCACCCATGAAGGCCTGTATTTGACAACTATATAGTGTAATTGAATTCCATATTATTCAATGTTTGTAGGAAATCAAAGTCACTATAATTTTTTATTATTACTGTTATCTCAAAATCAGACCCTGATAGGCTGCTGATCAAGCAGACTTTGAGTAACTATTTCAAACCAGAATTTTAGTTGAGGCTTAGCCTCCTCAACCTGAGAGGGCTCTCTCAATAGGTTTATGATTTTCAAATAAGGATTAGATGCCTAACTCTATGAGTAAAATGGAAATGGATAATTGGTTGTATTGATAATCAACAAAAATATATTGGGCTTATGGAGTCAAGTGTGTTTTCACAAAACATGAGTATCGGCTTCAATTGGAAGCTAGGGCATTTCAGGGTTTAGATGCATCAAAAGAATAGTAGGATAGAAAATAAACACAGTTCATGAACATATGAAGGAAGTTAGAGAACCTTAAATGAATTCTAAGTAACATACATTCATGCCACTGCAAGTAATTGAAAGAGGAAAACCATGAGAATATCAAACATCCATAACCCTTTCTGAATCCTGAGTGATGAAACCAATATCTCTATATTAATATAATTACACAGTTTCTGCTACAAAAAAACAATATGCTTGTTAATGAAAATTTCCAACCTTGAGGAATTCAACCTCATGTATCTTATAGATTCATTAAAAAATTGGATTCTATGATCCATCTTCAAAGGAATTCGAATTCTATCTTAGATTGACACCTATTTACTCTAAAACTGCCTATTAATTACATGTGACAGTTAACTGTCTGTTCTAGAGTCCCAATACAATTGGGAGTAGAAATCCTTCTTATGACTAAAACAACCTTATCTAGGAATTAAATATTATGTTTGACAACTGCTCCTCCATGAGGTCGAATTTGGATATTTACCATTCACTTAAAGTCACCCTACTGCTGATGATAAAACTGCCCTAGAAATTAGGAAACATGTTTCCCTATTTTTAGGCTTAGGATCCTTTTGGTTTCTTGAGATGTTATGACCACTTCTAACTGATGAATTCGAGGCTAATTTATGTTATGAACATGATTGAAATATTTCCCAAGTTATCCCTTCATGACATCTGTGCAAAATCTACTTTGAACTTTTCAAAACAGTGAAAACAGATCTGCGCTACGAAAGTAGCACAGTTTTGTAGCGCTTTTCGTAGTGCAATGTTTTCACTCCTTTCTTCAACATATTTCAATATTTTGTTTCATGATAGCCTTTATCTTTACTTGAAACACTTCCACAAGAAGTTTCAAAACCAAACTCACAAATATTTCTTCAAAATTTGTTATGAAAAATGATGAAAAGACTGCTTCAACAAATTATTCCTGTTTCTTCCCTGAAAAGTAGGTCTTGGGACAAAGCCTTTATCTTCTCATCCATGATGTATTTTGAGAAACTGAAGGAAATTTTGTAGTTCATTCTGTCTGGAATAAAAACCTCTCTTGGTTTTTGGAAATACTTCTCCTGCTGTCCAGAATCTGTCTTTGAAAAACATGTGTAAAATAGGAAAACTCTGTTTTCTGAAAATAGGGCTTAAAAGAAAGTCTTGTATCTCCAATTTCATAATGAATTTAAATAAAATGAGAGAGGTTTTTTTTATTTAGGGATGTTAGGAAGAAAAAAATCTTTCATTTTTCTAAAATTCGTTTTCAGTTGCCTGGAAACTGCTTTTGAAATTTACTACTAAAGCCAGAAAACAAGGTTTTTCTCTTCATGGTGAAAGGCTGCTTCAACAGTTTTGTAGCGCGCTACGAAACTGCTGTGCAAGAAAATTTCTTGAAAATTTCTTCAAAATTAGTGCCTTGGAGATGGTTAAAATTCATAACAAATGATATTTATCAAAAAACTATAGTAAGATGACCTCAAGAATATGATCTTCACCCAAAATTGTCTTTTCCAGCTCATCATTAAGCCCTTGCATCTTTTTGAACATTATGATCATGGATAGATCATTTTCATATGTGTCATGTCCACCAATCATTTTCAAAACTTTAATTCTATCCTTTTGGTTATATATAAGCTCTCATAATCAACAAAAATCAACTATGAACTGCTTTCAAAAATGAAATCTTTCCACATAACCCTAGAAATGTGTTAGGAGATGTCACTTACTATTTACACTCATTTTTGCTGTGGTTGATCTTTAGGATTTGCTAGCTATATTTCAAGATCTTCAACCTACCTTTTAAGCCTTCTATTATTATCTCTTTGTTTGGTATCAACCATCCTTATGAACTTTGCTTCCTTGATTGCAAGGACGGTCCATATGTAGAATTGATCCTCACTGCTGATTGAGTCAATGTTTGAAACCTTTTCTAGCTCCCACAGACCTTTCAACCTCTCAAAGTTTGACCTTTCTACAACATGCATTCTTACTTTCTTCTTCAATTTATCAATTTCAACGTTTGCAAGTCTAAGTTTGTATTTAACCTCCTCATAACTACTCTTTTCTCTCTGAGTATTAAAAACTCTATTTCTGTCTTCTTCAAGCATTGGAGATAATATATTTATGGGTTCTTCAAAAAAAATTTCATCCTCACCTCCTGTTTGGTCTATCTCCATGTCTGGCTAATGAAATTTTTTAGACTGCACAGTCAAGGGTTTTCTAGGCTTAAAGACAAAATCTGACACTTCATCCTCAAAATCTATTTTTTTGGATGTTTTCAATTTCTTTGATTTGCCACTTGTATCTAGTTTGATGAAATATGCTTGAACTAGGGGAGACTCTTCAATGTCAATAACTTGTAATATATCATTAAAGTCACCTCTTAATTCCAAGTTTTCATCTGTGACCACAACCTTACCCTTCTCCTTTGACCTTTGACTCCTAGTCAACTTCTTCTGAGTTGTTTTACTGGTTGACTGTTCCTGAATTGTATCTTTGACATGAGTTCTATTCTTCTATGCAGATTTAGGAGTCATTTGGATATTTAGTGATGTGCTTATCATTGGTTACTTAACCCGTTTCCTGTAAACTATGATTTATCAGCCTCGCTTGATTTCAAGATGAGAGAAGCTTTGGTATCAGTTTACCATAAGCTTAACATTTGAAAGGGCATGCATGTAGTGTTTTTTGCATGAGATAATGAAACAAAATACCAACCCTTTTCGAATTTGAAATTACCTATCATGATGACCCCTACATTTGAAATGATGGATTTGGATGGTTGCATGCCTTAGAAATGACTCCTATCAGACACCTAATAATGAAAAATTAACGGAATTTTAATGAATAGATGATTTAACAAGATTGCATACGAATCCGTGTTTTCATAGCGCGCTTAGTGTATTTTCAGGGAAAAGCGCTACGAAAATGGCAGCCTTTTCGTAGCGCAAAACATGTTTTTTACACTGTCTGCACTACAAAAACGTGGTTTCGTGGCTAATTCCAAATTTTTTTCAAGTGGTTTAAGATATGATTTCAAAATAGTATATGGGACCCTTAAGCCATGAAATAAGGTTGTTAAACTTTATTTGGAGATGAAAATGACACTTTTAAGACTCTTACCCTATCACTTAACCCTTTAAGCATGAAATGACCTACAACCTATTTAAGACCATGAATAGAGATAAGGCAAACTTTCCAAAGTTTAGAAATTTTTTTTATGGTGATAACAATTACCATTATTTACTTTTTTGGGGGATAATTCCTAAATTACCTATCATAAGGAGAGATATGGTGATGTTACAATTCAGGTGGTTTTTAACTCTTTCATACATGTCCATTGAAGCATGCACCAATATTACTTAGAGAATGGTTGTATATTACTAAATTTGGATGGCCAAATTCTAGGGCTATCCTACAACTATGCTTTAATTGATGCAAGAAAGATGTTTTTATTTTGGAAATGGATGGCCAATAATTTTCTTGAATCACATTGGTTCACTCATATGTAGTTTGACATGGTTGTATTATCTGAAGCTAAAGAATACTTTATTAATTTACAAATCTTATAACACCCCATATTTTGGCTTAGAAACTAAATTATTTTATGTTTCATCTTGTTATTTATTTGCTTCATATCTATTAGAATCAACTAGATTGAAAGAGACTATTGTTATGAGGACATTTGAACTTAACTATATGTGGATAATATGAGGTTTCATAATTTATTTTCTTAATGATGACAATTATATGATTTCCTTTAGACATGAAAAATAAAATGTGAAGTTTGATATGTGGACACCATTTCAATATATATTGTGAATGTATACCTAATTGACGCATATTGAAAATAAACATAAGTTTATCACGTTATGCTAGTAAGTAACATAGTTTATAGCATGAAATTATTATATGGTTGTGCATGGATATGTTCTTTTGGAAAGCTAGCCTATGGGTTAATAAGCTAGGTGATAGCCGAATAATTTCAAAAATGAGGTAATATTGAGGTTGTGGAGATCATAAGTATTATTTAATTTCTGGTTCCAAAAATTGCCATGATTTATGGGTAAGCTCATTTTTTACATGATGCATAGTTTCCCATACTGGTTATTTGATGACGTTTCACTAAGGAAAACAATAGTTGTGTTAGCCACCTATAAATTTTTGTCAAGCAAACAGGTGGCTAAATTTGTTTCTGAGCCTTCAAGAGAAACATTTCCTCTGAAAATCTATCATTCTTGAAGCCTCTGTGTGTGTCCTTAGCCTTTGAAAAGATCTTCACTACTATTTCCATTAAGAAAGCCTCACTGTTTGTGAAAAAATTATGCTCAAGAAAGCCTCCATCTGCTCCCTTGTATCCCTGCAAATTCCCCATTTTCACCCCTTTTTTCCCTTCTTAAATTTCCCCAAAAACCCTCAAAATCCCCTCCTTAGTCCTCTAAACCATCAAATTCCCTTTTAAAACCTTGTGAATCCCCTCATTTGGTGAAAAAATCCCTTTGTTGCCCTACCGGAATCCCTTTCTAAGCCTCAAAAACTCTGTTTTTGGCCTAAAAAACCAACTTTTACCATATATCAGGCCTAAGCCCCTTTCGGCTAAGCCCCTAACCCGTTCTCCACATATAACCCACGCCCGAGACTAGGCGCTAAAGCCCCGAGCGCTAATCACAATCGGGAGTTGGTTGCGAGCGCATTTCTTTTGTTAAGTGAAATTCTCCGATGCGAGAAATATTTGGTCTATGGGCCTCGGATGCAATATGAACCGTTGATCCATCCAAAAATCTGATGGTCAAGCACCAATCACATCACGCCCATCAGCCTTTGTCCATTACCCCTCCACTGCAATCTCCACCGTTGATCCCTCAATGATCCGACGGCCATTGCAACATCACATCACTGCCAATCGCACCAAATCTTAAGTGCCACCGTGTGTTCCCTGATTGGCGATCCCCGATCCAATCCCGACCGTCGATCTCACCTTGATCTGACGGTCCACGCGCAATCGCAACATCAACCATCGGAGTTTTGGCCCCTGCCTTCTTCGATTGCGATTGGATCTCAACTGTTCCTTTCGATTGATCTAGCGGTTCCCCTTTCTCCCCGCTCATGCACTGGCCCTTTTGCCTCCGCCTCATATTTAAATCTCCGCCGTCCATCCACATGGATCCAATGGTCAGGATTTGTCCCGCCCATCTATTATGATATATTTCCCTTTTAAAGATTAGTGCTTTTGCTGTGGATCCTGACCGTCCATCATGCTAATCCGACGGCCTATATTAAAACCACTGTTGACCTGTCCCCACCTTACCAACCGTGCATCTCCCCATATCGCGCTCCGTCCTGCACCGTCGGATCTCCCAATCCCACATCCAACGGCGGAGGTGCATATTGCGTTTTTCCTGTGCCCAAAGGTTAATGCTTCAAAATTATGCAATGAAAGTGGTTTTGGGAGGGACACGTGTTGGGCGACAAGTGTTATCGTGTTGTTTTGGGAAAATTTCAAAACCACTCTATTGCAGCGCGAAAACAGTTGTTTTCTCCTAAAAACCACTTCCCCTCTTCTGCCTCCAACAACGCTTCCCGAAGATCCCGACTGTTGATCTGTATAGATCTACGACCCTTATTCCATCGCGTTTTCATTCATATTATGTTCATCGGACCTCCAAAGGACTTCATCGGAGCATCTCAACCATTGATCTCCTCCTGAGATCTAACAGCCCACACTCAAATCGCCCTCTTCCCTCTGGTCCCACCATTCAAAGCCCGATTTCATTTGATTTCACACATTTTCCTTTCTAATTTGCCCAAAGTCTAAACTCTTATGTTTTACATTAAATTTTATCTCTTCTGCCTAACTCCTCTAAAGCATCTCCACCAGTGAATCCTAGCCGTTGGTAACCACCATCAGTTCTAATCCAATGGTCGAAAACCATCTTTTCACCAGACCTCCATCAGATCGTTTCTTCACCATTCTTTCACAGTTTTCACCGTTTTCTTCGCTTCACTATTTTCACTGTTGCGCTGCCATCTCCACAAGCCTCCACAACATCCACCTCCACTCCCATGGATTTTTCTTAACCTGTTTATCGTCTTTTTGTAGGGTTACAGATGGTGAAAACCATTATTGCTCATAGCCACAGTCATAGTGACACAGAGCGCAGAGGAAGCTTTTTCAGAGCCAGAGATCACAGGGAAAGACTCCTGAGGGGGTTTTAAACACATGTTTCATTCCAATTATAGTTATTAACTTTGTTGAAAAACCTCCAGTGCCATTAAACCTCTGCATCCACAGACAAAGACAGTCAACAGAAGCGGAAAAGAGTATCAGTGAAGGTCTAAAGTGATTTAAAGGCCTATTATTGAAGATTTAATGCCTTAATCCAGTGTTAAAGGGAAAATGTACAGATTGAAGACCTTATGAAAGATACAAAAAACCTAATGAGGCCTGAAGCACATAAAAAAAATCCTATCAGTGTTTCACATCAGCAGAGGGTTCTTTCCCAAGAAAGGACGAGTTCCTGTAATATTTTATTCTCCATCAATGTTCCTGAGAAGATCACCACCCTGACAGTAGTCCTAAGATCGCCAGAGCATTAGTTACACAGCATGGCAGGCCTAAAATTCATTTATCTGCCTTACTGGTCCCAGAGTACTACAGAGTACAAAAAGCCAAAGTACATCAAAGAACATACCTCTGAAGTTATTATCAGTCTGTCAAAGACCACTCTTTCACCCAAAGAGTACTGAGGGTCAATGCAAGGATATTAAAACAGAATGTGCCTCGAGCACTCTTCTTCCTATGTTTTAATGTTTCATTAAAAATCCATCTACCTCTTCTGTCTCTCTTTCAGCTATAGAACTCAAGAAAAATACATTGTAAAGGTTGTTGATCAGATAACTGTGGATTGTAAGTTGTTCTCTTGAGATAGAGTTTCGTGTATTAGTCGTAAAATAGGCTGAGGAGATGATTTTAGACTAAATATCAAGCTGTTTGACAATGTTGTATATGATTGTTGTTTCTCTTTAATATGACAAGCATGTTTCATTGGATCCTGATTTAAAGCAGCGGTGATGTGTTCTATCTTTGTCTCTGTTCTCCTTCTGTAATTCATCATATTTCGTTTCTATGATAAGAAATCAGTAATCTAGCTTCGGATATACCCTTGCATGGTACCCTAATGCTTCCTTCTCTTCTTATATTTGATGTTTGCTACTAATTGTGCTATCTGAGAACAAGTTCAAGGTAATTTAACCAGCATAGTAGCTGGTTTTCCCTGCTTACTGATGCATGAATTTAGGATCTATTCTTAGATGTTTTTGTCTGGTTTTAACTGAAATAATTGGGATACTGGGAGATTAGAGTTGATTCTATCTCACTAGGGCCTTTTTCCAACAATTAAGCTTTTCTAAGATCCCTTAAGTTGAATTTCAAAGCATTGAAAGTTCAAAGCCTTTCTCTGATCTCACGCTTCACCTTTGTGTTAAATCTTTAATGTTTTCTATTGTCTGAAGAGTTAGCCTCATTAGGAGTTTGGTCATAGACGGTTAAGGCATGCCCTATCCCTAGATTTACTCCTAAGTGGTCACCTTGGAGGTTTCCTTGTCATTCACCTTCGTTCCTTATCATTTCATCCCATACTATCATCTTTAAAAGATCCTCTGTTTTAGATGACTAGCCCATTTGAAAGCCTTAGATATTGAATTGCAAGTAAACCCTTTTATGACCCCATTGCCCAATGGTCTTGAGTGTTCTTTGAATTATCTCCCCATTGCCTAAAATCCTTCTTTGATCACTTCTTTACCTTAACTTGAACCCTTATTTCATGTTTCCCAACAATCAAACAAACAAACAAAACAAAACAACAGCCCTTGTTCCATATAACTAGCCTAATACTTTAAATTTGAACTTCAAAGACATACATTTCTTTGCCTTTATAGAGAGATCTCTCTCTGGACCCAGGAGGGCTAGATCCTAAGGTCCCAAAGTGGTTTTGATGTTGTCTTGTATTTTGGTAGAGCCAAACCTACCAAAACATAGGAAACCCAACATAATGGCGACTCCGCTAGGGAATTTTTGAGTGTTTTTCATCTTATACATCCTTAGGACCTCAGAAATCCAGAATATCTGGTTAGTTTGGTTAATCACTATGGTGGACAGTAAATCTCCTTGAAACATTCTAAACCTTCCACCTGGTGACTCCACAGTTCCTAATGACTAAAGACTCCATTGGTGATCAGTAGGCCTGCTGATTATCTTGGTTTTCACAAGACTCCACTGGGAGACTAGCTTTCATTACAACATTAGCCATATTAGAAGAAACACATAGGATTAAGCTTATTTGTTTGGAGACAAACATACTGGCTTCAAGAACAATCCATACCAGGGCTTATCCTAATCCAAACCCACCTAAAATAGTTGACAACCTAGAGAACATTCTTAGGAAGTATCCCACCCCTGGAAAGCCAACTATTATCAGATCCATTTATAGAGCTAATTCTGCACCAGAACACTTTATAGCTCTATCAGACACTCATTTTGACTTAGAATTACCAAGCGGTTTACCAAGAACTAAGTCATTCAGTGCTATAGATCAGTCAGACTTTAAGCCTCCAAGTTCACCATCTCATAGTGGTCAACATATTAGGGATAGAGAGACCGCTCCATCTACACCTCTTGATTTACATTTCATTCAAAACTTGGGCCTCTCTCATCCTAAATCATCTCAACAGTGTGTTGCTGGCCCTAGCATTTCTGTCATCCATATACCCGCTGCTCAAACCAATCTTTTACCTCCACAAAACACCATCATGGTAGCCTGGTATGCACCTCTAGTGTTACCACAGCCTTTGGCTCCACTACCCAATGATTATCAATAAAAAATCCCTCATTTCACTGCCAAAGAGTCTACCACAACCCAACATCATGTAGATAGGATGGAAGATTCCTTTGACTATATGGAAATCGAAGATGAAACCATTAAGATGAGGATCTTTGCTTAGAGCCTAGGAGGAGAAGTGAAGAAGTGGTTTAAAGGCCTACCTCCTAATAGCATCAATGACCTTCCCTCTTTACACCAAACTTTCATAAAAAAATGGGAAGTCAAAAGTAACCCTCTCCAAATATTAGCAGAATATAAGAACCTTAAAAGAAATCAGGGAGAGAGTGTCCATGACTATTCTACTAGATTTAACAGTGTCTACAATGCTCTTCCACCCCATATGAAACCTCCCCAAGGAATGGCCCTAGTGAAATACCCTGAAGGATTGATGCTGACATGGCCTATCAGATTAGGGAGAGAGATTACAACACATTGGAAGACATGCAAAAAGGAGCAGTGAGTGTAGAAGCAAACCTGATTGAAAAAAGAGCTAGAATGAGGGCTGAGAAGAAGGTAACCTATAGGGATGACACATCAGCATCCACATCTAATCCCAAATATGAAAGTCTATCCAAAAAAGTGGAAAGGCTAGAGAAAATGATGGAGAAAATGGTTTTCACAGTCAGCAATCAGAACAGAAACCAAAATCAAAACCAGAACCAGAACTTTAGGAGAAACAATCCTCCAAACAGACAGAGAGACTCTAATCAACAAGTCATACCCCCATTTCAAGAGAATTTCCTTGATGAAGATGAAGGAATAATAGAAGAGTCCGAGGGAACCACAATAAACATGGTGGAAGTAGACACCAAATTCATACCTTCACCGCAGAAGATAATCGGGCCTCATTCTCACATTGGGATGAGGAAGGGTTAGAATTTGAGGATTATAGGTTGGGATTTGAAAATGCCATCATGCAGGTCAGAGAACAGTATGAACTCAGGAGCAAAAAGAGCTTGGACACCTCCAAACCAAAGGCCTGTAAGATGACCATTAAGAAAAGACCTGAGAAAAATCCTAAAGTGACTGCTGAAAGTAACAAATCAACAGCTGAGAGTTCTAGGAAAAAAAGAGAAGTAAAACCAAAATACTGATAAAAAAAGTCAAGAAACTAGCAGCACTAGCATTGCAGCTAATTTTCTTGATAAAACAGCTTCAAACCTTGTACATAGTGAGAATCAGCACGCTGATTCTGTCGATAAAATGGTGGCCAATAGAACAGAATTAAGCCTTTCAAAGAGTCAATCTCCTTTCAATTTAGAAAGTGAGATAGCCAAAATCAAAATTTCTGTTCCTCTCACTGAGTTAGCTACTCAAGATGTATATAAAGGTCAAATTTTGAAAGCTCTAAATCTAGGAGAAAACAGTGACACTGTCAATCTAAGTGATGATCAACCAACCCTTCTGTTTGGTCCAAATATAGAAGGGAATTTTCAGGAAGGGGTAGTACCTCCTTTTTATATCAACCTCAATATCCATGACAAAATCCTTCACAACGCAATGCATGACTCTGGGGCTTCACACAACCTTCTGCCTAAGGTAATTATGGAGAAGTTAGGACTAGAAATAACCAGACCTTATAAGTACTTATATTCCTTTGACTCTAGCAGGGTGAAGTGCCTTGGCCTAATCAAAGATCTTTGTGTGAATTTGACTCAAATCCCAGCCAAGTGCATGGTGATGGATGTTGTAGTGGCAGATGTGCCACCTAAGTATGGCATGTTGTTGTCAAGGTCATGGGCTGCCAAGCTGCAAGGTACAATGCAGATGGATGGGTCATATGCCACAATCCCTTTCTTTAGCCAGCTTAGGAGACTGTATAGAGAGGCACACATGAAGTTTATGGTTAACAACCCTGAAAAACCTGAAAATTCACCTCTATACTCTGTCCACATAGATTTGGACTCTTTTATACTTTTAAATGACGAATCCATAGATGAGCGAGGACTAGAAGACAAAGATTCAAATGATAGAGTAGAGCCCACAGATCTTAACATAATGGCCACTCTAGATATAGAGGGAAACAAGAGAGAAACGTTAGAACAGTGCACTGAATCAGAAATTCAGAGTGAAAAAAACCAAGACTGCAAACAACAGACTACTCACCACTCTGAACTCCATGAAAATAATGAAGAACAAAACATTCCACACCACGATGCAGACCCCATAATACAACATAATGATGAACCCAGATTTAGGGATGAAAATGATGATAAACCTGAAAACAATCCCTTATGGAGAATGAAATTTGATGGGTCTTGCACTAGGAAGAATGCAGGGGCTGGAATGTGGTTACACAATACTGAAAGTGACTATGCTGAGAGTCATGCTTTCAATCTAGATTTTAAATGTACAAACAATATTGCGGAGTATGAGGCTCTCATCCTAGGACTGAACCTTTTGAAAAAATTAGGAGCCCAAAGGATAGCTGTCCATGGAGACTCTGAGTTAGTCATCAAGCAAGTGAATGGAGAGTACACTGCAAAGCATCCTAGATTGAGGGCATACAGGAATGATGCCATGGATTTTCTGAAAACCTTTGTAGAATATGAACTTGTGTTTGTTCCTAGGAGTCAGAACATTATTGAAAATGGATTAGCCTGCGTTGCTAGTTCATACCAGAAATCACCTAGTGACAAATAGATCATCATTCAAATGAAGTATAGGCCTATAGTGCCAGATAATGAGAAGTATTGGCAGGTCTTTGAGGGCGACAATCAGATAGAGGATTTCCTGATTGGCAGGAATGAGTTTGAATTCTCTGATTCAGAATCTAAATTCGATGGAAGTTGCCTGAATGAAGAGCCCCCTGATGAAGGAAAATCTCCCCATAATGTAGAAATAAACATGTTAACTAAAGAACTTGGAACTCAAACTGAAGAATACAAGAACGCAGAAAAAGAAGACATAGAGGTGTTGCAGTCCAAAGAAAAGAATATACCCAGAGGAATGGCACCCCTAGAGGACCTTTTTGATTTCAATGATGTAGCGAAGAAACCCACTATAGAACACACAGAGTATGACGTCGAGGAATGAAACATAGGCACTAAAGATAAGCCTAAGATGATTAAATTAGCTAAATCCTTGCCAGCAGACATGAAAAATAAATACATTGATTTATTTAAAGAGTTCGTTGACGTGTTTTCTTGGAGCAATGAAGACTTAAAGGCCTACGATACAGAAATCATCCAGCATAAAATCCCACTAAAAGAAAACCAAAAACCCTTCAGACAGAAACTTCGTAGAATTAACCTTGTACAACTGCCTCTAGTTGAAAAGGAAATAAAAAAGATGTATGAGGCAGGAATCATAGTGCCTGTGAGGTTTTCCGATTGGGTGTCCAACCTTGTAGCTGTGAGAAAGAAGACAGGAGAGATCAGACTGTGCATTGATTTCATAAACCTTAACATAGCTTCACTTAAAGAGAATTACCCCTTACCAAAGATGGAACATATCCTACAAAGGGTAGTTGGTTCAAAAAGGATCTCCCTGTTAGATGGCTTTTAAGGGTATAACCAAGTTTTAGTACTCCCAGAATATCAGCTTAAGACAGCTTTCACCACTCCCTGGGGCAAATTTATGTACGTAAAAATGCCTTTTGGACTAATGAACATTGGTGCAACCTTCCAACGAGCTATGGATATAGCCTTTTCAGAGGAAATAGGTCACTTCATTGTCATTTATCTTGATGACATAACAGTCTATTCCAAGACTGATGAAGAGCGCCTCAAACATCTGAGAAGAGTGTTCGAGAAATGTATAAGGTTCGAGCTTTCATTAAATCCCAAGAAGACTGTATTTGGCCTTCAATAAGGTAAGCTTATTGGCCACATTGTATCAGAAAAGGGGATTAAAATAGACCTGAAAAGAGTTGAGGGAATACTGTAGATTAGCCACCCGAGAAACATAAGAGAATTGCAGTCCTTTATTGGGAAAATTAACTTCTTGAGGAGGTTTATTCCCAACTTAGCTGAGCTCCTTAGAGATATGACAAACATGCTGAAAAAGGGAGTAGGAGTCAAATGGACTTTAGAGGCCAAAACGTCTTTTGAATTAGTTAAACTTGCACTTACCCGGGCACCAGTCCTAATCAGCCCTGAATTTTCAAAAGATTTCCTTATATTTTCCTTTGCCTCTGAGCATACAGTGGCTGTAGTCCTGTTGCAGAAAAATCCAGAGGGCCAGGAACATCTTATTGCTTTCTTCAGTAAGGCGCTGAGGGATGCACCCTTGAAGTATAACATAATGGAAAAACAAGCCTATGCCTTGGTAAAGGCCTTGAAAGACTTCAGGGTGTATATTCTGCATTCCCACTTCATTACCTACGTGCCAAACGTAGTGGTAAAAGACATTTTGTCCCAAGATCCAGATGGAAATAGGGGCAAATGGATTAATGTAATACTAGAGTATGACCTGGAAATAAAACCCACAAAACTTATCAAAGTTCAGGGATTAGCTCAACTAATGGCTTGAATCTAACTTTCAAGCCCTTGACATAAACATGGTAGATGCCCTGGATGAACACGAAGGATTTCCTGATCCTACTGTTGAAGAACAATTTCAAAACTCTCCTTGGTATTCCAACATCCTGTACGTGCTTAAAAATCTTAATGCTCCTCCTGATTTATCAAAGACTAAGGCAAGGTTCCTAAAGTTAAAAGCTAGAAACTATTGCATTTTAAATGAATGTTTATACTGGAAAAATGCAAATGGTTTTTTGCTTAAATGTCTGCCTGAAACTGAAGCAGAGAGGGTTAAACATGAGTTCCATGTAGGAGAGTGTGGGGGTCATCTAAACTAGAAAGCCACTGCTAATAAAATACTTAGAGCTGGCTATTATTTGCCTACCCTTTTCAATGATATCCACAAAATGATAGTTGCCTGCCATAAGTGCCAGATCTTTGAGGGCAAAAGAAAGCTCCTCCCTTTACCATTACAACCTATCACTGTTGAGGCTCCCTTTCAACAATGGGGCCTAGATTTCATAGGGGAGATCCATCCTGCTTCATCAGCCCAACACAAATGGATTCTCACAGCCACAGATTATTTCACAAAATGGATAGAGGCCATCCCTTCTAGGAATGCCACAGATTCTGTTATCATTAATTTCCTTGAAGACCACATCCTCTCTAGATTTGGATGCCCTAGGAAGATTATCACTGATAATGTTGCTGCTTTTGGATCCAAGAAGATGATCGATTTTTTTCACAGGTATCAGATTGCATTAGTCATTATACTGCTTGCTACCCACAAGGTAATGGGCTAGTAGAATCATCAATTAAATTTTTGGTGACCATCATCAAAAAGCTGCTTGAGGAGAATAAGAAATCATGGCATAACAAGTTAGTGCATGCTTTATGGGCTGACAGGTTAACAACAAAGAAATCCATTGGGATGTCTCCATATCAGCTTGTTTATGGAACAAAGGTAGTGTTTCCTACCAACCTAGGGGTACCAGTGATTAAATTGGTACAAGAGATACAATCAGAAGAGGACAACATGGTAAGGAGGATAAATCAAACTATACATCTCTAGCAGACAAGAGAAGAAGTCTATAAATGAGCTCTGAAAGTGAAAAAAAACATAAAGAAGTTGTTTGATAAAAGAACAAAGGCTTGTGACTTCAAAATTGGAGATAAGGTACTTAAGTGGGACTCTAGGAGAGAGGACAAAGGAGAGCATGGAAAATTTGACAGTTTGTGGCAGGGTCCTTACATCATCCAATCCACCATCGGTCCAAATGCCTTTTTTCTGCAAGAGCTAGATGGTACAGATTTGTTTGGGGGTCCTGTCAATGGCAGGATTCTCAAGCATTACTACTGCTGAAGTTCCAGTTTTAAGTTTTCATTTCCATTGTAAATACCATTGCTGTGTTTTATTCTAAAGAAAAAGAGAAAAAATGTTTCAAAAAAGAAGAGAAAGAGAGGTTCAGACATGCTCAAAACTTGAACCTCCAAATTTCCAAAGAATGGCTCAAACAAGCTTAAAACCTGAGCCAAAAGAGTAAAGAAGCTGGTTCTAATATGACCAAAACCTGAACCAGCAAAGAAGAAAGAAGAATTAGCTCTAACAAGCCCAAAACTAGAGCTGAAATGAAGAAGAAAAGTGACTCTAACAAGCTCAAAATCTGAGTCACAGGGAGAGGAAGGATGCTTCAAAGTTCTTGAATTTTGAGGCCTTCCCAATTTTGGTTCCATTTTCTGAAAAGATCAGTTCATGTGCAGCTGTATTTATGCCATGGAACCATAGCAAACCAGACAGTCTAATCCTGGTTTGGCTATTTTTAAATTTCTGTTGTAGAATGCAGAGAAAGAAGTCTGCTAGACAGTTTAATCCTAAAATACATTAGTTTAGGTAGAGAAGTTATGGGACCAACTGTTTAATATCGTCTCATGGAGGAATAAGGGTAGAATTAGATTAGTTCGTTTTTTGCTTTCAATAAAAAATGATGAAGAAGGTCTGCAAATTTAAATGCACCTTGAAGAAAAAATGTTAGGACTGTAGGATGGGTAGGTAGATTGTTTGGGAGAATTGTTCTACTGATATGATGTCTTCATAAGTTGTGGCAGTTGATTAAAGAAAGAGAAGATGTGTCAAGTATTAGGCATCTGGCCTACTTCCCAAAGAATATTTCTGAAGTTCTTGACACCTTCAAGAAGATGCCATCCCCCTGTGGAGCCATTGTTAGCCACCTATAAATTTTTGTCAAGCAAACAGGTGGCTAAATTTGTTTCTGAGCCTTCAAGAGAAACATTTCCTCTGAAAATCTATCATTCTTGAAGCCTCTGTGTGTGTCCTTAGCCTTTGAAAATATCTTCACTGCTGTTTCCATCAAGAAAGCCTCACTATTTGTGAAAACATTATGCTCAAGAAAGCCTCCATCTGCTCCCTTGTATCCCTGCAAATTCCCCATTTTCACCCCTTTTTTCCCTTCTCAAATTTCCCCAAAAACCCTCAAAATCCCCTCCTTAGTCCTCTAAACCATCGAATTCCCCTTTTAAAACCTTGTGAATCCCCTCATTTGGTGAAAAAATCCCTTTGTTTCCCTACCGGAACCCCTTTCTAAGCCTCAAAAACTCTTTTTTGGCCTAAAAAACCCACTTTTTCCATATATCAGGCCTAAGCCCCTTTTGGGTAAGCCCCTAACCCCTTCTCCGCATACGACCCGTGCCCAAGACCAGGCACTAAATCCCCGGGCGCTAATCGCAATCAGGAGTTGGTTGCGAGCGCATTTCTTTTGTTAAGTGAAATTCTCTGATGCGAGAAATATTTGGTCTATGGGCCTCAGATGCAATATGAACTGTCAATCCGTCCAAGAATACGACAGTCAAGTGCCAATCGCATCTTTCCCATCAGCCTCTGTCCATTACCCCTCCACTGCAATCTCCATCGTTGATCCCTCAATGATCCGACGACCATCGCAACATCGTATCACCGCCAATCGCACCAATTCTTAAGTGCCACCATGTGTTCCCCGATTGGCGATCCCCGATCCAATTCCGACCGTCGATCTCACCTTGATTCGACGGTCCACGTGTAATCGCAACATCAACCATCGGAGTTTTGGCCCCTGCCTTCTCCGATTGCGATTGGATCTCAACCGTTCCTTTCGATTGATCTAGCAATTCCCCTTTCTCCCCGCTCATGCACTGGCCCTTTTGCCTCCGCCTCATCTTTAAATCTCTGCCGTCCATCCCCATGGATCCAACAGTCAGGATTTATCCCACCCATCTATTATGATATATTTCCCTTTGAAACATTAGCGCTTTTACCGTGGATCATGACTGTCCATCATGCTGATCCGACAGCCTATATTAAAACCACTGTTGACCTGCCCCCACCTTACCAACCGTGCATCTCCCCATATCGCGCTCCATCCTACACCATTGGATCTCTCGGTCCCACATCCAACGGCAGAGGTGCATATTGCGTTTTTCCTGTGCCCAAAGGTTAATGCTTCAAAATTACGCGTTGAAAGTGGTTTTGGTAGGGACACGTGTCGGGCAGCAAGCGTTATTGCGTATTTTTGGGAAAATTTCAAAACTACTCTATTGCAGTGCGAAAACAATTGTTTTCTCCTAAAAACCACTTCCCCTCTTCTGCCTCCGAAAATGCTTCTCGAAGATCCCGACCGTTGATCTGTATAGATCTACGGCCCTTATTCCATCACATTTTCATTCATATTATGTTCATCGGACCTCCAAAGGACTTCATCAGAGCATCTCAAACGTTGATCTCCTCCTGAGATCTAACGGTCCACACTCAAATCGCCGTCCACCCTCCGGTCCCACCATTCAAAGCCCAATTTCATTTGATTTCACGCATTTTCCTTTGTAATTCGCCCAAAGTCTAAACTTTTATGTTTTACATTAAATTTTATCTCTTCCGCCTAACTCCTCTAAAGCATCTCCACCAGTGAATCCTGGCCGTTGGTAACCACCATCAGTTCTAATCCAACTGTCCAAAACCATCTTTTCACCAGACCTCCATTAGATCATTGCTTCACCATTCTTTCACAGTTTTCACCTTTTTCTTGGCTACAACCACTATTTTCACTACTGCGCTGCCATCTCCACAAGCCTCCACAGCATCCACCTCCATTCCCATGGATTTTTCTTAACCTGTTTATCGTCTTTTTGCAGGGTTATAGATGATGAAAACCGTTATTGCTCACAGTCACAATCATAGTGACACATAGCGCAGAGGAAGTTTTTTCAGAGCCAGAGATCATAGGGAAAGTCTCCTGAGGGGGTTTTAAACACATGTTTCATTCCAATCAAAGTTATTAACTTTGTTGAAAAACCTCCAGCACCATTAAACCTGCGCATCCACAGACAGAGACAGTCAATAGAAGCGGAAAAGAGTATCAGTGAAGGTCTAAAGTGATTTGAAGGCCTATTATTGAAGATTTAATGCCTTAATCCAGTGTTAAAGGGAAAATGTACAGATTGAAGACCTTATGAAAGATACAGAAAGCCTAATGAGGCCTAAAGCACATAAAACAAATCCTATCAATGTTTCACATCAGCAGAGGGTTCTTTCCCAAGAAAGGACGAGTTCCCGTAATATTTTATTCTCCATCCACGTTCTTGAGAAGATCACCACCCTGACAGTAGTCCTAAGATCGCCAGAGAATTAGTTACACAACATGGCAGGCCTAAAAGTCATTTATCTGCCTTACTGGTCCCAGAGTACTACAGAGTACAAACAACCAAAGTACATCAAAGAACATACCTCTGAAGTTATTATCAGCCTATCGAAGACCACTCTTTTACCCAAAGAGTACTGAGGGTCAATGCAGGGATATTAAAATAGAATGGGCCTCGAGCACTCTTCTTCCTCTATTTTAATATTTCATTTAAAACTCCATACACCTCTTCTGCCTCTCTTTCAGCTATAAAACTCAAGAAAAATACATTGTAAAGGTTGTTGATCGGATAATTATGGATTGTAAGCTGTTCTCTTGAGATAGAGTTCTGTGTATTAGTCGTAAAATAGGCTGAGGAGATGATTTCAGACTGAATATAAAGCTGTTGGAAAATGTTGTATATGACTGGTGTTGCTCTTTAATATGACAAGCATGTTTCATTGGATCCCGATTTAAAGCAGCGGTGATGTGTTCTATATTTGTCTATGTTCTCCTTCTGTAATTCATCATATTTCGTTTCTCTGATAAGAAATCAGTAATATGGCTTAGGATATACCCTTGCATGGTACCCTAATGCTTCCTGCTCTTCTTATCTTTGATGTTTTCTACTAATTGTGCTATCTGAGAACAATTTCAAGGTAATTTAGCCAGTATAGTAGCTGGTTTTCCCTGCTTACTGATGCATGAATTTAGGATTTGTTCTTAGATGTTCTTGTCTAGTTTTAACTGAAAGAATTGGGATATTGGGAGATTAGAGTTGATTCTGTCTCACCAGGGTCCTTTTCCAATATTTAAGCTTTTCTAAGATCCCTTAAGTTTAATTTCAAAGCATTGAAAGTTCAAAGCCTTTCTTTGATCTCAGGCTTCACCTTTGTGTTAAATCTTTAATGTTTTCTATTGTCTGAAGAGTTAGGCTCATTAGGAGTTTGTTCATAGATGGTTAAGGCATGCCCTGTCCCTATATTTACTCCTAAGTGGTCACCTTGGAGGTTTCCTTGTCATTCACCTTCGTTCCTTATCATTTCATCCCATACTATCATCTTTAAAAGATCCTCTGTTTTAGATGACTAGCCCATTTGAAAGCCTTGGATATTGAATTGCAAGTAAACCCTTTTATGACTCCATTTCCCAATGGTCTTGAGTGTTCTTTGAATTATCTCCCCATTGCCTAAAATCCTTCTTTGATCACTTCTTTACCTTACCTTGAACCCTTCTTTCATGTTTCCCAACAACCAAACAAACAAACAAAACAAAACAACAGCCCTTGTGCCATATAACTAGCCTAATACCTTAAATTTGAACTTCAAAGACATAAATTTCTTTGCCTTTATAGAGAGATCCCTCTCTGGACCCAGAAGGGCTAGATCCAAAGGTCCCAAAGTGGTTTTGATGTTGTCTTGTCTTTTGGTAGAGCCAAACTTGCCAAAACACAAGAAACCCAACAAGTTGAACAATATGGTTGAGCTGAGATGTTGAATCTTGTTATATAGGGGGTGGAGATGTTGTATGTATCCTCTAAGGCCTAGAGGTATGGGATGACTATGCTAGGAATGTTCCTCTAGATGTATGATGGTGATTACTAGTTTCTTGCTAGGGAAGTTAGGGTGATATAGTCAATTCTTTCCTCTTAGGCTTATATCTAAATTTAGGTTGATTTAGTCGATTCTCCAACACATGAAAATAAAGAAAGTAAAGTGGATATAAGATGGAAGTAGATTCTTAGGATGAGGGATGAATCTAAGTTAGTCTAGTGTCTTGATAGAGATGTGTGTGTCACTATTTACTTCCTTACCCAATTCCAATATTTACATTTATTTAATTCCATTTTTCTAATTTAAGTATAATTATAGATGAAAGTTAATTTATTAAATTTTTTTAATGAATATTATTTGAGAATGAATTTACTTGATTTACTATTATGAAAAAATAATTGTAAATATTTAAGCTCTCTTCATTAGGAGCATTGTTTCTTTATATAGTACATTCATGGGATATGTGTGTGTGATATTCACCTACATATCCAGTGCGAAACACTAGTATGGTTTCATAAATTCACCAACTATAAAATGAGTGTATTTAATAAATAAGGATTTAGTAAATTTCGAAAAAATGACATAAAATATAAATATATGACAATTAATTTAATATGGATTAAATTCTTGGTTTGTTAGTGTGAATATTTAAGGAAAAACAATCAAATTTTGAAGAAAAAAGTGAGATATGTTAGGTGTTAGGATTTGAATTGGGTTCTTGCACTTTTTATTAATTCCTTTAATTTACCTTAGGATAAAGTTGTTAGCCCATATGATCGGAAGGGCTTACTACCTTTTATAGAGAAGATTTTAAATGTAGGGGATGATCATATTTAAGATTAAGTGTTCCATGATTTTGGTGAGGGGGAAATGGATAAATAAGGTGAGGAAAGCAAGATGGGTTGGAAAAAATTAGAATGGAACAAAATCATAGAATGGTGGAGATTCTATTTCATTAAGACTATTTTGTACTAAATTGATATATTCCATTACATCAAACTATTAACAATTTTTTTGTTTCTAGAGCCCCAGGCATAGAGGGCTCAACAACTCAAGGATTTTTTTGGATGTAAGTTAGCTAAGTTCTCAGTTAATTATGAGGTTAATTCCGTTCTAATCAAGAAGAGAGGACCTTACATCATCACATAGATATTCAATTTGAAAATCAACATCAAGGAAGTTATTTTAATTGTCAATTGAAAATGTTTATTACTAACTATTGAGATGAAATTGCTATAGAATTCTCCACTTGAAATTATTTACAATGTTGTTTTGAACATATCAAATCTATTGGCTCATAATCGAGAATTATTTTTTCTTCAAAATTTTAGTTGTTTTGAAGTTATTTAATTTACAATAATGCAAGCACAATTATGGTAGCTAAAAACTAAAATACAATATTGCAGTAGATAGAAAAATAAATACAACAAATTGTGATTTACTTGGTGATACGACAACACCATATTATACATGTATTCCTATTAAGGTGCCATAGGTGGTAACAAAGATCAAGTTTAAAAGTTGGAGCCTTAAGGGACATCCTAAAAATCTAAAATACAAAAAAATAGGTTGTGCCAAAAACCTATTTCAAGTATCAAGAAAGAGGGGGAGCGGACTTGATCCTTGAGAAATCCCTCCCTAACATAACATATTCTTAAAGGAAATATGATATTTTCCAATAACTCCATGAAACAATAAGATAAAGAAGATAAATTATGACATATAAGAAGAAATAAATGAAGGAAGGAAGTTGACCATCCTTTTTTCTCATCCCACCTACAAAATAACACATAAGGAGAGAAAAAAAGAAAAAAATTGAGATTAACAAAGCCAATGAGAATACGAATAAAATTGAAACACGAAATAAACCAACCTCTCCATGAATGAGAGGAGAGATACCTCTAGAGTAACCCTGTATCCTTTGAAATTCTTGATCCTTAGAAACCTCATCTCTCAAACTTTAACTGATTGAGAGGAGAATGGATAATTGAAATGAAAGTGAAAATGAGAGGATAACATAATTTTTTTTTTGTTCCCTAAATTTGCTTTTAAAAACTAAAAATAAATTACAAGGATATAAGAGAAAATGAGCATAGATTACCTTCATGCCACTTAAGGTTAAAACCTAAATAGATATTTTAGTTAGTTTTCTAAAATAGATTTATTAAAATAAAATTTAAACTTTTAAGTGATTGAATTGCATCAAAGATATATATAATTAATTATTTTCTTAATCATATATAAAAATTCAGTTATATATATATATATATATATAGAGAGAGAGAGAGAGAGAGAGAGAGCTTTATAAAATTTTTAATTTGCTTGTAAGTGTAATTATCTAAGTTAAGGGGATGGTGCAATGCCTAAAATAAAAGTACATGGTGTTGTATTAATTATGGGTAAGTGTGAAGATCATAAATCTAAGTTTGGTTTGATGGTTGTGTTGTGCTGAGCCTTGGTCTTGCACCAAAGGTGCTGCAACTCCAAAGGGCTCCTCAACTCTATTCATCAACCCGGGGTTCGTATAAAATTAGAGGTGACAATGCTATATGCATAATGGATGGGATTATAATCATGCCACCCTTAACTATGAAATTAGATCAAAAGTGCTCTAAGGCCATTCATCCTACCGAACTAGATGAAAACTTGCTGATGAAAGTACAATTAAAAGCTACTTCTAAAGATGAAGGGGGAAAATTCCATTGACTTTAACTTGTAAATGCTAACTAATCAATTCAGAAATATACAAAGGCTAAATTTCTTGTAGAAAGAAAGCTATTTTATCTTGTAACACTCATCAAACTACCAAATCTACTTGTATAAATGATGTTAATTTCACTTGCATAATTCATTAAACTACCAATCATAATTGCATCTACCATCTACCTAGTTCACACTTGCTTGTATATCAGTAATCTATTTGCATCAAATCTACGATAAATAAAATAATTCTACTCTATTTTTGCACTGAAGGAAAGGAAGGTTTGGAGTGGCCTAGGAGCTTCCACTGATCATAACATCATAGCTAGGGGTCATCATTCAATTATATTAAGTCAAATTTGTAGTGGGGATAAAAAATGATGAAGAAAAGAGGTCCTACATGATTTCTATAGGAGCCCTGTATTGCTACTGAGGGCCTGTAATGCTATAGGAGGGATACCGAGATTTTTTTGAAGGTGAAAATGATGTCTTTAAGGTATGGAGAGGAGGATGGAGGTTGGGGTAAATGAGTGAAGGTTGGGTTAAGTCCCTAGCCAATATCATAGCCTCTACAAGGCCTATATTGCACTAGGATGAGTGCTCTTAGTGTACCTAGGAAAAATGACTTGTGAAACAAAGTTTTAGGAAAAATTTTGGAGGTGACAAGAGAAGGTGAGGGAGTTCAAGATGGAAATTGTAAAGGTTCACTTTCCTGCAAATCCACACAACCCTGCAATCATCACATGCATGCATCCATTTATCATTGAAAAAATGAGATAACTTATGGTGGAAAAGATGAGTTGAATTTAAGTGATATATATTTTATGCCAGAACTCTGACCTAGTCTCTAAAATAGCTTCTAAGCAATAGAAAGAAAATGTAAAAAATGATAGCTAGCACAAATATCTTTCCAAGAAAGCATAAAAATAATATTTGTGGTCTCTGTTTGTGAATCCTTACACTCATGCTCCTACAAGAGAGGTGAGGTAGAGGTCGCAACCATAGGTTTTGATGGATTATTCTATACTAAAATGAAATAAACTAAGAAATACTTGAAGCTAAGAGAAATACAAATACACAAGAGGGACCTAAGCCACTAGGTTGGGCCCAAACCCAAGAGCCTCAACCCTATGGAACTAACTCAGTGGTAATTCAATAAGAAACTTCTCATTGTAATCAAATAAAATGTCTAACACATCAAATGAAATTCAAAATAACAGTGCCAATTTCTTGAGATCAATGACTTCCTATTTGAAAAAAAAACTTGAATCATAATGAGCTCTTCTTCTTGTTTATTTATACAGGAGGGTAGTTGCTTGCAAATCCCTAAGAAATAGGAATGATTGTCTCCTTCGACTCGAGAATGGTGGATCTTGTTCTTCATTACTCTCACTTGCATGAATAGTGGCTTGGCTACCAATGACTTTGAGATGATGAGAGAAAGAGTGTTGTGATGTTAGGCTGATTGAGGGAGTTAAGGAGGTGGAAAACCTCCTATATTCTCTCCTTATTGTCTAGTTCGAGCCCCTAAATGGAAAATATCTCAAAAATGGTCCATTCCCCACAATTAAAAAACATTAGGCCACATGCTATGACAAACACCTTTTATCCTTCTCATTAAGCATAATATAACTAAAAATGTAAATAAATGAGAGAAATAGACAGTTCTAAGGCTAGAGTATGGCATCATGACACTTCTAATCTACCTATTGATGAGTCTCATCATCACCCTTGTACTGAAATTGTTGCTCATCCTTTGAGAAACTCAGTCATCCATGTGCATTTCTCTCATGGCCCTGGTGGCCTCTCTGATATCCCAAGGCACCTCATATGAAGTGCCTTCTTGTGAGTAAAATATTGTATTCTTCTTTGCCTCAATCCACTCCTTCTACTCTTCTGATTGGTATTTTCCTTCCTGTAGGCATAGAAAAAGAAAGTGCACTGAGTTTATGTCTTATCCATTGGATCATCATTCTATGCATTACTCTCCTGTAAAATGGTGTTTTCTCCTTCAAAATTTCAGGAGAGTGGTATTCTTTAAATTGCAGTTCATGTGGTAAAACATGCCATCTCCTCTAGAAATCTTGTAGACTATATTCTCCTAACAACCTAAAGGTATCTTCAAAGTGAAGAATGGATTTCTCCTGGGTTTCAATGTACTTGGGTGCCAAAATAATGTTATTGGATATGAGGCCATGATTTCTAATGAAAACCTTGGGCTTATTAGCTCTGCCCTGATGTATAAAATTTCCTTCTCCTCTTTTTCCATTACTCTCTTCATATCCTCAATCCTCGTTTCTTCATGTGCCAACCAAGATTCCAAATCCATCAAATATATGTCCCCGATTCTTGAATTGGTATCCCAGTGGCTCATATATGTCAAGATGAGATTATGCATGTAAAATTTAGCCAGGTTTTTCCTATCCACTATACTAGCTTGTTTGAAAAACTCAATAAAATACCTATAGTTTTGAAAGGGCGAAGAACCATACCGAGCTAGAGTTTTGATTTGGTAATGTATCCATTGATATTTGACAAAGTGTGCATAAGATTTTGAAGGATTCTTGCATTGCAGGGCCTTCATATAGAGACTTTTCATGGTGGCAAGTTGGGTTTCCTTCTATTGCAATTTATCTTTCAGCCTCATGTTCTATTCCTGTAGCTGTTCTTTCATCATAGACTCCCTAAGTCTCAAATCATTCAATTCTTTTCCCATCTCATTGACTCTTTCTTCCATCAGTCCCACATCTTCCACATTCTTTGATTTATAAATTTGCATCCACTCATGGTTTCTTCCCTTTATATTTCTAGCTCATAAAGAAGTGGAATTGGAAATTTTTCAGGGATGATTCTCGCCCCTTCAACGAATTTATAATAGGACTCCAAGCTAGGATGTGGACTAGGTTCTTGGAGCTTTGGGGAGTCATTCTCAAATTTTTTTGGGGAGGTTGTTGCTTCATGTATCTCACTTTTCTTCTCCTGTAGCTACTGTGGCACACTTTGTCCCTCTTGTGGCACATCTTGTCCCTCTGGTAGCACACTCTGCCCCTCTTGTAGCACACTCTATCCCTCCTATTGCACACTCTACCCATCCTATAACACACTTTGCCTCTCCTATAGCTTCCATTTTTCTTCTTGTTGGAGCGTTGTTGGTGTCTTAGGATGCTTGAAGGTAGTTGACCCAGTGGTAGGCCTCTCACATATGCTATAGGTGTATTTGTTTTAGGTTTAGGAGAGGTGACCTCTTCAATTTTTCCTTCAGTGGGCACTACTTCCTCTTTCTTGCTTGGTGATTCTTCAATGGTGATGGGGACCCTTGTGGGTGTTTGTGGTATCCCTTATTTTATTTTGGTGGTTTTTCTTGTGTTAAAATATAGGGAGCCTTTTCTTTGTCTCTTCCTCTTAGGCTTAACAAGAGTGCCTAATGTAGCTAAGGTTGGAGCTACCTCCTATTCAATATTTGCTAGAGATAAGCTTGTTTGATGTGGTGATACCTCTGTTGCTTTGGGTTCATTAGTTTCCATGGGATTTAATGTTCCTTCCACTTGTTTCTCCTCCCCTTCCACTTGATGCTCCTCCCCTTATCTTTGTTGCCTCTTCTTCCTCTATTTTTGTGTCTTCCTCCTCTTCTATTTTTCCCTCCCTACCTAAAATTCTAGAGGTAGGTGTCTCCATAGGAGTAATGGTTTGTGTCCCTATGAAAGTATCCATATCCATGTTTATCAACTTAGTCCATAGGACAGGGGTTCTCAATTTTCTCACAAAATCCATCATTATCAATTTGATGAGACCAGAGTGAGATAGATGCTAGTGTTTTCTCTCCCTCACCTTTTGACTCATCTCTCTGATTGAATGTAGGAGAAAGTATGGCACACTAAGTATTTTAGGAAGAGGATATTATGCCTTGAATATAAATTCATGAAGTAATATGAAGTGGTAATCATACAACATACTCATTCTTCCTTCACATGATATGTACTTAGGGATATGGTAAGCCACCTCATCCCAAGGATAAGGTAGGATTTCTCTTTAGACCCCATTCTTATCCTCAACATGTTTTTATTTTAAAATAAAGAAATTATTTCTAGTAGTGACACTCATGGCTTTGTATTCCATGCTCCATATGATCCCTAGAGGTAGGGTTGTCACTCTAATAATTTTTTCAGGGTTGAGAGAGATAATTAACACTCTTACAATAGTGGTGGCACTATCCTATGTTTAGTAATTCAATGCCATGGAAAATTCAAAGGCAAGGTCATCATCATACACCTTTAAAAACTCAAAAAATCCTAACCATTGGTGTCTTCTGAAAAGGTTTAATACAAGAGTGTGTAGCTAGATCCTTTTAGTGTCTGAGGGTTCCCTCATGTTGAATCCCCCCCCCCCCCCCCCCATCTCTTCTGATGTATCTCCTCAGTGCTAATTAGGTGAGGGAGAGGTATTTTATTTTATAGCTTCAATGGTGAGACATTGTTTAATTTTCAGGTAGCAATAAGTGAAGATGATTCTAAAACTCCTTGTCAACAAAATATCTTCTTTTCCAACCACTATAATGCTCAAAGAGAGCTTCTATTTGCACAATTAATCTGCTACATGCTATAAAATATGAGTAGAATTTGGAAGAAATTTTAGGTAAGGACTAGGGATATGGTGACACTTCTTGTCAAGTATCCCTGGATGTATATGGTAATTTGGAGACCAATTCAAACCACTTTGTCCCCTTATCACCTTCTCATTCCTCCTGTAGTAGTCTCTCAACTCTCCTATAGCAATTTCAGGCCTACTTGTAGCTCCTTTCTATAACAATTGTAGAATGAGGTTCGAAACTCCTCGCTGACACACATGAACTTGTCCTCTCTGTAAGTGTTTTTGGAAGGAGAGAATGTGTAAAATAAATCGATCCTAAGTACATAGTATTCCATTTTTGAGTTTAGGCTTGGAGCGCTGTGGTGACATGGAAATTGCATAGGGTTTCCTCTTTTGGATCGTTTTCCCCACTCTGAGTATTCATTCGTCCTTCCCTCATAATCACCACTCACTGTTTGTGATCCTAACTCATTCGATGTGACATCTCCATATTGCATGATTGAAAAACCCAAATTTAGTTCACTAGTCAAGGGTGGGCAAGTTAACTGGACACCTCCAGCTTATTAAAACATTCCTTCTCAAAATTTACACACTTTAGTGATTTACACATAGGGAGGACGTAAGGGTTTTCCATACCTAAGCCTACCTGAGGATCGAAATGCAGTAGAGGTTGGCATGCTATATCTAGAATATATATCATCGACATAAATGGAGTTGATTCTTTGACTTGTTTCATGTGCATATTTTCATTTTTTTTAATGATACCTTGATTGTTGATTTTGCTGTGTGTTTATAGGTGCCTATCTGATTCCAAGATACTGCTAGTGGCGGAAAACCTCCCTGAGAGTGATGTGTCTTATTCATAGTTGAAAACAAGTTTTCATCATCCCTTATGATGAGAAAAAAAAATAATATCAGTGATCTCTGTGGTGTTTTCACATGCTTCTACATGAGGAGGTTTATTCATGTAGTAGTCCTTTTATTTTCCCGTGGAGTCTTCAATCTACATGAGGGAGATGAGGAAGATGATGAAAAGTACTGAGGACAATGTTAGGGTCATGAAGTAGTAGTGTAGATACTTGTAGGTATAAAAATGATGGCTTTTGTGTTTTTTTAAAAGGTAGGACAAAGTAGAGAATTTGAGCAAATGTGTGGTGAAATAGAGTGGATGGGTGATGGGTGGATGATGGAAAATCAATGAAGAACCGTATTCATCATTTATTATAGCCATAATTTTCTTTTGGGCTGTCCTCCTCCTTAGATCTCCCTTCTATAGCTTTACATGATCCTCCTTTAGCACTATAATACCTTCCTATAGCATCACAGAGAGGAGGTGAAATTCAAATTTATGCCGATGGGATGGTGGAGAGAGATGGTCATATGAATGGAGATGATGGATATGAGGTTTATGGATGGAAGAACCGATGATATATTGTAAATTTTGGGCATATAGCCATGAAATTTACCACTGTGTATAATCTTGAAAAATAAGAGAAAAGTCAATAGACATGGTTGAGCTTCTTCCTTGTGTTCTTCTTTCCTTTTGTTTTTTGTTTTTTATTTATTTTATTTTTTTCTTGAGACAAGCAGGTTGACTCTGAGGAGGTTTTCAACCTACATTCCTGCTCAAGGTGCCTTAGAGGAGGTTTTCACCTAGGGATATTTATTATTTTTCTTCCCTTTTTTTTGCTCTTGGGTTGCCTCAGAGATGTTTTCAACCCTCGAGTTGGCCTCAAATTCCTCATAGACGTTTTCATACATGATTTTTTATTTATTTATAAAATTTCTAGGAGTGTTGTGGATTGGCAGCCGTGAAACTCACAATCACATTGACTTATCTGCTAATGATACTGATGAATTATTCCTTGGACATAAGTCTTATGCATAGCTTCAACCTAGAACCATTGACAAGCAAGGGGATCCCCACCTCATCAACGGTTATGATATGGAAAGCTACATTTTCATGACATTTTTATACTAGATATGGACCCAACCATCTTTTCATTAGTTTCCCTTTAGAATATTTGAAACTAGAATCATATAACAAGGCCCAATCCCCTTCTTGAAAAGTATTTTCCTTGATATGGTTGTCATGATAAACCTTCCTTTGCAGTTGTATAACTTCAATGTGTATGAGAGCCTGCATTCTAAACTCAGTCAAGCCATTTAATTGGAGCAATATTTCTTGATGTTCTCTTATGACATCTAAGTCCAATTTGGCTTCCATTCTCAAAGTGTTATATTCAAATTCAATACAAAGAAAATATTTCTTCCCATAAAAAAATCATATGGAGTGAACCAAATGGTTGTCTTCCAGGTGGTGTTATAGGCCCAAGTTCCCTCCACTAATCTGTCTGCCAAATCTCTCCTGCTACTGCTAACAAACTTAATGAGGTGCTCTCTAATTCCCTATTTATGACTTCTACTTGCCCATTTGCTTGAGTTTGATAGGAAGTAAATGTTATGTGTTTGATATTGTGCTACCTCAGAATATTCCCATCAAACATGATGTGGATTGAGCTCCTTGATTAGTGACTATCTCCCTTGGATACCCAAGTTTGTAGAAAATGTTTCCCCTTAAAAAATCAACCACTTTCTACTCTTTTGCTACTTTTACAACATTTGTCTTGGTCTACTTTTTCAAACAATCAATGGACACAATAATGTATTTCCTCTATCCTAATGGTGGATCAATTGGCCTAATGAAATACATGCCCCACTTATCAAATGTATCTAAGGCCACTTGAGGTTGTAAAGGAATCTCATCATTGGGTGTGGTTTTCCCTATCCTTTGGCACTGATCACATCTGATGGTATACCTTGTTGCATCTTGATGGAGAGTGGGAAAATAGTAGCCAAATTGTAGAAATTTAAAAGTTGTCCTATTAGCAGCAAAATGACCCCCACAAGGCCCATAATGGCATGTTAAGAGGATTTCAAAGTATTTATATTCCCTTACACACCTCCTCAAAATATGATGTGGTCCCATTTGGAAAAGGTTTCCCCCAATCCAAGTGAAAGGGGTGTTTTTACTCACAAAAATTCTCTTCTCCCTGGATGACATATTTGGAGGAAACCTCCCAGTAACTAGGTAGTTGGATATGTCAGCAAACCAAGGATATAGTATTGAGATAGAAAATAAGTGCTCATTTGGAAGTTGATCATCGGCCATCTCTTCATTACCTACAGACATAGTAAGTCTAGACAAAAAATCTGCAACTATGTTTTCTTTTCCTGGTTTGCTAATGATAGCCAAACAAAAATGTTGTAATAATAAAACAACATAATTATCCCAACATTAAAATAAGGATTTTTCATCAAATATTTAATAGATTCATGATCAGTATAAACAAAATTTTGGTATCCGGTGATATAGTTCCTGAATTTGTTCAAGGAGTGTACACTAGCTAAAAGTTCCTTTTTAGTGACAGTGTAGTTCAATTCAACCTTAGACAGATTTTTACAAATGAAATATATGGTATAGGAAAAATTATCATGTACTTGTCCCAAGGCTACCCCCAAAAATTTGTCTGATTCATCAATATGGATATGGAAAGGCATAACCAAGTTGGGACCCCTAAGTATGGGTGTAGTGGTAATTTTTTCTTTTAATATTTTAAGGGAAATCTTGGCAGCTACTTATCCAATAGAAATATGAATCCTTGTCCAACAATTGAAACAATGGTGAAGCCAATTTAGTAAAATATTTGATAAACCTTTTATAATACCCAACTAAGCCCAAGAAACTCCTAACATCTCTCTGCTTTTGAGGGGTAGGGACCCTTTTGATGATATAAATATTGTTTGGGTCCACCTGTATTCCTTCATGAGATATGGAATGGCCAAGGACAATCCCTTCATTAATTAGGAATTCACATTTCTTAGAACTCAATGAGAGATTCATCTCAATACATTTCTTCAGGTCTTTACACAGGTTAGAGAAAGCCTCTTGGAAGTCACATCCATAAGGAGTGAAATCATCCATGTATATCTCCACAGATTCAAGCTAAAGTTCAACAAAGATAATAAAAAATTCCCTTTGAAAAGTAGTAGGGGCATTGCATAGAAAAAATGGGAGGACTCTATAAGAAAAGGTACCCCAAGAACATGTAAATGTGGTGTTGTCTTGGTCTTCATGGCTAACCTTGATCTGATTGTAACCACTAAATCCATCCAAGAAAGAGAAGAAATTCTTCCCTGCAAGACCATTTAGGACTTGGTGAATGAAGGGAAAAGGGAAATGGTGGCCTTTTCAGTTCTCTGTAATCAACACAGATATTGCACTTCCCATTCTTCTTTGGGACTAATACTATAGGGGATACCCACTCACTATTTGAGATGGGGTATTGAACCCTGCATATAGCAGTTTTTGTAATGATTCCTTAACTATGTCCTTAAGGGATGGGTTCATTCTCCTTTGGGGTTGGTGCACAAGTTTTCATCCAACTTTGGTGTAAATATGATGATTACAAACTGAGGGATGCACCCCTTTCATTTCTTTATAGTCTGAAGAAAAATCAACTAAGTGTTCTATCATTATCTTGCACAATTGTTCTTCTTGTTTGGCTGAGAGAGAGGGGTTGATATTTAAAGTTATGTATGGGCCAAACTCTATAATTTGGACATGTTCAAGACTTGAGTCAACCACGTATAACTCAATACAAGGAATACTACCAGATTCTCTCACAAGTTCATCAAGTGGGATGGTAGTGGGGGGTTGGTTTTGAAGGATATGGTCAATGAGTTCATCTTCATCAGGTTGCCCCCATTCTACAACAAAAAATAGGGTGGAGATTGGGTTGGGTATTGTATGATATACTTCATATTCTTCCTCATCCTATATCCACAAAGTTAGATCATGTTCAATAGAAGGATGAACATGAAGACACAATATCATTTGCTTTGATAAGGGTCCATTCTTGATCTTCATGTTCTGAGCCCTACAACTCAAGTAGGCATTAACAGTGGCCAACCAAGGTCTTTCTAAGATAAGAGGGTAAACATTAAACTTGGTTTTAGGATGGAGAACCCAAAAATCAGTAGGATACTCCCAAGAGTTGATGGAGACCATGCCATCCTCAACAAATCCCTCAGGAACTACTGTGGACCTATATGCAAGTTGTAGCACTATGGTTGTCTTCCTCAAGGCCCCTTGGAGATTGATATTTAGCATGGTTTCCTTAGTCATCATATTTATGGTAGCCCCAAGATCAATCAGGGTATGAAGGACAATGATTCCATCAATGTGCACATCCACTACTGGGCTTCCAGGGTGTAGGTATTTTGGAAAATTCACTCTCCTCAACATAAGATCAGATAATTGTCCAGCAACATTGATGGCGACGATGTATCTCTTCTTTATCCCAGGAATTTTGAAACATTTCTCCTTGATAAGATTATTACAGATTGGAACATCCTTAATAGCCTGGAGAAGGGGTATCTTAATACAAAAATTCTTCAGTTCTCATAGAAGTTCAATCTCTTTTGGGTTGTGCTAGCTAGGGTGGATCAATATTTTAGAAAAAGGAGGTGGATTTACTTGAGGGGAACTATTTTCCTTCTCCTATTCAAGCTCTTCATGTGGAGAAGGTGGATGGTGTTCTGGAAGCACTCTCCCAGACTGAAGGTTGATCTCTTAGATCTCCACAACATAAGCCTGATAATATGTCTCTCCACTGTAGACCTGCTTTTCCTGCTTGTTATTCGGGCTCATATTGGGTTGAGAAATAACCTAAGGTTTCTTAGGTGGATTAGGGTGAGTTAGTTGTGATTGATGTTGGGGTGGAGGAAATAAAGCAAGATGTTGGTTGAGTTGAGGCCTCCACCCTTGTGATGGGTTTTTCCATTTAGGAGGTTGGGGGGGATATGGATGAAATGGTTTATTGATAGGTTGAGGATGATATGGAGCATAAGGCAAAGAAGGAGGTGTGGACCATGATGGACGAATGTAAGAGTTCCAGGGTTGAAAATGTGCATTCTAGTTTTTATTGTATTAAGAGTAAGGTACACCTTGAATTCCCTATTGGTATGACCGAGGTCCTTGAGGCCTCATTTGATTTATAAAGCATAGTTTCTAAACCCCACCTTCTACCCCTTGGTATACAACTTTTGAATCAAGCAAAGAATGTCATTTGTCTCTAGCATGGTTCTCCTCACAGACCATGCTGAATTCTATGACATTTAACATACATTCATTCCTAGGATGTCTTCTAGTGCATTTAGGGTAGAAAATAGCTATGGCTCTCTGTGCTTCCTCCTATTTCCTCTTGATATGCATGGTTTCCATTTGCAATGAAAATGTATGTAAAATTTCACTCTATAAATCCTCCAACATGTTCCATATCTCATTTTTTATTGATGTCGTGGAGGAAAAGGTACTGGCCAAGCCTTGACTAGCCCTACCCTTCTTCCTGGATGCCCTAGAGTGGTTTTTGAACAACATTTTAATGTCATCATAGGATAACTCATAGATATCTCCTCTAGATAGCATATTTAGGGTCTCCAATACTTCCTCCCTGATCCCTTGGAGAAGAAATAACTTGAGTGATTCAGGATCAAGGGTGAAATTGGCCCTCCTATAGTTAAATTGAAACCTTTCCTCAAAATATTCTAAGGACTCATAAGGTCCCAAGGTCATCCTAAATATTTCTTCCTTGGTTTGTTTGGAACTACAATAATCCATATTCTACATTTGGGACCAGGTAGTGATGTTGCCCCCAAGCAGACCCATGAACTGTTGAGATTCAACAAGAAGATTCAACACCAATGCCTAGTGCATTAAGCACCCAAATTAGGGTGGGGCCCACAATGCTATTTTTGGGTGCATGTCTATTTTTAGTATCCCTTAGTTTAGATGGAAATTAAACTGTAATCTATTATCAATGTGGACTTGAATGAGTTAAATGAAAGTGGAAAAATCAGTTAGCTAGTGGATTTCGAGTTAGAGGTAGTTGGTGAGGCATGCAGAGCAATTCTAGTTGTAACAGAGTTTGAAGTGAAGTTGTACATTAGTTAATGCAAGATGTAAATAGTTTAACTCAGTTGTGCTAGTTGTAACTGAAGATACAAGTGGTGAGAGATCAAGTGAATTAAATATTATTTAATTCACAATCAGTGATCTCACATGCAATTGAGGATTTACTATTATTAACTGCATGCATGTCAGATCTAGTGGAGACTCAGCTGATATCTAGGTGAAAGGGAAGTTGAATATCAGTTGTGACATTATTGGCTTGCACACATGCAACCAACCACCAATTGGAGTGCCCATGATACTTGCGCAGTCAAGGCAAGAAATAATTCCTATCTTTTAGGGATCTTTACCATCATGGATTGCATAAGGCAGGAAGGCTACCAGGAGGCTGAAAATTGACTAAGTATTGGTTAGATTTCTGTGAGGACAGTGTGAGATAGATAGTTGAGTGTTGGAGGCTCTTGTGAGAGGATAAAGACATTGTATTTGTTTCATGATCCATGCTTAATATACAATAGAAGATAGCGGGGTTTTTAGCTGTAAGCGTTCCCCGAGAAATTATTTGTGTTATGTGTTATTTATTTCTTCTTCATTTTCATGTGATTAGCGATTGTGTTTTTAACTCTGCAAAAGATTTGCAGAAGCTGTTGGTGTCTCGCGTTTTGATAATTGGAAAATAAAAATACAAGGCAACACCAGAACCAATCTTTAGAGTTCCAGGATCTAGTCCTCCTGTTCTCAGAGAGGGATCTCTCAAATGTTTGTTTGCAAAGGTTTATCTTGTGTGCTTAGAGTATTGGTTTTAGACTAGTTATTAAGTGCAAGTGTTTGATTTTTTGTTTGTTTGGTTGGATTGACACAGCAGAATATGAAAGGCCTAGGAAAGATATATAGAAAGGAGAAACATCTGGTTCATTGGGCAATGGAGTCAAGAAGAGGTCATAACATACTCATCGATGGATATGGGATATCAGAGGGAAAATCTAACTTGGCCACAGGATCCTTTGGTTTTTTGGAATGAGATGGACATCAATGATTTGGAAAGAGAAATTTGATGCTCAACGAAGGGAACTTGAAAACATAACTTGAACAATAAAGAGATGTTTGATAGACTGGGCTAACCATAAATTCTACAAATATTCTTTAAGCACACAATGACTTCAAGAAAAATTTCAAAATGAAATCTAAGATTCGGGGAACACCCTATTTCCTCAAAGATTTTATTTCAAATGACTTAGAAAACATAAAAAGATTCACTGATAATTGCAGTCATAGAAGAGGGAACACCTAATACATCTATGATTACAACTATAAAGACCTTTAAGGAAACTGTTTAAGCAAGGACAAAGGGCAATATTAGAACAGACCTCCTTGGCTTACTGTAAACAGAAATACTTCAAAGGGAGACTTCAATAACAGTTTTTAAGTGGCAGCAGACAAGCAGGGAGAACCATAAATCATGCTGAAACCGACTATTCGAACTATTAAGGAAATAAACAAGCATGAAGACTAAAGAGAGATATTAAAGACTCAAAAATACTTCAGCAGAAGAAAACATAAAACAATGAAGGATGAACAGGTCTAAGGTGCTTCCAGGAGTAATTTCTTAGCCTAAAACTTTCAACCTACTGTAGTAATAAATTATGGAACAGAATGAAAACAAGAGAAAACATTGATTAGTTTAGAATACTTCACCAACAGCCAAGCTCATGCATCCAATGATAGAGCCTTCTCAGGAAAAAGCATGCAACAATATCATCAAGGCTTCCAAGACTTCAATTTGTTCTTCAACTTCAACAGACTATGTATTATTTCAGAGAGCTTCAGTATTACAACTAGTGATCAACCAACAATTCCTCATCTTCCACAGAAGTATTTATAGAAGAATGAGGAGGTGAGATCTCAATAAAATATCTCTCCGGACAATTAATACAGAGTGATGACTTTTCGGCCTTTGAGGGGCTCGATGAAGAAGTTTACAAACGCTCTGTTTGTATTAATTGTTTTACATTTAAGATTAAGCTCAGTGGGAGATTTTGTTGACCTTTGAGGCTTCTCCGTCATGCTATAATAACTCTGCTTATATTTTTGTCATTAAATTCTTTCAGCAGAATCAACTATTTGGCTGTGTTGAGGCGAATATCTGATTTCGAACAATAATTTCGGCCTCTGTTTGAATGCTTTGAGGCACAGGTGGCTTCGTGGTAGATGGGAGGAATCAATTTTCCTCAGATGTGGCGGTGGAGGCCTTTCTTTTTGTTGAACACTTATGATTTTCTTTTAACTGTGTTTTAATTTGGGGGATTGGGCTTTTGATAATCATTCTTAGCCGTAATCCCCGCAAATCTGTCTTCAATCTCTGTTCTGCTGTGCTCTGTCTTCGACACTGATACTCTTTTACTTGTGTTTTAATAACACAATGTCTTGTTGATGTGCAGGTCGCGCAGGGCTCGTATGGCATCAATGCCTATGAAGCATTGACGAGACGTGGAGTAGAGCCCTTGTAGTCCTTTTCCCTTTGATAACCGAAAGGCTAGAGGATCGTCACCCTCAGCTTTCTTTTCCTTTATACTATGGGAAAAACCTTTGAAACCTACAAAATAAACAAAACATTATGAAATCCTACGTTATTTGGGTAAACTGCTTCAGAGGATGTGGGGAGGAGCGTAGCCGTTGGATGTCAGCATCCAACGGTGGAGATTGGCTAAGCGAAGGTCAAAGAAGAGCAAAGGGAAGAATAAGATGGAACCGTCGATCGCGCAATGATCAACGGTGGTGATTGGTTTTGAAAACCCTTTGGTCGAAGGTGGAGGGTGATGAAAAAATATGGGAATGATCTGGGACTGTCCGATCTGGACACATGGACGGTCCAGATCCAATCGGAGGATCTCAATCGGCGGAGGAATGATGTTTAAAACGCTCGGCAAAAACTTGCGATGCGATTTAGCACGGGTCGTTGATCTGAGGATCAGATCAACGGTGGAGAATGGATCGGAGGGATGGCCGATCAGAGGGAAGAATCAAATGCACCCGATGAAACTGCGATGCGATTGAGCGCTGACCGTCGATATGCAGATCAGATCGACGGTGGGAGATGCGTCGGGAGGTCGTAATGGGTGGGGCAAAGGTTAATCATCGGAGCAATTATGGACCATTGGATCCGAGAAGGCGGAGAGGAGATAAACGGTGGACAACCGATCGGGGATCGAAAATCGGAGGTGGGCCGATGCGATGGTGCGATCGGGGCATCGCAATCGGAAGAGTCTTCGCGAAAGTCTCCAATGCGATAGGCGCCTTGGGACTTAAATTCTTGGTCCTGGGCATAGGTTATATGAATGGAAAGCGGCGGGGGCGGGTTTATATATATGGGACCCAATCGCATCGAAACTTTTTAAACATGGCAAAAAGACTTGCGCACTTGGACTTTTGCGATGCGATAAGCGCTTTTAAAGGCTTAACGCTTGGTTCTAGCACTAGGGCATATAATGGAGAAGTGGTTTAAGCTTAGCCCAAGGGGGCTTAAGTCTGTAATACAAAAAGGTGTATTTTTATGATTTTTTCATAGTTTTTGATGTATTTGGGGGTCTCGGTATAGTTTAAAAATGAGTTTTAAACTATGTAAAAATGATTTTCATGAATGGAAGAAGGGGAATTATGAAAATAGAAGGATTTTATGAGAATGAAAGGGGTAAAAAATGAGGTTAGTCTTGTGGTGGAGGGAAAGGAAAGATGGCCTTTGCAGCAGCGTTTTATCTTGGGAAATATCTGGATTTCCGAGTATGAAATGGAAACAACAGTGAAGATTTGGACAGAGGAGATGATGTATTCAAGAGTCTTCAAGAGATAACACTTTTTAGAAATAAAATTTTGTTCCTTGAAGGCTCCAAAAGGGTTTTAGCCGCCATTTGATATGACAAATTTTATAGGTGGCTAACAGAAGCAATTCGGTATTTAAATTTAGTACATTGTTAGATCGGGTGAATCCAATATATACATGCTTGTTTTATAATTTCTACATGGTATCAGGGCACAAGAAATTGCAGAAGTGAAGCAGGAGTTGAGTTTGTGACTGGATAGAATTCAGATTTGCAGAAATACTTTCTTGGTGCTATAGTTGATTCAAGATCGAAATGGATTTCAATGGCTTGAGGTTGGAGTATGCACTCGACGGCAGCTCAAACTATATTGCATGGAAGGACAGGATGGAGGCAGTATTTGAAGACAATGGCTTGAAGGAATTCATCGACAATGACATTCCTAAACCTGATGTGACAGATGCTACAAATTGATGCATGGAAAAAGAAAGTGGCAAAGGCGAGGAGGATCTCGTTGGAGGGAGTATGAGACCACATTGTCTCAAGCCTCTATTATCACCAAATTGATATTGATTGGCTGCTCATCAATCAACTCAATGTAACTCTTTCAAACCACTTCTAACTGAAGATTAGCCTCTTCAGTTTGAGAGGGCTCTCTCAAAGGGGGTTAATGATTTTCAATAGAAATAATACTAGATGGCTAACTATATGAATTGTGACTTGGTTTTTGTATGATTGCAGGTTTAAAAATGAAGTCTTGCTACCATTGGGATATGGAGTCAACATTAGTACTCTTAATGGCAATATTTCTTCACATGGAAGCTGAGGCAGATAGAGGTCTTTAATCAAGATGATTCACACACACAATATAAGAAAAACACATTAATTTCACCCCTAAAGGAAGTCATAGCATAACATAATGAATTCTGAGTAATTAGAGGAAAAATTCACTGCAAGTGATTAGACATAAAAATACAGAGCAATAACACATTAAACACCTCATGAGAATCTCAGGTCTGGAAGTAGAATGTCACTGTATATTATCGATAATGGACAAAAAAACATACAAACCTTTGCTCTTCGATGTTCAGTCTATAAATACACATTCTTTACAATGTAAATGATATACCTAGCTGACTATATCTTCAAATTCTAACTCTGACACCTATCATAACTTAAACTACTTACTTGAAACAGAAAAAGGACAACTATCCTTTAAGAAGTCAAACTCCTAATAGGACTCTATCTCCTATTTATTACATTCGGTTTTCATAACAGTGAAACCGTTACATAATATCTATCACATGTTTGAGGGACAATTCACCATCACTTTCATATTTAAAACACCCCTAGATATGTGGAACACAATCCTACTTTTTAGGGATGGATAACCTTCACTTTAATCACTGTTCTTCCTGTTGAGATGGATGTGTGACACTCCTTTTGAGTAATGAGTCTCTGCTGAGATGACCCATTGACATGCTGGAGGTTTCTAGCTGACTGATGTGCTGTTGGAATGCTAAAAAATCTTCAAAAATCCCCTCGCTACGAAACAGGGCAGTTTAGGCAGTTTCATAGCTTGTTTTCGTAGCGTATGAAAACTTGCCTTTTCAACTATCTCCTTGCCACATTTTCTATTCAAACACCTTTACTATACCAAGACACCTTACAAAAAATCAATTTCCCTCCACAATACTTGACAAAACTGAATTCCAAGGCTAAAATGCACCTTCAGAATTTTCGTAGCGTTTTTCTGGCCTCAGCCTGAAGCACGCTACAAAACTGTCTAAAAAACAAAAATTTGTTGTTTTTGTAGATGTCTTGAAAAAATGATCTCTAGATGAAAATTTTAGGTTATTTGTAAGTTATGAACCTCATCAAACTTATTTCAGCTCATTTTTTTACTCTTTTGGTGTTTCTTCTTCATTTACAATTAATTGGCTAATGGGTTCTTCTACCATTCTCATCTTCAGCCCTTTCTTTTCTAAATCCACTTGAATCAAGTCTAGCTGCTCCTGAAGATCTTACACTTGATCTTTTAATGACATTTTCTTAGATTGCAAGTGTAAGTTCATCCTCCTAATATGTTTGACCTCCCCTCTGAATGGCTGATTCCATTTCAACAACATTTCTGCATTGTCAAAATATTTTGAAACACTTGAGACTTGTTCATCCCATATTTTCCTCATCTGTTCAAATTGAAATTTCTCATCTCTATGTTTCTTTACCTCTAGCTTCAAAACTGATATCTCTTTACCTGCTTCCTTAAACTGCTCTTTGAGGGATTCTATTTCTAATTTTTCAATTATTTTCTCTTTGCCCCTTCTCTGCCTGATAACCACTTCTTCCTTTGCTGATGGAGACAAATCTATGATGCTTGTTGGATGAAAAAATTCATTGATTTTCTCAGTATTTTTGATTTCCATGGCCTTCTTTTCATGTTTGCTCATTGGCTTCCTTGGCTGAAATATAAAACCAGCATCATCACCTGCAAAATCTAGTTTCTTAGCAGTCTTACCTTTCTTTAGCTTTCTTCCTCCATATTCAATCTCTTCAGCTTGCATAATGGGTGAATCTTGAATGTCAATTGCATGAAGGATATCCTCTATATTGCCTTTAGCCAATGTCGAGCTTCTATTGACTCTCTTGCTTCAATGTTTGCTGACTGTATGCTTTTGTTTTGTAGGTGATTCTTGAGGGGTGTCAGTTTCTTGCAAAGGTTCTGCTCCCATGTCCACTGGTTCTGCAGGAGATGATATTTTTTATTCTTCAACTTCTTCTGCCACAGTTGGTGATGAATTAGTTTTGGGTTCTGAGGCTTTCTTTGGAGTGACCACATCAATTTCATAACCACTCATAAATAAGAAAGAAATCCAATCTCTGTCTAACCTTCTCAATTATTCCAACAATAACAGCTTAATTAGACCATGATGAAAAAGAGATGTCTCATTGCCCTCTGTCTGGATTTGAACCTTATCTAACATTTTCCCTAGACTTCTGTATAAATAGAAAGGTAAGTCAAGTGACCTCTTACCTACAAAATGCAGAAGAAGTCTGAGATGGTATGCGTAGACCATGTGAAATCTTCCTTCATAGGTAAAGTATTTTTGAATGACCATCAATAGTTTTGCATAATTCTCCTTCATAAAAATCCTAGGGATAGCATTTTTCAGATCAACTTCACTGTGTTCTTTCTTGATAAATTATTTACAATCCTGCATTGTGAATTTGATACCTTTAAACCAATTTTAACCACCTCTAGGGATTCCTGTAGCTGATGACATACTCTCTGGTGTCATTGTAGGATCTAGAATTCCAACCTTTGATGTTGTACCTGTGAAGGTGTTGGAAAAATACTTTGAAACCTGTAAATGAAAACCCTGCAACCTCTGGAAGAATTGCAAGCAACCAGTCCTTCTGAAAACCTCCATAGCAGTAGGGTCTTTATTGAGTAATTTCATATCTATGGGCTCATACCTATGACAATGTCCACCCTTATTTGTTTTCTTTCTTGCAACCATTGATAATTTATAGTCTTCACTACCTCACTTGCTGATGACATCTGAAGAATTCAAATTTGACTGCAACCTTCTTGGCTCATTGAAGCAACTCTCCAGGGATCGACTCACATGTAAGGATAAACCACTATATGAGAAAATGCTAATTTAGTTTAGGTTTAATAGTTTAATTGATAGCTCATGCTTCAATCATAACACATGTAAGAAAAAAAGGGTAATGATGACATCAAACACGGATATGTACATTTGAATTTTACCATAACAACCTTGAATGAACTCCACCTTTACTACTCTAATCATAAAATGACACCACATAAAAATCTGACAAGCCAGGTTAGAAAACGCATTTTTGTAGCGAAAATAGTTAGGCTTCTGATAGATTTGCTACGAAACTATTAGGCAGTTTCGTAGCGAAATCTGCGGTTTTCCCGTGTAAAACACTACGAAAATCTAAAAAACTGACATGTGTGCACTTTTGAGTTTAAAATTATGGGGAATGACAACTTACATGATATGGGACTGATTTGACTGAAATGGCATAAATGGAGGTGATCATAAAACTTAGGATAGGATTAAATATGAAAAAAATTTCCTATACCACTTTGAAATGGCTTAGGAGACCTTATCCACTTGTATGACCCTATCAATAATTTTTTCACAATTTAATGAGTGATAAAAATGGCTCCACTTGGGATGGTGTGCCCCTGTGGTACAACAAAGAACATGTAGTTCCAGTGCCATCCATATTTTTTGAAAATAAACTTCTGAAAATTTTCAAGCCTTCTTCAAACTCTTATGGCCTTCACCTTGGGCTCAAGTTTGATGATCAACCTATATTTATCAGCATAAAAGCATAATAAAACAGAATATATACAATGGAGTGAAAATTCAGTAAAATTTAAGAGGAATAATGCTTTAGAAACTTGCCATTGATAGGCCCTCCAGCACAAATTTGTCCATCCATCTCCTGAAGTAGATAAGTGTTGTTTCCATGGTATGTAGCTACTATGAATGGTCCCTTCTAGATGTTTTTAAACTTTGCATGTTTCCCCTTTTCTTCAATTCTGGCTTCCCATTTCAACACCAAATCTTGAATTTGGAAATTTTCTTCTTTGACCTTTCTGTCAAATGTCTTCTTTACTCTGTTTTGTGACTGTTGATGGCTGTTGTATACCTCCTCCATTTTTTCTTGCAAACCTATAAGCTAGTTTATCCTCCTCTTAATAGCATTAGTCTCCTCTTCTAGTCCTTGTAACAATTTCATTACAGGCATTCCCAAGGAAATGGGAAAAATAGCTTGAGCTCTGTACACTAATTCATAAGGTGAAGTACTAATGGATCTTTTTGTATGTACTCTATCAGCCAAAAAAGCATACTTCAACTTCAGATGCCATAATCTTTTTTTTTCCTACAGTACCTTCTTGATAATTCCCAGAATTCTTTTATTAGAAGATTCAACAAGACCATTACCCTGTGGGTAATAAGCAGTAGAGTGTCCAAGTGTTATATGATACTGATGACAAAAACTAATCAACCTTTTGGATTTAAAAGCTTGTGCATTGTTAGTAATAATCTTCATAGGAAAACCAAACTTGGACAAAATGTTATTCTCTAAGAACTGAATGATGACTGAATCATTTTCCTTCCTTTTTGGGATTGCCTCAAACCACTTAGTGAAATAATTTGTTGCTGTCAGGATCCAACGATGCTACCCTGAAGATGATGGGTTTATTTCACCAATAAAATCCACCCCCACTGTTGGAAAGGCGCCTAAACATAAATTGGCATCAAAGGTAGAGGAATCAAAATTTTCTTACCATAAAAAATATGACATTCATGGAAGGAAATTATCTTCTTGTAAACATCCTTGAACATGGTGGGCCAATAATACCCTGTTCTGAGAATTTTGTTTGCTATGGCCTTCCAGTAGTGGTGTCCTCCAAAATCTCCCTTATGAAACTCTTTAATCACCTTTTCAACTTCCTCTTCCAGCAAACAGTTCAAAAGAATGCCACCAGTATCTTTCCAGTATAGATTCTCATCTATAATGCAATATCTTAGAGATATCAGCTTTACAAACCTTGCTTTTGATTTAGTCAACTCTACAGGAGCTCTGTGATGATTCAAAACAAAGACAATGTCTCTGTACCAGTAAGATAAAACAAAATTCTCTTCAATAGGAATAAGCTCTTCATCTTCCTCTGACAACTCTGAAATTTCTGCAATAAAATTCATGTCAAGATAGTCAAAATTATACTGTGCCATCAGCTTTTCCAACCCCTGTCCTTTTACCAATTTTGTAGGTCTGATTTCCATGTCATTCTAGCAAATTAGCTATCCACTTCCCTCTCTTGCCATCAGGATCAGCTTGTGTCAATATGTCCTTAACCACAGTGTTAGGCACAAATGCAATGACATGAGAGTGCAGAATATCAATTCTGAAATCCTTAATGGCTTTGATCAAATCATATGCCTATTTTTCTAAAATATTGTATTTCAGCTCTGAGTTAGCAAGGGTTCTGCTAAAGAATGAAATTGGTTGCTCTATACCTTGCTATCCTTTCTGCAGTAAAACTTCAACTATGGTATTTTCAAATGCAAATGTAAAAACCAGAAATTATTTTGAAAAAATTGGACTAATTAATACTGGGGCGTGAATGAGCGCTTTCTTTATTTCTTCAAATGACTTCTTGGCTTCAACTTTCCATTTAATATCAACTCCTTTCTTCAACATCTTGGTAATGTCTTTTACAATCTCAACAAAGTTTAGGATGAACCTTCTAACAAATTTTACTCTTCCAAGAAAGGACTGAATTTCCTTCTTGTTCCTTGGAAGGTCCATCTTTTGAATGGAATTGACTCTATTTGGATCAATATTTATCCCATATTTTGATATAATATGTCCAAGTAAATTTCCAGAGGTTAGAGAAAAAATACTTTTAGTGGGATTAAGAGAAATACCAAATATTCTACACTTCAGCAGAACTTTCTCTAGATGCTTCAAATGGTCTTCCTCCCTTCTTGAAAATACAGTTGTGTCATCTAGATAGACCACCACTAACTAATATTTCTCCTCAGCAAAGGCAATGTCCATTTCTCTTTCACTCCTGCATTCATCAAACCAAAGGGCATCTTGGCATACATGAATGTCCCCCATGGTGTGGTAAAAGCAGTTTTCTCCTAGTCTTTAGGGTGTACCAATATCTGATTGTATCCTGAAAAGCCATCCATCATAGACATCCTTTGAGAGCCAAAAATATTCTGCAGAATTCGATCCATCTTAGGAAGAGGGTAGTTGTCTTTCAAAGAAGCCTTATTCAAGTTTCTAAAATCAATACAGATTCTCATCTCTCCACTCTTTTTTCTGACTGGTACCAAGTTAGCAAGCCATTTTGAGAATCTTATAGGAACAATAATTTTTGCATAAAAAAGGTTATTAATTTCCTTCTCAATTAGAGGCATGAGAAATGGATTAATCCTTCTCAATTTCTGTTTGAAAGGTTTCTCATTCTCTTTGATAGGAATAGTATGCTGAATAATATTAGGATCATACTTTTTCAGATCAACATAAATCCATGCAAAAACATCATTGAACTTTTTCATCATCTCAATATATTTCTGTTTCATCTCCACAGAAAGAAACTTAGAAAGCTTTATCATTTTAGGCACTGATATTTTACTAAGATTACAAGTCTCTACCTCTTCATCATCATCCTGCATCCTAGTGGATTTGAAAACATCATTTTGGTAAAAAAAATTTCAAGTAGAATAAGACCCTTGGGTATACAATTATTTTTCAGCTGCAAATCTTCAGAATTACCCTTAGTTTCAACAAGAATATTTTGGTGATCTACTTGTTGTTACAGGTCAAAATACCTCCTCATCAGCTCAGAGGAGAAGACAAATATGGAAGGAATACAAAAACCTAAATTAAACCTATTTCTGCCAAGGAAACGCCTCTCTATAACAACACAAGAGCGTTATAACGCAACTGATCAGTGAATGGGCCGTGTTAGTGGCTAGGGCAACGCTCTGTTTACACTAGAGGGTAGCGTTACCCGTCTTTTAAGTTTGAAATGGGAAAAACCCGTGGAGAATGATTTGAATCTCTAGATTTTTCTCACAAGAGAGTCAGTACAAAAAAGGAAACTGCAAAGCACTAACTCTTATTGGGCATTGCCATAAACAACTGAACACTCAAAAGAGGCAAAAGCATGGAGGTTGAGGAAACATCTTGGTTTTTTCTATTCAAGAACTGGTAGAAGGAGAAGGGCAATGATTGCTCTCTCCATCTCCTATAAAATGGAGTTGAAGGCTCTTGGTTGAAGGTCGAAGGATTGTCAAGTTTTTGAATACTTGTGAAGTAGAGATCATTGTTGTAGTGTGAAGGTAAAAGGTCAAAGAGGTTCATTGAGAAATTTTTGATCAAGACATCACCACTTTGAGAGATAGAGAGATTGGAAGGCTGAGGAGGGCTTGGTGTAACCGATGGTTGTAATCCTCCTTTTTACAAATCAATAGAACTATATCTGTTTTGTCCATTCTATGCGTTGATATTGTCATTATTATTTAATCACTTATATAGCATGAGATGAATGGCTTAGATGTGCACAATTTAAATGTTTCTTATATATTGACTCAATTGATAGGAAATGTATGTTATGTTAGAAATTACATGAGTGCTTTAATTGATTGCAGGATCTAGATTTGGAGCTGGTGAAGGAGAAACGCTGCTTCGCTACCTAGTGCTCTCCAAAGGACTCCAAGATCATTAAAGAGGTAATTCTATATCTTTTTCCATCAAGTGGTTCTTAAGTTAATATGAACATGTATATGCCATCTTTGTGAACTATATAGCTAATCTTACTGTCTGCCTCGGTCACCGAAAAGCCCTTAGAGGGATATAAGATAACCAAAAACCCAAGCATTTTACCCTATAGCAGAATTGGCGACTCCTCTTGGGACTTTCCCCATAGTTTCCAGACTATTTCTTTCCTCCTTTCTTCTTTCCTTTTTTCACGGATCCTTCCAACCAGTATTTATGCCCAGTAGACATTTCAAAAGCTCGTAGAGTTCAATCTTGTTTCTGTTTGACCATCTGAAGAACTTTACCCTGGCTAACGCTACCCCTGTAGGTTTTCCAGTGCGTTATAACGCGGGCTCTGCTTAAATATAGTGCGTTAGTCTCTGGATTAACGCTATCTTTACTCAGAGACAGTGCGTTACTCAGCCAAAAATTGCTGTTCACTGCTGTGATTGTGTTTTAGTTGCAGAATTTTTTGGCCATCAATATATCTCCTTGACTGAATCCCTGTGCTTGTTTACTAAGCTGGCATTTCTGTTTGTTTGCTCTTGTTTGAAAATTTAGTGTCAAAAGCATTTAATTTTTAGAGAAGATTTTTTTTTTAAAGTTTTTTTTGCATCGAGCCAAGTTAATTCTGAAAATTTCAGTTCATAGACTGTTAAGAAGAGGTAGATAGAAGTCTAAATATTTAAAGTTGAACTACATTATTTGAATGATAGTGCATGGATGTTGAAAAGAAAACTCTCCTTGTAGAAATGCTCTTCATCGAATTGAATATTTAGAGCATGTTTTGCATGGTTTCTTGTGTCAGAGTCTCATTACATTTCGTACGTCCACTCCCCCTCCACAAGACTAATAATCAAGTACACTAAGAATCAAGCGATAATAAAATCAATCACATTACTCTTTTTTGATTTCACACAAACAGTAGTTCAGGCTAGGATCTTGGGTTAGGAAAAGTGAGCAAATCACCCAAGATCTCAAAACTTGAAACTAGAGTAATTAACGAGTGAAATCCTACTGCACTCATATTATCGGAACCGTTCCTTTACCGGAGCTCAGCGCGAGACAACACTTGGGTGCACAAGAAGGTAGCCCACCTTCAACTGCATCCGGTGGGTGTGTTATATATTGGGGTTCCCTTTGGGGATGTCAAAACTAGATCTGGGATCTAGGTATTCTGCCCATATATCATATTGTCCTTGACCATGGACCCCCCTGATGATGTCTGTGATTTGAGGTATCTCTAGTGGCCATACTTTTTAGGGACTTACACAAAGTGACTGGGATAGGCTGTCCTGGTACCTGAAACAGATGGACCCACTCTGTCTTCGGTCTTTAGGAGGATACTCGTCTTCACGAGAGTGCTTACACCTATCGTTTGAAGTTCGGGCGAAGCTCTAGAGTGACCGTAACTGTACTTTCAACCAACCCTCTCTGTATACTATTGTGATACTGGATTTCATCACCAGAAAACGGTAGTACTTAGACAGGGCACCCTATTCTGGTTGCTTTCTGATTGATTTTAGAGAGTCCTTTTTTCTTTTTCAGATGTGTGGTTGCTGTCATTGAGACTTTATAATACATCACAATTTATTAAAATTTGTTAAAAAATAAATAGGTCACCGTGGCGTCTTCCGACCCACGCCGTCTGTCTCGACGACAGTAAGGTCTACCTCCTCTAACTATTGAGGAATAATTGAACCTTGGTGAACCCGTGCCTTCTACGGAAGAGCAGTCTCCACTGACTAATATTGATTTTCACATAGCCTCATATCATTCGAAATTTCTGGAGGACCCTTTCACTGAAAGGGTTGTACCTCATTACAATCCTTTGCTCACAGATCCGTTGGGGCCTGTGATAATTCAGATTCCACCATGCCAAGATATGTCTTCGGCCGCACAAACATCCTTTTCACCACCAGCATCCATAGGGTCGATGCCAATGGAAACCATCCTAGGTTCACCACCATCCTCCCCGCTGGTGGTCACTTCTATGCCATCACTTTGTAACCCCAGTAGTCAACATATACTTAATCCCAACCCTACGGTCATCACAACTGTCAGTATCTCACCGAATCCTGTGGCATCTACTCCTACCGTGACCACATTGGGACCCACGGTAGCTACTCCCACGAGTATGACTACTTCGGTGCCTTTTAGCAACCCTTTCAGTTGGAACCCTTTGCTGAGTTCAAACCCCTTGGCCACTATACCAGGGGGCAGTGTCACCAGCATATAGGTAGCAGGAAACATTTCACTTCCCCTGCAAACCTTAGGACAAATGGGACAACCTATTGTCAATACTTTTCCCTTAAGTGGTTCAAATATAGGTGTAGGGTCTATGCCGTTGCCAAATTATGCAAGTAGTAGCATGCCTCTGGGAAGCTCTATTGCATCCATTTGGACTAACCAACCCCAACCTCCATATGGAATGGGAGGGCGCTTTTATACTGGGGGCAACCAACCGTTCGCCCCGTAATAATATGCGCTATGGACAACAACAGTATGTCCCTACTCCTCCACCTATCAGAAGTTTTTATCAAAGTCCTAATTATCCTCCTGGTAACACATTGATGGGTGGACCCTATGGTCTAAGTAGTCAACCCATACTGCCTTGGTTATATTTGGGGGAAAATCCACAATTGCCATTTTTGGCAGCTTTGGACATCCTCGATATCCATAAACTGACTAACGACCCCATCAATCACAACCCGCTCTGGCCTCCAGTACTGCATAAGATTCCTTCTGACATCCTGAAGTTCGATGGGAAACAAGGGGACGACCTAGCCGCACACATCACTACCTTTCATCCACCAATTCCATGGTGGATGATAGTGTCCGGCTTCGACTGTTTCCCCGCACCCTTACAGGAAATGCTACCAAGTGGTACATCGAATTACCACGCGCCGCCATCAATACTTTTGGCGCTTTAGCGACAGAGTTTCTAAAGAACTTCCAATTACCAATTAGATTTGAAACTGGAACGGAACTGCTAACCTCGCTGCGCCAAGACACCGCCACCCACATCTCCGATCACATTCATGAATGGAGACGTAGGAGGAGGCTAGTTAAAGCGCCAATCCTGGATCATCTCTTAGCCAATTGGTTTTGTAAGTCTCTTTTACCCCACATCTCTAAAGACATTGGCCTTTCTGGTGCGGTTATAGAAGATCAATGCATTTTTTGTGCCTCGAATTTGGATTTAATCTATTCACAATCTGGCATGCTATACGATCTACTCCCCCATGCCCCTGGTAACCAAAATCCTCCGGCCACTCAGAAAACTGGAGCACATGTCGACGGTCTTGTTGGCACAATCTCCGTTGTGGCCACAAAACAGTCTCGGGGGCAAGCCTCCCAGCCATCTTTGGCTGCCACCGCCCCTCACCAAACGACTACTCTTCCTACCGCTGAGGTAAATTCTATGCAAACCTCACAAAAACCTAGCGGGAAAAATAAGAAGAAAAAGAAAAAGACATCTTCTTTGGAAGAGCAGTCAGATAATCAGAATAACCCTAATCAGAAAAACGCTGCCAAAAATGACAAAGGGAAGGATAAACCCATGAAATTTCCTTGCAAGATCTGTGCGGAGGACCACTTGACATACAAATGTCCTCGGCTGCAGGAATGCACCGATTTTATTTCCAACAAGGATTCTGGACGAACACCTGCCGTTCTTCATAATCCTTTCCCTAATCAGTAGCAGCAACATCAACACATGGTTGACAATCCACCACAACCCCATCAACGAGGCAATGGTGGTTCACATCCTTCCGGCGAAGGACCATCTGCCATTTATGGTATTGAGAGTGTTGAACTTCAAAATTGAGCCGAGCTTTATGGAAATCCTACCATAGATGCTCAAGAACCTGGTACTAGTTCAAATCCACCACCGCCCAACGATTTGTATATCGAACGGCCTACTGCTAAACCCGTGATTCGTCCCCCCAAAGGGACACTTCGACGCACGACTCATAACACCTCTGCACGTGCAGCCCAAAACTACAACATTGTAGAAGATTTGGCGCAGGCACCGTCAGCTATGTTTGCTCTCGAGGTATTACAAACCTGTCCAGCACAGAGGAAAGCCTTGCTTTCGGCCATTGGTGGAATCGAACCCCAGGATTCCATGCTAGCTATCCTTGATATGGAAAAGTCTAAACCTCGCCTCTCACACCAACTCGCATTCCAGGTGCAGGTTGTGTCGAAAGGGAGACCAATCCATCGCACTGTCATAGACGAAGGTGCTTCGACCTGCGTTATGTCACAAGCTTGCTGGCTCAATTTAGGTTCTCGTGCCCTCACCCGGCCATCGAATTCCCTCAAAGCTTTCGATGGCCACACGTTCCTCCCAAAAGGATACCTTGCTAGCTTTCCCATCACTCTGAGTGGGAAAACCGTCAACGTGGACATTGAAGTCGTAGAGCGCCATCTAGACTATAATCTACTGCTTGGTCGCAGTTGGTCTTATGCCATGACTGCCATTGTGTCTTCGGTCTTCCGACTCATCCTATTTCCATTGGATGGGAAAATAGTCACAGTGGATCAGCTATCCTTTTGCACCCCTAATTATGCCACGTTACCAAGTAGCACTATACCCCTAATAGGAGGCTTTCCTGACTCTTACGTCAGTATCGGTACCGGTCTTCTGAAGGCATCTTCCCTACTGGGTTGTTTTCCTCTCCTGTCGCCATAGATCCCAAACACGGTTGCAATGATATCCACCAATTTGGATGGCTCTATCGACCCATGGATCATTCCGGCACCTTCAGACATTGATTCCTACGGAGATCAGATGCCGCTCTCACCAGCCAAGTTGGCTTACCAAGCCATCCAAATAGCATCTGAACCCTCCACTGCTATGGTTTCGACCGAAGGTACAAACCTCCCGCCCATCATAGTTCTCTCTAAGGATCTCCTCAATGAAGTCTTGCCTACAGACGAAGCTATTCGAGAGATCATGTCTCTAGAAGAACGACCTTGGGGAGAGTTTCACCATCGCGCTTCGATGATTGATTAGGAGGCGATAAAAATGGAAATCCCATCTTTTGACCAACCTGAGATGGTTCCCTCCACTTATACGACTGTTCAAACTATCGATTCAGAAGGGAACATGGGTAATCTTTCTAAAACAATGCTCATTGATATCTCGGTCAAAACGGTTATCGTGGAAAATATTCAGATTGGAGCCGACTGCAATCCTGAGGAAATTTCGTGCTTCACATCCCTTTTCAAGGAATTCCGCGATGTGTTTGCTTGGTCTTATGACGAAATTCCCAGCATAGACCCATCTATCATCGAGCATTCTTTTTGCGGTATTTTTCTTGCTCGTTAATCCGAAAAACCTCGAGTTTCCTTCTTCGGACTCATTAAAATTATACGAAGTTTATATCGAGCGTTCTTTTTACGATATTTTTCTTGCTCGTTAAGCCGAAAAACCTCGAGTTCCCTTCTTCAGACTCGTTAAACTTATACGAAGTTGATATCGAGCATTCTTTTTCTGGTCTTTTTCTTGCTCGTTAATCCAAAAAACCTAGAGTTCTCTTCTTCAGACTCGTTAAAACCATGAAGAAGCACTGAGCTTTCTTTTTAGGACCCTTTTTCTCGCTTATAAAACTGAAAAAACCCCGAGTTGACTTTATCGGGCTCATTAAACTACCACGACAGAGAACAAGGAGCCATTCTTTTCCTCTTTTTCAAATCTCTTTAAATCGAAAAAGTGACCGAGTTTTCTTCGCGTGACTCGTTAAAATTTCATGGAGGGCACCGAGTTTTTCTTTGTTGGACTCGTTAAAATTTCACAAAGAGTATTGAGTTTACTCCGTCTCCTCGTACTCATAACAAAATGAGGTAAACGTCCATCGAACATAGATTTATCACTTTTCCGGCTTCGATGGACTAACTCACAGAAAATGAACTATTTCGGGCTTACTATTCTCCCTTTTTCGTGCTCGGTTATCAAGACATGACAAAGGTACCCCAATGGAGTTGTCTTTTATGATATTTTTCAGACTCTCTAAACATGAAAAATTCACCGAGTTTACCCATATGGACTCGTTAAACCTAATCAGACGAGGCACGAAATTGTATTTTATGATATTTTTCAGACTCTCTAAACATGAAAAATTCACTGAGTTTACTCGTCTGGACTCGTTAAACCCAATCAGACGGGGAAAAATTTGGACAAAATGGATACTATCTCTGTTACATTTCAGAAAGGTCGATTTGGCAGCAAAATTCTTAAACATGGCACTTCCCAGAAAACTCTTTCGCAGTTAGCTAAACCCTACCATCTAAGAGTATTAGCCTTCATCTCCCAGTGTCCCTGCACCGGTAAAATCCTAACACACTCTTTGGTGTTCATTAAGCCTCAACTGCCTAGTACCCTGTTATAGTGCCTTCTATTGTTCAAGCAGATCTCGCTATCTACTGCTCCTGTTATCAACGAAACCGCTCATTATGCCAGAAATTATTTGTCGTCCGATGTCCCCATTTACTCTTCATTATCTCAATCACAAATCAGTTGGTTTCCGTTTCGTGTTGACTGATGTAGGACGCCTCAGTGCCTACCTTTCAACAGATCTCTTCCTATCGACTTCAACATCTTATCTAGGAAGTTGATCCAGAAACCCATCAGTACCCAGATACTTGCAGACATCAGTGGCAGGTAGTCTTGTGTTTGATCAGGAGTCTTCATCATTGGCTCCTGGTCGAATGATTCTACTAGTGTTCGACTTCAACTCATTTTATTCACACTCGCTAGATTGTACTGTGCATCTTAGGGACCATGACCATTATCGGTGGCCACCTTTGCGTCTGTTAACAATTTTCATTATCGACTGGTAATAAGATGATTTCTCACATGTTCGACGACAACTCCTTCATTCACATGTTGAGAAATATGCAGTTTAAGTGAATCGGCGGTCAAGACCTTGGGGCAAAGGTTACATCATTAAAGTTGTGTTCCCTCCCCCAAGTTGTGATACTGTTTATGGAGACAGCTTCTTCAGCCTGATCCTATTATGACAGACACTTCCAAATTTTGCTTATCGGTGGACAGATTCTTCATATCTCTATTCTAGAGAAATCATGTTGTTTAAGCTACTGAGCATGGGAATGCCCGACTCAAGGCAGATACTATATTTTCTGACATATGTTGTTGTTTCAGGTTTTCCTCAGTCTTTCAATCTCTTTATCTCTACTACACATTTTGTAAAGTATTTCGGCCATCGTCTTCGTCTCTGACCTCACACTTTAGGGGGCATCTATTACAGGTCAAAATACCTCCTCATCAGCTCAGAGGAGAAGACAAATATGGAAGGAATACAAAGACCTAAATTAAACTTATTTCTGCCAAGGTAACGCCTCTCTATAACAACACAAGAGCGTTATAACGTAGCTGATCAGTGAATGGGCCGCGTTAGTGGCTAGGGAAACGCTCTGTTTACACTAGAGGGCAGTGTTACTCGTGTTTTGAGTTTGAAATGGGAAAAACCCGTGGAGAATGATTTGAATCTCTAGCTTTTTCTCACAAGAGAGTCAGTACAAAAAAGGAAACTGCAAAGTACTAACTCTTATTGGGCATTGCCATAAACAACTGAACACTCAAAAGAGGCAAAATCATGGAGGTTGAGGAAACATCTTGGTTTTTTCTATTCAAGAACTGGTAGAAGGAGAAGGGAAATGATTGCTTTGTCCATCTCCTATAAAATGGAGTTGAAGGCTCTTGGTTCAAGGTCGAAGGATTGTCAAGTTTTTGAATACTTGTGAAGTAGAGATCATTGTTGTAGTGTAAAGGTCAAAGGTCAAAGAGGTTAATTGAGAACTTGTTGATCAAGACATCACCACTTTGAGAGATAGAGATATTGGAAGGCTGAGGATGGCTTGGTGCAACCGACGGTTGTAATCCTCCTTCTTAAAAATCAATAGAACTGTATCTATTTTGTCCATTCTATGCGTTGATATTGTCATTATTATTTAATCACTTATATAGCATGAGATGAATGGCTTAGATGTGCACAATTTAAATGTTCCTTATATATGGACTCAATTGATAGGAAATGTATGTTATGTTAGAAATTACACGGGTGCTTTAATTGATTGCAGGATCTAGATTTGGAGCTGGTGAAGGAGAAACACTGCTTCGCTACCTAGTGCTCTCCAAAGGACTCCAATATCATTAAAGAGGTAATTCTCTATATTTTTCCATCAAGTGGTTTTTAAGTTAATATGAACATGTATATGCCATCTTTGTGAATTGTACAGCTAATCTTACTGTCTGCCTCGGGCACCGGAAAGCCCTAAGAGGGATATACGATAACCAACAACCCAAGAATTTTACCCTATAGCACTGTGGTATTCGAATTTTCTCTTGGCGAGTGCCTTCGTTAGAATATCTGCATCCTGATCCTCTGTGGTAATGTACTGAAGTAACATAATGTGTCTCTAAACACAATATATGAGATGGTGGTACCATATGTCAATATGCTTGGACTTGTCATGGAATACTGGATTAACCGATAGTTTTATGCAACTCTTATCAGCACAATGTATCACCGTCTGATCCATCTGATGACCAAAAAAAAAAAAAAGTATCTTTCTCATCTAGATGGCCTCACATGTCGCCTGACTAGCTGGCATGTACTTTTCCTTGGCTGAACTGAGTGCAACTGATCTCTGCTTCATGTTGTACCAAGAAACTGTTGTCGATCCTATGCTGAATATCCCTCCTAATGTGATCTTCCTGTCTGATGGACTGCCTGCCCAATTTGCATCGGTGAAGCCTTGAATATTCACTCCCTCTGTCCCTCTGTACCATAATCCATACTATGAAGTGCCCCTAATATATCTCAAGGCATGCTTCAATGCCTTCCAAAAGAGCTTGGTCGACTTAACCATAGCTTGAATAAGCTGGTTAACTACGTAGCATATGTATGGTCATGTGTTCACCGAGTACATGAGTGAACCCAAAGCTACCTGTAAAGAGTAGGGTCCACTACCTCACCTTAAGTAGCATCCTCCTTCCTCTAGTTCCCTACAAGAGGAGTCTCCATGGGTTTACAACTCTCCATGTGGAACTTCCTCAGAAAATCTTTGGCATACTTGCCTTGAGAAACAAATAGCTCCCCATCTCGCTGCCATATCTCCAAACCAAGGAAATAGTGAAGGAGTCCCATGTCCATCATCTCAAACTCTTTTGCAAGATATTATTTGCAAGAAGTTATGATCTACTCATCACCTGTCAGAATAAGGTCATCAACATAAATTATGATAATCAAAAGCTTACCATCAACCACAATATGGTACATGTTCGCACCCGCTTCACTCTTTGTGAAGCCCAACCCGGTGAAATAACTGTCAATCCTAGTGTACCAAGAATGAGGTGCTTGCTTCAACCCATACAAAGCTCTCTTGAGTCTACTCACATGTGACTCCTTGTCAAAGGTATGAAAACCTTCTGGTTGTTCAATGTACACTCCTTCCTCAATAACTCCATTGAGAAATGTAGTCTTCATATCCATCTCATGTATCTGCAACCCATCTGCGTTGGGAGTGCAAGGATAGATCTAATCAATGACTACTGTGCAACTAGTGAAAAAGTCTCCTTATAGTCAATTCCCTCAACCTGTGAGAATTCGTGGGCTACAAATATAGCCTTGTACTTCTCCACACTCCCATATTTTTCCTGCTTCACCTTATAGATCCATCTAGGTCCAACCACTGACTTCTCGACTGGTCTTGGGACAACATACCATGCACTATTCCTGACGATGGAGTAATACTCCTTAACCATGGAGTCAACCCAAGTTGGTTACTGCACTGCTTCCTCAAAAGAGGATGGTTATGTCATAATACACTTGCTCATAAGAGCCATTTATCCAGTATACTTTTCTGGTAACTATCTCTGTCTACGCAGTGATGTAGGTTCTCCTACATGTTCTTCTGCATCAAGTATCAATCTATCAGCCTCTGTGGTGTACCTCCTACCATGTTTCCTGGATGGCTCTGCATGAGTGATTTGTGCCACTCCATGATCTTCCTCATGTGGTTGCTCCACATCTTGAGGTTCATCCTTTGGAACCAAGAGTTATGCATCTACATGCAATTCAAGCTCCCTCTCCAACAAAAATTGTATGGATTTATCCACATCAAATTTTACATCCCATCTGACAACTGTCATCACGTGGCAACAGACATATGAGCCAAAAATTTTAAAATATAAAACATCAGGTTTCTTACCAGAAAAATCCTCCTCTCAGGTGTACTCATTCCAAGTATCCGATGAGGACTACGGTTCTACACAAATAATTTTGTGTTTCATGCCTCTGTCCATAAGGAAAATGGTAGGCCATGATCATGTAAAATAGCTTGTGCTGCACCCACAATTATTCTGTTCTTTCTTTTTTCAACCCCATTCTGTTGTGGGTTATGAAGCACAATCAAATCTCTCTGAATTCCTTCTTTGGCACAGAAGTACTTGAATTAATTGGATATGTAATCACCACCATTGTCACTCCTTAGATCCTTCACCTGCATCCCTGTATCTTTCTTAACCAGTGCTTTGAAATCACAAATTTTGAGAACGTATAATATTTCTTCTCCATGAAGTAGATTGAACACTTTCTATAAAAATCACATAATACATGTGCTTTGCTGTAGAAGCTGTAGAGAATGGTGATCACACATCTGACTGAACTCTCTCAAGGATTTCCGCTGCTCGATTCTCCTTCTCATGAAAAGTGGCCTTTGTATACTTCCCCATGGTACATCCCTTGCATGTGTCTATCTGTGCAAGAGTACCCTTTGGAATCCCTGTAGAAATCTGCTGCCTCCTATGCCATAACTCACCCTCATCCCCACTCTGTCTGCTTTACTCATCAATGTTGCACAACCATCTACATCAAGTTTGTAGAGGTTCTTCACACGAACCCCAATATTCTCAACCTGTCTTGTGGCTTTATGATGAAGGAATGCTTTCCCTTCATTGAAAACCACATCATATCCTCTATCCTCCAACATAGCAACTAAAACTAAATTCTTTTTCAAGCCTATTACATGCATGAAATATTTTGAATAGAAAGGTTTACCTGACTATCTCTGGAAAGTAACTGTACCAATATCAGTAGCGCTATACCTCTTGTCATCACCCATCTCTATGTGCATCTAAAGATCCTTATCCTCTAAGCTACTAAAGAGTTATTTGTCTCCCGTCATGTGGAAAGATGCACCATTATCCAAGTACCACACGAATCCCATTGCACTAGACACCATGCATGTGATGAGTCAGAATTCCAACTCAAACAATGAAGTTAAAGCATCACTACAGATCCCGAAGCCTACTTATTTTTATTCTTCTTATGTGGACAATTAGTGGCATAATGTCCATGCTCATGACAGTGAAAACCTTTCACTCTGGACATGTCACGCTTCTTGCCTTCTTTGCTGGTCTTAGATTTGGAATAGGATTTATTTCCCTTCTCCTTCTTTGCCTTACCATCCAAGGCACAATTTTCCTCATCATCTTTCTTGGATGAGAATCCATCCTTGGTATTCCCCCTGAATTCTTCTTGTACCAAATCTGACCAAAGTCGCTCCTAATCTGGTAGCTTCTCCCTCCCATTGATAGAGTCTTGATAAATTTTCCAGCTCCTGGGAAGGCCTAGAAGTGCTAGGCTCACCAATTCATCGTCCGATACAGTAATCCCAACACTTCCAAGCTCATCTCGACATTGGATGAACTTAGTCAAGTATTTGGGAATAGTGCTGCCTTTCTCCATTTTGATTGTCCTAAGCTTGTCCTTCAATGCCAATATTTTATGGTCACTACTATTCTAAAACAGATCTATCAAGGCCTTCCAAATTTCATATGGAGTTGCCTTTCCATGGAAAATCGAGACAATGTGATCTTGAACTCCCTCTAATAAGATCCTCCTCACCTTTGCATCCTGCTTTTGCCAAGTATCAAGAAGAGCGGCGTCTGCTGCTGCGGGCCTTAGAATATCAATGTCGATAAATTATTTCAACCTTTTTTCCTTCAGAATTTCCTCCATTCTGTCTTTCCATGCAATATAACTAGAATTTCCCTCGAGTCCATATTCAAATCTTAATCCATTGAAATCCATCTTGATTTGCCTGTCACACCAAATAATACTTTTCCAAATTCTAATTTTGTTCAACACAAACTCAATTTCTTCTCCATTATAGTGATTTATGGCGCTCCGATACCATGTAGAAATTATACAAACAATATGTATACCAATGGATTCGATCCGATCATGTAATATACTAAAACAAGATAATGAATCCTTCTACAATATTTGCGGAAAATAAACACAAATGCACAATCACACCAAGTAAGAGAAAGAATAAAATCAATCGCACAACACAGATATTTTTCCTGGGGAAATATTGCTGCTCAAAACCCCTCTATCTTTATTGTATAATCAACCAAGGAATCATGAAACAATAAATGCACTCTTCTCACAAGAGTCTGCTGCACTCTACCAACTGTCTCACACTGATCCGGACAAAATCGACCAACACTTAGCCAATTTCCTACCTCTGCTCAGCCTTCCTTGCTTGCAAAATTCTAAGAAAAATTGATCCCTATGAATTAGGAAATTCAACCTTCCAAAACTGAAAAATACATCATGGGAAATCCTATGGTTGTCTAATTGTGCACTAGAAATTTACTAATATTACAACTGATAGATAACATCCCTTTAACCTCTATCTCAAATAGGTCTTCATCAAAACTGACATGCATGCAACTATTAATAGTAAACCATCAGTCACTTGACAGATAAATACATGTGAATTAAATCTGATTTAATTCACTTGACCTCTCACTAGTACAACAATTAGTTACAACTAGTTATATTGACTTTAACTCACTTAATTGAGTTAATTGATTTCTCATGCATTAAACTAATACAATAACTACAACTTGGACTCTAAAACAAATATAATCACTTTACATACCTCACCAACCACCGTCAACTCAAATTTCATGAGCTAACTGAGTCTATCACACTCAGTTAACTATCTATCACACTCAGTTAACTATTACAAGTGATTATGAGATAAGATTACAATTTGTTGTCCAGTTTAATTACGGGAAAATTAAATTAGACACACATTTCTTGTTGAATTTTCAGCACTCTAGGGATAGAGATATCACCTTTTTCTATAGAGGGGATTTGTCTTGACAACACTTCATCCTATACACAGTGGCCTATTAAACATGCTTTCAAAATACCTATCTAGCCTCACACATTCTCTGCAAATTGACCTTGGAAATCAGACCTAAAAATCCTACACACACCCTTCTCACTAACCTTTCTATCCAACACTTAAAACATCAAATAAATCCTATTTTCTGAGCTTACATACCTATCCTAAGATCATTATATATTCATTCATTCCTTTCAATACAAAAGTGACAATGAGAGAGCCCTCTCCGGCCCTGGTAGGGCTGGCTACTTGGCCTAAAGCCTGGTCTGTGGTTACCTTTCTTCAATCCCATTTTCATCCTTGGAATTTGGGTAGAGTGATAACAATGTCCACCAACACCTCCTTTGTGAGCTTCCTCTATGATATACTTCATTTCATGTTCAAATACATACCTTCTAAGTATCTCGTCAATTCTCTTCTTATATAATTGACTATTTATTAATGAAAGTGGTGTTGCTTTGATTGTTAGAGTCTTGTTTTTCTTTTCAGAAAATCCATTAGGTTTCTTATTTGTATGTAATAATTGATCAATTTCTGCAAATTCCACAAGGATTACATCAACTTTGGATATATGTGCATTAGGTAAGTCATCATTAAAATCTATTGATTCCTCCCCTACCTCTAGTTGGGACAGATGTTCACGCCCAACATTATTCTTTCCAAGTTGGACTGTCACTTGAAATTCAAACTATAGGAATAACAATAACCATCAACAGATTCAACCCTGATATTTAGGAATAACAATAACCATAAAATGATTCAACCCTGGTTTATTAACAAGGCACTTCAACTCTTGATGCATTTATAAAAAATATGAAAGGATTTTCTAGGAGGTAATGGTGAAATTTATAGAGAGCGAAGATTATGGAAAGTGATTCTCTTTCCATTGTTGAATAGTTTTTTGAAATTTATTTATTTTTAGACCAGCATAATCATTTTCTTGGTCTACAGAATCACTATGAGGTTGTGGTAGTATGGCCAGAACTACCACATTGGATGCATCAACATGTACATGGAACTTCTTAGAAAAGTCAATGCATTTTAAAAGAAGGGCATCAACCAAATTTATTTTAAGTAATTGGAACGACTCATTACATTCTTTTCTCCAAATGTAGGGAACATTCTTCTTTAGTATTTCATCAATTGGAAAAGTGATATAAGAGTAAAGTAAAAAAAAAAAATCTATAATATCTTTTATGCCTAAAAAATATCTTGATATACTTTTGGTTAAGAAGGGGTTTTAAATCAAGTTTCACTTAGATTTTTTCATTATCCACTTTGATCACCTCCTTGGATATTACATGCCCTATAAATATTCTTATAGGAGTAGCAAGGATACATTTCTTAATATTGAGAGACAAATGGATTTGTCTACATATTTATAACATGATTCTTAACCATTGAATATGGCCTTTTAACAATGTGTACATAGTCCAATCATCAAAATAGATTATCATTTTCTTGTAAATATATTCCTGAAATGCCTTGAGTACTATTCTAGAGAAAACTAAAGGTGCATTTTTTAGACTAAAAGACATTAATTTATGTATAAATTATACAAAATGCATGTATATCTTGGATTCACTTGATCTAACAATATGCTAATGTTAAATACTGAATCGCTTCTACAAATATTTGCGTATTTAAAAACACAATCGCCAATTACATAAGCATGAAGAAAGATCAATCAAACACAACACAGATAATTTATCGGGGAAAGATTACAGATAAAAAACCCCACTATCTTCTATTGTATATTATATCAGGGATCATGAAACAATTACATACGAAACTCTTCTCACAAGAGCCCTCAATACATCAACTAATTGTCTCACATTATCATACAAATGGAAAATTCCTTAGCGAATTTATTGTCTCTAGACATCCTGCCTCCACTGTGCAATCCCTAATGGTAAAGAACCCTGAATAATGGATACCTTGCCTTCCTTGAATACGTAAATATCATGGGCTCATCCAATGTGTGTGTGCTTTCATGTGTGCAAACGGATAATGTCACGACTGATAGTTTACTTCCCTTTCACCTAGAACTCAAATGGGTCTCCACTAAATATGACTTACATGCAATTAATAATAGTAAAAACATCAGTTGCATGTGAGATCACTACATGTGAATTAATTAATATTTAATTCACTTGATCTCTCACTAGTTTATCTACAGTTACAACTTTCACAACTGACTTTAACTCACTGTAATATTCCAAATTTAACATGCAGCTAATAGGAATATTGATTTTTTCTTTGTACACCTAGGAGATGAATAAATGGGTAAGGAGGCCCATAAATTTCAGAAATAGGAATAAAATCCCTTATGATGTGAAAAGGGATCATTATTATGGCTGGATTTCACACCCTCATGTGTGAAAAGGAACATTTGCATGTAGACAAGGTTAAGTTTGACCAAGTCAACAGTGCTGGGATAAGATGTGGAGATCATCTTTGGCGACAACACAGTGATAGTGGGAGGAAGATTCCTTGGTGGAGGAAACCCTAATGAGTGGGACCCAAGATGGTAGGGCTTCCATTTTTATAAAAGGAGGGCAAGGCATCCATAGCAAGACAAATTATGGATTATTAATTTTGTGGTCTGCATGGCTATTGTGTCTTCTTCAACTGTTTAGTTGAGATTGTTGTGCTGCTTAGCACAAGGTATTCCTATTTAGGAATTCCTTCTCCTTTCTTGAGAAGCCTCTTGAGGGAGCTTGTACTGAATTTCTCCACATCCAAGCTTGATGCCAAGCTACCTCCTTCAGCTACAACATAGTTTTTGTTTAGAGCTGGGTTGTGTTGCAGGGTGTTGCAATGGAGGATTGAGAACACCACTTCTGAAGCTTGTTTTTTAGAGGAGGAAACTTTATTTCCTTTGGGAGATTATTGAGGAAGAATTTGGAGCTGATTTCACTATCTTTGGCATTAGGCCAACCATTTTATTTCACCTACAGCGTAGCATACCTCTTGGACTGCATTATTTTGTTGAGAATTTGTAATGTTCCCAATTTTTAGCCTCAAGCTAAAATGGAACATTATAGTTGCACATTTTATTTTGTTTAATAAAATGGGTAAGGAGACACCTTAACCCTCTTTTGATGAATAAATAACACTCCTTATGAGGAAGGGGGATAAATAAACACCTAATGGTGTGAACATGATGAGGATCACCTTGAGTTGGCCATCTTTGACCAAGTCAACAGCGCTGACTTAGAGGGGTGGCTTGCCTTAGAAGACAACACAGTTTTTGGAGGGAAAGCATTCAAAAGTGAATGGAAACCCTAATTGTGGGACCTATGGTGAGAGAGAGTTCATTTGCTTCATAAGAGAGAAGATAACAACTCATTTGGTCATGTTTTGATTCAGAAATTTCATAGAGAAGCCAAGGACTTGCACATCTGGGATGTTTAGTAGGATTGCAGTGCTCTTGAGCACTGGGGGTGTTCCTGGTTAGGAATCCCCCACCTCTTCCTCAAAGGAGGATAGGATTTGAGCTGCATTTCCTCATTCCGGCATTTGGCCAAGCTCACTCCTTTAGTTGCAATTTTATTTCTGTCGCAGAATAGTGCTGTGTTGCAGGGGCAGCAGTCGAGGAACTCTTAGAGCCTTTCTTGGCTTGCTTTTTCAGTGGAGGATGATATTTCCTTTGGAGGAGTAGAAAATAAGACTCTTGGGCTGCATTTCATATCAGTGGCATTAGGCCACACTTTCACCATCTCTCACAGCGCAGTCCATGAGAGAAACTACGTTATTTCATGGGGCAATGTTGAGGGAGATTCTTGTGCTCATCAAGAGGAGTGCTTTTGAGTAAAGGGGATCAGCCCCTTTTCCCTTGAGGGCATTATCAGAGGAGGGCATCATCATTTCAGATCAGCCATATCCTCATATTCATTTGGTTTTATTTCTAGTGACAATTTTTTTGTCACTATTGTATTTTATCCAGCATTTCTAGCAATCTCCCTGAGGTTGGCTAGAAATCCCATATTGAGCCCATTTTCCTCTCTTGGGCCATTTTCTTGTATCTTTCAGCCACATTTCTATTCTATACATGTTCAGCAGCTGCTTCACTCTTAGAGACTGCGCAGTTATGGTCTCCAGGCATTCTGTGTAGTTGCAGCAACTCCGACATTACATTGTATATTCATTGGAGTATGGTTCTAGAGGTTTGAGAGGCTTGTCCCCTCAATTATTTCTTGTATATTAATGCTGAAATCATAATATAATGTTGGCTGTACCATTTCCCTCTTTTGATATATTCAGAATTGCAGAGTTTCAGATTCATGTTTACATATTGTTGTAGCTCTCTCTTTGAGTTGTTTTATGATGTAACTAGGTTGGGGAGAACTGCTTAACCCACCTATATCTATTTGTTTCATCTTTATTTCTGCATTTAGACTCTGTATTATATGTATAAGAGGATCCCAACACTACACAGTGTTTTATTTGTAATTATTTCCTTATACATCGTTCCCATGGGAGGCATTGCAGAAATTCCTTGAAGGGAAATATTAGCTTTCGACAAGTTCTATGGGCAGAGTCTGCTAGCGGGATAGGTAGCCTCTGGATCTCATCCTTCCTTTTGAAGGTGACATATCTAGTAAATTCCCCTACAGTCAATCTCTGAAATAGTTCAGTGTTGATTGTTAATACTCCTGGAGTTGGAATATTGGAATATCTTAAGATATTCCTGATGGAGTAGCAAGTTCCAGATTTGGAACATTACATTGGTATCGAAGCATGATCTTGGCTCAGCCTATGCTCAACATCTAATGCTATCAGAAAGAGGAGCTCCTCTCCAAGGAGAGGATATTTACAAAGGAGACAAGGAAAGAGGAATGATGGAAGAGGAGGTTTCCCTTCTTCTTTTCTAGACCATTGAGGACATCATTGAAAATATTGATGAAAGGGAAAAATGGGAAGGTTTTCTGAAAAGGGTTGTGGATGGATCAAACCCTAGTTTTGTCATGATGGGTGTGAGCATTTAGCCACACATGCAGATCCACAACGCAGTCCTTTGTCCATTTGCAAAGGGGATAGAGGAAGGAGATGAGGCCATTGGAGGAGCAACACTGCAACTCAAAGGTATGGCTCATGTTTGTTGGTTTGAAAGTCCCATTTTACATTGCCATGCAAATGCAAAAACACATGAAGCATTCACTAAGGGTTTGATGGAGGAATTTGGTGAAACTCATTGTGGCATAAATAGTGACATAAACACAAACACTTTGCATGCACTGGAAGGAACCAATAGTGCTGTCACACTCAGAGGACATCCATCACCACATGGAGGTGAGAAGGGAGCTATTGATTCCACTAGAGGAGCCCTTGTATCTTTGTAGTGAGTTCCAAATATTTTTACAAGTGGGAACCAAGGCACAATTCCAGAGCCCTATGTAGCATTTGCTGGGGATTGTGAGATGGAGGAGAAAGAGAAGGATCAACATGGAGGGATGATGGGCATTCACCCATATCCATTTCAGAAACTTTCTACATAAGGGAAAGAGACTACACTACGCAAAGGAGAGAGGGACAAATTAGTCCACTCATACATGTAGTCTATTTCAGAGTATGATGTCTCACTTTTAGGGGGCATTCCACCTAGGAGGCCACTTGATTTAGAGTTCATGAGAGGCATCATGCCATTTGGTTCACTACTCATGGATTACAGAGGGCTAGAGACACTAGAGGGATCCAACACAGTGCAGAGGGTTTGGGGTAAACTCAAGGAGGAGAGATATACTCTCTCATTTTCGGTATCACCCATCTTCATCAGTCTTACTGCGTTGATAGAGTTTGTTTCATGGTTGGAGGATAGAATTTTCATGATGGAGGATGGCTGCTCCAAGGATTTGGATGAACAAAGGATTATTCCTTTGGGGAAGGATGCTTTCATGCATTGGTGTAGATGGAGGCCACTCATGCTTATGTTGGCAAGGATCGGGAGATTCTTTGGAGGTGATAGTCTCTCATGGGAGGCTCATTTTCAGAGGTCCTTATCTCTATTTGAGCATGAGCAGCTGCATGATGGGCATGGCAGAAACTTGGAGGATGAATTTGGCATGGGATATGTCAAATTAGTAGGCAAGAGCGTGAGGGGAGCACCATATTGGAGAACAACAACAATGTCTATGAGGAGGATAGATCAAGGCTTCCTAGCTATGCACTTGGATGCATACTTTGATTGGCTAGAGGAGTTTACTTGGGAGGGAATTCATCATGGAATCTATCAGCATAGGGAGAGATGCATAACCTACTTGATTATGGTGGAGAGAACCTCATAGCCACTTCCCTACTCATTGGAGGTAGAGGGAAATTCTCAGTTGGGCCATTTCAGCTCAAGAGCTCAAGTACAAATTGGAGAAGGTATAATCTCACATTTCGTATTGTACTTTCCTTCCTTGTTTGAGAAGCATGATGAGTCAAGAAGAATTTTTCCTTCTTGAATAATGTACAAGGATGTATTTTTAGAATTTTGTAGCAGAAAAATGGACCATTCTTATGGTGGTTTGTGGAGGGAGCCACATGCTCCTTGGTGTGCACCATTGGCACCAATTTATATTTTCATGTTCCTATATTTTGAGATGTGTGTGGTAGAAAAAAAGTGGTTGGGAAAGCACTTGTTATGTATATTTTTGATGCAGGCAAGAGGCTCACTTCGTTGGTCCCATGAGAGGAGCAGTGACCCACTCTCTAGTTGTCTTGTGACAATTTTTTTTCATTGTATTATGCCAGCTTGTATTGCTGATGCTTATTTATTCACAAGGGGCACTATTTGGAAAGTGAATTATATGTTGGTACAGCCCATTGGGAGCACTATTATCCCCATTACACATGTTCTATATTGTAGGAGATACCATGGGAGAACCATGATTTCCATATTATTACTTTTCTCTTCTTGTGGGGCAAACCACTTGGAGAATTTGAAGAGGCATTTCATGGCTGAATATTTTGATGGGGTAGCTTGGGCCACTCTTGGAGGCCATACCATTTCATCCCAAGGATAGAGGCAGCCCCATATGTACTACAGAGGGAGAGAAGAGCTTATTGGGATGAAGCAACAAAACTCTCCATTTAGCCCCATTACATTGCACAGAACCGGGGGCAAGATTTCCATTTGGATGATAGCATGGATGAGGGGATCATCAGTAGGATTGTATTTTCCCATGCATGTCATCACTCCCACCTTGAGAAGGCCATGAAACAGCAAGGAGATTTCCACCTACACCTTCTATCTTTCCGTAAGGTGCACCATTCCGGTTTGCATACTTGGGAGGAGGCATTGGAGGATAGTTTTACTGCATCATATCTTGAGCAGCGATGGAGATTTTTTATGAGGAGGCCACAAGAGAAGGGGGACAAATTTTTTTCTCTCTCTATGCAGTTTCTTGAGGACAAGCAACATGTGGGAGGGGAGGACTATAATGTTCCCAATTTTTAGCCTCAAGCTAAAATGGAACATTATAGTTGCACATTTTATTTTTTTTAATAAAATGGGTAAGGAGACACCTTAACCCTCTTTTGATGAATAAATAACACTCCTTATGAGGAAGGAGGATAAATAGGCAGCTAAAATAAACACCTAATGGTGTGAACATGATGAGGATCACCTTGAGTTGGCCATCTTTGACCAAGTCAACAGCGCTGCCTTAGAGGGGTGGCTTGCCTTAGAAGACAACACAATTTTTGGAGGGAAAGCAGTCAAAAGTGAAAGGAAACCTTAATTGTGGGACATATGGTGAGAGAGAGTTCATTTGATTTATAAGAGAGAAGATAGTAGCTCATTTGGTCATGTTTTGATTCATAAATTTTGTAGAGAAGCCAAGGACTTGCACATCCGAGCTGTTTAGCAGGATTGCAGTGCTCTTGAGCACTGGGGGTGTTCCCGGTCAGGAATCCCCCACCTCTTCCTCAAGGGAGGAGAGGATTTGAGCTGAATTTCCTCATTCTGGAATTTGGTAAAGCTCACTCCTTTAGTTGCAGCATTATTTCTGTAGCAGAATAGTGTTGTGTTGCAGGGGAAACAGTAGAGGAACTCTTAGAGCCTTTCTTGGATTGCTTTTTCAGTGGAGGATGATATTTCCTTTGTAGGAGCAGCAGAGAAGACTCTTGGGCTGCATTTCAGATCAGTGGCATCAGGCCACACTTTCACCATTTCTCACAGCGCAGTCCATGAGAGAAACTGCGTTATTTCATGGGGCAGTGTTGAGGGAGATTCTTGTGCTCATCAGGAGGAGTGATTTTGAGTTAAGGGGATCAGCCCCTTTTCCCTTGAGGGAATTATCAGAGGAGGGCATCATCATTTCAGATCAGCCATAGCCTAATATTCATTTGATTTCAGTTGCAGTGACAGATTTTTTGTCACTATTGTATTTTATCCAGCATTTCTAGCAATCTCCTTGAGGTTGGCTAGAAATCCAATATTGAGCCCATTTTCCTCTCTTGGGCCATTTTCTTGTATCTTTCAGCCACATTTCCATTCTATACATGTTTAGAAGCTTCTTCACTCTTAGAGACTGTGCAGTTATGGTCTCCCGGAATTCTGTTTAGTTGCAGCAACTCCGGCATTACATTGTATATTCATTGGAGTATGGTTCTAGAGGTTTGAGAGGCTTGTCCCCTCAATTATTTCTTGTATATTAATGCTGAAATCATAATACAATGTTGGCTGTACCATTTCCCTCTTTTGATATATTCAGAATTGCAGAGTTTCAGATTCATGTTTACATATTGTTTTAGCTCTCTCTTTGAGTTGTTTTATGATGTACCCAGGTTGGGGAGATCTTCTTAACCCACCTAGATCTATTTTTTTCAGCTCTCTTTCTAAATTTAGACTCTGTATTATATGTATAAGAGGATCGAAACACTACAAAACGTTTTATTTGCAAGTATTTCCTTATACAACATTCCCATGGGAGGCATTGCAGAAATTCCTTGAAGGGAAATATTAGCTTTCGACAAGTTCTATGGGAAAACTCTGCTAGTGGGCCAGGTAGCCTCTGGATCTCATCCTTCATTGTAAAGGTGACATATCCAGTAAATTCCCCTACATTCAATATCTAAAATAGTTCATTTTTGATTGTTAATACTCCTAGAGTTGGAATATTGGAATATCTTAAGATATTCCTGATGGAGCAGCAAGTTCCAGATTTGGAACATTACAAAATTTGCAGTGAGGTGTTGCAGTATTTGATCGGAGGGTGAGATCTTCAGTGTTAGGATCATCCTTTCACTTGGAAGATCCATTGGAGGAGGTTCATTCATCTCATGTTTCATCTTTAGCCATATCCATCCATTTAGAGAGTTGGAGTTGCTACTCAGCCCTAGGGCTGCACTCCGATATTTTTTTCCATTTTTCATATTTCAGGAAATCCTCTCCAAATTGTGTTGGAATTATTTCTGGAAGTCTATATGTTCACTCCCAACATTGTATTAGCCATACATTTGTATATCCATGTATTGAAAATTGTTAGAAGCAGTTATATCTAATAAAACTATGGTGTCATAGCCTTGGGTGTTATTGTGTAGTAGTGATCTTTATTGTACATGTTCTCTTGAGGTTGGTTTTGCCTATCTTGAGTAGCTATTTCCTCAAGAACTTGTATACATTTTTTTGTTATGATCTTAATATAATAGCTATATTTTCTTCTCACATTTTATGAGATGATTTACACTACTATTTCAAGTTTGGTGTTCATATATTGTTGCTTCCCCATTTGGGAATAATACAGTGGTATCAAAGCATGATCTTGGCTCAACCTATGGATCTCAGCCATTATGCTATCAAGAAGACAGGAAGAAGAAAAGATGAACAGAAAAGACAAAAAGAAGACTCCATTCTTTGGAGGAAGAAAGGAGGAGATATTTTCAAAGTTTCTTTCTCAAACTTTGCAGAGCATCCATGGAGATCTTAAGAAGTTGAGGAGGCAGATGAATAGAGAATCTCCAAGAGAGTTTGAATTTGAAGCAAACTCTAGATTTTCATATGATGAGTGTGAGAATGCAGCCACACACTATGATGCACAACACAGTCCTATACCCAGATTTGGTATGAGGGAGATAGAAGAAGAAGAAATGCCTAGGAGGGAAACTCTTAGTGATTTTTTGCAAGAATATGAATCTCAAACTAAGAATTTTAGAGATCATATCACTTTTTCAGAGTTTTACAAGATCAAGGTGGAGAGAAGCAAGAAGCATAATATGAGTAGATTTTTCCTATCTACTTTTGATGGTTCACCTACATGTTTAGCTAGAGATTTTGTGGAGGAGTTAGACAACTATTTGTAGCAGCACCAAATTTCTAAAGATGAAGCCATCAAAGTTGCAGCGCTGAATTTTAGAGGTAAGGCATATGGTTGGTGGATATTTGAGTCGTTTTCATTAAGAAATGAAAATACTTCTTCTTATGCAAAGTTCATTAAGAAGGTAGTGGAAAGATTTGATGGAAAACTTTCTGAGACATCATTGGTGAAACCAAACAACCCAAAACAAACATAAAATTTTCATGTATTGGAGGAAACTATAAACTCAACTCCACTTCAAAAAAATATTGAGGAAGCTGACATCTTGCGTCATACCTTTCTAGAGGCAAGGCCTCTATCTCATATTCTTGAACAAGAGGGCATGGAGATACCTTTTTTCAAAAGAGAATCCAATTCTTGGGAGGTTGCCCATTCATATTGAAGAGGAAGAAAAAGTTGAGGGCAACAGCGCTGTCATGTCTAGAGCATATCTAGCACCTCATGTAGAGGCAGAGGGAGAACATGCTGCAAATAGAGGGATTATTGTATCATTGCAAGGAATTCTCCAGGATCTCATATGTGGAGATCAAGGCACAACCCATGATCAACATGTGCCATTGTTGATATAGTTTGAAACCATGTAGATAAAAGGAGGAGATAGGGAGGATTACCAACATCATTTGATGAGGAGAACACACCCCTATCTATTTCAGAGGGTTGATGCATAGAAGAGGGAGACTAAATTGTGCAGTGAGGGTAGGGACAAGTCTGTCCATTCATATATGCAGTCTATTCTTGATATTGATGTCTCATTGCATGGAGGCATTTCACCGGGGAGATCACCAGATCAGCAGATGATGAGGTCTGCTTCACATTTTGAGGCGCCACTCATTGATTTCAGAGGAGTGGAGACCTTGGGAGAGCTTGATACAATGCTAAGAGTCTTGGGTAGACTTAAAGAGAGGATAGGCATTCTCTCAACATCACCATTACCCACTCTTGTTTCAAATTCCGCACTGTGGTAGGAGCGGCATGGGAAGGATAGTAGCCTTCCAACTTGCATCTTTGGCATGAGAGATGTCAAGGAGGAGGAAAACCATATGACAAATGTTCTTTGTGATAGATCATCAGCGTTGACACTATGGAGGATAGATCCATATTGGAAGTCCCAGCTATTAGTGGATTATTCCAAGGATATTTCTACTTGTATGATATTGGATGACCAGTTGCATGAGGAGGGGTATTCAGTCAGAGATGGGGTCATCTACTATCATGGTAGGATCTTCTTATCTAGAGCTTCCAAGCTCAAGGAGAAGTTGCTACAAGAAGCTCATGAAGATTTCCTTTTCAGCCACACTTATTCCATGAGAGCATACCACACCATCATGGAGGGGTACATTTCGGAAGGCTTTGAGGAGGAGATACATCAGCATTTGAGGAGATGCATGGATCATGTGGAGATGGAGGAGAAACATGACTCTTTGGAAGAGTTAACACAGCCACCTCTTTTCTCTTTGAGAATGAGAGGGGATTCATCTATGAGCCACTCCATTTGCCTGGGAAAAGCTTATGGTAAGGATACTGTTTGGTTGCATAATGATTTGTATAATGAATATGTGCATTCCTTAACCATATATATGCAGGAAATTTCTCCAAGGAGGAGCATTATTTCTTCTAGACTTCATGGTCTACTTGAGGCCATAAGCAGTTTTGGTGATGGCCACTCCTTATCAGGACTTAGGGAGATGATATGTTATGCAGGGCATGCTAAATTTGCACCATACACCATACACTTTCTCCAAACTTGTGAGGAGATTGGGGCAGCAAGAAAGTGGTTGGGAAGCCACACATCATGCCATTTTCTAATGCAGTTGAGAGTAAAACTATGCTAATCATGATTCCATTTGCTGATGTTTTTCTTATTTTTATTAGGAGCATGATTGGGGGAGAGACACATTGGCTGGATGTGTCCTTGGGGGAAGATATTTCCCACACTTTTTGCATTACACGTTCCAAGGGGAGCATGGGGGGTGATATGGCCACTACAGTAAAACACTTGCTTCTTTATGAGGTGGGCCATAGGATTGATTGGATGCCATATGGTGATGATTTCCTATCCATCACATATGGGATGGTTTGGGCCAGCATGATTCATAACGTTGGAGAGAAGATATTTGGAGATCCAGTCTTAATCTTGCCACTTGAGGGCAACATTATTGCAGCCAAAGATCAGTAGATACTCTACACTTATCATATGTGGAGAGGAGTGCAATGTGGGGTAGGCTATTTCGTCTACCATGATTAGATATTCAGCCCACCTACATTACAGGAGCCAAAGGTGGAGGAGGCTTTGCATGAGTTACCATTTTGGAGGGTGGCTCATTTTGTATGGATGATAGCTTGGGGATGGAGGATCCATATGGGAATGATGATTCCCAATACATTTCAGATCCCATGCCTCAAAAATCCCTCTAGAAAGCCCCTTATTGCTTCCTTGAGTACTCTACTTATTCATGATGATAGCTATTTAACTAGCTTGCATGCTTGGGAGGGGCAATATGGAGAATTATTGATGAGACAACATCTCATTCCTTGGAGGAGTTTATCATATGAGGATGCTACAGTAGGAGGAGGGGAGAATTCTCAGTTCTATCCTTGTAGTTTCTTGAGTACAAGCAACATTTGGGAGGGGAGGACTGTAATATTCCAAATTTAGCATGCAGCTAATTGGAATATTGATTTTTGCTTTTTACACCTAGGAGATGAATAAATGGGTAAGGAGGCCCATAAATTTCAGAAATAGGAATAAAATCCCTTATGATGTGAAAATGGATCATTATTATGGCTGGATTTCACACCCTCATGTGTGAAAAGGAACATTTTCATGTAGACAAGGTCAAGTTTGACCAAGTCAACAGTGTTGGGATAAGAGGTGGATATCATCTTTAGAGACAACGTAGTGATAGTGGGAGGAAGATTCCTTGGTGGAGAAAAATATAATGAGTGGGACCCAAGGTGAGAGGGCTTCCATTTTTATAAAAGGAGGGCAAGGCAGCCATAGCAAGACATATTATGGATTATTGATTTTGTGGTCTGCATGACTATTGTGCTTTCTTCAACTGTTTAGTTGAGATTGATGTGTTGCTTAGCACAGGGTATTCCTGTTTAGGAATTCCTTATCCTTTCTTGAGGGAGCTTGTACTAAATTTCTCCACATCCAGGCTTGAGGCCAAGCTACCTCCTTTAGCTATAGTGCAGTTTTTGTTTAGAGCTGGGTTGTGTTGCAGGGTGTTGTAGTGGAGGGTTGAAAACACCACTTCCAGAGCTTGTTTTTCAGAGGAGGAAGCTTTATTTCCTTTGGGAGATCAGTGAGGAAGACTTTGGAGCTGATTTCACTATCTTTGGCATCAGGCCAACCATTTTCTTTCACCTACAGTGCAATATACCTCTTGAATTGCATTATTTTATTGAGAATTTGCAGTGAGGTGTTGCAGTATTTGATCGGAGGGTGAGATCTTCAGTGTTAGGATCAACCTTTCACTTGGAAGACCCATTGGAGGAGGTTCATTCATCTCATGTTTCCTCTTCAGCCATATGCATCCAGTTAGAGAGTTGTAGCTACTACTCAGCCCTAGGGTTGCACTCCGACACTTTTTTCCTTTTTGCATATCTCAGGAAATCCTCTCTAGATTTCCTTGGAATTGTTTCTTGCAGTATATATTTTCACTCCCAACATTGTATGAGCCATACATTTGTATATATATGTATTGAAAATTGTTAGCAACAGTTATATATAATAAAACTGTGCTTTAATAGCCTTGGGTGTTGTTGTGTAGCAGTGATATTTATTGTACATGTTCTCTTGAGGCTGGTTTTGCCTATCTTGAGTAGCTATTTCCTAAAGAACTTATATAAATTTTGTTGTTATGACATTAATATAATGGCTATATTTTCTTCTCACATTTTATGAGTTTATTTGCACTGTTATTTCAAGTTTTGTGTTCATATATTGCTGCTTCCCCATTTGGGAATATTACACTCACTTAACTGAGTTAAACTGATTTACAACTTGCATTAACTCATGCACCATTGCACTACTAGCTCTGTTACAACTATAATCACTCAGTTACAACTAAAGTCAACCTGCATGTCCCACCAACCAACCTCTTAACTTGAAATTCACATAGCTAACTGATTTTCCACTTCAGTTAACTATTTTCAAGTTCTCATTGAGGACAGACTACATTTTAATGTCCATATAAATTAAGGGATAATAAAAATAGACATTCACCTAAAAATATTCATTCACCTAAAAATAGCTTGTGTGGGCCCCACCCTAGTGTAGGTGCTTAATTTTAACTAGGATCATGGTTGTTGTTTCCGGATGCCAATTTCATTATTTCTTGTTGCAAACTTCAACACTCCCTCTCAACAAGAAAGTAATTTTCTTGCATGCGACATGCAACTCCATGCATGCAACATGCAACTTCATGCATGCGACATGCAACTCCTTGCATGAGACATGAAACTCCTTGCATGAAACACTTTATAAACTGAATAGCCTCCAAAAAACTGAATCAGTACAATGCATTTGTCATCAAATTATTCTGACTTGATGCTAGCTATTGCACATGTCTATTGGATCCTCTGCGTTGCTGACACGTGCATCCATGCACTCTGCACTTGCTGCCAACTTTGATCTGTGCTCTAGTATCTAACACTGTCACTTTGATTTCATGTCCTCACGACATCTGATTACATAAATCCAACTAATCCTGTTACTACTACTCTGTGCGTTCCTCGTAGCCAGGTTCGATTCATGAGATCCACACCATCTCAATGAATCATGCCAAAAAATTCTTCTTGGGAGTATTCATGCATGTCGCCCCACCTCTCACCTGGTGGTATAGCTGCATGCACTCCCTTTGCCTATCTAGCTCAAAATGTTTGTGCATGAGTGGTTGCTAGCACTCCATGGCCCTCTGCATGTGGCTTCTCCACATCTTGAGGTTCACTTTTACCTGCATGCAAATCCAGCTCCCTCTCAAGGTTCAATTGCATGTCTTTCTCACACTTCCGAATGGTAGGAAGCTCTGTAGAAATTGCATCTACATAAAGTATATAGAGATTATTAATTTGAATCCAAATCTTCTTAGCTTTCCCTATTGCTTTATGTCACAGGAAAACTTTTCCTTCATTTAAAACAACATCATAGCTTCTATCCTCTAACATTGCAACTGAGACTAAATTTTTCTTCAAACCTGGTACATGCATTACATTTTTTAATTGAAATATTTTACCTAATGCCCTCTGAAAGGTAATGGTACCAATCCTAGTAGCACTATATTTTCCATCATTTTCCATTTCAATATGCATATGGATATCCTTCTGCTCCAAGTCACTGAAAATTTTCTTGTCTCTTGTCATGTGAAAGGAAGCACCACTATCCATGTAACACCCTGATCCCAATGCACTTGACACCATGCATGCGATCAATGAGAATTAAAGCTCAAATTGAGAGGCAAGGGCCTCATGAGCTGCAGATCCAGTAGCCTTCTTGTTCTTCTTATTTTGTGGAAATTTTTTGGCAATATGTCCATGCTCGTGACAGTGAAAACACTTCACTTTGGACGTGTTGTGCTCCTTGCCATCTCCACCGGCCTTAGATTTAGAATGGAATTTATTCCCCTTCCCCTTCTTCACCTTGGTAGCCAAAGAACAAACCTCTTCATCATCATGCTTTGATGAAGAGATATATCTGGTGTTTTGCTTGAACTCCTCCTGCACTAGATCTGACCATAGTCGTTCCCAATCCGGAAAATTTTCCCATCCATTGACAGATTCTTCATAACTATGCCAACTCTTAGGAAGTCCTAGGAGAGCCAAAATCACCAAATCATCATCAACGAAATTTATTCCTACACTCCCAAGTTCATCCTGACATTGGAAAAACTTTGTTAAGTATACCGAAATAGTGTCATTCTTTTCCATCTTGATCATCCTGAGTTTATCTTTGAGTGCCAATTTCCTATTGTCGTTGCTTCTTTGAAATAGATCTGGAAAAGCCTTCCAAATAGCATATGGTGTGGCTTTCCCATGGAGGCTTGATACAATGTGGTCTCGTACTCCCTCCAACAGGATCCTCCTCGCCCTTGCCACTTTCTTTTGCCATGCATCAAGATTTACAGCATCTGCAACATCTGGCTTAGGAACATCTTTGTCAATGAATTCCTTCAAGCCATTGTCTTCGAGTATTGCCTCCATCTTGTCCTTCCAAGAAATGTAGTTCGAGCTGACCTCGAGTGCATACTCTAACCTCAAGCCATTGAAAGCCATTTCTATCTTGAATCAGCTGTAGAACCAAGAAAGTCTTTCTGCAAATTTGAATTCTATCCAGTCACAAACTCAGCTCCTGCTTCACTTCTGCAATTTCCTTTGCTCTGATACCATGTAGAAGTTATAAAAAATGCATTTATATCTTGGATTCACCCGATATAACAATATGCTAAAGTTAAATACTGAATCTCTTCTACAAATATTTGCAGAATTAAAAACACGATCGCCAATTACATAAGCATGAAGAAATATCAATCACACATAACACATATAATTTCCCAAGGAAATATTACAACTAAAAACCCCACTATATTCTATTGTATATTATATCATCGATCATGAAAAAATTACATACAAAAATCTTCTCACAAGAGCCCTCAGTACATCAGCTAATTGTCTTATAATGTCATACAAAAATTGGCAAATCCCTTAGCCAATTTACTGCCTCCAGATAGCCTACCTCCATTGTGCAATCCCTAATGGTAAATAACCTTGGATAATGGATGCCTTGCCTGCCTTGACTATGCAAATATAATGCGATCATCCAATGTGTGTGTTCTTGCATGTGTGCAAGAGGATAATGTCACAACTGATAATTTACTTTCCTTTCACCTAGAACTCAACTGGGTCTCCACTGGATTTGACATGCATGCAGTTAATAATAGTAAAAACATCATTTGCATGTGATATCACTACATTTGAATTAATTAATATTTAATTCACTTGATCTATCACTAGTGTATCTGCAATTACAACTAGCACAACTGACTTTAACTCACTTAACTGAGTTAAACTGATTTATATCTTGCATTAACTCATGCACCACTGCACTTCCAACTCTGTTACAACTAGAATCACTCAGTTACAACTAAAGTCAACCTGCATGTCCCACCAACCAACCTCCTAACTTGAAATTGACTTAGCTAACTGATTTTCCACTTCAGTTAACTATTTTCAAGTTCTCATTGAGAATATATTACACTTTAATGTCCATCTAAATTAAGGGATAATAAAAGTATACAATCACCTAAAAATAGCCATTCACCTAAAAATATCCTGTGTGGGCCCCACCCTAGTGTAGGTGTTTATTTTTCACTAGGATCATGGATGTTGTTTCCGGATGCCAATTTCACTATTTCTTGTTGCAAACTTCAACACTTTATATGCAAAAGTGTTGAATTCTATAATGAATGTAACCTTTTCTTGGTCTTATTATGCAATGGATACCTGCTTGTACCCTAAGAAATCATTTGTGAATCTCTTTTATAATATTATCTACAAAGGGTGTCAAGAATGGATCAGTTATTGTCAATTTATTCAAGCCATGGAAGTCAACACAAATTCTCAATATGGGTGGGTCATGCTTCTTAGGTTGTATGACCACAATAATTTCCCATTTCGATTTTTTGATAAGATAGATGATTCTGGTAGCCAACATCCCTTCTATTTATTTTTTCATAATTAGCTTATATATGTGATCTAGTTTGCATGGTCTTTTCTTTATTGGATTTTCTCTTGTGATGAGTCAATTTTTATCTCCCCCTTTGATATTTTCATAGTTGTATATGAATACATCTTAATACTATTTAATAAATTCAATAAAAAAAAAAAAATTTTCTATCTGACCAATAGTCACCGATTTGGGCTATTTTTCAGTCGATCATCATTTGAAATATCAACTTCTTTAATCCTTATTTCTACATCCATCTAGTTGGGAGCTTTCAACTCACCAAGTATTTGGTCCTCGAATTTTATTTCTTGATAAACGGGCAGAAAATCTAGTTTTTCAGGTTTCTCACTTTCCTCCTTATTGACTTTAAATATTGTTTTAAATTTTTAAAGGTTCTTTGGATGACCCATTTTCCAACAGAACATTTTTCCTAGAGTATGGATATTCTCGATTTACAAGTGACTAGTTGATTTATAGTTTGATGAGAATGATATATAATTACATATAGAAGTAAAAAAGGATTCAACTGTTGTTCCTTATTTTTCTTTATGATGAGTAGGATACTTTTTTTTCAAAAATTATTTATTTTTCTAAGTTGTATGAATTGTCTCAACCAGTTTTCTCCTCTTGTAAGAATTCAAAATATTTAATAAAATTACCTTTTAGCTCACTTCATTTTGGTGAGTGACCTTGATCTTCTTCAATATTGTACCACTTTTTAGGAAAATCATCAAAGATTATTGGGGAGCATCTGTAGCCATACTCTCTCATCCTCATACCCAGTTATTTTCCATTCTGACTCACAATTTTGGATGTATTGTATAGGGTCTTGTCCTGGATTAAATATTGGGATGTTCACATGTGGTGACAACTTTTTTCCTCCAAACCTTTTAACAAAGTAGGTTGTTGTTGTTCTTTAGGTCTAAAGTCTCAAAGAATGGATGTATCGTCATCAAGAAACTACTCTAGTGAGATTTAGGACTAAGATTTTCATTCTTCTCTATTATTCAATTACTTTAGTTACTTTCTCGATGGTTTGCAAGGGAAGCTCATTCTTTAAATCTAAGTAGAGCATTGGACTCCTTTCTTAAGTCGAGTAGTAGCAATGTGAGAATTTCCTTCTTTTTCCTTTCTTGAATGATAGGAACTACTTTTATACAAAATCAATATTGGTTATTCTTAGTTTGCACAACTTTGATCAACCAACACTCATATGCCTCATGTTCATAGTTTTCAATTTTCCATTAATATAGCTAAGTATCTGATTTTTTTTCCTATGGAAAGAGGGAAACCTAATATAATATCTCCAAATGCATCGAGCTCCATATTATCTATGTCCTTGTGTGGTATTTGGTACAACCTACTTGTTTCTATGTCATCTTCTCAAGCTTTCACCTGGGGATTTGCTTCATGGGGGTCAAATGGTATTATAATATTTTTGTTATTTCCCTTTAGCTTGACCACATATCATTCTAGGAAAATAATTTCCTTCATTCTTAGACCCCATGGTCTTTTGACCAGTGCTAGATATTTTAATATTCCATCAACTAGGTCGATTACCTCGAAATCGATGAACGTTGGAATCCCAATAATTGATGTTTTTACATGTTTTACCATTCCAATGGGATTGATGAATCTCTAATCTGCAAGCTTAAGATATTTTTTCATTATTTGGAGATTCGGCCTTCCTAAAATCATCCACTTTTCTCTTGGAAGGATGTTCACTTGCAATCCAAAGTATGTGCCAACTCGTTTTATCATGTGTTCATCTACATCCAAGTCTACTTGAGGATCATAATTGTCTAAGTGTTTTCCCCGAGATAGTTGAAGCAATTTTATACATTAGTTCCTATCCTCATTATAATATTTCAATATATTGATAAGTTCAATTCAACGACCAACTAACTACTCATATTTCAATAGTTCTAAAAATTATTTGATTGTATTGTCCTTTGTCAGTTTTTGTTCACCAACTTCATTTTTTAAGAACTTGACTACCTTTTCCATTGTGTTTTTATTTTGTTTCATGTTTGGATATTTGGTATTGTTCTTAGAAGGTTGAAGAACTTTTTGAATTCCTCTTACTTCAGGGAATATTGAAGAAGATTCATAGCTCTTTTATTAAATATTGTTTCCATTATCTTGCGGAAATATTCTAAAGAGTGATTACCCAAACCACACACGTTGTAGAATATTAAATTATTTTTATCCTTTAAAGGAAAAGTAGGTACCACATGGCCTTATTTATAACACGTGAAGCAACATATCCTTCCTCGACTACAAACTTTTCCTCAACCTTGTCCATTGTAGCCTCCTCATCGTCCACCATATCCTCCTCTGCCATTTCCTCTTCCTCCTTGCATATCTAAGTAATTAATTTGATTTGATTCTTGAGTATGATAGACAACATGATAATTGGGATTTTTCTTAGAATTCAACTGACATTATTACGTAGAGTGAGTATTATCCCCACAAATTCCACACCATTTAGGTTTTACATTACTCAATATATATTGACATTCTCTGGTACTATGACTCGACGTGACCTAACATATCAAAATATGTGTATTTATGGACTTGTCATACATCCTAATCAAAGTAGTTAGTGAATTTACACTTATATTTGATGTGCCCTTCATTCCTAAAATTAGTGCACCGAAGATTCCTTTTCAACAAGGATAATGTTAACAATGACTGTTGTAGTTTTTTTGTATTTTTCCTTATAATTTATTGTCATTGATTGAGGAATTATAATTCCCTTTTTCATTTGTCTCAATTTGCAAAGCCATTTTCTAGGATTCTTTGCACAATTTAACTTCTTGTGTTTTCATAAGCCCTCTGATATTTTGTAATAACCCAACATTGTACCACTCAACCAATAGGGTTTCATCAATATTATAAGGGATTTTACTTAACAAATCCTTAAACCTTTTATCATACTCCGTGACTATTTTAGTTGGGCATTGTTTATTTATTTATTTATTTATTTTTCATGGTGTTTTAACATATTGAGATTTAAATAAGGAAAAGAAATTTCTTTTGATATCACTTCGATATTTAGGTTGGTTCTCTGTGAAACTCATGAACCATCTAAGGGCTCTCTTTTAGATAACTACGGAAATTTTCACCGTTTTTTATCTTCATATGTGATGTCATTGGTTTTTTGGAATTTTTGTAGACTAACCAATTCATTTTTGAATCCTCATCACCTTCATAGAGGGGGATATTATTTAACCCATTTTTTTTCTGGGGGATGCAGACCTTTTTCTATTTTATTAGGGACAGTTGGTTGCTCCAACTTGTTGGTATCAACAGCTTATGATTGAGTTATGTGTTGGGTACATTATTTTTCGTCATCTTTGAATACAATGAAAATTTTCAAACCTCAATTAGTTTGACACCACTCATATATATTCGATGAACAAAATCATACAAGGTTGTGTTGAACCTTTGTCTTAGCTTGTATCTCTTTCTTCTTTAATAGATAACAATTGTGGCAGGGGGGATACATTCGTGAGATTTCGAATATGGAGAAGTATATCTTCATTTTATTTATTTTCTATCCAATTTTGACTGACTACAAGAATTTCGATTTAAATTCAATCTCTTAAGTTTCCTTGATCATCTCTTACATACCAAATTATGGATGGCTCTAAATTATATTAATTATTTTTTGGAGGAATTCCCTGATAACGAGACTTGATTTGCTTACAACTGGGGAATGTGGAATAAATTTCCTAGAGGCATCAACTTCCATCCTATCTACATACCTAGCACAACTTACTTGTATACTATCACTTCTTGTCAAAGTGAGTAGTGTTATGCCTCTCAACACTAGATTTTTTCTACTACCTTTATAGGAGTCATGTGCATCATTTCCCTGACGCTCTTGAAATTCTTTAATTATTAATATCTAGCTAAATTTCCCATCCCTTATTTCTTGTCACTTATTTTTTCTTTTGTCCCTTTTGATATTTTTAATATCAATCGATTGTTTGTACTAACGTGAACATGCTTTGTTCCTTTGATTTGTTGAGATTCAATAAGAAATTTTAGCACCCACGCCTAGTGTGGGACCAGGAGGTCCCAACAGCGTTGTTAGGTCCCTATATTACTATTTTAGCCCCTTATTGTTGTTATCGTAGCCCCCTTATTGTTATTCTTGTACCCCTGTAACCCCAATATTGTTATTATTGTTCCCTTACAATTATTGTTAGGTTAGCTAGGATTATATTGTGGCCCCATGGACTCCTATATATAGAAGGAGGTTTTGTCATTTGTATCATCCAAGAATTGTTCATTTATGTAATGTAAATGATTTTTCCTCCTCAAAGTGGCTTATTTCTAAGGCGTTGATCTCTTTTTTCTTCTATTTTTGGAGTTGGTTTCATAATAAGAACCTACACTAGGGTGGGGCCCACAGGGATAAATTTGGTGCATGTCTATTTTAGTTATCTTTTAATTAAGATGGACAATAAACTGTAATCTAATATCAAAATCGATTGTAATAGTTAATTGTGTGATAAAATCAGTTAACTCATTAATTTCGAGTTGAGGGTAGTTGATGAGGCATGCAGAGTAATTCTAGTTGTAATACAGGTTGTAAACAATTTAACTCAGTTAAGTGAGTTAAAACCAGTTGTGCTAGTTGTAACTATTAGATACACTAGTGAGAGATCAAGTGAATTAAATATTAATTAATTCACAATTAGTGATCTCACATGCAACTAAGGATTTACTATTATTAGTTGCATGCATGTCAGTTCCAGTGGAGACCCAGTTGAGATCTAGGTGAAATGGATGTTGACTATCAGTTGTAGGAATATTGGGTTGCACCCATGCACCCAAACAATCATTGGATTATCCCATGATACTTAGCACAGTTAGAGAAGGAAAAATCTCCTATTCTTTAGGGATTGCATTCCTCATGAATTGTGTGAGCAAGGCAGGCTCTTAGAAGGGCTAAAATTGGCTAAGTATTGGCTAGTTTTTGTTGAGGATGGTGTGAGACAGATAGTTGAGTGTTGGAGACTCTTGTGAGGAGAAGGAATTGTATTTGTTTAATGTATCCATGTTGAATATACAATAGAAGATAGTGGGATTTTGATCAGCAAGCTTTCCTCAAGAAATTATCTGTGTTGTGGTTGATTTTATTCTTTCTTTGCTTCATGTAATTGGTGATTGTGTTTATTTTCCACAAGTGATTTGTAGAAGCAATTTAGTATATATCTTTAGTATATATTTACATCATTTTGAATCCATGATATACATGCTTGTTGTATAATTTATACATGGTATCAGAGCACAAAAAATTACTGTAGTAAAGAAGAAGTTGAGTTTGTGACTAAATAGAATTCTCATTTGCATAAAGACTTTCTTAGTGCTACAGTTGATTCAGGATCGAAATGCCTTTCAATGGCTTGAGATCGGAGTATGCACTCGAAGGCATTTTTAACTATATTTATTGGAAAGACAGGATGGAGGTAGTATTCGAAGACAATGGCTTGAAGGAATTAATCGACAATGAAATTCTTAAACCCGCTATGATAGATGTTGCAAATCTTGATGCATGGCAAAAGAAAGTGGCAAAGTCGAGGAGGATCCTATTGGAGGTAGTACGATACCACATTGTCTCAAGTATCCATGGCAAAGCCACACCATATGCTATGTGGAAATATTTGACAGATATATTTCAGAGCAGGAGCGACCATAGGAAATTGGTGTTGAAAGAAAAGCTTAGGAAGATCAAGATGGAAAAGGACGGCACCATTCCAAAATATCTAACAAAGTTTTTCCAATTTAAAGAAGGGTTAGGGAGTGTTGGAATAACAGTCGTGGATGATGATTTGGTGATCCTAGCTCTTCTAGGACTTCCTAAGAGTTGACACAATTATGAAAACTCTATCAATGGAAGGGAAAAATTTCTAGATTGGGAACGACTATGGTCGGATTTGGTGCAGGAGGAGTTTAAGCATCCAGATTCATTCTCCTAGGGAGGGAAAAAGGCCTATATATACTTGTCATTTCAAGAGGAGGGCTACATAGAGATATGAAGACTACTATAGCACGAGAGATCTCCCATTTTTGTGAGGTCATCCTTCTAGGAGGAGCAAACTAGGTTGTTATGTAAAGAGAAGAATGCTCTTATGCCTTGAGGTATACCATTTGATTTTAATACAAAATTTGATTCCCTTCCTCTATATTTTTGATGTCCATTTCCAACATTCATGTTATTTATGGATACTCCTTCACCAAATCACAAGTAAAAATCCATTACAAGGCCCATGAATCTATCATCACTTTCGATGACTTTTTCAATAAAAAAATTTAAAATAAAATCACTCTGATACATCAATCATTCCTTACTATTATCACATTTTTCCATACATTTTGAGTAAAATATTTTAACTTCAAACATATATAGAGAGAAAGAGTGAAAGAATTCTTATTTCACAATAAAAATAATTCAATATACACATATACACATAAATATTGATATATAAAAAATATTAATAAAAAAAATACACATAGAGAGACACTATATTTTCTACCCATGGTATACATATAATATAACCTATCTAAATGGGGAATTAAACCAGCCTAGATTCATCTTGACTCCAGACCACTTTTCAGAGTAAAATGAGATTTGATCCCTCTAAGTGCTTGATATATCCAAAGTTAAGATGGATCTAGGTTAGTTTATATTCATTTAAATATTTCTGTTATATTAATAACTTCAATTCATTTAAATTGACAGAGTAACAAGATGAAAAAACCATATTTTTATATTAATAATAAAACACCAAAAGTACATGGAATACTTCATATCACCTAGTACAGTCTTAATTTCACTTGATAACATTTACTTCACCACTTCCATTGACATCATCCAAAATTGCAATAAGTATATTTTCAAAAACATATTTTCTATTCAATGTACAAACCATTCAACTTAATTATGTCATGAACGATACCAACATAATAAAATCTTCTTTTATGGGTTTACTACATGATACATCTCATGTTGAGAAAACTAAAATAGACATAAAACTAACTAAATTATAACTTTATTTTAAATTAATAATAATAGGTAATAAAACTAATTAATAACCACAAACAAAAAAGCTTTTATCTGTGTACTATTAAAATTATTATGGAAAGTGCAAGCTCTTTAAAATTGACATCAGCATGAACAATAATTTATGTTAGGTAAGGCATATGAACATTCATCTAGGTTATGCATATGTATAGTCATATAGGTTAGACAAATGTACATTTAAAAAAACATGGAACATGATTCTTAACCATGGAGATTCATCTCCACCTTTCTATGGAGATTCTTAAATTGCAAATAGGTTTTCATACAATGCTAAGGCTCATCAATACTACAAGCCCAAAAAAACGTAACTCACTTCATAAAGACACTTGTTCATTGGACAATTTTTTTGTTAATCAATTTAATTAAAAAGACAGAAAGGACGTAATCTGCTTTGAAGGTAAATATCAACCTTCGATTTGTGTATACTATTAAAATCCTAGAAACCCTATTCTAAAATAGATAATCCTATAAACTTACATAAGGAAAAATAAAATATCCAGAAATAATTATTTCGAAAACCCAATTAGAAATTATTTTACATCCATACACTGTAAAGTTTCACTCTAACTTTAAACTCATATAACAAAGTTCACCACTAACAAAATCCACCACTAATGTTATCTTAAGTAAATTATATAAAGCTAATACAAATTTTTATTATAAGGGAAACAAAGCTCTTCTCCAAACTTAATCCCTACCAAAAATTGAGGAAAATAAATAGAAATGATAATAGCTTCTAGATAATGCACATTTGTAATACCTAAAACATATAGTTAACATTACACAACTTTATATATATATATATATATATATATATATATATATATATATATATATATATATATATATATATATATATATATATATATAACAATAATCCAAATTTAAAGTCTTTTAAAAAATCAAAATATGTAAAATGGTAAAGAAGATTACATATTTTTGCAATATTCACATTAAAAATGTTTTTAAAACATTTTAAAAATGTTCTTAAAACATTTTATACCTAGTAACTAAAAACTATGGTAGTTCTATTATCCATATACGTACACAATTTTCCTATAAATTTCATTCACATTATATTTAAATGTAGATAAATTAGAGTTTCTTAAGGCTATAAATAATCGTCAATGCTATGGCCAAAAGTCTTTTCACCACTATATGTAAAGTGAAGAAACCCATCTTCATCTTTGTGTTCCTCATATACAGTACACATTAGAGCACCTGCATAGAAATAAATACATTATAAGAAATTGATAAGCTATAACAAAGATAAGGATTAGATGAGAAAATACTCATTTTCAGTTTTTTTAATTTTATATGGAAAAAGGAAAATAGCAATGAAGTTTAACCTAGAACCAAATAGTGATATAGAAAATTAGTTGAAAAGTTGTAATTATAATAAAATTGATTGGATTGAACTTACCAGTTGGTGGAAGCACATTGTTCACAAAAATAAATATTGCTTTCTCTTTAGTGAGCTTTATTCTCTTACGTATCATATATACAAATTGTCCCACAGTAAAATTTAAGGGAACTAGATACCTGAAAATCCAAAATTATAATAACATTAATTTTAAAAAAAATTGATCATACAAAGCCTTTTGAATCTTTGAAAACTCCTAAAATCATTTCTCTTTGAAGGTTTGTTAAATAAGGGTCAAGGAGAGAAGATTAGATATTTTATACTAGAATACTTATTCCAAAATGCAACACATAATTGTATTATACTCTTCACAAATCCACAAACTATGAACAAATTATCTTCTTAAGAAAACAAGAGTTGTTTGAGTACAACATTATTATTTCAAAGTCATTCTATTGGCAAATAAGAAATTTTTTTAAAGATGTATTCTAATAATTATCAAGTGAGAGAATCAAAGAACAATGTTGCATATTTCTTAACTAATCACTAAAATAAATATGACAAAAAAACTCAATATGCTACTTTAATAAGTTTTTTGATAAGGGAGTTACTTTTTCTGATCAATATCTGGTATGTCACTTCTCTCTGCTTTTTCAACAATAACCTGCAAATTTTTTATCTAGAATCAATAAGAGAGGATTAAAGTAAATCTTGAGAAAAGATTTCACTCTCCATGAAAGGTTTTAATCTACCAAAACGGAAAGAAAAAACCATTGAAATGAGATTTTGTTTTTGAAAGAATATTATATAATATTAACAAAATATTTAAAAGATCTAATCATCCAAAAAATAACTTATACTGCAATTGATTTGAGCTTACAGGTATCTTATTGGGATACTTGTCATGCATTGCTTTAGCTTCCTCTTTTCTCCTCTCTAACAAAGATTCCAAAAAGGTTATTCATTCTTTTTAAAACAAATTTGAATATAATCAATGCAATGAAAAGCCAAATACAAATACAACTTACAAAATTTAATACATTTTATATCAAAACCAACTTATATTATTAGAAAATAACTAATTTTATTCAATATATTTAAAATGACTAATTCTATGTATATAACACTCTAAAGAGACTTGACATTAATCCTTTTTCAGAAAAGAGTTGAAATAGTAAAAATAATAAATACAAAATTAAACTTTTAATTTTAATTACTATTGGTTAAGAAAAAATTAAAAATATATTTTAATTTTCATCTAAAATATACACACAAATACACTAATATTATATAATTACAACTAACAATTTTCTAAAAATATGACCATAGAAAAAGATGGATATACCTAAAAATGGTATCTTGCTATTCTTCTCCATAGCTAGATAGATGTTCTTGTTCGTATTTGCCAACGAACCTTTTTTTATTCACAAATTTACCTGTCCAAATAATAAAAGCAAAATATTGAGAAATAAAAATAAAAATAACATAATGTATAAACAAGATTTAAAACATACTCTAATAGAAATTAAAAATGATTTCAGATTCACACCACAGTTAACCCTTTTTCAAGCAGCAAATCAAAAAACTGTTACCGCGAAACTAAAAAAGATCTTAAACCAACGTGAAATTAATTGCACAAATGTTACCAACGTGCAAAATGTTACTGCGGCTCGGTAACATTCAACAAAAATGTTACCGCAGAAAATTAGAAAATGTTAAACCATGAAATCTAAATGCAGAAATTTCGATGTCGAAGATATTACATGCCTTCGCTCCTGTAGTTAAAGGCGCGGAGAGTCGCGGAGGCTGTATGTTACCAAAGTGCAAAATGTTACTGCAGCTGGTCAACAAAAATGTTACCGCTGTAACTTAGAAAATGTTAAACCATGAAATCTAAATACAGAAATTTCGATGTCGAAGATATTCCATACCTTCGCTCCTGTAGTTAAAGACGCGGAGAGTCGCCGAGGCTGTAGCTTAGTTGAGGAGAGTTTTAATGTACATAGTATTATAGAGACGGTTATGCTATACTTGTATTATATGAACATAAGAAGAGATGGCTTCGAAGAAAATGAGGTGGTACCATCCATGGTTAATAACAATAATTTGGGTTGGGTTTGATGACGTCCACACGTGAAAGAAAGATTCTACCACCACAGATTTTTGGGGGCAACACATATTAATGAGTTGTGTTAGAAATAACGATTTTTGGGGCAGCGTGGTGTGGTATTTCGGTTTTTAAGTTTACTATTTGTATGTATTTAGTGGTGTTGGGTAATTTTAGGCAACCTTTGGGGTTGACTTAGTTGAGTTTATGGTTCACGTATTTGAAAAACAGACAAATCCGAGAGTAATGAGGAGTCTCGTTGTTGAGTCTAAGAAATCTTATCAATAAAAGAAGTGGGGTCATAATATACCACTCTCTAAACCTATGCCTTATGCATTGAAGTTGATAGGGAAGCTATTTTTGAATCAATGGAAAAGAGAATCCTTGAAAACCACTTTAAGGTAAAAAGCATAAAATAATTAACAAGGGAATGACAACAAGACATGAGCTTGTAGTGGACAAACTAACTCATGAAATTTGATTTTGTGAGTTCTAAGATAATGGTTGGTTTGATTCTCTTCTTGAATTTCAAGGGTTGAATTTTTTAAATTTGGTTGGGTTTTCTTAAGGGTCTTTTAGGTGATAGCATATATATTAGGAAGTATGTTTGGAGCATAAGAAACCCCCCAAAAGGATGCATTGGAACAACAAAGGAAAATAGGGGGAATGTTACAATATTCTAAAGAAATATTTGGCCTAGATTTGATGCCAACAACTACATAAACATAAAAATATCCACGACGGGGTTGGCAAAGAGGTAGTGAAGAGAAAAATGGCTAAAAGATCGACTTGGGTCTTTTTATAGGTATGGTAGGATTTAGAGTAATATGGAGGAATATCGAATTTGAAGGTATCCATAATGCGAAAAGTGCATATTCGGTGACATTAGGGACATTAGCATCCCATGAGCCACTCAAATAAATTTATAATCCAGAATTATGATATTTTATAATAGAAGAGTAATTGATAGAGGTGACTCTCCAAGACATTTATTTGTTGATAGGACTACCCATGATGAGGGTTGTTTGGGATACATAAGTATGTTTTTTTGTGCCAAAAAGTTGGAGGAGTTTTTAGAGGTCCATGGGAATAATAATAATAGGGTTGAATACGGTGTCATCCTAATAGTTGATTTGGAATAGTTAGAGATACAAGCCATTGTAGAAATAATGATGTAAAATGGGTGTTGGTTATGTGTTATATTCTTTCCACAACTAGTCACACACATGCGAGGTGACATTGGGGGCGTTAGCCTCCCCTGTACGTTGTGCCGGGGGAAACAGGGGGGTGACAGCCCCCCTGCGTTGGGGGGTTCGCACACAGTAGGTAGCCCCCTGCGTAGGGTCCGACGCAACATCGCGGGAAAAAAAAATTGGGCCCTATTTTTCGGTGGCTAGACCCGCCCATTGTTTTGTGCATGGGTTTGCACATGCTTTTCGGGCATGATGGGTTTCGGTCCATGGTATTTTGTAGATCCAGTCAGGGGAACTACGGTTATGTTCTAATCCAGGGTTAATGGATTGGGGTTTATAAATGCTTCGGCATGTATATATATGTGTTGTAACACTAAAATGAATATAATGAAAAATAAAGCTAGTAGTCCCAATTTGGGAGCTAGGGGAAAATCTGTGTGTTTATCTCTTTTATGTTTTATTCTCTCACTATTGTTTATTTTTTGTTTTTAAGATTCGTTTGTAGATCATTTCTGTACAGGCTTAAAACCTACATTTGGTATCAGAGTTGTTTCGGCTTCAAGGGGATGCCTTTGCTACTAAGGGGTTTTTTGCTCAGGCCTATGGTAGACCTAGTTTAGTGGGAGATCTGTGGGATCAATTCTTGTGGTGAAAGAAAATGGCGAGGAGTGGAAATATAGAGATAAAGAAATTTAAGGGTGAGAGTTTTGAGTTTTGGAAGCTCAAGATGGAGGATCTGCTGGTGGATAAAGATCATTGGATCGTGGTTGATCTGGGTACTAAACTAACAACAATGTTAGATGAAGACTATAAGAATTTGGATTGGAAGGAAAAGAGCACAATATGGTTATGTATCTTAGATTTGGTATTGTTGAATGTATCTAAGAAGCTATGACGAAGACTTTGTGAGACAAGCTAGGGACTTTGTACCAATCTAAGTCTCTAGTGAATAAATTGTTCCTGCGAAAAAATTTATATAACATGAGGATGAAGGATGGAGACTCGGTGACGGAGCATCTAAACGCCTTCAATACTATGGTATGTTAGTTGTCATATGCTGATATTAAAATCTCAGTGAAGATAAGTCCATCAGTTTGTTGTGTTCTCTACCATATTCGTGGGACAGTCTAGTTATTGCAATAGGCAGAAATACAACTAACTTGAATTTTGATGAAATTGTCCCAGCCTTACTGTCGGAGGAAATGAGATGAAGAAATATGGAGGGCTAGAATGAAGATTCCTTATCTCTACGAGGAAGGTCCAAGAACATAAACAAAAATAAGTTTTCGAGTGGGATATCTAAATCTAGAGGGAGATCTAAATCTCAAGGAAAGTTTGTAAAGGTGTACTGGAAATGCGGAAAGGAAGGGCACTGCAAAAAGACTGCAGATCTAAAGCTCCTAAGAAAGAAAAGGGATCCGATGATGCTCCTTTTGTAGAGGAAAAAACCACCTCAGATGAAGGTGGAGATGTGTATTTCGATTCTTCTTCAAATACACATGTAGATCATGAGGCATGGTTGATTAACTCAGGTGCATCCTTCCACTTCACTCCCCATAGGGAGTGGTCCTACGAGTATGAGAAGTATGATGGTGGTGATGTCTTCTTACGGGATGATAGGAAGGCCAGAATCATTGGACGTGGAAAAGTCAAGTTGAGGCTACAAGGTGGAAGGATTAGAACACTTCCTGGTGTTTTGCATATTTCTGCATTGGCCAGAAACCTGATTTTTGTAAGCAAGATGGATGATGTAGGTTTAAACACAATATTTGAGAAAGATACCTACAAGATGGGAGCGCTGGTATTAATGCAGGGAGTTCGGATTGGAACTCTGTACAAGCTTTAGGTAGCACTATTATTGATGGGTGCAATATTTTTGTGGTTCCGGAAAGTGGAGCAGAAAGCCTAGAGGGATCTTGAGAAAAGACCATGTTATGGCATCAAAGGCTCGGACATATTGGAGAGAAGGAACTTTGGATACTGCATGGAAATGGTATGGTATAAAGTATGTCTAATTTCTCTCTAGATTTCAAATTCTATGAACATTGTGTATATGAGAAGCATAATCGGTTGAGTTTTCCTTTTGGTGCTAAGAGAGCGAACAAGATATTAGAACTTGTGCAGAGTGATTTTCTTGGACCTGTGTCAGTTCCATCATTGGGTAAGTCTGTGTACTATGTTTCATTCATAGATGAATTCTCAAGGAAGACATGGATATATTTCTTGAGGAAGAAATGTAAAGTCTTTGAAAAAATTAAAGAATTTAAGGCTCTCGTGGAAAACTAGATAGAGAAGAAAATAAAGGTGCTAAGGGTAGATAATGGTGGAGCGTTATGCAAGAAGGAATTTGAAGGGTTTTGTAAGAATTTTGGTATAGCACATCATAATACTACATACACACCTCAACAAAATATATTTAAATAAAGAATGAATAGAATGCTGATGGAAAATGCAAGAAGCATGCTTAGTGGTATAGGGTTAGGACAGGAATTATGGGCAGAGGTAGTGGAGACTGCATGTTACCTGGTTAACAAATCACCTTCATCATCATTGGAGGAAATACTCCACATGAGGTATGGACTGGCAAGAAACCCTCTCTTTCAAATATGAGGGTATTTGGATGTGATGCATATGTACATGTTCCAAAGGAGAAAAGGACCAATCTGAAAGGTGCATATTTATTGGGTATAAGGATGGTTTTAAAGGTTACAAGCTTTGGAACCCAGAAACAAGGAAGGTAGTGTATGATCAAGATGTGGTGTTTAGAGAGGAAAAAGATGTTGTTAAACATGAAGTCCTACCGAAGGAACCTGAGAAGATAGAGTTTTAGCTAAAGGAGGATGAATTAGACTGTCAAACAAAACAAGATTTAGAAGAGGGATAGTCACAAACTCTAGCTATGAGAAGATTAGTTCGGGAAAGAGGAAAACAGGAAAGGTATAGTCCATGTGCTTGTTGTTCAAATTTTTCTTTAAATATCACTAATTATGATCCCAGAACTCTCAAGGCGGCAGTGGATTCAGAGGATGGAAAACTCTGGAAGGAGGCCATGGTTGATGAAATGGCATCATTGCACAAAAATAAGGCATGGGATCTAGTGGAGTTTCCGGCTGGAAGGAAGCCCATCGATAACAAATGGTTGTTTAAGAAGAAGATGAATGTAGAATATGAAGTGGAGAAATAAAAATCTCGTTTGGTAGCAAAAGGTTATTCCCAGGTTCCGGTAATCGATTTTGGTGATATTTTTCTCATGTTTCCAAGGTTAGTTCTATTAGATTACTTTTATCTGTTGTTGTTGCATTTGATTTTGAGGTAGAAAAGAGGGATGTGAAGACAATATTTCTTCACGGGGATTTGGAAGAGGAGATCTACATGAAGCAACCTAAAGGCTTTATGGTGAAGGGAAAGAAAGAACTGGTATGCAGGTTAAAAAATTCTATGTATGGGTTAACACAGTCACCAAGGATGTGGTATCAGAAATTGGATACCTATATACGGGGACTTGGCTTCACCAAAAGAAAAGAGGATCGGTATTTTTATTTTAGATTAATTGGTGACTTTTTTATTCATTTGGTCTTGTATGTGGATGATATGTTGTTTATTGGAAATGACAAAGAAATTATCCAAGATTTCAAGACCCAATTGTTCTCCAAATTTAACATGAAATATCTTGGTTCTGCTAACTATATTTTGGGCATGGAAATTAAGAGAGATTGGGCAAAGAGGAAGCTCTGGTTAAACTACAAGACGTATGTCGAGACAATATTTCATAGGCTCAATATGCACGATAGTAAACCGGTGAAGGTTCCTATTCCTGTAGGTGTAAAGTTATCTACTGAACAGTGTTCCAAGACACAAGAAGAAGAGGAGGATATGTATTGTGTTCCATATTCAAGTGTAGTGGGTAGCCTAATGTATGAAAGGGTATGTACTAGACCATACATTGAACATGCAGTGGGAGTATTGAACAGGTTTATGTCAAAACCAAGGAAGGAGCATTGGACAATAGTGAAGCGAGTTTTCAGATATTTGTGTGGCACTAGTGATTATCGTTTGTGCTACTAGGGAAGACAAGGATTGGACTGAGTTTTGGACATCCATGATTTTGTTGATGAAAACTAGGCTGGAGATCTGGACAAAAGAAGATATACAAGTGGGTATGTCTTTATCCTATTTGGAGGTGCATTCATTTGGATGAGTAAAAGACAGTTTGTAGTGTATCTTTCAACTACATAGGTAGAATACATGGCAACCACTCATGCAAGAAAGGAAGCATTTTGTTTGCATATATTGTGTTCACATATGGGGTTGGTGCAACAAGCTATAAGGATAGAATGTGATAACCAAAGCACAATTTTCTTGTCTAAGAACCCTGCTTATCATTCAAAGGAAAAGCACATTGATGCTCAATATCACTTTCTAAGAGATATGGTTGAGGATAAAAGGGTGTTTTTGGAAAAGGTTGACACTTTGAATAATGTTGTAGATGCATTCACGAAATCTGTGAGAAGTTAGAAGTTCTCTTGGTGTAGATAAACAATGGGTGTTGCAGAAATAATATAATGACTAAGCTCTCCTATGGCCCCCTGTGGAAAGAAAACAACAAGTGGGACAATGTTGGGTATGTGTTATATTATTTCCATGATTATTTGCACGCGTGGGTGGGGGGGGGGGGGTGGTCATAAGGGGGGCGCTGACCCCCCTGTACATTGCGTTGAAAACAACAAGTGGGGGTGGGGGAGCGCCGGAAGGCCCCCCCTATCTGGGGGTTCGTAGGGGCGAAAAAAAATTGGACGCTATTTTTCGGTGGGTAGACCCACCCATGGTTTTTTGCATTGGTTTTCACATGGTTTTGGGGCATGATGGTTTTCAGCCCGTGGTATTTTGTAGACCCGGTCAAGGGAACTATGGTTATGTTCTAATCTAGGATTAATGGATTGGGGTTTATGAATGCTTCAACATGTATATTTATGTGTTGTAACAGTAAAAGGAATATAATGAAAAATCAAGTTGGTAGTCCCGATTTGGGATCCAGGGGTAAATCTCTGTGGTTATCTGTTTTATGTTTTATTCTCTCGCTATTGTTTATTTTCTATTTTTAAGATTCGTTTGCAAATACTTTTTGTATAGGGTTAAAACCTATATTGGGAAGAACCATGACCACCACAAGATATAAGGTGGATTGGTGATACTCATGGAAATAGTTTCAACAAGGATATACTATTGGTAGGCCTAGAGTAATTGACCTTTTGTTGTAGGATGATAGGGAATAATTTTCATATTTGAATTTTTTGTGTGAGAACATTATGATTTTCTATCCCCATGGATGGATCCCTAAAGATTCCAAGGATGAACAAGTGGGGATATTTATTGAGACATGGACGAGGTGGTGCTATAATAAATGTTTTTTTCCATAATTTCTTTTCTCATTAGGATTAAAAGGGTGATCCACATTAAGTGCTATCCTTATGAGGGAGTGATTTACAAGGACAATTAGAGCTCCTTCTCCCACCTCGAAGAGCATGGCCTCTAGATGGTAAGTGATTATGTGATTACCTTTTATGCTTAAATCTAGAGTAGAAGATTGCAATATGTGATTCTGATAATCCATATTAGGTGTGTGAAAATATAATGGGAGGGAGGTCGAGACACACGTACATTGACTAGTTCAAGTTGAGAAACAAATGATTTGTGAGATCAACTATATCAATTGATGCATGGAGTATAAAAATATGGATGGAATAACCTTAAGGACCAAGATATGTCTACATGGACCAATGTATGATTGGAGTAGCCCCCAATTTTGAGGAGGGAATTTATGGATGACCAGGGTATGAGAGACTTAGCTAGAAGGACAATCATGCCCCTAGCATAATACCACCAATTGGATTATGATGGTGAATGTAAGTAGTTTTTGATAATTGGGAAGTATGGTCACCTTTCTGTACTTAGCATGGGATAAGCATGCAACAATTTTAGAGTGATGGACTCCTATATGAACAAAAATTTACATTTTTGTTTACCATTTTGTGTATTATGGAGAATATTAGGGTTGAAGATGGTGTCATCCTAATATTTGATTTGTAATAGTTAGATTTACAAGACATTGTAGCAAAAAAGATGTAAATTGGGGAGAACCATGCCCACCACAAGATATCAAGTGGATTGGTGATGCTCACGAAAAGCATACCAACAAGGATATACTATTGGTGGGCCTAGAATAATTTACCTTTTGTATAGGGGAATAATTTTCATATTCAAAATTTTTGTGTGAGAACATTTTGATTGTCTATCCCCATGTGTGGATCCCTAAGGAGCCCAAGGATGAACAAGTGAGGGTATTTATTGAGACATAGACAAGATGGTGCTATAATAAATGTTTTGTCCCTAATTTATTTTCTCATTGGGATTAAATGGGTGATCCACATTGAGAACTATCCTTATGAGGGAGTGAATTACAAGGACCTTTACAGATTCTAATCCGACCTAGAAGAGCATGGGCTCTGGATGGTAAGTGATTATGTGATTCATGTTTTATGCATAAATCTAGAGTAGAAGATTGCAATATGTGATGTTTACAATCCATATTATGTGTCTGCAAATATAATAGGAGGGAGGATGAGACATAGGTACGTTGACTACTTCAATTTTAGCAATAGATGATTTGTGAGATAAAATAGAACAATTTTTGCATGGAGTATCAAAATATGGATGGAAGAACTTTGAGGACCATGATATGACAACATGGACAAATGTATTATTAGACTAGCCCCCAATTTTGAGGAGGGAAGTTATGGATGGCCACGGTATGAGAGACTAATCTAGGAGGAGAATCATGCCCCTAACATAATACCACCAATTGAATGATGATGATGAAGGTCGTAAGTATTTTTTGATAAATGGGAAGTATGGATGCCTTTCTATACTTAGCATGGGATAATCATGCAACAATTTTAGAGTGATGGCCTGCTAGATGAAATTTTTTTGACATTTTTGTTTACCTTTGTGTGTATTATGGAAACATTTTTTTATATGATAGGTTTCATCCAAATGTGATAAATGAAAAATGTAAAATATGTGATATGATTACTTATTATGATATGCATAGTAATGTAAATATAAATGTAATAAATTATCCTCTTAATGATGCATGTGCTAAATTTAGTTTGGTAATTTTTTATTATATTTTTTACCCTAATAGAGGGGAAGTTAAGGGGGGAACCAAAGGGCTCTAATAAGCCCTACAATTTTCCATTCCAATCACACATTTCATCATCCTTTTTCCTAAAAAAACAAATAGTTTTGTCCATTTTGTCCTCATTATTTATTACATCAACTATGTTTGGATTTTGTGTTAGGAAATCGATAATTTAAACTAAATTAATGAATTTTCATATCTTGGTGTGTTTTGGTTAGATAATATGTATTTTTCAAGACTCAACATGAAATGTGATGGAAATTAATAGTACATGAATGGTGCCTTGTCTCTTCGTGATGGGACTATTTCAAGGACCCATGAAGTATATCCAATTGGATAGTTGAATCTTGTCTAATAAGCTAATAAAATATCACATTGATAGTAAAAGCATTAGAAAGATAGATAAGATGTTGTTTTTACCAAGTAGGAACATCATACAAAAACATATCAATATCATCTTCAACAATGGTATTGATAAGTTTGACCATCTTTGAAAAACACTTGTTAAACGCATCATGAATTTCTTGGAAAACAACCTTATAGGTAGCTACCATTTTAAGAGAAACTTTTTATCCAAGAAGATTATTTTTGTGACAGTAACAATAAGAGATATATACACCTTGATGGTTGGAAAATTTTTTTCCATGTTACCTTCCTGAAATGTGTTAGGATAGGGATATCATTCTTGAACCAATCAATATTTATAGAGGACAAAGTAATACATTCTGATACCATAGTACATAGATGTATTCAATGGAGTAAACACATCCCAAGGTAAAATATAGGAATTATGATTCATATCATCTGTTTTATGATCAGAAGTTGTAATATATTATATTATCTCCTCATCTAAGTGAAAATTACAAGTGCTAACGACAAACTTTTCAAGTAACGATATTGTGGATTTAGGAGAGATCACAATGGGGGCATTGGAGCCCCAATCAATACCATAAGAATGAAAATTGTGTCCCACATATTATACTTTGTAGATGAATACATGGAACAAATAAATGGAATTTATATCAATGGTGAAGCCAAACACACAATGGGCATGGAAGGGTTGCTCCAATGAACATCTAAGGAAAACAAATAAAATTCATAAGATGGACCTATGGAATTTGACATCTAAAAAATATGAATTACAATATTTTTATGATGTTTCTCAAGGGTATGTCCTATTTTAACAAAAAATTTCCCTATTCCTCACAAAATAAAATAAAAATAAAAAATTAATGTTGAATGCGAAAACCATCCCAAACATGAGATGGTTTCTAATATAGTGAGGAACTAACAGAACGAATTATGGAGAGAGTGTCCTATAATTGGCATAAATTTGGAAAATGATGAGAATTATGACCTTAAATATCACAAAAATGGGAAAGGAAGGTTTGTGTGTAAGGATTTATTTTTATTTATAGATGATTTAGAAATCTCCATGAATGAAGTGGAGGGTTTTGGGCCCAAAACACTAGAATTGAATAAATAGCTTAAATTTGATGAGACTGCATAAACGAAAGAGAGGAATATATCTAGATGTAGTGGTTAGCGTGACCATATCTTATGCAAAAATAGTAGTGCCCATAGATTTCTTACTTTTTCCTCTAAACCCAACTTCTTTTCTAATTTTAATTGTGACTAATTAGGCTTCCTTATATTCAATGGTTGACACAATGGTTGTTGGGAGTAAATGCACACTTAAGGACTCATAAATTCATAACTATGCCCACATACGACCACTTTTGTTAATATACTAAACATTCCATATAATTTGGGATCATTTTATACTTTTAGAAAGTCTATATTTAATGGGGGTGTCACCTAGGATGAAACTTGGTAGTGAATGCACATTAATTGTGCATTAACATGGAAACTAAATCTCCATTAATATGCATTTACTTATCCATAGGGTCCCTAATCATTATTCACATTACCTCTTATTTAAAAGACTATCTTATCCATAACACTCTGCACTTACCTACCAACTTTAACCTTTGACTTTCAATCTTATTTTTGGAGGTTTATTTCCATTTTTGACTTAGGAGTTGTATGTTGGGGTCTTCATCTCAGTTCTAACTTATTTTTTATGAAAATTATATTTATTCAACCCTGTTTTATACCCTAACTCTATTTTAGTCTCTTTGACTCTAGTTCTAGTCTACTAATTATTTAAGGAAAGTGCTTTTCTACTTTCTAGTGTGCATGCACTATGGAACCCCAACTTAATGGGAACTTGTTGCCTCTTAAGAGGGTTATTTAAGTGTATTCATGTCAAGAAATTATATAAAAGACATTTTATGAGTAATTTGAATGAGTCCCTTTGGCTACTTAGTGTTTTTTTAGTGAAATTTCACTATCTCTTCATTCTTATTATGCAAGTTCTAGTGCTGTATTTTTTACACAAAAAATCTTGTTCTTGTGCTTAAAATATAACATGGTAACAAATCATTAGAGTGTTGTGAGAAATACTAAAATATTATTTCATGTTTTACATGTTTGAACAACTCAAAGGGAATGGATCAACCATCAATAAATGTTATTCTAACTCCATTCAATTACTTTGAGTGGTAGCCAAAGATCCTAGTACTACTACATATTAAGGCACTCTATAGGATCATTATGGGGAATGAAGTAGAACCCAATTTAGTAGAAGTGAAATAAATTTAATTCAATAGCATGGATGAATCCTATGGTATCCTATTCTTTTCAATTTCCCTAAACCTCTACTTCCACATTGATGCTTGTAACACACCCAAAAAGGTATGCACCAAGTTGGAGGGGAAACTAGATGAGTTAAGAGGACATCAATTGGAGGATGAGATAATATCACAGAGCCTAAGAATTTTTGACACTGCTGAGGAATTATTTTCAAAGTATAATACTTTACTTCAATAGGTAATAGGTCATAACATCAATAGAAATGAAGAGTAGATAATTCTTTCAAATATTTTTAAACTATGACCTGAATATTATATATTTTTTTATTCTTTTCTTACATCCCGTATATGGGTTAATGTTGGAAGATTCCTTCATTGGATAAATTTATAGAGTATTTGGTTTAAGGTTAAAAACAACTAATTCACAGGGTGGCTTTAAATTCATTCAAGGCCCAAGTGCTTGCATCACAATAAGCTAAGAAGAATAAGAAGAAACACAAGCGTAAAAAGGAACCAAAACATAAAAAGGAAAGAAAAATACTAACATGTGTCTAAGAACCTAAAGGGGCTATTGTTAGAAAAATGAAATCCAATGCTCCCCACATATTTCATGACATGTGTCTAAGGACCTCTCGAGGATCTGATAACTATGGTGATGCGTCTGTTTAATAACACCTATGGGTTTGGTGTAAAGGAAATTTTAATTTTAGAAACAAGATAGTAGAAGAAAAAGGTAAGGGTCATGCCTTTGATTTCCGTCACCTCTTCTCATAACACTTGAATATTTATTAAGGAGAAACTCATTGTATGCCTTCTTCATCTCATGCTTTCTCACACTTGGAGACACATAGTGGAACACCTAATTTTATTAGGGATGATTCTTCTATTGATGTGTGTGGAGAAGGAAGATTTGATATAGAATATGGGATATTTTACAATTTTCTTCATGTATCTAAGCTCTCCATAAATATTCTCTCCATATACTAGAATACTCAAACATTCAACAAGGCCATCTTTGATCATTTTAATCCTAACAAACTTTCTTTCTTTGATTTGTTTAATTATTTTTGTTAGAGAAAAGCCTTATTTATGTCTCTGGATTTTACTCAGAGAGTTTATTTTTATTCAGAAAAGTATTTAGGTAATTTTCATAAAAAAAATTATCATTCTCGAAGTCCCTTCATAGACATTGAGAAAAATATTTTATTATTTAATATAAAATTTTCACATGCAGAGAAATTTCCCAATCTTATTCTATAATATGAAGTCACTTACTAATATCAATAGTGATATTTGTTCTAATTCCTATCAACAACTATTTTTCCTTTTGATCATTTCATGTACCCCAAGTGTTATTGTTAATTCAAGTTCTTGAATAGATAATGGAGCCATCAAATAGGGGTGGTGGATTAAGAGCTTCTTGAAGCTCATGTATCCTCTTTTTCAATATTAAATTTTCAAATTATCTCCCTATTATAGAATGAGAAGGACCATACACTATTGCCTAATGTAGTTTTAGGAGTTCAAAAGGTACCACTCCTAAAAAAGAGTGGAATAGATTGTTCTCTTTCACATGTTTTCAAATTGCAAATTCTTAGTAGACTTGTCATAATGGGTGTCCTATGTGGTTAAATATTAATATTTAAATAAAAAATGATCTTTAGCATCAATTTATTCAACAAATTTTTGGGCTTCAACCATTTATGTGAGTACCCATTCTGTAACTACAATACTATCTACTTCCATATCGGTGGGTCCTTTTTCATTCTTTGACTCCATTTCACTTAAAATTTTACTTTTATATGATGAAAATACATGTATTTTTTCAAGAGAAACATGAGGGGGTGGCTCTTCTTTATCATCGTCTCCATAATGTTGGTCATTATTATTTCCTATTATAGAAATTATTTCTTTTCTCTCATGAGTAGAAGAGTAATTTCGACTAGTCTGTGGCTCCAGATTCGAATGAAAGCTTGTTGGAATTTTCCTTGTTTGATTCACTTTTCCTTCAGTATTAGTACTTTATTCCATCATAACATGGTAAGGTTTGGTAGGTGTCTTAGAAAACTGGTTGTCTCCACTTTCTTATAAAATCCTTGTGAACAAATTGGCACATCAAAAACTATGTCGCTTCATCAAAAATTATTTTTGCCTCTTCTGTATCAATATATGGTTGAATTCACAAAAAAATTTATCCTAGACTTGATAAAAATGATATGGGGCCTTATGCTTCTACAAGACAAGATACGAAAAACTAAATTGGTTCGATATTTTGGTTCATGTTATTTTTATAGGGGATTCAGTGAAATATGTGGCATGAAACTATTTCCATACTTTTCTATGCCATCATATAGAATTTTTGGGTTTTGGGGAAATTAACTAGCTGTTATGGAAACTTGTTGGAAACAACACCCCCCTAATCAAATACAATGTCCTCTTTGAAAGGAAATTTCAAAATATACAAAATATCTTGGTGAAAATTGTAATTGAACCTCGCCCTATAATTCTGGAAAATAAATAGGAAAAATATCTATACAACTCAAAAAAATTAGAGATACCTATCGAAAAAATATTGGACGGGATGGGTGTCGAGGGAATTATAAATTCTTGTACAATATCCATATATTCACCTTGTGATTGTAGGGAAGAATCAAATTCAATGAGTTTGAGCTTCCTATTAAGCTCGAGTAGCTTCAAAATTATTCTAAAAGTATTAGAAGTAAGAAGCATTGGGTTCTTCTCCAAATTAAGTTTAATAGTTCTAGTCTTCAAATCAAACAATTTTTCACATTATTGCACCATTTATTTAAATTTTCAGTCTTCTGAGATGCATCTATCATTCACCAAATCTATGTTGGAGATTCAATTTCCCTGTATTTGTTATAGTGCCAAGCTTAAGTACCATTTATATGCACAAGTGAACATTTTTTTCTCGTTAGCTAATCAATTGTTTGTGTCTCCACTAATTGACTCCTTCATTATTTTAGTTTACGTAATGCTCATTGGTTTTATCTATGTATGAGATATGTGGTATATCAATGATTCCTTAGTGGGACTCATAGCTATAAAATCCTTCAATTATGATATTATTTAATAGGATATCACCTTTTCATGTACCATATTCATAATGACATGTGAGAGTGATAATGGAAGTTAATAACTTATGGAAAGTTTTATGGAGACAATATAGGAATTAATCCATGTAACATGATATCAATGTGATTATTTAATAGTTCCACATATTGGAATAGTAGGATGTGACATGCACGTTTTTCACATAGAACTATATCAAGGTGTAGGTGAATATGGTTCACATCGTACAATATCAAAAACATTTTTCCACCTCAATGACAAAAATTTGTTAAATGATCTTTTAATTTGCCACAAAAGGAGAAAATGGTTGAATTTAACTAAATATGGAATCGAAGTAAAAAGGTAATTTTATGGTGCATTTTGTGGAAACACGAGTATGTGGAGAGATGTTTATGAAGAAGATTAAGTGTGTGTGAGAATGGATTTGTGGGAGGATGGATATGCATAAGGATTTACATGTACGAGAATTGTATGTGTAGAGGGAATTTTGATTAATAATTCCACTAATAATGAAAAATGAATAAGTGTTGGAAACAAAAAAAACCTTAGTGTATGTGTAGAGAAGAGCATAATACAAAGAAATGCATAGTGTAGAGTAGCGGAGTATATTTCCATATTTCACTTGAAAAAAGAATAATTGAAGAAAAATGTTGGGGGTGGGGAAATATAAAATATGAGTGAAAATATACATAAATGTGCCTATAAATCCTTCTTATCCTAAATTGTACGTAGATTCCATTTCATCATATTTTTATTCTACTCTTTCCTCATCCTCTATTGTCTCTTTCTTATCTGTATATATGATCTCGTAATCTACCTCCTTTATTTCAATGATTCTAGAATATTTCCCTCTTCTACATGTATTACGTTAGGTTCCACCATATTTAATTTTTTTGAGATTCCAATTTCTCTATTTTCTAATTCTTAGGGCTTCCTATGCCAACCCCTCTATCCCTAATTCCTAGTGAGCTTCACAAGTTTCTTTGGTATTGATTTTCTAGGATCAATTCCATCCTTAGTGTGGACATGATTTTATTCAAGTTGGTATTCCATAAAATTCGTTGTGCTAGGTTCCTTTTATCTCCTTATCTTTGAGAAAATATCCTTTGGTTCTATGTCTACTTTAGGTATTATTATATTAGATAAATTGACTATCTTCACCCTCATTTCCTCTATGAATTCTAAACATGGCATAGGCCTTTTTGAGGGTGTTGGGTCATATTTCCAAAATCTCTTCCTTCAAGGACATATTTATCTACTTTCTTTGGTGGGGTGAAAATTTTGTTTACAATCAATGTCTACATATGTCTCTATAGGTTTTCAACCTCCTTTACCATCTCTCATGTCTATGTGGGTCTAATGAAATAAATCCACATCTACCCAGCCTTTGTCAATGTGTCTTGTAGAATTAACCTAATTAGTTCATGACCATAGATATTATTTTTAGGTTGTTTTTCCCCCTTTATTTTCCTATTCACGACTTCCAGCATTTTCAACAAGAAATATGGATTCATGTTAATGATTTTTCAATGCCGCAAATGGATCACTAGTTCGAAAATGTATACAAATATCATACTATGTCTACCTTCATAAATAAGAGATATTTTTATACCCATGGCCACTTCTACACAAGGTGGAGGAAAATATGGTCTCTTTATACCCTTTCCATTACCTTACATAACCTCTCCTTCTACCAAGAATTAAATATGAGACATCTTCGATATTGTTCATCTCTGGGACTAGTAGTAATGCATCTAAGGTAGAAATGTTACGTTTGATACTAACTCATCATCAAATTATGTTTTCAATATCCTTATTATAGTTGTTTGGTTTTCAAATGCTACAGTTAATTCCCTAGTGGAAAAGCTCTCTCTTGATCTGGAATTTACAAAGTAGGTCATCCACCCAAACTTTTAAAAAATCCTAGCAACTTCAAAATTTCTAGTAATGATACATGTGATCCAATCCATATCATGTAGGATGATCCCACATTATGGAATGGTTGTGGAAATGAGCAAGATTACAAAGAGAGGAATTTTGGTATGTGTGTTTAGGGTAGGAGTTGTCTGGATTACAAATATGATATATGTCTCTTGTAAATCACCAACATTTGTCATGGTATTAAGGAAATATCATGGAAATGATATTTATAAGTGGATAATGACCTTTATTAGTGATGGTACTATATTTTTTAAATGGTTTTTTTAACTTACCCTATATTATGGACCTAAGTATAATTTTTATTAGACTTCAACTAGACTTATATATTTGGTATGATGAGTATGGAAGTAGCTCCCCTGGCAAAGGTTGTCATCCATCACTCGATGGGGTGATTTTCCAATTGGAATGGTAATATTAGTCAAGTATTTATCATAATTGGAACTAGAAGTAGTGGAACAATACATACCAATAATCTTATCATTAACTTGATGGTAGATTCTCTAATTATTTCTCGAATGTAAATTTGTCTCATGGGTGACTGAAGTTGATCAATGTTGAAATGATAGATGTGGTCCTATAAAAAAATAACAAGTGTTTATTTGTGTAGCATTGTAAATTTCTCTTAGACCCAAATGTGTTGGAGAGTCTTAGACACGTATATTCCAAAGAACCCATACACTATTTGTGAAAATTCCACTTAGATCATGTTTTATTAAAATAATTAATTATTTTAATGGAGACCCTACGTCTAACTTAGGGAAATTAAATAATTCAATGGCATTAATAAAACATAGTGACAATGATATATAAAACAAATATCAAGTTGTGTTATAATATTAGTCGTTGATTAGAGATCTAATCTCAGTCATTGATTTCTTAACTAGAAGATTATAAAGGAAGGCCTGAGGGCCATTTGTAAAGACACATAGAGAGTGAATCTTGAGATCAAATTATTTTGATGGAGCAGTGCTTAGATGAAGATTAGATATAAGTGATTCAGCGTAGTGAGGGGTAGAGATAGCATCCAGAGAGAGATATTTTTTCATTTGGAGAATCATCAACAGATATAGGTCGAGAGATGTCCAACAGAGCCAATGTAGACCTAGATAAGGTGATGTAGAGCTAGTGCAGAGCCACACAGATCTATGGAGAGGCTGCACATAGGTTCAAATGGTTTCTGAGATTTAGTTTTCGTATCATATATAGAAGCCGAAAGTCGTGGTGTCAGACTGGGAAGTCCATATTTGAGATTCGGGGAGTGAAATCAATCCTTTGCTAGGGTGAAGTAGTCCTTAGAGGAGGTGACACACTGTCTGGGTAGAGACCTCCAGACGTAGTTCATACAATGTCTAGATCAGCTGGATTTTCCTGTGACTGTGTGAGGTAAAAACCCTCAATTCATTTTTTCCAATATTTCTCTCTGTAACTAAATAACCCTTGAGTTATTTAGAGATGTATTCAAGATTTGATATTCCTTAATAATAAAAACCCTAATATTTACTACACTGGTTATCCCACATTGGTTTTTTCCAGGGACTTGTGTCCAAAAATAATTTTCCTATGTATGATTGATTTCTTGCTCAGTTTCTTAGTTTCCGAATAATTTTTTAATTCGGTGTAGGCTGCTTCAGTAGTTACTTCAATAATTCAAATTTGAATTAATTATGTAAAATTAATTTACATAATAGGAGAAGTACACTCAGTTGTTGGAGTAGGATTCCTAAGATTTTCAGATCTAGGAATTTTCACATGGTATTAGAGCATTTGATGTGAAATAAGAAGAGAATATTTGACTCTGAAGAGAAGGCCAAATTGTTGCAGTAGCAGCAGATCAAATCCCCAAGGGGATTGCAGATTTATTGCTAGAAGGGATGAATTTTGAAGGTTGTATTTCTCTAAGTGAGTTGGTAGAGAGGTAGGACTTCTAGTTCGATATTTTTCTGAGGCAAAGGGAGCTACTCAGAGCCTTGAAGTAGAGCCAGAGGGACACAATTTTTCTGCAGTTAGTAGCGAGGCAGAAAACAGGTAGAAGAAAGAGAAGAGAACATAGCAGGGAATTCTTCCTCAATGAGTTCCTAGCCGAGGAGTTCAACATTTTTCCAGGATATGATTAGCATATCAGGGCAGCAGATTTACGAGCTCCAGGAGGAGTGCATAAGCTTGAATAGTGTTGCACAAAGGGGATAAATAGGAAGAAGTTCGACAGTTGTTCAGATGAGATGGCAGCTCATGGTATTATAGATCAGGACTAGTTGGAGGGTTCCTCCAACTATGTAATATGGAAATAAAATATTAAATTCCTTCTGAATGAATACAATCTTAAGACGTTCATGGAGAATTTGGTTGATGTACCTTCAGAGCCAGATAAACTTAAGAAGTATCGGTTTGAAATGGAAAAGGCCAAGAGGATGATCCTTGATGGTGTCAAAGATCACATATTTTGTCATGTAGCTTTCAAGAAGATCGCAAGGAGATGTGGGAGGCATTTCCTTGCTATACAAAGGAACTTTCAAACACTGGAAGATTTACTTGCAGTAGAAGCTTCGGTTAGTAAATATGTAGAAAGGGGAGTGCATTGCCCCATTCATTACAAGGATTCAGGAGATACGAGATCATTTTGAAGCCATGCGATCCACCCCATCTTCGAAAACTATGGTGAGGCTATCCCTTAACATAGTCACGAGGGATTGGATTTTTTTTTTCCAAAGCATTTTGGGTAGGGCTGCGCTTCCTAGATGGGAACATATGTGGTCAGCCTTTTACGAGGAAGAGCTGACGAGAGATCTAGTCAAGTGCGAGATTGAAAATAGCAGCGAAAGTGGATCTAAGAGTCTGAAGGAGGAGGATAATGTAGCCCTCACATGAAAAATTCAACAAGGGCAACATATACATAAGAGATCTGTCTCAAAGGTGAAATGATTTAAATTTTGTGAGATGGGACACTTTGCATCAAAGTGTCATTTGAAGATAAAGGACAAGGCTGAGAAGCATGATCCAAAGGTTGCAGCCACAAGGATCGAACATGATGAGTTCGCCATGAGTGCCCACGCTTCTCAAGGAGGGAAGTTAGGTGACATAGAACTATAGTTCATATTGAACTTTAGTTGGGTAGGATCCTAGAGGAGCCCAAATCATGGATAATTAACTTGCCACAGGAGCCCGTGATTAACAGTAGTGGGATGGAGGAGTTTCAGTGGGAGCCGAGGAGTGATGGAGACCACATTGTAGTAGGTAGGAGTGACAGATTCTGAGCAGCGCAAAGGATAGAAACAACAACATAGTAGTATCATCATAGTGCACAGGAGTGCAGCACAGTGCAGATCAGTGTAGAGCAGTAACAACACAGTGCATTCGAGGGACATCATAGTAGTTAAGAATAGTCAGAGACTTTAATACCAAGGTTGATCCATTAAACACTTGTTCAGTTATGGGTGCATTCAACTACTTCTCTTAGCAGCCGAGTTGCAATGCAAATGCAATGTTAGCAGTGGTAGTGCTAGTAGCATAGTAGATGAAACACTTGAGAGGGATTTGTAGTAAGTATGTAGCAGTGGAAATCACAGTGTCATGGGAAACAATATAGAGGAAGTAGTAGCGTAATGGTTGATGCACATCAGTAGTGTAGAAGATGCTTCAGGGATAGAGAAGTATGCAACAGGCATATTATTAGAGGACCTTCCTCGATAAGAGGGAGTGTTGATTTTTGTAGCATCAGAAAGTGCTATAGGAGAGTCCTATTCATATTCTTCTCTAGTGGGGGCACTTACACCAAGTTCACAGCTAAAAGAGATGGGAAGGAGGTCACTAGTATAATTGTTCCACCGCTGGCTTATTTGTATCATGCTTGTGTGTTCTACGTTGTAGGATGTTTATAGAGCATGCTCTTTGGTCCGAGTAAGTATTTTTTCCTTAGGTTGTTTGCACTAACTTAACTGTGTTTTATTTACTATCACCCTGGCTCAATTTTCACGTTGATGTTCACATTGCTAGTGTTGGAAATACTGAGAGGGGGGGTGAATCAGTATTCCTTTCAATTAGAGCATTAGTTAATCTTCAATTATTATCAATGTTTGTACAATGGTAGCGACAAAGAAAAGGAGAAAAAATGCACACAGTTTTTAAGGTGGGAACCCACTCCAGGACAAAAACCACCTGATGCTTTTATAATAATTCTTTAATATTCAACTCCAATTGAAAATAAAGCTCCAACTTCCTAGAATATAGAAAATAATTATTCTCCAACTCCCACTGGATGGATGCTCCAGTGCCCGAGATTCTTCAATAGTCAACTGAATGGATGACCCAACACCCAATGAGCTACAACTCACCCTAGCACCACCCTACCACCCTATAGAAGAATAAAAGAAGAATGAACTCACGTACCATGGAAAATGGTCAACTTTACAATGATATAGAATGATGTAGAATGATGTAGAAGAAGAAGACACACTAGACCATAATCCCAACTATGACAAAACCACCTAGTGATGATCCTAGACCTCTCGACACTGCCTCTTCAACTCTTGGCAGATAGACACTAGAACAATTTTTACAATGACTTAGTACAATGATACCTTTACAGTGACTGTATGTAGTGCTGCCCACTTGAAGACTTCATGTGATGAAATTCTTGTTGTTGTTTTGCACCTTGGTTGTTGCTCTTATCATGCTACCATCTTCAGCTCCTTGCTTTGCTTTGCTGCCCTAGTAAGTCTGCTCTTTTGCAGCCCTTGACAACACATGATCTAGCTTTTTCTTGCCTTCTAGGAGCTCGATATTGAATCTGGTGTATCTCTATTATTTCAAATTCCCAATATCTAATTTGTGGTCTTGTAGTATTCCTATGAGTCATCTTTCCAATTCCATAGGTCTGAACCAATTTGGATTCTTCAAGAGATATTTATGCCTAATCTCTCGCAATTCCCTAATTATGGACTCTTTCAATAAGGTGAACTTATACGACGTGCCACGTGTCACTGTTTCTTCATTCGGCTCTAAAATTGATAGAGAGAAAACAAAACTCTATGAACTATCTATCTCTTTTTACAGAATTCCAATCCGATACTCAGAGAGATAGTTATGAAAATTTTCGCAAGGTCACTTCTTTTATATGAATTTCAAGAGCCCTAAAAAACACTAACTTCCACAAATCATATTTCCAAAAATATTGTGCACCTTCATATGAAATTTTTACAGAAGCTTCCTCAAAATTTCTGCTTCACGTCATAGAAATTTCAGCTTTATAACCTTTGTATAAAAATTTTTAGAGCGACAATTCCATGATGACCTGTTTCAGATGGTGAAATCCCTTGCATAAGGAGGATATGAGGATAAAAATTTATATAAATGCTTAGGTTGAGAGGGGTTTCAAAAAGTGAATGTTGGAGGGATTTTAGGAGATTAAAAAAATATTAATTATGACTTTTCAATGACCCATGCCACAACCCCATGGGGTTTTAGCCCACTAACTGGGGTTACAAACTTAAAACATGAATATCTCTCAAACTGTGAAGAATTACGTGGCGTGCCATATATCAGTGGAAACATCTCGACAAGAAGAAACCATAAAAAGAATTCTTGACCTAGAATATAGTAATTTGGTAGGTAAAAATTCCCATGCAATATTGGGGTAGCCCCTAGTGCTGCTTGGGTTGACATCAATGACAACTGCTAATAAAAAATATCCCCCTTTTGCATTGATGGTAACACAAGTACTCCCTCTGTGATCATGACACCTCTTCGTACAAAATTCTCTCCCCCTTTGACATCAATGGAAAAGGGTAACTCCCGTTGACACACAACCATCTTGCGGACCTGTACACACTTCCACTCCCCCTTTATATTATGAATAAGGAAAATATAATGAGAAATTTGGAGAATCCCAAGCTTCTAGCAACGATATTCAAATGATTCACAAGGTAAAGGTTTAGTGAAGATATCATATATTTGTTCTTTTGTACCAACATTCTCAAGTTTGATATTCTTTTCAGCAAATTGTTCTCTAACAAAATGATATTTGACTGGAATGTGTTTTGTTTTTGAATGCATGACAGGATTCTTAGAGATGCTGATGGCACTGTGTTATCACAGAATATGGGAATAGGCTCACTGAATTGTACTTCAAGATCTTACAAATTTTGTTTCATCCAAAGGACTTGAGTACAACATGATGCCGCTGCAATGTATTCTACTTCCACTGTAGATAATGAGATTGACGTTTTCTTTTTGCTCAACCATGATACAAGACAACCACCTAGATATAATGATACTCCACTAGTAATCTTATGATCATCAACGCTTCATGCCCAATCTGAATCTATAAAGGCTTGAATAATGAGATTATTACTCTTGGGATACCACACGCCATATTCTTCTGTGCCCTTTAGATATCAAATAATTCTTTTGATGGCAATAATATGTGATTCTTTTGGTGCTGCTTGGAATCTTGCTACTTTTACAACTACTTCCATAAAATCTGGCCAGGAGGCTATTACATATAGAAGACTACCAATCATAGAGCTGTACAACCTCTAATCCACATCCTTAGATGAGTTGCCTATGATTAATTTTCAACCTGTTACCATCGTAGTAAGGACAGGTTTGCAATCTTCCATTTTGAATTTCTTGAGCATTTACTTGATGTACTTGCCTTGACATATAAATATTCCTTTCTCTTGCTGAGATATTTGAAGCCTTAAGAAGTATTTCAGCTCACCACGTAAAGACATCTTGCACTCACTTTGCATATTTGTAGAAACTTTCTTACTTATTCGATCATCATTGCTACCAAATATTATATCATCCACATATACCTCAACGATTGTTAAATTATCTTTATCTATTTGTACATAAATATTTCTATCAACAATACCTTTCTTGAACTCTTGTTGACATATATATCCATCAAGACGAGCATACCATTCTCTGGGAGCCTGCTTCAGACCATATAGAGCCCTCTTTAACTTGCAAACATAGTCTTCTTTTTATGATAGTAGAAAACCTTCAGGTTTTTTGATGTAAACTTATTCTTCTAATTCTCCATTCAGAAATGTTGACTTAACATCCATTTGGTAGACTTCGATTGTTCTTGAACATGCATAGGCAAGAAACATTTGAATGGCTTCCATTCTGGCAACTGGTGAAAATGTTTCATCGAAATCAATTCCTTCCACTTGTGCATAACCTTTGCAAACCAATCTTGCTTTGTTTATGGTAACCTGTCCATCTTCATTCAATGTGTTCCTGAACACCCATTTAGTCCCAATGACATTTTTATCTTTTGGTCGTGGAACTAATTCTCAGATGTTATTCTTCTCGAATTGATCCAATTATTCATTCATAGCTGCTACCTAATGTTCATTCTGGCTGGCTTTCTCAAAACTACTAGGCTCAAAGGTTGCTAGAAAAGCAATGTGAGCTTGTTGTGATGAACCAAGCTGTCGACCTTAATTTATGTCACCAATGATTTGATTTGATGGATGGTTCTTTTGAATCCATTCTTTTGTTCTCCTTGGAGGAGCTTCTTTTTGTTGTTCTGATATATCCTGATGATTATTATTTACTTCTTCCTAGCTGATAGTTGCTTCTTGTTCTAGAATTTTATCTATGTCTTTTTCAGCCTCTGTCTCAAGTTTCAAAGATTCTATATCCTCATAATTATTCGCTAGAACACCATCTTCGTCAAATGTAACATTTATTCTCTCCACTATCTATTTTCATCTTAAATTATAACATTTATAGGCCTTTATTTTGTGTGAGTAACCAACAAAGATACCTTCATCAACACGTGATTCAAACTTACCCAAATTTTGATCTTCTCTTTTGATATAACATTTTCTTCTGAAGATTCTGAAATATTTTACATTAGCTGGTTTTCCTTTCCATAATTCATATGGGGTCTTGTTGCAATTATTTCTGAGAAGACTTCGGTTGATAATGAAGAATGTCATATCAATTGCTTGAAGCCATAATTTTTCATCCAATTTTGAGTCCTTCAACATTTTTCTACCCATTTCTTGTACAGTTCTATTCTTTCTTTCATCAACTCCATTTAGTTGAGGTGTTCATGTTGTTGAAAATTGTCTTTTTATTCCATTTTCATCACAATATTGCTGAAATAATTTGGAAGTGAATTCTCCGCCATTATCTGATCTTAGACACTTTATTTTCAAATCAATTTCATTTTTGACCAACTCCTTGTAGATCTTAAAGCACTCAAATGCTTCATATTTTTTATTTAAGAAACTGACAGCTATCATCCTGGTATAGTCATCTATCATTAACATGAAATATAATTCTCCATCTAAGCCTTTTGTTCTCATAGGACCACATAGATAAGTATGTATCAATTCCAATGGATGTGATGCAAATTGTGCTTTTGTTTTAAATTAGAATTTTTTCTGCTTGCTATGCCAACGAGCCTCACATAGTGTGTTGGAAGGTTTTGAGATTTTCGGCATTTCTCATACTTCTTCCTTTGTTTTTATCCTGACAAGATTTTCAAAGTTTATGTGACCCATTCATTTGTGCCATAACCGGCTTTCATCTTCTTTAAATAGTAGACATGCTTTAGTTGCTTCTATAAGAACATATATGTCATTTGGAGTTGGACTTGCTGTAGCCACAATTTTACCATACCTGCCTTTCCTGATTTCACATTTTGTGGAGTTGAATAGCATTGTGTGTCCTTGATCACACATTTGTCCAACATTGAGCAGATTGTGATTCATGTTTTCAACCAATAGAAGATTCTTGGATATAACATCTTTGCTTCCGAGAGTGATGGTACTTGATCCTATAACATTTGAAGATCTATCACTTCCAAAGGATACGGTTCCATCCTTTTTCTCTTTTAGAGATACATATTTCCTTCTATCTCCAGTCATATGCATTGAGCAACCATTGTCAAAATACCACACATATTTGTTGTTTTGAGCCTTGAGAGCGAGAGCACAATTATCAGTCTTCTTCTTCTTCCATGTTCTTTCATTCTATGGCTTCAAAGATTCTTCTCGAGGATTTTCAAGACTGCAATATCTGGCTATGTGTCCAAAGTTCTGACATTTGTAACATTCCATATTATTTCTTGAATGTTCTAATCTATTAATGTTTCATTGAGCCCTGGGAGGTTCATATTTGAAGGATCTCCTGGAATTATATTGGTTCCAAGGGTACGTGCGACATTATATAGCTTTATGACCAAATTTTCCACATGAATAACAATAGCCATGAAAAATATGTTGGTACCTAGATAGAAATATTTGTCGAGGAATCGTCTTCCAAGGATTTTCTTGAGAATCTTGTCCAATGAAGTTTATATGCATGTCAGATCTCATAGGTTCATTGTATTTTGTTGTAGAAGGTCATTCTTCTTCTTCTTTGTAACTGAGGCTAGTTCTATCGTTGTAAGATCGTTGTTTGTTGATGATTTCTTCCAATTCCTTTGAGCTGTTAGCATAGTTTTGGACATTTTTTCCCTGCTTCACTTCCTTATGCAGTGAGACTACTTCGGCTTCTAATGCTTCCCTTTCCTAGTTGCTTTCTTTCAACTTCTTTTGAAGTGAATCTTCAATACATTTATGTTCTTTAACTTCAATTTTGAGACCTTGAACTTGTTCTTCAAGAGTATTGGAACGGATCTTCTCTGCCTTGAGCTCTTTTATAAGCTTGACTTCTTCCTTAGAAAATTCCTCTATGGTCAATCCTTCTTCTTTGTTTCATGCCTTTTGTTTATTGTGCTTGGCCATAAACAATAATCTCTCATTGGCTTCTTCTTCGTTGTCATTGTCTTCATCGGATGATGAGCTATCTTCTTTAGAGATAAAGTTCCTTTTGGATCTTTTCTTTTTTAATTTCTTAAAGCCTTTCTTTCCTTTTGATTTTCCATCACTTCTGTTCAGAAATTTTGCTGCGAAATGCCCAACCTCACCACAACCGAAACATATCAATGGACATTTACCTTTGAATTTTCCCTTACCAATTTTTAGTTTTCTCATAAAGTAAGCATATTCTTCATCTGAAATACGTTCTCCATCATCTCCCTTTTATTCACACTTGCAGGTGCACGTCTTCTCAATTGAAGGTTGTTTGTCCTTATTGGTTTTATTAGATGCAGCAAACATAGTTTCGAGATGCGAAGTACCCTTTTTTTCATCAAGTCTCATTTCATATGCTATGAGAACTCCATGTAATTCCTCTTTGTTGAGTTTTTATATATTTTCACTATATTCTAAGACTGATACCTTTGGGTTGAATATCCTTGGTAATGTTGTAGTAATATTTCATATAATAGTCTTCTCGTCAACTGGCTCTCCCAATCCTTCCAGAGTATTGTTTATTTCATCAATGTATTGGAAGTATGCAGCAATGTTGCAATCTTCTTTCATTCTGAGTTCCTCAAATTTTTCTCTATATATTTTAAGCTTTTCTTCTTTGACATTTGAGTCAGCTGCATATATATTCTCAAGCTTTACCCATACATTTTTAGCGGTTTTACAACCCAACACTTTATGATAAGTAGATTCAATAAGTCCACTGATAATAATATTCTTTTTTTTTGCATCATTTACCAAATTCTTCTTACCTTGTTCATCCACGGTTGATGTAAATCCATTTTGAACAGTGTCCCATACTTCGTAACCTTGCGCCAAGAGATAGACCTCCATTCTTCCTTCCAGAGTGCATAATTATTTTCATTGAACAGAGGTACACCATTCTTGGTATGCTCCATGACCTCCTTCCAGCTATTAAACTGCTATTGAAGAATCCAAGCTCCAATACCAATTGTTGGAAATACTGAGAGGGGGGGGGGGGGTGAATCAGTATTCCTTTCAATTAGAGAATTAGTTAATCTTCAATTATTATCAGTGTTTGTACAATGATAGAAGCAAACAAAAGGAGCACAAATGCACACAGATTTTAAGGTGGAAACCCACTCTGAGACAAAACCCACCTAATGCTTTCCTAATAACTCTTTAATATTCAACTCCAATTGAAAATAAAGCTCCAACTTCCTAGAATATAGAAAACAATTATTCTCCATCTCCCACTAGATGGACCCTCCAATGCCTGAGATTATTCAGTAGTCAACTGAATGGATGCCCCAACACCCAATGAGCTACAACTCACCCTAGCACCACCCTACCACCCTATCGAAGAATAAAAGAAGAATGGACTCCCGTACCAGGAAAAATGGTCCACTTTACAATGATATAGAATGATGTAGAAGAAGAAGACACACTAGAACATAATCCCAACTATGACAAAACCACCTAATGATGATCCTGGACCTCCTGAAACTACCTCTTCAACTCTTGGTAGATAGACACTAGAACAATTTTTACAGTAATGTATTTACAATGACTTAGTACAATGATACCTTTACAGTGACTGTATGCAGTGCTGCCCACTTGAAGACTTCATGTGATGAAATTATTGTTGTTATTCTACACCTTGGTTGCTACTCTTGCCATGCTAGCCTCTGCTACACCTTTCTTTTCTTTGCTGCCCTAGTAAGTCTGGCCCGTTGCAACCCTTGACAACACATGATATAGCTTTTTCTTGCCTTCTAGGAGCTCGATATTGTATCTATTGTATCTCCATTATTTCAAATTCCCAATATCTAATTTTTGGTCATGTAGTAGCCCTCTGAGTCTTCTTTCCAATGCCATAGGTCTGACCCAATTTGGATTCTTCAAGGGAGATTTATACCCAATCTCTCACAATTTTCTAATTATAGACTGTTTCAGTAGAGCAAACTTGTATGACGTGCCACGTGTCACTGTTTCTTCATTCAGCTCTAAAATTGGTAGAGAGAAAACTAAAATCCATGCACTATCTTCCACATTTTACATAATTCCAATCTAATACATAGAGAGAGATTTATGACGATTTTCCCAAGGTCACCTCTTTGAGATGAATTTCAGGAGCCTGCAAAAACACTGACTTACATAGATCATATTTCCGAAAATGTTGTGCATCTTGATATGAAATTTTCACAAGCTTCCTCAAGATTTCGACCTCACCTTTTAAAAATTTCAGCTTCAGAACCTTTGTAGAAACAAATTTAGAATGCAAATTCCACGATGACCTTTTTTAGATGGCGAAATCCCTTGCATAAGGAGGATATGAGGATCACAATTTATATAAATGCTTAGGTTGATAGGGGCTTCAACAAGTGAATGTGGGAGGGATTTTAGGAGCTTAAAAAATATTAATTATGAATTTTCAAAGACCCATGCCTCAACCCCATTGGTTTTTAGCCCACTAACTAGGGTTACAAACTTCAAACATGAATATCTCTCAAAGCTGAAGAATTACATGGCGTGCCATATATCAACGAAAAAATCTTGACAAGAAGAAACCATAAAAATAATTCTTGATCCAAAATATAGTAATTTGGTAGGTAAAAATTCCCATGCAATACTAGGGTAGCCCCTAGTGTTGCTTGGGTTGACATCAATGATAACCGCCGATCAACAGTCAGTGTCCCGTGATTTGATAGATTGGTACACAAAATGAACAGGGTAACATCAGACCAGTATTTGGAGTCCTAGTACCTATCCTTCCTGGACTTAGAGAGGGCTCTCTCTATTGTATGCAAAGGATTTGAACTTGTTTTCTTTTAGGGTTTTATTTTAGGCTTGTTGTTAAGTGTAGGGTTTGTTTGATTGTTTTGGTTGGGTAGATGATCAAGTAGAATAGATGGAATGAGGAAAATCGTCAAGTCATTGGGATATGGAGTCTATAAAATTCATGGAAAGTTCAACAATGGATCAGGGAGCACCACAGGGAAAATCTAGCATGGTCAATGGATTTTCAAGGTTTATGGGAAATGAGATGGACATCAAGTTTGGGAACAAAAGTAGGACAGAGGGAAATCAAGAATCCTTTATCATGTACCTTTTTAACAAGAAGGGACTTAAAAACCATTAGCATAAAGAAGAAATCAATAGAGAGAGAAAACTAGTAACTCTTTGATTCAACTTAAGCAAATAAGCAGTTAAGAAAAACATTCCAATGAAATATAGAAGGCGAGAAACTCATTTAACTTCTAGTGATTTCACCTTCAAGGTTAGAAAACATTCAAGATATACATATATCTTTAATAAAATAAGAGGGAATGCCTAAACATCATTGATCATAGCTATGAAGATCTCCAAAACAATCATTCAAACATGGACAAAAGGTATGATTGAAACATAGCCTCTTTGGTAGATCTAACTAATGGTACTTTGGAGAGAGACCTCAAGAACAATGTTTAGTGACATAAAACAAGAAGGGCTAGACATAAATCATCTTTAATACCTACTATATTAAACCATTCATGAAATAAACAAGCTTAGGGGGTCTAGAGAGAAATTAAGAATTCTCTAAAATGTCATAGCAGAAGAAAACATAGAGGCAATGAAGAACAAACAGAGCTAAGGTGCCTTTGAAGAACATTTCTTAGTATAAATCCTTTGTTATATTGAAACATAGAAAGATGGAAACATAATGAAACATGGAAAAACAATAACTAAATAGAATCACTTCACCATTAACCAATCTCAAGGATCATGCAAGCAAGCCTCCTCTATCAACAAGAAAAACAAGCCATTCACAAGCTCTAAAACATCAATTTCTCTTCAACCTCCGAAAGACTATGTATTGCTCCAAAGAGTCTTCAAATGCCAAAGTTTTAAAATGAAGCCCTCATGCTCTATTTTTTTAGCAAAGGAGTGCAAAAACCCTAGATAGGGTTGGAAAATGTCAAAATCACTCATAAATGTCATTAATGCCCAAGAGACCATGCAAGGCCCAAGGCACAAAATATCCCATGAAATAAATTCCAAAATAACTTCTAGCTCCTAATTCTAGAGTGATTTGCCTTAAAAAACACTAAAATATCATTTTTCAATAAATGAGTGTGTTTTGTTGACTTTTGGCCAAAAACACATAGTGTAGTCCATAAGCGCAGTGCCTTCACAGACAGAAAATTGGTCCACTTCTAGCCAAGTTTTGGTGACCTTATCGATGCTAGAGTTTGCTTTGTGATGGCCTGTTGGAAATCCTACTAAGTCTACCTTCAAAATATACCTTTGGTTTTCTGATTGATCCTCTATAACCTGTCCAAAAGTCTGAATTCCCCACACTTTGCTGAGCGCAATGCCAAGCCTAAAAAGGAGGCAGAAAGGTAGAAAATGAGGTGCGTTTTGACCTAAAAAATGATCCAAATGCTCTAAAATTTGGTGAGAATAGTGTGTACTTAGCATGGGAAATCCAAAATTGTAAATTTCTCCCTATGAGGATGCTTGAGGAAAAAGCGTAGTCCCAGGGGTGTTGCGCTTATAGGCCTCCAAATTCACAAAAAACCAAAACTTGTCAAAATTTCTTCAAAATTGGTGGATGTCTCCCTCATGGGGTTTGAGAGACCTGTAGAGAAGCTTGTGCCAATATTCCAAAGTTATCTTGGCCTTTTGCCTCTTTGAGTGCTTGGATCTTGGTTTGGGCCTTTTTGAGTTTTCCTCTTGCAACTTGATTCCTCCGGGCATAATGTTTGGTCATATTTCTTTGTAGATCAAGGTCTTTGTTTTCCCTTTCCAACTTTTCCTCCAAGTGTATGTTGGCTCTTTCCAACCAAGGCTTCCAATCATGTGCTATCTCCATGGGCAACAGTTCATCTAGAGGGAGCTATTCTGCTAGGGTTGATTCTTGTTCCCTTTGTTTTTCCAATGCCTTCTTTAGCCCCATGGTTCTAGGTCTCTTCCTATATTTTCCTTCTTCATCCTCACTCTCCTCATAGGTGCCCATGACCTCCTCTAGCTTTACCTGTGCCCTTTGGGATTCTTTCTGGGCCTTGATTGCTCTAGCCTCATAAGTTTCCTATTGTGCACTCATTTGTTTCTTTTAAATTTCATAAAAATGAACAACATTATTAGCTCTAGCCAACTGGGTTTCCAAGTTATTGATTTGGGAATTTTTGTGGAGGAGTGAGTTTGAGATCCTTGCTTCATTTTCTATAATATTCCAAAATTGGAATGCAGCAATGCATAAGCACAATAATAGAGTAGCAGTGATAAATTATCTCATAAAATGTGTTGGGAACACATATCCATCAATTACATGTATAACAACAAGAAATCTGATCCATTATATCAGCCAAAAGTGGGGAAAAGCAGCAATTTATGCCCTAAAAATGTTATATTCAGAAATTTTTGTTATAATAGGTGAAAATAACAATGGGATTCCTTATAATATGTAATTTAGGACTCACACCCAGAAAATATTTGAAAAAATCACTTTTTCTTATTTAAACAGATCTCTCAGACCCTGTATGGCTTAAAAACACTGAAATCCCATGGCCTGACTAAACAGAAGTTTTCTAAAGCATGAATAGCATATTTTAAAGAGTATTTCTAATAAAATATGATTCAAACATCAGATCTATATTTTTATTGCTTAGAACATGAAGAAAAATGGATATCTAGCTCTTTTTACACATCAGAAAGATAACCCGACAAGGGTTTCATGAAAACACAAGCACAAGATGCATAGATCTGCAGATCTGGATGTGAAATAATGTAGTATACTAAAGCGCTGTGTATAAATAGCTGGAGGATAAAAAAATTAAGGAGGATCCTTCTTACAAGTCTTTCCGGGAGAAGGGTTGGCCCTTTCCCTAAGGAACTAGCTCAAAAACAAGGGGTTTAACCCTCTCACTACAACACTGAAAATAATGAAGAAGTTCCCACAAGGGAATACACTGTAGGAGATGAAAAATGCATTAGCCATATGCCAAGATCTTAAAATAAGCTCAAAATCCTCCTTGCTGGTCTCCCAAAGGAAGGAAGGCTTCCTCCTCTGAAACACAAGCTCCGGAAGTGGTGTTGTGAACCCTTACTGCAACACCCATCAACACAACGTTATACTGCTGCTGAAATAGAGTTGTAGCTGAAGGAGGATGCTTGGCCTCAAGCTTATATTTGAGGAAAATAAATACAAGCTCCTTCAAGAGGCCTCTCAAGAAAGGAGAAGGATTCCTAAACAGGAGATCTGTGTGCTAAGCAGCATCGCAACTCTGCTAAACACCAAGAGATTGCAAAATAGTATAAGAAGACAAATCAAATATCATTCCAATATGTCTTGCTATGGCTGCCTTTCCCTCCTTTTATACATTTGTGAGCCTTCTTGCCTTGGGCCCCACTCAATTAGGGTTTCCTCCACCAAGGAATCTTCCTCCCACTATCTCTGCGTTGACTCACAAGATGCTCTCCACCTCCTATTCCAATGTTGCTGACTTGGTCAAACTTGACCTTATCCACATGCAAAAGTCCCTGTTCACACTCGAAGGTGTGAAATATAGCCTTTATGTTGATCCCCTTTCACATTATGAGGGATTTTACTTATATTTTTATTATGCACGAGCCTCCTTACCCATTTATTCATCTCCTAAGTGAAATCAACAAAATTTAATATTCCAATTTGTTGCATCAAATTTTGGAATATTACAGTCCTCCCCTCCCAAATGTTGCTTGTCCTCAAGCAACTGAAAGGATAGAACTAAAGGGTCTCCCTTCCTCCTACTGTAGCATCCACATATGATGAACTCATCCAAGGAATAAGATGTTGTCTCATTAATGAATCTCCAAATTGCCCCTCCCAAGCATGCAAGCTAGCCAAACGACTATCATCATGAATAAGTAAAGTACTCAAGGAGGGAATAATGTGCTATCTAGAGGTCCTCTCAAGGCATTGAGTCTGAAATGTATTGGGAAACATCCTTCCCATGTGGATCCTCCATCCCCAAGAAATCATTCATATAAAATGAGTCACCTCCCAACATGGAAACTCTTGAAAATGCTCCTCCACCTTGAGCTCCTGCAAAGTAGGTGGGCTAAAAATATGAACATGGTAGGCATAGGAGCCTAACCCATGTTTTCCTCCTCTCCATTTATGATAAGTGTAATGTGAGTGCTGATCTTGGGCTACAATAATATTACCGTCAAGTGGCAAAATGAAGACTAGATCTCTAAAGATCTCCTCTCCAATGCTGTGAATCAAGCTGGCCCAAATCATTCTATATGTGATGGATAGCAAATCATCACCATATGGAATTACATCAATCACATGGCCCACCTAAAAAAGAAACAAGTGTTTGGCTGTGGTGGCCATATCTCCTCCCATGCTCCCATTAGAACATGTAATGCAAAAAGTGTGAGAATCCTCTTCCCAAAAGGACACATCCAACCCATGTGTCTCTCTCCCAATCATGCTCTCAATAGAAATAAGAACAATATAAGCAAGTGAAATCATGATCAGTATCAAAATGATGGAAATACTAAAGGTTTCATGTGGTGTAGGAAAGTACCAACAATTTCCCATGGAGTTACAACACAATTTTCCAAACCGCTGCTTCAGAAAATAGTATGGCAAGTTGTTTTTTAATTCATGAATAATTATGTATGTCATCATGTTTACTAATGAATAGTAAATGGTTGGTTACATTAGTTGAACATACATGAAAGGATAAAACACTTGCCCATGGCCATATAAAATATGGATGTCTCCATCATACAATTTGGCTCAATGTTGACCATGGAACTCAATGAAAGGCTTTCCCTCTTGTGGAGCAATGCACTGAATAGAAATGGTAAGATTATGTAAATAATGTGTTAGAAAATCAATAAATGCAAAAGAAACATTCTCACCATGTAATGAAAGTAAGATGATAATGATATCCTTAAACAAGCCTCCCATATGATATGCTCCCATGAAGAGGAATGAATCATATGCTGCTGGAAGATCACCCTTCTTATGCTTGGAAATCCAAGTTAAGAAGATCGTATCAATGTAATAGATCTCTCCATCCACTACTCAATCATTCTCACCTCCTCCTTGTTTACCAAGTGCATCAATTGTGAATTGATCATGGGGACACTCCATCAATAACCCCAAGCTCCCATGTGACAATGTTGTTGGCCTATGCAAATAGGCTCCTGCCAACTCATAGCTCCATTCTTTGACATGCATATTGTCAAAGACATCTCCCATAATGCTGCTACACATAAGAAGTTCCTCCAAAAGTGGAAGTACCTCTTGATCATCCAAGGCTAAGGAGTAGCCCCTTTGCACCATGATAGTGCCATCTCCTACTCATACAACATCATGCAAAGTGTGAGAGCAATTCTTCCCTTGCTCTCCCAAGAACAACCAAAGCAATAAAAGTTTTTGCTGCTCCCTGATCTCTACCTCATACAAGCCATAGAATAACATCATGATGGTTGCTTTGTATGATGCCCCATACACACAAATATTATATTTCCATATAATATGGTTACCCTCCCATACCTCAATCCCTCGCATACCTCTTGACAAAGGGTATGTCATATGATGGCCAAACTCTCTCAAGAGTAGCCAACACAACTTTGCCTCTTGCTTCCCTGTGCCATATATTTTCAAGTGGCTCACCGACCTCTTTCTCTCCATCCATCCTCATACATCCACATGTAGGTGCCTCCCATCATGTTCTTCCTTAGCATTCTCCCAATTAAGACTACCATCCTTCTAAATCAGATTTCTCCCCTTGCATTTCATGGGATGTTGAAATGCAACTCCTTGGAGATCTTCTAGAGATGACCTCTCATCAATGTTCCTCTTGAATCCACAAAGATCCAAGTGTGATGAGGGAAAAACCTCCTCAAACTGTTGAAGAACCGTGCACTCCAGGATGTGTTGAAGTGCACCTCTAATGATATCTCTCCATGAGACCTCCTTCTCATCAATGGCATTCCAAAACCAATAAGGTTCTCGATCTTTTGCAGGTATAAGTTTCTCTGTGAGCTAGGGAATGCTCATTTAGAAAGGGTCATCTAGAAAGGAGAAAGGGTTTCTCACTTCAAGATGTCTATCATCTATCTCTTCTTCCTTCATTGCTTCATGAATGAAGCTTCCATTTGAATGCCCCCATAAGGAATGGGTTCTCTTTTCTTCATCGCTACTCTTGTACAGTGCAGTGCAACTCTGTTTCTCTAAATCAGCTATATACAAAGATGTAGATCCCTCCATAAGATTTTCTGAAATGACGAAAGATGGAAAATTAAGCATACCTTGGTTAAATTTGGAAGCTTCTTGTAGGGCTACAAGAGTTTCTTCCTCATATGTGTTGGCTTCCCAAACTGCTGAAGATGAAGGCTGCTCCTCCATGGTTATAATAGCATTGGTACATGGCTCTTGTACTGGTGGTGAGGGCTTCTCCTCCTTTGATTTCTCCTTGCCAAATTTCCTCATCAGCTTTTGAGAAAGTTCAGCAAGAGTAGACACTCTTGCATGGCTCAAATGGCTGAACCACCAAGCATTTGCTTCACCTTCAAGGTGCAGCACTGCAATTTATACAACCTCTCTCTCTACTACTAGATGTAGTAGGAAGAAAGCCTGTAGCTTCATCACCCAAACCCTTGTTGCACATGTGAGTGATACATCAAAAGTGGACAATAGAAATCTATTGCCTCTCATCATCCCATCGCTGTAGGGTCTTCTTTCTTCCTCCAGCTGAATGAACTATGGTAAAGCTAGAGTCTCCTTGAAGGCTCTAGATTTAGCTTTGTATTTAGAAAGGTATTCACTTAGAATTTCATATTCCAAGTGTTCTTCATGCGTCATGTCTTCTCCTCTTTTAGAATAGGAAGTGCATGGCCCTTCCTCTTCTTGAAACCCTCTAGGAGTTTCCTTGCATTTCTTCTGCTTAACCTCCTTGGAGAGGTTCTTTCTGGATCTAAAAAGTGATGAGACAAATCTCATTCTCCCTGTCATTCTAATCTTCTTCTTCTCTTTGTCTTTTGATAGCATAATGGCTGAAACTCACAGGTTGAGCCAAGACTATGCTCTGATACCACTGTAATATCCAAAAATGGGAATGCAGCAATGCATAAGCACAATACTAGAGTATAAGTGAGAAATAATATCATAAAATGTGTTGAGAACACATAGCCATAAATTACATGTACAACAACAAGAAATCTGATCCATTATATCATCCAAAAGTGGGGAAAAGCAACAATTTATGCCCTAAAAACGTTATGTTCAGAAATTTGTGTTATAATAGGTGAAATTAATGCTGGGATCCCTTATCATATGTAATTTTAGACTCACACCTAGAAAATATTCGAAAAAAAATCACTTTTTCTTATTTAAACAGATCTCCCGGTCCCGCTATGGCTTAAAAACACTGAAATCCCATGATTTGACTAAACAGAAGTTTTCTGAAGCATGGAAATTGCCTTTTAAAGATTTTTTATGATAAAATATGATTCAAACATTAGATATGGAGTTTTATTGCTCATAACATGAAGAAAAATGGAGATCTAGCTCCTTTTACACATCAGAAAGATAGCTCGGCAAGGGTTTCATGAAAACACAAGTACAAGATGAATAGATCTCTAGATATGGATCTGAAATAATGTAGTATACTGAAGAACTGTGAATAAATAGCTGGATAATAAAAAAATGAAGTAGGATCCTTCTTACAAGTCTTTCTGGGAGAAGGGTTGGCCCTTTCCCTAAGGAACTAGCTTAAAAACAAGGGGTTTAACCCTCTCACTGCAACACTGCAAAGAATGACGCAGTTCTTGGAAGGGAATGTGCTGTAGGAGATGTAAAATACATTGGGCACATGGAAATATCTACAAATCAGCTCAAAATCCTCCTTTCTGGTCTCCCAAAGGAGGGAATACTTCCTCCTCTGAAACATAAGCTCCGGAAGTGGTGTTGTGAACCCTCACTGCAACACCCTACAACACAACGTTATAATTCTGCAGAAATAATGTTGTAGCTGAAGGAGGATGATTGGCCTCAAGCCTAGATTTGAGGCAAATCAGTCCAAGCTCCTTCAAGAGGCCTCACAAGAAAGGAAAAGGATTCCTAAATAGGAGATCCCTGTGTTAAGCAGCACAGTAACTCTGCTAAACACCAAGAGAATGTGGAATAGTCTGAGCAGACAAATCAAATATCATTTCATGATGTCTTGCTATGGCTGCCTTGCCTTCCTTTTATACGTGTGTGAGCCTTCTTGCCTTGGGCCCCACTCAATTAGGGTTTCCTCCACCAAGGAATCTTCCTCCCACTATCCCTACGCTATCTCACAAGATGCTCTCCACCTCCTATTCTAGCATTTTTGACTTGGTCAAACTTGACCTTGTCCACATGCAAAAGTCCCTGTTCACACATGAAGGTGTGAAATACAACCTTTATGTTGATCTCCTTTCACATTATGAGGGATTTTATTTAGATTTTTATTATGCATGGGCCTCCTTACCCATTTATTCAGCTCCCAAGTGAAATCAAAAAAATTTAATATTCCAATTTGCTGCATGCAAATTTTGGAATATTACAGTCCTCCCCTCCCAAATGTTTCTTGTCCTCAAGCAACTGAAAGGATAGGACTGAAGGGTCTCCCTTCTTTGTACTGTAGTGTCCACATATGATGAAATCCTCCAAGGTGTTGGGGTTCCTATGTTTTGGCAGGTTTGGCACTACCAAAAGATAAGAAAACATCAAAACCACTCTGGGACCTCAGGATCTAGCCCTCCTGGGTCCAGAGAGAGATATCTCTATAAAGGCAAAGGTATATGTCTTTGAAGTTTTGTTTCAAGGTATTAGGCTAGTTATAGGGCACAAGGTTTGTTTTGTTTGTTTGTTTGGTTTTTGGGAAACATGAAGGAAGGGTTCAATATAAGACAAAGGGTGAGCAACGAGGATTCTAGGAAAAAGGGAGATAATTCAAAAAACACTCGAGACCATTGGGCAATGGAGTCATAAAAGGATTTACTTGCTATTCAGTATCCAAGGCTTTCAATTGGGCTAGTCATCTAAAATAGAGGATCTTTAAAGATGATAGTGTGGTATGAAATGATAAGGAGTGAAGGTGAATGACAAGGAAACCTCTGAGGTGACCACTTAGGAAGCAGATCTAGGGATAGGGCATGCCTTAAACAGCTATGATCCAACTCCTAAGAGGCTAACTCTTTGAACAACAAGAAACACTTAAGATTTAAACACAAAGGTGAAGCCTAAGATCAGAGAAAGGCTTTGAACTTTCAATGCTTCGACATTCAACTTAAGGGAACTTAGAAAGGTTCAATTGATTGAAAAATACCCTAGTGAGACAGAACCAACATTCTAAACTCCCAGTATCCCAATTCTTTCAATTAAAACCAGACAAGAACATCTAAGAACAGATTCATAAATTCATACATCAGTTAGTAGTGAATAACAACTACTACATTGGTTAAATTATCTTGAATTAGTTCTCAGATAGCGTAATCAGTAGAAACCATCAAAGATAAGAAGAGCAGGAGAATTAGGGTACCATGCAAGGGTATATCCTAATCCAGATTTCTGATTCTTACCAGAGAAATGAAATGAAATGAAATATAGAAGGAAAACAGAGACAAAGGTAGAACACATCACTGCTGCTTTAAATCAAGATCCAAAGAAATGTGCTTGTCATATTAAAGAGCAACACCAGTCATATAAAACATTGTCCAAAAACTTGATATTCAGTCTAAAATCATCTCCTTAGCCTATTTGACAACTTTACACACATAACTATATCTCAAGAGAAATAGCTTACAATTCACAGATATCCGTTCAACAACCTTTACAATGTGTTTCCTCATGATTTTTATAGCTAAAGAGAGGCAGAGGAGGTAGATAGAACTTTAAATGAAACATTAATCAGAGGTAGAAGAAGAGGGCTCGAGGCCCATTATATCTTAATATCTATGCATTGATCTTCATTACTCTTTGGATGAAAGAGTGGTCTTTGACAGGCTGATATTAACTTCATAGGTATGCTCTTTGATGTACTTTCCAGCTGCAGTACTCTGTAGTACTCCGGTGATAAGAAAAAGGTAGATAAATGACTTCAGGTCTGCCATACGACATAAAAAATTCTCTGGCAACATTTTAGGACTTTTTGTCAGAGTGGAGATCTTTTCAGGAGCTCGATGTAGAATAGAAAATAGTATGGGAACTTTTCCTTTCACGGGAAAGAACCTTTTGTTGATGTGTGACACTGATAATATTTTTTTCTATGCTTTAGGCCTCATTAGGCTTCTTTTTTAGTCACAAGGTCTTCAATATGGTATATTTTCCCTTTAAACATTTAATTAAAGCTTAAAATCTTCAGTTACAGGATTTAAAACTCCTTAATTCTTCACTAATACTCTTTGCCGCTTCTGTGACTGTCTCTGTCCATGAAAATGTGATTTTAATGGTGCTGGAGGTTTTACAAAGTTAAACACTAGTTCTTTAATGGAATGTTTTGTTCAAAAACCTTGCCAGGCGTTTTCTCTGCAATCTCTGGCTCGGAAAATGGCCTTCTCTGCGCTCTGTGTCACTATAACAGTGACTGTGAGAAATAACGGTTTTCACCGTCTGAAACCCTTCAAAAACACACAAACATGTTAAGAAATCCATGTGGGACTAGAGGTGGATGCTGTGGAGGGCTGAGAAGATGGCAGTGCAGCAATGGAAATAGTGGCTGTAGTGGAGAAAATAGTGAAAATTGCAGCATAATGGTGAGAAAATGGTTTGATGAAGGTCTGATGGACGAATGGTTGCGGACTGTCTGATCAGATCTGGTGGTGGTGATCGAAAATGATGATTGACTGATGGAGTGGCTCAAGAAGGTCAGGCGGAGAAAACATAACTTAATGTAAAACATAAAAGTTAACCCTTTGGCAAAATACAAAGGAAAATGAAGAAAATGTAGTGAGATCAGGCCATGAATGGTGGGACCGGTATGGGCAGAGAGCGATTGAATATGGACCGTTAGATCTCAGGAGGAGATCAATGGCTGAGATGACCTGATGAAATTCTGTGGTAGCGCGATGAAAGAAATATGAACGAAACGTGCGATGTATTGAGGACCGTAGATCTATATAGATCAATTGTCAGGATTGCGTGGAAGAAATTTCAGAGGTGGAAGAGGGGAAGTGGTTTTCCAAGGGAAAAAAAACCGTGTTCGCGTTGAAATGGAGTGGTTTTGAATTTTTCCCAAAATCATGTGATATAGCTTTCCGGCCGACACGTGGCAAAATAAAACCACCCATATCGTGTGATTTCAAACTGTTAACGCTCAGATGTCAAAGTTACGCGATATGGATGCTGGCCGTTGGATCTGGGACTATGAGATCTAATGGTGGGAGATGGAGCACGATACGAGGAGATGCATGGTTGGTAAGGTGGGGGCAAGTTAGTGGCAGTTTTAATGTGGGCCATCCGATCTATGGGATGGACGACTAAGATCGAAAGCGGGAAAGCGAAGGCAGAGGGGCAGGTTTAATGGGCTGGAGGAATCCTAACCATTGGATCGAATGGGACATATGGCTGAGATTCAATCGCAATCCGAGGAGGCAAGGGCCGAAACTTTGATGGGTCTATGCAACGATTGAGCGTGGACCATCAGATCAGCGGAAGATCGACGGTCACAATTGGATTGGGGGTAGCCAATTGGGGACATAGGGGTGAAGAGAGAGCCAATCCTGGCCATTGGTTCTTATGGATTCAATGGCCAGGATTAAATTGGAGATCGTCCAATCGGGGAATCAGAGGGTGGCACAATAAACTTTTGCGATTGGTGATCGACGCAGTGGTGCGATGGCCGTTAGATTTAAATGGGAATCAACAGTGGGGATCGTAATCAGAGGGGTAACAAAGGGATGAGGCAGGGTGCAATGAGATAAGTGTGGACCATTAGATCACATGTAGATCAACGGTGGATATCGCACCCGCAGCTAAATAGAACATTTTACTCTCGCATTGGAAGATTTCACTTTACAAAGGAAAAAATGCTCCCGACCGATCTTCTGATTATGATTAGCGCTTTACACCTCAAAGCTTGGTCATAGCGCTAAATTACATGCAGATAAGGGGCTATGGACTAGGCCGAAAGGGGATTAGCCTATTATAGGATAAAAAGTGTGTTTTTAGGCCTAAAAACAATGTTTTTAAGGCCAAAAGGAGGTTCCGGTAAGGGGAAAGAGGTGTTTTAAAATCAAATGAAGGGGTTCACATGATCTTTAAAGGGTAATTTAATGGTTTAGAGGACTTAGGAAGGGGTTTTTGAGGTTTTATGGGGGAGTTTGAGAAGGGAGAAAAGGGGTTAAAATGGGGAATTTGCAGGGATACAAAGGAGCAAATGGAGGCTTTTCTGAGCATAATTGTTTCATAGAAAGTGAGGATTTCTTGATGGAAACAACAGTGAAGATCCTTTCTAAGGAAAAGGGCACACAGAGGCTTCAATAATGAGATATTTTCAGAGGAAATGTATCTCTTGGAGACTTATAAAAATATTTAGCCACCTGTTTGCTTGACAAAAAAATTATAGGTGGCTAACACAAGGAATAAGATGCTCATCAATGAATCTCCAAATTTCCCCTCCCAAGCATGCAAGCTAGCCAAATGGCTATCATCATGAATAATTAAAGTACTCAAGGAGGAAATAAGGTACTGTCTAGAGGTCCTCTCAAGGCATGGAGTCTGAAATGTATTGGGAAACATCCTTCCCATGTGGATCCTCCATCCCCAAGTAATCATCCATATAAAATGAGTCACCTCCCAACATGGTAACTCCTGAAAATGCTCCTCGACCTTGAGCTCCTGCAAAGTAGGTGGGATGAAAATCTAAACATGGTAGGCATAGGAGCCTACCCCACGCTTTCCTCCTCTCCACTTATGATAAGTGTAGAGTGAGTGTTGATCTTGGGCTGCAATAATATTACCCTCAAGTGGAAAAATGAAGACTAGATCTCTAAAGATCTCCTCTCCAATGTTGTGAATCAAGCTGGCCCAAATAATTCCATATGTGATGGATATGAGATCATCACCATATGGCATCCCATCAATCACATGGCCCACCTCAAAAAGAAACAAGTGTTTGGATGTGGTGGCAATATCTCCTCCCATGCTCCCATTAGAACATGCAATGCAGAAAGTGTGGGAATCCCCTTCCCAAAAGGACACATCCAACCCATGTGTCTCTCCCCCAATCATGATCTCAATAGAAATAAGAACAATATCAGAAAGTGAAATCATGATTAGCATCAAAATTAGGGAAATACTAAAGGTTTCATGTGGTCCAGGAAAGTACCAACAGTTTCCCATGGAGTTACAGTGCATTTTTGCAAACTGTTGCTTCAGAAAATAGTATGGAAAGTTGTTTTTTAATACCTAAATAATTATGTATTTCATCATGTTTACTAATGAATAGTAAATGGTTGGGTACATTAGCTAAACATACATGAATGGATAAAACACTTTCCCAAGGCCATATAAAATATGGCTATCTCCATCATACAATTTGGGCCAATGTTGACCTTGGATTTCAATGAAAAGCTTGCCCTCTTGTGGAGCAATGCACTGAATAGAAATGGTAAGGTTATGAAAATACTATGTTAGACAATCAATAAATGCAAAATAAATATTCTCACCATGTACTGAAAGTAAGATGATGGTGATATCCATAAACAAGCCTCCCATATGATATGCTCCCATCAAGAGGAATGAATCCTATGCTGCTAGAAGATCACCCTTCTTATGCTTGGAAATCCAAGTTAAGAAGATCATATCAATGTACTAGATGTTTCCATCCAATACTCCATCATTCTCACCTCCTCATTTTTTACCAATTGCATCAATTGTGAAGTGATCATGGGGACACTCCATCAATAACCCCAAGCTCCCAAGTGACAACATCGTTGGCCTATGAAAATAGGCTCCTACCAACTCATAGCTCCATTCTTTGACATGCATATTGTCAAAGACATCTCCCATAATGTTGCTACACATAAGAAGTTCCTCCCAAAGTGGAAGTACCTCTTGATCATCCAAGTCTAAGGAGTAGCCCCTTTGCACCATGATAGTGCCATCTCCTACTCTTGCAACATCATGAAAAATGTGAGAACAATTCTTCCCTTGCTCTCCCAAGGAAAACCAAAGCAACAAACATTTTTGTTGCTGCCTTATCTCTCCCTAATACAAGCCATAGAATAACATCATGATGGTTGCCTTGTATGATGCCCCATATAAACAAATCTTCTGCTGCCATATCATATTGGTGCCTTGCCATACCTCAATCCCTGACAACCTCTTGACAAAGGGTATGTCATATGATGGCCAAACTTTCTCAAGAGTAGCCAACGTAGCTTTGCCTCATGCTGCCCCATGTCATATATTTTCAAGTGGCTCACTAACCTCTTACTCTCCATCCATCCCCATACATCCACATGTTGGTGCCTCCCATCATGTTCTTCCTTAGCATTCTCCCAAGGAATACTACCGTCCTTCCAAATTAGATTTCTCCCCTTGCATTTCATAGGATGTTGAAATGCAACTCCTTGGAGATATTCTAGAGAAGACCTCTCATCAATTTTCCTCTTGAATCCACAAATATCTAAGTGTGATGAGGGAAAAACCTCCTGAAACTATTGAAGAACCTTGCACTCTAGGATGTGTGGAAGTGCACCTCTAATGAAATCTCTCCATGAGACCTCCTTTTCATCAATGGCCTTCCAAAACCAATAAGGTTCTGGATCTTCTACAGGTAGAAATTTCTCTTTGAGCTACGGAATGCTCATTGAGAAAGGGTCATTTGAGAAAGGAGAAAGGGTTTCTCACTTCAAGATGTATACCATATATCTCTTCTTCCTTCATTTCTTCATGAATGAAGCTGCCATTTGAATGCCCCCATAAGGAATGGGTCCTCTTTTCTTCATCATTACTCTTATACAGCATAGTGCAACTTCGTTGCTCTAAATCAGTAGTATACAAAGATGTATATCCCTCCATAATATTTGCTGAAATGACAAGAGATGGAAACTTAAGCATACCTTGGTGAAAGTTGGAAGCTTCATGTAGGGTTACAAGAGTTTCTTATTCATATGTGTTGGCTTCCCAAACTGCTGAAGATGAAGGCTGCTCCTTCATGGTTATAATAGTGTTGATACATGTCTCTTGTACTGGTGGTGAGGGCTTCTCTTCCTCTGAATTCTCCTTGCAAAATTTTCTGATAATCTTTTGAGAAAACTTAGCAAGAGTAGACACTCTTGCATGGCTCAAATGGTTGAACCACCAAGCATTTGCTTCACCTTCAAGGTGCAGTGCTGCAATTTCTACATCCTCTCTCTCTTGTACTATATGTAGTAGGAAGAAAGCCTCTAGCTTCATCACCCAAAAAATTTCTGCACATGTGAGTGATCCATCAAAAGTGGTCAATAGAAATTGATTTCCTCTCATCATCCCACAACTGTAGGATCTTCTTTCTTCCTCCAGCTGAATGAACTGTGGTAAAGCTAGAGCCTCCTTGAAGGCTCTAGATTTAGCTTTGTATTCAGCAAGGTATTCACTTAGAATTTCATATTCCAATTGTTCTTCATGCTTCATGTCTTCTCCTCTTTGAAAATAGGAAGTGCATGGCCCTTCCTCTTCTTGAAACCCTCTAGGAGTTTCCTTGAATTTATTCTGCTTAACCTCCTTGAAGAGGTTCTTTCTGGATCTGAAAAGTGATAAGACAAATCTCATTCTCTCCATCATTTTGATCTTCTTATTCTCTTTGTCTTCTGATAGCATAATGGTTGAAACTCATAGGCTGAGCCAAGACTATGCTCTGATACCACTGTAATATCCAAAAATGAGAATGCAGCAATGCATAAGCACAATACTGGAGTAGTAGTGAGAAATTATCTCATAAAATGTGTTTAGAACACATAGCCATCAATTATTTTAGTCATCAGTAATTTTCACCTATTTTAGATGACTAATTTTTTTGTCTAGGATTTCTAGAAACAGAATTCAAGAATCATGTGAGTTCTAGAAATCCCCTCAAAGATCAATTTTTCCACTATCCCTCCTCTCTGTTCAAGCATGGAAAATCTATCATCCTGATAAAACCCCATCCTGGACTGATGTCCCTTACTCTATCCATGCTTGTTGCCTTTGTCTACAACACTCTACCTTTGTTACCTAAGCCTTCTAATTTCATAATTTGTTTCGCCAAGTAAACCAAGCTTTCTCTCCTACTCATCAAATGCCTCAAGCAATGGTGGTGTCAAATTTATTTCTAGAAAGCCCTTAAAAGTTAAAGAATATTTCTAGATATCTAGGATGGTGGTGCATAAGTAGAGTGTCAAAACCCTGTATCTTCATTCAAAACCCCGATTCAAGATTTTTGTCAAAAACCTATTTTAAGAGCTTACAAATGAGTCAATTAGGTTTTCACTAGGTCATTCACTATCTTGATTCTCATTCGATTATATCCACAAGAATTCAAAGGTGAATTCAAGAGAGCACAAAGTTAAGGTTTATCATTGTCTAAAGAGCACCAAAGAAACTATAAAGATATCCTCCTGATCCAACATTAGGTCTACAATATCCAAGAATTTCTGCAAGAATGCCTTGTAATTTTCTCTATAGTAGAAAAAGGGCAAGGAAGGACACCTAAAGGAGTTCATAAAGGCATTTGAAGTTGATAAAAAGGTACAAAAAGCTGAAATCTACATGAAAGATCATGATCTCATGATAAGTGTAGTAAAGTACTGTCCATCAAAAGGCTTGTGCAAATCTCAAAAAGTCAGTGGCACATAAGCAACATTGCTCAAATAGTCAAAGAGATCATTGAAAGGATTTTTGGCCTCAAGCATGAAGTTGGTATAGGGACAACTACCCTTTGCCTACATCCCTACAAAAGAGACCAACAAGCTATCAAATAAGAACCTAAGGTGAGATGAGGTAAAAAGGAGGATAAACACAAGAAGCCCATTCATAACAATGAGAAAAGTAGTAGGTCTGTGTTTATTGGGAATATAAATATCTGACTGATTTGACCAAATAGTGGAAAAACACTTGGGTTATAAAAGCTAAAGAATTTCTCCAACCCTCCAAATAACCACTGAAGACTTTGATAGGCGTAATTAATGAGTTAAAATGCATGTTTTCATTGATGACTTTGAGAGCAGCCTAGTTTTCTTTTCTTGGTATCCCTAAAGGCTCAGAAATTGGGAGAATGAAAAAAATGGTCAAAATAAGTGACACAGAAGCCTCCTTCATCATAGCAGAGGGTTTCAAAGGAATTTCTAAATTGTCTTCTAAGATTAAGGAAAAGAGACACCAGATCCACTTGATCAAAAGGCAAATCCAAAGGTCTAAATATTTCCAAAGAAAGGGATATTGAGACACTGTGTGCCATTTCACTAACATAAACAAAGCATTAACTCAAGAATATGTTTTCTCACGAATATACAGTCAAAGTCATGTTCAAAAGGTATATAAGGGAAAACATAGTTTCACATCACCCAAACAAGTGTTCATGACAAGAAGGGATCATCATGGATCTGATCAATTGACCAAGTGCAAAAAGAGATAGTGGTTATAAGACTAGAGAAGATAGTAAGAGGAATTAGCAAATAGAAAGGTGAAAAATCAAACTTTAGAAAGGGGGTTTTTAAGTTAAATTATTTCAAAAAAAGGTATATAGCATTACAACCTCTCTTTTACCGCACAATTCGATCATTTTCCAAATAGAGTGAAGTTTTTCAGTTTCCGCATGCATCCTCGAGTGAAAATTTCTTGGTGTTGTGTTCCTCTAGGAATACGTTGCGCACCTATAGTTTACCTCACTGTAATTTTGTTCTGAGTTTTGTGTGCCTGTAGGTGGGCGCTGCACTCTTTCAGGCTCGCCCGACGTGCAGAGTGATGGCCCGAACAAGTGTGCAGCCTTACCCAAGGGCGCTGCCCTCCTGCCATAGCATCCAACCACTCGACACATGGCACGTTGCTACGCTTTTCTCGATGGCATGCAACATGCCCGACATGCAGGAGTGAAGGCCCAAGACCACAGTCATAGTGCCCAAACCAACGGTGCTACGCTCTGGCCACTGCATCCATACATCCACCCAACGCCACATGTAGAGTTGCCCACAGTGCTGCTCTCCAGCCACTGTCCAAACATTGCATGACTATGAAGATTATCATGAAGTACTTCACCTGTGAGGGTAAGTTATTCAGAGTCTACTCCTATCACGTAATAATCCTCTTGCATTTCACCAGAACCAAGCTACTACACATGCCCTACTACCTTTGCAAAATTATTGAGAAAATGTCTTCCATCATGCAAAGGAGGCCTCCATCCCAACAAATGTCAAGCATCTTTCATCATTCCCTCATCAAATTAATTGTCTCATACCAACTATAACAACAAGGCATTCCCTGGGAGGTTTTTATCGCCCATGATGATTTCAAAACTCCACAGCCCGTCCCTCCACAAATTATGCCATCATCTTCTCAAAATCCTCCTCACACACCTCCATCACCCTCCCCTAACCTTGGTTCATCTTCTTCACATGAATCATTCCCTCAAACAGACCCTCCTCATTTTCTTTCCCCTGAGAATATAAACATGAAGAAAGCAGTGATGATCATGAAGAAAGAAATGGTGATCATGAAGAAAAAAATAAGGGAGAGAGTGATGATCATGAAGAAAACAATGATGGAAATAATGATTAAGATGAAGAAAGAAGTGAAGAAGAAGAAGATTTCAAAGAGGGATATGGCCAAGAAGGGAACAGTGAAGGCAATAACAATGATGAGTGTGTGGATGAAGAAGAAAACAGAGGTAAAAATAATGATTCAAATGTTGAGCTAAAAATCCAAAATACTGGGTCTGAAAGTGAAGAAAATGACACTAAGGGTACAAATACAGACAATGGAGAGGAGACATATGAAAGCAATGGATAAAGCAAGAATGATAGTGACAAGAATATCACAGGTAGCCAAGACACAGGGTTTAAAGTTGTTTTCAATAAGCAACGAAATGATGACAAAGGGCCAAGTAATGAAGACAATAAACAGGGTAGTGAAGAAAAGATCAATCAAAGGGACTCATCTAATAAATAAGGGAATGATTCTCACAATGATGAGAAGACCAATAAAGGTGCCCAAAGAAGTGACCCTACAAATAGTGCTAACAGTGATATAAAGAATGATATTGACAGTGAAGACAGTGGACCAAAAGATCAAAATGAGGACACTTATGAAAGTAAATAAATGACCAACATAGGCGCCTCTAACAGTGTAAAAATAGAGCATGGCAGTCTTGAAGGTCTTGGCAGCAAGGAAAACTTGAAAGAGGTTGAGGATGCTTATCAAAAGGATAGCCAAGAGCAAGGCAAGAAGGACACTCACACAGAAATCATCCATGAAGAAGAAAACAATCTCAAGGTGATTAGTGACCAAACCTTGCAAGTGGAACTTATGGCACCTTTCACCATCACTTATGAAAAATGAAGGTGGCATGTGTTTGTTGCCTCCAAAAGGCAAAGGGCCATGCACTCCTCCTCAACTCAAATGAATAAAAAATCTAAACAAAAATTGAAGAAGGAGAAAGACAATCATGAGGAAGAAAGAGAATTTGAACTCATTCACATAGACAATAATGAGGAAAATGAGACAAGGATAGTCAATTCTCTTCTACAAGACCGGAATGCATAGATTAAAGACTTGGAGGCTGAGCTAGAAAGATTAAAGGATCTCATTCACTTCCTACAAATGCAGAACAAACAAATGAGTAGCCAGCTGGCCATCTATGAAGCACGGGCGCTAAAATATAGGAAGGAGGCTCAAAGATCACAAGTATAGTTGGAGGAATACATGGACGTTTATGAGGAAAATAGTGATGAAGAGGGGCAAGCTAGAAAGAGACCTAAGACTATGGGTCTTAGGAAAGCATTGGCAAAAAAAAGAGAGGAAGAATCATCCCAAGCACAACAATTTCCCCTCACCAAACTCCTTGCCATGGAAATTGAACATATTAGAGAATCATGGCTTGAAAGGGCCAATATACATTTAGAGGCCAAACTAGAGAAGGCCAACAAAGACTTGAGCTTACAAAGGAGGATGACTGAGCACTACAAACGGAGAAATCACTTTGCAAGACAAAAGCTCAAAACTGCCCAAAATGACGGCCCGACACCAAATGATGAAAAATACCAAGCTAGGCTTGGTATTTTGGCCCAAGTTTCTCTACAGGTCTCTAAGGACCCTTGAGGCACCTACCTACCAAATTTGAGAAAAATTGAACAAGTTTTTGTTTTTTGCAAATTTTGAGCCTAGGAACGCAGCACCCCCCATGCTGCGCTTTTTCCTAGGGAATATTCAAAGGGAAAATCTTACATTTTTGGATTCCCCATCATGATAGGAGTATTATCACCAAACTTCAACTTAATTGGAGTTTTTTTGATCCCCCAAGAGGGTAAAAAACACTCAATATTTCACCTTTCTACCCTCTTTTTTGAGCAGGTGTTGTGCTCCTGGTAGTCTTTGTTTTTTCCACGTTTTGGGAAACTTTCAGAGGTCATATTGAGGAAAAAAATGTAGATCTAGAAATTATTCTTCCACGGCTTTGCAACAGGCCATCACGGAGCCTTTTTCGATATCGAGAAGGCCTCCTAAACTCTGTTGCGAAAAGACCTTTTTCTGTGTTGCGCTCCTAGAAAATTTCAAAGTTTTTGAGACAATATGATGTGTTCCTATGTGTAACTGAGAAAATCTTCTTTAGGAAAGTTTCATCATGTATGTCAAAGCCTAAAAGTCAATATTTTTGCTATTTTAGTCCAAAAAAGATATTTTGGAAGATATTTTGTACCTTGGACCTTGTAGCGCCTTAAGGACAAGTTAGGATATTTGTTTTTGGCAAATAGGCTTCTAGATGCTCTAGTGGGATCTCTTCCTCTTTGATTGTTATATAAGCTATGAGGATTCATTTTAAATAGTTGGGACTTGCTATGTTTAAGAGAAATACATGGTTTTATGAGCTTGGAGAAGATATTGGTTTTATGAAGTGAATGAATGGATTGTGTGGCTTGATGTTGGAGAAGCTTGCTTGCAGGATTCCATAGCTTGGTGAATGGTGATGTTTTTCTAACTTGTTAATGTTTTATTGTCCTAATTTTGTTTCAGTCTTCTTGTTTTCTATAGATCAAAAAAGTATAGGTTTAGATATGCTCATGGAAGCACCTCAAACCTCCTGTTTGGTATAGTTTTGATGTTTTCTTATTTTAGTACATATTAAGGAATTCTTGACTGCTCCTTAGGCCCACTAAAACTTGTTCTTTGTTTCATGAATGATTATTATGTTAGCTTATAAATATGATTCATGGTATGCCCTACTTATTTAAATTTTTCAAAACCTTATTGTGAAGCTTTTCTATGGAATACAGATTGATTAGGTTAAGACAAAGAGGTCTTGCTTTGATCTTTCCCTTTGCCCATGTTCACCAACTTTTTTTAGAGTTCCTGATAGTTTGATATATGTTGTTTAGGATTTCCCTCTCCATATACTGAGTTGTTTGTTTATCTTCTGTGTTTTCTCAAAAAGTTGAAGGTGAATTTCTAAAGTTAGGAGTTCCAATGCTTCTATGTATCATCGGAATGTTCATCTTACATGTTTATCAGTTTGAGTATTGTTCATAGAGATTAATGGTTTTCCCTACCTCATGAGTTATTGATTTTATACTATATCTGTTTAAGACCTCTTATTTTTTCCCAAACTTAATGTTCACCTCATACATCACCTAAAGGATCCATTAACCTTGCTAAATTGGCCTTGCAATACACTCTTCTTCATCATTTAAACACCCTAGACTTCATCTGACCCCATAGCCCTATTGATTTGACAATATCTCATTTCCACCTATCCTACTTAGTCATATTACCCCAACCCAAAACAAAAAAACAAATTACACTTAACAAATAGCCTAAAATCAATAATTTGAAGCAAACAAGTTCACATCCTTCGCACAATAGAGAGAGCCCTCTCTGAGTCCAGGAAGGCTAGGTCCTAGGACTCCAAAGACTATTCTGATGTTACCCTTTCATTTAGTTTAGCTAATATGCCAAATCACGAGACCCTGACATAATGGCGATCATGGTGGGACTAAGTACATAGTAGCCTAAAAACTCTTATAGACTCTTTTAACCCCCAGTTAAACTTTGAAAATTCTATGATTTGTAAAATAAAACACCTCATCATTTTCACCAACACAAATGGTGATCTTGATGAAACCTCTGATGTCAGTGACAAACTAAGTATCCCTTAGGACTTCAGAAACCTTCATCAAATCATAAAGAACTTAACTGATAGCCTAAGAGTAGAATCTAGCTTTTTCACCATCTTAGCAAATTGATGACTCAGTTATAGGACACTCTTACAAACCTTAAGGGTCGCATATAGAAAACTAAGAAAACCCTAAAACATTTCTAGATTGGATTTTTTGTCAATATTGGTGGTGGACCATAGAAGACATATCTTCAAAACAACCAAAAATATCCACTTGGCGACTCCACTAGCCTCCAGTAGGCCCTTTAAATTTTGCTAAAGTATTTATAGACTCCTGTAGGACTGCATCAAAACAACCTTAGGAAATATAGAACCTTAGTCACAGACAATGCGAGTTTGATAGCACCTAGAGAGGCCAGCCTTCCGAAAGTAGTCATAAACTTTCAGCCTCTCTAAATTTTGAATTTGAAAACTGGCTCCACAAAGAATCAATACCAAATCTCATCCGAACCCAAACCCTCCTACTATAGTTGATGACCCAAAAAGGATTTTGTGGCAAACTTCTGAAACTGGAAACCTAGCTACTTATAGGACCATTCATAGAGCAAGCTTTGTACCTTAACATCTTACAACATTCCAAGACCCCCAGTTTGACTTGCACCATACTAGAAACATTTTCAGAACCAAGTCACAAATTAAAATCGACCATACCGATCTTGAGCCCATAAACTTGCAGCAGAGTCCTAACAGAGAAGCTTCTCCTTCCACACCACCTGATCTACAACTTCTCCATCACTTTGGCTCTTTTCACCCCAAGTCTGATCAGAATCAGTTTACTGGTCCAAGAACTTCTGCCACACCCATTAACACCACCACTATGCAAACCACTCCGTCTCATATCACAAATCCTCCACTTGTAAATCCACCATTAGCTCCCACCATGGGAGCATGGTATGCGCCCCTTGTATTACCGCAACCTTTGGTACCTTTGCCAAATGATTAGCAATATAGAATCGCACACTTCATCGGGGTTGAATCCACTACTGCCCAACAACATGTAGATAGAATTAATGATGCTTTGGATTACATGGAATTACAAGAGGAAACCATGAAAATAAGAATGTTCGCCCAAAGCCTAGGAGGAGAAGCTAAGAAATGGTTGAAAATCCTAACTCCCAACAGTATACATGATCTCCCTTCCCTTTACCAAACTTTCACAAACAAATGGGAAATCAATAAAAACCCTTTTCAAATCCTCTCGGAATATAGCAACCTCAAAAGAAACACGGGGGAAAGTGTCCAAGACTATTTCAATAGGTTCAATAGTGTTTACAACGCGCTACCGCCGAAAATGAAACCCCCATTAGGGCTAGCCTTAGCTAAATTCCTGGAGGGTTTTGACCCCGACATGGCCTATCAATTAAGGGAAAGAGAGCCCCTAACTCTAGAAGACATGCAAAAATGAGTTATAAGTGTAGAAGCCAAATTAATTGAAAAAAGAGCTAGGCTAAGATTAGAAAAGAGGGTAACATACAAAAATGACACCATGCCCTCCACCTCCTCATCTGATTTCAAGATGGAAAACCTTCTTAGGACCATGGAAATAATGATGGAAATAATAAGCATAAACGAAAGAACACCCCCTAGGGACAACCAAACAAATCCCCAAAACATGAATCGGAATCAACACTTTAGAAGAGACCCGCCCCAAAACAGACCAAGGGAAAATGATCAAAAAATCAGGCCACCCTTCCAAGATAACTATGTTGACGAAGGGGAAAGGGATATTGGACAACCAGATGAGAATCATCTAAACTTATTAGGCTTTGATAGTGAGGGTGAGGTTTTTCTCACATAAGAAGAACAAGATATTTTCTCCTCAAAACAAGATGAAACAAGCTATGAAGATTTCGAAGATCACGAATTGGGATTAGAAAATGCCATAATGGAAGTCCATAGGCAATATGATCTTAGGAGTAAGAAAAACCAAGACAACTCTAGGAAAAACAACTCAGACACTGTTGTTAAGAAAACTCCCGAAAACATTCCTAAAAGAATAGCAGATAATAACAATACCATGGCTAAGAAAGCTGATCCTAACACAGATAAAATCATCAAATCAAGTATTGGCACAAGTTGTCCTAGCAACCTCTGCTAGTGGCCCTGAGAAAACTCTAATTAACAAAGCCTTGAATCAAAGTCCACAAATTAAAAATGTGGAGAAATTTATGGCTGATAAAATTGATGTAAATATGTCTAAAACTCATGTACGTTTTAGCTTTGAAGGAGAGATCACTAAAATCAAAATAACCATCCCTCTCACTGAACTGGTAACTTGGGATATGTACCGCTCCCAATTCTTGAAAGTATTGAACATAATAAATGATACCAACACTCTAAATTTGACAAATGATAAACCAGAGTTGTTGTTCGGACCCGAAGTAGATGGAAAATACCAGGAAGGAGCCATTCCCCCATTCTATGTTAGCCTAAACATACATGACAAAATCCTACATAATGCCATGCTAGACTCTGGTGCCTCTCACAACCTCATGCCAAAGGTAGTGATGGAAATATTGGGCCTAGAAATAACTAGGCCCTACAAAGATCTGTATTCCTTCAATTCAAGAAGAGTTAAATGCTTGGGCCTGATCAAGGAGTTATGTGTCTATCTAACACAAATCCCTGCTAAGAGCCTAGTCGTGGATATTGTTACACCATTTTTTGTGTTGGGAAAAATACTGAGGAGGGGGGGGGGGGGTGAATCAGTATTTAGGGCAAACTAAAACTTTTTACTTTTTCATGCTCTAAAACCCATACGCTACTTTCCTTTAGTAAACTCGCGTATACACGTGGATATCCTTCATACAACTCGCTTATTAGCAGAGATCTAAATATGCAGATATTAACTTAGTTTTTTTTGCAATATTCATTCATCTGATGTTAAGTTATCAGTAAACATGTGCAGGAACAATAGAATAAACCATCACACAAAGCATCACACATGAACACCAGGATTTTTTAGGTGGAAACCCAAGTCTGAGAAACCACCACTGCCATTGCTCGACCTTCAATATTTTATTATAGAGAAAGCATCTTACAATATATGTCAAAAGTAGATTACTACATACACGCAGGCACCCACCTGCGCTCGCTTACCAGCCTCTCCTGGAAGGGAGCTACAACCCCCTGACTCGTTTACCAGCCTCTCCTGGAAGGGAGCTACGACCCCCCGATCTCGTTTACCAGCCTCACCTGGAAGGGAGCTACGACCCCCCCATCTCGTTTACCAGCCTCACCTGGAAGGGAGCTACAACCCCCTGACTGAAGGCTACAACCCTCAGCACCACCTTGGACCACGTTTCATCAATTTTCACACTGGATCCAACCACTTCAATAGAACACAACTTGTAGGCCAAAATTCATCATATTTCCGTACCGGACCCACTCCACACTTTTAAGCACAGTCAAACATGAAACTGATACATATAACTCACTGTCAGATATCAGTAAACCAACAGAACAGATCAGACATTTCTTACCACAGACTTCAGCAAACCCTAGTTTGCATACGCGCTTTCCTTTCACTGATGTCGCGTATATACGCGCTTCCGTTCACATAAACCAGCGTATACTTCTGTACATATTACATAGCTAATTTCATTGCGCATACGCGCTTTCTCTTCAGTGAAGCCGCGTATATACGTGCTTCCTCTGCGGCGAACCAGCGTATGGTTCTTCAGACATTTAGGTCATGGCAATTCTTCATCACACAGATTTAACCCTTTACTTCAGACAGATGTTCACCTCATCTCAGATTTAAGTATTCCATAAACAGATCTAGCAAATACAGATACATTTCAGATCTAGATATCCTGCTTCATCATTTCTTCATAGGTGCATCATTAATTCAGATCTATCATCAAACCTTTACCCTTTCCATACAGATATACTTCACAGAGAAGTATTCACTCAAGCTCAGACATCTTGCACCCACACTCATATGTTTTGCACAATGAATTTCATCTCTTTATATAGGTTTACCCTTTTTCAATACCATGAGCCAAAACCACATTACTTCCGATGGTATTCCTGGACGGGGTCATTTAGACGAAACATTACCCAATACAATGGGTCAATACCATGGTGGTTACCCCTGGTTTTTCACTTTTTGAGTGCTTTTGCCCATACGCGACTTGGGACGTTGTTTCCCGCGTGCATACGCGACTTCTCCTAGACAGATCCGCGTACGCCTTGAGACATACTCTTTTCATCATAGATATAGCACATATTGAATTCCTTTCTTCATTACCTTCTCTAATCTCTGTAGATACATCAGATTTACATCATTTAACAAGTTTATCAAGACATATTCTATCAAGCACAACTTCATCAAGTAGGTTGTCATCATCTTCATCAAGTGGGTTGCCATTCACGGACAACACTCTATCAAGTGGGTTTTTCATCAAGGACAACACTCAGCATCATATTGCCAATAGACATCATATCACATCAGATTTACATCATTTACCAAGTCCATCAAGTCAAGAATAACTTCATCAGGTGGTTTGCCATCAAGGACAACACATGTCAACAATCTCATGTCATCATCTTCATTCAAGTTGCTACCAAGGACAACACTGCATCATATTTCCAACAATCTCCCCCTTTGGACTTGATGGCAACCACGATGGTGTTTGGTTTTCACAACAGATAGGTACATTAAGAATACACTGACACCATGTCACTCTCCCCATTTTTGACACCATTCTTTCTCTTCATTCAAACACCATGTCACTCTCCCCCTTTGACATCAAGGGCAAAGGGTGGATCAAAACCAACACTCTCTCCCCCTGTTCTCCTTAGGTAGAAGAAGCATTCTGCAGATCTGATGTATACTGAAGTGACCAAGCTCCCCCTGAGTTCATGCTGAATCTTCAAACATAATTTTCAATGAAGTACATGACTATATGATCTTCCTATCACCAAAGACTCATACTTACATCAAATATCCAACCAAGTGGATTTACATATGAGACTCAATTACCCAACCAAGTGGGTTTACAAATTTGTCAAGTCCTTACATGACTGAATATTACAATTTTCATCATGGGTCTCAACAAGACCTTTTCATCAAATCACAAATATGACCATTTATGACCAATACCAAAAAGACTTCAAAGAACATATTTCAGAATCATCATATTGCCAACAATGCATTATACTCAGCAAAGCTAATGCTCCCACTGAATCTGTGCATCCAAGCATCCTTTCCATATGACTAAGGCTCCCCCTTAGTTTGTGCATCCTGAACACTTCCACCAACAAATCATCAAGGCATCTTTATCAAAACATTAGAAATAGAATTATGAGAACTGGAACACCACCAGAGATACCAAACCGTATCAGAGATACCAAACAGCACTGCAGCTGTGCTGAAGAGAGATGACCCCAAACAGAAATTTGTCACTAATCAGACATATGCGGTTTTATGTGCATGAACTCATGTATATACGCGACTGTGTTTCAGGAAACCTGCGTATCCAATACCATCTTCTATATTTTAACCAGATCTGATCCTCTGTGAGAAAAAGACAGTGTTCAGCTTCTTTCTGAGATATTTGAATGTTTCCCTGGACTACAGATAGATAGAACAGTGTAGTTGAGTCTTCAAGCGTCATCCAACGATTGTAGCATAAGCACATTAGTAACCAAGCCTTCAGATTCTTTGCAGCATCAATACAATCTTTCCAAGAGAGATTATTATACCAGCACAACATCTTCAAATATGTGTCAATCATCCATGTGGTCCAATATCACCATGATCTTTAAGATTTAACATGAAATAACATATGTAGGGAAAAGATCTCAACCATAGTAACAAACTCTGCATGATCTATTTTTATCTCTGAATCATAAGACTTCCAATTCATCCAAGTGTGAGCACAAAAGATACTTTTCAGCAAACAAGGCTCAAAATCTCATCATAATAAACCATATACCAAGTCATCATCATTTAAGCATGAGTATCACAGAATAAGCACTCATAGTGCCAACAATGCAATTATTAGTATTCAACCCTATCGCTTCCACATCTCCAAACAGCAACTCCAACTTATCATTAATGAATACGCGACCGTGTGTCTGCTAGAAATCGCGTGTATACGTGATTTTTGTTCATAGAACCCGCATGGAAAGTGGAAGTACAGAAATTTTTCACATTCCTTCATCTCCCCCCCGAACTTGTACTTCTCGTACCGTCGTCTTCATACCGTATGCTCTCACGTATTAAATACATATAACCAGAAAAACTGAATCAACCATGAGAGTCATCATACATTGCTCCCTCCTGTGACGATACATTACTAAATCTCATAATGTATCCCACATCATTCCTGCAGCCAATAAGAGAAGTAAGCTTCAGAAGCGGATGACTGCAGTAGGGTCAGAATTCCCTACGTTTCTGATTGGTCCTCATTCTTTTTCCAAATTTGCTTGAACTTCCTAACTATGTGCTGAAAATTCTCCACTTTCTCAGATCTGTTCAACCTGCATTCCTTTTCTATATGTCCATACTTGTTACAAGAATAACATCTCATGTGTCCAGAGAAATAAGCATAAGAATCATAATGAGTATTTCTAATCTTCCTCCTTTTACAATCAGCTGCTTTATGTCCATACTTGTTACATGAAAAACAATATCCCTTGAAAAAACCAGAGTGAGATCTGTTTGTTTGAGGCTGAAATGATCTGCTCCTGCAATTTGCTACAATATGCCCATAGTTATGACATTTAAAGCATTCAACATTATTGACTGATTTCCTTTGAGATTTCATCATTGTTGGTTGACCTTTTGTCTCTTTCAACACTTCAGGTTTTGCATTGACATTCTCTGAATTTTTAGCACTTCCTTGTGAGCTAGATTCTCCTTTAACAATTTCATGGAAACCAAGACCAAGTTTGATAGCAGGAGACCTTTGATTACTCAGAATATTGTCCAAAATATTAGTACTATCTTGAAACCTCAAAAGTTTAACCTTTTCTTCTAATTTACCTTTGAGAATGTTTACCTCAATCTCCAAGGCTTGACATTGCTTTGTCATGCTTTCTTCTTTCCTTCTTCTATCTTCTACTTGATCCTTCAGATTCAGAATCTCTTCTTTCAACCAATTTTCGTTTTCTTCACATGTTTGTTGCAGCTCTTCATTCTTCTTATTTGATTTTTCCAGATCTTCTTTGAGAGAGATGATTTCTGCTTCAAGGCCTTCCTTTTCAAATGATTGTAGAGGTTCCTCATTCTTCTTACTTGATGCTTCAAGATCTACTTTTAGAGATATGTTTTCTGCTTCAAGTCCTGCATTCTTCTTATTTGATTTATCCAAGTCTTCCTTGAGGGAGATGATTTCTGCTTCAAGTTTTTCACCTTGATTGGTTGCATGAGCGTACAATCCTTGATATTTGTCTATCTGTCCATTTAGTGTCTCAATCTTTTCATTCATCCTAGAGATCACATCTTTGTAGATAGATCCCTTCCTTTCAAATTGATACCAATCATTACTTCCATCATTTGGTTCTAGAATTTTATTCTCCTTAGATGATGTTTGCTGATCTTCAACTTTAATCTTGACAGCTTCTTCTAGATCCATACTGTTACTTTCACTATCTTTGCCTTTGCATATACAGGTAAGTGAAATACAAGAACAACGATTAATACCTGTTTCATCTTCTTCACTTTCTGCTATACATGATTTTTGAGGTATCTCCTTTCCTTGAGTAGCCTTCTTCTTTTGCTTCTTTGCCATGAGCACTTGTAGAGCTTGGTCAGAATCTTCTTCGTCTTCACTGGACACTTCATCATCATCTTCATTTGCATAATAAATCTTCCTTTTTCCAAATTGTTTCCCTTTACCACATTTATCTCTATAAGGACATTTAGCAACATAGTGACCAACTCTTCCACAATCAAAACATTTGAAGGGAAGTTTACCTTTGAATTTTCCGGTACCTAGTTGGAGTTTTCTCACAAAATTCGCTTCTTCTTCTTCGGATATATAGCTGGATTCTTTGACAACTTCCTTTTCTTTTCCTTTTGTAGATGCCTTAAAAGCAGTTTCTTTGATTTGAGAAGGACCTCCTTGTCTCATTTCAAAAGCAGTCAGAATACCATGTAATTGAACAATAGTAAGAGTTTGAAGATCTTGCCTTTCTTCAATAGCTGAAACTTTAGAGTCAAATTTTGAAGTCAAGGATCTTAAGAATTTTTCCACCAGAGTAGTATCGGTTATGGTTTCACCCAAATTTCTCATTCGATTTACAATATCGTCCAGACGTAAGAAGAAATGGGCAATACTCTCATCACTATGCATCTTCAAATTTTCATATTCAATTCTAAGAGTTTGGAGTTTTGCACTTTTTACCTTTGTATCTCCTTCATAACTCAGAATGATTTTGTCCCATATTTCTTTTGCTGAATTTAGATGCATCACTTTATCAAATTCTGGTTCAGACATGCTTCCTAATAATACATTCACTGCTTTGGCATTGATTTCATACTTCTTCCTTTCCACTGCATCAGTAGGAATACTTGCTGGGTATTGATAACCTTCTTCCACGATTGCCCATACATTTGCACCAAGAATTTGCAGATAGGCTTTTGTTCGTACCTTCCAGAATATCAGATTTCTTCCATTGAATAGAGGTGGCTTCATAGACATTACTCCTTCAAGACTTCCCATTGCGACGGATCTCCTTCAAGCGATCAAGCTTCTGCAGAAGAACCTGCTTTGATCAATTGTTGGGAAAAATACTGAGAGGGGGGGGGGGGGGGGTGAATCAGTATTTAGGGAAAACTAGAACCTTTTAATTTTTAATGCTCTAAAACCCAAACGCTACTTTCCTTTAGTAAACTCGCGTATACACGCGGATATCCTTCATACAACGCGCGTATTAGCGTAGATCTAAATATGTATTTATTAACTTAGTTCTTTGCAATATTCATTCATCCGATGTTAAGTTATCGCAAACATGATTTAGAACAAGGCATTTAAACCATACACACAAAGCATCACATGAACACTAGGATTTTTAGGTGGAAACCCAAGTCGGAAACCACCGTCAGCAGCTTGCTCACCTCTTCGAATATTTTATTATAGAGAAAACATCTTACAATATATGTGCTGGTGCAGACTTTCATCAAAGACGCAGCACTCCACCTCGCGCCGTTTTTACCAGCCTCTCCCCGAAAGGAGCTCCAACCCCCGACTCGCGGCACGCTCGGAAGGGAGCTCCAACCCCCTGACTCATTTACCAGCCTCACCTGGAAGGGAGCTACGACCCCCTGATCTCGTTTACCACCCTCACCTGGAAGGGAGCTACCACCCCCTGACTGAAGGCTACAACCCTCAGCACCTCTTTGGACCACGTTTCATCAATTTTCACACTGGATCCAACAGCTTCAAAAGAGCACAACTTGTAGGCCACGTTTCATCATATTTTCAGACTGGACCCACTCCATACTTTTAAGCACAGTCAAACATGAAACTGATACATATAACTCACTGACAGATATCTCTAAACCAGCAGAACAGATCAAACTTTTCTTACCACAGACTTCAGCAAACCCTAGTCTGCATACGTGCTTTCCTTTCACTGATGTCGCGTATATACGTACTTCCGTTCACATAAACCAGTGTATACTTCTGTACATATTACAGAGCTAATTTCATTGTGCATACGCGCTTTCTCTTCAGTGAAGACGCGTATATACGCTCTTCCTCTGCGGCGAACTAGCGTATGGTTCTTCAGACATTTAGGTCATTGCAATTCTTCAGAACATATACATCACACAGATTTAACCCTTTACTTCAGACAGATGTTCGCCATATCTCAGATCTAATCATTCCATCAACAGATCTAGCAAATACAGATACATTTCAGATCTAGATATCCCGCTTCATCATTTCTTCATAGGTGCATCATAGATTCAGATCTATCATCAAACCTTTACCCTTTCCATACAGATATACTTCACAGAGAAGTATTCATTCAAGCTCGGACATCTTGCACCCACACTCATGATTTTCACAATGAATTTCTTCTCTTTATATAGGTTTACCCTTTTTCAATACCATGAGCCCCTTTTTCAATACCATGAGCCAAAACAATATTACTTCCGATGGTATTCCTGGACGAGGTCATTTAGACGAATCATTACCCAATACAATGGGTCAATACCATGGTGGTTACCCCTGGTTTTGCACTTTATGAGCGCTTTTGCCCATACGCGACTTGGCACGTTGTTTCCCGCGTGCATACGCGACTTCTCCTAGACAAATCTGCGTATTCCTTGAGACATACTTTTTCCATCATAGATATAGCACATACTGAATTTCTTTCTTCATTACCTTCTGTACTCACTGTAGATACATCATATTTACATCATTTAACAAGTTTATCAAGACATATTCTATCAAGCACAACTTCATCAAGTAGGTTGCCATCATCTTCATCAAGTGGGTTGCCATTCAAGGACAACACTCTATCAAGTGGGTTGTTCATCAAGGGCAACACTCAGCATCATATTGCCAACAAACATCTTATCACATCAGATTTACATCATTTACCAAGTCCATCAAGTCAAGAATAACTTCATCAGGTGGATTGCCATCAAGGACAACACATGCCAACAATCTCATGTCTTCATCTTCATTCAATGGGTTTCCATCAAGGACAACACTCTGCATCATATTGCCAACAATCTCCCCCTTTGGACTTGATGGCAACCACGATGGTGTTTGGTTATCACAACAGATAGGTACATTAAGAATACAATGACACCATGTCACTCTCCCCATTTTTGACACCATTCTTTCTCTTCATTCAAACACCATGTCACTCTCCCCCTTTGACATCAAGGGCAAAGGGCGGATCAAAACCAACACTCTCTCCCCCTGTTCGCCTTATGTGGAAGAAGCGTTCTGCAGATCTGATGTATACTGAAGTGACCAAGCTCCCCCTGAGTTCATGCCGAATCTTCAAACATATTTTTCAATGAAGTACATGACTCTATGAAATTCCTATCACCAAAGACTCATACTTAGATCAAATATCCAACCAAGTGGATTTACATATGAGACTCAATTACCCAACCAAGTGGGTTTACAAAATTTGACTCAGCTACCCAACCAAGTGGGTTTACAAATTTGTCAAGTCCTTACATGACTGAATATTACAATTTTCATCATGGGTCTCAACAAGACCTTTTCATCAAATTACAAATATGACCATTTATGACCAATACCAAAAGACTTCAAAGAACATATTTCAGAATCATCATATTGCCAACAATGCATTATACTCAGCAAAGCTAATGCTCCCCCTAAATCTGTGCATCCAATCATCCTTTCCATATGACTAAGGCTCCCCCTTAGTTTGTGCATCCTGAACACTTCCACCAACAAATCATCAAGGCATCTTTATCAAAACATTAGAAATAGAATTATGAGAACTGGAACACCACCAGAGGTACCAAACAGTATCAGAGATACCAAACAACATTGTAGCTGTGCTGAAGAAAGCTGACCCCAAACAGAAAATGTCAGCAACCAGACATACGCGGTTTTATGTGCATGAACTCGCGTATGTATGCTACTGTGTTTCAGGAAACCCACGTATCCAATACCATCTTCTTTATTTTAACCAGATCTGATCCTCTATGAGAAAAATACAGTGTTCAGCTTCTTTCTGAGATATTTGAATGCTTCCCTGGACTATAGATAGATAGAACAGTGTAGTTGAGTCCTCAAGCATCATCCAACGGTTGTAGCATAAGCACATTAGTAACCAAGCCTTCAGATTCTTTGCAGCATCAATACAATCTTTCCAAGAGAGATTATCATACCAGCACAACATCTTCGAATATGTGTCAATCATCCATGTGGTCCAATATCACCATGATCTTTAAGATTTAACATGAAATAACATATGTAGGGAAACGATCTCAACCATAATAACAAATTCTGCATGATCTATTCTTATCTCCGAATCATAAGACTTCCAATTCATCCATGTGTGAGCACAAAAGATACTTTTCAGCAAACAAGGCGCAAAATCTCATCATAATAAACCATGTACCAAGTCATCATCATTTAAGCATGAGTATCACAGAATAAGCACTCATAGTGCCAATAATGCAATTATTAGTATTCAACCTGCTGCTCCCCCTGAACCAGTGCTCCTCCTGAACCTCTGCTCCTGATCTTCAGCTGTCATCCCAATTCTCTTATCATAAATGCATATGCGACTGTGTCTACTAGAACTCGCGTGTATATGTGAATTTTGTTCATCAAACCCGCGTATGGAAAGTGAAGCATAGAAATTTTTCACATTCCTTCATCTCCCCCTGAACTTGTACTTCCTGTACCTGTCTTCTTCATATCAGATGCTCTGTCAGAAATACATATAACCAGAATAATCAAATCAATCATGAGAGTCATCATACATTGCTCCCCCTATGATGATACATTACTAAATCTCATAATGTATCCCACATCATTCCTGCAGTCAATAAGAGAAGTAAGCTTCAGAAGCGGATGACTGCAGTAGGGTCAGAATTCCCTACATTTCTGATTGGTCCTCCTTCTTTTTCCAAATTTGCTTGAACTTCCTAACTGTGTGCTGAAAATTGTCCACTTTCTCAGATCTGTTCAACCTGCATTCCTTTTCTACATGTCCATACTTGTTACAAGAATAACATCTCATGTGTCTAGAGAAATAAGCATAAGAATCATAATGAGTATTTCTAATCTTCCTCCTTTTACAATCAGCTGCTTTATGTCTATACTTGTTACATGAAAAACAATATCCCTTGAAGAAACCAGAGTACCTTTCTATGTAGGAACTGTTTGTTTGAGGCTGAAATGATCTGCTCCTGCAATTTGCTGCAACATGCCCATAATTATGACATTTAAAGCATTCAACATTATTGACTGATTTCCTTTGAGATTTCATCATTGTTGGTTGACCTTTTGTCTCTTTCAACACTTCAGGTTTTACATTGACATCCTCTGAATTTTTAGCACATTCTTGTGAGCTAGATTCTCCTTTAACAGTTTCATGGAAACCAAGACCAAGTTTGATAGCAGGAGACCTTTGATTACTCAGAATATTATCCAAAATATTAGTACTATCTTGAAACCTCAAAAGTTTAACCTTTTATTCTAATTTACCTTTGAGAATGTTTACCTCAACCTCCAAGGCTTGACATTGCTTTGTCATGCTTTCTTCTTTCCTTCTTCCATCTTCTACTTGATCCTTCAGATTTAGAATCTCTTCTTTCAACCAATTTTCATTTTCTTCACATGTTTGTTGCAGCTCTTCATTCTTCTTATTTGATTTTTCCAGATCTTCTTTGAGAGAGATGATTTCTGCTTCAAGGCCTTCCTTTTCAAATGATTGTAGAGGTTCCTCATTCTTCTTACTTGATGCTTCAAGATCTACTTTCAGAGATATGTTTTCTGCTTCAAGTCCTGAATTCTTCTTATTTGATTTATCCAGGTCTTCCTTGAGGGAGATGATTTCTGCTTCAAGTTTTTCACCTTGATTGGTTGCATGAGCGTACAATCCTTGATATTTGTCTATCTGTCCATTTAGTGTCTCAATATTTTCATTCATCCTAGAGATCACATCTTTGTAGATAGATTCCTTCCTTTCAAGTTGATACCAATCATTACTTCCATCATTTACTTCTAGACTTTTATCCTTCTTAGATGATGTTTGCTGATCTTCAACTTTAATCTTGACAGCTTCTTCTGGATCCATACTGTTACTTTCACTATCTTTGCCTTTGCATATACAGGTAAGTGAAATACAAGAACAACGATTAATACCTGTTTCATCTTCTTCACTTTCTGCTATACATGATTTCTGAGGTATCTCCTTTCCTTGAGTAGCCTTCTTCTTTTGCTTCTTTGCCATGAGAACTTGTAGAGCTTGGTCAGAATCTTCTTCATCTTCACTGGACACTTCATCATCATCTTCATTTGCATAATAACTCTTCCTTTTTCCAAATTGTTTCCCTTTACCATATTTATCTCTATAAGGACATTTACCAACATAGTGACCAACTCTTCCACAATCAAAACATTTGAAGGGAAGTTTACCTTTGAATTTTCCAGTACCTAGTTGGAGTTTTCTGCAAAGTCCTTCTTCTTCTTTGGGTATATTGGATTCTTTTTTGACCTTCCTTTTCTTTTCCTTTCACGAGATGCCAAAAAATTTCTTTGATTTGAGAAGGACCTCCTTGTCTCATTTCACTTGATGGAGATACCATATGGTCTGGAACAACAGTAAGAGTTTGCAGATCTTGCCTTTCTTCAATAGCTGAAACTTTAGAGTCAAATTTTGAAGTCAAAGATCTTAAGACTTTTTCCACCAGAGTAGTATCAGCTATGGTTTCACCCAAATTTATCATTTGATTTACAATATCATCTAGACGTAAAAAGAAACTGGCAATACTTTCATCACTGTGCATCTTCAAATTTTCATATTCAATTCTAAGAGTTTGGAGTTTTGCACTTTTTACCTTTGTATCTCCTTCATAGCTCAGAATGATTTTGTCCCATATTTCTTTTGCTGATTTTAGCTGCATCACTTTAGCAAATTCTGGTTCAGACATGCTTCCTAATAGGACATTGACTACTTTGGCATTGATTTCATATTTCTTCCTTTCTGCCGCATCAGTAGGAATACTTGTTGGATATTGATAACCTTCTTCCACGATTGCCCATACTTCTGCACCAAGACTTTGCAGATATGCTTGTGTTCGTACCTTCCAGAAAATCAGATTGCTTCCATTGAATAGAGGTGGCCTTATAGACATTACTCCTTCAAGACTTCCCATTGCGACGGATCTCCTTCAAGCGATCAAGCTTCTACAGAAGGACCTGCTCTGATACCAATTGTTGGGAAAAATACTGAGAGGGGGGGCAGGGAGTGAGTGGTATTTAGGGCAAATAAGAGCTTTCTTTTACTTTTTCATGCTCTAAAACCCATACGCTACTTTCCTTTAGTAAACATACCAATACACGCGGAATATATTCACCTATTTCATGTTAAACGGAGATCTCGTATCTGAGATATTTATTTAACTTAGTTCTTTCCCAGTATTCATTCACTACAATGTTATGTTGTCGGTAAACACTTCTGAGAACAACAGAATAAACCATCACACAAAGCATCACACATGAACACCAGGATTTTTAGGTGGAAACCCAAGTCGGGAGAAAACCACCACTGCAGTTGCTCAGCCTTCAATATTTTATTATAGAGAAAACATCTTACAACATATGTGTCGGTGCAGACTCACGCAGCACCCACCGCGTCGTTTACCAAATTTCCTCCCCCGGGAAGGGAGCTCCAACCCCGACTATTACCGGGCCCCTCTCCGGAAGGGAGCTATGACCCCCGATCTCGTTTACCAAATTTCACCTGTATGAGTTGACGACCCCCTAATCTCGTTACCAAATTTCACCGGAAGGAGCTACAACCCTCAACACCTCTATGGACCACGTTTCATCAATTTTCACACTGGATCCAACAACCTCAAAAGAGCACAAATTGCAGGCCTCGTTTCATCATATTTTCAGACTGGACCCATTCCATACTTTTAAGCACATTCAAACATGAAACTGATACATATAACTCATTGACAGATATCTGTAAACCAGCAGAAATGTATCGAATTTTCTACTGATGTACTTCAACTCCCTAGTTTGCATACGCGTTTCCTTTCACTCGATGTCGCAGACACGCACTTCCGTTCACATAAACCAACATATACTTCTCAGCATATTATATAGCTAATTTATCACAAGATACGCGCTTTCTCTTCTTCAGTCGAAGATGTGATATACTCGCTTCCTCCGCGGCGAACCAGCCGTATGGTTCTTCAGACATTTAGGTCATTGCAATTCTTCAGAACAGATACATCACACAGATTTAACCCTTTACTTCAGACAGATGTTCGCCTTATCTCATATCTAATCATTCCATAAATAGATCTAGCAAATACAGATACATTTCAGATCTAGATATCCCGCTTCATCATTTCTTCATAGGTGCATCATAGATTCAGATCTATCATCAAACCTTTACCCTTTCCATACAGATATACTTCATAGAGAAGTATTCATTCAAGCTCAGATATCTTGCTCCCACACTCATAATTTGCAGAATGAATTTTTTCTCTTTATATAGGTTTACCCTTTTTCAATACCATGAGCCGAAACCACATTACATCCGATGGTATTCCTGGACGGGGTCATTTAGACAAATCATTACCAAATACAATGGGTCAATACCATGGTGGTTACCCTTGGTTTTGCACTTTTTGAGCGCTTTTGCCCATACGCGACTTGGCACGTACTTAACCGCGTGCACACGCGACTTCTCCTAGACAAATCCGCGTATCCCTTGAAACATACTCTTTTCATCATGGATCTAGCACATATTGAATTCCTTTCTTCATTACCTTCTGTACTCTCTGTAGATACATCAGATTTACATCATTTAACAAGTTTATCAAGACGTATTCTATCAAGCACAACTTCATCAAGTAGGTTGCCATCATCTTCATCAAGTGGGTTTCCATTCAAGGACAACACTCTATCAAGTGGGTTGTTCATCAAGGGCAACACTCAGCATCATATTGCCAACAAAAATCTTATCACATCAGATTTACATCATTTACCAAGTCCATCAAGTCAAGAATAACTTCATCAGGTGGATTGCCATCAAGGACAACACATGCCAACAATCTCATGTCTTCATCTTCATTCAGTGGGTTGCCATCAAGGACAACACTCTGCATCATATTGCCAACATTTTGGTCATCTAACCTATTATCATTAGATGAACCCAAGTACACCATGTAAGACCAATTTTACCCTAAGTAAAATTGCTTTCACTATGTGAAATAACTTAGTAAAACACCTTTATTGAGTTTTTTTATGGTCTAAACAGGAAACCCCAAAAGGAAATAATAAACAAATCTATATTTGTTTATATTTCCTAGTCATATTTAACCCAAAACAAGGAAATCAATTAAATAAATCCTTATTTATTTGATTATTTCCTAGGAATAAGTTATTTAAATCCTATTTAAATAATATTCCTAGTTAAATTTGACTAAATCATTTATAAATAATTATATAAATAATTATTTATTTAATTATATTCCCACCATTTCCTTAAAATAGTAAATAATTCATTTATTTATTTATTATTTATAAATAAAGGAATTGGCCCAAGTCAAAAATCCTTTTCCCTCCAACAAATATAATAAAATATTCATAAAGGGTGGTTCTAGAATTTGATTAATAATATTTTATTCATGCACCAAGTTCTAGATCGCCCTAATATTTTGTTATAAATAGAAGGGTTTTCCCCATTCATTAGTCACCTTTGATTGCATTAGATAACTCTGGATCTATACACTTGGTCACATTTTCTCCATTTTTGCCTTGTGAGCTCCCATTGAGTTCTATGTTTGTCTGGGTTTTGTACACCAACAAGAGAGAGAAATTTTAGATCTGAAATGCTGAGGATTTTCAAGAACCCATCCCATTGAGGAGAACCGGAAAACACCTTTTTTTTTTCCTCTCAGGTGTCCCTTTTTAATATAATATAAAAATTCTTTCAAATATATAGTTCTTGTCTTTTCTATTGGATGCATGGAGCCATATTTCATTTTTATTTCTTAATGTCTTTTATGCTTAGATCTGGACTTGTGCAGCATTATTTGGATCAACTAACTGCAGACTTAAATATATTGATAGTCATACTTGATTTTAGGGCTATTTTTTATGCGTAGCTAAAGTGGTCTTTTACGACGAAAGATTCATACTAACAGATATAGTCGTGGTTGACATTCCCCCCAAATATGGCATGATTTTGTCCCGATCTTGGGGAGCCAAACTTTTGGGGAACCTCCAGCTTGACATGTCTTATGCTACTATCCCCATTTTCAATCAAACCAAAATATTGTACCTAGAAACCCACATGAAATATATGGTGAGTATCCTAGATAGGTTGAACAACACCCTGGTTTATTCCATACATTCAAATTTGGATTCTTTTATCTTGTGTAATGAGAATGAGATTAGTGCACAAGTAAAAGGAAGTGAGAAAGAGCTAGGTCCACCGGAACACTCATATTCGCCCTCAAAAGAGGAAAATGATAACCAAAACTCTATCAACCCTGAACAACAACTCAGTGATAGACATGAAATAGAAACACTTTGGAACATGAGCTTTGACGGTTCATGTGGCAAGGCCGGTTTAGGGGATGGTGTTTCGATACATAACACAAACAAGGGCCATTCTTAGAGGTTGGAATTTCAATCTACTTATAAGATTTCAGAGTATGAGGCTCTCCTCCTCGGTTTACACTTGCTTGAAGACTTAGGAGCTAAGAAAATATTAGCCCAGGGAGATTCAGAGCTAGTCATTAAATAGATCAAAGGTGAATACTCAGCCAAGAACTGAAGATTAAGTGAATACAGAAATGCATCCCTAGACCTCCTCAAAACTTTCAAGAAATCTGAGTTCACCTACATTCCTAGAGCCCAAAATAGCCTTGCCAATGAGCTTGCCTTTGCCGCTGGTAATTTCCAAATATCACTTGAAAATGAACAAAACCCTATCAAATTCAAACATCACCCTACAGTACCCTACAAAATTAATCATTGGCATGTATTTGAGGGTGATGAACAAATTGATGATTTCCTAAAATCTAGGAATTAATTTATATTGACTAAACCTAGCTTAGAACACGAGGAAGATGACCCTGCTGAAGATAGAGATCATGAAATAGAGTTGCCCTCTTTTGCTGATATAAATTTGATCACACACCCTTACAAAGCTAAGATGTGTGAGGACCTAGACCAAAGAGACCTTGAAGTCTTACACTGTAAGAATGACACATTACCAAGAGGGCTTGCACCTTTGGAAGAGTTGTTTGATTTTAATGATGTAGCTAAGAAACCAAAGATAGAGTCTATTGAGGTCAATGTAGAGGAATACAACATAGGAAACACTAGGGAACCTAAAATGATCAAAATTTCTAAGGCCCTTCCTCCTCACATAAAATAGAAATACATTGAGCTCTTTAAAGAGTTTAAAGATGTGTTTGCATGGGGGTACCAAGATTTAAAATCTTATGACACAAGCATTATTCAACACAAAATCCCTCTCAAGGAGAACCAGAAACCTTTCAAATAAAAGTTAAGAAGAATAAACCCTGTACTATTACCTCTAGTTGAACAAGAGATCAAAAACATGTATGACGTCAGAATAATAGTTCCTCTCATATACTCCAAATGGGTTTCCAACCTTGTGTTAGTTAGGAAGAAAACTGGAGAAATCAAAATTTGCATTGAATTTAGAAACTTGAACAGGTCCTCCTTGAAAGATACTATCCTTTCCCAAAATGGACCACATACTTCAAAAGGTAGTTGGCTCTAAGAGAATCTCACTTCTTGATGGTTTTTCCAGTTACAACCAAGTGCTAGTATTCCCAAGTGATCAGCACAAAACCGCCTTCACCACACCTTGGGGTACATTCATGTATGTTAAAATTCCATTTGGGTTGATGAATGCGGGGGCCAATTTCCAAAGGGCCATGGACATAGCCTTTTCAGAATACATAGGCTACTTCATAGTCATTTACCTCGATGACATCATTGTTTACTCTAAAACCGATGAAGAGAACTTGGTCCACCTTAGAAAAGTTTTCGAAAATTGTAGGAAATATTGCCTGTCTTTGAATCCCAAGAAAACATTGTTTGGTCTCGAGGAAGGAAAAATCCTCCGCCACATCATCTCTGAAGAAGGAATTAAAATAGACCCCAAAATAATTGAAGGCATATTGCAAATCAGCCATCCCAGAAACATTAAGGAACTGCAATCCTTTATTTGGAAAATCAACTTCTTAAGAATATTTATCCCCAACCTTGCAGAACTCATAAGAAATATTAAAAACATGGTAAAATAGGAGGTAGGAGTTAAGTGGAATTTGGAAGCCAAACAATCTTTCGAACTGGTTAAACAAGCACTCACCCAAACACTAGTCCTGATAAGTCCTGATTTCACCAAAGAGTTCTATATTTTCTCATTTGCATCTGAACATACTGTGGCTGCAGAGTTAAAAAAAAAATTGATGGGACAAGAATAACCCATAGACTTCATTAGAAAAGCACTTATGGATGTTCCCTTAAAAAAGGAGGTAGGAGTTAAGTGGAGTTTGGAAGCCAAACAATCTTTCAAACTGGTTAAACAAGCACTCACCCAAACACTAGTCCTGATAAGTCCTGATTTCAGCAAAGACTTCTATATTTTCTCATTTGCATCTGAACATATTGTGGCTACAGAGTTGTTAAAAAAAACATGATAGGACAAGAATAACCCATAGACTTCTTCAGCGAAGCCCTTAGAGATGCTCCCTTAAAATATAACATCATGGAAAAATAGGACTTCGCATTAATAAAAGCATTAAAAGACTTCAGAGTTTATATCTTGCATTCTCATATTATTTCTTTTGTTCCACACACAGTTGTCAAAGATATCTTAAATCAGGATCCTGATGGTAAAAGGGGAAAGTGGATTTCTATCATTTTAGAATATGATCTAGAAATCAAACCCACTAAATTTGTTAAAGGACAAGGACTTGCAAAACTCATGGCTGAAACAAATATACAAGCATTAGATATGAATTTTGTTGACTCTTTAGAAGAACAAGAAGAATGCACAGCTCCTCCTGTTGAAGAAGTATTTTTAAATTCACCTTGGTATGCTGATATTATTTATGTGATTTTCTATCTTAATGCTCCTCCTACCTTATCAAAGACAAAAGAAAGATTCCTGAAACAAAAATATTTAAAATTCTACATTTTAGATGGAGTTCTATACTAGAAGAATCCTATTGGTGTACTACTTAAATTTTTGCTTGAGGATGATGCAGGAAAAATCATGCATGAAATGCATGAGGGAGAATGTGGGGGCCATATTTATTGGAAAACACAACTAACAAGGCCCTTAGAGCCGGTTACTATTGGCCCACCCTTTTCCTGACACCCACAAACTGGTCATGACTTGTCATAAATGTCAAATATTTGATGGCAAGAGAAAGCTTTTACCTTTGCCTTTGTATCTGATCATTGTTGAAGCTTCATTTCAACGATGGGGTTTAGAATTCAGTGGAGAGATCCACCCTTCTTCATCTTCCCAACAAAAATGGATCCTCACAGATACTGATTACTTTACCAAATGGATAGAAGCCACCCCCCTCTAGGAATGCCACCGATTCAGTCATTATCAAATTTCTTGAGACCAAAATTCTGTCCAAATTTAGTTGCCCCAAGAAAAGCATTACGAACAATGCAACCACCTTTAAATCCAAAAGAATGGTTGACTTCTACTATAAATATCACATCACATTAGGAAATTCCATAGCTTATTACCCTCAAGGTAATGGGTTGGCCGAGTCCTCTAATAAAAGCCGGGTCAGTATCATTAAGAAACTTCTTGAACAAAATCAAAAGGCATGGCATGGAAATCTAGTGCATGCACTATGGGCTGATAGACTAACCACCAAGAAATCAATTGAAATGTCTCCCTATCAATTAGTGTATGGCATGGACACCATTTTCCTGAAATCTTTGGGAGTCCCAGTAATGAAACTATTAAAAGAAGTATAATCAGAATAAAATGACATGCAAAGGAGGTTGAACCAAACTATCCATTTATAGCAGACAAGAGAGGAGGTGTACAAAAAGACACAGTTAGTACAGGAAAATATAAAGAAAATATTTGATAGAAGAACCAAGGACAATGATTTATAGATTGGTGATAAGGTGCTGAAATGGGACTCAAGGAGAGAAGACAAAGGTAAACATGGTAAGTTTTAAAACTTGTGGAAAGGTCCATTCATTATTAGTTCAACTATAGGAAACAATGCCTTCTTTTTACAAGAACTTGATGGAACTGAAACATTTGGAGGTCCCATAAATGGTAGGACACTAAAACACTACTTCTGTAAATTTTCCTAGCTTTAATTTTTTTTTTACTCATTGTACATAACATGGTTTGAAGAAAAAATTCAAAATGTAATATCCCAAAATAGGGAATTTCTACAACAATAAGAACACCTTAAGATGTTCCAAAGTTGGAGATGCAGCAATGTAAGAACACATATTGGAGTAGCAACGTTATATCAATGCATAAAACATGAGAAGATCCAAATAGCCATCATATTGATCTCATAGCAGCAAAGGAGTACAAATCCTTGAGAAAAAACCACTTAGGCTAGGCAATGCAAGCCTCAATAGAACATGTACATGAAAATAAAGAACACTGCTACATATGGAAAGCCCAAGGCTATGACTATGCAGTTTATAGGAGGCACTTATACATAAATAATTTCAATACATAGATATGGAAATTTATGGCTCAAATAATGTGGGAAACAAAGCTCTAACCCCTGAAATACAATATCAAATCAATCCTAGAAGGATTGGCTAAAATATACAAAATGGTAGAAATGTTGGAGTAGCAAGGCTGAGTAGTAGCTAAAACTCAAGAATTTGATGGAGATGGATGTAGATAATGCACAAGCTGAAAAAAAATCCTCAAATGGATCTTCCAAGTGAAAGGTTGATCCTATAACTGAAGATCTTTCCCTCCAAACAATACTGCAAACCCTCACTACAGATACCACTAAAAATAATGCAGTCTAAGAGAGGGACTGTGCTGTAGATCATGGAAATGGTTGGCCTAATGCCAAAGATGGTGAAATATTCTCCTGAATATTCCTCACTAACCTCCTGGAGGAATATAAGCTCCCTCCTCTAAAATATAAGCTCTAGAAGTGGTGTTGTGGAACCCTCCACTACAACACCCTACAACACAATGTTTCCTGCTACAGGAATAACGCTGTAGCTGAAGGAGGATGCTTGGAATCAAGCCTGAATGTCGAGAAATGAAGAACAAGCTCCTTCAAGAGGGATCTCTTGAAAGGAGAAGGAATTCATAAACAAAAATGCCTTGTGCTAAGCAACACTGCAACTCTGCTAAACAGCAGGAGAATGCACAAAGTCTAAACAGACCATAAAATCAATAATAATCAACATGAATAACAATGGTTGACTTTCCTTCCTTTGAAACAAGTGAAATCCCTCTCACCATGGGTCCCACTCATTAGGGTTTCCTTCACCAAATAAACCTCCTCCCATTCATACTACGTTGTTTCTCTAAGTGTTCTCCACCTCCTATCCCAGCATTGTTGACTTGGTCAAACTTGACCTTGTCCGCATGAAAATGACCCTATTCACACATGAGGATGTGAAATCCAGCTCCTCTGATGATCCCTTTCCACACTATGAGGGATTTTATTCATTATTCTAAAATGTATGGGCCTCCTTACCCATTTATTTATCTCCTAAGTGACATGAGAAAAAATTAATATTCCAATTAGCTGCTTACTAATTTTGGAATATTACACAAAAAGAGAGAAAACACATAAACATAGAAAAAACAGAAAAGAGGGCAGATTCTAAAAGAAAGGGTACAACCCCATGCCTAAAAAACAGTGATACTGAAAGTGTGCGAGCCTAAATGCCACTACTGGTGCAAAAATAATGTCTTGTTCAACTATCTAGCCTAATCATGGCTAAACATGTTTTAAATTTATTGTTGATAAGTTAGTGAAAAGAATGCTGGTCAAAACCTTGAAGCTTGACTTGTCGAAGAAAATAGATTACGAAAGAAAGATACTAGTTCCATATGCTCAAAATAGAACCAAGGAGAAAAATAGGGATGAATAGCAAACTATGCATCTTAGCACTAATTTTTCTAGTCTTATTTTGTACAAAGATAACATTTGTGTGCAGCTTTTATTTATGCCACAAAACCATGATAAATCAGATTTTCTAATCTTGATTTAGTCATGTTTTCAATTTCATGTTTTTAGCTTAGTAAATAAATCCTGTCAAATAGTTTAACCTTGACAATTGAGTAGAATAGGTAGAGAATCAAAGAGTTCAATAGCTTAATCTGAACTCCCGAAAGGGATAAGTGTATAATTCAATATTTTGTTTTCATTTTCAAAATAAAATGTCAATGGGTTTTCCAATTCAAGTGAACCCAACGAATAAAAAAATGTTAGACAAGTAGGTTGGGTAGGTAAAAGTGAATTTGAGCTAATCATGCTTTTAGATTTTCAAAATTACTACTTCATGGAAAGCATCAGCAAAAGAAAAGATAAAATCCGCCCAATGGATGAGCCACTGGTCTTCATAAACCAAGAGATCTGAAATTCTGGACACCTCTTGAAAAGGAGCTGCCCTCCCCAAGTGGAGCCACTGTTAGTCATCAGTAATGTTCACCTATTTTAAATGACTAAATGTTTTGTCCAAGACTTCTAGAAACTGAATTCAAGAATCATGTGAGTTCTAGAAATCCCCTCAAAGAGAAAATTTTCCACAATCCCTCCTCTCTATTCAAGCATGGCCAATCTATCATCCTGATAAAACCCCATCCTGGACTGATGTCCCTCACTCTATCCATGATTTATACCTCTATATACAACACTCTACCTCTGTTACCCAAGCCTTCTAATTTCACAATTTGTTTCGCCAAGAAAACCAAGCTTTCTCTCCTACTCACCAAATGCCTCAAGCAATGGAGGTGTCAAATTTCTTTCTAGAAAGCCCTTCAAAGTAAAAGAAGATTTCTAGCTGTCTAGGATTTTGGTGCATAAGTAGAGCGTCAAAACCCTTTATCTTCATTCAAAACCCTGATTGAAGCTTTCAGTAAAAAACCTATTCTAAGACCTTACAAATGAGTCAATTAGGTTTTCACTAGGTCATGCAGTGTCATGATTCTCATTCTATTATATCCACGGGAATTCAAAGGTGAATTTAAAAGAGCACAAATTTAAGGTTTATCATTGTCTAAAGATCACCAAAGAAACTCTAAAGATATCCTCCTGATCCAACATTAGGTCTGCAAAATAATAATCTATCATATCCAAGCATTTCTACAGGAATGTTGTAATATTCCTTTTTTGGGAATTTCTGCTATATGGTCCATGAGGACGCTGTATAAGGAAGGCAGTATAAAATTAAGTTGAAAGGGGTTTGGGATCCCCTTTTTAACTCATTAAAAACTTCTCTTCCAAAATTTGAGCCCAAAGAAATGACTCTAGATGGGTTATTCAAATCTCCCCAAACTAGGTCTCCTAGAAAATGCTCAATGAGAGAGACTGCAGCAGTACATGAACACAACCATTAAACTCTGCAGTTATGAATAAAAAATAATAGGGAAATATTATGCAGCCAACATTATATTATTATATCAGCAATAATATACAAGAAAATCATGAGGGACAAGCCACTCAAGCTATGAGAACCAATTTCCAATGATCGAGCCATGAAATACATGAGTTGCTGCAATTGAACAGAATGTCGGAAATAAGTGACTGCGTTGTTTCTATGAGAGTAGTAGCTGCTGAATACATACAAAATAGTAATGTGTTTGAAGGATACAAAGAAATTCTCAACAATGGAAAAATGGGCCTCAATACAAGATTTCTAGCCAATCTAGGAGAGATTTTTAGAAATGCCTGAAAATGCACAATGTGACAAATAACTTGTCACTGCAACTGAATAAAAATAATACTGAGGCTGTAGCAGATCTGAAATACTAATTACCTCCTCTGGTAATGCTCTCAGGCAAAGGGTTGATCCCTTTTACTCAAAAACACTCCTCCTGATAAGCTCAAATGAACTCTCCAACACTGCCTGCATAAAATAATGCAGTTCTAGCCCAGGATTGCGTTGTGAGAGATGGTGGGTGTTTGGCCAGGTGCCAAAGATCTGAACATAAGCTACGGAGTCTCCTCTACTTCTCCTCTGATGAATAGACAAGCTCTCCCCAAATAACAAGCTGAATAATGACTCTATGACTTCCTCTGTTGCTGCACCCAGCAACACAACATTTTCTGTCCAACAGGAAAACGTTGCAGATGCGGGAGGAAGCTTGGCCAAATACCGGAATGAGGAAATGGAGCTCAAAACCCTGTCCTTCCCTAAGGAAAAGGGAGGTATTCCCGACCAGGAACACCCTTGGGTTCAAGAACACTACAACCCTGCTAAACAACCTAGGTATGCAAGTCTTTGCAGACCCAACGAGAATAATAAGCTAATGCATAATGAAAATGGGCTGCCATCTCCTCTTTATAAATAAAATGAACTCCTCGCACCATAGGTCCCATCCACACTTTCCATCTAGCTCATGCAAGTGGAGCCTCCTCTGAAACTACACAATCCACCAAGGAGATACATTGTATCTAGATAGTGTATGTGGACTTGGTCAAAATAACTAGATCAAGCATGATCCAATTCTGTTCACACCATGTGGTGCTCAATTTAGCTACTTTATTCTTCCTCCTTTCACATGAGGATTTTTTATTATTCCTTCTCAAGGATTATGGGGCCTCCTTTCCCATTTTATTTAGCTAAATAAAATACTGATAACTATAATGCTCCTTTTAGCTTGAGGCTAAAAATTGGGAACATTACATTCCTCCCCCTTCAAAATGTTCCGTGTCCTCAAGCAACTACAAGGTAGAGAAAAATTCCTCATCCTCTTCTTGTAGCCTCCTCATCAATAGATCCCACCATATTTCAACAAAATTATGCAATAAATATGTCCTCCATGTATCTCTCCAAGTGTGTAAAACCAAAGTATACATCAAAAGATAATAGAAGATGCAAGTGGAAATATCCTTGTTGTTCAATGGCCTCCTCAAGGTAGGAGTGATGAAAAACATGGGAAGTCTTATTCCCAATGAGTGACTCCTTACCCATGCAATCATCCAAATTAAATGAGCCATCCTAGGTGGCTCAACAAAGTAGTACTCAACCCCAGATCTATGCAAAATATTGGGGCCAAATGGAGAGTTTAGATTTTCCCATCCAAGTAGTTTCTCCCTCCATTTATGATAAGTATGAGGGTGTTTCTGATATTGGGCTGAAATTTCATGGCCTCCACAATTGGCCCAAGCCTCCCATCAAAATGAATCAACCATGAAATGCCTCCTCCAACAACTCATTTTCTCCCAATAGCTCCTCCTATATGAAGAGAAAAGTAGTGACATGGAAAACATGGTGTGCCCATTGTTTCTCCTGAAACATACAACATGTGAAAAGGGGAGGATCATACTCGCAATGGGCATCTTCAACTCTAAGCCCACTCTCCAAACAAAGCCTCCCATGAGTATACAAACATTGGTAACATATGGAGGCAAAATATAATGAAAACAAGCTGCCATATGGCAACCGGAGAGTGAATCATAGTTCCACATGAGGAACCAGCGCAGTGTATTCCATGCCTGCCTCAAAACAAAAGATAACAAGTGCTTTACTAGCCACTTTTCTGCTGCCACAATCATCTCATAATATGTGAACATGAATGTATAATGTGGTGTTAATGGTGCACACCAAGAGTCATGTGGCTTCCCCCACAAACCACCATTAAGGTAGCCAAAATCAATGCTACAAGTAGGTGCAAGTACATCATACAAAATGCAAGAAGGGATGATCCTTCTTGATACAATATGCTGCTCATATAAATTAAATAAATACAAAACATAATGTGAAATTATACCTTCTCTACCATATACTTGAGACCTTGAGCTGAAATGGATCAACTGAAAAAACTCCCTCACTCCCAATGAGTAGGAAGGTGGATGTGTCATCCTCTCTATCACCATATAGGCTATGCATCTCTCCATATGATGATATATGTCCTGCTGGATGCCCTCCCAAGTGAACTCCTCTAACAAAACAAGATATGCATCAAGGTGAATAGCTAGGAAGTCCTCATGTGCTGCATGTAATAGTTTCTCCTTGAGACTAGATGCTCTAGTCAAGAAGATTTTTCCATAACAATAGATGACCGTATCATCCACCATATATCTGTCATCTCCCTCCAGGTCATCAAGAACCATGCATGCACCAAGATCCTTGGAGTACTCTACCAAAAGCTGAGACCTCCAATATGAATCAATCCTCCTCATAGACAACACTGGTGATTTAGCATGTGAAGCTCCCCTCACACTGTTGCCTACTACTTTGACATACCCCATGCAAAATTCATCTCCCAAAATGCTTCCGTGCCCATCATGAAGCTCATGCTCAAATAGTGATGGTATCCTTTGGAAGTTGGCCTCCCATGAGAGGCTGTCATTCGAAAGGAATCTCCCAAGTTGGGTCAAAGTAAGAATGAGTGGCCTCCATCCACTCCTATGTATGAAAGAGTCATCCCTCAAAGGAAGTACCCTCTTCCCCACCAAATCTGTGGAGTTGTCATCCTGCGTCATGAAGATTCCATCCTCCATCCTTGCAGCAAACTCTGTCAGCGCAATATAACTGATGAGAGTGGGTGATAATGAAAATGAGAGAGTGTCTCCATCCTCCTTGGCTTTATCCCAAACTCTTTGCACTGTGCTGGACTCCTCCCATGTCTCCACCTATCCGGAATCCAAGAGTTTTGAATCAAGTGACAATATTCCCCTCATCAACTCTAGATCAGGTGGCCTCCCAGGTGAAATGCCTCCATACAGTGAGACATCAAGTTTAGAAGTGGACTGTATGTATGAGTGGATTGATTTTTCCTTCTCTTAACTACATTGTATAGTCTATTTCCCTTGTGCAAATACTTCCCAGAATAGATAACGATGTATCAACCCTTGATGTTGATCCTTCTCTTCCTCCTCCATCTCACAATCCTCCAATGCTACTATATACTGCTTAGTATTTTTGACTGGGTCCCCACATGTGGTACCTCTTGGAATCCCTTGAATAGAAACAAGGACTCCTCCCATGGAAGTAATGGCTCCCCTCTCATATCCATGTGGTGATGGATCTTCCTCCAATGATACAACGTTGTGAGTTCTTCTATGCACATTCTCTTCACCAATATGTGAGTATGCCTCCCCTTCAACAAGAGACCATGGATTTTGGTCTTCTTCTGAAAGAGGGATCTCCATGTTATCAGAAATGGAAGAGATCCCTTGATACAATGGGGGTCTTTCCTCTAACAAGTCATCATTCCAGTTTTCTTCCCCTCTAGAAATTTGGAGTGGAGTTTGTTTCATGTTTCCTTCCATTGCATGCAAAGTGTTTGAAGTTATGATGCATGATGATTCACATTGACTTCCATCAAATTTCTTCACCAAAGCCTTAGTGAATTCATCATATGCTTTTACAGTTGCATGACAATGTGAAAAAGATTTTTCAAACCAACAATCATGAGCCATACCTTTCAGTTGCAGCGCTGCTCCTCCAATGGCCTCATCTTCTTCCTCCATCCTCCCGGCAGCGTGCGGGAAATGGACCCAGACTGTGGATCTGCATGTGTGGATGAATTATCACACCCAACATGGTCACAACTAGGGCTTGCTTCATCCAAAAACCCTCTCAAAAAATATCTCCAGTTTTCCCTTTCTATCTCCTCAAGGTCTTCAATGATACCCTCCATGGTCTGGAAACGAAGAAGGGAAACCTCCTCTTCCGTCATTCTTCTTTTCTTGTTCCCTTTGTAAATCTCCTCTCCTTGGAGAGAAGCTCCTCTTCCTAACAACATTAAATATTGTGCACAGGTTGAGCCAATATTGATGGTCTGATACCACGTAGATCCAACCACTACACCAAAAGCTCGAACTGTTAGTGAGGGCAGCATCCCAGAGTGCTAAGGGTGGGCTTAATCCCACCGGAGCATCTGAGGGAGGGGGGCCTTGCGCAGCACCCCACATTACATAGACCTAGACACGTGGTTGCAGGACCTACCCACACACAAGATATTACAACCCCCCATGCCCCGCGAGTCTCGACCTCAGCTTTGATACCACTGTAATATTCTTTTTCGGGAATTTCTGCTATATGGTCCATGAGGAAACTATACAAGTAAGGCAGTATAAAAATAAGCTAAAAGGGGGCTGGGATCCCCTTTTTAACTCATTAAAAACTTCTCTTCTAGAAGTTGAGCCCAAAAAAATGACTCTAGATGGGTTATTCAAATCTCCCCAAACTAGGTCTCTTAGAAAATGCTCAATGAGAGAGACTGCAGCAGTACATGAACACAACCATTAAAATTTGCAATTCTGAATACAAAATAAGAGGGAAATATTTTTCAGCCAAAATTATATTATTATATCAGCAATAATATACAAGAAAATCATGAGGGACAAGCCACTCAAGCTATGAGAACCAATCTCCAATGATCAAGCCATGAAATACATGAGTTTCTACAATTGCACATAATGCTGGAAAGCAGTGACCGCGCTGTATCTATGAGAGTAGCAGCTTCTGAATACATAAAAAATGGTAATGTGGCTAAAGGATACAAATAAATTCCCAAAAATGGAAAAAAGGGCCTCAATACAAGAGTTCTAGCCAATCTAGGAGAGATTGCTAGAAATGCCGGAAAATGCACAATGTGACAGATAACTTGTCATTGCAACTGAATCAAAATAATACTGAGGTTGTAGAAGATCTGAAATACTAATTCCCTCCTCTGATAATGTTCTCAAGCAAAGGGCTGATCCCTTTTACTCAAAAACACTCCTCTTGATAAGCTCAGATGAACTATCCAACACTGCCCGCATAAAATAACGCAGTTCCAGCCCTAGACTGTGTTGTGAGAGATGGTGAGTGTTTGGCCAAGTGCCAAAGATCTGAAAATAAGCCTAGGAGTCTCCTTTGATGTTCCTCCAATGAATATACAAGCTCTCCACCAAAGAACAAGCCAAAGAATGACTCTATGAGTTCCTCTATTGTTGCACCAAACAACACAACGTTTTCTTCCCAATAGGAAAACATTGCAGCTGCAGGAGGAAGCTTGGCCAAATACTGGAATGAGGAAATGGAGCTCAAAACCCTCTCCTTCCTTGAGGAAGAGGTAGGGATTCCCAACCGGGAACACCCTTGGGTTCAAGAACACTACAACCCTTCTAAACAGCCCGAGTATGCAAGTCTTTGCAGACCCAACAAAAATAATAAGCTAATGCATAATGAAAATGGGCTTCCATCTCCTCCTTATAAAGAAAATGAACTCCTCTCACCATGGTCCCTCCACTCTTTCCATCTATCTCATGCAAGTGGAGCCTCCTCTAAAACTGCGCAATCCACCAAGGAGATACATTGTATCTAGATAGTGTATGTGGACTTGGTCAAAATGACTAGATCAAGCATGATCCAATCCTATTCATACCATGTGGTGCTCAATTTAGCTACTTTATTCTTCCTCCTTTCACATGAGGAATTTTTTTTCTCCCTTCTCAAGGATTATGGGGCCTCCTTTCCCATTTTATTTAGCTAAATAAAATACTGATAACTATAATGTTCCTTTTAGCTTGAGGCTAAAAATTGGGAACATTACAAATGCCTTGTAATTTGGTCTACAATAGAAAAATTGAAAGGAAGGACACTTAAAGGAGTTCATAAAGGAATTTGTAGTTGATAAAAAGTTACAACAAGATGAAATCTATAGGAAAGATCATGATATCATGATAGGTATAGTAAATTATTGTCCATGAAAAGGTCTATGCAAATCTCAAAAAGTCAGTGGCACATAAGCAGCATTGCTCAAACAGTCAAAGAGATCATTGAAAGGATTTTTGGCCTCAAGCATGAAGCTGGTATAGGGACAGTTTCCCTTTGCCTACATCCCTACAAAAGAGACCAACAAGCTATAAAATAATAACCTAAGGTTAGATGAGGTAAAAAGGAGGATCAACACAAGAAGCCCATTCATAACAACGAGAAAAGCAGTAGGTCTGTGTTTATTGGGAATATAACTATATGACTGATTTGACCAAACAGTGGAAAAATAATTGGGTTACAAAAGCTAAAGAATTTATCCAACCCTCCAAATAACCAATGAAGACTTTGATAGGCATAAGTAATGAGTTCAAATGCATGTTGTCATTGAGGACTTTGAGAGCAACCTAGTTTGGTTTTCTTAGTATCCCTAAAGGCTCAAAAATTGGGAGAATGAAAAAAATGGTCAAAATAAGTGACACAGAAGCCTCCTTCATCATAGCATAGGGTTTCAAAGGAATTTCTAAACTATCTTCTAAGATTGGGAAAAAATACACTAGCTCAACTTGATCAAAAGGAAAATCCATAGGTCTAAAGATTTCCAAAGAAACAGATATTAAGGCACTGTGTGCCATTTCACTGACAGAAAAAAAGCATTAACTCAAGAATATATTTTATCACAAATAAACAGTCAAAGGCATGTTCGAAAGGCATAGAAGGGAAAACGTAGTTTCACATCACCCAAACAAGTGTTCATGACAAGAAGGGATCATCATGGATCTGATCAATTGACCAAGTGCAAAAAGAGATAGTGGTTATAAGACTAAAGAAGATAGTCAGAGGCATTGGAAAATAGAAAGGTGCAAAAGGAAACTTTAGAAAGGGGGTTTTTAAGTTAAATTATTTCAAAAAGGGTATAAAGCATTACAACCTCTATTTTCCCACTCAATTCGATCATTTTCCAAAAGAGTGAATTTGTTTAGTTTTTGCAAGCATCCTCGGGCAAAAAATTCTTGGTGTTGCACTCCTCTAGGAATACACTGCGCGCCTGTAGTTTACCTCAGTGTAATTTTTTTCTGAGTGATGCGCGCCCATAGGTGGCTGTTGTGCTCTTTTAGGCTTGCTCGACATATAGAGTAACGGCCCGAACAAGTGTGCAACCTTGCCCAAGGGCGCTGCGCTCCTACCATAGTAGCCAACCGCCGGACACACGACACATTGCTATGCTTTTCTCGACAGTGCGAAACCTACCCGGCATGCAGGAGTGAAGGCCTGAGACCACAATCACAATTCCCAAACCAACGGTGCTGTGCTCTAGCCACTGCATCCATACTTCCGCTCGACGATGCGTGTAGAGCTACCCATGGTGCTGCACTCCAGCCACTGTCCAAACACTGCACGACTCTGCGTTCAGTGACCCACGCTGCCTGGGTGCCCAGGTGCTGTGCTCCTTCAATGGGTTTTCACCCCTTGGCCCAGATATTGTGCCTAAAAGTCAATATTTTTACTATTTTAGTCCAGAAAAGATATTTTGGAAGATATTTTGTGCCTTGGACCTTGTAGGGCCTCAAGGATAAGTTAGGATATTTGTTTTTGGCCAATAGGCTTCTAGATGCTCTAGTGGGATCTCTTCCTCCTTGATTGTTATATAATCCATGAGGATTCATTGTAAATAGTTGGGACTTGATGTGTTTAATAGCAATACATAGTTTTATGAGCTTGGAGAAGATATTGGTTTTATGAAGTGAATGAATGGCTTGTGTGGCTTGATGTTGGAGAAGCTTGCTTACAGGATTCCATAGCTTAGTGAATGGTGATGTTTTTATAACTTTTTAATGTTTTATTTTCCTCATTTTTTTTCAGTTTTCTTGTTTTCTATGGATCAGAAAAGTATAGGTTGAGATATGCTCATGGAAGCACCTCAAAACTCCTGTTTGCTATAGTTTTGATGTTTTCTTCTTTTAGTTCATCTTAAGGAATTCTTGACTACTCTTTAGACCCACTAAAACTTGTTCTTTGTTTCATGAATGATTAGTATGCTAGCTTATAAATATGATCCATGGTATGCCCTGCTTATTTAAAGTTTTCAAAACCTTATTGTGAATCTTTTCTATGGAATACTGATTGATTAGGTTAAGACAAAGAGGTCTTGTTTGGATCTTGCCCTTTGCCCATGCTCACCAACTTGTTTCAGAGTTCCCAACAGTTTAATATATGTTTTTTAGGAGTTCCTTCTCCATATATTGAGTTGTTTGTTTATCTTATGTTTTTTTCTCAAAAAGCTGAAGGTGAATTTCTAATGTTAGGAGTTCTAATCCTTCTATATATCACCAGAATATTCATCTTACATGTTTATCAGTTTGAGTATTGTTCATAGAAACTAATGGTTTTCCCTACCTCATGAGTTATTTCTTTCAGAATATATATGTTTAAGACCTCTTAGTTTTTCCCAAACTTAATGTTCACCTCATACATCACCTAAAGGATCCATTAACCTTGCTAAATTGGCCCTGCAATACACTCTACTTCATCATTTAAACACCCTAGACTTCATTTGACCCCATAGCCCTATTGATTTGATAGCCTCTCATTTCCACCTATCCTACCTAGTCATCTTACCCAAACCCAAAACAAACAAACAAATTACACTTAACAACTAGCCTAAAATCAATCATCCGAAGCAAACAAGTTCACATCCTTCACACAATAGAGAGAGCCCTCTCTGAGTCCAGGATGGCTAGGTTCTAGGACTCCAAAGACTGTTCTGATGTTACCATGTCATTTTTTTTATCAAATCTATGAAATCATGGGACCCTAACAAATTACATGTACAACAACAAGAAATCTGATCCATTATATCAGCCAAAAGTGGGGAAAAGCAGCAATTTATGCCCTAAAAATGTTATATTCAGAAATTTTCACTATAATAGTTGAAAATAACACTGGTATCCCTTAGAATATGTAATTTGAGACTCACACCTAGAAAATATTCGAAAACAAATCACTTTTTCTTATTTAAACAGATCTCACAGTCCCGGTATGGCCTAAAAACACTGAATTGCCATGAATTGACTAAAAAGAACTTTTATGAAGCATGCACAACGTCTTTTAAAGAGGTTTTCTAATAAAATATGATGAAAACATCATATTTTGAGTTTTATTGCTCAGAACATGAAAAAAAATGGAGATCTAGCTCCTTTTACACATCAGAAAGATAACCCGGCAAGGGTTTCATGAAAACACAAGTACAAGATGGATAGATCTGTAGATATGGATCTGAAATAACGTAGTATACTGAATAAATATGTATAATTAGGTGGAGAGTAAAAAAATTAAGCAGGATCCTTCTTACAAGTCTTTCCGAGAGAAGGGTTGGCCCTTTCCCTAAGGAAGTAGCTAAAAAACAAGGGGTTTAACCCTGTCACTGCAACACTGCAAAGAATGATGTAGTTCCTACAAGGGACTACACTATAGGGGATGTAAAATACTTTGGCCACATGCCAAGATCTAAAAATAATCTCAAAATCCTCCTTGTTGGTCTCCGAAAGGAAGGAAGGCTTCCTCCTCTGAAACATAAGCTCCGGAAGTGGTGTTGTGAACCCTCACTGCAACACCCTTCAACACAACGTTATACTGCTACAGAAATAATGTTGTAGCTCAAGGAGGATTCTTGGCCTCATGTTTGGATCTGAGGCAAATCAGTACAAGCTCCTTCAAGAGGCCTCTCAAGAAAGGAGAAGGATTCCTAAACATGAGATCCTTGTGCTAAGCAGCACAACAACTCTGCTAAACTGCAAGAGAATGCAGAATAGTCTAAGCAGACAAATCAAATATCATTCCAAGATGTCTTTCTATGGATTCCTTGCCCTCCTTTTATACATGTCTGAGCCTTCTTTCCTTGGGCCCCACTCAATTAGGGTTTCCTCCACCAAGGAATCTTCTTCCCACTTTCTCTGCGTTGTCTCACAAGATGCTCTCCACCTCCTATTCCAGCGTTGTTGACTTGGTCAAACTTGACCTTGTCCACATGAAAATGTCCATGTTCATAAATGAAGGTGTGAAATCCAAAGTTTATGTTGATCCCCTTTCACATTATGAGGGATTTTATTTATATTTTTATTATGCATGGGCCTCCTTACCCATTTATTCATCTCCTAAGTGAAATCAACAAAATTTAATATTCCAATGTGTTGTATGCAAATTTTGGAATATTACATTTACTTCATCACTGTCCACTTGAATGATCTCAAACTCCCTGTCAACCTCATGATATTCTTCTTCTTCCTTTACCTTTTGTTTACCTTTGTCCAGTGGCTGAGCTGAGGTGGATGGCATGGTCCCTTGCCTTTTAGAGGCAACTAACACAAGCCTTGGCCCTCTCTGATAAGTGAATGAAAGAGGTGTGATTGTGGTCTTTTTGGTGTCTTTATCATGGCTGAGATCTTTGTTGCGATCATCAAACTCTTCATTTTCATTATTGGTATCGTCAGTCATCATATTTTCTGTTTCATCATTGTGCTCTTGGTTCTCAACATCATCCCCACTCTCATCTTCTTCACTGATTTTTGCATTGTCATTTTGTTCTTCATCAAAGCTACTCACCTCTTCATTGCTGTGATCTTCCTTTTGGCTATCAGCCCCTTCATCTCCTTCATTATTTTTATGACTGTCATTAGTATTTTCTTCATTTTCTACATATTCATCTTCTTCATTTTGTTTATCATTGAAGCTTATTTCCTCTTCATTGCCGGGGTCTTTAATTTCCTTATCACCCTCTACACTTTATTCACTTTCATTTTGTTCATCATTAAGACTATTTTCCTATTTATCTTCTGCACTATCACCATCCTCATTATTACTGTGGAGCTGACTATTGTCATGACTGTCATGATTGTTGTCATGATTGTCATGAATGTTTTCTTCCTTGCTACCTTGTTCCTTACTGTCTTCTTTATTATCTACCTCTTTGTCACTTTTGACCTCTTTGTCATTGTGGTTTGCTTCATTGGTGTCACTGCTGCCTTTAGTTTCTACCTTGTCTTCACTTTCTTCATCTTCATCATTGTCAAGCCCACTGCCTTTTTCTTCATTATCTGTCTCTGTCTCTTCATCTTTCTAATCTTAACTTTGGACTGATTTACTATCACCTTCACCTTCTTCATTTTGTTCATCATCATCACCCTCCTCTATTTCCATGTCTTCTACTTCTTGTGGGCTCAACTCATCATTTCCTTCATCCTAATTTTCACTTGACTTTTCACTACCACTTCTTTCTTTATCCGATGCATCAGGAGAAGATGGGGAAGGGAGGTTCTGTTGAAGTGAGGACACTTGTGTAAATGATGAGGCATGATCTGTAGGAGGTGATGGAGGAGTGGAGGGAGGAGGATGAGATGATGAGGGTAAACTAGGTTGATGATGGGGCTGTGGACTTGTGAAGACGTCATGGGCTATGAATACCTCCCAAGGTATGCCCTTATATTCCAACTAATGTAGAAACATCATCTTGATCAAGGAGTGGTGGAACAAAATTTTCATTTTTTGGGCATAAATTCTCCTCCGGAAAATAGAAGACATTTTGTCAATGCTCCTATAAAAGTAGTAAGGTAAATGAATAATTTTAATCCTGGTAAAATGCATGAGGAGTCTAACATGGTAGGAGTAGAGCCTGTAGTATCTCTCCTCATAGGTAAATTTCTTCATGATAACCTTCATCAATGGTGCAAACCTCTGTTTCAGATGTGAGAAAGGGAAAATGGTCTTGCAGCCTTCTTTGTACCTAGTCTTGACAAATGGCTCATAACAACCCATGTTTAATCTTGATTTCTTGAACCACTTTTCACCAACAACAGGGATACTAGTAGCATTAGAGATGGCATATGCTAATAGTTTGAAGTCCACCCCTACAAGATTTACCTATTTGTTGTGCAGGTTGAGGACAAGCAACCTTGTAAGCTCTAGGTGATGTTGCACTTGTTTGACCTTCTCACAAAATTGCAAACACCCCACATTCTAAAAACATGTGAGGATCATGGGATATGAGGTGATATCCACTGTTCTCTGGGGTTCAAACCTATTCACATCCCCTCCCTTGTGTTTTGGCCTCATAGGCACTTGACCTTCTTGGCTGCTTATACTTCCTTCTCCTCCTGACATGGTGATTGCTATGGACTTTAGACAAACTTAGGTCTAATTTTGAAACCTAGGTAGGAGTATTTGAAATGACAATGATGATGAGAGCAGTTTTTGTGAATGAGTGAGATTAAGGCAAGTTTATGACTGATTTTCCTTGAGGTTGAAAGAGGGCTTATCTTAAACTGACTTGTGGTAACCCTAGTTTCACACCCCCCCTAATTGGTAATGGTTTACTTGGAGGTCAAAAAATTAATTTTTCCATGAGGACCTAGGGTTTCCAATTACTAGGGGTTAATCATTCTCTTTTAATGACTAAATCATAAAAATTACTTAAAGGATAGGGAGGAAAGGCCACCTACCAAATTTAGGTTGCTTGTAGGGTCTTGAAAACAGTTTGGAGGTCTTTCCTTGAGCCTTCGGCATCTTTATGCAAGTTGGAGGGTTTTTTAGCATGAGTGCAACGCCCTGCCCACACTGTCGTGTGCCTCTGAGCATAGTGTCGGGCGAGTCAGATCCTACTCTGGGTGCAGCATTGCCCACGTGCAGCCCTGTCGAGCTTCTATGTGTAGCGCCAAGCCTGTCAGGTCACCCTCTTCGCGTAGCGCCGGGCCGAAAAACTGGGTGAGTCGGGCCTGGGCATGTCGGATTTTCCTATCCGTAGCACCGGGTTATACGCGCAGTGCCTCCCGCTATACACGCAGCGCAGTGTAGAAAACACACTGTAAAGACCTCTCTATACGCAGCACCGGGTTTTGTGAGCGCATCATCGGATTCTGAGTGTAGTGCCAGTGACCTTGCCCAGAAATTTTCCAAAAACTCAGAAAATTTCTCCTGAAGGTTTTTTTGCTCTCCTCAAATGTATAATGAGCTAAGAATGATAAACAAGATGCCTTTATACCCTTTCAAAAATAAATCAAAATCAGAAACCCACTTTTGCTAAGGTTTGGTCACTTTAACATTTTGACTGATATCTTTTTGACCTTTAATTGCAAGTGATTTGAAAACTTTTCAAAGTAGCTCTTCTTCCTTTGGTGGTAGCTTGCTGGAGAAATGAAGAGGTCCCTTTTAACCTTGAGGGTTTCGGTACTGTCAAACCTCTTTTTTTTTGCACATGAGAAACTGAAAAACATGTTTTTATCCTTTTTGACATTTCTAAGTGTAAGTGACCTGAAAACATGTTTTCTTACCTTCTTACTGATTTTGACAGTGATATATCCATTTTGACAAAGACTATGAATTATGTATGCTATGTCTACTCTTTTCCACCTCTGATCTGTTGGAGGTGCCATGACATAGTTGTTTTTGGTCCCTTTTTCATTCTTGCAGTTTGACAACCTTAGTTACACAACAATAAACTTATGCTGAGCTTGGTCTTCCATTTTGGAGCTTAACCCTTTTTTTCTTCCTTTGACCATTTGAGGGAAATTAACTGCACTTGAAGACTTGACCTTCCTCACACTGATACTCTTTGCATTCTCTCCCTTTGATGTAGTGAAGCATTGTTACCTTGGCAAACCCTAGAAGTCACTTTCAACAACCTTCTAAAACTTTTTGCCTGCTGTCATCATGGAGGCTCGTAGTCTTCATTTCACCCTCTTTGCCTATATTCTCAAAACTTTAGGTTTTAGGGCTGTTAGAGAAGAATAATTGGTGTTGTCTTATAAGTTCTCTATAAAATTTCTAGTTCATTCATTTCTATCCAGTTCACCTCACCTTTTTCCCTTCTTTATTTATAACTTCTAAAAATCTTCAATTCATGCTTGGTTGTGCTAATGTGCCTCTGTCTTTGTGGTCTTCAGCCTTGGATCTTTGCTTGGCAACACCGTTTTAGCCAATTAGTCCTTAAAAACCTTGATTCTCTTTGAACATAGGTTGCTTCCTCTTATTTGCTGTGGATGTCCTTTAGTGAGGAGCTAGCCTCTTACCTTACCTAATTTTTTCCTGATAGCCACCTTGACATTCCTGCAGAAATGTCAAAATGGACAGCTATCCTATGCAGATTTTGAACTTGATGAAGGAAGCCTTCCTTGGAGAATTTTGATCCATTTTTGGACAATCATGTGCTGACCCTCATTTCCATTTGATTTCATCTTTTTGTCAAAATAAAAATAGTGTTTATAACATCAAAGACAAACCTACAACCTATGAAACCCTAGTGACCTAGTGGGAGGCTCTTTAGACTTGTCCTTTGACTTAAAGCTTGTCTTAGGGTCCTCAAGTATGAAAAACGGAGTTTTTGAAAATTTGATGTATTGAAGATCAAAAATCCAATGTACTTGATTTAGCTAAAGAGCCTACAGAGATAGTTTTGAGGCCATCATTTCTTGAGGAATTTGGGAAACAAAAGAAAAAGTAAGTTGGTTGGTGACGCTAGGTCGCAAGTGGAGGGGTTAGGTAAGAAAAAACATAGTGTTGATGTCAAAGGTGGAAAAAATGATGAAGATGAGCGGCATGAGCCTATGATGGGCCTTCTTGGGGTGGTAGGCTGACCATGACATGGTAGAGTAGTGAAACAGTGAAAAATTTATCCTAAGGATAATGAAGGCAGTGATATTTCTGAAACTCACAATATTCATGAATTTTGTTTTTAGAAATCAAGGATAAGCATTTAGTCATCTATAAAAAGAAAAAATTACTGATGAATAACAGTGGCTCCACTTGGGGAGGGAAACTCCTTTATAGGTGTCTAGAATTTCAGATCTCTAGGTTTATGAAGACCAATGCCTTACCCATTGGAAATATTTTTCTTCTTTCATTGGTTGATGTTGCTTTTGAAGTTATGATCTCAAGAATCTGAAAAACATGATTAGTTCAAACTCATCTCTATGTACCAACCTACTTGGCCTAGCATTTTTTCTTCCTTGGGTGCACTTGAACTGGAAAACCCTTGACATTCTTTTATTTTGAAATAAAAAACAAACTATCTACTTCTATCCTTATTACTTCCAAGAGTCCAGATTATGCTAGTGAACTATTTGTATTCTCTACCTAGACTAACTGACTTTCAAGATTAAGCTGTGTCACAGACTTCATTCTCTAATCTATTTACATGAAATTGAAAACATGGCTTGAATCAAGATTAAGCAATATATTTCACCATGGGTTGTGGCATTAGGACAAGCTGCACACAAACATTATTTTTGGTAAAAACAACACTAGAAATATGAGGGTTGTGATCTATCATTTGTTAAGCCTCCCATATTTGTCTTTGGTTCAGATTTGAGCATGGAGAACCAGTATATTTTCTTCCTAATCTATTCCTACTTGATAATTCAAGTAAAGATGTTTTGAAAAGTTCTCTTTCACTAACTTATCAACAATAAATTGAAAACATGTTTAGCCATGATTAGGCTAGATGACTGAACAAGACTCTTTTTTGAACAAGTAGTGGAATTTAGGATTGCACACTTTTAGTATTACTATTTTTTGGGTATGGGGTTGTACCTCTTTTTCAAATCTACCCTCTTTTCCTTTCTTTCTATGTTTTTGATTTTTTTTTTCTCATGCAATGTTATGTACAATGAATGAATGTTTTAAACTAGGGATTTTGACAGAAATGGCACTTGAGCATCCTACCATCAATAGGATCTTCAAACTCTCTTCCATTCAACTTTGGTAAACAAAAAACATTTCTACCCCTATTGGAATGCATGATGTGATGATTTTCCCACAAACTCTGAAACTTTTCATGTTTTCCTTTTCTTTTGAACTGTGTCTCTGTTAAAGAACTCTCTTAGATGAACAGGGTAGTCTTTATGAGTTTTAAAACAAACAATAATGTCTTCAATGTATATGATGGTAGAATAGCTCAAATCAGGAGCCATGGATCTTTGGAAAGTAGCTTCAACACTCCATGACTCAGAAGGCATTCGACCATACAAGTAGATACCCCAAGGTTCTTTGAAAGTGGATTTATGTTGATTAGTGCGAAGTATTGTCATCTGGTTGTAATCTGAAACACTATTAAACAATAACATCTTGTTAGAACTTTTTACCCTTTCCAGCATATGATTGGTTTTGAAAAAAGGGTATTTTTTCTTTAGGGAGGTTTGATCTAGATCTCTACAGTCTATATATAGCCTACATCCCTTTGTTTTCTTTCTTAGTGACACAATTTGTTTCAAATATTTCTGATTTTTCTTAAAAGGGATCATACTTTGAACAATGTTTGTGTCAGAAGTGTTTGAACTCACATCATTATATGAAAAATCATACTCAAACTCCTTTCATACTCTTATGTATTTTAGTTTTTTGTGTAGTGACAAAGTTCTGGATAACCTGATCATCTTGGGTTTTTCTAGGCTACCTATATTGTATTCTTTGATTTCAACCTCGGTAAATGCCACTAATGGTTATGTTTTTGGCTTTTTTGTTTCACTTGAGCAAACATGTTTTGATTCTAAGCTTAGTTTTGATTTCTAAATTTTACTTTAAAGTTGCAGAAAATTAAGTTCAATTTTTCCATCATGTTGCTGTTGAGGGTTGCTAGAGTTCTGGCTATAGAGTTCCTCATGCAGAGACTGGTTTGACTATGGAAGTATGTCTAGATTTGTCTCCACTTCACTTACCTTCTCATTAATGTCCTCTTCATTACATAAGATGAATGAATCAAGATCTGAATGGATGGAATAAAGAGGTATGTTGTTTGGCTTCTCTTGACTGCTAACCATATAATTCATGTGTGATTCTCGGTATAGTCTCCTTGTTTGGTTAAAAACGGGGATGGTAACACAGAACATGTCTAGTTTAAGGTTCCCCTGAAGTTTGTCTCCCAAGATCTGGATAAAAGCATGAGATACTTGGGGGGAATGTCAGCCACTACTATGTCCATGACAAGGCCCTTAGCAGGGATTTGTGCCAGATTGACACATAAATATTTGATTAGCCCCAAACACTTGAATCTAATTGAATAAAAGGAATACAGGTCTTTGTAAGGTTTGGTTATTTCCAGGCCTAATCTCTCCATCACAACCTTTAGCATGAGGTTGTGAGAGGCACCAGAGTCTAGCATGGTATTATGTAAGTTTTTCTCATGTATATTTAGGCTGATATAGAAAGGAGGGATAGCCCCTTCTTGGTACTTTCCTTCCACTTCAGGTCTAAACGACAACTTAGGTTTGTCATCAGTCAAGTGCAGAGTGTCAGTATCATTTCCCATGTTCAAAACTTTCAAAACTTGAGATCTATACATGTCTTGGGTAATTAGTTCAGTTAGAGGCATGGTTATCTTGATTTTAGCAATCTCTCCTTCAAAACTGAAAGGTACTTGTGTTTTAGACATATTTACATCAGTTGTTTCAGCCATAATTTTTTCTACAAATTTATTTTGTTGATTCTGAATTGGCACTTTAGACAAAAGAGTTTTCTCAAGGCCACTAGTAGGTGCATTAGGGCAACTTGGGTCACCACTTTGCTAGCTAGTTTTGTCTTTTTTTGGATCAACTTTCTTAGCCAAGGTGTTGGCATTGTCTGTTGTCTTTTTAGGAGTATTTTCATGGGTTTTCCTAACAGTAGTGTTTTCTTTGGTTTCTCTTGGAGGTTTCTTGTTTCTTTTTTCTCCTAAGGTCATATTTCCTATGGAGTTCCATTATGGAATTTTCAAATCCTAATTGGTAGTCTTCAAAATCCTCATAGTTTGTTTCAGTTTGATCAAAGTCAAAGAGACCTTGTTCTTCTTCAATGAGAAAAAAATCTCCTTCATTGTCAGAACCTATCAAGTTTAGATGGCTTTTTTTAGGTTCTTCGGTCTCTCTTCCCTCTTCATCTACACAATTATCTTGGAAAGGAAGCCTGATTTGTTGGTCATTGTCTCTTGGTCTATTTTGGGGAGGGTCTCTTCTGAAGTTTGGATTCCTATTTCTGTTTTGGGGATTTTTTTGGTTTTCTCTATGATGAATTCTTTCATTTAGGCTTATCCTCTCCATCATTCTCTCCATGGTTCTAACTAGGTTGCCAATATTGGCATAAGATGAGGAGGTTGAGGGCATGGTTTCATCTTTGTAGGTTAATCTCTTTTCTGATCTTATCCTAGCCCTCTTTTCAATCATGTTTACCTCTACACTTACAACTCCCTTTTTCATGTCTTCTAAAGTTAGGGGCTCTCTTTCTCTCAATTTATAGGCCATTTCTAGGTCAATTTTTTTTGGATATTTTGCTAAGGCTAGGCCTAGTGGGGGTTTCATGTTTGGTGGGAGTGCATTGTAAACATTATTGAATCTAGTGCAGTAGTCTTGGACACTTTCCCCTGCATTTCTCTTAAGGTTTCTATATTCTGAGAGGATTTGGAGAGGGTTTTTTCTTAATCTCCCACTTATTTATGAATGTATGGTAAAGGGAAGGGAGATCATGTATGCTATTAGGAGTCAAGCGTTTGAATCATTTCTTGGCTTCTCCTCCTAAGATTTGTGCAAATATCCTCATTTTAGTGGTTTCCTCTTCTATTTCCATGTAATCAAAGGCATCATTTATCCTATCTACATGCTGTTGGGAAGTGATGGATTCAACTTCGATAAAGTGAGGGATTCTGGATTGGTAATCATGTGGCAAAGGTAAGAAAGGTTGTGGAAGTGCCAGGGGGGCATACCATGCTACCATGATGGGAGTGAATAAGATCCAAGGCTGATTTACAAGGGGAGGGTTTGTGAGAGGAGGTGGAGGATGAAATGGAGTGGTTTGCATAGTGGTGGTATGAATGGGTGTGGTGGAAGTACTTGGACCAACATACTGATTCTGAGAAGACTTGGGATGGAAAGAGCTAAAGTGATGGAGAAGCTGAAAATTAGGAGGGGTGGAAGGAGAGGCTTCTCTACTCGAAATATGTTGTAAATCTATGGGTCAAGGTCAGTCTGGTCAATCTCACTATGTGACTTGGTTCTAAATAGGTTATTTGTATGCTGCAAATCAAATTGCAGATCTTGCAAGGCTGTAAGATGTTCAAGGATAGAGATTTCTCTATGAATGGTCCTAATAGTAGTTAAGCTTTTAGTTTTAGAATTTTTCCACAAAATCTTTTCTGGGTCATCAACTATGGTGGGAGGGTTTTCTGTCAGGATGAGATCTGGGATTAATCCTTTGTGAATCCAGATTTCAAACTCAAAATGTAGAGAGGCTGAAATTTTAGGACTCTTTTCAGAAGGCTGACCTCTCTTAGTGCTTGGTGAACTCACACAGTATGGGACTATGCTTCTAAACTTCTAAGGGTTGATTTGACACAATCCTAGGGAATTATAATGAGAACTATTGAAGTAGTAGGCCTACTGGAGGCTAGTGGAGTCGCCAGGTGGATGTTTTTAATTGTTTTAAGGATATATGTGTATGGTCCACCACCAATAACTGAAAAAAAACTAATCTAGGGATGTTTTTGGGGTTTTATGAGTTCCTTTATGTATCCCTAAGGTTTTTATAAGTGTCCTATAGCCGAGTCATTGTTTTGCTAGGATGGTGAAACAACCAGATTCTACTCTTTGGCTAACAACTTGATTTCTCTATGATTTGATAAGGGTTTCTGACGTTCTAAGGAGTGCTTAGATTGTCACTAATTTCAAAAAGCCTCTGACCTTTATTTCCAATTATTTTAGCTATGAGTTGGTGATAAATCAATAGATGTTGTGTACAAGGGTTTCTAAAGTCCTAAGGGATACTAAGATTTTCATTGACTCAGAGGTCCCACCGTGATCGCCATTATGTTAGTGATGGTGATGAGGTGGCAATGAATCAATGGATATAGAATGTTTCAGCTTGTGACTTACTCAGAAGGTCCCACCGTGATTGCCATTATGTTAGTGATGGCGATGAAGTGGCAATGAATCAATGGATACAAAATGTTTCAGCTTGTGACTTACTCAGCAGGTCCCACTGTGATAGCTATTATGTAGTGTCCCATGATTTGATAGATTGGTAGACAAAATGCACAAGGTAACATCGGACTAGTATTTAGAGTCCTAGGACCTAGCCTTCCTAGAATTAGAGAGGACTCTCTCTATTGTATGCAAAGGATGTGAACTTGTTTGCTTTTAGGTTTTGCTTTTAGGCTAGTTGTTAAGTGTAGGGTTTGTTTGATTGTTTTGGTTGAGTATATGATCAAGTAGAATATATGGAATGAGGAAAATCTTAAAGTCATTGGGCTATGGATTTTATAAAATTCATGGAAAGTTCAAAAATGTATCGAGGAGCATCACAGGGAAAATCTAGCATGGTCAATGGATTTTCAAGGTTTATGGGAAATGAGATGGACATCAAGTTTGGGAACAAAAGTAGGACAAAGGGAAATCAATAATCCTTTATCATGTACCTTTTTAACAAGAAGGGACTTAAAAACCATTAGCATAAATAAGCAACCAATAGACAGGGAAAACTAGTAACTCTTTGATTCAACTTTAGCAAATAAGCAGTCAAGACAAACATTCCAATGAAATATAGAAGCCGAGAAACTCATTTAACTTCTAGTGATTTCACCTTCAAGGTTAGAAAACATTCAAGATACACATATAAATTTAATAAAAGAAGAGGGAATGCCTAAATATCATTGATCATAGCTATGAATATCTCCAAAACAATCATTCAAGCATGGAAAAAGGGTATGATCGAAACATAGCCTCTTTGGTAGACCTAACTAATGGTACTTTGGAGAGAGACCTCAATAACAATGTTTAGTGACATCAAACAGGCAGGGCTAGCCATAAATAATCTTTAATACCTATTCTATTAAACCATTCATGAAATAAAAAAGCATAGGGGGTCTAGAGAGAAATTAAGAATTCTCTAAAATGTCCTAACATAAGAAAACATAGAGGCAATGAAGAACAAACAGAGCTAAGGTGCCTTTGAAGAACATTTCTTAGTCTAAATCCTTTGTTCTATTGCAACATAGAAAGACGGAAACATAATGAAACATGAGAAAACAATAACTGAATATAATCACTTCACCATTAAACAAGCTTAGGGATCCTGCAAGCAGGCCTCCTCCATCAACAAGCAAAACAAGCCATTCACAAGCTCCAAAACACCAATTTCTCTTCAACCTCCAAAAGACTATGTATTGATCCAAATATTTATCAAATGCCAAAATTTTACAATGAAGCCCTCATGCTCTATTTATTTAGAAAAGGAGGGGAAAATCCTAGATAGGGTTGGAAAATGTCAAAATCACTCATAAATGTCATTAATGCCCAAGATACCATGCAAGGCCCAAGGCACAAAATATCCCATGAAATAAATGCCAAAATAACTTCTAGCACCTAATTCTAGAGTGATTTTCCTTAAAAAAAACTAAAATATCATTTTTCAATAAATGAGTGTGTTTTGTTGACTTTTGGCCAAAAACACACAATGCAGTCCATAAGCGCAGTGCCTTCATAAGCAGAAAATTGGTCCACTTGTAGCCAACTTCTGGCGACCTTACCAATGTCAAATTGTGCTCCGGGAAGGCCCGTTGGAAAGCCTACTGAGTCTAATTTCCAAATATACCTTTTTTTCTGATTAATCCTACGTAACCTGTCAAAAAATCTTAATTCTCCACACTGCTCTGAGCGCAGCGCCAAGCCTGAAAAGGAGGCAAAAATGTAGAAAATGAGGTTTTTGTTTACGTTTTGAGGGGTCAAAAATGCTCCAAATGCTTTGAAATTTGGTGAGAATAGTGTACTAGGCATGATAAATCAAAAAATGTAAATTTATCCCTTTGAGGACGCTTGAGGAAAAAGCGTAGTGCCAGGGGTTCTGCTCTTATAGGCCTCCAAATTTACAAAAAACCAAAACTTGTCAAAATTTATTAAAAATTGGTGGATATCTCCCTCATGGGGTTTGAGAGACCTATAGAGAAGATTGTTCCAATATTCCAAGGTTAGCTTTTCCTTTTGCCTCTTTTAGTGCTTGGATCTTGGTTTGGACCTTTTTGAGTTTTTCTCTTGCAACTTGATTCCTCCGGGAATAATGTTTGGTCATCTTTCTTTGTAGATCAAGGTCCTTATTTTCCCTTTCCAACTTTTCCTCCTAGTGTATGTTGGCTCTTTCCAACCAAGGCTCCCGATAATGTGCTATCTCCATGGCCAATAGTTCATCTATAGGGAGTTTTTCTGCTAGGGCTGATTCTTGTTCCCTTTGTTTTTCCAATGCCTTCTTTAGCCCCATGATTCTAGGTCTCCTCCTTGACTGTCCTTCTTCATCCTCACTCTTCTCATAGGTGCCCATGAACTCCTCTAGCTTTACCTCTGCCCTTTGGGATTCTTTCTAGGACTTGATTGCTCTAGCCTTATAAATGACCTATTACTCACTCATTTGTTTGTTTTCCTTTTCATAAAAATGAACAACATTCTTGGCTCCAGCCAACTAGCTTTTCAAGTTCTTGATTTGGGAATTTTTATCTTGCAAGAGCAAGTTTGAGATCCTTGCTTCATTTTCTTCATCACTGTCTAGTTGAATGATCTCAAACTCCCTCTCAACCTCATGATCTTCTTCTTCTTCCTTTACGTTTTGTTTTCCTTTGTCTGGTTGCTAAGATGAGGTGGATGGCATGGTCCCTTGCCTTTTAGACGCAGAAAACACAAGCCTTGGCCCTCTTTGATAAGTGAATGAAAGAGGTGTGATTGTGGTCTTGTTGGTGTCTTTTTCATGGATAATATCCTTGTTGTTGTCATCAAACTCTTCATTTTCATTATTGGTATCATCAGTCATCTTATTTTCTGTTTCATCATTGTGCTCTTGGTTCTCAACATCATCCCCACTCTCATCTTCTTCATTGATTTCTGCATTGTCATTTTGTTCTTCGTTAAAGCTCCTCACCTCTTCACTGTTGTGATCTTCAATTTGACTATCAGCCCCTTCATCTCCTTCATTATTTTTATGATTGTCATTAGTCTTTTCTTCATTTTATGCATAGTCATCTTACTCATTTTTTTTATCACTAAAGTTGCTTGCCTCTTCCCTGATGGGGTCTTTAATTTCATTATCACCCTCTGCACATTCTTCACTCTCATTTTTCTCATCATTAGGACTTCTTTCCTCTTTTTCCTCTGCACTGTCATCATCCTCATTACTACTGTGGAGCTGACTGTTGTCATGATTGTCATGAGTGTCATGACTATTTTCTTCTTTGTTGTCTTGTCCCTCATTATCTTCTTTATCATGTTCCTCTTTGTCACTGTTGACCTCTTTGTCATTGTGGTTTGCTTCATTGGTGTCACTGCTACCTTTAGTTTCTGCCTTGTCCTCACTTTCTTCATCTTCATCATTGTCAATCCCACTTCCTTTTTCTTCATTATCTGTCTCTGTCTCTTCATCATTCTCATATTTACTTTGGACAGATTTACTGTCACCTTCACCCTCTTTATTTTTTTCATCATCATCACCCTCCTTTGTTTCCATGTCTTCTACTTCTTGTGGGTCCAATTCATCATTTCCTTCATCCTCATTTTCACTTGACTTTTCACTGCCACTTCTTTCTTCATCTGATGCATCAAGAGAAGGTGGGGAAGGGAGGCTTTCTTGAGGTGAGGACACTTGTGTATATGATGAGGCATGATCTGTAGGAGGTGATGGAGGAGTGAAGGGAGAAGGATGAGATGATGAGGGTAAAATAGGTTGATGATGGGGCTGTGGACTTGTGAAGACTTCATGGGCTATGAATACCTCCCAAGGTATTCCCTTCTATTCCAGCTAATGTAGAACTACCGTCTTGATCAAGGAGTGGTGGAATAAACTCTGCATTTGTTGGGCATAACTTCTCCTCTGAAAAACAAAAGACATTTTGTCAATGCTCCTGAAAATAGTAAGCCAAATGAAGCATTTTAGCCCTGGTAAAATGCATGAGGAGTCTAACATGGTAGGATTAGAGCTTGGAGCATCTCCCCTCACAAGTAAAGTACTTCATGATAACCTTCATCAATGGTGCAAACCTCTATTTCAGATGTGAAAAAGGGAAAATGGCTTTGCAACCTTCTCTGTACCTAGTCTTGACAAATGGCTCATAACAACCCATGTTTACTCTTGCTTTCTTGAACCACTTTTCACCAACAACAGCGATACCTGTAGCATTAGAGATGGCATCTACTGATAGTTAGAAGTCTACCCTTGCAATATTTACCTATTTTTTGTGCAGTTTGAGGACATGAAACCTTGTAAGCTCTAGGTGATATTGCACTTGTTTAACCTTCTCACAAAATTGGAAACACCCCACATTCTTAAAAAAAGTGAGGATCATGGGAGATGAGGAGATATCCCCTGTGCGCTGGGGTTCAAACCCATTCACCTTCCCTCCCTTGTGTTTTGGCCTCATAGGCACTTGACCTTTTTTTCTCCTCATACTTCCTTGTCCTCGTGACATGGTGATTGGTGTGGACTTTAGAGAAACTTAGGTATGCTTTTCAAACCTAGGTTAGAGGATTTGAAATGACAATGATGGTGAGGGAAGCTTTTGTGAATGAGTGAGATGAAGGAAAGTTTATGACTAATTTTCCTTGAGCTTGAAAAAGGGTTTATCTTGAATTGAATTGTAGTAACCCTAGTTTCACACCCCCCCCCCCCCCCCAATTGGTAATGGTTTACTTGGAGGTCAGAAAAATAATTTTTCCATGAGGACCTAGGGTTTCAAATGACTAGGGTTTAATCATTCTCTTTTAGCCACTAAATCATAGAAATTACTTGGAGGACAAGGAGGAAAGGCCACCTACCAAATTTTTCTTGCTTGTAAGGTCTTGAAAACAATTTGGAGGGCTTTCCTTGAGCCTTTGGCACCTTTCTGAAATTTGGATGGTTTTTTAGCATGAGCACAGTGCCCTGCCCACACTGTCATGTGCCTCCAAGCACAGTGCAAGCCAATTCTGGTCCTGCTATGGGTGTAGCGCTACCCACGTGCAGGCTTTCCGGGCTTCTATGTGTAGCGCTAGGCCTGTCGGGTCGCCCTCTTCGCGCAACATCGGGCCGAAAAACTGGGTGAGTTGGGCCTGGGCATGTCGGGTTTTCCTGTGCGTAGCTTCGGGTTATACGCGCAGTGCCTCCCGTTATACACGCGGTGTAGTGTAGAAAACGCACTGTAAAGACCTCTCTATGCGCAGCACCGGGTTTTGTGAGCGCATCACTGGGTTTTGAGAGTAGCGCTAGTGACCTTGCCCAGAAATTGTCCAAAAACTTAGAAAATTTCTCCTGAAGGGTTTTTTGATCTCCTCAAATGTATAATGAGCCAAGAATGATAAACAAGATTCCTTTATACAATTGGAAAATTAAATCAAAATTAGAAACCCACTTTTTCTAAGGTTTTGTCACTTTAAGATTTTGACTGATATCTTTTTGACCTTTAATTGCAGGTGATTTGAAAACTTTTCAAAGTAGCTCTTCTTCCTTTGGTGGTAGCTTGCTGGAGAAATGAAGATGTCCCTTTTAACCTTGAGGGTTTCGGTACTATCAAACCTTTTTTTGTTTGCACATGAGAAACTGAAAAACATGTTTTTATCCTTTTTGACATTTCTGAGTGTAAGTGACCTGAAAACATGTTTTCTTACCTTCTTACTGATTTTGACAGTGATATATCCATTTTGACAAAGACTATGAATTATGTATGCTATGTCTACTCTTTTCCACCTCTAATTTGTTGCAGGTGCCATGAAATAGTTGTTTCTGGTCCCTTTGTCATTCTTGGAGTTTGAAAACCTTTGTTACACAACAGTAAACTTATGCTCAGCTTGGTCTTCCGTTTTGGAGCTTAACCCTTTTTTTCTTCCTTTGACCATTTGGGGGAAATTAACCGCACTTGAAGACTTGGTCTTCCTCACATTGATACTCTTTGCATTCTCTCCCTTTGATGTAGTGAAGCATTGTTACCTTGGAAAACCATAGAAGTCACTTTCAACAACCTTCTAAAACTTTTTGCTTGCTGTCATCATGGAGGCTCATAGTCTTTATTTAACCCTCTTTGCTTATCTTCTCATAAATTAGGTTTTAGGGCTGTTAGAGAAGAATAATTAGTGTTGTATTTTAAGTTCTCTATAGCCATTTCTAGTTCGTTCATTTATGTCTAGTTCAGCTCACCTTTTTCCCTTCTTCATTTATAACTTCTAAAAATATTTAATTCATGCTTGGTTGTGCTGATGTGCCTCTATCTTTGTGGTCTTATACCTTGGCTTTGTAATATTCCAAAATTTTCACATCATAATTGGAATATTAGAGACCTTTATTTTCTTAATAAATTAAGTAAATAAAATGGTGGAGGGACCCACAAACCTCAATGATGAATAAAATCCACTTTTTATGTGTGAATGTGGATATTCTAGATCTACATTTAAAAACATGGAGAAGTGGAGTAGCTCCATTAGTGGAGATCATGTCTCATTTATGAGATAGATTATGGAGGATGAAACAATCAAATAAGATCGTGGATATTAAATATAAAATCACAAGGATCTTTGATAAGGTCAACTGAGATCATAATGCATTCAAAGACGATCATAAAATCACTTATGATAAGATAGTGGAGGAAGTGATGCATTTAATGCATGCATGATGGAGAGGGTGATCACCCAATATGAACATGATGGAGGACATGGATCAACAATGCAGTCAAACATGGAGACTTTTTCCACATGTACAATGCATATTTGGAGTGGGCCCAGGCTATGGAAGGCTCATGCATATAATGAAGGTGAAGGCACAATGGAAGGCATGATTTGGATTATTCATTTCTTGATCTATTTAGATCTAGATTTGTCCTAGGAAATTTCTATGCAAGATTGGGTTGTTTAGCAGAGTTTCTAGTGTTGTTTAGCATAGGGTGTTCCTGAGCAAGAATCCCACCTCTTTCTTTGAGTAGCTCTAGAAAGAGGATTGTTCTTCATTCCTTATCAAGCATTGGTGCCATCTTCAGGAGGTTGTTTCTAGCATTCAGTTAGGAAACAAATGAAGGATTCATCCTACCACTTTGTTCTTTAGATCTAGCCTTCCAGCCTGGGCAGAAAATCTACATCAGGAATTCAGGCCATTGGGTTTTACCTCCATGCAACAGTAGTCCCTTCAAGGATTTTGTAGTTCAATCCTGTAGATCTATTGGAGGAAGGAAGTTTCTAGTATTTCAGCTGGAAATCCTATGAGGGATAACCTCCTCACATTGGGCCTATTGTTTCCATCACTCATGACTGATTTGAAACATCTAGTAGTAGGCTAAGGAGCCTCCTTCTCTAACAGTGCAATTTTATGAAGTTGTTGTTCATCCAGCAGCTATTTTCAATGGAGGAGATTGGAGGAGCTAGATATTGAGCTTTTAGCCCAAGGATCTAGTGAAGGGATGAACCCTTCTTGCATAGATCTGATTGTACATCATTGTAGCCATCATATTATCAAATCTAGCTCCATATCTACATTCCCAACATCATATATGTGAAGCCCTAAGGGGAATGTTGTCTTATACTTACAGATCTGAGAAACCCCTCCTGGGTTATCTTGGGAATCCATCATTGAGTCCAGATCTACAATTTCAACATCATCAGAGCTCCCATTCTGCCTAGATCTGACTTTCTATCTTTCAGGCAGTTGCAGTCCCTACAGTTGCAACAGGGACAGCGTATTTTACCTTCCAACAGATCAATAGTTACGCAGTCCCTTTTGGGATATCATTTTAGGGTCATTCTAGGTTACTCTTGTGGCTTGAGTATCTCATATTTTGAGCACTGTTGTACTTGCTTTTTGCACCTACAATATAATAAAATGGCTCAGCTATTTCTGTGCATTCTGATGTGTATATAGATTTATTTTTTACTTTGTTGTAGTTCTTATATTTTTTTCAGTATTACTACATTCTCCCTTTTGGGACATTACAGTGGTATTAGAGCATGATCTTTGGCTCAACTTGTGAACACTTCATATTTTGCATCAAAAGAAGAAGTAGATAGATGAGATCTATCATGGAGGATGATAAATCTGCCACACATTTCCTTAGATCTATGCAAGATCTCTTCAAGGAGGTCAATCAAATGAAGAAGGAAAGGCAGAAAGAAGATCCAAGAAGAATATTTGATGAGGAAGGTCCAAGCACCTCCTATCAGCAAAGAAGAAAACTGGAGAGTCTTAGATCTCCTCATAGATCCACTATGCCCACTTTCTTTGGAGAATGTGAAAGGTGTAGAAATGAAGAAACGAATGAAAAAGAGACTCATGAGACTCTCAGTCTATATCTTGAAGAGTACAAAGCACAGTCTAGAGCATTCAAGGAGAAGATAACTCTCCAACAATTCTTCAAAATCAAAGAAGAAAGAGGATCCTATAGCAACAATAGAAGAAAGAGTCTTAATAGATTATATTTTCCTACATTTGATGGATCTTCCTTAAGCACTGTTAAGGTCTGGAGGAAAGAGTTAGATTCATTTTTTAGGCTACATCCTGTAGCTGAAGGAGAGTGTAATATTCCAAAATTTGCATGCAACAAATTGGAATATTGAATTTTGTTGATTTCCCTTAGGAGGTGAACAAATGGGTAAGGAGACCCATGCAAAATAAAAAATTGAATAAAATCCCTCATGGTGTGGAAAGGGATCAAGGTAGCAGCTAGATTTTACACTCCCATGTGTGAACAGGGACAAATGCATGTAGACAAGGTCAAGTTTGACCAATTCAACAACGCACATATGAGAGGAGGAAATCATCCATAGAGACAGCGCAGTGCAAGTGGGAGGAATATTCCTTGGTGGAGCAAACCCTAATAAGTGGGGCCCAAGGCAAGGAGGCTCACACATGTTTAAAAGGAGGGAAAGGTAGCCATAACAAGTTTATGCTTATGATTTTATTTTTGGTCTTGAAGACTATTTTCTTTCTGCAACTGTTTAGTTGAGATTGTTGTGCTTCTTAGCACAAGGATTTCCTGTTTAGGAATCCTTCTCCTTTCTTGAGAGGCCTCTCGAAGGAGTGTAATAATTTGCCTCACATCTAGGCTTGAGGCCAAGCCACCTCATTCATCTATAGCATTATTTCTGCTCAATTATAACGTTGTGTTGCAGGGTGTTACAGTAAGGGTTCACAACACCACTTCTGACACTTGTATTTCAGAGGAGGAGGCTCTCTTTCTCTTGAGAGATCAGTGAGGAAGCATTCTGGAGAATCTTGGCACATCTTGGCACTTGGCCAAAGTATTCCTAGCATCGCAGCATATTCCTTTGCAGGAACTACATCCTTTTTGTAGTGTTGCAGTGTGAGGGTCAAACCCCTCAATCTTGGGCTTGTTTCTAAGGGAAAGGGCCATCCCTTCTCCTAGAAACTTTTTAAGAAGGATTCTCCTTAATTTTAGATATTTTTCAGCTTTATATACTCAGAGCTTTAGTTATACTACATTTTCTAGATCTAGATTTGTAGATCTGACGTTTTTCACTTGTACCTTCATGTAACCCTTGCCGGGTCATTCCAATAATGTGTAAATGAAGCTTATTATCTATTTTTCTCCATGATCTGATGTAATAAACTCCATGTATGTCATTTCCTTCATATTTCATCATAATCCCTTATAAAATCATGCTATCTATGCTTCAGTAAATTCTGCATAAGTTAAGTCATGGGGTTTGGGCCTTTTTGAGCTGTATCGGGACTGGAAGATATTTTTAACTTAGTAAAACAGATTATTTTCTGATTATTTTCTGGATGTGGGTCCCATATAGCATAAGCTAAAGGATAAAACCATTATTTTCCTCTTTTATTATGTTGTCTATTGGGAATGACATTTTTAAGGGTCAAAATGATGCCTTTCCCCAACTTTTGAATCCCAGAATGAAGTGAAAGTTGCTGCTATGACATAAAATGATTATAATGTGTTTATTTACATATTTCGTGACTGAATAGAGTCTTTATGTTCCATAATTGTGTTTATATATTGATGCAGTCCCATTATTGGGCATTTTTCCATCCATTCTAGGTGTGAGAGGCTTGTTTTACTCACTTAGTTTGCTTGGTTTCATATTTCCTCTTGAATTTAGGTTTTATGTTATCATATATTAGGGATACAAGGGCTAATATTGTTTTATGTATCATACATTCCTGAAAAATGCGTTTTTCAGGCATGCCTTGCTAGCAATCACAATTTGGGGATATTACATTGTTATCAAAGCATAGTCTTGGCTCAGCCTGTGAGTTCCAGCCATCAGAGATATAAATATCAGAATGATGAAGAGGATGATATTGATCTCATCGCCTTTCAGATCCAGGAAGGACCTCCCCAAGGAGGTTAAGCAGATGAAGAGTTGCAGTGAAACTCCTAGAGGGTTTCGAGAAGAGGAAGAGCCATGCACTTCCTATTCTCAAAGAGGAGAAGACAAGAGATGTAGAGAACACTTGGAATCTGAAATTCTAAGTGAATACCTTGCTGAGTACCAAGATAAACCTAGAGCCTTCAAGGAGACTCTACCTTTACCTCAATTCATTTAGCTAGAAGTAGAAAGGAGACTCTACAGCCATGGAATGATGAGAGGCAATAGATTCTTATTGCCCACTTTTGGTGGATCACTCACATGTGCAGCAAGGGCTTGGGTGATGAAACTAGAGGCTTTATTCCTATTACATCCAGTAATAGAGTGAGAGGCTATAGAGATTACAGCGCTGCACCTTGAAGGTGAAGCAAACACTTGGTGGTTCAGCCATTTGAGCCATGCAAAAGTGTCTAATCTTGCTGCGTTTTCTCAAAGGTTGATCAGGAGATTTGCGGAAGGAAGACCAGAAAAAGAAATACCCTCACCACCACTTAAGGAAACATGTATCAATGCTATCACAACCTTGGAGAAGCAGCCTTCTTGTTCAGCATTGAAGGAAGCCAATGTAGTTGATGGAGGAACCCTTGCTCCCACAATTCACCAAGGTATGCTTAAGTTTCCATATACTTTCATTTAAACAAATATAAAGGAGGGATCTACATTTTTGTATATTGCTAATTTAGAGAAAAAAAGTTGTATTGCGCTGTATAAGAGCAGTGATGAAGGAAGGAGGAACCATTCTTTATGGGAGCATTCAAATGGCAGCTTCATTCATGAAGCAATGGAGGAAGAAAGGATTGATGGTAGACATCTTGAAGTGAGAAACACTTTCTCCTTTCTTGATGACACTTTATCAATGAGCACTCCCTAGATCAAAGAGAAAATTCTACCTACAACAGATCCAAGGTCTCTTTGTTTTTGGAAGGCCATGCATGAGGAGGAGATCTCATGGAGATATTTCATTGGAGATGCACTTCAACACATCATGAAGTGCAAAGTTCTTCAACAGTCTGAGGAGTCTCTTTCCTTCTCACACTTGGATCTTCACGGATTCAAGGAGGAACAGATAGATGACGGAGGACATCTTCGGATGGATAACATCTCTCATGTTTGTGTTGGACACTTCTTGATCCATACACATCATGATGGGAGGTTTTTTCCTACCACCTATTTGGGTCCTTATGGGATCAAATTGATCCTTGAGAAGAATGCATTTCAACATCCCATGAAATGCAGGAGCAGAAATATGATTTGGGAGAATGATAGTATTTCTTCGGGGAGTGCTAAGGAAGAACATGATAGAAGGCACCCGCATGTGGATGGATGGGTGTGGATGATAAGTAAGAAGCTGGAAAGCTACTTGCAAATCTATGATACCAGGTAGAAGGAGGCTTGGCTATGTTGGCTGCTCTTGAAAGAGTTTGGTGATCATCCTCTTTCTAAGGGTATGTGGCAGGATACTTGCATCATGGAGAAGCAAAGAGTGTGGAAGCATTGTGTTGATATGACATTCTTCACCATGTTTTCATTACAAGATTGGTATGATGGAGGTATGAGGAGGGAGAAAAAACTGTTGTTGCTTAAGTTATTCTTGAGAGAGCAATGGAAAAATTTCTCTCACACTTTGCATGATGTTGCAAGAGTAGGAGGTGGCACTATCATGTTGCAAAGGGTCTACTCCTTGGCCTTAGAAGTTCAGGAGGTACTTCCACCTTGGGAGGAACCTCTCATGTGTAGCAGCATTATGGGAGATGCCTTTGACATGGTGCATGTCAAATAAGGGTGTTATGAGTTGGTAAGAGCCTATTTACATGAGCCAACAGTGCTGTCACCTTGGGGATTGGAATTATTGATGGAGTGTCCCCGGGATCACTTCACATTTGATGCACTTGGTAGACGAGGGAGTGAGAGATTTTTTTTTCACTTATTGATTATCTAATACAATATCTATATGCTCTTCCCATTTCTATGCAGTACATTGCTCCACAAGAGGTCACGCTTTTCATTTGGCTTCACGGTCAATTTTAGGCCAATCTATATGATGGAGAGAGCCATCTCTTGTATGACCTTCGGAAAGTATTTTGTGCTTACATGTATGATCAACTATTGTATCTAACCAGCTACCATTCCTTAGTAGACTTGATGACATACATAACCATCCATGTGTTAAAAGACTACTTTCCATACTATTTTCTCAAGGAGAAGTTTGGGAAACTACACTATAACTACATGGGGAACTGTTGGTACTTCCTTGCACCACATGAAACCTTTAGTATTTGACTCATATTGATGCCGATCATGATATATTTTGTTGATATTGTTCTTATCTCTATTGAGAACATGACAGGGAAAGGAAGACAACATGGGGTAGGCTATCTTATCTACCATGTACAGATTTTCAGCCCACCTACTTTGCAAGAGCTCAAGGTGGAGGAAATTTTTCTGGAGTTTCCATGGTCGGAGGTGACTCATTTTGCATGGATGATTGCTTGGGGATGGAGGATCCACTTGGGGAAAATGTGTTTTCTTGACACATTTTAGTCTCCATGCCTTGGAGGAAACTCTTCAGTTCTATCCTTGTAGTTGCTTGAGGACAAGAAACATTTGGGAGGGGAGGACTATAATATTCCAAAATTTGCATGCAACAAATTGGAATATTGAATTTTACTGATTTCCCTTAGGAGGTGAATAAATGGGTAAGGATACCCATGCACAATAAGAATCTGAATAAAATCCCTCATCGTGTGGAAAGGGATCAAGGTAGCAACTGGATTTTACACTCCCATGTGTGAACAGGGACAAATGCATGTGGACAAGGTCATGTTTGACCATGTCAACAACGCAGATATGAGAGGAGGAAATCATCCATAGAGACAACATAGTGAAAGTGGGAGGAATATTCCTTGGTGGAGAAAACCCTAATGAGTGGGGGCCAAGGCAAGGAGGCTCACACATGTTTAAAAGGAGGGCAAGGAAACCATAACAAGTTTATGCTTATGATTTGATTTTTGGTCTTGAAGACTATGTGCTTTCTGCAACTGTTTAGTTGAGATTGATGTGCTGCTTAGCACAAATATTTCCTATTTAGGAATCCTTCTCCTTTCTTGAGAGGCCTCTTGAAGGAGTGTACTAATTTTCCTCACATCCAAGCTTGAGGCCAAACCACCTCCTTTATCTATAGAATTATGTTGCAGGGTGTTGTAGTGAGGGTTCACAACACCACTTCCGGCACTTGTATTTAAGAGGAGGAGGCTCTCTTTCTCTTGAGAGATCAGTGAGGAAGAATTACAGAGCATCTTGGCACATCTTGGCACTTTTACAAAGTATTCCCAACATCCACAGTGCATTCCTTTGTAGGAATTGCGTCCTTTTTGCAGTGTTGGAGTGTGAGGGTCAAACCCCTCAATCTTGAGCTTGTTTCTCAGGGAAAGAGCCATCCCTTCTCCCAAAAACTTTGTATGAAGGATTCTCCTTAATTTTCTATATTTTTCAGCTGTATATAATTATAGCTTCAGTTAGACTACATTTTCCATATCTATATCTGCAGATATGACATTTTGCACTTGTACCTTAATGTAACCCTTGCTGGGTCATTCCAATAATGTGTAAAAGAAGCTTTTTCTCTATTTTTCTCCATGATATGATGTAATACACTCCATGTATGTAATTTAATTTGTACTTCATCATAAACCCTCAAAAAATCATGTTGTATATGCTTCGGTAAATTCGACATAAGTTAAGTCATGGGGTTTGGGCCTTTTTGAGTTGTACCGGGACTGGGAGAAAGATTTAACTTAGTAAAACAGATTTGTTTCTAATTATTTTATAAATGGGGGTCCCATATGGCACAATTTATAGGGTAAAACCGTTATTTTCCCCTGTTATTATGCTGTCTATTGGGAATGACGTTTTTAAGGGTCAAAATGTTGCTTTTCCCCAACTTTTGGATCCCAGAATGAAGTGCAAGTTGCTGTTGTGAAATAAAATGATGATAATGTGTTTCTTGACACATTTCATGATTGAATAGAGTGCTACTACTCTATCATTGTGTTTATATATTGTTGTAGTCCCATTATTGGGCATTTTTCCATCCATTCTAGGTGTGAGAGGCTTGTTTTCCTCACCTAGTTTGCTTGGTTTCAGATTTCCTCTTGGATTTGGGTCTTATATTATCATATCTAAGGGATACAAGGGCTAATATAGTTTTCTATAGCATACATTCTTGAAAAATGCGTTTTTCAGGCATGCCTTGCTAGCGATCACAATTTGACGATATTACAAAGAGGCTGTTCAAATTGCATCACTTCATATTTTTAGGTGAAGCCAATGATTGGTGGTTTTTTCACATGGAGCATGCAAAGGTGACTAAATATTAAGATTTCTTTCACAAGTTGAGGAAGGAGTTTGATGTAAGAAAACAAAAGATGTTTCACAAAGAGACATTTCCTAAGGAAGCAAAGGAGGATGTCAATCTTGTCACTCTAGACAAGAGGTCACTACTTTCACCACCAGCTATAGAAGTACTTGCATCCAGAGAAGATACACTTTCAACCTTACAAGTTAGTCTTGAGATATTGACACATAGAGTCCCATGCATGATTCAGGGGATGCATGAGGAAGAGAAGGAAGTTTCCAGAGCTGGTACGCTTGGAGAAGAGCAACCATCACTCTTACCAGTAGTTGGAGACACTATTTTCGCAGTTGGAGTAACTCTTGTGTTCTGGAAAGAGGTTCCCACACATCAGTTGATCCAAGGTATGCATGAACTTTCATCACATATTGTTTTAGTAAATATTATTGAAACTTATGAAGACATGCCATCAAGGCCAATGCATAACCAAGGGTTAGAAAAAAATTCTGATTTGAAGCAGCAACATATCATAGCTGTTAGTATGAATCTTAATTCCAAGCGTACGAAAAAAAACCACTTCAGCTGTGCATAACAAACAGTCCTAACAACAAAGATGGCTGCTATTATCCTCAGATCTACAGTTAGGTGATCAAGATAAATGCTGTAAAAATCTATATCTATGCATTAGAAGACATTAAGAAATAGAAAAAACAAGATTTACTCCATGCATCCAATAGACGAGAGAAGAATATGTTGAATGAATTTAGTATTAATGGCACCTAGGAGGAAAACACAAGAGGGTGTTCCCTATTCTCCTCAATGGGATGAGTTCTTGTAAGTCCTCAGCACTGCAGATCTAAAATTCCTCTCTCTTGATGGTGTATAAAACTCAGATAAAAATGATAGCAAAATATGACTATGATGGTGGATCAATATTCAGACCAAAAGTATAGATCCAGAGTGATCTTTAGGCAACAAAAGGTGATAAATGAATGGGAAAACCCTTCTATTTATAACAAAATATTGAGTTAGTCTAGATATTGGTGCATAGTTAAAATATTATTAACCAAATCAAGATCCAACTTTTATGGAATATTTTATTATATTTGTTGGAGGGAAAAGGAATTTGACTTGGGTCAAATCCTTTTATTTGTAAATAATAAATAAATAAATGATTTATTTATCATTTTAAGGATGTGGTTGAGTAATAATCAAATAAATAATGATTTATTTAATTATTTAAGGGTGATTTAGTCATATTTAACAAAAAAATATTATTTAAATAAGGTTTAAATAATTATTCTTAGAAAATAATAAGATAAAGAATGATTTTTCTAATTAATTTCCTTGTTTTGGGTTAAATATAACCAATAATATTAATTAAAATGTTGTTTAACTAATTATTCCTTGAGGAAAATAAAACAAATGTATATTTATTTAATATTTCCTCATGGGGTTTCCTGTTTAGACCATAAAAAACTTAATAAAGGTGGTTTACTAAGTTATTTTCAAAGTGATAGCAATTTTACTTAGGGTAAAATTGGTCTTACAGGGTGTACTTGGGTCCCTCTAATCATCATAGGTTAGATGACTAAAAAATGGTGTAACAATAACATAGAGGAACGTTGATTTAATGAAGGAGGAGATGAAGAGCTATCCCAGCTCACCATTGTTGAGCTACATTCAACCCCTTGAGTTGAAGTGTAGAGTTTCAGTAAATGGGATGAGTATGATCCTATGCACAATGAATGGTTATCAGATCAGTATTATGCCTTGCTTTGAGGTAGCATATGTATTACCATGCAGATCTAAAATGTTGTCACTTAGTAGTTATGAAAATGAAGAGGCCCCATCATTCTTGGTGCATTCTGAAGATAGCTTCACTCATGAAGCAATGGAGGTAAAGATGATAAATGGTAGACATCTTGAGATGAGAAATATTTTCTCCTTTCTAGATGACCCTTTCTCAATGAGCATCTCACAACTCAAAGAGAAAATTCTATCTGCAGCAGATCCAACACCTATTTGGTTTTGGAGGGACTTTGGTGAAAGGAGAATCTCCTTGAGAGATCTCATTGGTGGTGCTCTTCAACATTTCATGAAGTGCAACATTCTTCATCAGTTTGGGAAGGATGGTATTCTAGAAAGGGAGGATACCATGATTATGCAGCACATCATTCATTCTCCACATTGGGATGAGTGGGTGAGGATGATAAGCAAGGGGTTGCATGACCACTTGCAAATATATGACATGGGCCAACAAGTTTTGTTACCTTGGTTTCTCTTGGGAGATCTTTGTCAATACCCAAAGGCTCCTATTTCTTTGATCCATGCCTTGAAGAACACTTATGAAATGAAGAAGGAGGCATTGTTGCGTTGGCTGCTCTTGGGTGAGTATGGTTACCACCCAATAGCTCATATTTTTTTAATTCATGCCTTGTGTATCACTGATAAAATGAAGCAAAAGAAGGCATGCTCATCTTTGTTTCCCTTGGGAGAGTTTGGCCACCACATGACATCTCCTATGTCTATGTGTTTTGTATTGGGAAAAGCTTGGCATAATTCTCTCAGGATGTGTATTGATGGTGTTTATTTTTATTGGGCTGATGTGACATTCTACATGTCAATCAATATGTTTTTGCTCCATGATCCACATGAGGAGGAGAGAAAGCAGCAAGATCTCTTGTTGCTTTGCTTTCTTTTGGGGGAGTTCGGCTTGTCCATCTTACATGGAGGAGATGGCGGATGGAAGCAAAGGGCCTTACTCTGGTGGTTACTATTAGGAGAATATGGTTTGACATATTTTTCTACCCATATAACTCCTTTCCTTCTTATTTTTCATAACTTTGGAATGATGCTTGGATCCAACAAGGCCAACAGGGCTAAGGATGAAAGCATATCAATGATCAATCAAATTCATAAAGCATGGGATGGAGAGATGTATTGTGAGATGAAGCTTTTCCTTTGTGAAAAGGGCCACTTTATTTTATGTATCTCATGTATTGATGATGATGTTGGACATCATATGGTTGTCATTTGGTACGTCATGGTGACAGGAGGGCATCTAACTACATAATTGGAGGTCATTCTATGCTCTCTTGAGAGACAAATTTGGAACCAAACATGCATAACACATTGCAGAAAATGGAGGAAGCCTTCCTTATGTGGATTCCATTTGGAGGGGAATGGATGGATTTGCATCTACTATTGGAGTTGCTTGAGGAGAAGAAACATTTTTCCCGGGGGGGGGGACTGTAATATTCCCAAATTTTCACATCATAATTGGAATATTAGAGTCCTTGATTTTATTAATAAATTAAGTAAATAAAAGGGTGGAGGGACCCACAAACCTCAATGATGAATAAAATCCACTTTTTATGTGTGAATGTGGATATTATAGATCTACATCTAAAAACATGGATAAGTGGAGCAGCTCCATTAATGGAGATCATGTCTCATTTATGAGATAGATTATGGAGGATGAAACAACCAAATAAGATCATGGATATTAAATATAAAATCATAAGGATATTTGATAAGGTCAACTGAGATCATAATTCATTCAAAGAAGATCATAAAAGCACTTATGATAAGATAGTGGAGGAAGTGATGCATTTAATGCATGCATGATGGAGAGGGTGATCACTCCATATGAACATGATGGAGGACATGGCTGAATACCACAGTCAAACATGGAGACTTTGTCCACATGTACATCACATATTTGGAGTGGGCCTAGGCTATGAAAGGCTCATGCATATAATGAAGGTGAAGGCACAATGGAAGGAATTATTTGGATTATTCATTTCTTGATCTATTTAGATCTAGATTTGTCTTAGGACATTTCTATGCAAGCTTGGGCTGTTTAGTAGAGCTTGTAGTGTTATTTAGTAGAGGGTGTTCCCGAGCGAGAATCTAACCTCTTTATTTGAGTAGATCTAGAAAGAGGATTGTTCTTTATTCTTTATCAGGCATTGGTGCCATATTTAGGAGGTTATTTCTAGCATTCAGCTAGGAAACCAGTGGAGGATTCATCCTACCACTTTGTTCTTCAGATCCAGCCTTCCAAGAGTAGTAGATCTACATCAGGCATTCATGCCATTAGGTTTTACCTCCATGCAGCAGCAATCCCTTCAATGATTGCATAGTTCAGTCCTGTAGATCTATTGGAGGAAGGAAGTTTCCAATATTTCAATTGGAAATCCTCTGACGGATAACCTCCTCACATTGGACCTATTGTTTCCATCGCTCAGGAGATGATTTGACACATATAGCAGTAGGCTAAGGAGCCTCCCTCTCTGATAGCACAATTTTTTGAAGCTATTGTTCATCCTAAATCTATTTTAAGTTGAGGAGATTGGAGGATCTAGATCTTGACCTTTTAGCCCAAGTATCTAGTGAAGGGATCAACTCTTCTTGCATAGATCTGATTGTACATCATTGCAACCATCATATTATTAGATTTATCTTTAGACATGCATTCCAAATAGCATATATGTGAAGCCATAAGAGTAAGGTTATCTTAGACTTACAGATCTGAGAAACCCCTCCTGGGTTGTCTGGGGAATCCATCATTGAGCCCAGATCTACAATTTCAGCATCATCGGAGCTCCCATTCTACCTAGATCTGAATTTCTATCTTTTAGGCAGTTACAGTCCCTACAGTTGTAGCAGGGACATTGTAGTTTACCATCCAGTAGAGCAGTAGTTATGTAGTCCCTCTTGGGATATCATTGCAGGGTCATTCTAGGCTACTCTTGTGGCTTGAGTGTCTCATATTTTGAGCACAATTGTACTTGATTTTTGCACCTCCAATATAATAAAATGGCTCAGCTGTTTCTGTGCATTCTAATGTGTATATAGATTTATTTTTTACTTTGTTGTAATTATTATATTGTGTTTTAGTATTACTGCATTATCCCTTTTGGGATATTACAGGCTCTTTGCTTAGCAACACTGTTTTAGCCAATTAGTCCTTAAAAACCCCGATTCTCTTTGAACATGGGCTGCTTCCTCTTCTTTGCTGTGCATGTCCTTTAGTGAGGATATAGCCTCTTACCTTACCTAATTTTCTACTGATAGCCACCTTGAAACTCCTACAGAAATGTCAAAATGGACAGATATCCTATGCAAATTTTGAACCTGATTAAGGAAGCCTTCCTAGCAGACTTTTGATCCATTTTTGGACAATCATGTACTAACCCTCCTTCCCATTTGATTCCATCTTTTTGTCACAAGAAAAATAGTGTTTTAGAACATCAAATATAAACCTATAACCTATGAAACCATAGTGACCTAGTGGGAGGCTCTTTAGACTTGACCCTTGACTGAAATCTTGGCTTAGGGTCCTCAAGTATGAAAACAAAGTTTTCTGACAATTTTATGTATTGAATATCCAAAATCTAATGTAATTGATTTATCTAAAGAGCCTATAGAGATACTTTTGAGACCATCAATGCTTGAGGCGTTTGGGAAACACAAGAAGGAGGAAGTTGGTTGGTGACCCTAGGTGGCAAGTGGAGGGGTTATGTAAGGCAAAACAAAGTGCTGAGTTCAAAGGTGGGGAAAATGATGAAGATGAGTGGTTGAGCCCATGATGGGCCTTCTGGGGGTGGTAGGTTGACCATGACATGGTAGACTAGTGATACAGTGAAAAATTTATCCTAAGGATAATGAAGGCAGTTAGATTTCTAAAAATCACAATATTCATGAATTTTGGTTTTAGAAATCAAGGATAAGCATTTAGTCATCTATAAAAAGAAAAAATACTGATGACTAACACACGTCATATTCAATTTTTAATTCTAGCATGAAGTGGACTTATTTCTACTGCACGAAGAGTGCCTATCGACACTCATGACTTATACCACCATATAGTGCTGAAATTTGTGTCTCGCCCCACTGATAGCGACATGGTTTTTATTGAGATTTTGGTCGATGACTCTGATGCTCATGCCAAACCACCCTTTATGGATCCTTTAGGGCCCAACTTATTGTGGTTGAATCTTGACGGTTCTACATCAGCTTACACTGACGTGCCATTATCTACCATTTACCCTATGGCACACTCTGAGAGTTCCCTACCATCTACATCATCAATCTCAGCTGCTATGACAACACTGCCTTCTCTTATCTTGGCTATCCCTTCTCCTTTGTCTACATTGCTTACTTCTTCTTGGGGTTTTCCACCTGTCTCATCTATGGCTCCTATCAATTTCCTGAATGCTACTATGCCCACACCATCCTCTACCCCGATTACGGTAACCCAGACTAGTTAGCCAGTCGGTCTAGGAATATACACGTTGTCATTTTCCCAATCGACTATTCATGTTCCTCACTTAGGCAGGGTTACTTATGGGAATACATGGGGGGAATCACCAATTTTCCTTAGTCAGCCAGGGGGAAACATAACATATAATATGAGAGAATCTTGGTATAGCTCGCTCTTTGGAGGTACATTTCCTATGAGTGCTTTTGGTGGAGGGGCTAGCTTAGTTGGGGGTAACCCCACTGCCAGTATTGTGTCTTATCTAGGTCCTTCCACTTATGTCGATCCTACTGTGCAGCCCAGTCCTTCTTTTGACCCTGGGTAAGACCCCATTAGAAATCATGATTTTTGGGTTCCATTGCTCTCTAGAGGTTTTTACCATGGTGGGTGATATCCATCTACCAATTACATTGGCCCACAACAACCATTTTCTAGGGTGAACCCTTTTCAAAACCATCAAGCTCATCCATTGAATCATTTTATGGGGGGACCACAAGGTTTTCTCCTAGCTATGACCAATTTAATAAAATTCATAATCCATTTCTATCTTCTCTTGATTTACCAAATATTTCCAAATTTAATAATGACCCCATTCGTCATGATCCCTGGTGGCCACCAATGCATGAAAAATTACCATATTATATTCCCAATCTTGAAGAAAATCCTGGGGAGAATACATCCACCCATATCCTGAAATACAATTTATGGTGTTCATCCAATGCGCTAGTGGATCATTACGTAAAACTTCTCTTGTTTCAAATAACTTTAATCGGGGATGCTGCCAAATGGTACATTGAGTTAGATACTACATTCTATGATGATTTTTCCTCATTAACTCAAAATTTCTAGAAACATTTTAAGTTAGTCACCTAGTATGACCTTGACTCTAGATTTTTTTCTAAATTCCAACAAAATGATGCCATGCTTATCTCTGATCACATTCATGATTGGTGTCATCACAAGAGAAAAGTAAGAACCAATTTACCCAATGAAATTCTCCGTAAACGGTTCATTAGATCACTCCAACCTCAAATTTCTAAATATGTGTCTATGTTTCGAGCCATCACTGAAGATCAATCCATTTTAGCTTCCCAATAGTTAGATCTCATATATTCACAATCTGGTATGATATACAGTGTTTTTCCCAATGCCCCTAGGCCTTCAATTGACCCACCTAAGCACGTTCTTGGCCCACATGTTGATGGTGTGATTGGGTATGTTTCTGACCCCATGATCCAACTTGTTGCCAACCTTCAGCAACTGATTGTTACATCTCAAACCCTAACAAGTGCATCTAGATTTCATAAAAATCCCCTCCTCAGTAGTCCACCAATGTTTTCATGGTAAAGTCCACTCAGCTGAAGAACAACGTGAAAACTAACGGTAAAAAAAAAAAGAACAATCGAAAAATTAAACAACAAAATCAAACTGTCGAGGTGTCTAAACCCAACCCTGAAAGTCAGCAAGGGGGAACCAATGAGCGTTGCCGAAAATTTAAGTTCCCTTCTAAAAAATTTCAGTTCGATCGCATTACCCATGAGTGTCCTCAAATGGATGAATTTCATAGGTTCCTTTCACCATCATCTTCTCAAAAACATGTCATTTTAATTCATCTATTCCCTGAACAACCCCAACAACAAATGGTTGGTCAACTTGCTAAACCTTTGCAAGGGGGAAATGAGGGGTCATATTCTCATCCCCATCACAGCCCAGTCATATTTATGTGCATGGAAGATGTCAATGTGACCATGTGAACTAAGTCCTATGATGCACCTAATTTTATTTCTCCTTCCAAAGACTCACCAACGACATCTAGCTCCACTAGACCTCTAACACTAGATAAGCCTATGGAACTAGTTTATCGAGCCCCCAAGGTTGTTCTCCGTAATATGACACACAACCCTTCCTCCAAGGCTGCTCAATAGTATAGTATTGTTGAATATCTAGCCTAGGCACCTTGTGCCATGTCTGCTTTGGAGGTCTTGCAAAGTTGTCCCTAGTAGCGCAAATCCTTGTTTTTTACCATCAGTGTAGTTTACCTATCTGAATTTGGCTTCATTGCTTTTAATGCAGAGAAATTCACTCCTCGTCTTTCCTATCAAATTTATTTTCAAGTAATAGTGTGTGTTTCCCAAAAGAATATCCATCACACTCTAGTAGATGAGGGCTCTTCCACCTATGTCATTTCCATATCCTGTTGGAAAGCTATCGGTTCTTCGACTCTCTCCAAGTATAATAACACTCTCCAAGAATTTGGTGGTCATAATTTCATTCCCAAGGGGGTCCTCCCACATTTTCCTATCGAGTTATGAGGTAAAAATTACATGTCGATATTGAAGCCGTCGACACTCATTTTGATTATAACCTTCTCCTTGGCCGTATTTGGTTTTATACCATGACTGTCGTAGTATCATATATGTTTCGTTGATTTTTATTTCCTCATGAAGGCAATATTGTCACGATAAAACAACTTGAATATTGCATTTGATCAGTGAAAATTTACACTATTGGACCTACTTTACCACTTGTGGGGGACCAACCTATTAAGTTTAACAGTGTTGATGCCAGACTTTTTAAAATTTCAAATCTTATGGGGGTGTTTCCTCAACTCCCTCCACCCAACACTCCCTAATATTATACCATTGCTACTATGTATATGATCTATTCTGGCACCTATGGATGTGATAGACCTGTTGATCCTTGGGTGGTGTCGCATGATCTTATAGAATATGATCAACCTAGTGAGTAGCCTCCACCACCTATTGTGGAACATATTTCCTCTCCAGTAGTCCCGTCAATACCTCGTGATGCTGGTCAAAATATCCATCCCAATAAGGAATATGATCATGTTATTTATCCCACAGAGGCTTCCCCTCCACTTGTTCCACATGACTCACATGATGAAAAGCCTCCCAGGTTATTCAAATTCGAGGTCATGGATATACCCATTGATAATCATAGGTAGGTTATGCCTCTTTCTACCTATAGTCTCCCCAATTCAGAACAATCATATCTTAGAAACATAAATATCAAATTGGCCCATGGGGAATCTCCTCGCCCTTCCCTGGAATTTCCACCCATGGACCAATTCAAGACTTGGGTTTCGAATACTAAACTTGCTAATGAGTCATTCATATCCTCATCACTTGTGGAGGATTATCTTGTACCTCCATTATGTCTTAATCCTCATATATGTATTCAAGATAGTTTTGGAAGTGTGACTATGTTAGATTGCCTCTCGCATGGTAAACCTTTCTGAATGGGGTATTTTGACTTCATTTGGCATGGCCTCAATTTGGTGAGCCATATGGTTCCCTTACCCTTCATAAGTTTGTGTATATAAACCCGTGGCATGTTCTTGGTTGTCGGCACACTTTAGCATGACCTACCAGATTGATTTGGGATTACACATAATGTACATAAGACTGTGATTATTTATCCCCTTTTTGGTTTAGGTAGTGATGTGAGTATTTATCATGCCTTATATCCAAAAAATCCAAAAAAAATTATTAAAAAAAAAACCAAAATATAGGTCTTGTTTTTCCCTCGTCCATGATTATTTCTTTAATTATGTGATTTAACTATGGGTATACTCTTTTTAAATGGTTTTTAAAAGAAAAGGTGGATTTTCTATTGCGACATCCATTGGAAATTGGGTGCATTTCTCTTGAACTGACATATAGGGGTATGTCACTTTTGTGAGTTTCGCATTTTGACTGTTGGCACTATTTATGCCTTAGGTCCAACCTTGTCAAGTTGCAACTTTTTCTGCTTCTTGTATGCATGTTGTAGCTTGGAGGTCGAAATTTTTAGTGTCTCTGTAGTTTGCAATATTGGCAATAACAAACGCTGCAGAGCCTACATCAAAACCACTTTGGAATCCTAGGATCTAGCCCTCCTGGATTCAGAGAGGGATCTCTCTATATAAGTGTTTTCTAAAGATATGATCTTTAATGTTTATGATATGATTTTAGGCTAGTTATGAAGTACAATGGTTTGTTTGTTTTTGGTTGGGATGGATATCATCAAAATGAAGGAAGAGTTTTGAAGGGTAAAGGTGTGAGAAGGTTGACAGAATGGTTCAGCTGATAGGATAGGTATAAAAAAATATCAATCTATTGGGCTGTGGAGTCACAAAAGGATTTAATTTCACAACAAGTTTCAAGTATGGTCTATGGGGAAAGTCATCTATAGGATCTCTTTAGATTGAGTTATGGCATGAAAAATCAGGAAGTGAGTGAAATAAATAAACACATAAGAAAAACAGAGGGCAATCTAAGATCAGGTAAGGACTTTGAACCTATCCTGCTTTTGACATACTCTCAAAGGAAAACAAAGAATAGTCTAAGATCAAGTAAAGACTTTTAACTTAACCTACTTTCAGCATATTCTCAAGGAAAGACAGTTAAAACAAAGAATAGCTTAAGATAAAAGAAGGACTTTTAACCTAGTCTACTTTCAACATATTCTCAAAGGAAAACAATTAAGATAAACATAAAAAGTAGCCTAAGATCAAGTAAGAACATTGAATCTGGCCTGCTTTTGATAGACTCTTGGGGAAAATTTCAAAGAAAATATCTCAAGTTATACTCAGGAAACATGGGCTCACCAATACTTCACTGGTTATACTCTATTGAATTATCCTCAAAAACACAATTAGAAGAAAACATAAAGATAAAGATTTACAAGTGAGATTTAGGGTACTTTACAGTAAATCCTAATCTATATTTCCTGTTCTTTATCAGAGAATAGTGGACAGTAAGAAAACATAAGTGAAATGAAAATTATAGTAAGAAACACATCACCATTGACATAAACCAGGATCCCATATATCAACCTGTATATTTGATGTTCAAACCAGTTACAATCTTCAAGTCCAGTAGGTCTTTACAACTTCAAACTTCTCATCTTAGCCTATCTTTGTTCAATTACAAAATAGAGCTTCAACAACCTCAATAGCTATTTAAACTTGGTAAGTATTCAAAACCCAACCCCTTTACAATGTGCTCCTCCTGGAGTTTTTATAGAAGAATGAGGAGGTGGAGTGTAAGAAGGGTTGATTTGTTAAATTAATGAAGAGTAAGTGCCTCTTGGCCTTTGGGAGGCCTAGTGGAGAAGAAATGATATGTATTAATGCTTATTAATTGATTTAATTTGATATTATCTACTTATGCTACTTTGTTTGACTTTGAGGGCCTTTGGTAGGCTGGCAATTACTTTATGAGGTGTCTTTTTAGAAATATCATTGACTGTGCAATTAATATGTATTCTTTTGAGAAAAATGAACTTGTAGGTGGAATTTTGAGGATTAATTGCCTCACTGATGTGGCATTCGGAGGCTCTCTTCCTTGATCTATCTACTTTCGTGGCTTTAAACACTGATCTACTTTTAAAAGCCTTATAATCATCTTCAGGCTTTTTAAACATTTTCTGCTAACTGTATTCACTTTTAATCATCCCTTTCCTTTGGTTTTCGGCCTTCATTCCTTCCTTTAATTGCTTTTCGGGATTTCTTTCTTTAATTCACTGTATTAACCTTTAATCCCTTTGTTTCAACTGTGCTTTATCCAATATTCTCTTGTTTTAAGCCTTGGAACCTTTGTCTTTATGCTTAAACTGTCCTTTTCCCTTTTGCTATGTGCAGGTGGTTTTCATCGATGCAGGAGGGTTTATTTATATGATCAATTCCTGCAAAACATTGATTAAAATCTAGAATTTATACCTCCGAAAGCTTATTTTATGCATTGATTAAAATTTGAGGATTGTGATCCTCAGTCCAGTGCCACTGTTTTCTTGGCTATAAGACTGTTTTTCTTGAATAACCCGCCTTTTTAAAACCTATAACAAACCACAAAAAATGTTATAAAAACCTGTGGTGTTGGAAAACTACTTTGGAGGCTTGTAGAGACAGAGGAGCAGGATATGGAGGTGGAAGAGGAAATTTCATGGCGGAGAGGTTAAAAGCTGTGAAAACAGGGTTCAAATTTTTTTTTGGTGCGAAAATGTGGATGAGTGATTTCGTGAAACTGTCGGCGATTTTCGTGCAAAAAATGGGTGGTAAGGGGTTTATCATAAAACGAATGCGATATTTTTTATTGCATGACACACGTCCCTCCAAAAATGCTTATTTCATGTCCAAGTTGCATGTCGGGGGGTTTCGGTGGTCAGAGTTCGTCAGCCATCCGATCTTCGGGGATGCAGATCGACGACGGTATACGAACGCGATGATTTGAAGTTTTTCGATGGATGGAGTAGGTGGAGGCCATGTGGCAAGAGAGGATTGGGGGATAGATATGTGAGTGGATGGTAGGGCCCAGCTGACATCAACCTTTTTTATTTGGTAGTGGGGTGGTCGATCGGCGGGATTGTTTGATCAGGTAGAACGAGCACCGTTAGATCAACAAGATCTAAGGTGTAGATCAATTGTGAGGATGGAGGAAAAAACAAAGGGCAAGGGGCCTAAAAAATGAGGAAGGATAAGGGTGCGATGAAGGAGTATTGGATTGGAAGTGGGGTGTGAAGGGCTAGGGAAAAAGGGCTAAGAGGAGGGATGAGGGAGGTGGTCTCGCGTCGTTGGATCAAAAATATCTGTGGCTAGGAATATCGTGGGGTTTTAACAAAGGTAGCAGTGAAAATAAAAAGGAGAATGCATTTTATCATGGGCCCGGGGGTAAATACAAAGGGAGAGGGGCTTCATGGAGTGGAGAAGGTGCAGTCCTGTGGAGGAGTAGGGGATCGGGGGCGGAGGAAAAAGGGGCTTAAGGAAGTGGCGGGGAGGGGTGATTGGTAGGTTAAATGAGGGTCGTCAAATCTTATGGATCTATGGTGTAGATCTCGTCAGAGAATTACTATCGGGGTGGAAGGTTTACAAAGAAAAATACTGGTTTATAGAGGAAATGCCGATGCGATGGAGATGCAGAACGCCGATGTGATGGAATGTCGTGGTGCAATTGAAGAATGCCTGTGTGATTGAAGAATGCCGATGCGATGAGCGCATCGGCATATTGCAAATCGGCGGAAAGAATAGGCAAAGACATGAAGATTTTAAAAATGTTTATATGCGATTGCGATGGGAGTTTAAGTCCTTAGTGTGCGGTTTCGAGCCTCGGTTTTGTAGTGGAAAGAAGGAAGAGGGCTTAAAACCCACATATGAAAAGGTCAGAAACAGGCCAAAAACATGTTTTTTTTTTTACTTTTTCAAAGGTTCCAATAAGGTAAAAATGATAGTTTAAACCATAAAAAATGGTTTTTTATAGGTTTAAAGGGGATTTTTTTTTAAGGTTTTTCAGGAAAATGAAGGGTAAATGAGAAATAAAAAAAGGGAATTTTCAGAGGCAAATGGGAGATAAATAAAAGGGAAAAATGAGTGATATGGGGGGTTTTGGAGGAAATTATGAAGGTGAAAAGATGGAGAAAATAACTGAAAACAGTCTCCTTATATATCAGTAGGGTTACTTGGTGGATTTTTTGAATGAAACAATAGTGAAGATTACTCTTTGAGTTTAGAAAGCATCAGAAGGCTTAAAAAATGAGTAATTTTCTATGAAGATAATCTCTTGAAGGCTCAAGACCTGTTTTAGCCATCATTTGCTATGAAATTTTTTTACTGATGGCTAACAGTGGCTCCACTTGGGGATGGCGTCTCCTTGGAGGTGTCAAGAACTTCAGAATTTTATCTCTGGGATGCAGAGCTATGCCTTATCGATTGAAAACTTTTTCTTCATTTATCATGCTGCTTAAAAAGATGATCAGTATTTTATATCAGCAAACAAATTTCTCCCAAACATTCTACCTACATGGCCTACTTTTCCTAACATTTTTTCTTCATAAGGTGCACTTGGACTTGCAAACCTTTTGACATCAACATTTTATTCTTTATTGAAAGCAAGAAACTAATCTAAACCTACCCTTATTTTTTTCATGAGTTCAGATTAAGCAGTTGAACTCATAAATTCTCTACCTAAGCTACTATCTGGCAGGATTAAACTGTTTGTCAGATTTTATTCTCTATATTCTAAAACAGAAAATTTAAAACACAGTCAAACTAGGATAAAACTGTCTAATTTGTTGTTGTGTCTATGGTTGTATGTACAAGATGCACATGCAGAAAATTTAAAACAAAAGTATGAAGGTCTAAGATCTGAAAATTACAAACATCCTTTATTCTTCTTATGACTCATATTTTGATCTGTTTAGAGTCATCCTTTATTTTGATTGTTTGGTTCAAGTTTTCAGTGTATTAGAACCATTATTTTCTTTTCCTTTGGCTCATATTTTGGTCTTATTAGAGCCATTTCTTTCTATTTCTTTTGCTCAGGTTTTATTCTTATTAGAGCCATGTCTTTCTATCCTAATCTAATCTACTGATAAGCCAAGATTAAACTGTTTGGAAAATCTATTTTCACTAACCTATCAACAATAAATTGAAATATATCTAGTCATGATTAGGATATGTGACTAAATAGAAGTGCTATTTTTAAGTAGTGGCTTTTAAGCTTGCACACTTTCAGATTCTCTTTTCTTTTTTGGCATAGGGTTGTACCTTTCTTCTTTTATTTCTGTCCCCTTTTTATCTTTTTCTATTGTTTTTGTATTTTTTCCTTTTTCAAATCTAAAAGAAGTGTTCATACAATGAATAAAAAAACTCTGAAACTAAAATTATCAGCTAACAAAAGTAATGTTTGAGCATCCTGCCATTGACAGGACCTCCAAAATATTCAGCTCCATCTAATTCTTGTAGAAAGAATGCATTTTTTCCAATGGAATATTGAATATGATAAGGGCCTTGCCATAAGTTATCAAATTTTCCATGTTTGCCCTTATATTCTCTACTTGAATCCCATTTCAATACTTTATCACCAATCTTAAAATCACTTGCCTTGGTTCTTTTGTCAAACAACTTCTTGATGTTTTCTTGTAGTTGTTGTGCTCTGATGTATACCTCCTCTCTGGTTTGCTGTAGATGTGTATTCTGGTTTATTCTTCTTGTCATATCATCATCTTCAGACTGTACTTCCTGGATCAAATTCATGACTGGAACCCCTAGAATGGTTGGAAAAATTGCATCAGTTCCATAAATTAGCTAGTAAGGAGACATCCCAATTGAATTTTTCACTGTCAATCTATCTGCCCATAATGCATGTACTAGCCTACTATGCCATGATTTCTTGTTATTTTCCAGCAACCTCTTGATTATGTTCACCAAAATTTTATTTGATGATTCTGCAAAAACATTACCTTGAGGGTAATAAGTTGTAGAATGAACCAATACAATCTGATATTTATGACAGAATTCCACCATAATTTTAGATCCAAATGCAGCAGCATTGTCAGTTATGATCTTTCTAGGACAGCCAAATCTAGACAGTATATGGTTTTCAAGGAATGAAATGATGACTGAATCTGTGGCATTCATAGATGGGATGGCTTCTATCCATTTGGTAAAATAGTCTGTTGCTGTGAGGATCCATTTATGTTGGGCAGATGAGGCAGGGTGGATTTCCCCAATGCAGTCTAGACCCCATTGCTGAAAAGGGGCTTCAACAGTGATTGGTTGCAGAGGTAAGGGAAGCAGCTTTCTTTTGCCTTCAAAATTTTTGCATTTATGACAGGCAGTAATCATTTTCTGGACATCTTGAAAGAGGGTGGGCCAGTATTAACCAACTCTAAGGATTTTGTTAGCAGTTTACTTCTAGTAGAGGTGGCCTCCACATTCTCCTTCATGAAACTCATGCTTGATCTTATCTGCATCATTCTCAAGAAAACATTTAAGAAATAATCCACTAGCATTTTTCCAATATAAACATTTATCCAAAATGCAGTAATTTACAACTTTCAACTTTAAGAATCTTGCCTTCATTTTAGACAAACCAGGAGGGGCATTAAGATTGAGAAAAACATATAAAATATCAGCATACCAAGATGAATTCAGAAAATGATCTTCAAGAATTGGAGTTTTCAACTCCTCCTGTTCATCTAATGCATTAAACATGTTTATATCAAGAGCTTGAAAATTGGATTTAGCCATAAGTTTTGCTAGACCTTGACCTTTTTATGAGCTTAGTGGGTTTTATTTCTAATTCATATTCTAAAATTACAACAATCCACTTTCCTCTTTTGCCATCGGGATCTTGGGTCAATATGTCTTTTACAACTAAATGAGGCACAAATGCTATGATGTGGGAATGTAAAATATAAACTTTGAAGTCTTTTAAGGATTTGATCAAGGAAAAGGCTTGTTTTTCCAATATGTTGTACTTCAAAGGTGCATCTCTTAATTCCTTGCTAAAAAATGCAATTGGCTGCTCTTTTCCCTTCAATTTTTTCTGTAATAGGACAACAACTACTGTGTGTTCTGATGCAAATGAAAAAATGATGAAATCCTTTGTAAAATTAGGACTGATAAGAACTGGTGTTTTGGTAAGTGCTTGTTTTACCAGCTTAAATGATTTCTTTTCTTCTAAGTCCCATTTAACTCCTTCTTCTCTTTTAAGCATATTTGTCATGTTTCTAAGAAGTTTAGCTAAATTGGGTATGAACCTTCTCAAGAAATTAATCTTCCCAATGAAATATTTAAGTTCCTTGATGTTTCTGGGATGGATGATTTGCAATATATCATCGATCCTCTTTGGGTATATCCTTATTCCCTCTTTAGATATGATATGTCCAAGAAGTTTACCTTCTTGGAGGCCAAACAATGTTATCTTTGGATTTAAAGATAACCCATATTTTCTGCATTTCTCAAAGACTTTTCTCAAATGTATAAGGTGTTCTTCATCTGTTTTAGAATAGACAGTGATGTCATCTAAATAAATCACTATGAAGTGACCTATTTCCTCTGAGAATGCTATATCCATGGCTCTCTGAAATGTGGCACCAACATTCATTAAACCAAAGGGAATTTTCAAATACATGAAAGTACTCCAAGGAGTAGTAATGGTTGTCTTAAGTTGATCATCAGGATGTACCAGTATTTGATTGTAACCTGAGAAGCCATCTAGCAAAGAAATTATCTTAGAACCAACTATCCTTTGTAAGATATGATCCATTTTGGGCAAGGGGTAGTTGTCCTTTAATGAGGCTTTGTTTAAGTTTCTAAAGTCAATACAAAGCCTTATTTCTCATGTTTTCTTCCTAACAGATACAATATTAGACACCCACTCTGAGTATCTAGCAGGGACAATAATTCCAGCATCATACATTTTTCTAATTTCTTTCTCTACCAGAGGTAATTGAACAGGGTTGATTCTACACAATTTTAATTTAAAAGGCTTCTGGTTTTCTTTGAGGGGTATCTTATGCTGGATTATTTATGTATCATATGATTTCAAATACTCATAACTCCATGAAAATACATTAGAAAACTCTTTACACAACTCAATTTATTTCAGTTTAATGTGAGCTGGAAGTGTCTTGGACAATTTGATCATTTTGGGCTTTTCCTTAATGCATATGTTGCATTCTTCCACTTCAAATTCAATTGGTTCCAGTTTTGGCTTTTTGGCAACATCATTCAAGTCAAACAATTCTTCTAATGGGACTAGTCCTTTTGGCAAGCTTTGAAATTTAGATTGCAGCACGTCTAAACCTTCATTTTATAAATCTGTGCTTTTTTTCTGTTGTATGTTTGGGTTTATGGGTTAACATATTTATTTCAGCAATCTTAGGAGGTGTTTCTTCTTCAAAAAGTGGATTTTTCTCAATAGGACAGTCTTGTTCATAATCTGAATCTGAGTTTGGTATTTCAAATTCATTCTTGGACAGTAGGAAGTCTTCTATTTGTTTATCTCCATCAAAAACTTGCCAGTATTTTTCATTATGTGGGACAGCTAGCCTATATTTGACTTGGATGGTGCATTGCTTGGTATCATAAGGTGTTAGACAAGTTCTAGTAGCAAAGGCTAATCATTATAAAGAATTTTTTGGTTTTTAGGAACAAGGGTAAGTTGGAATTCTTCAAACGATTTTAACAAATCCATGGCATCATCCTTATAGGCTCTAAGTCTTGGATTTTTAACCATGCATTCTTCATTCACTTGCCTAATTACTAATTATGCATTCCCATGAACTGTTATCCTCTGGGCTCCTAATTTCTTCAATAAGTACAGCCCTAAAAGTGGTTCCTCATACTCTACTATGTTACTTGTGCATTGAAAATTCAATTTATATGAATGGCCTTTAGAATGAATTTTCTCTAAATTGTAAAGCCATATTCCTGCACTTGCACTAGTTTTACTACATGACCCATCAAAATTCATACTCCAAAGAGGCCTAGTTTCAAATTTATCATTGATTTCCCTACTATCCTCTCCGTCTTTAGTGTCATTGTGTTGCTATATGGGATAGGCACTATGTTGATTATTATCTTGTTCAGATGAAGGTTCGGAGGCTAGATTCTTGTTTAGTATTTGATCAATTCTCCTTCTGTCAAAGGAGGGATCTTTATTTCAGTATAGACAGAAGTACATCAATCCTATTTCTCTTGTTCTAACTGGTTTTGAGGTTGGACGTCTTCTTGAGCCTCTTCTAAGGGATCTTTATTTGTTCTTGTAGAGAAACTTTCAGGATTTTCTACTGTGGATCTTCCTCTGTTTCAAACAACTCCTCATGATCATAATAATACTCAGTTTGAATACAAGGTTCATGAGTTGTTTCTTCTACATAATCAGGATGGAAATCTTCTTGTGTAATATAAAATGAATTGTAACATGGAGGGAGAGTCCCTATATGTGTTGGTTCTCCTTCTACATCATATTCTGCGTTTTCCAAGTGACCACTTGTTTCCTTAAAGCACTGCTCACTATTCGAATTTTCATTTTGTTTGTAAATATCTCTTAAAAGTAAAACATCAGTTGTAGGTAGGTAATCAGGAATTTCTTGATAACCTTCCTCATCATCTTCTATAAAGTCTTAATCACCATACATGTCTTTCTCATTCTCTAGGTCTTGTAGTGGTTGAGTTTGTTCTTGATATGAAGAAAGCATAGGATGTTTTAGATCATCAATATTTAAATTAGCCTCACCTAGAAGAGGTGATGGATCATTATTTATGATGGAAAGGATATCTTGAGGAATGTCCTTTATTCCTTGATTGATTTCTTCCTCAATTGATTCATCTAGGTTTTTGAGATAGCTGTCTTGGGTATGAAATTCATGGATGGCTACTAAGAGATCCTCAGGGTGCATATTAACCAAATCCTCATCAATATTTAACAGGTATTGTATGAGGTTTTGAGATTGATCACAACAATTTGCAGTGCATGATGAAGATGAAGGGTTTTCTTTATATTCTTCATAAAATAATTGGTGCATGTCTCTTAAAGAAAACAAGCTCTTAGGTTCTAACCATTCATACCAATCCCTTGCCTTTCCTTCTAATGTTAACATGAACATTTTCATAAGGCAGAATTCATGCCATTTAGTCTTTATATTCCATATATGTATATGACATTTGATAAGCTGTAACAATGGGTCATCAAACTTTTCACCTTGAAAAACAGGAAGGTTATCATCCCAACACACCTGGGGCATCTTATGAGGGAACCCAGGGATATGATCTCTGCTCATTGGAGCATATATCCTTTGTATCCTTGGTTCCATGTTTGTAATTCAAGAAATAGGTCACTGTATCTGGTCAACCAGTTCAGATTCTTATACCAGTGGATTCATTTGGTCTTTTGAAGGTTGTGAAGTCTTAGGAACAACCAGTGGGGTCAATAGGCCTACTAAATAGCAATGGAGTTGCTAGGTGAAGGATTTTTACTTTTTTTCAAGGTTTTGGTTGTTGTTCACCATCAACAATCAATAATAACTAGTCTTGTTAACACTTGATTCATTTAGGAATAGGGGTTAGTTGAGTTGTGAATTTATCTATTACTCAATATTGTTTCTCCCCATTATTCTTGCCAATATGTTAGTGTCTATGTAGTTTTCAATATTGGAAAGAGCAAATGTTGTAGAGTCTACATCAAAACCAATTTGGAATCCTAGGATCTAGCCCTCCTGTATTCAGAGAGGGATCTCTCTATATAAGTGTTTTCTAAATATATGATCTTTAAGGTTTATGATATGATATTAGGCTATTTATGAAGTACAAGGGTTTTTTTTTTTTGGTTGGGATGGATATCATCAAAATGAAGGAAGTCTTTTTAAGGGTAAAGGTGTGAGCAGGTTGACAGAATGGTTCAGCTGATAGGATAGGTATAAAACAATATCAATCCATTGGGCTATGGAGTCACAAAAGGATTTAATTGCACAACAAGTTTCAAGTATGGTCTATGGGGCAAGTAATCTATATCAAAGGACCTCTTTATATTGAGTTATGGCATGAAACATCAAGAAGTGAGTGAAATAAATAAACACATAAGAAAAATAGAGGGAAATCTAAGATTAGGTAAGGACTTTGAACCTATCCTACTTTTGACATACTCTCAAAGGACAACAAATAATAGCCTAATATCAAGTAAAGAATTTTAACTTAACCTGATTTCAGCATATTCTCAAGGAAAGACTGTTAAAACAAAGAATATCTTAAGATCAAATAAGGACTTTTAACCTAGTCTGCTTTTGCATATTCTCAAAGGAAAACAATTAAGATAAACATAAAAAGTAACCTAAGATCAAGTAAGAACTTTGAATCTATCCTACTTTTGACATACTCTTAGGGAAAATTTCAAAGACAATATCTCAAGTTATACTCAAGAAACATGGGCTCACCAACACTTCACTGGTTATACTCTATTGAATTATCCTCAAAAACACAATTAGAATAAAACATAAAGATAAAGATTTATCAGTGAGATTTAGGGTAGTTTACAGTAAATCCTAATCTATAGTTGTTGTTCTTTTTTAGAGAATAGTGGAAAGTATGAGAACATAAGTGAAATGACAATTACAGTAAGAAACACATCACCATTGACATAAACCAGGATCCCATAAATAAGCTTGTATATTTGATGTTCAAACCAATTACAATCTTCAAGTCCAGTAGGTCTTTACAGCTTCAAACCTCTCATCTCAGCCTATCTTTCTTCAATTACAAAACATAGCTTCAGCAGCCTCAATAGCTATTTACACTTGATAAGTATTCAAAACCCAACCCTTTTACAATGTGCTCCTCCTAGAGTTTTTATAGAAGAGTGAGGAGGTGGAGTGTAAGAAGGGTTGATTTGTTCAATTAATGAAGAGTAAGTGCTTCTCAGCCTTTGAGAGGCCCAGTGGAGAAGAAATGATATGTATTAACTCTTATTAATTAATTTTATCTGATATTATCTACTTATGCTGCTTTTTTTGACTTTGAGGGCCTTTGGTAGGGTGGAAATTACTTTCTGTGGTGTCTTTTTAGAAATATCTATAACCGTGCAATTAATATGTATTATTTTGATAAAATGAACTTGTAGGTGGCATTTTGAGGATTAATTGCCTCATTGATGTGGGATTCAGAGGCTCTCTTCATTGATCTGTCTACTTCTGTGGCTTTAAACATTGATCTAACTTTAATTTGTGCTTTAAGGCCTTATAATCATCTTCGGTCTTTTTAAACCTTTCCTGCTGACTGTCACTACAAGAAAAAATCACATTGGTGAGGGTCATGCTTGTGACGGACCTTTAAGGTTCGTCACCAATGTCACATATGGTGACGGTCCTTAAAAAATTGTCACTGTAAGTGTATATAGTTATGGTCCTTTATGGTCCGTCACCAAAGACATTTTCAATGACACTTTTGGTGAGGGTCGTTAAAGGCCCATCACTAATTCTCTCTTTGGTGACACTTCTAGTGACAAACTTTTAATGACCCTCACCAATGCTCTTTTTGTTACTTTTAGTGATGGTCAAAAAATGTTCGTCATCATTGATCATTAAAAAACCATCACTGTAAGTGTATATAGTGATGTTCCTTTATGGTCCGTCACCAAAGACATTTTCAATGACACTTTTGGTGAGGGTCGTTAAAGGCCCATCACTAATTCTCTCTTTGGTGACACTTCTAGTGACGAAATTTTAATGACCCTCACCAATACTGTTTTTGTTACTTTTGGTGATGGTAAAAAATTATTCATCATCATTGATCATTCCGATGAGTTTTTGATAACGCTATGTGTCTGTTAATATAGTTTTTGTCAAAAAATAACAATTTAATACCATTATTTTGGAGTATTTTTTATAATATGTCCAAGGCCATAGTGGTTAGGTTCAGTCAATTTTTTAAGAAGTAATTAGTGTGTATCATTTCCCTCAAGTAATGACTATTCAAATAGAGATTTCCTATGAGTCAACACATGCTTCATATCTATTAATTTTATTATCTAGCAAATTCCCTTTAGATAAAGTTCCACTATTGTGTTTAGGAAATATATTATTTAATACCTAACCAAGCTCTAAAAAATATATTAATGAGAAATACCTAACAATCCTCAATAATCTAGGTATACCTTAAATTAATGCTTTGGCACACACTAAAATTTCTTAGCACCCCACATGTCTTGGAACATCTTTGTACCTAGAACATCTTGTGATGACACTGACACCCAAGCACATGGTGGCATGCGCTAGCACAACATGGAGCTCTCCTAGCATCTATTATCATGTTGCATATAATACTTAGCATGCCCTGGAACACCTTGGTTGAATGCATTGACACACATTAGCACTTGGCACACAATGCCAATTGGCATGTATTGGGACCTATTATTAGTGTGCCTAGCATGCCCCTTTTCAAAAAGATAAAGTCCTGACTTATTAACCCTCTTATTGGTTCTTCCTTTTGTTGCCTTGATGTTGAGATTGCAACAAGATGATGAGCTTAGTGGAAATAAGTCGTCTTCACTAAGTGGGCCCGCAGGCTATTTTTGGCGCAAAGCCTATTTTTAGACTATGTCTATTTTTAGACATATGGATCATGTTCGATAAGTTGCATGATGCTATTTGTGGATGGTTGGTCAAGTCGGAAAAAAATAGATGGACTTCTATTTTTAGACATATTGGGAGGAATCTATTTTTAGATTTCTAGTCTAAAAATAGATATGTCGAATATTATTAGCTCTTAATAATATTTGGACTCTAAACATTATCTTATTCTCTTAGAGCACTTCAGTTAAGTGCACAGATGTGGCACAAGAGATGACAGAAGGAATTACGCTATTCCTAAGGGTTATGTGGAGCTATTGCATGAAGACTTCAGTTAGAACTCATGTGACAGAGTTTGGTGGAGTTGATTGAGGAAGTTAGTGGAGTTGTATTCATTTTAACTAATCTAAACATAGTTGAGCTATTTGTATTCAGTTTAACTAATTGATACAATTAGTGAGAGTGGTGTGAATTAATTATTAATTAATTCACTAATTATAAACTCATTAATCAACTAAAGAATGCACCAGTTAACTTCAGTGCATGGACAGTTTCAGTGGAGACCAGTGCAGAAATAGGTGAAAGAGCAGGTTAACTATCAGTTGTGACTATACTGTTGTTATTTGCAACACACAGATAGGTGGAGAAGCCCATGAGGATTGCGCAGTACAAGCCAGGTGGTTTATCTATTTAATGAAGCCATCCCATAGCATTGATTACGCAATAGAGGCTGGCTATCAAGTGGCAAAATATTGGAGCATGTTTGCTAGATCTAGCTTGATAGTGTGTAGCAATTGAGGGTGTGCATGAGAGCTTGTGAGGAGCTTTTGTACTATTATTGTTACATGATCTCCATGACATATAATATACAGATAGTTGGGGTTTTCAGCTTTAAGCTTTCCCATTAAATATTGTGTTTATATGTGTGATTGTTTGTGGTTTTAATGTATGCATGAAATTGATTTTATTTCCGCATGTAATGATCAATGGTAGAAGAGATTCTGTATTATGCATGAAGCTAAAATAGTGTGTGATCAAGAGAATATCGGTGAATAATATATCAGTTATTCAAATTTCTACATGGTATCAGAGGGATATTGATCATTGGAGCAATTGCAAAACATTGAATTGGTTGAGTTTTGTGCTGGTAGAATTCGAATTTGCAGCAGTGTTTTCTTGGTGTCGAAGTTGAGATGTCTTTCAATGGATTGCGATTGGAGTATGCCCTTGAGGGTAGGTCGAATTATGTTGCATGGAAGGACAGGATGGAGGCGGTGCTGGATGACAATGGGTTGAAGGAGTTCATAGATGCAGAAATTCCAAAACCTACTTCTAGTGATGCTGCCATACTTGACGCATGGCAAAAGAAGACAACAAAGTGTCAAAGGATTTTGTTGGAAGGTGTGAAGGATCACATAGTGTCCAGCCTTCATGGTAAATATTCTCCATTCTTTATGTGGAAAGCTTTGACATATTTATTCCAAAGAAAGAGCGATCAGAGGAAGTTGGCGCTCAAGGATAAACTCATAAACATAAAAATGGAGAAAGGTGACAGTATGCCCAAGTACCTCACGAAGTTCATCCAATGCAGGGATGAGCTGGGAAGTGTGGGGGTGACTGTTGATGATGAGGAATTGGTGAGATTGGCTCTCCTTGGGCTTCCGAAGAGTTTGCATTCCTATCAGGACTCTATCAATGGTCGGGAGAAATTTCCAGGATGGGAGCGACTTTGGTCGGATCTTGTGCAAGAGGAGATAAGGTAGAGTACCAGGGACGGATCTTCATCAAAGAACTCTGATGAAGAGAATTGCACTTTGGCTGCTAAAGCAAAGAATGGGAAGAGCAAGAAAGCTTCTCAATCCGGTGCGAAAGGCAAGAAGCAGGACATGTCCAAGGTGAAGTGCTTTCACTGTCACCAACACGGACATTATGCCACAAATTGTCCGCAGAAGAAGAAAAATAAGCAGGCTGCTAGATCTGCAGCTGGAGAGGCCTTAGCCTCGCAGTTTGAGCTGGATTTTTCATTGATCGCATGCTTGGTCTCAAGTGTGATGGGTTCAGTGTGGTTTCTTGACAGTGGTGCGTCTTTTCATATGACCGGAGACAAAGATTTGTTTACTGATCTGGATGAGAAAGATCTTGGAGTGCACATCGAGATGGGAAATGATGGTAGATACAGTGCGATCGGTATCGGTACCATTTCCTTTGAGAGGGAGTCTGGTAAACCCTTCAGATTGAAGGAAGTGATGCATGTTCCAGGATTGAAGAAGAATCTTATATCTGTGGCGATGTTAGAAGACAAGGGATATGATGTTGTCTTTAGCGAGGGAAAGGCTTTCCTGCACAGTAAGGCAACTGGTGAGACTCGGAGGATAGGGGTTCGAGTTAAGAACCTTTATCAATTGTAGGTACATGGCTGTGCAGCAATGGTAGGCAAGGACGAAGGAGTGGTGAGCCGGGATGATGGCGAGTTGTGGCACTGGAGATTGGGCCACCTTCACCATGGAGCTTTGAAGATACTGAAACAGATTTCTACTGGGCTTCCTAAGGGTACTCTTGCGTAGTTAGATCAATGCAAGGGATGTACCTTGGGAAAATTTTTGAAAGCCACCTTTCACGAGAAGGATAGTCACGCCACGACGATCCTTGTTAGAATTCACACATACGTGTGTGGACTTTTCTCAGCAGCTTCGACATCAAAGCACAGGTATTATGTGATATTTGTTGATGATTTTTCTCGTAAGTGTTGGATCTTCTTCATGCAGAAGAATAGCGAGACATACTCAAAGTTATGTGAGTTCAAGGAACTGGTTGAGAAAAAATCAGGGAAGCAGGTGAAGGAAAGGAGCGACAATGGTGGTGAATTCATCTCTGGCGAATTCAAGGACTTTTGCAGCGCAGAAGGAATTCGAAGAGAGCTCATAGCACCTCATAACCCACAGAAGAATGAGGTTGCTGAGCGGAAGAACAGAACGACATAACGATTGTGGGTCTTGCACGGTGCGATGTTGCATGAGATCGTGGCCTACCCACACACTTGTGGGTTCTCATCAGCAAGGACCGTGTCACAGTATATGTGTAGAACCGTTGTCCTCACAGGATACTTGGCATGAGTACACCCGAGGAGGCGTTTTCTGGTAAGAGGCCTGATATTTCCCATTTGAGGTTTTTTGGTTCACCTGTTTACATTCATGTGACGAAGGATGCCAGGAAGAAGCTGGAGCCGACTGCAAAGGTTGGGATATTTGTGGGGTACATCGATACACTCCAGACGCATCGTGTATTTTTCCGTACTCAGCCGCAAGAATGTTGTGCGATGGGACACAATATGAGACGAGGAGAAAGCGTGAAGTGGTCGTCGAGAGGGAGCCACACTCAGGCCACGAGGAGCCAGTAGTTCTTGGGCGGTGAGCTAGGCATGGATTTTGGCCACAAGAGGAATTTCTCTAAGGGAGGAAGAGACCAATGGCAACGCCAACCATCAGCATGACTACAAAGCCGAACACCTGCTCAAGATGTGAGAAGGTTGTAGAGCACCCAGCATCAACGCAGATGATGTACCATCCGACCGGTATACCGGATACATGGCTCTTATGAGAAAGTGTATCGTGACAGAGCCATCCTCTTTCGAGGAAGCTGTGGAGGATCCCGCATGGGTAGATGCCATGGTGGAAGAGTATGATTCGATTGTCAGAAACAGTGCATGGGAGATTGTCCCAAGGCCGGAGGGGAAATCAATGGTGGGTTCGAGATGGATCTACAAAGTGAAGCAAGCAGCTGACGGGAGTGTGGAGAAGTACAAGGCAAGATTTGTTGCCCGAGGCTTCTCACAGATTGAGGGGATCGATTATGAGGAGACCTTTGCACTTGTCGCAAGGTATTCTTCCATACGGACGATTCTTGCTCTCTCAGCGCAGATGGGGTGGCACATTCATTAGATGGATGTGAAGACTGCGTTCCTCAACGGAGTCATTGAGGAGGAGGTGTACATAGAGCAGCCCGAAGGTTTCGAGATCTTCAGCAGCGAGTCGCATGTGTGCAGGCTCAAGAGAGCATTGTATGGGTTGAAACAAGCACCTCGTGCTTGGTACACACGGATAGACAGTTATTTCACCGGACTTGGATTATCCAAGAGTGAGGCGGATCCTAACCTATACCAGATTGTGGTGGAGGGTAAGTTGTTGATCATTGTACTTTATGTAGATGATTTGATTTTGACAGGTGATGAACTGTTGATACACTCATGCAAGGCTGATCTTGCAAAGGAGTTTGAGATGAAGGACTTGGGCCTCCTTCATTATTTCCTGGGATTGGAAATTTGGCAGCGCAGTGGTGGACTGTTTGTTTCTCAAGGCAAGTATGCTCGGGAGATATTGGAGAAGTTCAACATGCATGGCTGCAAGCCTGTTGATACTCCTCTTCTTGGTGGTTGGAGGAAGGAGGATGCTACTTCAGCAGAGGTAGTGGATGCCACTGTTTATCGACAGTTGGTGGGGTCGCTTATGTATATGGTCAATACACGACTCGACATATGCTATGCTGTTAACCAGCTTTCACAAGCTATGGTTAAGCCAACTAAGCTCTTTTGGAAGGTGGGGAAGCATGTATTGAGATATCTCAGAGGCACATCGGGATATGGATTATGGTACAGACAGTCGGATGCAGATTGGGCAGGGAGCCCAACGAACAAAAAGAGCACATTTGGAGGGATTTTCAGTATTGGGTCAATAGCAGTTTCTTGGTACAGCAGGAAGCAGAGATCCGTGGCACTCAATTCAGCAGAGGCCGAGTATATGGCAGCAATTTTGGCTGCATGCGAGGCTATATGGATGAGGAAGATCCTAGTCGGGTTGTTCGGTTCATACTTAGAGCCTATTATGATTTATTGTGATAATAAGAGTTGCATCAAACTCTCGGTTAATCCAGTATTTCATGATATATCTAAACACATTGACATCTGGTATCATCATATCATAGATTGTGTGTAGCAGAAGGTCATGTTACTTTCATACATTCCCACGGAGGATCAGGATGCTGATATCTTGACGAAGGCACTCACCAGGAGAAAATTCGAATACCACAAGGGTAGGATAGGGGTTGTAGATAATCCTTATCTTGTTGAGAGGGAGTGTTGAGATTGCAACAAGATGATGAGCTTAGTGGAAAGAAGTCGCCTTCACTAAGTGGGCCCGCAGGCTATTTTTGGCGCAAAGTCTATTTTTAGACTATGTCTATTTTTAGACATATGGATCATTTTCTATAAGTTGCAGGGTGCTATTTGTGGATGGTTGGTCAAGTCGGAAAAAAATAGATGGACTTCTATTTTTAGACATATTGGGCGGAATCTATTTTTAGATTGCCAGTCTAAAAAGAGATATGTCGAATATTATTAGCTCTTAATAATATTTGGACTCTAAACATTATCTTATTCTCTTGGAGCACTTTAGTTAAGTGCACATATGTGGCATAGGAGCTGACAGAAGGAATTACGCTATTCCTAAGGGTTATGTGGAGCTATTTCATGAAGATTTCAGTTAGAACTCATGTGACAGAGTTTGGTGGAGTTGATTGAGGAAGTTAGTGGAGTTGTATTCAGTTTAACTAATCTAAACATAGTTGAGCTATTTGTATCTAGTTTAACTAATTGATACAATTAGTTAGAGTGGTGTGAATTAATTATTAATTAATTCACTAATTATAAACTCACTAATCAACTAAATAATGCATCAGTTAACTTTAGTGCGTGGACAGTTTCAGTGGAGACCAGTGCAGAAATAGGTGAAAGAGCAGGTTAACTATCAGTTGTGACTATACAGTTTCTATTTGCAACACACGGATAGGTGGAGAAGCCCATGAGGATTGTGCAGTACAAGCCAGGTGGTTTATGTTATTTAATGAGCCATCCCATAGCATTGAAAACACAATAGAGGCTGGCTATCAAGTGGCAAAAGATTGGAGCATGTGTTTTGCTAGATCTAGCTTGATAGTGTGTAGCAATTGAGGGTGTGCATGGGAGCTTGTGAGGAGCTTTTGTACTATGATTGTTACATGATCTCCATGACATATAATATACAGATAGTTGGGGTTTTCAGCTTTAAGCTTTCCCATTAAATACCGTGTTCATATGTGTGATTGTTTGTGGTTTTAATGTATGCATGCAATTGATTTTATTTCCGCATGTAATGATCAATGGTAGAAGAGATTTTGTATTATGCATGAAGCTAAAATAGTGTGTGATCAGGATAATCTCGGTGAAGAATATATCAGTTATTCAAATTTCTACACTTGACACATATTGACATACCCTGGCACCCTGCGCCACATCCTTAGCACCTAGCATGTATTGGCATATCTTGGCACTATTAATTGGCACATGATATAATTAGCACACCTTGGAACTCCCAAGCACACTTTGGGAATTCTTGACATGCCTTGATATTCCCTAGCATGCCTTACCAATGCTTAGCATACCTTGTCACTCCCTCCTTGGCATGACAACTAACACTCATTAACACTAGTCTCTGGCAGTACACGTTCCTCATATTCATTAAATTCCATGAAGTTTTACCTAGTTCTCCCTTGATGTTTTCTCCTAATACTCCTTAACACTCATCAACATGCAATATTATCACTCTCTAGCACACCTTAGCACTCTTCAACATTCCCTTCCACTTCATAACATGCATAACATTAGTCCCTGACACATATTGGCGCTTGGCACGTGTTGGCGCTTGGAAAGTCTTATCATGTATGGATTACATTAAGATGCCTTGGTATGATTTGGCATGGTTTAATATTAAATTTATTTGTTATGATAAATTGTTGGAAAGTAGATGAGAAGCAACAGAGGAATACTTGGCACTTAGAATGCACTAAGACTTTGCACTTGGCACCTATTTCCACCTAGTGTTGGTGTGCTTAGCATGCCCCTCTTGGAAAAGGTAAATTGATGACTTATTAACCCTCTTATGTGTTAATTTCCTTGTAGTTTAACTTTTTTCTCCATTTTGTTGTCTTGACAGTCCATGACACGCATTGACACACCCTTGCACATCTTGGCATGCCTTATCACTTGGCACATCTTAGCATGTTTGAAATGTATTCCCACTATCTGGCACATCAAGGGGGTGAAGAGAGATGTAGTCCTAAAGTAGGTCGAGTACGAGGGCTGAGTAAGGGTTGTTAAAGGGAGGCATGATCATCCTCCAAGAGTAAGATCATCATGTGAGGGTTCCGAAGAATGTTGCATACCTTAATGGTCGGTTTGCACTAGGAAGTAGGATGGCATATTTTTGCTTCTCTTCTGGTAGATCGAGCTTAAGGGAGGTTTCTCATGAGAATATGGGCATGTGATTTCAATGGTGTCTTTGTGTGAAGGCCACATCAAATTCTAAAATGTTGAAATTTGCAACAAGAAACAGTGAGATTGGAAACCAGAAAGGACAAAAAAAAAATGCACCCACACTAGTAAGGAATTTTGATGCACCAGGAGTGAGGAATGTGGGGCGTCTAAATTATTTTTCCCTTAAATAAATTGGACAATAAATTGTAATTCCATCTCATAAAAACTTGTGTCAGTTAATTAAGTCATGATGACCGAGTTAGCTCAAGAAATTCAAGTTGAGGGTCTAAGATGAGGCATCTAGAGGGATTCTAATATTTTTGGGGTCCAGTTGAAGTTGATGCATTAGTGGGGTGCAAGTGTAATTACCTAAACTAAATGAGTTAAAATCAGTTTAACTAGTTATAACTGAGTGATGAGCTAGTGAGAGGTCCAGTGAATTAAATTATATTTAATTCAAAATGAGTGATTAATCAGATAACTGATAATTCGCTATTAATAGTTGCATGCATGTCAGTTTCGAGGAATACCCAACTGAGACAAAGGTTAAAGGGAACATAAATATCAGTTGTATTCAGAGAAAGTTTCCCATGTGCAATTATAAAGTCATTGGGATGCCATGATGGATTGTGTAATCAAGGAAGACTGATTTTCCTATTTAATAAGGAGTTAATTCCCTAGGAATTGCATGAGCAAGGTAGGCTGAAGTAAGGATGAGAATTGGCTAAGTACTAGACCGAGTTTTCCTAGATCAACGAGAGACAATTGAAAAAGTGTTGGAGAATCTCATGAGAGATTACGCATTGTATTGTTTCATGATTCCTTGACTTAATACAAAATAGATATAGAGGGGTTTTGAGCAGTTTCTTTCCCCAAATACATCATGTTGCTGTGTAATTGATAATTTATTTCTCTTACTTATATGTTATTATGCGATTGTGTTTTGTTTCCGCAAATTGTAGGAAGGATTCAATATCTTGTTTTAATAGATTACAATATCAGAATGAATCTCGTTGGTTAGATTTTATACATGGTATCAGAGCAGGAATTTTTTGCGTGGCACGTTTGTAGAATATTTGAAGCTTTTGGTGTAAAATTTCAAAAAAAAAAAAGAATATTTGGATTCCTTGCGAAAACCTACCCAAATGGAAAAAAAAAAATCGGTCGAATCGGAGCTCAGATGAGGGAGATATCATCGATTTAAAATCAACTCTTTTTTAGAAAATTTTTGTAATGTTGGGACAAATACATTGTGCACGAGTCAAGAACCTATATGCACTTGAGGTACTAGATGCATGCAAAGCTTTGAGGAGAAAGGCAGAAGTTAGAGACTTGGTGGTTTAGAGGGAGCATCAATTACCTCTCAACATGCATCCTCATGAGAAGTAGTCTCAGAAGGTTGTGGAGTAGTTGCCACAATTGGAGAAGCAGAGAGGAGGTTGAGTGGAAGTGTCCACTCAAGAAGAGACCTCCATGAGGGGGAAATTTCGAGCCATATGGGAAGAGGGAGCAACCATACCTCGAGGTGTAAGGTGGGGTGATGTGTAGACATAATTCCAAGAGAAGAAATTTTGGCAAGGTCCATTGAGATGGCGTGTCTCATGGATCGAACCTAGCTATGAGGAGCCCACAATACAGTAGTAGTACGAGGATCAGTTAGATTGATGTAGTCAGATGTCAACAAGACAGAAATCAGAGTGCCATATGTCAAATACTGGAGCACAAATCAGAGTTAGCAACAGTTCAAAGGGCACGGATGCAGATGCCAGTAGCAGCGCAGAGAATCCAGTACTAGATAGGTGCAGTAGCTAGCAATAGTCAGAAGACTCTAATGACAGATGCATTATATTGATTCAGTTGTTCGGAGGCTATTCAGTTTCAAGATTTGCAGGTGCAAACAACACTAGAGAAGTGTAGCATGCAAAACATTCCAAAGGTACCGGATGGGGATAGATTGAATTCCTTTCTTGTTGAGAAGGTGTGTTGAAATTTGCAACAAGAAACAGTGAAATTGGAAACTAGAAAGAAAAAAAAAATGCACCCACATTGGTGAGGAATTTTGATGTACCAGGAGTGAGGAATATTTGTGAGGGCTCTAATTTATTTTTTCCTTAAATAAATTGGACAATAAATTGTAATTTCGTCTCATAACAACTTGTGTCAGTTAACTAAGTCATTATGATTGAGTTAGCTCAAGAAATTTGATTTAAGGTGATCGAGGTGGATATTGGTGGCCACCCACCTATTCCACTTGGACCCTCGCCATTGTCTCTTTTAGTTTTTCAGTTTCCTTAATTATAGCACAATTTACTATTTTTGCAGTTTTTTTTGTGTCCTGAACTTCTGGAGCCATTTTGAGGCCCCAAACAATGTTTTTTGGGCATGAAAGGTTTAGAAATTTCATTGGCATTGGCAATTGTAGTCCTTGGAGAGATCTTTCTAACAAGGTATCATGTGCATCAAACGAAGATCATATGACCAAGTTACGACCCCGGGAAGTTGGCTGCCCAACTAACCCCAACGGGGACCATAAAATCTTGGTGTTACATCTCCCCGGGTTATGGTTTTGGTTGTTTAGGGTTTTATCTTATTTTAAATAATAAAATGGCCTTTGATGCTTATTGTAACACAGTTCAGAGGAACATAACTATCAGTTGTATTTATAGAAAATTTCCCATGTGAAATTATAAAGTCAATGGGATGCCATGATGGATTGCGCAATCAAGGAAGGTTGATTTTCCTAATTAATATGGAGATAATTCCATAGGAATTGCGTGAGCAAGGCAGGCTGAAGGAAGGCTGAGAATTGGCTAAGTACTAGACCGATTTTGCTTAGATCAATAGGAGACAATTGGCAGAGTGCTGGAGAATCTCAAGAGAGATTAAGCATTGTATTGTTTCATGATTCGTTGACTTAATACAAAATAGAGATAGATGGTTTTGAGCAGTTGCTTCCCCAGATACATCTTGTGTTGTGCGATTGATAACTTGTTTCTCTTACTTATATGTGATTGTGCGATCATGTTTTGTTTCCACAAATTGCAGGAAGGATTCAATGTCTTGTTTTAGTACATTACAAGATCAGATTGAATCCCATTGGTTAGATTTTCTACATGAAATAGAAGGGAGGGTTGATACCATCTTGCCTTGTGGTGGTTAGTAGCAAGGTCTGTGATAAAGACCAACATAAATGGAGGAGGGCTTGCACTATAATTTAGAGCCATAATAGAAGTCGACATAGGCGTAATATTAACTGAGTTAACCCTAGTTTGAGAGTTGACATTGAGATCTGAAGTTCATGTCAAGATTCAGTCAAAGAAATGCCCAGAATCTATGGATCCATGTGAGCTAGGTCGAGTCTCTTATGGAGGCAAGAGTCCTGTTTTTTCTATGTGTGGATAGGGTTTGTTCTAGAAAAATTAGAAGTACATAAGTATAATTCCCTAGTTAGGACAGTTTCCTAGCATGTTTAGTTCATAAAGTATGCCCTTAAGGCTGTGAAAAATTTGCGTAGAAGAAGACAGGTTGTGACCCTTAGAGAAAGGATTATTTTTGCAATAAAGATCATAGATCTGGAAGATGGTTTGCAGATTTAGTATGTGTTAAGACAACATATCCAAAGGAGGGTGGAACCTGAGCAGAATATTGAGCATGTAGAAGAAATGTGCCATATGAAGAATGGATTAACATGCAGAGGAGTTGATTTTGGTGGACTTTCCATAGAGTTTTAGGCAAAGATCTGAAGAAACCTATAAAAAATTAGTAAATGGACTGTTAGTGGTTGATTTGTGACCCTGGTTCAGTCATCTATAGATTGTTAGAAGTATGAGAAGAGGAGTAGTTCATATTTGTTCATAGATTGGACAACAAAGATCAAATTGTTGATACACAAGAACAGTGATCTTGAGAGGACTCAAACCATTGTTAGGTGGCAGATTTGAAGAGCCTTAGATGAAGACAATATTGCGGGCCCTAGATCAGTAAAAAGAATTGACTGTGGTTGGGCAGATTGATGGTAGTCCAAGTACAGTTGGAGGGTTGTTAGGTTACTGTCAAAGAAGAACCCTAACTCTTGTTCTGGTGAAGGACAAAAAAATTGGTAGAAGGGCAGGTGTATAGGGCCTAAGGATGTGCATACTTTGAAGGACTAAAGTAACAGTCAAGTGGGCCAACCAACTAGCCCTAGTTCACTATATTGTAGAGGATTGATTCATTGAGAAGAAGGGAAACCTCCATAGCCCTGGACTTCTCATCTTGGAGTTGTAGTATGACAAAAGTGGGCATAACAAGGAGTTTTTCACAAATGGAATTGTGAACAACTTGTTACGACTCAAACTATTAGTGGACCTAAAAGGGGTTCCTAAGAGGGCAACTACTAGGACAAGGGAAATGATGGAGGCTTAGCCCATTGTCACCACAGCTAAGGCTCCTTGCTCTTCACGGAATTTCACTGATGGGTGGAGACCCAGTAGTTTAGGAAGTCACTTGTAGAGTATAGGTCAATGAATAGGTGAGAAGTGACCCTTGAAACCCTTTCCCTAAGATAAAATAAAGAGTGGGACTTGCTTTCCTTTTAAGCAAGGGAATTTATCTTCTAGGGAGAGAGGAGGGGGATTGAAGGGTTGAGGGAGAAGAATAAGACTTATGAAGGAGGTTCTCAATCCCTAAAATCCTTTGGGAACTTGCATTCCCAAATGGTCCTTGATGAAAGGCCTTTGACACCAAATGGGACCACACGAGGCCAAGTGGACCCAACCTAGGTTTGAGGATGGAATTTAGCAACCAATTATGTTCCTACCTTGGACAAGGTGATGGGAAAGTATTAGATAAGAGTTTTTGCTTCTATAGGTCAAATTGATCCTACTAGGTTCTATCCTTGGGAACACCTAGGAAAAACTTGATCCTAGAGCTAGGGCTTGAGTTATTTAGAGATTCCATCGTCGAAATTGGCCCAAGTTTTGAGGAGAGTGAGGGCACCTAGGAGAGTGATTTGTGTAGATTTCATTGTGCATTAAAGTAGATGTGTTGTGGTACTTGAGTGTGTTTTCATAAAAAATTCTAAGACAAAACCTAGATTCTCATGTGTCGTTGAAATTGAACATATTCCTTATTCACCTAAGAACTACATGTAACTCATCTTATGCTACTCATGTCCAATCTCATCTAGCATGCCTTAACACTGCCTAACATACCTTGACGTTACTCCCTCCTTAGCACATCTGAAACTCAGTGACACTTCCCTTAACCCCAAAGCCATACTCCCTTAACCCCTACACTCATACCTCATAAGCCACATACCCCTTGATGCATGAAACCTTAAGCCATTAAATCATAACCTAGAATCCATGAACCCCTAAGCACTAACCCTTTATTCTCTTAACTCGTGACCCTTAAACCTTAATACATAACCCCCAAACACCTTAAAACCTAACCCCTTAGCCCCTAACACCTAAATCCCTTAATTATTAATCCCTTAACCCCTAAATCCCTTCCCCCCCCCAAGTCCTTGGCCCTTAAATCTTAACTCTTGAAGCCCTTAACCACTTAGTATCTAAGGAAAAACACAACACCTCAAACCAACAAAATAACCTCTTAGGAGAATCCTTCACCTCTAACTAAGAATATTGGTACCATTTGATTTTTAGAGAACTAGGTATTGGTCTCGAGGGTGTGTGTTTGTGGGTAATGCGCTTATTAACATGTATACCAAATGTACAACAACTGAATAATTTGAAAAACCTCAATAAGAATTGCTCACAATATCTACTCTTCATGTTCACATGGAGCTTGTAGTGTTCTCCCACATAAGGAGTTGACAATGAATAAATCACTCATAATGACACAACATATTCAACCCTAATGAACAAGGAGCTAACCCTTGATAGAAATATTTGTTTGCTAAAAAACCATAATTGTGTTAATGTATAATACTATACATAAGAGAAAATAAAATGATATTATCCACATCAATTCTTGAAATAGCCTCACATTTGCCACGAGTGGTGAGCCAAGGGGTGAATGTAGGGCACTATTAAAGTTACATCATGTTTAAATTCCTTTTACATCATGAGATTGTTCTCCATTAGGGTTGATGCACCATCACAAGGGAGCATGCCACCTTTTTGTGGGGGAGCGATTAAAGTTATAACACGATTCAGGTGACATACACCTCCAATGTAAATGACATCGTTATACATTTGTGTCAAGTTGTTAAAGAGGTTATTTATAAACAATAAATTTTATACTTGGAATTCATATTTTCATGGCCTTGACTCTAAGATGGATTTGTACTAGGAACACTTCATGCAAATAGGAGGGGGCCTTATTTTTTAACCCTCACACACACAAGAGCACTAGATGTTTCCCTTCAGATCCCCCATGGTGGTTTCAAAGTGGGCTTACATTAGTGTCTAGTTGAAACCAATGACATCATGATATTCCTCTTCTCAATAACGTCTTCTAGCTTTGCCATATACACAACATTGAGTTAGAGGATCACCTCATCTAATTATCTTACAATTACAAGTTGTAAAATTTCACCTGCTAAATTAATACTAAATTTGAGAAATTTTAAGTGACCGAACTAAAAATGACTAACTTAAATGACAAAGTTAGTTTAGGGATAAAATATATGACTAGATAATAAGTGACCAAGCTAAAAACGACTAAATAAAATGAATAATTTAGTCCATGACTAAAATATATGACTAGATAATAAGTGACAAGATTAATAATGATTAACACAAATGACTACTATAGCCCAATAATAAAAATATGACCAAATAATAAGTACAACAAGTATATGAATTAGTCATGTATGTTAGTAATTTTTAATTGTGTCACTCCAGAAATAGAAAATTGCAATTTTGATATTGAAGTGTTTTATTTCACTACAAGGGTCTCTAAATCCATATGTAGTGTTAAATTTAGACAAAGGGGTCTTTGAATCCATCTACAATGTTAAAATTCTAAATGCCCCTTTGTCTCTAAATTTTAACATTGTAGATGGATTCAAATATTCTCAACATTAGTTTTTCCTTCCTTCATCGTCGCGGCAAGACTCTCCTTCACTAGTTCATCCAAGGAGGGCAAGGCCAATGGCACTTGAGATGAAGGACAAGAAAAAACAATTCGGAGAAATTCATAACTTCTGAATCTTCTGAAAACCCTAAGAAAGTCATAATACATTGCATGTCTTTCTCTGATCTCTAGGATGAAAGGGAAACCAAAATCAAAGCTAGGCAACGTACATACATTGAAGATGGACTCAATTTTAGAAACTATCATTTAAAAAGAGGTTAGCTCTACCCCAAAATGACAGTCCCTCCTCCAATACCTTGCCACAACTTCCATAGTTGTCAAATTTTACAATAATAGAACCTCTAAGTACAAGCTTACCATATACTTAGAACTTAGGTTGGAATTTATTTGATTCTTGAACTCTTTAGATGATGACTGATGATCATTAAATATATAGATTGAAGCATTTGCTTGTAGTTATTGATGAACTTGTTAACCATCCATAGAGGAATACTTCCCTCAGACATGTACTTGATTTTGTCCACAACGAAAGAATCCTACTATGTTTTTGGTATATTTGACAAGACTACATCTTTAAAGTAATGAAGATTTAATTATTAATGTTTGAAAATCCTTTAAGAGATGGAGACAATCAAATTCACATAGGAGGAGGTATTCCCTTTGTGTAGCAAACCTCCATGGAGAGAAAGCAATAAATGCAAGATTAACCTATTGTTTATGTGATAATTAGGGAATGTATATCCATTCTCTCAAAGATTAGTCTTAGATAAAGAGAAAGAATCTCCTATTTATTCTAAATAACCCTTAACGCTATTTATAGAATACTTTCTCACCATCACAATCACAATAGTCATTTTTTTAAGAAAAAAATTACAACAAAACTTTAAATATGCAAATAAATAACCTCCATACATGAAGGTGAAATCATATTTAAAACAAGTTTAAAGTAAATTAGAATATAATATAGAAAAATTAACAAAAAATTTGATAAAACATTAATTTAAATAATTTTCTTTGACATAAATATATTATTAAAAACTACAAATTAACATTAATAAATAAATAATTTATATAAAACCCCACTTTAATAATGAATAATTACTTAATTTATAATTAAATTATACAAAATCTTATTGTATATTGATTCAATGTGACTTAAAGAAATGACATAAGCCATTATAATTATCCCACTTAGTCACTTAGTTTCATTCCTTTGCCCTCTTGTTCCATTTATTTTTCCAAATTAAAAATTAAATCATTTGGCTCAAATATGAAAATACAAATATATGGCGCCTCATTTTGCCGCTATTGCATTATCCCTTTTCCTGCCCTGAAATGAGCTCACGCGCTGAAACGAGCTCTTTTGTACAATACTGGTATGCAATTGCTCTGGCATAAATCCCCGAGACCCCAGTTCTCTTCATGAACAATTTCCAACAGATCATTTGCGTTTCTTCACCGTCAAAACGAGTTCAAAAAAGGTATTTTTCTGCAAGAGAATGCTTGAATTGCAAAATCCCATAATTTTTTTTGTGGCTGCTATGAATCCTGTATGCTCTGTCTTGGAGAAAATTCATTAAACAAGCCAGTGTATTCTACTCTGAACTAAATTTGTCGAAATAGGTCTTGCTCAAAACACTCTTATTGCAGTTTCAATTATTCTAAGCTTTCAATGGAAAATTTTAACCCTATTTTGGCTTATAGACAATATCTCATAAGCTAAGGCTCTCTATAAATGGACTAGAGGAGGTTGTGCTCAAAAATTTGTTTAAAAAAACGACAGAGTTTGCGAATAAATTCATTGAGTTAAAGGATGGGGATTCTGATACATTCGAGTAATTTGATTGAATGATTTCTCTTTCTGTTCTGCACATTTCAAATTTTTGGGAGAATGGACATTCATTATTCTGGTATTTGACGGTATTCTATTAAAATTACATAGAGGATGATAGAAAGTTAGGGCTTTTAGAGGCTGGGCATACAAAATGCCAAAATGTTTACAGGTTTTTGTGAGATTTTTAAGACTGTCAAATAGAATAGAACATTAGGGCTTTCACTAAGCCAAGAAGTCTAATGTCACATTCTTTACAGATTTACTTAAGAGTTATGAGACTGAACATTTTTGATGTTCAGGTGGTTCATAGATATCTTCAAGTGGTTTCTATTTGTATGGAACAAACAGTTTCTGTTCGTATGCAACCAAGAATTTGATACATCAACTGAAATACTATGCTGTAACAGGTTTTCCCTTTCAGATCATCTGTGTGTAATAGAACAAAATCTTTAATGCTCTTTAGTGTATGGATAAGTCAAAACTAATGGATCAAGAAGCAGTGACTACATAAAAAGTTAGTAATGGATGGAAACGTTATCCTTCACAAGATAACAACGTACAGGTACTTTTTTGTTGTTTTGGCCAGAATAGGTCATCCAAGTAGGCCTTAGAAGTTACAGAGAGAAGCTCTTTGTTTTCTTTTACAACGGCTGAAGTGGAAAATTGTTGCCACATTCTGGGGTCACCTCTGTCCATTATAGAAGGAGGTCTTGTAACCTTCTCCGAGTTGCCAGTTTCTCTCTAAGAAAGTTTGTATGGCAAACCAATGTTCTATTGAAGGTTTAATCATACAAAGGATGCGTAAAATGAAACTCCTTTAGTGAGTCCAAGAAAAAGACCTGGTGAAGAATTGGTGCAAAATGATACCTGTAGAAGAGCTGACAAAGTTCCAAAATTAGAGCCAACTTCACCAATTAAAAACTGCAAACAACCTGGAATCCTATCTTCAGGACGAGATTGTTTGAAGCACCCCTAAAATTCAAGTATGTTGTTACTATGCTACCTTTGTATAGAATGGAATTATTTCTTTTATTTAGTCATGGTTCAAACATTTGAAAGATAGACTTGATTTTTCATCCAATTGATTATGAGACTTTGTACTCAAGGTCACGAGAAAAAAAATCCAATACTTTTCAGCTAGTCAAGCATAAGTTCTTGAAAGTTAAATAGTAACTGTCTCTATCTAGTTTCCCACTATGCAGCGGGCATATCGCTGATTTTAGTAAGCCTTAGCATTTTCCTCTCTAACTGCATAAGGAAGCAAATTTCTGAACTCTTCCCTGACACACATGAAAGTCAGATGCAGTTTCGGCAATGGTATTCGCAAATTATAAGAAATTATTGTACAAGAACCTTCTTACAGTCCTTGCTTCTCAATTCCAGCAGATGCTACAATGAGAATTTTGTCCAACCATCCTTAGACTTTTAGCTATTGCAGTATGATTTATGGAGCAAAGATTTAACTATGTCTTTATTGTTTATTTTCTCTTTCCAACTTGTATTGTTTATCTGCTCTTAACAGTTCATTTCCTTGAGAGCACAAGGTTGCCTTTTAAGTGCCCATTTTCCCTTTATTACACAAATATCCAAAAAACCCTTGTTACCTTGCATCTATTCTTTGATTCCTTCCTTCTTCCATTGATCTTCTAGATGATAATATGGAGGTTAATCATAAAAACAAGACAAGGTACACTGCTCATATTCCAGACATGATTTCTTCATTTCTACATGTGCCAGAACCCAGTTGAATTTTCCTTCCTCTTATCACCTTGATTCTTACTTAGCTTAGTCCAACTTCTTACTTTGGAAGTTTACAAAAAAGTTATAGAATCCATAACATCTTGTGTACCTGAGCGGTGCATTTCCAAAATCAATAGGTGAAGTCCAATTTCCTAGCGTCCAAATTCGTTCAATTCACTATTGATACAAAACAAGAAATAATAGCTAGCTGCTAACATTCTCACTTAAAGCTTAACAAGATTCCTAGGAATTACATATATCCTTTAGTGTTTCTAGTCATCAGAATTTAAGGAGCCAGTTTAGAAAATCTCACACATAGAGGGAAATCAACAAGAACATTCTTCAAGAGATTAAAGCCAGACTCTCAAAAATTACATCTCTATCATTCCTACTAATAAAAATACGAGTCGATTAGGCTTGTACTAGTGCAATAAGAGAATCTACCATGCTAGGGACTAATGTTTTATTCTTATTTGGCACAAAAGTGACCAGGTTTATCCCCATTGCTAGCTTCCAACATGAGTGGTTCCCTCTGGTGATTTCTCACTGTCAACATTTAGCCAACATAAGGCTTGGTCTAGTGGTAAGTTGGACCAAGTTCGATGCTGGAGACCAAACTTCTATTCCCTATAGGCATAGAAGTTTACTAGGACTATCTTGATTGGCTAGCCTGCAACGTTAGTGGCACCCTTAAGAGGGCTTCTGGCCATCAACATGATCTGCAAGAAAAAATGATCTACCAATAAGGGGGAGTGCATATGATGACTTGGGTTCAAACCCTGACAAGTGCACTCCATTGTGTTACTAAGGGCCCATGATGAGGCCAAGAGGAAAATACAAAATTCAAGTCCAAATGGATTTTGTATGGGCATAGAAACCCCTCAAATGCGGCAACTTAGCCAATGTTCCACTGTGTTTGACAGTGCTCTTCCCCATGTTATAGTGGGGAAGTGTTTCCCCTGCTTTTGACCAAAAATAAAATAACAACCTAGAGAAGATATTAAAGCCAGACCATCCTTAAAAATTACATCTCTATCATTCTTACTAATAAAAATATGAGTTGATTAGGCTTGTTCTGGTGTAATTTAAGAACACATACCATGCTAGGGACTAATGTTTTATTCCTATTTGGCACAAAAGTGACCAGGTTTATCTCCATTGACTAGTTTCCAACATCAGTGGCTCCCTCTGGTGATTTCTCACCATCAATATTTATCCTACATAGGGCTTGGTCAAGTGGTAAGTTGGGCCAATTTCGATGCTGGAGACCAAGATTCTATTCCCTATAGACATAGAAGTTGACTAGGACTATCTTGATTTGCTAGCCTGCAACATTAGTGCCACCTGTTGTGGCCGTGTAATTTATAAGATTGGTAAGAATAAACGACAGAGGACAACATCAAACTGCTTTGGAGTCCAGGACCTATCCTTCCTAGACTCAGAGAGGGCTCTCTCTGTTTTTATGATTTAGCTTGATGGTTATAAAGGCTGATATTAGGCTAGTTATAGAAATTATGAGGGTTGTTTGTTTTGATTGATTATGTTGTTGGACAGATAGAGCTATGAAACTTAATCCATTGAGATATGGAATCATAAAAGGCTGAATTGTGTATCAACTTTTCAAGGGCATTCACAGGGCAAGCTAACTATGCAGACTGGATCTTACTGGCAGTGTGAATATGAGATGGAAGAAAACAATGAGTTCAGTAATAGCTAAAGAGCAGTTAAGAATTCTTTAACTATACTTCAGAAGAAAACATTAAGATAGTAAACACAGACAAAACTAAGGTGCTCTCTTAGCAAATCTTAATCTAAATTTTCTATTTCACAATAAGACAAATTGATGCTCAGCATGAAATACAGAGAAAAACATTAACACAGAAGAAATATCACCATTAACATAGCTCAAGAATCCTGTGAACGGTCTCTTATTATTGATGCCCTAGCAAAAACTACATTGCTCCAATACAATGATCTTTACAACACAGAGTCTAACAAGGTCCAACCCTTGATAATGAAAATACAAGCAGTATTTAACTGCAACTATGCTGGTTGCTATAATCTACTTCGGAAATATTCATTAACTACAATTTAATTAGAATTTGGCAATTGTGGCCATGCAAGGCCTTGAAAAAAAAATATCTTTGGCAAAATCGACTATAACATTAACTTTGGCAGCTCTTCGTAAATAAAAAAAAGGTATGTTGAAAGTGGCCGAGGTGGTCACAAAGAGGCAACGTTGGGTGGCTTTGACATCTGGCTCTACCATTCATGCCGCCTTTCCTGAATCATTAGTTCTAATGCGGCGCTGGCTACCATGTGTACCCTCGAATATCTCTGTCCAATATTTGCCATTGGTCACCAATTTTTGCATCTACATCATCAATTTATTTTCCTAGCTTTTGAAGCATAGCATCGATCCTATTTATCATAGAAGATGAAACATTTCTTCCTACAGAAACTTTAGTCGCATGACACTTTGCATCCTTTGATAGCTAGACACAAAGAATCCTTCACCCTTGTTAGGAAAGGTTGAATTGGTGGCTTCACATTGATGTTTACACTCAGTCACACTGTTTGAAGGAAGAGATTGTGTTGCCTTCTGTGGTATCTCAAATATACCCTTTACAAAACAACCAATTCCTCCTGCTATCATAATTTCCTCCATGTAGCCCTCAATTATATCATGTAACACCTGTGTTGGAGTTCGCTTGGCCTTTTTTCCACGGTATGACATTTGTTGCTGCTTGTAATCTCTTACTTCAGCTAATGATTCTTCTCTTGTTTTCTCCCTCTTTGTCCCCTGATAGGAAGAACATTGCCATATAAGGCCATCCTGCTCAAGTATGGGTTTATAATCGGAACGCCTTTTCCACTCCTCTGTAGCCTTCCTCACGGCATTTTCATGCTCAGCTAATAGCTGAAAGCATTTCATAATCGCAGGAAGCTTTGTCTCTTGGACAAGGAAATTAAGACCTCTGCATGACAAATGGTGAACTCAACAACATCCAAACCGAATCAATAGCAAAACACTGGCCATACACATTCTCCAGATTTTCCACTACAACGTATTCTCCTTGTGAAAGCTTAAACTTCTGAAAGTGCATCATATCCCATTTCAGGGATAGACTCAAAATAGACATCAATATTCAGAACAGGTGGACCAACAGTCTCGATCGTTGAAATAACATTTGGAAGAAAAAGAAAACTTCCCGCGAAAGTTTCTGTCAAACCATAGTCCTGTACAACATGGAAACATGTCACTACTCGTAGAAACTCTTCCACATGTCTTGCAAGTGGAGCTGCTCTTGATGACATTACACGGACATGTTCTCCCAGACCTTGTTTAATCTTGCTAAAGACAACTTGATCAAAAAGTGGAGATGATTTTTCATGTTTCAACCCTTTGTGCATATTATTAAGCTTGTATTTGTATGCAAATTCAAACACCTTTCTATTTAGAAATCCTCCAACGATGATCTTCTGGTTTAAACCTGAATATATGTGATCAAAAAAACATGTGGGACACCACATAAGACAATTGGTTTTAGTTCTGCTTTATCCTCCACCAAAATCTTCACATCCTTGCGCCAGAAGCCTATTGAAGCACTTTTTGATATGAAAAATTCCTCTGTCACCCGATAAAATATATGTGCTAGAGGAAGAAACTAGAAATAAACATCCTTCTCTACGAGCTCTTCATTCTGACATTTAAGAAAATAAGCAATTTCGGTCACCATAGAAACAATGTTTTCATTTGTGATCAATATGCTTTTAGGTTCACCAGTTGTGCCATTAGTGTACATTATCGTGCAGATATCACTCTTTTTGGGTAATGATTGTTCAAACCTCCTTTCCTTACCTAGCAACAAAAATTGGTTCCAAGTATAGACTTTGAGCGTTTGTTTTACGAAAACCCGAAACCGGATTTCGGAGGGCCCAGCAGATGGTAAGACATATTGTGATTGGGGGGGGGGGTGCGAACATATCCTTTGCTTTCTATGTGGTTAATGGCTGAGTTTGAAAATTACCCATTTCGAACCCCCCCTCCTCCACTAAAATTCGAAACACTGAGGGGGTTTGAAATCAACTTTAACTGTCAATATAAACCAACAGTTATCCTTCATAAGTCAAACATGCGTGAGGTTTAGCATAATATCGGCAGAAGCTCCACTGCCATAGTGTTATAGCTCTTAGCTCTTAAATCTCCTTCTACCAGACCATCCTCTGTCGGAACACCAATATGCATAGCCTTACTTGCATCAGGTTCATCTTGGGATTATCTTCCTCCACTTCAGGAGATCTCTGCTCATTTGTAATAATAGATTTTGAATTGACAAAACATTCAGCCATTTCATTGTTTATATTGCTTTTAGAAACACTTTTCGCTGTTGATATAGTGTGGGGAAAAGACTTGTTTTCATATTTATAACATGGAACCACTAGCTCAATCATTTGATTATCTTCACTGCCTCTATGTATATGCTCAATAGAATCTTTACTGAGGCTTACTATTTCATTGTTTTTTTTTCGCTGATTCAATGTTTTGCAATGTCATATCTCTGAAACATGGGTAGTCATCGGCTGTCACTCTCGCTATCTCCCTGATTTCTCTGTTACTAATTGATAGCTCTCCACCAACTTTATTTGACGAGCAATAATGTCAGCACATCTTGGAAGAAGTTCAACTGGCTGCCCTCCTGGGATCACAATATACTCAATAGCAAGTCTGGCCTCTTCTAAAGCATCAATCTCTTCTCGGGAAGATCTTTTCTTGGCTGCTCCATCTGATATCTCAATATCATTCTTAAGCTTTTTGAATGAATTAAAATAAATTGCACCAAGAGTCTCCAAACCAAGAATAGTACGCATGACCCTTACCATCTCCGCCATTATGTTTGTCTTCATCAAAAATATGGGTAGACGCTGATATTTAGCCACTCCTCGAATCCATGAATTCTCCTTGAGCTTAGAATGTAAAGCAAGAATTGCATCAGCTGCTCCAATGTCATTTGTGAATTTAACTGCTTTCTCTAGGCCCATTACTTCACTACTTGCTCCAGATCAGCCTCCATGATCTTTTATAAGTATATAAAATAAGTGGTGAATCATCATCCTTACGAAATTGCTCATAACTACCTTTCAACCCAAAAATATCATCATCACCACTCTCATTACCAGCCTCAAAAACACCATCGGACTCTAAACATGTCAAAGTGCTCCTAAAATGGCTTCCAATGCCTGGTTCTATTGTGGCAGGACTTCCATCTATCACTACCTTCATAACCATATGGCGGACCTCAAATGATGGAGATTTTCCTATTCACAACATATAATGGAAATTTTATATGAAGTTTGAACAGGCCAAGATAGATACTTGATTAATTATTTTTGTTTTTGAATTGACATTGCATACATTATCATCCAGCATATTTATCCCCTGGGATGGATATGAAAAACTTTATAGAGCACCTGCTAATATGGCATCCACAATTGCTTCTAAGCTATGATGAATATGACATTCGGTTCTTGATGCCATCTCTACAGCATAAGTAAATGAGGATGGTCCTTTTCTCTCAAGTATAGCCTTCTGAACTCCCCTTCTCTTTGCCTCATCATCTCCAAGGGCAACACTCTGCACACTCTCTACAAGAATCTCTAAAGAAGGATTCTTTATGAGATTTTCAATAGTCATTCCATGTGCAGTTCCAACCAATTGGATTCCACGCTGAGAAATAGTACTCGCTGCCATTGCTTCAGGCTCTGTTCCAATTTCATCAATAATAACTGTTTGAGGCATATGATTTTCAACTGCTTCAATCATGACTTTATGTTGCATATCAAAATTTGGTACTTGCATTCTCTATGACCAACCAATGCATGCATGAGGGATGTCTCCATCACCAGCTATTTCATTTGATGTATCAACTACCACAGTTCCATATTAGGCTGATTGGATGGGAGAGACATTGATGTTTCTGAAACATCAAACATATTTCCCAATTTCATATCTACTCCCTCACTTATTGCTTCAACACTACCAACTGCAATTTCTTCTATTGTCAAGACACTCTTCTTCTTCATTATCTGAATGTGAATCAAATTCAGCATCAGAGGAAGATGATTTTGCCTCTGATTGAACTTCAAACCCCTCATCGTCAAATGAGTTAAACCTATCAGTTCCATCTTTGTGTTTCCCACTATCATATGTGCCATCCACAGCCTGAGAAATGCCCTAAAGATTGGGTTCAGTTGCAACATCATTTGTGTCTACAGTGGGCTTTGATTTTTTGAGAAATATCTTGTATTTTAACATTGATTTTGCTTCTTTTCACAAAGGCTTTCCTCAACTGTCTGCATAGAAATTCCACCTCCCTTTTTCCTATGACAAATACCAATATACCACCAGGTGGTAACTTCTTATGAATAGCTAAGACCTTTTTGTAAGCCTTCCCCAAGTAATCTACCAGCTCTGTCTTTGCTGAGAGATGAATGGTTATGGGAAGTTTCCTTGTAGCCACTTCTACTACAGATGGACTCAAAATAGGAGCTACAAAATTTGCGCCCAAAGGAGCACATTCAAAAGCCTTAGAAGTGGCACTGGTTTGTGTATCTAGATTTGTTAACAAGTGGCTAAGGGATTCATTGTTGTGAGTGTCGATAAGATTCAAGATACTGAGGCAGCATACAACATAAGTAGCAGGTCCAGGTGGTGGGGCACTAGTTGGTGAAGCCAGTTCAAATTTGTTCCATTTCTGCTAATGAATTTGAAAATATGCAGGACAAAGTGTAAATTTGAAATTTATCCTGTGCCAACACCACCCTTAATAGAGCTTTTGGCTATCAAAAAGATTTACAAGAAAAAATGGTCTACCAATAAGAGGGAGTTCATATGATGACTTGGGTTCAAACCCTGACAAGCACACTCCATTGTGTTACTATGGGCCCATGATGAGGTCAACAGGAAATACAAAATTCTAGTCCAAATGGATTTTATATGGGCATATAAAACCCTCAAATGCAACAACTTAGCCAATGGTCCACTGTGTTTGATAGTGCTCTTCCCCATGTTATAGTGGGGAAGTGTTTCCCCTGATTTTGACCAAAAACAAAATAACAACATAGAGTGTTGTAATATGTGCACCTCAATGCAATTGATTAATATCGAAGGCGGGTATTTTTTCCATCTTGGTAACTCCCTCATTATCGCAAAAAGAATTATGCTTATCCTAATGAACTTGCATATCTGCAAGTATTTTCCCAATCCAAATTGCTTGACATGCCCATTTTTTTGCTACTCTGTCTTGAGTTTCCTACATTAAACCTTGGAAGTTAGGGGAGAGACAGATCTAGTGATATAACCTTTTCCAAGGAATTTGATACCTTTTGCAGGGAAACAAGGATCAAGAGGATGCTAAGAATGTGCTTGTAGAGTAACAAATCCATCATTGAGATAGCTAAAAACATGATCCAGGACATGGATTTACCCATGTGTCTTTAAGCCAAATCTTGCAACACATTGTCTATATCTTGAACCAATGTCCTCACAAGATCTTGAAGGACAAAACACCAAAGAAATATTTTGTTATTGAGAAGCCACAAGTATTACATTTTTGTTTCCTTTTTTTTGTCCAATTTATATTCATATTCATGATGATAAAAGCACTAATATTGAACCCTTGAACATAAAGGCGGTCTTTTTTGGATAGAGTAAGACATCCAGGGCCGACATGATTTAAATTAAAGTGCAACTTAAGACATTGGTGAGCAAGGATATGAAGTTTTATGAAGATGAATGGTCCTCAAAACCATAAAAACATCATATAGTGATTAATGCATGCGAAAATGTTGTTCCAGATTCTGTTCTAAAACTGAAAAAGAAATCAATGTCAGATCAGAAAGATTCTAGTCAAGGAACAGAGACCTAATTACCTACTAGTGTAGCCAGAAAGTTAAGATGGCTTACTCAAACATTGTAGGGTGTACAGGAACAAGTGGATAGACTCTTAACCAGACTCCTCAAACATTGATGATGTCATAAAATGATTGAGGGGATCTTCCAATTCAGCACCATACCCAGCATATTCATGATCATCTTGGATGATATTTAGGCCATTAATGAGATTGGAAAGAGGGCTCTCATATTGGAATCAAATTCAGCATATAAATATATCTATCTAGGTTTGTACAATAATTCAACTCATCTCAAGGTGGTACAAAAGTCCCTTCGGGTCATCAAAAGCAATGTATTTCTAATTTATTTCATCATTTGAGTGAATGCCAGTGCTTTGTGCCTTACTGATCTTAAATTCTTAACTGTCTGAGTAAAATCACTAACTTCGGCAATTTACCACAGTCAAACTGTATAAGTCACCTATCAGGAAAGAACAACTGCCTTCACACAATAACAGGTCTAAGAGGTTCAAGAAGCACACTGAGCTCTTTTCTAGCATTATTTTATAGGATTCAATGGATTAGAACAAAGTATTCTGATTTAGTACACCACTAAATTGGTAGAGGTGCTCTTGCAGCTGGAATTGCAAAGACAAAAGATTTAATGAAGTTCAGCAACATTTGACACCACTATGAATGTAACAAAACAAGATCAGTAAGTCTTGATGAAGACTTCATATAGCATGAGCTTCATTCATTGTGTGAAGATAAGTATATTTATGATACCAAATCCCTTGAAATAGAATTGGGTATAGGGTGGTGGTCTCACTCTGAAGACAAAGGGTTCACAGCTGCAGCAAAAAAGACACTAGAAATATTTAGTTGTGTAAAGTTTAAACAAGGCCTCTTGTCTTGCAGATTTTTAGGTGAATGCCTTAAAATTGTTGATGACTGTGTGAGCCTTGTCAATATTCAACAAAAAGGTTGTAAGTTCATTCGTGCTTGAGAACTATCATACTTATCCAAAAAAAAATTATGTGCTTGTTATGTATCTAGACTCTACCTACTTTCCTTGTTTATGGTATAACATTTTCGGTTCAGTCCGTTTTGGTGCTTATCCTTCTGTTTATAGGACCTCATATTGTGTCTTGTTGGATAGGGGATGTAGTTGGGATCAATAAACCTAAATGAAGCCTTGTCAGAAGAATCAATAGGTTTGTGTGTTGAAGATATTTTCAATTATCTGTTATCAATACAGGTGTTAGCCCCCCTTGGTGACCCAACAAATTACATGCTAAATTTTCTCTTTAAATAGGCCCAAATTTTGATAATTTTTGTGAGATGGATGTCCAGCTGTATAGTATCAATAAAAAATAAGATGCAAACTTCGACACTTTATGCAAAGGAGATCAAAATAGTGATCACAAGCCTAAGATCATTGACGTATATCAAGCCATTAGATATTATTCATTCTCAACATAAAAAGTAATAGGAAAATGGAGAATCAAAGATAGGAAGAATGTGGGAGATGTCCTTTCTGATGTCTCTCTTATGAGTTTGGGATTTTTTCCTGTTCTTTGCAGTTGTGTTGAAAAAAATAATGTTGCAAACATACCTTTAGCTGTAATTGATATGCTCTTAAAATGTTTCCTTGCATCTAATACATGGGTTCCTGTTTTTCAAAAGAATTTTCCCGCAAAGTGTGTAATTAGTCAGCTTCGACATGATAGTTGGAGAGATTAAGCTCTTGCAATCCTGAATTTACGTTTATCTTTAGCATGTGTTAGAGGAGGTGTTGAGATATTGCAGTTTGCTGGGATTTTTTCAAGCTTGTCAACATTTAGTCACTTCCTATGGGATGAACTTTCATCGGGCTTTAGAGATAGAGAGGGTCCATTCTCTGTATGGCATAAAGATAGATAGTGTGATGGGTTATGGGGTTTAGGGCTAGCAGTTGTAACAACGAGGGTGAATTATATTGGGGAAAATGCTACTGTTGTTTCAGTTCTAGACAATGCATTGCCATTTTATTTTTTATTTTTATTTTTTTCCGAAAAAGATTATATCTTGTGTGCATTGTATGTTGCTGACCTTCCAACCGATGCACTTGGTAGGAAAATAACATAACATAAAGACCCTAGACTTATCTTGTTGCATTATGAGAAACAAAGCATGCCATTACTCTTATGTGCCATCTTGCAAAGAACCGAGTGACATGACTACATGTTATGCAATGTGTAGATTTAGAACTCAGGGAAACTAGTATACATCTATTAGCCTTTATTGTTGGAGAAGGTCTTATCTCTACTCAAGATAATACTAGGGAAAGTATGTTTTTGCAATGCCCTCCCATTCAAAAGGAAAATCTAGGTGCACATGAAAAACCTTAAACAACAAAAATGGATGGTTTGGTGTTTCAACAAGGGGATCTATGGCTAAAAGAAAATGGTGGATAGCATTGTAATAATTTGCACTTGATCTTGGAACAAACATTTTGTCATTATTCTTGGTAAAGGGTGAAGCTAAATCAGAAAATATCACTGCTTCCTTTACGAAATACTCAGATTTGATTTCCTTACAAGTGTTCATAATAAATTTTCTAATTTTGAATTTTTTGTGAAGGCAAGCAAAAGCAACAATTGAAAGAGTAGAGGAAGCTGGCAATATCGATCTTGTTCATTTCGTAGAGCTTCCAGTGTCTGAATATAACACATACCCAGTAGGAATGAGTATTTAAATATGAAAGTCATTGGTTTGATGTATTGTTTCTTGGGTCCAAAGGTGTGGCCAAGTACAAGTGAGGTTTTCCTTTGGCATGGAAAGTACATGCTTGAGACCTTGAAAAGATTCCAAATGATTGTTTGTAAATCCATGGTCACCCCAATGATGCCAATTCTAGGTTGCATGCTGACGTGAACTCAGATATGGTAGATCCTTTGATGTATAGACAATTTATTAGATACTTGATGTAACATCAAACTTGATGTATGTTTCATAGTGAACACCTTGATGTAGTTCACAGTTGATCTGAGGTATATTCATAGGGTAGTTGCAAAACATGTTCTTTGATATTTTTAGGGTACAAAATAGTATAGTTTGAAATATGCAAGAGATGGTGAGTTGATGCAGCATGGATTTACTGATTTTTATTGTGTAGGAGATGCAAGTGATAGGAATAGTACTTTCTGGTGCTGCTTCAATTTGGGTTTAGAAACAATTTTCTAGTTGACTAGGAAGTAGTGTTTAGTGCGATTGAGTTTAGGAGAGACAGAGTACATTGCAATCAACACTACTAGTTGTAAAGCCATATATGGCTTCACAAGTTGATTGCAGCACTAACATGTGAGATGTTGGAGCCCACTTGGGTCAATTGTGACAATTAAAATTGTGTCGAACTCTATGATAGTACAATATTCCATGATTGCTCCAAGCACATTAAAATCAAGTACCATTTTTTGGGAACATGTTTTATAAGGGAGAAATTGATCTAGAGTACATTCAGATAGGTTGCAAATATCTTGACTAAGTCCTTGGCCAAGGGAATTTCAAGATATTCATGGGGAGACTTGGATGGGTGGAGAACAATTTTCTCAATAAGAGGTAGTATTAAAATATTGTACCTTGGATAGTCTTTTACAATCTAGTTGCACATGTGGTACTCCTTGGCACATGTATGAATGAGGTATGAGTGCTTTAGTTGCAGAATTTCGACAGGATAGTAAGGGGCACACTTCCTCTTTCCAAATTCAACAGTATGGCACTTTAATTGTGAGGGAGTGATCAATCTTATAGATTGGATTGTTGCTCTGTTCTTAACAATCTATTCTCAGCAATTTTCATGTGTTTTCCATGTAAAATAGGGTGCATGCACTTTTCAAGTGTTAGTTTTAAATTCATTTAAGTAGTTTGCTAATTTTGACCTAGTCTGAAGTCTAGTTAAGAAGGGTGCATGCAATCTAGTGATAGGGTGTAGATCTCAAGGAGATTTTATCTCTTCCTTGGAGCACACTAATTAAAATCTGTCCATTATGTAGAGATAGGATGCAGACCCCAATGACCTTAAAACATGTACTTGCATATTTTTAAGTTTTGTATTGTCACCATTATTTGACATGGGTCTGTAGTATATACTAGCAAGTTGTACTAGTCACTATTATCACAATTCTAGGTTGGGTTTGGAATAATGGACAATGCCAAAATGGAAAATATGCAGTAAGAATGTCTACAGGTTTCAATCTCCACCTATTAGTATGAACGCATGCAGGTTCGAAACTTTACCTTTCTTATTCCATTACACTTCCCTAACATTGTGCTGGGATAAAAACTCATACAAAGTTTTGTATCACGTTTAATTTGTTGAAAAATACAGAAGAAAACTGCTATTTAGCTGCTGAATATCCATATCTAGATATGAATCTGACCTATCCATGCTAAAATTAGAATCATATGCCATTGGTGTTCACGTCTTCTCCTTTTCCCCATCTTAGTTTTCTTTAATTCTGCTATATGAAATTGATGGTAATACTAGGTAAGGATGGACTTTGTAATGCTTTTTCTTTTTTTGGAAAACATGTCTTATATTTTTAGAAATTATTCAAAAAAAGTAGAGAAAAAAGTGGAGATCATAAACTCTTATCAAAATATAAGAGCATATAAAAATAAACAATGGGATCTAAACATTGGGCATCTTTGATCAGTAGTGTCTTTGGCCAAACGCTGATGGTATACCTTATCCCTCCACAGAACATAAGCATAGAATGAGCTATCCTCATGGTGAAAAACATAAATCTTCCATATATTGAATAATGCCAAACTCTGTAAGGACTGCCATATCCCAAAGAGGGCAATACGAACTAAAGATTGACAATCTCCAAAAGATGTAGAACACCAATGAATCTTTCCTGGAAGCAGAACTGAACATTGATCATCTATATGTCTCCAGAAGTGTTTGAAAAACTAACACTCACAAAAGATAGGTAGGACACTGGTCATCATAAAGGATGGTGGAGAGGGAGGTATTCCATAGGTTCCATGGGATGTGCCTTCCTTGTGGCCGAGTAGTGTGGTGTTTAGGGGTTCAGTGCCTTGGAAGGGCTTGTATCTACATCTTCTATGAAAGAACAGTTGCAATTGAGTTATCAAGAGAAAGAACAGTTGCAATTGAGTTATCAAGAGAAAGAACAGTTGCAATTGAATTAATAATAGTGAAATATGAACTTTTGTAGTTCTACTTATGTAGCTGCGCTAATATTGACAATCAACTGCTCTAGAGATTGAATTCTTTATGGAAGAAATCCAAGATATTTGTGGCAATTTTCAAGCTTATTATGTGAGTCGATGAAATCTTCCTTACCCATTACTCTTATGTGCCATCTTGCAAAGAACCAAGTGACATGACTAAATGTTATGCAAGTTTTCTTACCCATTACTCTTATGTGCCATCTTGCAAAGAACCAAGTGACATGACTAAATGTTATGCAAGGTGTAGATTTAGAACTCATGGAAACTAGTATACGTCTATTAGCCTTTATTGTTGGAGAAGGTCTTATCTATACTCAAGATAATACTAGGGAAAGTATGTTTTTGTGATGCCATCCCATTCAAAAGGAAAATATAGCTACACATGAAAAACCTTAAAAAACAAAAATGGATGGTTTGGTGTTTCAACTTTCAACAAGGTGATCTATGTTTTGAGAATTTGTAGGGCTGGAGACTAATTCAAATTTTCTTCTTGATAATTACTTGTGAGTTTAATTGAGTTACTTATGTCTTCTCTTTCTTAGCTTATTTAGTCTTTCATGGGAGAGGTTTTTCCCTCACTCTAGGAGCCTAACTTTGTGTCTTTTGTATTTTGGTAATGGATGGTTTGGTGTTTCAACTTTCAACAAGGTGATCTATGTGTTGAGAATTTGTAGGTCCGGAGATTAATTCAAATTCTCTTCTTGATAATTACTTGTGAGTTTACTTGAGTTACTTATGTCTTCTCTTTCTTAGCTTATTTAGTCTTTCATCAAGTCAATTACCAAAATAAAAAAGACACAAAGTTAGGCTCCTAGAGTGAGGGAAAAACCTCTCCCTCTTGGAGAGGAAAACCCATGAGAAATTCTTCTTATAGATCTTCAAATGAAAAGTACCATGACTAAGACTTAGACCCTTGACCTATGAATGCTTCCAAGACCTCACTACTACTTCTTTCGCTGCTTCCAATGCTAATCCTTTATATTTTCATCGTCTTACACTGATCTACTTCAACATTTAGAGAACTTGGTTTCTGCTTCTATTTTCCTTGGTTTAGTCAAGACACTGCTTCTTACTTCATATTCACTTGAAATATATATATACATATATTAATTTCTTTTGAATACTAAGAATAGGAAGGTAAATCTCTGATTTAGCTTCCTTTCTTTTATTTTCTCTCTATGTAGATATAAACCACTTCAGACTTTAGATGATTAACTTGGCAATTCATATCATAGTATCTGCACACTTTTTGAATCCCAATCTGTATATCTGTGCACTGGATTCTAATTCTTTAAAGGGTGCTAGCTCAATGGAAGAGCACCTGCTTTACAAGCAGGAGGTTGGTGGTTCGATTCCATCGTGCCCTGATATTCATATATAGGGAATGACGAAGATCAGTTTTTGGTGACGGATGCTCTTTTGACCATCACCAATGAGTTTATGGTGAGACTTTTCGACCCTCACCAAAATATGAAATGGTGACGATCAACGAATTCCACCATATATATGCATCAATAGTGACGACCATTAATCTGTCACCATAAATCGTTGTTGTTTATATGAAATGGTGAGGGTCACTGTTTGTCATTATAGTCATTATTCGTGACGGACCTTGATGTCACCAATGCGTTTATGGTGACGGTCAATGAACGTCGCCATATATATGCACCAATAGTGATGGCCATGAAAGGTCCATCACAAAAAATCGTTTTTGTTCATATGAAATGGTGACGGTCACTATCCGTCATTGTAATTAATATTCGTGACGGACCTTGAATGTCACCACAACACATACTTTCGGCGACGCCACCTTTGGTGACGTTCAGTTTTTGGGTGACGGAGGCTATTGTCCGTCACCATTGCTCATATGAAATGGTGACGGTCACTATCCGTCACTATAAATCATTATTGGTGACGGACCTTGAATGTCACCACAACACCTATAATTTCGACAACGCCACCTTTGGTGACGTTCAATTTTTTGGTGACGGAGGCTATTGTCCATCACCATTGCTCATATGAAATGGTGACGGTCACTATCCATCACTATAAATTATTATTGGTGACGGACCTTGAATTTCACCAGTTGCTTTGCTTGGGAAAGTGGTTCTTTTAGTGTCAATTCTTTCTCTAACCTCTGCACTTTGTCAGTCAATATGTTTTACTTATGTGTTTCATTCTTATGTATGATTTGAACTAGCTTCTTTTCATCCTCTATACTTTTTATTTGTTCTTTAAATATATTTATTTAATCTTTTTGTATTGACATATCCTGCATAGCTTTAACAAATTTACTTGCTTCATCACTAGGATGAGTTTTTGTTGTTGTTGAATATGTTGTTGATGTAGTTTCTATAGCCACTAGAACTTTTGTTTCCAATGGAGCTACTGAAGTAGATGGAACTGATATAATAACTGTAGGAATAATAGTGACAAGGATTGCTTCCATGCTGGCCTATTTCTCTTGTACCAATTTATCCATCTCATTCTCCATATCCTTTAGATGTCATGTCAACTAAATGATGAGATCCATCATTTCATATTTTTGGCCTTCATTCTCCATAACTTATTTTTCTTGTGGATGATCAGTAGGAGGCAATTTCAATTCCTTTTACAATGCAACAATGTATGCATTCTTTTTCTTGATGAGCTCTTCTACAACTTTGATGTTCTTGGGATCATATCCTACCTCTATGACTAATTATTTCAGTGATTTGATTATGCTTTCCTTGGCTTGTGAGGAAGCCTTCTCTGGTTTTAATCGTCCTTTGATGTTTTCTAGAGAATTTTGTAGTTTCTGGACACTCATGGCTTTGTTGATCATTGTGGAGTATATCATTTCTCCATCTTGCTTATGAAATTCAATTTGGTCTATAAGATGTAAATATTTGGCTTGAACTTCAAATGTCATTTTTCTGTAGTCTATTGATAACTTTGGATTCTGCACTATGGGTTGCAAGAAGGTCATCTGCATCTTCCTGGTTGTTGGAATCACGATTTTCGTTAGGCAAAAACTCGCAGGCATTAGTCTCTGCTACAATTTCCAGAGTTAGGATACACGAGAGGCGGTTAGTCCATGTTGCGAAACACATGGGGAGCATTGAACCCAATGTCCAACAATCTCCCCCCTAATGCAAGCTAGGTGAGTTTCGAACTTGAGACCTATGGCTCTGATACCAATTCTTGGGATCACGATTGTCGTTATACCAAAACCTGTAGGCGTTAGTATTTTCTACAATCGCTAGAGTTAGGATCCATGAGAGTCGGTTATTCCATGTCGTGAAACACACGAGGAGCGTTGAATCCAATGTCCAACACTAGTCTTGTATTGAAAGGTAGAAAGAAACCTATTCTGGCCACTAAGTGTCTGCTTCCAATATTGGGCATAAGTTACTGCTTTTAATGCCTCATTCCTGAGTTTTATTTCCTTATATTTTTCCATTATATCTCATTCTTTATTTGCTGGTTTACATGATGAAGACACCTCTACACTATGTTTCTTTTGAATAATCTGAGTACTAGAGGTTGAAGGCTGGTGAGTTTCCTCTGAAACTGTTGGAGGTGCATTTTCTTTAACCACTATGTCTGTATTAATAATTTCAACAGTCTCAACTTGTTCATTTACAGGATTTAGCTTAGGCTTTTGCTTGTACATTAATTTGAATTTTGTTTCTGTAGTGGTTTGAGCTGAATATGATCCTTCTTCTCTAGCTCTCTTGGAGTTCCTATCTTGTATGGCTGGAGTTTTCAGGACAAAAATAGTATCAGCTGGTTTCTCCACCTCTTTCAAATTATTCTCCAACCACTCTGACTGGCTGGATTACTTTTCAATCTCTGGCTTGGACTCATGGAGAAAAGGAGTTAATTTAAATTTGATTCTTAACTTGCTGATAACTCCTATAGGATCATAATTCCATTTTAAACTCTCAGTGAACTTTAATTCCTGTAAGCACTTTTATGCTTGTTAACCAACACCTCTACTGTTGCAAATGAAAGCACCAATTGGATTTTTGATCTTAAGCTGTTTTTTCTTCTTTGGTGACAGAAAATTCACCTCATCAGAGTTTAGTATCTGCCTGATATATTCAAGTGCAAATAACCTTATTGGGAGGTATTTGGCCAGCTTTGAATGGAGTGAGTCGACTTCCATAGACCCTAATTTCAGTGTGGTTCTAGTAAATATACCAGTCTCCTATTCTACTGTGTTCAGAAAGCTACAATACTTTCTTTGTTTCTTCATTGATCCTAGGTTCACTGCTACTGCTTAGCATATTGACAATAGGATGAATAAATGAATCAATGAAGTTGTTGTAGGTAAAATCTGTGGAATCCTTCCTAATTAAGGAATTCTAGAAGACAACTGATTGTGGATTACCCTCAGTGTCCAGTTTTTGAAGGCTAACTGCAAACCTTTCAGATTAGAAGTACAAGAAAAAAATTAAACATAACTGATGAATATTTAAACACACCTTATTCATGTAATTTAACTAATTTATCATGAATGGCATCTGATAAATACTGAGAAAAGTTAAATGTAAAGGTTGGAGGTTGTCCTGGACAGAAAATAGATAGAAAACCTAGTACTGAAGCATCTACATACTCATCTATAAAATAGCCTAAAATGAAAGACAACATTGTGATAATATGTCTTGTTCTTTCTGAAAAAATTGAGGCTAAATAGGGAGGGTTTCTCTTTGGGGATTCAAATGATGAAGGTAAGAAGGTTTGGAAGATTTGAAATCTCTTTGGAAAGTCAAGTTTCAAATATAACTCAGTGAGGATTTCAATTGACAAAGGGGATTCATTAGGCTTAGGTTAGATTCACAACATTTGGTTTATTAATTCAGTAGCAATGGTGAAAAAAATTTCCTTGTTGTGGGTTACTAGGGCTCTTTCATTTGGAAGATAATTAACTTGACAAAGCCTAATGATTTCAAGGAATTGGAAGGTTTGTGGGAAGATATATTTGGGAAAATTTGATTCCCAAAGGTGGATATCATCAGCCTAGTCCATGAATTTATCATGGCTCCAAAAATGGAGCTCTGAGAGGTTAAAATCAGTGACAGGGTCACTGATTTTGGAGTCTTTGTCTATAAGGGGGGTATGTTCAACATAAAAAACAAGAGGTTGTAGGGGATTGACTGTCATAATGCCTTGGGAAGCTATAGATTTGTTTATTTTATTCAATTTTATTACTCTTTGGCTTAAGAAATAGGCTCAGGCCCTTAGGAATACTATGAAAAGATGATTAAGGTCTATAGAAAGGGTTTTGGAGGAAACAATGTCTTTGTTTTGGTCTACAAAGCTTTTAAACTGGTTCAATTGATTAAATTTTTAGCTTAAGTACAGGCCTCGACACTTAGGAATGCCTGGAAAAATGAAGCTTTTAGTATGAAGAAGGGGTTCTCAAATAAATGGAGGCTTTCTAGCAGCGAAATAGGCTTCAATGGTCTTTATAAGGCTTGAAACTAGTTCTGCACCGGCTTTAGTAGCAAATGGATTGAATTATAATGTAATTTGATCTCAAAATAGTCAACAACGACTGCTTTTGCTAAAAAACAGGGAGGTAGAAGCTTTTTTCTCACAAATCTGAACAAAAATGGTGAAAAATGCTTTTAGGGCAGTCTTATTGTTTTAACCCATAGTGATTAAACTGTATTGCGCGGGGTTAAATTCAAATAGAGAGGTGGTATCATAGTAACGAGCGACAAATAGCCCGGCTTGAGTATGGTGTTTATCGCATTGCAGAAATATGTTAAATGGTTTTGGATTTGAGGATGCGATATAATCTGGGGCTACCATGTAACAGGGGAGCGGGAGTACGAAACTTCTTATTTCGCAACCCTTCAGTGTTGTTAAAGGTTGGGAAATGGAGGTGCGAAAATTATCATTAGTCGTCGGATCAGATGTATGGAAATCCGACGGATGATGGGTGTTGATAGATGATTCGGGGATTAGATTATTATAAAGTGGGGTTATTTAAAATATATATAGTGGAAGTAAATATGAGCGGGGTTTAATTTTAAAGTGGGACCCGATAATATAGTATAGCAGGGAATTAATAAAATAAACTATAGGTTATAAAATAATTAAAGGTTTTATAATGAATGGGGAGTTAATAGAATATGTGATTAGGGGTGATATAATATGGATATATGAAAATATGTAAAGAAGGAGTAAAAATACGATAGGGAAATGCATTTTAAAAAGATATCGAGAAGGGTTTTGTAGTGGGGCTAGATACTTTTCAAAACATTGTTAAACTTAGGATAAGTGGATTTTTGGTGTTTTTGGATGGAAAAGCGGAATTGGTGAAGGGGGGTTAATTGCCAAAGGAAAAATGGGTTTTTAGCTAAGAAAATGGATTTTAGTAAGATAAAATGGGTGAAGGGAAAAAGTAAAAATGAAGGGAAAGGGAAATTTTTACAAGGGAAAATGCCTTTTTAAGAATGTAATTAGTGTTTTAAACAAGAGGAAGGGGAGTTTTGGGAATATTAGTGATATGAAATGACCAATTGATGCTTTTCATGCCTTATAACACTCTTTTACCTACCCATCTTTTACCCTAACATTTTTTCTTCGTTATTGGGTGCATTTAGGCTTGATGACCCTTTTTATTTTTCCTTTATAAGCTAACTATATAATTCTAATCTTATGACTTCCAATGGCTTAGATTAAACTTATGAGCTCATTATTATTCTCTACCTAAATACTGATTTACCAAGATTAAATGGTTTGGCAAGGATCTTTATTCTCTAACTATCAGCATGAAATTTAAAGCATGAATGAATCAAGATTAAACTGTTTGATCCTCATGGATTGTCGAATTTTTTCACAAGTTGCACACAATATTATTTTGGAAAGTAAAGTAAAAATTAGTGGCATTTTAATTTTCATCACTTTTAGGATCTATTTGTATATATTTTTTTGGTGGGGTTCATATTTTATTTTCTTTTTTGATCTTTTTCTTTTAGTCCTTTGATTTTTTTTGTAGGACTCATCCTCTTTACATATTTTTAATATTGGAAAACATTTGCAGAAAGAAAGGTATGTACAATATTACAAGAATAATCATAGTCAATTCAAAATTATGAATCCTATTAGTATATGACCCTAACAGTGGCTCCACTTGGGGATGGCATTTTCTGGTGAAATATCAAGAACTTTAAGATCAGTGGCCTTGGAAATTTGACTATGCTTGCCTTGAAACTGTTTTCTGAGCTCCGCTTTATTTTCTTGAAGCATTACTTTTCGGGCTTCAACTTTCTAAGAAAAACATTCAATCCAATCTAAACTTTGCAATGTTATTTACAATGAGAAAAGTAAACAAAGTGAGCTAAAGGTTAATCATTAGAAAAGTAATGCTTGAGCATCCTACCATTGACTGGTCCACCTGGTAGATCTGATCCATGTAACTCCTTCAAGAAAAATGAATTATTATCACTATAACCATATATGATGTATGGAAATTTCCAAAGAAAACAAATTTACTATGTTTCCCTTTATCTTCTCTTATAAAATCCCATTTAATCACTTTATCACCTATGTAAAAATCATCTTCTTTTGTTTTCTTCTCAAAAATCTTTTTGATTTTATCTTGGATCACTTGTGATTTTATATAGACTTCTTCCCTATTTTATTGAAAATGTATAGTCAGATTTATCCTCCTTTGGATATCATTTGGTTCTACCTGCAGTTCTTGGATCATATTCATCATTGGCGCTCCTAAAGAGGATGGGAAAAAAAAATCCACCCCATATACTAGTTGATAGGGAGAGTTGGCAATGGATTTCTTTGTAGTTACTCTGTCTACCCATAAGGCATTAACCAACTTCTTGTTCTAGGTCTTTTTGTTGTCTTCTAATAATTTCCTGATGATATTGACCAGGCTTTTGTTTTAGGATTCTGCAAGTCTATTACCTTGATGGTAATAGGTAGTGGAATGGCCAAGGTTAATATGGTATTTGTTACAGAATTCAATCATTTTCTTAGATTTGAAAGTAGCTACATTATTAGTAATGAGCTTTTGTGGGCATCCAAATCTAGAAATGATATTATTTTCAAGGAACAAGATAATGAAAGAATCAGTGGCTTGTCTAGAAGGGATGGATTCTATCCACTTGGTGAAATAATCAGTGGATGTCGAAATCCATTTATGCTGGGATAAGGAGGGTGGGTGAATTTCCCCAATGAAGTCTATACCCCATTGATGAAATGGAATTTCTGTGGAGATGGGTTTGAGGGGTAAAGGTAATAGTTGTTTATTCCCTTCAAAGATCCGGAATTTGTGACAGGAGGTCACATACTTTCTTACATCTGCAAAAAGAGTGGGCCAGTAAAAACCTACCCTCAAGATTTAATCAGCAGTTGATTTCCAGTAAAGGTGTCCTCCACAGTCACCTGCATGAAATTCTTGCATAACTTTATCAGATTCATATTTCACTAAACAGTTTAACATAATGCCACCATGACCTTTCCAAAACAAATAATTATCCATGATACAAAATTTCATTTCTTTTAATTTTAATAATCTACCTTTAGTTCTAGACAAACCAGGAAGAGCTTGTAAATTAAATAAAACAAATATGATATCTACATACGAGGGTGAATCTAAAAAAACTTCACTGATTTATGGAGTTGCCATCTCTTCCTGATCATCTATTGTTGCAATGAAATTTATATCTAAGGCTCTACAGTTAGATTCAACCATGAGTTTTTCTAGACCTTGACCTTTTATGAATTTAGTGGTCTTTATTTCAATATCATATTCCAATATAGTGGAAATCCATTTGCCTCTCTTTCCATCAAGCCCATTCTGAGTCAGAATGCCCCCTACTACTGAATTTGGAACATATGCAATTATGTGTGAGTATAAAATATACACTCTGAAATATTGAATATATTTCACTAAAGCAAGTGCTTTTTTTTCCATAATGTTGTACTTTAGTGTTGCATCTCTTAAGGATTTTCTAAATAATGCAATGGGCTGTTCATAACCCTGATCATTCTTTTGCAGCAATACTGCTGCAATGGTATGTTTTGAAGAAAAAGAAAAAATTATAAAATCTTTTTTGAAATCATGACCTATTAGGACAGGTGTTTTTGTGAGTGATTCTTTAATTGATTCAAAGGAATATTTAGCCTATACTGTCCATTTAAGTGTTGAATCTTTATTTAATATGTTATTTAATTCTATGATTAGTTCTGCTAAATTAGAAATGAATCTTCTGAGAAATTTTATTTTACCTATGAATGCATATAATTCTTTGATGTTTCTAGGATGGTCAATGTTTAAAATTGCCCCTATTCTAGCTGGATCTATCCTAATTCCCTCTTTTAAGATTACGTGTCAAAAGAGTTTGCCTTCTTCAAGTCCAAAGAGTGTATTTTTAGGATTTAAAGAAATACCAAATTTTCTGCATTTAATGAAAACTCTTCTTAAATGATCTAGATGCTCATTATTTGTTTTTGAAAATATTGTTATATCATCTCGATAAATGACTAGAAAATCATGAATTTCTTTGGCAAAAGCTATGTCCATAGCTCTTTGGAATGTAGCTCCTGCATTCGTCAATCCAAAAGGCATTTTCACATACATGAAAGTACTCCATGGAGTGGTAAATGATGTCTTTGTTTGATCCTCTGGTTGGACTAGAATTTGATTATATCCAGAGAATCCATCTAGTAAAGAAATTCTAAATGAACCAAGTACCCTCTGTAAAATATCATCCATATTGGGGAGAGGATAGTTGTCTTTTAATGGCACTTTTTTTAAATTTCGGAAATCAACAGAAAGTCTGATTTCCCCTGTTTTCTTCCTAGTGGGAACTAAGTTTAAGACCCAATCATAATATCTAATTGGTGTTATAATTTGTGCTTCATACATCCTTTTTACTTATTTTTCAATCAAAGACATAAGAACTGGATTAATTATCCTAAGCTTTTGTTTAAATGGTTTCTAATCTTCTTTGATGGGTATTTTGTGTTGTTAGATTCTGGTGTCATAAGACTTAAGGTATTCATAACTCCAGGAAAAGACATCTTGAAATTCTTTAAAAAAACTTATATATTTCACTTTTTCTTGTGGAGGTAATGCTTTGGATAATTTGATGAGCTTAGGTTTTTGTTCTGTTCCTATGTTACACTCTTCTGTGTTTGATATTAATGGTTCCATTTTTTGTTTTCTAGCTACATCATTGGAATAAAAAATATCTTCTAACGGGGCTAATCCCTTAGGAAAAAAGTTATCTTTAAGGTTCAAAATCTATGATTCATCATTGCTTATTTCTTCTATTTCTACTATTTCTAATTTATCTATTTCTACTTTAGTAAATTTATTGGGTTCAGTTCTATCTAAATCATTTACATCTAACTCATTATTTATTGTGTAATCTATTATACAATCAGTATCTATGTTACAATTTTGAAATTCTCCCTCAGCATTCATAAAATTATCGATTTGAGAATCTTGTGAAAATATCTTCCAATATTTCAAGTTATCTAGTATAATAGGCTTGTGTCTTACCTCTGTAGTGTATTGGTGATTGGGATGAAAAGGAAATCTACATGTACTGGAAAAAGTAGCCAAACTATGTGCTTACATGTTATGTTTCCTTGAAATTATAGCAAAGTCAGTTTCAAGCATATCTTTAACCACATCTAGAATAGTTTCTCTGTGTTGGTTCAGTCTAGGATTATTCACATAATACTCTCCTTTGATTTATTTTATGATTAATTCTGAATCTTCCATGATATAAACTCTCTTGGCTCCTAGTTTTCTAACAATCTGTAGTCCTAATATTAAAGCTTCATACTCTGCCATGTTATTTGTACATTTAAATTTTAACCTAAAGGCATGACCTTCAGAATGATTATTCTCCATGTTATGAATCCAAACTCCTTCTCCTGCTTCTAATCTATTGACAAAAACATCAAAATCTAAGTGCCACATAGATTCATGAAATATATTGTCACTATCATCTTCTTTATGTTTCTATTTTAATGCAATGTTTTTATCTGTGCCAGTATCCGAATTACACAAGATGAAAGAATCCATATAAGAATGTACAGAATAAATAGGATAATTCTATGGTTTTCTGCTCTACTGACCATGTATTTCATCAAATTTTCTCTATAAAGCTTTTTGGGTTAACCAAATATTGAAATTGTGGCATAAGACATGTCTAACTGTAGTGATACCTGCAGTTTTTCTCCCCATGAGTGAGATAATAACAGTCTATACTTTAGAGGGATATCAGCAACTACAATATCCATGACAATACTCTTGGTCGGGTATTGTACTAAAGTGACACAAAATTATTTTATCCAAGACATTTAAATTTACTGGAATCAAAGGAGAAAATATCTTTGTATGGTATGGTGATATTTAGATTCAATGTTTCCATGATAGCTTTTGGTATTAAGTTTTGGAATGCTCCAGAATCTAGCATAGCATTGTGTAAAATATTATCATGAATGCTCAAGCCAATGTAGAATGGAGGAACACCACCTTATTTATTTTTACCATTTACCTTAGGACCAAATATTAATTCTGGTCGGTCATCATTTAGATTAACAGAATATTCTCCTTCACTTATGTTCAGTGTTTTAGTGATTTTGTCTTTGTATAAATAATTCTTCACTAACTCTGTTAGAGGAATTGGTATTTTTAATTTGGCAATTTCAGTTTGGATGTTAAATGGTACTTGATTTTTTCCTAACTAAATGATTTCTTCTCTACCAATTGTAGTTTGAGTGTTTTTTTCTTTTCTATCAGCATTGGTATTTCAGTCTAAGTTTCTAGTGTTTTACTTTTAGATTTCTTTCTAGAATAGTTTGAGTGGAAGTTGTAGCAGCTGATTTTTTATTATCAACAGATGTTTTAGCATCAGTTGTTGTTTTAGCAGCAGCATATATTTGAGGATCAGATGAAGTCTTAACAGTAGTTTGACTATCAGTATATGTAATATCTACAACTTTTGGACTGGGTGCAGTTTTTGGACTAGAAATGTTCTGAGTTGAATTGGAAATTTTCCGAGTTGAACTAGAGTTTTGTTGAGTTTCTCTAGGGAGAATTTGTAACACCTTAATTGAAGGAGCTTCTACTGTGTTCTTGGTCTGATTTTAAACTATTTTCTTAGTAGGAGCTTCTACATTTTTCTTACTTATAAGGTTATATTTCTTGTGAACTTCATTGATAGCAGTATCATAACCTTGTTTATAATCAATTGATTCCCCAGATTCTAACTGTAACTATTGTACCATGTATAATTCCTGTTCTTCTTGGGTAAGAAAAATAGGATTATCATCATTTATTCCCATTAAGTTAATCTAGGTATCCTGATCATCATAATTCTTTTGGGAACTCTCTACATAGTTTTCTTGGAAAGGTGGTCAAATCAGTTGATTAGGTGTTGTTTCTCTTGATTTACTAGTGTTGGGATTCTTCCTAAAGTTTGGGTTTCTTATTTGAGGACCTTGTTGTTGATTATCCTAGTGTGGTTTTCTTTTCATATTTTATAATCTATCCATTATTATTTCCATAATTTTTGTTAAACTGTCTATCCTAATGTCTGAGTTGTATGGTTCTTCTTTAATAGTAACTCTTCTTTCATTTCTCATCGTAGCTCTTTTTGCTAATAAATTTTCTTCTACAATAACTGCATTAGTTTGCATCTGCTCTAAGGTCTCAGGGTTTCTTTCCCTCAATTGGTATGACATATCAGTGTCAAACCCATCTCGAAATTTGATCAAAGCTACATCTGGTGGAGGTTTGATGTTGGAAGGAATTGCATTATAAATACTGTTGAACCTAGTACAATAATCCTGAACTGATTCATTAGGAGCTCTTCTAATGTTTTCCTATTCAGATAATATTTGTACAGGGATTTTCTTCCTCTCCCATATATTAATAAACAATCTATGCAAAGAAACAAAATCAACAATACTACCATTAGGCAAAGCTTTAAACCATTTCTTTACATTTACATCTCCTGCTAGTGTTTGAGCAAACAATCTCATTTGAACATCCTCCTCATCAATTTCATGTAATTCAAAGTAATCAGTCATTTTTTTTACATGTTGTTGAGCTGTGTATTGACCTGTACTATCAAATTGGAATATTTTAGTTTGGTAGTTTTGGGGCATGCCATGTAATTGAGACGGTAAGACCAAAGGGGAATATCTAGATGGCATGGCTATGATCCTAGCTTGACTGGGAGGTAAAACTGTGGTGCTTTGTGATGAGGTTGAAGTACTTGCAGATGATGTTGGGACACTAGAAGATGCACTTGGAAATGATGTTGAAGTACTTGAAAATGTAGCAGAAGTGCTAGAAGATGAACTTGAAGTGTTTGGAGATGGAAATAAAACTCTAGGTTGAAGAGGAAGCTTGGGGACAAATGATTCAGTGGAATTAAGTGTAGTGTAAATAATAGATGAAGTGGTACTAAATAAAGATGAATTTACAGATTCTGAATGAATGGTAGAAGGCTTAGGGGTAAAAGCAGATAAAGCACCTAATTCAACAGAATGTTGTAAAACGACTTCATCAATATCCTTAATCAAAGTTGCAGTCAAAGCATCAAGTTTATCAAAACTTTTTAGAGCTTGTTGATCTGAATCAAGTGAAATGTTTTCCTTCTTTTCTTCAATTAATTGAATGAAATTAGGATCTATTACACTATCATAGATTGAATTTTTAGATTTGTTTCTAAAAAAAGAGCGCTTGAATGATAAATCAAACTGTATATCTTGTAAGCTTGATAATTGTTTGGGAAGTGAATTTGATTTGACTAATTGACTGTTACTTCCTAGACTTTCTACTTTTTTATGGTTTCTTAAAATTCTATCAGGATCATCAATAATTACAATAGGCTGTGGATCAGGATGAGCCCTGGTATAGTATATTCTTTTAGGAGCCAAAATTTTAATTTTCAATGAAAATTCTTTTAACAACCCTATAATAACCTTAAGGTTAAAGATGATAAAATTTATTTTTCTTTAAGGTTTATTTTAAACTGAGGACTGATTTCCCCTGTATGGTCGCCAATATGTTTCCACTCCAACAAATCCTAGGGTTGTTATTATTTTTGTTTAAAGAAATATTAAAGGTAACTATCAACCTACTTTTCAGCTTAGGATCTAGCCTTCCTAATGCTCAGAGAGGGCTCTCTATTTATGATTTAAATTTGTTGTTTTAAATTGATTTTAGGCTAGTTATGTGAGATTGATTGGTTTTTATTTTGGTTTGGTTTGGTGGTGGAATTACTGATTCATATGGATAGGTGCAGACCTATTTTCCATTGGGATATGGAGTCAATGTATCAAGAAACAGGGTAGAATCAAGTTCTAAAAGAAGTGTTTAGAGGGAAAGGTAGTTGAGTAAATTCATATCTTTTAGGCTGGATGTTGAAGTGGTTTCAATCAGGATCAAGGAGTAGTTAAGGATTCCTCAAACCTGCTAATGAAGGAAATGACAGAGGTCAATCGGGATAGGAAAGAAATTAAGGATTCTTAGATCCGGATATCAGAAGAAAAAATTAAAATGAATAACAGCTCAAGACAACGTGTATTTAAATAATTTTTGAAATAAAACTCATGTTATAACATATAGATTCAGAAAACATACAAGTTTATGAATTACTTAAGAAAATAACAGTAAACAATAGAAATTACTTCACTGAAGTGGCTCGACACATGAATCATGTAATGCAATGCCTTTATTACTCATTCATGTCTGCTGACTTGAAAATGGTACAATAAACCCTCTGGTATTTGGATCAATTACAACTATAGAAATGTTCAGGAATCCACACCTCAATACTTTGAATTATGAAGTATTTATACAAAAGCTAATACAAAATATCCTAAAACTAAATTAGGAATTATTTGAGGAAAAATAAATATCTTCATGCAAGAAGATAGAGACACCTAGGAGACTAATTGCTAGTTGTCCCTCTTTTATTTGGATTTGTTGTTTTCTCTTTGACATTTTTTTTTCTTTCTCTCTTTAACTATTGATGTACATTGGATGTCTTCTTTCGGTTGAGTGTCTTTTACACTACCTTGTCATTTGATACTCTTTCAACTCTGTTACTGTTACTTTTTAATTTTAAACTATGTCTACTCTTTAAATTGTTTTACCTTGATTGTTTTTTACCTATGACCTTTGACTGCTATGTTACTGTTTTGACCTGTGTGCTCTGTCTTCACTTTGACTGCTCTGTTTAGTTGTTTTACTCTTTACTATCACAGTAAATCATTCAAGTTCTCCCAAGCCTATTCATTAGGTAATTTTATTTTTACCATTCTTTTGAAAATCTCATCAGCTTCTCTGTATTTTGCCAATGTAGGCCTTTTGATAAATAGATGATTTACATCATGATGGAGGTAAAAGAGATTCTAAAAAGTCTAATAAAGTACTTTCCTATAGGAATTCCTTTCATGGAGGAATTATTGGATTGTTCTTTGGCCATGTCTCTCATTTTTTTGTCATAGTCTTCATGTTTCATCAATCTGTCATTGATAACCAAAGGGTTAGGCAAACCTTTCTACCTCAAAACATCAAATTTAACCATGAATCTAGTTATTTCTAGCTCCATGTTTTGACACTTATCTTCAAGTTGTGACATTAAGTTTCTTTTTGAAATTATCTTTCTTACTTCTAGGATTGTTTTAGTCCTGTCACTTATGCCAATTTATTCTAATTCCTGTTTGTTCTTGGAATTAAGAAACTTAATGATCTCAGTGGCCTCTTTTGGATTTTTCCGAAGTTCTTCTTTGAATTTATGAATGGCTTCATTGGCTACTTTGATTAAATCCTTCTGCTCATAGATAACTTGGATAGATGGCCAAATATCATTAACAAAGTTAATTATATTCACCCACATCTGTTGCTTTGCTTGGGAAAGTGGTTCTTTTAGTGTCAATTCTTTCTCTAACCTCTGCACTTTGTTAGTCAATCTGTTTGACTTCTGTGTTTCATTCTTATGCATGATTTGAACTAGCTTCTTTTCATCCTCCAAAATTTTTATTTGTTCTTTAAATTGATTTATTTCATTTGTTTGGATTGACATATCCTGCATACCTTTAACCAATTTACTTGCTTCATCACTAGGATGAGTTGTTGTTGTTGTTGAATCTATTTCTGATGTAGTTGATGTAGCCATTGGAACTGTTGTTGCCACTAGAGATACTGAAGTAGATGGAACTGTTGTAGTAACTGGAGGAATAACAGTGACAAGGATTGCTTCCATGCTAGCCTTTTTCTCCTGTACCAATTTATCCATCTCATTCTCCATCTCTTTCAGTTGAGCGGTAAATTGAATGATGAGACTCATCATTTCATATTTTTTGCCTTTATTCTCCAGAACTTATTTTTCTTGTGGATGTTCTGTAGGAGGAAATTTTAGTTATTTTTTCAATGCAACAATGTCTGCACTCTTTTTCTTGATGAGCTCTTCTGCAAGTTGGATGTTCTTGGGATCATATCCTACCTCTATGACCAATTCTTCCAGTGATTTGATTATGTTGTCCTTGTCTTGTGAGGAAGCCTTCTCTAGTTTTAATTGTGCTTTGATGTTTTCTAGAGAATTTTGTAGTTTCTGGACACTCATGGTTTTGTTGGTCATTGTGGATTATATCATTTCTCCAGCTTGCTTATGAAATTCAATTTGGTCTATAGGATGTAAATATTTGGCTTGAACTTCAAATGTTTTTTTTCTTCTGTATTTTGCCGATGACTTTGGGTTCTGCACTATGGGCTGCAAGAAGGTCATCTACATCTTCCTGGTCTTGTAATCAAAGGTAGAAAGCAACCTAGTCTGGTTACTAGGTGTCTGCTTCCAATATTGGGCATAAGTTATTGATTTTATTGCCTCATTCAGGAGTTTGATTTCCTTATATTTTTCCATTATATCCTGTTCTTTATTTTCTAGTTTACTTGATGAAGACACCTCTACATTGTGTTGCTTCTGAATAATCTGAGTATTAGAGGTTGAAGGCTGGTGAGTTTCCTCTGAAACTGCTCAAGGTGCATTTTCTTTAACCAATGTGTCTGTATCAATAATTTCAATAGTCTCAACTTGTTCAATTACATGATTTAGCTTGGGATTTTTCCTGTACATTAATTTTTATTTTGTTTCTGTAGTGGTTTGAGCTGAATATGATCCTTATTCTCTAGCTCTCTTGGAGTTCCTATCTTGTAGGGTTGGAGTTTGTAGGACAGAACTAGTCTCAACTGGTTTCTCCACCTCTTTCAAAGTATTCTCCAACAACTCTTATTGGTTGGAGTACTTTTCAATCTCTGGCTTGGACTCATGGACAAAATGATTTAATTTAAATTTGATTCTTAACTACTGATAACTCCTATAGGATCGTAATGCCATTTGAAACTCTCACTGAACTTGAATTCCTATAAGTACTTTTCTTCTTGTTGAACAACAACTATAGTGTTGCAAATGAAATGACCAATATGGTTTTTTATTTTAAACTCTATTTTCTTCTTTTCTGACAGAAAATTCACCTCATTAGAGTTTAGCATCTGCCTGATATATTCAAGTGAAAATAACCTCATTGGGAGGTATTTGGGCATATTTGAATGGTTTGAGTTGACTTCCATAGACCCTAATTTCAGTGTGGTTGTGGTAAAGGTATTGGTCTCTGTTGGGAAAAATACTGAGAGGGGGGGTGAATCAGTATTTAGTGCAGACAATCAAAATTTTACTTTTTCCTTTCTAAAAAACCCATATGCTATTTTACTGAAGGCAACTAGCGTATATACGCGGATATCCTTTACAGAAATCGCGTATGTCTAGAGATCTAATTATGTGTATGAATCTTAACTCATATCATTGCATTACTCATTAATCAGATATTTCAGAAACAGTAAACACGTGCAGACAGAACAGAATAATAATCACACATATGCAACACACATGAACACCAGGATTTTTAGGTGGAAACCCAATTCAGGAGAAAACCACCGCTGCCGTCGTTTCAGCCTTCAAAATTTATTATTAAGAAAACTTCTTACAATCATGTACTGGTGCAGACTCCAACCAGCATGCAGGCACCCACCTGCAGAAGGCTACAACCTTCTCTCGTTTACCAGCCTATCCTAGAAGGGAGCTACAACCCCCTGCTCTCATTTACCAGCCTCTCCTGGAAGGGAGCTACGACCCCCTGAACTCGTTTACCAGCCTCTCCTGGAAGGGAGCTACAACCCCTTGACTGAAGGCTTCGACCCTCAGCACCACTGCAGACCACGTTCCATCAATTTTCAAACTGGATCAAATAGCTTCAACACAACCCTTCACTTATCAACAATAATACCTTGCTCATTGCTTCAAATAGAACAGTGAGACCACTGTAACCAGAATATCAGATATACCCAGACTTTAGAATAGATATGCAGAAATACATTCAACCTTCAGCAACCATTAGATCAGAAATCATACCCGCTTTTATTGAATCCGACCCGCGTATATACGCTCTTTCCAGAAGATGAACCCGTTTATACTTTAGTGCATTTCACAGGGAAAAAACCCTAACCGCGCATACGCGCTTTTCCTTCCACAGACCCGCGTATACACGCGCTTTTCATGAAACGAACCTATGTATAGATCTATAAAAGATAAAATTTGCAGTACAGACCAGATCTATAAACTTACTCAGATTTCTTCAATATTTTCAACAGGATTGCGCCAGGTCTTCTTCACTTATTTTCAGATCATCCTTGACATTCACCATTTCTAGATCTAGAGATCTTGAGTCTTCATCATGTTCATAGGTGCATCATAGATTCAGATCTATCAATTAGGAACAGGGTTCAACCATACAGATATACTTCAGATTGGAGTATTCATCACACATGCACACTCCTTGCACAATTATTTTCTTCTCCTTTTATAGGGTTACCCTTCATCAATACCATGAGTCAAAACCATATAACTTCCAATGGTATTCCTGGACGGGATCACATAGGCGAACCATCATTAAAAACAATGGGTCAATACCATGGTAGTTACCCCTGGTTTTACAAATTTAGAGCGCTTTTTCCCATACGCGACTTGGCACGTTAATTCCCGCGTGCATACGCTACTTCTTCTAGACAAATCCGCGTATGCCTTGAGACATACTCTTTTCATCAGGTTCTGGCACATACTGACATTCCTTCCATCATTACCTTCTGTACTCATTGTAGATACATCAGATTTAGCAATTTCATCAAGTCAATAAAAATTTCGTCAAGTAGGTTGCCATCATCTTCATCAAGTGGGTTGCCATCAAGGACAACACTCTGCATTATATTGCCAACAATCTCCCCCTTTGGACTTGATGGAAACCATGATGGTGTTTGATCACTATAACAGATAGATACATTAAGCACAACCATTATTCATGATATTCAAACACCATGTCACTCTCCCCCTTTGACAGCAAGGGCAAAGGGCAGATCAAAACCAATCACAAGGTTTTTCCCCTCATGTAGACATAAGAGCTCTGCAGATCTGATGTGCACTGAAGTTACCATGCTCCCCCTGAGATCATGCTAAATCTTCAAACATATTTTTCAATGAAGTACATGATTCTATGACCTTCCTATCACCAAGACTCATACTTATATCAAAGATCCAACGAAGTGGATTTACATATGCGAATCTAATACCCAACCAAGTGGGTTTACACATTTTGGCTCAAATACCCAACCAAGTGGGTTTACAAATTTGAACAATTCCTTACATGACTGAATATTACAATTTACATCATGGGTCTCAACATGACTTTTTCATCAAATTACAAGTATGAATTTTCACAACCAAAACCAAAAAGACCTCAAGAAAGAGATCAAGTTTCAAAACCATCATAATGCTAACAATGCATTATTCTCAGCCAGGCTAATGCTCCCCCTGAAACTGTGCACTCTTTCCATGTGACCAAAACTCCTCCTTAGCTTGAGTAACCTGAACACTTTCAATAGCCAATCATCAAGGCATCTTCACCCAATATCAGAGAATGAAACAAAAATATAAGAGTTGAAACATCACCAAAGAATCCATACAGCATCAAAGATACCAAACAACACCATAGCTTGTGCTGAAGAATGCTGACCCAGAAAATTTGTCAGCAACCACCCATACACGATTTTCTGTGTATGAACTCGCGTATATACGCGACTGTCTTTCAGGAAACCCGTGTATCCAATTTAATCTTATGAAATTAAGCAGATCTGATCTTCTTAGAGGCAGATACCATTCCTAGCTTCTGTCTGAGATATTTGAATGCTTCCCTGGGCAGAGGTTTGGTAAATATATCAGCAACTTGTTCTTTGGAAGGAACATACTCCAACTTCACCTTTTTTTCAAGCACTTGTTCACGTAAGAAGTGATACTTGATGGGAATGTGCTTGGTCTTGGAATGCATAACAGGATTCTTTGAAATACTGATGGCACTTTTATTATCACACATAATGGAGATAGGAGGTGAACATTTGATTTGAATGTCTTGTAAGGTTTGCATCATCCAGAGAAGTTGAGTGAAACATGATGCGGCAGCCACATATTCTGCTTCTGCTGTAGATAAGGAAATAGAGCTTTGCTTCTTTCTGAACCAAGATACCAACCGAGGCCCCATATAGAATGCACCACCACTTGTGCTTTTCCGATCATCAAAATTTCTTGCCTAATCTGCATCAGTGTAAGCATGAAGAGTAAGATCAACATTCTTTGGATACCATAGTCCCAAGTCTTGAGTTCCTTGTAGATATTTGAATATTCTTTTGACAGCCTGAAGATGAGACTCTTTTGGATTGGCTTGGAATCGTCCAACAATCCCAACTGCATGCATAATATTCGGTCTAGTCCCATTGAGATACAGAAGACTTCCTATCATAGATCTGTATTCTGGTTGATTCACCGTGGGAGAATCATCATGAGAACTAAGATTACATCCAGTTACCATTGGTGTACTTACAGGTTTGCACTCTTCCATCCCATACTTCTTCAAAATTTTCTTAAGGTATTTTGCTTGA